>CM044312.1:73801000-75104000 GCA_024291935.2 Okapia johnstoni | reverse complement strand
CTTGATAAGTGGGTCCCTCATGAGCTGGCCAGAAATCAAAAAATCACCATTTTGAAGTGTCGTCTTCTCTTGTGCTCATTTCAAGAGCATGTATATTATATATAGAAATCTCATCTTCTCTTATTCTATACAGCAAACGATTTCTTGATTGGATTGTGATGTGCATCAAAAAGTGGATTGTATATGACAATCATCAATGACTAGCTTGGTGACTGGACCAAGAAGAAGCTCCAAAACACGTCCCAAAGCCAAATTTGTACCAAACAAAGGTCATGGTCACTGTTTGGTGGTCTGCTGCTGATTGACTGCCCCTTTCTGAACCCCAATGGAGCCATTACATCTGAGAAGTATGCTCAGCAAATCGATGAGATGCACCAAAAGCTGCAATGCCTGCAGCTGACATTGGTCAACAGAAAGGGCCCAATTCTCTGCAACAATGCCCAACAGCGTGTTGCACAACCAACATTTCAAAAATTGAACAAATTGAGCTACGAAGTTTTGCCTGATACTCTGTATTCACCTGACCTCTCACCAACTGACTACCACTTCTCAAGTATCTTGACAAGTTTTTGCAGGGGAAATGCTTCCCCAACCACCAGGAGGCAGAAAATGTTTTCCAAGAGTTCGTCAAATCACAAAGCATGGATTTTTATGCTACAGGAATAAACAAACTTCTCGGTGGCAAAAGTGTGTTGATTGTAATGGTTCCCATTTTGATTAATAAAGATGTGTTTGAGGCTACTTATAATTATTTAGAATTCATAATCCAAAGCCATAATTTTGTTTGCACCAACCTAATAGGTTTGTTTTCAGGCAAAAAGTTAGGGAAAAGACAGTGAGTGTTAGAGAAAGGTTTGGTCTGTGTGGGTGCCATTGGCTTATAGCAAATAGCAGTGATTCCAACTCCATTGATTGATGCTCAGTATAGATGTTTTGTCAAACTTAATTAAAATAAGTTTTAAAAATACTCATGCTTAAACATGTAAAATATAAGCTTCTAACTGTTGATCAGAGGGCATGGAAGAGCCAAGGACAAACTCAAATGGCCCAAGTTATAATGAATAAAGGAAAGTTTTGCTTTGGTTTATCATTTATAACAAGATGTTGACAGAAACCAAGAATTTATATTTAATTAGGATTGTTTCATAACTATATTACTGTTTTACTAAAAGTGTCAGAATATACTATAAATATAAGACAACAAATGTTCGTGAAATCTCAGCTATAGCAACAGCCATTTTTCATCCTTTCCTCAGTCAATACAATTATTACAGCTTTTTAATGGAAAAAAATTGGAAAACCATTTGGCCTTGCTGACATGATCAGTTGCAAAACTATTGGAAAGTTAAATACCAAATTATTATTTATGGGATAAGAATATATTGACATTACTGTATAGTTCATGTAATCTCACACATTACCTTTAGGCAGCCCTTCAGATGAAGTCATCAGTTTGATAATCAAGATAACTTTTTCTTTTCTTTCAATTCAGTGCTGAGTACAAGAGAAGGACTAAATACGTTCAGAAAAGTCTTAATCATTGGATACACTGAAATGAATTATCCCATCAGGCAACATTTTAGGGATCATCTTTTCTCTAAATTGAAACTTAATAAGGATCTGGCATTGTGGAACTGAATTGTACTGACGAAAGCATGAAGAAAACTAATGTAAAGGGTTATCACCAGAAATAGAATGACTCTAGGCAAGACTGCATCAATGTGTTTGTGACAATCTTCATAACAATGTGTGATTTACAGAAAATGACTGATGGTTTATAAGGACAAATTAAGAGAGAAGAGAATACAAATAAAATAGAAAGAAGACATCCATGGAAACAATTTACAAATGAGTTGTCTTTCAAAGTGAGATTTCTAATTTATCCTCTGGAAGATTTCTAATTTGACTGTGAAATTGAAGCCAGATATAAATTATAATCTGGGTTCTTGAGTTGAAAATAATTTAAATTCACCTGAAAAAATAAGATAATGCTACGAATGTGTTTTGGCAATTTACTGAGACAAAAAACTACAATCCAAACACTTTATCTCAATAACCTAGACATTTTTATGACCTATGAATTTCATGTGTTAAAGAGTATATATAGATTCTGCTTTGTACTTTTAATAATGGGAGGGGGTAGAATAACAGGAAATAAGTAAAAATCACCCTTTTGTTTGCAAAACAGTGAGGTACCTTATGATCAAACACTCGATTGGACCGCAAAATGATTGACAGTTTACATAATATTTAATGTAAGTATACAGTTTTAGATAAAATTAAAACTATTTTTACATAAATGGACAGAGTACAAGGAATAAAAATAAAAGGCTCTGTTATGTGAGTATAATGAAAATTTACGATGAGAATGAGGTTAATGACATTTTGATTTTAACTGTAGCTCAAGAAGAAAACACTGGAGGTGACAGTCTGGGATTATGACAGATTTTCTTCCAATGACTTTCTTGGTGAGGTGAGCCTACGGTTTCTTTTATTTTTCATTTGCTTCATTATAAGCCTTTATTTAAGTCTTGACGGAAAGGAAATTTCTTAAATGTATAAAATAACTATTTCTGAAAAAATTCTTTGGTGAATATATTTTCAAACTGACCCTTTGAATAGATGAATATTTGGAGAAAATTTTCACTTTACCACTTAATGTACTTTATAATTAGATTTCAAGGTGAAATATTAATTGTTTGATAGAAAATTATATAATCATGTTGTGAATCCAAATGACTATGTTAAAGATTTTGGATAAATTTATTATAAAATGAGCTGAATTTTTTCAAATGCATTTTCAGGTTATTTAATTGCTGTTCCTCATTCCATGTATGAATGACCTGATGTAACATTTTATATTCTTATTTTTTTAAGTGTCTCACAGGAAAAAGCTCAAAATATTTTAAGAAGCAAAAATAGAAATAGAAGAAAACAGTAAAAGCAAACTTTTGTAAATCACAAGGAATGTAACCTAATTTTTAAATCTGACTAGATGGTCAGATCTTGTGATTTTTTTTTCATCTATAATGTTTTAAAAATAAAAATACATATTTTTGTTTAGTTATCTTTACTTAAAGTAGAAGTTATGAATTATTGTTAAAAAATAAATTCTCTCCAAAAATATATAATACCTAGAAAATATGATAACCTTTTGATAGAAACAATAGAAAACAGTTGCATAGTCTTAAGTGACATGAGGTCTTGTTTGGTTCCTACATTCGTACCTCTTTCCCATTTGAACTTCACCTGCAGGCTCCACGTGGAATAGCCACTTGGACTAGAGTGTACTGTTATATCTGATTTATGATCCTATTTCAGAAAGCTGATTTACTGAAGTCTTGATAATTTATTGTTCACATAAACCTAAGGCATATATCCATTGTGCTGGCTTTCATTTTTTTATGTTGATCAAATTTAAGATGCCAACTACTGTATATGCACCATTGTTTATGTACCACTAAGAAAAAGAAAATGTTGCCAATTAAACCATGATTCAGTACTTTCTTTTCATAAATTGTTGGTCATATCTCTGTTCCAAATGTGAACTGATATATTTTAAAATAGATGGAATAAGTTAATAATTGAAAATTAGCCATTCTTTTCATTATTTCCCTCTGGTAACTAAAATTAAACAGTCTTCAAAAAACTGCTAGCCAAGTTTAGGACTAGAATGTGTCCATTTAACAAAAGAAAACTTTATTTCCTAAAGAAATTGACTTGTAATCTCTCTTTTTGCATCATCTCCAAATAATTTAAATAATAGTCAGAGATGTAATACAGTTCAATTTAACCAAAATTTGTAAAGAATTTAATATGCACAAGACATTGTTCCCAATATCATGGATGAAGAAAAATGAGGAGGACAGCCTCATCATCCTAAAAGATATACTATATTCTTGACTTATGTCCTTGAATAAATTTCAGACCACAGAAAAAGTTAACGAATGAATTATAGATTAATCCATAAATTTCATTCACTTACTGCATTTTTTTTCAGGTACTGATTGATTTATCTAGCACATCTCACATTAAGTTGATGCCTTTGTGATCTTCACCACTCTGGTTCTCTGTTTTTGAATCTGTAAAATGGAGAAGGTTGCACTATATGAGCTATTGGGTGTTTTCCAGCTCTCAAGATCCAGGATAATATGATTTTATAAAATGTATTGGGATATGCCGACATTAACTAGCTATTTTATCATAAATTGCTATTAAATACAAAATTTTTTATATTGGACCTGAGTATTCCTTCCTTTTTTGCCTCTTCTCAGGAAGTACAGCATAATGGAAAAGTGTTTTTTTGCAATTTGGGTCAGAAATACAAATGTTCTCCGAGATGCAAAACTGAGATTATGTCCAAAGGTCACTGAGTTAATATGATAAACCACTGATTACAATATGTGCTATAGATTACTTATGAGTTTTATATATCATTTCTGGATTCCATGTAGCCAGATTAACTCTGCCCTGATTGCCATTCTGAAAGATGATCAGTATAAAGACCTTTCTCTCCGTATAGCTGCCATAGTAAATGTGTGATCTTATATGTACATTCGTTAAAATCACCTGAGATGATGATAATACCACCTCCACTTCCAAGTATCCCAGTGACTCACACCCCTTCCTCCAGGAATTAACTATCTTTTTTACTTAAAACTCCTCCTGCAGCAGTGTCAGCCTATTGTTTCTTCCCTGGTCTCCACTAGAATTAGCAGGGTTCCTTGGTAAAATTATAAGTCAATATATTCATTTACATGAGACTACTTAGAATGAATTCCTCTTCTCAAACCTCTCTTTTCAAGATTATCGTCCTCTTGTCTTACTTCCCAAAAACTGTCTCCCAAATGTTGAATCACATTGCTGTATGGTGAGCAGTTGCACAAATGAGCCAAAAAACAAACAGAATTAACATCAATCTTAGACGGTTTCAAATTGTGTGAGCCAAGCTTGACAAGAGGAACGCTGGAGCAACTTTAACTCGTGTTTTACCTTTTTGTAACCAGACATGCAGGTTCCCACCATTGAGAAATCCCATAGTAGTCCCGGTAGCTCGAAATCCTCATCTGAAGGCCATCTCCGCTCTCATGGACCATCTCGCAGTCAAAGCAAAACCAGCGTCACTCAGACCCACCTGGAAGATGCAGGGGCTGCTATAGCCGCTGCCGAAGCCGCTGTGCAACAACTCCGCCTTCAACCAAGTAAAAGACGCAAATAAATTCCTCAGCATGGCAGCTTAATGTTCATCTGTTGCCTTTCTTTCCTGCTGTCTTCCCCCGTTTGCTTTGTTTTCGGCTTTCCCTACTCCCTCTGTTCTGTGTCCCTTTGTCTGTTTAGGAACAGTATCAATACATAAATATGCTCTTTCTTATTTAGTTTTTTTTTTTTTTTTTTTTTTTTTTTTAGTTTACATAGACCAAAAATAAAACTGGCTGTTTCTCCTTTGTCTCTACCATCCATCCAACTTGGCTCATTGTATTTGGGAGCTGTATCTCTGATGTTTGCAGGCAAAGCCATGTTGTGTGTCCTTTATGTGTGTGCGTAAATAGCCTTTAGAATACAGAAATTATAAGCACGAGTGGCTGCCAATTTTCCAGGCATTACACCAAAAAAAAAAAAAAAAGCACGCACACACAACTGTTTGGAGCAGACTAGCAATGAGATTCTCGCCTCTGAAAAACACTAAACAATTTTAGACAGAAGAGTAATGTGACCAACAGTCAACTTCTAGAACCTAGGAGAAATGGAAAAGACACATCAATATTAAAAAGTTTAATAAATTGTGCATGTGAAATGATGAAGATTTCTGTGTGAGAAACTTTGTAGACTTTTGAAAAAAAATCTGTGAAGAAAATCATGTTTCTTATATTCTCAAAAGTAAATAGTATTAGTATATATACAAGCATATGTGATGAGACTGTGTCGTCGCCTCATTAAGGAGCACAGTTGGGCCCATTCAGTTGGATCACACTTTGTTTATGCTTCCAGAAAATTTATAGGGTTATTCCTTTTTTAACCATTGGAAATCCTTTGAATTCAAGATATCAACTAAAGCATAACAAATCACCCATCTTAACTGCTGTAATTTCAGTTGATAACAATGATACTAGAACTTAGTAAGTACAGAGACTTTGAAAATGCTGGGGCACAGTTACTTCCAAGAGGCATCAGCCAAACAATGGAGATAAATGAATGTTCTCTCCATCTCCCGAAATCATCATTTCCAAGGAAACAGCCAGTTTTAACCCCCTTTAGTGCTGTGCATGTAATGTCATTTCGGCATTTGAAAACACAACTTAATTCCAGTAGAGCAAAACATCACTTATGTTTGCATGAATGACATTCAAGCTGATTCCATCTGAGGATACATACTCTGGGTTTCCATTTCACCCACACTGCCACAGCAGCACATAAAAGCGGTCAGTCTAATCATGCCAGGAAGCAGCACAGACACAGCATAGCAGGAGTCTTCCCCATTCAAAGAACTCAGTCTGATAATCTGCCTCCACCAGCCAATGGCAACCAAGACCAAAGCCAGCTAGCCCTCAGGAAGGTGATGTCTGATGGACCAGTCAAGCCAGAAGGAGGTGAGCAGAAAGGCGCTATTCAAAGTACACAGCGAGAACATTCCCCAAATTTAAGGCCCTCATCTTTTAATTTTTAGAAATTGTCTGATAAAGTATGTTTATCCACTTTTTAATGTGCTTTTGTGGGCATGGCATTTCAGGACTTCATCATCACCGTGTAAGTCCCAAGATCAGTTTCATAATATATTGATTATAGTGATTTGTATTTTTCTATGCACTGAGCATCTTTTGACTTTTGTTGGGAAATAGATTAACAGTATTCATATTGCAGAATGGAATGCATGCTACTAACCTAATCTGTTCAAGCATGACTATAAATATGTTGCATTGTGATAAAAATTTAAACCATTCACAATTTAAATTAGCATACCAGTTGGAATGTAGATAAGTTTTTGTTGAATATTATTTTAAGTGTAACTTTTTAAAAAAGTTCAGTGAATTTTGGAAATTCCTAGAGGAAAGTAAAGGACAAATGTTAATGCACTCATTCACCTTTACGTGGTAAAACTTCTCTCTTAATCCTACAAACACATTTTCCACTCATGTTTCCGTAGTTGTCAAGTGTATCAGTTGTGTTGGGCATGTTAATATACAAGTGCCTGTGTAATAAATAAAGTATATTTATTTCATTCATAACCTGCTGGGTTCTGAGCAATTGTTATATGATACAGTTTAAAATGAGTGTGTCAGTTTTTGCTTTCTCATTTGATTCCTTGCAATAGAGAATTCAGAGTTTCTGCTTCGTTGTAGTGAGAGCTATAATGATAGTATATTGGGTTGCAGGACAAAGTTTCATGTCAGAAACATTATAAGATATATGGGGAATTGTTACCAAATAAACATACCAGAGCTTACATAAACATGTAAATAAATGGTGGGGTTGGGCTATTCTAGTCAATGCTTCCACTCTTCCCTTCTCCCACATCTGATTAACTTCACAATCTGCTCAGCTTTCTGGATAGAGGAAGACAAATCTGATAAGCCTTGCTCTGGGCAGGCACCTGGACTTGATTCCATGGCTCTGTTAGGAAGGAAAGCAAGTTAATATCAGTTCCTAACTTGACCTCAACGTTTGTAAGATTTTCCCCAAGAAAGAATGCCACTCACTGACAGTGACAGGGATCAAACCAGGGTGATTATTAAATGATCTTCACTGTAATTCAAATTTAAATTTAATTGTAATTCGAAAACATATATCAAAGAAGGATTTAAAAAAAATAAGTTTGCTGTCCTTAAGTCCCTTCCAGACCTAAATCACTTGATTTTATTATTCTGTACTTTCCACAAAACTAAAATTAGGCCTTGTCCTTTTCTTTTTGCATTTCTTTTTATTCTCAGAAAACTTAAAAATTGTATTTGCCTTTGTCCCAACTAATCAGATATTTAGGAGCAGTGGAAGATTTATGTGGCAGTACAAAGGGCATGAACTGTGATATTTCTTGAATTAGCAGGGAATTAAGGAAACGGCTTAAATATTAAAAGATAATTCTGAATATGCATTTATTCAACCCAGTTTATAGATTATCACCAAAGGACAATTTCCCGTTTGTAGTTAGCCTTACTAGTACCTTCCAAGAGTACTTATAATTCCACCTCTTGCCTTTTCTTCATCAAATAAATAAGTTCAATTGATTTCGTACTTCATTTTCTTACTGCAAGTATTCCATAATTACAAATGTCACAGTAGTCAAATGCTTCCCTTATTTCACTGTTTTTAATTATCTTGATGTAAGTATTTCTATATGATATTTTGTCTGAGTTTTTTTTTAGATATGGGTTTTAAAATTTTTAGCACAACGTGTTTAATTCTCTTTCTCTGAATAATGCTCAAATGAATATTCTCATACATTTGCAGTAGTTCTTCATGTAAAAAGTGCTCATCACCCATTTTCTCATTTTATCACTCCTAGTGGATGAGGGATTCATTGCAGATATTCTCATTTCAGAGTGAGCCGTTGGAGAATCAGGGGGTGGCATAACTGATAAAGAACACTTGGCTGGAAATTGTCAGAATCGGCAATCTAACCCTGGTCTTATAACTGTGCCTAAGCTTTTGCTTTTTAAATACATTGGCTCCTTTGAAATCCAACTCTTCACTAAAAACCATGGTCACTTGTTTATGATTAGAGGTTGCTAGAAATGATGGCGGAATACAATTTAGGCTTGCTTACCTACTTGATCCTCTTTTCTGAAGGCTGATAATTAAGCTGCTACCAACCAGGGAAATAAAACCTTCTCGCTGCACAAGCCGAGTGCAGCAGTAAGCAGTCTCTGCAGAGGAGGCTGTATGCACATCTGTAGTCATTTCTATCAAGGGTGGCAAAATTGTCCCTAAAGAGCTTTTCATATATTTTTTGTGAGCTTCTCAGCAGATTTCTGCTTGAAGTAGCATAAAATATGGGTCAACTATGAACTACAAAGTGAGCCAGAAGGAACTTTTTCTCTCCCTCCGGGGTTTAGTTGCATGCTAGGAAACCTGAAAGGAAGGACTAGACAGATTGTGCCAGCTCATCCTGATATCTAAACAACTCTCTGTTTGTATTTAGAAATCCCTGGAGATGTTTTTTTTCCAAGCCAGTTGGTTTGGTTGAATACAGGCCTAGCCGTTTTAGAAGGTAACACCACCCTGGGAAGAGAGTTTTAAAAATAGGTTGTTTTTTAAAACCATACCAAAACTAAAACAAAAATTCTTAAAACCTTGAAAATTAACTTTAGTTGCTATTGAATATATTACATTTTAGGGACATTTTTAAATTCTTGGGCTATTTTTGTTTGATGCTGAGATTTTTAAGTGAGCCTGAAGTTTAGAAACACTGATAAAGGATGGGTAGAAATAGCCCTCCACCCTGGGCAGTAAGAACTGTTGGGACAGCTTGGAGAGGCTAGCTGAGAAAAGAAATCATTGACTGAGTTGTGTGAGGGAACTATGACTGAGGGTCCCTTGCTCTGGCTGAATTCAGGAGAAAAGCCTGAAGCTACTTCCACAGACCGCTGCTAGAAACTCCACTTTCCATAACGCTCCTTTGCAGTACCTGTCAAAGAAGAGTTTCCTATCTTTGTTGCCGCGGTGAACTCTGACTAAGCCATCTCTTTTTGAGACCTGCTGTCTTGGGCGAGTGGTAGTGGGTGGCTGGGTTGGGAAACAGGGCGGGCGCTGGGAGTGGAGGGAAGTGTTGGTTACAAGGGCAGCAGCCGATCAGTGGTCCGTTCTGTTCTGGTCCGTTCTGTTCTGGCCAAAAGTAGATGGTCACTTTTGGTCAGAAGGAATTTGGCATTCTCTGTTTCTGGAAAGGAAAGGGTCCAAAAGGAAAGTGAAGATCAGAAAAGAAATCAGAATGAGATCATTTGGAGGTGAAATCATCTGGAATGTATGCAAGAGGTTAATAAAAACTGACTTTATATTCTTCAGTTTACTGTGTTTGTGCAAAAATAAGAAAGAAAGGCAGAAGAGAAGAGCTTTAAAAATAAAACTTGGAATAGTTTAAAATGAAAAGAAAACAAACTGTACTGATATGAACACAGCAAGTAAGTAGCCAATAGAAATCTAAGAAAATCAAATTGGATTTCAGCTTTCAAATTTTTTGGCCTATTTCTCTTGGGGCAAGGGTTTTTTTGTTGTTGTTTGTGAAAATCAAAACGTTCTTCTAAAGCTTTGTGTCTTTTAAGAGTTTTCCGTATTTTCTTAGAATGATTGATTATGCATTTTCAAAACTCTGTAATCATTTAACATTTATTGCCAGAAGTATCTCTGCTGTACATGCAGAGTCACAGACAGTAAATATATAGCTCTGATCATATGGCGCTGCCTCTTGTGGATGGACCTTCCTTCCCAAAGGTGAATTCACTGACCTGTCATCATCGGATACTTTTGCTTTTTTCTGGGACCAGCCATGAGTTCATCAAGCCATCCATGTAAAGAATTACTGGTTCATACTGAGGACTTACATGTTCATTTCATCTGACATGAATAGTAAGACCAACTGGCCTATCTAAGCATCAAACTTGGCTTCAGCATTGCTGTGCCTTTGTCACATGATCTAACTATGGGCCTGTTTGATTGAGCAGGACTATTAACATCTGATCCAAGAAGAGAAAGGCCTAAATTTTAACATGCCAAAGTCACTTAAATGCTATTTATGACATGTCTTTTAACAAAGTTAACCTGTTTTTAAAATGCGAATTATTTTACTTTAGGTTTGAGCAAATTAATTTTCAAAAAGGTAATTTATCAAATTACCAGCAGAGAGCAGGACCCTGAGGAAATGAGACAGGCAAGTAAATGCTGATGGAGGAAAGAAATGAGAAGCATGGAGCATGAGAAGGCTGATGGGAAGACAGTACGAGATCCTGAACAGAGGGTACAATCTGAGCTTGGGGCTGGGAATGTTATCACTCGGGTAGGTAGGAGGGGTCGTGGAACCAGGGGAGAGGCAGAGGAATGCCAAAGGCACTAGGTAGCTCTTTACCAATATTGCCTAATTCCAGATATCTATCCATGAATTACTTGATTTTTTTCCACTTTTCATCTGAGTATGTTATATTACATAAAATATGATATTTCACCCATTCTTGTTGTGCAAGATAATCTTTGGAGAGGAGGGGGACATGAGGATGGGATAGGGTGAAGAAATCTTTACATATAATGAGTCAGACTGTGAAAAGTAGCCTTTTTTATTTTATTACTTTGTTGAATGTGTAAATATATATTTCAGTTATTGAAGTACCAAATAAACACTTTTGGATATTAAATGAAAACATATCAGCAATATTTGATTGGGGTATTGAGGTTTTTACATGCATAATTAGGAATAATGTAGATATAACCACAGCTTTATGCCTCAATGTGTTTTAAAATACTGAAAAATAAGTTAATTGATAATTTGAACAGAAAACAAATCAAAATAATATTGCAAATCAATCAAGAACAGATAAAATTTTAAGAAGAAGATGCTTGATAAAAGTTAGGAGGTAGGTGTCTTTTTTAAACATGAGAAAGACAATAGAATAAATTTTGCTTTATTCTCAACACAGAAGCAAAATCAACTTTTTCTCCTTGAGACATTTCAAACTAAAAACTGCATTTTTTTTAAGTTATTGCAGGTCACATAATTTTTTTTTTCAGAGTTCTTATAGCTTTTATTTTTATTTAAAAAATTTTGAAGTATAATTAATTTACAATGTTATGTTAGTTTCTGGCGTACAGCAAAGTTATTCAGTTACACGCACAGGTCATATCTGACTATGTGAAATGAGCTTGAAATCTAAAGAGAGAGAGAAAGTATATTTTTTTTCTGGTGAAACAGGCTGTGCTAACTGCTGTGTTTCTTTCATCTTCACAGTTCAGACTGTAGATCTAGACCAGTAATTCTCAAAGTGTGTCCATTGATCACTAGGTATTCCAGAGATCTTTTCAGTGCCTTTTTCTTACTCTCATGTTATTTTTTTCACTAATATGCATGAACTTTTCCTACATTTCCATGACATGGCACAGTATCATTGCTTTGATGGATAATGGAAAATGTATTTCTCAACTGTTTATGTTAAATTTTTCTTAATTTTGAATATGGTAAATATTGATAGATATAACTCACATAAAACAGAGTTCTTTGAGGAATTCAGTAATGTTTAAGAATGTAAAAGTGATCTTGTTCCAAAATGTTTAAGAGCCAATGCTCTATACATGGGCATAATCATAATTTTTCCAATGGTCAAGAAAGTTGGATAATTAGAAGTTTCTCACAAGATATAATTATCATATTTGTCTCCAAGTTTTCTTTTTTTTTTTGTCTCTCTAAGTTTTCTATGCCTTATATCTCTTGTAGTGTATTTTCAGAACCCTTACTTTCCTTGCTCATTAATGTTAATTTATAATTTAAGATTGACTGTTTTTTATTTTATCTTAATTAATTTACTGGGCATGATTCAGATTAAATTATGATTATATGCCCGTATAATTTTGAAGTTTGACTGATAAGTTGTCTATCAACTTTAATCAAGTTGTTTCTAGCCTAAGGTAGAGTGAGAGTATTGTAAAGGTAAATACATTTTGTTTTTTGTCCTTATTTTGATAAACTTATTGGAAAAAATCATTTATAAGTTGTTTCTTTTATCTTCTATTGTATCATCTATATTAGTAGTTCTACACATTGAAAATTAATTTTTAGCATTAAATAACAATAGAAACATTGAAGATCATCACTTTGATTCAAATTTAAGTAAACCTTGGGTTTCTCAACCCTTACCTAATCCTTAATCCTTAAGGATATAATTCAGTATTTTTTGAAATAATTAAATCTAAAAAGGGAATTCTGAAAATATGTATTTACCATTTATAGAAAATATTATCTGGGTTACTCAGATTAGTTGCTCATCATTTATTCACATTCATACACATATTTTTTTTTAATGAATAGCATGTTTCAGAAACTCTTCAAAGTGTTAGTGATTTTGCAGTGAACACAATAGACAAAAATCACTGTCCCATGAATCTCCCATTGGAGTAATATTTATTGAATAACCAATTAAAGATATGTGGAAGAATTTTAAGAATGACAAAAGCATGAGTTTTCTCTATCTTAAACTGAAATTGAAGAACAATGCAGTTAGTCGATTTAAGTTTATATGTAATCAGACAACAGTATGTGTAGAAATAAATATCTGAAAGTAGAATATTGTTTTGTTCTGGTCTGGTTCTCTCTCGTGATCTTTACAGTTTACTGGCTTCCCAGGTGGCACTAGTGGTAAAGAACCCACCTGCCAATTCAGGAGACGTAAGAGGCACAGGTTCGATCTCTGGGTCAGGAAGATCCCCTGGAGGAGGAAATGGCAACCCACTCCAGTATTCTTGCCTGGAGGATCCCATGGACAGAGGAGCCTGGTGGGCTATGGTCCATAGGGTCACAAAAAGTCACGCATGACTGAAGCAACTTAAACGCAACCAACTATAGCAGGAGAGAAAACAATCTATTTGGAGAAGGTAGGAATATTAATGAAATTAATTAAAGATTTTAGATTCCATGGGACTGGACATGTATTTATCAGATAATTGTCCAGATTTCTCTTTATGGCCACTGACTATATTTGAATGATAATGAAAAATAATGCTGAGTGTTTGTTGTAGCATTAGCCATGTCAATCAGTATGCTATTATTAATTTCTAGTTTTTTGTACTGGAAATGTCTCCTTTGGACAGGATTTTTATATAAATCAAAATATTTGGATTCCATTTAAGAATAACATCCTTGTTATCCAAGTATTCATGATCTTAGTGATCAGTTTCAGGATTATGAAGAAAATTTTTCAAAAGTGACTATATAATTACTTTTGCAAGCAAACTGCAAGAGAGAGGATATTTAAGTTTCAAAAGAGAATATTGTAAAATAGAGTTGCCCTTGAAAAATTCATGCCCTTGAATATTTTTTCTTTCAAATATGATTCTCCTTACTATGAATCTTTTAAAGATTTTTATTGTGTTATTTAAGGGTAAAGATCTTAATTGTGTTAGCATTTTTTAGCACAAAAACTTGGTCCTTGATAAATTCTTTGTTCATTTTCTTTGTTTGGACATAGCTGGAATTATAAACTAAATTTATTTAAGATAAGATGAATTAATTTTAATGATGTTTTAATTAAACATTTATCCATTATTTAAATCTGAAATTTTGATCCACATTTAAACTTTAAGTAGTTTCTTCCAAAACATGTTCTTAACCAAAAACACCTTTAGAAAGTAAGACACACTATAAGGCAACATTATAACATAAATACACAAACAATAGGACACTGAACCATATGGAGAGGGAAGAGTGCAAGAAGGATTAAAAGCTTTAGTATCTTTCTGAAGACAGAACATAGAGACATCACATCATCTCCCTGTCTGAAGGAAGCTACTATGTGAATAATATGGAATATTTTAAGGGATGTATTTTGATTTTTATAAGTTTGTTATAACTTTCTGATATATGCATACATGTATATTTCTGAAGGACCAAGCCCAGTGTTAGTGTTAATTTCATCTTCAGCAACCCTGGGAGAGAAGTAATAAAATCACCAATAATTTTTCATTTAGAAACTATTGCAGTGACATCCTCCCACTGCCCTCATCCAGGAGTTTACAAATGACCAATATAGAAATTAGAGGTGTCTATTTTAAATACTTTTATTTGTGAAAACTTGTAATTTGGAGGTAACAAATGTAAGTAATTACAATTTGGAGGTTACAAATGCAGATAATTGTATTGAAGCCACCTACGCCATTTTTCTAGTGTCTTCTCTTAAATTTTTCCTAATTGGATAATGAATATATTGAAGTAAATCAGAAAAAGGTATATTAAATTTCCAAAGTCCTTATAAGATGCAATATCTTTTCTTAAATCAATACTCCTGGATGGTAGTAGAAAACCTAAAAATGTTACTGGACATAATTCAAGGGAAAACTTACCAATAATGCTGGTAACAGTGGAAATTAAAATTTGATATTTGATCTCCATCCAAATCCAATCAGCAAATGAGATAAAGCTGCAAGATCTCTTTGGTAAAAATAATACAAAAGCAACAATAATAATAGATAGATAAATAGAGTGAAAGGTAAAGGAGATAAAGTAGAAAAAGTCACTAATGTAAATATAATGCTAGCTAAAGAACAACAAAGAAAATGCATGCTATAAGTATATAGTTTCAGCAATAGGCAGTTATTTCAGTTCCATCATTATACTATTGAAATAAAAGAATTATTGATTGATTTATCTGGATTCCAAACAGTTGATTCTAAACTCCTATACACTGTATCTATGAAGATAATATTAATACTGCATATAGGGATATTATAATAATATATATAATAGGAAATTATAGGCTTAACTACATAGTAAATTACTCCTGAAATATTTGGAAACACCTTTGAGCTAGACCAGGGATATAAAACCAGTGAAGGAATAGCACAGGTTTCATACATTCCAAGCCCTGAATTCTGTAATAGACAACCCTTAATTTTAGACAATTCAATATTGTAGAAAACTGGGTGCGCACTTTCATTAATTTTGATTAGTCTTGATTCTCTTTCATTTATGAATGTGTGACCTGGAAAAAGTCACTTAAACTTTAAACGTTTTTTTGAAAAAACAAAGGGGAGTGGCTTAGTTTTTCTATAAACAAGATGATGGTTCTGGAACTAGTTAACTTTAGAGTCCATGATTGTGCAATTATAAAGCCATCCACGATTTTGATCTGACACTTTGAACACGGTGCTGCCATCGTGTGGTAGGTACAGTGATAGTTCTGCATTTTTTAAAGATGTATATATAGTAGAGGGGAAAATTAACAGAGCAAGCTAATTGTGTATATATAATATTCATGGTCTGCTATGAATTCACAAGGCTATGCTCTCCCGTGTTTCATGTGTTATCATCAAATATTTCTTTCAGTCAAACCAGTCTGGGGGTTTTGGGGATGACAAAACATCTGGTTAAGTGATCACATTTTTTATGCAGTATGACAGATTAAAGTTGAATCTCTGACTTTAAAAGTTAACAAAAAAAGCTAGATTACCCAAAGTTTCATTGATAAAGAACATGGGGTAAAAAAAAAAACCTAAACTATATACTCTGGTGTTTCTGATGAGATATTTTTGATTTGTATCAACACAGAACTGGATTTTTTAAAAGTGAAAAATCTTCTATATCACTCAGATACTTTAAGTTGTTTGTCAAAGGAAAGAATTATTAATATAATTATCATTATTATAATTTTTACTATCAATTTATTAAATATTGCTTCAGCATAGTTCCAGGATTAAGCTTTTAAGAAGGCTACCATGGAACAAACATAGGTAGGTTTTGCTTCCAATAACCACATGAATCTAACAACTACAATTAAATATAGAAAGTGATTATTGCGGTAAAATGTGTACAAATTACGTGCTATGAGAGTCTAGATAAAGGAGAGTTCACTTCTGATTGTGAGGATGAGGGAAATGTATGAAGCAGATTCTATCTGAACTACTCCTTTCCAGATGAGTACCATTTAGATAGAGAAAATGAAAGGGTCAGAGGAAGGTATAACAAAATTGGAAAGAGACTTGGCTAGAACTCAGGAGAAGAACCAAACCATAGAGATTCAAAGTGAGTGGTCTGAATGGGCTTCAGTGAAGAGTATACAAAGGAAAATTATGGGAGATTCATGTGGAAAACAATAGACAATAAAGTAAACGAAACGGATTTGATAAAGCAAACTAAAGAATTTGACTGAAATCATGAGATGTCTTGAAATTACAATCTGACCTCTATAGAAAGTCCTTAAAGAACTTTATTCATTGCTTTTAGGACTTACTGTTGGAGGTTTTCAGAAATACAGATTTAGTTCAGTTTAATATAATTGATGGTTTCTTATGTGGGAGCTGCTTCAATTAAAGAAAATTAGTAAATAGATGTGTTGTTTTAAGTAACTGAAAAGGAACTATTAAAATATTTGGACTCTTAGCACCAGCTCATCAAAACTGCATTTCTATGTTTTTACCTCATTTTATGCAACATAGATATAGCCCTGTGCAGGGAAGATATATTCTGCATTATAATTGAATTCATTTTCAGAAACTAACTAAATGTCAAGCTATCTCTATATTTACATATCAGGTTAAGAAAAAAATGCAGACATGCACAGACATCTTACTAAAATAATGCCAAACATATAGATTCATTTGAGTTATTCATCTAAATACCCAAAATTTCTTTAGATTTAACTTTACATGTAATTTCATTTTACAAAGGTGGACTTAGACTTATTCTGAAGTTTGTATATGTTCCCTATATTTAGTTTTCGTTGTTTAAATATTACTGGTTTGCATTTAAAATATTGGCAACACTTTAATAGGTTTTCCACATGAAATTTCCATTTACCTAGGCAATATGAAAAAACTGTTTCCTTAAATTTATTTCTAGCCTTTTTCCTTTCCTATGATTATATTGTTTTACATTCTGTTCATGTTTCTCAAATATCCCAGAAGAGGACTAGAGCTATAAACTGCATCAGGTAAAAATCAAAGTTTGCCAAAGAAAAGATTAGATATTTTGAAATGTAAATAATAAGACATCATTGGATATTTTGATGTGTTGTGAGATTTGTGAGATTGCTCAGGGATTAAAAAAAAAGCTTTAAATTAGTAAATTGATTTTAAAAATAATGTCTATTAACTAAGGTTTGTGTTTGAAAATAATATATTGAGATTTTCCAGTTGATGAAATCACTTTCTTAACATTCAGTATCATACTAAAAATATTAACAATGTAGTTAGTTGAATTATCTACTGACAATCAAAAAGTGTGATAGCTTTTCCTTGTTTACAATCCATTGACTTGTCTGATTCACTATGCAGTTGATTATACAGTTTAATCTACTTTATTGTGTTCATAATTTTATATGTGATATTACCCTTGCATTTTATAACTTTATCTTTTTAAAAAGTCTTTAACACATCAGCCAGGTTTCTTCTACATAAGTCAGAGAATATTAAACAAGCGTTATGATTATTATTCTTTTCCTGGAAATCTAGTCCTATGTGTTACTCTTAATTCACTGGTGACTGGTTACTTAACAGGATTCAGGCACTTTTTTAACTAGCTATTCCCAATTTAATACACACCCGACATATAAATGACTAATTATCAAATATTTCTTCCTTCTCGCTTCTGGAAAAAGAATCCTACTATCACTGAAATAGATGGTATGAAAACTTCTGGTGGCTTTAGAGAAATTGCTTGTTCAGAAATGGAAGGGAAGAAGTGAGAAAAATCTTAAAACCCTTGAAAGACTTGATCCTAGCTAATCTGATAGTTTCCTACCCTCAAATGATTTCCTTCACAGTATCTACGTTTTCTATTTTATTTGGGTATACCGCTTAAAGCACCACCAGATCACCACTGTGCTTTTATACATTTCCTTAAGAAAAATGTTGATAATATAAAATCATTAAAAGATTATCAACTCTTTACCAAGTGGTGTGGATCCATCCAACTGCTTAAGAAACTCCTGACTAAACAGTTAAAGAGTATTTATGGAGGAGAGAGAATCTAAGTAGTTTTGCAGCTTAGAGTACATCTAAAATTAGAAGAGAATCAAGGTGAATTCATTGTCAGGAACCAGATACTCTCAAAGACTGGGAAACAGCCATTGATGATAAAGCCCTAAAGAGGTCTGACGGGTATAGCAAAGAAAATCACAATACAAAGAAGTGTGGGTTACTGTTTTCCAGCTTTATCTCCCTCCTCATTATGATCATCTTATGAGGGAGGCTTTATTGACTCCGTTATTTTCAAATGAGGAAACAGACTTGCTAGAGTTACTTCAGCAGGATTGGGGATTGAAAACCATATTCTGTGAGATCAAAGCTCATGCTCTTAAAACTCTGACCACCCAGCAGAAGACAAACAATAGTTTCAAAAATCTACCTAGAGCATCTCCCCAACCCCCACAAAAAAGAGGAAACTCTTTGTTTCTCTTCATTTCTTTGGCATCAAAATTTCCCCCCAAATCTCTAATCTAGAACTCTGCTAACATTACTATTATTGCATAAGTTATAATGCAAATTCATAATTCTTCTATGGGAATACGCATTCTTACGTTCAAAAATCCAACTCATGGGTTATTTAAAACAACTCCCACTCATAAACTAGGACATGACTAAGGGGAAATAAATATCTTCAAATTTTAAAACCTGCTGGAGGCAGTTGGTAGAGCTACATACAAACAAGTCCAGAATTTTTAATCATTTCCTGAAATGATCTAGTCTATTTTGCACCTTGACTTCTTAAACTATTGGTTATTAATATGGAAAATATTGAAGCAATTTTCACATATTCTGTCACTTCTATCTACCCAAGTCTTCCTAAAGTCTTTTCTCCATGAAATAGCCACAATTCTTATTTGCTTGCCATATGATTATTGTAATACAGTACAAATAAATCACAACAAATAATAATAATATTTAACTCAGTCTAAAAATCTGATGGTTTATCCCTAGAAGTGATTTTGTTTTTCTTTTTTGTCCAACAAAAACGATCAAGGGCTTTAGTGTTGCCACTGAACGTTATTGGTTAAGGAAAAGAGAATGAAAGGCAGGTTAAGAAATGCAGAGTTTTTGCCAGAGCTGTTTCTTTATCATGTAAATGAAGAAAACGTTTAAGTTGCATTTGGAGATCAGTTGGAGTTTCATTGATTGACTGTGGCGTTGACTCTTCCCACACCATGCAGCCAAGCCCACCAATCACCGGCCTGCAGAAAGCTCCGTGTCCACTGGCTCCTCGGGCAGCAGCTTTGGCAGTGGGTATAGCGTGGACAGTGAAGGAAGCAGCAGCACTGCAGGGGAGACTAATCTATTTCCTATTCCAAGGATGTAAGTGGCTCTCTTTTTTTTTCCACTACAAAGTTAACAGCATCGTGAGTAAGCTTTTCTTACCAATGAAAAGGAAATAACTAGATAATTATCCAAGTTTGAGTCAGTGTCTCTGAAGCACTCCCACTCTTTGCGCCAACAGAAAAATACTCTTCAGGAAATATTGGATTAATTTAGTGAATTCTAAGGATGAATGCTGGTCACTACCAGAACTACTTAATCAGTACATTCAATATTTAATAGAAAAAACTGCTAAAATAATAACTTAGATGTCCACGGGGTCGCAGAGAGTCGGACACTACTGTGCAACTGAACTGGGCTGAACTGATGCTGAAGGAAGTTCAGCAGCAGTAGTATGTGGATGCTTTAATCATATAATGTATAGATTAATTTATTTTGAATCAGGAAACATTTAAATAGATATATAAAGAACTCATATATCATATTTGAGATAGAAAACACATTGGACTATTAATAACTTTTCAACTATAAATTCTTCTACCATTAAAATGGAATATTTTGAAGTGGAACCATATTTTCTAGAACAAGTAATAAGCTGTATATAGGTCCCCAAATAGATATTCTTGGAATAAAGTTCATTTATAATATGTTAAGCCTCAAGAAAATCATATTGCAAATAAAATGCAAAACTAAAGCAGATTGTGTTTAGAATGTGTTAGAATGGTTTGTCATATTGGTGGCAAAATTTAGTAGCATCCAAGATAAATCCAAGATAAATGTTATCTCTATTCCAATATCAAAATCTAAACTTCCTGACTTTCTCCAATAACTAGTTGTTAAGTTTTCAAAAATGCCATTGGGCCACAGCTCCAGGATCTAGGCTAGGGTGAATCCAGCCCACTGCCTGGTTTTGTAAGGTCTGGGAAGAACTAAAAATGGCTTTTGCATTTTTAAATGTTTCCCAAAAGCCCAGAAGAATAGCATTTTGTGATACATGATAATTGCGTGAATTTGAAATTTGTGTCCATATGTTAAGTTTTATTGAAATACGGCCCCACCAGCTTGCTTATGTGTTACCTAATATTGTCTGTGCTCTAGGGACAGAATTGTGTGATTGCAGCAAAGACCATTCAAATCCTTCATATTCTGGCCCTTTACAGAGTGAGTTTGTGAACCACTGGCCTGGGCCCTTGTTAAAGGGTCTTTTTCATTTTTTCTGTTGAGTGAAATCTTCTCTGGGAGTGGAACTTTTACTTCTCTTTGTTTTAATGTCAAGGTTTTTTTCAAGTCTTTCCTTTTGATCCCCAGAAGAGCTCTAATATTTAGATGATGGCTCAAGTTTATAAAAGCAAAATAATAGGGTAAAATGGATTTGTGCAGTGAAAAATATGTTTATTTTGTGATTTTCAGGATATGTTTTTCCTACTTGACTCAGTATTGGATTATCGGTCCATCTACTTTTTTTAAGACCTAGGTTGTGGATTTAATTGCCTTATTTGTATTTAATCAGTTCATTTTTATTGGCAATGGTTTCTAAAAGGAATATGATCTCGGTGGTCCACACATTGATGATCCAGTTTAACAGAAGAGAATTTCCTCAAAGTCATTGCATTCCTCTCTCCAAGCTATGGATATCGTATGTCTGTAAAGGTTTTGCACCACACATCACTTCCAATTTATCTGTACCTTCCAATTTATCTGTACATTTCAAGATATATAATTTAACACTGATGACAAAATTGTAACTTCTAGAGCATAAAGTACATCATTTCCTCAATATCTGAATGTCTAAAGTGGATTTTTTTTTTTACCTACAGACCACATTTCAGTTTTGTTTTTTCCCATTTTCCTGTTTCTTTTGTAAATCAAAAGCTTTTAAAACTGCCTAGGAAGCTATTGTTTTGCCATATGAGCACAAAGAAAGTTCTCTTTTCTAAAGCATTACAGGAGATATGTAAGAAGCAGTATTTGGTGGTTCTTTTATCTCCCTTTGTATCTAACACAATTATTGCTTGGGCTAGCGTAAATGTTCAATAACTACTTGGTGATTGTTTAACAAGTAAACATTATCATTTGTGCAGTCAGAATGTTCTGAGCTGAAGGTTATTTATTGGAATTCAAAAAAATTGCATCCTTTATATGACCCACAGTTATATTTCCTTTGTACTTCATTTAGCTTCACAGTGCTGCAAGTTTTTTGTATAATCTTAGAAATGCACCTAATATACATTTTGGCTAAATACCAAATGTTAAAATCAGTTTTCAGTAGAAGCAAGTACTGCAGCTGAATGGCATCATTAAAATATTAAATCTAAACCTCAAGATCAAATAAAAAATTATCCAAAAAATTCTTGTTACAATTACTAAAAATTATACTTATTTTGTGAAAGTCTGGCATAGAATAGAAGAGTAAGTTTTTAGCACTCTGATCTACCAGATTAGCACTGCTAAAATGTTTCTCACTTTCAACTGAGTATGGCTCAATAACAGGTTGTGTGTTGGCTAGCTCTACTAATATAGGGTACTGCTAAAGGTAAGATTGCTACTCTTAGGCTTTCTCACTGTGTAATAGTAGCAGACACAGCAAAGTTAATTTTTTTAACTTATCAACTCTTTGTCGTGAATCTCACTGAAGTAATTGCACAGGCTGAAGTTTTGTGCATTGCTTAATCAAGACTTTTGTGCATATTCAGATGCAGACTATATATATATATATATATATATATATATATATATATATATATAATTTCTAACATTTCTAACTTTATCCTTCACAATATCAATTAATAAAAATGTGTACTTAAAACTTTGACCTCGGATTGTTATGTTGGAAGAATGTAATGACTTTCAAGGTAAAATAATTTTTGAATTTACATCAGTTCCTCTTTCATTATGTGCAGAACCATTTCAGTAAAATGCTAAGAGGATCTTTAGAGCAGTTTTCAAGTAAGGTGTAATTGGATTCTTAAGAAATAAGTATGGTTACATTTTCGCCAGTTGGGCAAATTAAATACTTTTGTGAGAATAAAAATGAATTGTTAGTAAATACTGCCATGTTAGAATCATTGTCTGGAAAGTGTAATATCAAGACATTTCTTTGATCAAGCACCTTTTTTTAAAACACGTAAACATTTTTAGTCCATCTTTTTAGAACATCTTATATAACTACATATAAGGGCAACCTCAGAATCTTTCGTATGCCATGTAACTTTTTCTCTGAAGAAATAAGAAGTGCCTATAGCCTTTTGGCTGTTACACTGTCAATATTCTGAACTCACAGGGCTCAAAGTATCCTGAGTTCTTCATCTGTTTGGCCTTCCAAGGAGTTTAAGGCCAAAACTAAAAACGGTTTGCAGCCATTGGCTGAATCTAAAGCCATTATGTATGCAACTACCTATTAGTACTTTATATATGTTGAATATTATGCTGTATCAGTCACTGTGCTAAGCACTTATATACATTTTCCATGTGATTTTCTCATAACCAAAGGGTATCTCGTGTTGCTATCCTTAAATTACAAAAGAAGAAATAGTCTTCACCAGATGAAGCAGATTTACCTTAAATGACAGCATAAAGTAGTACAGCCAGAAGCAGAGACCAAGCAGGATGACTTCAAAAGCCCATAAGCTACGCACAGGAAGGATCTGAAAGAAATAAACATCCATATTATTTCAATATTATTTTAAGTTATTCAATTGAAAATTTCCCTTCTCACCAAAAGATCTATACAACTCATCATAACAAAGTGTAAATCTAGAAAAACCCTCCTCCTTCTTGAGTTAAAAATGGTAAAAAAAAAAAAAAAAATCCCCATTCCAAAACAAAATTAGAAGATTTCATGATGGCCTGGTCTTTGATAAATGAGTCTATGAATAGAACACTGAATTTTGAGGTACAATGTTTAGCCTAAATAGGAATAATGAACAAATATCCACTTTAAAATTAACATGATAGGAATCAATTTATTATGTTTATATTTGCCATTCAAGTAATTTGTTGCAGGTCTGAATATATAATGTCACATTCTATTTTTTCAAACTTAGACTTCACATTTGCATTTAAGATCATAATTGGAGTTTATAAACTTTTATTTCTTTTCTAAACAGAGGAAAGATGGGACAGAATGGGCAAGAGCCTATAAAACAGACAGGAGTAGGCATAGGACTAGCAGACACTGAAGGTAAGTTAAAATTTACTATCCTGGGTTTTGGGTGAATCTGTATGCTATACAGATTTGTTTGTTTGTATGTTTTTGTTTTAATATTAATGTTGACTTCTAAGTACTACTTATTGAATAAGTCAACTTATTATGAGTTCTGATTTTTTAAAAATCTATTTTCCTCTTAGTCATTTTTTCTAATAATGTTTCATCTTCTGTATAGCACTGACTCATAAATTTTAATCCTAGCATGAGATTAATTCAGTGTGTCAGAATATAAGATCAATCAAAGGTTCTGAAATTCTGATCTAAGTTGTAATGGAAAATAGTAATTTTTGTGAATTATTTCTGCTAATGAATGATTGAAGGCCCATAGTTTAAGTCAGCGCACAATGTAAAGAGCAAATAAGCACCGTGTATGGCACATGATTAATATTCTTTAAATTGTAGCTATTATTAAATTAGAAGTGGATATAAGACAAAGCCATTTAGATCCAATCCAAGTCCAATTCAAAAATATGCACTTCTTGGGAGAGCTTATGCAAGACCACTTTGAAGATTTAGATCAAATCAATTAGACTTTCCAATTGTACTGGTGTTTCCCCAGTTTACCTTGAAAACTTCTAATACACTCAAAATAGACAATTTGGCCCTTTGCCACATTTCTTAAATTTCTAATTGTGTTATTCTTTGCTTGTGGGTATCCATGTACATTACATATAGTGACTGACATGACCCATTTATTCTTCTAAACCAGATGTTCACAAGCTTTAGCAGGAGGCGTTAGGATCTCAACTCTGTATGAGGCTTCATTTGCCTGGCTGTGTGCGTTTAAAGAACAAATAACCCTAATAAATCACTTATTCTCTTAAGTATCTTTGGAAGCCTGAATTTGATCACTCAATTTTCTTTTTCAATGGGCCAAAACAAATATACCTCTACTATTTTAGTAATATGCTGAATTCTACTCACAAGCATTTTCAGATAATTGAGTATGTGAACGCACATCACTTAAGGATGTCAACCTAAGGATGTGGTGGTGAGGCGAGGGCAGGGGTTTAGGAGAGAACAAGATTTGAGTTAATATTGAAAGTTTTATTAAGCAAAAGGGTTTATATAGAAATAATGCAAATCTCATTTTAACTGGTATCTCATCTATTTTATATAGGTATCTCTTTCACATGTAACTGTGTCAGTGATTAATATGAGTCCTTCTTAAGTATATGAACATATTTTGCAAAGTCCATGAAGCAAGTGTAGAACAGAAATGACTTCTTGACCAAGAAAAAATCTAGGTCTCAGAACTGGAGTCCTCTGTCTTGTCTTGTTTTCATAAACACACACAAAAAAGTGTTTTGTTTTGTTTAATTATTTTCTCCAAATATTTTCTCTAATAGGAAAAAGAAAATGGAGTGAATGATAGTTATCTCTCTAGGGGTTTGTAGGTTAGAATATACAAGTGCTCTATATAAAATTTTCGTTTAATTTCATTTCCTTGTCCAACTGGGTTGTTTGAAAATTAGCTTGCAGAGACAAAAATACAAAATCATTCTGAAAGACCCCCAACTAGAATAGAGTAGCAGATGTTACTAGGACATCCAAGCAAATGCTGTTGTTAATGGCACTAGGGTAAGCACTGGGGATGAAGCTTAGATTGTAGCACAATCCCTGGTTGTTCAGTCCATGGGTATGAGTAACATAAATGTGAACAAAGGGTGTGTCCAAGCCTTTTAAAATGGCAATTTAAATCCCTGACTTTTATTCCTAAACTCATATTCAAAAATATGTGAGGTCAAATTTAGAATATTATTTATTTCTTCTTTAATCATTTGCTTGAATATTCTTTTTCCACATGGAGGATACTAGATACATAATTATTTCTATTTTCTCCTAGCTCTTTTGTGAAAGGTAATATTGAATTAAGTAAATTTTTTTATTCCATGTGATAAGGTGATAAGGCAACAAGCTTTCCTTTCCTAACTAGTATGAAATACTGTTATCAATCATATTCAGAGTTTTCAAGAATATTCATGTCTAGTAATGGACTTAATGGAACATTTTGTTGACCTTTCATTCTATTTGTATCTGTCAGTGCCTGTCTCATTGTTATTCTTGTTTTATTTTTGGTTTTTCTAAATTAGACTGCTTTTAGCCATTTTTCAATTTTTTTGAAAAACTCTGCTGAGAAGCAAAGGAAGTTCCACATGAATATTTGTTGAAATTATACTACAATTCTAAGACTGCTTTGAGGAAATTGACATCTTTACATATAATATTTTCTTACTCATGGACATGGTATATATTTTTAAATGTCAATGTGAACGCAACTATTTTTATATGTATGGCATTAGACAAATTACTCAAAATTTCCAAGTCTCTGGTTCCTAGCCTACAAAAGTAAGAATAACAATAGTATCTACCATGAGTGTGTGTTGCAAGGATTGATGGCAGTGTAAGGTACTTGGTACTGTGACTGGCTCATACTCAATATATGCTAGCTGTCATTGTCCCTGGGGCTTCTCTGGTAGCTCAGCTGGTAAAGAGTCTGCCTACAGTGCTCCTTATCATCGCCTGTATCATGTAAGTGATTACTCCTGGCCTGCTTTTTCCCAAGACTTTTAAACTCACTTTTTCTAAAATGGCTTCTCTTTTTTCCCCTTTGGCATTCCAACAGAAAAGATGTTTTCAGGGTCTTACATTTTCCAGTTTGTTTTGAAAAGATTATATATATATATTTATTACAGTGTTTCAAACCACTTTTCTTTCCAGAATGATTCTCATGTGATCCCTTGTATAGTAATGCCTCCTCTCCATGAAGGATGGCTTTCCTAGACCTTATTATGCTTTCCTAAATCGCCTGAGTTTAAAATTCAGTGGTAATGATTTCTAGTCTTCGATTACTCACTGGGAATTTAACATAGAAAACATATTCTAAAAACAGTCTATTATTGAAATAAAAAATAATTCAGGGTCTTTACCTGAGACAGATTCACCACTGGAGGTTATTAACTGACCACTAGAAATGAATTAAATTTCTGTAATATATCTTGACCATTTCTTAGCCATAAGCACAAATCAAAGAATTGGCAATTGCTAAATGTAAGCCCAGAACGTTTCAGACTTTCTGAAATTAATACTGTAATGGCAGTTTTTAATATTTTCTGGAAATGTCTTCATTGCCTAGAAGTCCCTGACATACTTGCATTGGGAGTTAGTGCTCTGATTTATTTATGAGAGAGAGGCATTTGAATCAAAATAAGGACATTAAAACATAGTAAAGGGTAGTGAATGAATATAAACCAAGAATATTCTCTTAGCATAGATATGGAAAATTAACAAAAAAGACATATAAATACTACAGATACATAGTTTTACTTTGTTATAAATGCCTTTAAAACATGAATGCATTTTCTGATTCATTTTCATGGAACAGTAGGGGATGTAAATATAGAATAATGATTTCTACTTTAAAGTTATAGAAACAGAGACCCAGAACAATGAAACCATTCGCCCAGAGTCAACTAATTAAATGGTAAAGGTTAAAATCTACTGATATATAATCTAGTATCTCCTGACTTTTGCCCATTGTACTTTCCATCCTTTTTTAATATTAATGGTTAGAGCACTTTTGCATGAAAAATATTTTAAATTTATAAAACTGTCTGCAATTATTGGAAAGGAAAATAATCAACATTGTTGCTGATTATGGCCTGTTAACTAAGATTAATATCAATTACATTATAGGCATTATGCAGCTTATAAAACAACTTTAAATCTTGTTCTATCTGATTTTAAAAATTTCCACAAAGTTACTGTACTCAAAACAGCAAGTGATATAAAGAATATTCCAAATGTTTCTATAAACAACTAGTTTATAGTTGTTTAAAATACATTACATAATACATTAAAATACATAACTATGTGTTTTACATAGTTAAAATATATTACGTACAAAGGAGGAAGGATAAGAATTCATACAGTGTCTCAACAGCAATAATACACACTTAAAATAAAAGAGAGTCATGGGTAATGCCCTTGAACTTCCAAGTGGAAGAGAATATAAACTAAAATTCTATCCACAAACTACCCATTAAGTGTAAGGTTTGGATAAAATCAGCTTGGGATGTCTAATTCTCAAAAAATTTTAGGTCTCCATGCTACCTATCTTGGAAATTACTTGAGGATATGTTCCACCAACATAGAGAATAAACCACACTCACGCATACGCTGACCACCCCACATGCACACACACGCACAGCTTGGGAACCAAGAGACAAGAAGGGTAGAGGAAAGAGTGGCGGGGACACCAATGATGAAATGAGGAGACTCTGAAGGCAGTAGTTATGCAGTGGGCAGAGAGAATACGTGGAAAAAGCTGGTCAAATACTGAGAGTTCTAACTACAGGTGATGATGAGTGAGGTGTTAGTGTGGAAGGGGAAGAAAGGAATTGACAGGAGTTAGTATCTAGCTAGGTGAAAAATGGCCTTCAGAGGGGTTAATACAAGTGGAAATTTTGGGAACACGTAGGAATAGGTACATAGAAAGCTAAGCAAATTGTAAAACCAAGTAATTAATAATTCTAGGGGGAAAAAATTCTTTAAGAACTCCATGAAATACTCACTGGTTTCAGAAGTGAGCAATATTAGTCACATTAATGTGCTTGCCAAATATTAGTTTAATCATGATTGTGATATAACTATATTGCAAGGATGAAGAAGACTAAATCTTGACATACCAAAATTTAAATATAAATAAATTATAAAGACAACACAAAATTACTTTGAGAAATAAGAATGTAAAAGAACCAAAGAAACAGATATAAAGAGTTGATAGTAGATTCTTCTCCATAACTTTATTAAGGGTTGTGTCAGTTGCTCAGTCGTGTCTGACTCTTTGTGATCCCATGGACTGTAGCCTGCCAGGCTTTCTCTGTCCATGGAATTCTCTAGGCAAGAACACTGGAGTGGTTTGCCATTTCCTTCTCCAGGGTTATTAAAGGTTAGGGGAAATGAAAGTTGGGTCAAAAAAAAAAAGAGTTGGGCCATGGGAGAATTGATTTTTTATGAAGAAGTCATAAAATTATGTAAAATGATTCAATCTTTTGATATATGAGGAAATAAAAATTAGGGCTAGTGATCCAACAGTATTTATAAGTATGAGGGGAAAATGGCATTGTTTACAATAAATAACTTCCTGAACTGATTTGAGGTGTGAGTTGCTCAGTCATGTCTGACTCTTTGTGACCCCAGAGATCCAACCCAAGTCTTCTGCATTGCAGACAGATTTTTTACCGTCTGTACCACCAGGGAATCCCCAGATAACTTCCTTCTATTAGGGCTTCTCAGGCACTAGTGGTAAAGAACCTGAATGCCAGTACAGGAGATATAAGAGAGAAGGGTTCAATCGCTGGGTTGGGAAAATCAACTGGAGAAGGAAATGGCAACCCACTCAAGTATTCTTGACTGCAAAATCTGATCGACAGATGAGCCTGGTGGGCTACAGTCCATGGGGTGGGCTAGAGTCCACGGAGTGGGCTACAGTCTGGGATCGCAAAGAATTGGACATGACTGAAGCAACCTAGCATGAACTACCCTAAATAGTAATGAATATCCATTCTCTTAAAAGTTATGAGTAATAGTAGCTTCCTACTATTAGCCCAAATAGTAAAGAATATCCATTCTCTTGAAAGCTTTTAGTAATAGTTACTACAACTAAGTACTCTATTTTACATACTCATTAAATATATTCTCATTGCACCAATGCTACATAGAGCAAGCTTTTTTACTTTTAAGACACCTAACTTTAACTGATACCAATAAAATACAAAATCTCTGTAGAAAAAAATGCTGCAGAATTCAAACTGTAAGTAGTTTTAGCATTTTATTCATTTAGCCAGCAAAAAGAAAGTTTCAGAGTTTTGGAAAATGCAAAATTCATTGATGATAATTCATTTTTCCACCATTTAGATTATTAGTTACTTTCTCTAATTGAAACATTCTGATTTATTTGATCCAGAGAGTCATTTGGAAATTTATGTAACTTTCTATAGAAAAAAAAACCACCTATATTTGAGTAAAAAAAATAGTAGAACTGACCGAAAGAAAAAGACCGACACATCACATAAGTAGCCCTTGCTCAACTAAGTGGCACTTTCCCTAAATAAACCAATTTTAAAGATAAAAGAAATAACACAGACATGCTGCTGCTGCTGCTGCTAAGTCGCTTCAGTCGTGTCCGACTCTGTGCGACCCCATAGACGGCAGCCCACCAGGCTCCCGCGTCCCTGGGATTCTCCAGGCGAGAATACTGGAGTGGGTTGCCATTGCCTTCTCCAACACAGACATGAGATAACATATTCTGAGGAAAGTGCACACTGCTTCTTTACTGTTTGACTGTTAGTCCCTAAAAGCATCAATATATTCTATTATTTGCTTTGCAACAGTACAACTGTACTGTTGTACAGGCATTTGCCTGTTTAAATCTTTTATTTAAAAAAAAATGCTTTGCTATCTACCCAAGTCATCTTCTGCATTTGAGTATTTTCCTGCATCAAGCAAATGAAATTTTAGACTTATCATGAAAAGCAGATGCTTTCTTATCCACTAAATAATACACCACTGTGATTTCTGTAATTTGCATTGCTCTCTAAAGCCCAGACAACTGTCATTGGTGTATGAAATACTAAGTGGCAATAACAAAGTAACATGGCTTTACCTTACACAATTTATTATGACATCCTTGCTATTGAATTATATATATATATATATATATATATATATATATATATATATATATATATATATATCCATTCTACTTGATGACTTATCCTCAGAAACCCAAACACATGCTCCTTAACAGCAATAACCACAGCAACATTACAACTGATATTTATTTGCTAAAGGTTTTGCTGGGATCTTGAAAAATCTGGTGGCCGTATTTTCATAATAACCCTCTAAAATAAATATTATAATATTTATGATATTCCCAAGGTCTAGCATGGAAACTTATACAAAATACCTACAAAATAAATATTTTTGAGTCAAGACATTAAAACTCTGAGAGACTGAAGGATAAATCAAACCTAGTAATACACTTGTGAAATTGAAGTTGATATTTACACAAAATATCTTAAAACTTAAAAGAGTCTTAAAACTTAAGATTCTTTTAATATACCCACTATACCCAAATGTCTTAAAAAGTAATTTTAGCCCTGTATGTTGATGGACAAGTTTTTAAGGAATTTACTACCCTGGAACCAATGAAATGATATTGCTTCAATTAAAAACTAGATTATCTACTTGAAAGTATAGTAACTCCTCATTTTTATTGATTGTGCTCTTTTCACAAATCCCCATTGACTCTACAGAAGATGATTAGTGCTGAGTCTCTGCTAGAAAGAACCCATGCCCTACAGCAGACAGATATATTCATGTACAACTGGGATGAGTTATGACAGAGGTAGATGTATGTCAATATTGTCACTCTGCTTTAGATTGGATAAGGAGAGCCTCCCTGGCAGGGAATACTTTTTTTTTAGATTCTTCTTGAAATAAAAGTAATGAGTAATCTAATGGGAGGAGGGCTAGCGAGGTTTTTAATAAGAGGGAACTTGCTGTTCAAACCTCTGTAACGTGAGAGAATGTGAATTCTTGGTGAACCTGTGGGCACTTCTGTGTGACTATAGTGGAGCTCTGTGTTGGAGAGGCAAGGCTTGAAAGGTAATGACAGCTCACATAATTTGACAAGTATCAGACACTGTCAGGAGGGATTTAGACTCTATGCTGTAGACAGGCATTTGGAAGCAAAGGAAAATTCCATGATCAGATTTGCTGCTCTGAAGGATGGATTACAAGGGATCATGTCTGCAGTCAGGAGACAGGGAATTCAGTGATCCAAGTAAGAAAGGCTAAGGACTAGAATACAGGCAAAGTCAGCAGTAGGAAAAAAAAGGGGATAGACAACTCTGAGACCTCTCTAACAAGACAAATAGGAATGGATGGCTTTGTACAAAAAATGATTCAAAATCAAAATGCAAATAAAACATCTTTGGTCACTAGCATCTTACAGCTAAAATGATATAGTGATGATCACTGTAAGTGATCAGTAGTTAAACGTAATTATGATTTAAAATGAAGAAGCTGAAAAAGTGTTAACAGAAGTCAGTGTAAAAAGTGATGAAGGGAAATAATAAAATGCAAACCTACGTTCCACAGAATTTTAAAGAAAGAAATTGGCTATGCTTTAAAGGGCCATCTGGTAAGCACTTCAGTACATTTTAAAGATGAATTAAAGAGTAAAATGCAGTTTGAATGAGGGAGAACACAAATTTTACTCACTTAACTTTGTCTATATATAGTGACATTGGTCTCTTGTTCCAAATGTGGAAAGCTTGATGAATCAGATCCTTCTGCATCCTGATGAGTATGTGAGTGTGTGTGCAGGGCATACACTAAGGAGGAAAGTAATTATCAGTTCAGTTCAGTCGCTCAGTCGTGTCCGACTCTTTGCGACCCCATGGACTGCAGCACACCTGGCCTCCCTGTCCATTACCAACTCCCTGAGTTTACTTAAACTCATGTCCATTGAGTCAGTGATGCCATGCAACCATCTCATCCTCTGTCATCCCCTTCTCCTCCCGCCTTCAATCTTTCCCAGGATCTGGGTCTTTTAAAATGAGTCAGTTCTTCGCATGAGGTGGCCAAAGTATTGGAGTTTCAGCTTCAGCATCAGTCCTTCCAATGAATATTCAGGACTGATTTCCTTTAGGATTGACTGGTTTGATATCCTTGCAGTTCAAGGGACTCTCACGAGTCTTCTCCAACACCACAGTTCAAAAGTGTCAATTCTTTAGTGCTCAGGTTTCTTTATAGTCCCAACTCTAACATATATACATGACCACTGGAAAAACCATAGCTTTGACTAGGTGGACATTAGTTGGCAAAGTATTGTCTCTGCTTTTTAATATGCTGTCTAGGTTGGTCATATTTTTTCTTCCAAGGAGCAATGGCATCAGTCATCATCTGCAGTGATTTTAGAACACCCTAAAAATAAAGTCTGTCACTGTTTCCATTGTTTCCCCATCTATCTGCCATGAAGTGATGGGACTGGATGCCATGATCTTAGTTTTCTGAATGTTCAGTTTTAAGTCAGCTTTTTCACTCTCCTCTTTCAGTTTTATCAAGCAGCTCCTTAGTTCTTCTTCGCTTTCTGCCATTAGGGTGGTATCATCTGCATGTCTGAAGTTAGTGATATTTCTCCTGGCAATCTTGATTCCAGCTTATGCTTCATCCAGCCTGGCATTTTGCATGATGTACTCTGCATATAATTTAAATAAGCAGGGTGACAATATACAGCCTTGATGTACTCCTTTCCCGATTTAGAAACAGTCTGAGGTTCCATGTCCAGTTCTAACTGTTGCTTCTTGACTTGCATACAGATTTCTCAGGAGGTAGGTAAGGTGATCTGATATTCCCATCTCCTGAAGAATTTTCCGCAGTTTGTTGTGATCCACACAGTCAAAGGCTTTGGCGTAGTCAATAAAGCAGAAGTTGATGTTTTTCTGGAACTCTCTTGCTTTTTCAGTGATCTAGCAAATGTTGGCAATTTGAACTCTGGTTCCTCTGGCTTTTCTAAAACCAGCTTGAACATCTGGAAGTTCACAGTTCATGTACTGTGGAAGCCTGGCTTGGAGAATTTTGAGCATTACATTGCTAGCATGTGAGATGAGTGCAATTGTGCGGTAGTTTGAGCATTCTTTGTCATTGCCTTTCTTTGGGATTAGAATGAAAACTGACCTTTTCCAGTCCTGTGGCCACTGTTGACTTTTCCAAATTTGCTGGCATGTTGAGTGCAGCACTTTCACAGCATCATCTTTTAGAATTTGAATAGTTCAGCTAGAATTCCATCACCTCTACTAGCTTTATTGGTAGTGATATTTCGTAAGGCCCGCTTGACTTCATATTCCACGATGTCTGCCTCTAGGTAAGTGATCACACCATCATGGTTATCTGGGTCATGAAGATATTTTTTGTATAGTTCTTCTGTGTATTGTTGCCACCTCTGATTCATATCTTCTGCTTCTGTTAGGTCCATACCATTTCTGTCCTTTATTGTGCTTCCTATATTTTATATTTTAAATTGGGTCACTTTATTCTTCCAGTTGCTGTCTCATTTCCTCATTTGGGCAATTGCCAAATTCTTGAAGATTTTGCCTCTTAAGTATTTTTGAAATGTCTTCCGCCTTTTCCATTCCAGTGTCTGCCCGATTTTAGGTTTTCATCACATCTCACCCAGAGAACCTTCTAGTCTCCTCACTGTTCTCTTCACCTACAGTATCATCATCTTCAAAACCATCTTTGATAGCACTAATATGGCTTTTTCACTCTCCGGTGTAAAACGTTTCTGTGGAGCCCTATTGGCTCCCTGACTCTCATTGCTCATGTGTGCTCAGCTGTGTTGAACTCTTTTCAACTCGATGATCGGTACCCCGCCAGGGGATCTTCCCAAACCAAGGAAGGATCAAACCTGTGTTTCCTGCATTGGCCGGTGAATTCTTTACCACAGAGCCACCTGACTCTAGAAAGAGTCTATTAATAATACAACAAAATAATAATACAACGAGCCCCTCCTTCGACTTCTCTAGTTTATCTCCTGGCATGTTATAGTGTTTGATTGGATATATTACGTCCTTTATATTTACATCCTGTTGCACTATATTTGGGCTTCCCATGTAGCACGAGTGGTAAAGAACCTGCCTGCCAATGCAGGAAACATTAGAGAGGCAGGTTCAATCCCTTGGTCAGGAAGATCCCTTGGAGGAGTGCACAGCAGTCCACTCCACTATCTTTGCCTGGAGAATCCCATGGACAGAGGAGACTGGTGGGCTACAGTCCATGGCGTTGCAAAGAGTCAGACATGACTGAAGTGACTTAGCACGCACACATACCATATTTATATCCTGTAATACCAAATTTGCTTACATTTGCTCATGCTGTTTACTTAGTGTGATCACCCCTTCTCAAATGGCTTTATCTTGGAAAACATATATTCATCCTTTGAGGCTCACTCTTCACCTTGACTTTTCTAAGAATCTATCCATGGAGCAAACTCCACCTGACTCTGTTAGGGAAATCTTCTTTTTGTACCATCAGCACCCCTAAAAGCTTTTTCCTCTGACTCTGTGAACTACCCCAGGCCCTTATGACAAGGGCTTTTCTTTCCCTTTCTCTTTTTTGCTTAAGTGAGGACCTAGAAATTATTATACTAAGTGAAGTAATTCAAAGACAAATATATGATATCACTTAAATGTGTAATCTAAAAGATAATACAAATGAATCTATATACAGAACAGAAATAAAATCAGACATAGAAAACACTGTATGGTTACCGAAGGGGAAAGGTAAGTGGGAGGGGCAAAAATTAAGAGGTTGGGATTAACATATACACTCTATTATATAAAATAGATAAGCAAAAGGGATTTACTGTACAACATAGGGAACTATATCCAATATCTTGTAATAACCTATAATGGAAAATAACCTGAAAACTATGCATGTATGTGTAACTGAATCACAATATTGATTGTGAATTTTACACAATATTGTGAATTAGGTGATGAAGTTCAAGCAAGTGTTCTTGGGGCAAAGCAAGGTAAGACTGATGAAAAGGGGAATTGGAGCAGCAAATATATACATATACAGTACAAGCAGGTTGAGAATACAAAGTTGAGGTAGAATTATTGTATATTCTTTTGCTTAGCATCCCAGTGAAGGACAAGGGAGACAAAGTGCTTATTGCAAAAACTGAATGAGAAGTGGTTTTATAGAATGGAACATTAGTTAAATAAAGTAAAGTGGGGAATCAGTTGAAACTGACAGGAGGATAAAAATTACTGGGTGTTAATAGTGGCAGAATTAATCTAAGCACAAAGAAAGCGAAATGATGTAAGTAACCTAGTGGGCCAGTGTAAGCACAGGACTCTCATAATCAGCTGTCATTTAAGTGGTTTTCTCAGGTTTCTGCAGACGTTACCTGCCTGCCTGATCACCATCCACTCCTGTGAGAAACTGGAGATTATTCTGCAATGGGATGGCAGCTTCACTCTTACCAAGACAAATTGTTTTTCTCATAGGAGCTTCTAGTTTCCCTAACATTATGCTATTATCTGATTTTATTTTCTAAAATCGTTACATGATGATGTTAAGATTTTTCTGTAAATAGAGTATATACCCACTTCTCCTAAGTGGGTAATCTTCCTGGTTTTAGATCAAAGGTCAAGAGAATTTTAGATGGGAGGTCTAAACAATGCCTGTCTTCTTAAACTTGATGCATCTCTAGAAAAGAACATTCAGTTCAGTGCAGTTGCTCAGTTGTATCCAACTCTTTGTGACCCCATGGACTGCAGTATGCCAGGCTTCCCTGTCCATCACCAACTCCTGGAGCTTGCTCAAACTCGTGTCCATCGAGTCTGGGGTGCCATCCAGCGGTCTTATCCTCTGTCATCCCCTTCTCCTCCTGCCTTGAATCTTTCCCAGCATCAGGGTCTTTTCCAGTGAGTAAAGAACATTGGAGAAGGAAATGGCAACCCACTCCAGTATTTTTGCCTGGAGAATCCCGTGGACAAAGGAGCCTGGTGGGCTATGGTTCATGGGATTGCAAAGGGTCGGACACGACTGAGAAAATAACACTAATCGTACCAGCTCTCCTATTTCATTCCTTTTAGGATTTGTTTTCCTGATGCATTTGAGAGGTGTTTCATAACCGCAAATACATAAAACATAATGTCCTTTTAGGTTTTCAATTTCTATTCTCTAACAGCTAATGTTTTTTGTTGTTTTAGTTTGATATGTTTGTTTTTTGGTCTCATACAAGATAATGGATGGGACGTTTTAATCAAAAGTGTTTTTGTTGTTTTTAAGAACTCTGGTTTTTTCAGTCACAGTAAAATGAATACTAAGGAGCATGTACCATAAAGACCAAAAAAAAAAAAAAAAAAGCCAAAACACTGGTGATCAATCAGAAGAATCTATGTTTTTCTTTCTAAAATGATGTTCTTTCTGGCTTTGTCTCAGAAAGAAAGGCTTTCTTTATGTAAGAAGACAGAAAGAATGTGCAGTCCTGTCCTACTTTCACAAAACTATTAAATCACATTAGGCCCAAATGCCTCCCTTGTTGTGTAAGATATCTCCTTGAATCTGGGTTATTTCAAATAAAGCCCTTAATGAAAGCTTACAGAACTCTTCTGCTCTGAAAAAACATTTAATGAAAACATAACAAAATGCCTCTTTCAGCTGCACTCAGCCTTGAGACATGACCATGTACTAGGATGTCTCTCCATGACTTTGAGTAACAGAGGCTTGTATATGCATATAAACAGAGAATGCAATTAATACATTGACAGAAAGCATTTATTTGGGGAGAAACCATAAGTGAAAAAATCCCAGAAGACTCTCCAAATCTATGGCCTCAGCTTAATTTGACGGGAATAGCACGGGCTTTTACCTCAAGCCTGATAAGTCACTTTCCGAAGAGCTAAATGGAAATGATACGTATTTTGTAGGTTTGCTGTAAAGATTTGAAAAATTTTTACAGATTCACCCATTAAACATCTAATACATTCTAAGTGTCTTTTCTAGGCTAAAAAGACAAGGGTAAATAAGGCACAGTCTACACACTTTAAAGGTGGCAGTAGTCTACAGAATTAATATGCCTGAAATAGGAGAGTTGTTTAATAAATTGAATACATAGTTGATACCATTCAAGTAAATTGTAGCTCCTTACATGTAACAATTTGAGAAGTATATGAATCACAAATTAATACTTTGGAAAGGAAGTGGGTGAGCAAATGCTCACCCAGTCTGTACCTGTTCTTTCCAGGACAACTTCCCCACAAATCTTGAGCCACCCTCCGCCCAAAAAAAATCCAAACTTTCCTCCCCTCAACATACACATAGTCACAAGTATACACGTGAATTTGGCACATCATCACTCACACAATAGATAATCAGGATTTTGGCAGTAACCTTGGGGTGTCTTCTTGGAAACATCTTTTTTAGCTATGTGATATTTGCAAATTAGTCAACCTAAACTTTACAGTCTCCCTTCTTTAAAGTGAAGTTAGTGATGCCTCTGTCTACTTCAAATGGTTTAGGACAAATGAGATAATATGACTAAATTTTACATATGTTACTTTAAAATTTACTCACTTTGTATTGTCATCTAAAATATCTTAGTAATATTTATTCACTTGGTTATAAAGGAGTATATACTTAAACTGTGACAGAGTAGAAAATTATATTTCTTAAAATATATTTAGGATGAGGATTCATTTTGTTTGGAAAACCAAATATATTGAATTTCTTTATAAAGAAATTATTTATATCTTTTCCTGAAGCATTTACAAAACCTGTCTTGGAAATTCTCTAACACTTCATTAACTTTATGTTTTTGTAAAAAGTACCAGATCCAAGAATTTAGGGTCATCTATTATATACAGACAGGAGAAGGAAATGGCAACCCACTCCAGTGTTCTTGCCTGGAGAATCCCAGGGGCAGCGGAGCCTGGTGGGCTGCCGTCTATGGGGTCGCACAGAGTCGGACACGACTGAAGCGACTTAGCAGCAGCAGCAGCATTATATACAGAGTTAGAAAAGGAGTCAGATAATGGAGTTGCTATGTGGTGTCATTTTCATTGTATGAGCAAGCTCATTTATGGAGAGTCAGCTTCATGAGGGTACTTGAAATGGAATTTAATGTACTACAGAAGGAAGAAACTAGTTCCATTTTGCTTCTTTCCCCTTTCAAACATTAAACTACTAGGATAAGCCTTTAAAACTATAATTCTTCACTCCTTCTATTCAGTCCTACATATAAAATATTCTATGCCTTTGTCCAGAAAACATGTTTCTGTGAACTAAGTTTAAAACATATGAATGGTTTGAATACAGCATCTAGAAAATAGTGATTTACTAGGAGATAAAATTCATTACAGATAAGATTACCAGACTTGTTAAAAGATCTGTAGCTTTTCCCTGCTACTCAAGGACAAGATGTAAAGAAAAAGGAAGTGCCAATTTTAGATAATTATTGGGTACCACCGTTACATTAGTGAGTACCATTTGAACTTTTGGAAGAGAGAGGTATAATTTCAGCATCGAAGGTAAAATTTATTATAGACTCTAGGGTAAGGTTGATATACATGGTTGGAAATTATAGAGGACTGTTGAATAGAACAAATTATAGTTAGCTTACTTCCTCTAACAGGCTCAGTGAAGTAGAAGACCTTTTTTTAAAGAAATTTTCTTTTACAAAGTATTGATTTATATGAATATGTCAAGACACATTTTCTGTTTTGTTTTGTTTTGTTTGTTTGCTTTGAATAGATTGAGCAGTTGACCTAATGGTATAGATAACACATGCTAGGTGTAAACTGTCAATTACTTCTAAACTGGTCTTCCTTTGCATTAAATGTTGAGAAATAAGAATTAATCCTTATTGAATAATTACCATTTTAGGCATTATGCTAATTTGCTTTTGTTGTGGTAGCTTTTTTTTTTTTAGATCATCATTTAGACTTGAAACTGATAGGGTAAATATAAGTGAAATGAAAAACAATATAATTATACATGAGGTAATACGCACCACTACTTTAGTTATTGACAGGTATTAGCACATTATGAAGACTTTCTGTGATGAGTAGGTTTAGAATCTCCGAGTAAACAGACAAACTTATCTAGGATGGGAGATGTTTAGAAGAGGGCTAGGACTAAGTAATCTTTACATGACATCAGAAAATGTCAAAAAATATATTATTCTATAAAGTGCAAAGTGATATTATGAACAGTCTGTAAATAAGCTTATTACATATTTCTACTTTACAATATGGAAAAATACAAAGCAGAAATATTTGATGACTGGCCTGCCATCTCATGGGGTTAGAAGCCAGAATTCCTAGTATTTAAAATCCATCTTAATTCCATATTAAACTTTTCTTAGGTTTGGAATGAGTGATCGGAGCTAAGAAACAAATTATGAGGTGTTAGACAGTCAGAGCTAAATATGAATCTTGCCTAACACCAATTCATACTGTATTAGCTGATGCCAGTAACCTGAAGCATTGTTATGTGGTATTTACTAATGAAAATTTGCAAATGCAAACATTGCCTCTAAAGAGATTGTTGCCTAAAATGGTCTTGTGCTCAGATTGCAATACAATGCTTACAATTCTGGGAGAGAGTAAACCTCAGAGTGCACTCTATCCAGTTAAGTGTTAAAAATATGAATAACATAGCTAAAAAAAATTTCCTTAATGAATTTACTTATTTTAAATTACTTTGTATGTTTAAGCCAGTTACATATAGAATCTCATATAATTAATGAATATTCCTGGAAGTATTTACTGCTGCTTTGTCCTTTCATATCAATAATCTGCATAACCGATCTAGTGTGTAAAGGTAGACTATAGCTTCCAGCTATTGTTTAACCAACTGAAATAATTGTTTGCTATGCTTCTTTTCTTTCTAAAGCCCTATGTCCAAGTAAGATAAAATAGCAAAAGAACTCCTGAAAATTCTTTCATTCTGATAATATTTTTTTTAATATTTTAAGTGAATATTTCCATAAATGAGCCAATGTTTTTAAAAGTATTATTCATAAGAAAACATAAGGTGTTCATGAGAGAATAGAGACCTATGCTTAAAACCAGAAGTTTAAAGTTCTGCCTAGCACACTTAATAATTTGGCAAGTTACTTAAAACACTCAAGCCACTGTTTTCTCATCTGTAAAATAGGGATTACATCAACCTTATTTCTTGTTGTGAAATGATGATTATATTTTGTTAATTGCAATGTTTTCCTAAAATATACTTTACTAAAAATACAAATTAGTTGGAGATCTAGATATAAGTATGTATATAAATGTTCCATACAGATGCAAAAAACACAGCTTTTCAAAGATAAAATATATGTAAACTCTTTTTTTAGAAAACAGAAAAGTTGAAAGAACACTGCATATCTTAAAGGAGAATAAAGCACAAGAGAGTATGAAAAAAACGAAAGCTGTGGAAGATAAAAATAAACCAATTTTACAGTTACACCTACTTGGAGCACTTCAGTTACCTAAAGAGATAAAGGGACACACACACAATTTTGTTAAAATGGAATTAAATTATTCCTATTCTTTGTCAAAAATGATTATATTGTTTTTAATCTAACAAAAGTAATATAGTAAAAACAAGACTAGCTTAATTTCAATAAGTGCTTTAGTCATGTAAAATATTTCAATAAATATTTTAGCCATAGTCTATAAAAAAATCTCACTAAGTTTAATAAACAAAGTTGAAAATATTAAGAGAGTAAGTAATTATGTATTTTAATACTACATTTCAAATTTTAATTGTATTAACTGTCTGCATAAAGGAAATCAATACTCTTATACTTTCTTCCACTTTCCTCTTCCATTATTTTATTGGTCTCCTGGATTTCATCTTCAAATTTTCATTCATTCCCTTTCTTCCTCTCTCTTATATCTCTTTTTCTTTCACTCACTATTACAGGCTCTATATCCTTTACACAGTCTTTGAAATATTTTAGGAAAGCAGTCTGTTTCTTTTTGGGGGAACTTAGTTTTTCCCCTGGATTTTTAAAGAACACTTTCTGTATACTTGAAGTAGCTTAAGTTGGATATATCAGTATATGAACTTATGATCTCCAGGAATATACAATAGTCTTTTGACCCAGATGTTCACTTGTCTGTTGTTTCATGTAAATACATTTATATTTTAAATAGATCTTACTTTCTGTTCTCTTGAATTTAATTTTTACTTTCTTCTGGAGCAATCAATTATAACAGATCATATTTTTTGGTTCTAACATATCTATCATTATTCTGAAACTTCTTTACTCTTTATTTTTCTCTGTATCATCCTAAGCCTTTCCTCACTCTATGTCAATAGGATTGATTTCTATCTTATTTCATGTCGTTCCCAGGATGTGACTAACGTATTAATAGCTTTTAAACGGGATTATTTGCATTTTGCCTCTGTTATCCCCATTTTCACCCCACCTATCATTTTGTCATCCCATTTTTTAACTGTGCCCCTATATCCCTCTTCTTTCTATTCCTTTTTTTTAGTTGAAATATAGTTGATTTGCATGTTGTGTTAGTTTCTGGTATATAGCAAAACTGATATACATGTATATTTATAGTTGTATATACATATTTCTTTCTCATATTGTTTTCCATTACAGTTTATTGTTGTTGTTTAGTCTCTAAGTCGTGTCCAAGTTTTTTGTGACCTCATGGACTGAAGCCCACCAGGCTTCTCTGTCTAGGGATTTCCCAGGCAAGAATTCTAGAGTGGGTTGCCATATTTTTCTCCAGAGGTTCTTCTCAACCCAGGGATTGAACCCGCATCTGCTGCTTGGCAGGCAGATTCTTTACCACTGAGCCACCTGGGAAGCCCTTATGTTTTATTACAGATTATTGAGTATAGTTTCTTAAGCTATATGGTAGGACCTTTTAATTCTTTCATATATAATAGGGTGCATCTGCTAATCCCAATCCATCCCCCTCCCATTCCCCTCCCCTTTGGTGACCACAAGTCATTTCTCTATATCTATGAGTCTGTTTCTGTTTCATAAACAAGCTCATTTTTGTCATATTTTAAATTCTGCAAATAAGTGATAGCATATGGTAATTGCCTTTCTCATTCTGACTTTATTTCATATAATAATCTCTAAGTCCATTGTGTTGCTGCAAAGGGCATTATTTCATTCTTTTTTATGACTGAGTAATAGTCCATTATCTATATATTGATCACATCTTCTTTATCTATTCATCTGTCCATGGACATTTAAGTTGTTTCCATGTCTTTTTACTATTGTAAATATTGCTTAGATGAACACTGGGGTGTATGTATCTTTTTGAATTGTAGTTTTGTCCATAAATATGCCCAGGAATGGAATTGCTATATTATACAGTAACTCTATGTTTAGTTTTTTGAGGAACCTCTGTACTGTTTTCGTAGCAGCTGTACCAGTTTATATTCCTACCAACAATGTAGAAGAGTTTTCTTTTCTTTGCACTTTCTCCAGTGTTTGTTATTTGTTGACATTTTAATAGTGGCCTTTCTGTTCAGTGTACTTTTGATTTGCATTTCTTAAATAATTAGCAAGCAGTGTTGAGCATCTTTTCCTGTGTCTATTCAGTTAAGTTCAGTCGCTCAGTCATGTCCTACTCTTTGCGACCCCATGGGCTGCAGCACGCCAGGCTTCCCGGTCTATCACCAACTCCCAGAGCTTACTCAAGCTCATGTCCGTCAAGTCAGTGATGCCATCCAACCATCTCATTCTCTGTTGTCCCCTTCTCTTCCTGCCTTCAATCTTTCCCAACATCACGGTCTTTTCCAGTGAGTCAGTTCTTCGCATTAGGTGGCCAAAGTATTGGAGTTTCAGCTTCAGCATCAGTCCTTCCAATGAGTATTCAGGACTGATTTCCTTTAAGATTGACTGGTTTGATCTCCTTGCGGTCCAAGGGACTCCCACAAGTCTTCTCCATCACCACAGTTCAAAAGCATCAATTCTTCGGGGCTCAGCTTTCTTTATTGTCCAACTCTCACATCCATACATGACTACTGGAAAAACCATAGCTTTGACTAGATGGACCTTTGTTGGCAGAGTAATGCCCTGCTTTTTACTATGCTGTCTAGGTTGGCCATAGCTTTTCTCCCAAGGAGCAAGCATCTTTTAATTTCACGGCTTAAGTCACAATCTGCAGTGATTTTGGAGCTCCCCCAAAATAAAGTCTGTCACTGTTTCCATTGTTTCCCTATCTATCTGCCATGAAGTGATGGGATCGGATGCCATGTTCTTAGTTTTCTGAATGTTGAGTTTTAAGACAACTTTTTCACTCTCCTCTTTCACTTTCATCAAGTGGCTCTTTAGTTCTTTTTCGCTTTTTGCCATAAAAGTGGTGTCATATGTATATCTGAGGGTATTGATATTTCTCCCAGTAATCTTGATTCCAGCTTGTGCTTCATCCAGGCTGGCATTTTGCATGATGTACTCTGCATAGAAGTTAAATAAGCAAGGTGACAATAAACAACCTTGACGTACTCCTTTCCCAATTTGGAAACAGTCTGTTGTTCCATGTCCAGTTCTAATTGTTGCTTCTTGACCTGCATACACATTTATCAGGAGGTAGGTAAGATGATCTGATATTCCCATCTCTTGAAGAATTATCCACAGTTTGTTGTGATCCACACAGTCAAAGGCTTTGGCGTAGTCAATAAAGCAGAAGTTGATGTTTTTCTCTTGCTTTTTCAATGATCCAACGGATGTTGGCAATTTGATCTCTGGTTCCTCTGGCTTTTCTAAATCCAGCTTGAACATCTGGAAGTTCACTGTTCACATACTGTTGAAGCCTGGCTTGGAGAATTTTGAGCATTACTTTGCTAGCATGTGGGATGAGGACAACCATGTGGTGGTAGTTTGAACATTTTTTGGCATTGCCTTTCTTTGGGATCGGAATGAAAACTGACCTTATCCAGTCCTGTGGTCACTGTTGACTTTTCCAAATTTGCTGGCATATTGAGTGCAGCACTTTCACAGCATCATCTTTTAGGATTGAAATAGCTCAACTGGAATTCTATCACCACCACTAGCTTTGTTGGTAGTGATTGTTCGTAAGACCCACTTGACTTCACATTCCAGGATGTCTGGCTCTAGGTGAGTGATCACAGCATCATGGTTATCTGGATCATGAAGATCTTTTTTGTATAGTTCTTCTATGTATTGTTGCCACTTCTTAATATCTTCTGCTTCTGTTAGGTCTATACCATTTCTGTCCTTTATTGTGCCCATCTTTGCATGAAATGTTCCCTTGGTGTCTCTAATTTTCTTGAAGAGATCTCTAGTCTTTTCTATTGTTTTCCTCTATTTCTTTGCACTGATCACTGAGGAAGGATTGCTTATCTCTCCTTGCTATTCTTTGGAACTCTGCATTCAAATGGGTATATCTTTCCTTTTCTCCTTTGCCTTTCACTTCTATTTTCTCAGCTATTTGTAAGGCCTCCTCAGTCAACCATTTTGCCTTTCTTTTTCTTGGGTATGGTCTTGATCACTGCCTCCTGTACAATGTCACGAACTTCCATTCATGTTCTTCAGGCACTCTATCTATCAGATCTAACTCCTTAAATTTATTTCTCACTTCCACTATATAATCATAAGGGATTTGATTTAGGTCATACCTGAATGGTCTGGTAGTTTCCCCTAGTTTCTTCAATTTAAGTCTGAATTCGGCAATCAGGAGTTCATGATCTGAGCCACAGTCAGCTCCCGATATTGTTTTTGCTGACTGTATAGAGCTTCTTCATCTTTGGCTGCCAAGAATATAATCAATCTGATTTCGGTATTGACCATCTGGTGACATCCATGTGTAGAGTCTTCTCTTGTGTTTTTGGAAGAGTATGTTTTCTATGACCTGTGTATTCTCTTGGTAAAACTCTGTTAGCCTTTGCCCTGCTTCATTGTACTCCAAGGCCAAATTTGCCCATTACTCCGGGTATCTCTTGGCTTCCTACTTTTGCATTCCAGTCCCCTATAATGAAAAGGACATCTTTTTTGGTTGTTAGTTCTATAAGGTTTTGTAGGTCCTCATAGAATTGTTCACCTTCAGCTTCTTCAGCATTACTGGTCGTGGTATAGACTTCAATTACTGTGATATTGAATTGTTTGCCTTGAAAACTAGCAGAGATCATTCTGTCGTTTTTGAGATTGCATCCAAGTACTGCATTTCAGACTCTTTTGTTGACTATGATGGCTACTCCACTTGTTCTAAGGGATTCTTACCCATAGTAGTAGTACAATGGTCATCTGAGTTAAATTCACCCATTCCAGTCCATTTTAGTTCACTGATTCCTAAAATGTCTATGTTCACTCTTGCCATCTCCTGTTTGACCACTTGCTATTTGCCTTGATTCATGGACCTAATATTTCAGGTTCCTGTGCAATATTGTTCTTTATAGTATTGGACTTACTTCCATTACCAGTCACATCCACAACTGGAGGTTGTTTTTACTTTGGCAAATGAGTCTGTTGGCCATCTGTATGTTTTCTTTGGAGAAATGTCTACTTATGGCTTCTACTCACATTTTTTATTGGGCTGTTTTGGGCTTTTGTTGTTGTTATCCAGTTGTATGAACTATTTGTATATTTTGGCAATTAAGCCCTTGTCAGTTGCATCATTTGCAAATATTTTCTCCCAGTCCATAGATTGTCTTTTAATTTTGTTTAAGGTTTCATTTGCTGTGCAAAAGATTGCAAATGTGATTAGGTCTCATTTGCTTAGTTTTACTTTTATTTCTACTGCCTTGGGACACTGTCCTAAGTAAACATTAGTGTTATTTATGTCAATAATAAGTGAAATTGAAGATAATTCAAATAAATAGAAAAATATTCCATGCTCTTGTATTGGATGAATTAATATTGTTAAAATGGTAATGCTGCCCAAAGCAATCTACTGATTTAATGTGATCTCTATCAAGTTACCCATGACATTTTCCACAGAGCTAGAGCAAATAATCCCAAATTTATATGGAACCATAAAACACTCAGAATTGCCAAAGCAATCCTGAGGAAAAAAAACAAAGCTAGAGGCATAACCCTCCTAGACTTCCAATACTACAAAGCTATAGTAATCAAAACAGCATAGTATTGGTACCAAAACAGATATTCAGATAAATGGAACAAATAGAGAGCCCAAAAATAAACCCACACACCTACAGTCAGTTAATCTTCAACAGTGGAGCCGAGAATATACAGTGGAGAAAAGACAATGTTCTTTCTACTCTTAATCAGAGCCATGTGCCATGTTGTAGGATAAACATCTTCTCTAGAGTAGGATTAATTTTTATTCTATTACTACAGCTAAAATGTAAGTTTGGGGAAACTAAGAGATCTGGAAGCTGATCAAGGCAATTTTTACTGCTACTTTGCTCTCTATTCCAAACAAAATTACAAAACACCCTCACGTGTCCTCTGTGTGTGTTGTCTTCTTTGGTTCAAAGGCTCAAGATGATCTGGCGTTACTGTCCCTCCCATCCATCAACCTCCCCCAACCTGTGGAGAGAGTGGACACAGAGGTTTTTGTCACCATCCATGCATTTGATTTCAATGACAAAGGCATTTTGTAACTATAAAAGGATAAGCATGAGTGATAGTGATAACTCATAATTAATGCATGCGTCCTTTGAGACCACGTCAGTAGACATGTCTCTTTTTACTTTTAGTAGAAACAGTAAAGAACAAGCTGGAACAGTCTTTGAGTAGGAAAAACTTAACAAGAGCTTCAAAAGTATCACATTGTGAAGCATGTGAATTTAACCTTCCAAAAACAAGTTTTTAATTCCACCTTTCTTCAGAAGTGAGCAAGGGAAAACAACAACAACAAATTTTATATGCCTGGCATGTTGGAGTTTCTGAACCTACAGAAGAGGAATACCACCTATAACTGTGAAGTTTTTCCAGAAAAATTAGTTTTGTTTTGTTTTTTTCCTTTCATCATGCTAATTGATGTAATCAATTCTGACTTCAACTCCTATTAGCTTCAAACAGTTGGGGTGTTTTCCTTGACTCCCTCCCTATCACTTAGAATACTCTTTTTTCCCCTCCATCTCAGTTACAGTTTGAGGAATGGAGCAGTATTAGTTCTGTCTGATTTCTTATGGGTTTAGAGGAAAGAAATATAACTGTTTTATAGATAAAGTTGCTTCCCTAATTGATGAGGTTTTGCTCTCTCTCTTGAGATTTGAATGAAAAAATATTTTTTTGGCAGCGTTCACTTAATGTCCATGGTATATTCAGCAGCCATTTTCTAAAAAATTAACAAAGTGAGTTTGTCACTTTAAGAAAACAATGACAGTAGTTGTTGCCAATGACAAAAATCAACTTTTAAGAAAAATGAAATTTTCGAAAACTTTTATCTGCCTCCGTGAGCTTGACAGCTTTTTATAATTCAGACTTTTTTCATGATATGGGTGGTGATATTAACAAAAGTGTTTTTAATATTGTATGAATTGTGTCCAAGTTTTGAAGACCTACATGACTCAGTAGACCATTATTTTCCAAAATAAATAGTATATGATGTTACCAATTCAGGTAAAGTTAAATGATCCATTCAAGGTACAAGATAGACTATAGTATTTTAAAGTAAAGGTACAAAAGAAGTTCGTTGATATGGTTTCAGATTCTACATTTCCATTAATCTTTAAAAACAAAGAAACACGACTTTTCATGTTTTGGTAGTATCAAAGATTGTCCACAGTTATCTGAAAAGGATACTAAAATACTCCTTCCTTTTCCAACTATGTATGTATGTAAGACCATCATATATTTCAACTAACACAGCATATTGAACTGGATTTAATGTAGAAACAAGTATGAGAATTCAGCCATCCTCTATTAAGCCAAGTACTGATGAAATTTAAAAAAAATAAAATAAAATGGCATGCCTCACTGTTTGTTTTAAATATGGTTATTTTTCATTAAAATCCCTACTTACAGATATAGTCTTGTCATTTTAACGGAACCAGTGAATAAATATTTGTAAATATATACTTTTACTTTTTAATTAGAAACTTTAATGTTCTTTGAGGACCAGTGTTTTCTTTTTGTAGTATAAAGAAATCCTGAGATTGAAACATATGAGAACAAATGATCTACATCCATGTTAAAGACCTTCACTAGATTTCAATTGTTCTAAAGATAAAATACAAATTCTAAACATAGTACCACTTAACAGTATATTATAATCCCATGAATATTTATTTTGTTCCTCAGTCCAGTGATATTGCCTTTTGTGGACACACTGTTACTTCTCTTTAGGATGTGAATCAACAGAGGAGAGGATATGATAAGGTGTTTAGCTCTTGATAAACACTCCATAAATGAATGTACAAAAAAATTATTGAATGAACCGGTTAATAAATGACATGACATATTCCTTAACTTTTTAATTAAATCGTTCCAGTTAAAACTCAGGTAATGGGAGAAATCAAGATTGCATTGAAGAAAGAAATGAAGACAGATGGGGAACAACTAATAGTTGAAATCCTACAGTGTAGAAATATTACCTACAAATTTAAATCTCCTGATCACTTACCAGGTATCTAATTTTATGATAATAAGCAATATAATGTAGCTAAGAACTCCTTAGGAAAATGAACTAAATGCCCTAGAAAATGCTAATTAAATTTGGGCTGTGTATCAAATATATCTGAAAATAAATATGAAATAAGAATTAATTTATCTTATATAGAGCAAATTGATATTTTACTGGTTAAAAATTAGATTTTTTTCCAACACAAACTTAGAGTGATATATTTATTATATAACAAGTAAACATTTAAACTGCTAAGAAAATTGGTGTGTTTTAATTGAGTGAGTGAGTGAAGTCGCTCAGTCATGTCCAACTCTTTGTGACCCCATGGACTGTAGCCCACCAGGCTCCTCCATCCATGGAATTTTCTAGGCAAGAGTACTGGGGTGGGTTGCCATTTCCTTCTCCAGTGTTTTAATTAGGTATATTTTAATTGCTCTGTGTTATCTGAACAAGTTGTTCACAGTCTACTGGCTTTATGTAAAATGTAGGGAAGCTCTCAGTATAGAATTATAATGCTAATTATATTGAAAATTGTATTGTTAATGGACACTTAACAAGCTGAATTCTTATTTTCAGATTTATATGTGAAACTATATGTGATGAACATATCTACCCAAAAAAAGGTGATCAAGAAAAAAACAAGAGTATGTAGACATGATCGAGAGCCTTCATTCAATGAAACTTTTAGATTCAGCCTAAGTCCTGCTGGACATTCTCTTCAGGTAACTCATACCGTTCCTATTTTTAAATTTTCACCTATGCTGTACTTATTTCCTATTTAATTACTCAATATTTATATGCCAATCATATACTATGTGACATTTTACAAGTTAATTTTTAGAGGTAACTTTCCAGGGGCCCTTGAAAATTCCACAACCCACTCACCCCATCCAGTTAGCCTCTATCCTACCTACTCAGTTTCCTTTATACTGATATTTTTTTTTCCACACTCACTGCCATTAATCCTCTTTGGGTCTTCATCTTTATTATGCAGATCATTTCAGCAGTATATCTGGCCTACTTGCCATCACTATCTTACCCTTTTAATTCATTTTATCACACTACTGGCAGAGGTATCTTTTAAAAACCCTGACTAGATTACCCTCCAGTGATTCACTGTTATCCTGACCCATTCAGAATTCTCTAAAGTGAGTTAAATTTATTTAATTGAATTGTGTTCCATTTAATTTCATCTCTTTGTATACTTTTCCACTCACTCTTTACTTCAGTCACACCAGAATCTTCAAAGTCTTGGACTGTTTGCTCACATTTTTCCTCCCCATCAGTACTCCCTTCTTCATTTCTCTCCATCTCCTACAATATTGCACATCTTTCAGTGTAAAATCATCTCTTTACTGATGACCATGGTGTAATTCATCACGCCTTATTCACATGTTTTGCTCATCACTCCCAGTTTCGTACAACCATTTATGTACTTACCTGCCACAGTTTCTGTACTAACAACTTCTCTAGTGCAAGGCTTGATTTTCATTGCTCTCTGTCCTGCAGCCTAGCACAATGCTTATACATAGTATGCCTTTGGTGGATGTAGAGACATGGAATGAGAAAGAGAAAGAGGAGGAAGGGTAATGATGAAAAATGTGGAAAGAAAAGACCATGGTCCTGGTACTTAAATAAAGGCCTGTGCTGGAGACGATATTCCAAAGCAAAAACTGCATTGAGAGGATTAACTGACATTAGAGTTAAAGGGAATAATAAGATTAAAAGGCACTCTGAAGTCTGTGTGAACAGATGTGTCAGTCACAGAGGCTGAGTAGTTAGAGAAGGGATAGAGGGAGAAAAAAATCATGAGTTTGTCTGAAATGTGATAAATTTGATGAGGGCAGGTCCAAATGAAATATTTAGGCAATATGAAATCACAAAATCAAAGCCTTGAAAAGACAGAAGAGTAGATTTTGAAGTCAGAAACATAAAAGTATATTTTGGCCAGGAATAAAGATGAATTATCTGAAGGAGATTCCAAAAAGAGAGAGAGCGCGTAAGAGAATTGTTGAGGATTAATGGTTGTCTTCACCTTGTCTCTACCTTTCTTTCAACTGAGCCCTAAAAAAAAAAAAATCTTGAGTTTGAGATCCCATGGAATTTCAACTAATGTAAATTCTGCATATGACAAGAAACCACTTTAGAAGAGTTTACTATAGTAAAATCCCCAGTAAAATTAAATGGTATTTAAAATCAATGTTATGTTCTATCTGCCTTGTAAACTCTTTCTTATTTACTTACCACTCAAATAATTTTGTATTTGAGTTGGTCTTTCATAAACAAGTAAAGTTCTTTTCTGAAACTTTATATCAATTTAAACATAAGCTGAGTTAGAATTAGCTGGTAATACATATCTTGTCTAGAATTCTGTCCTTCAGGATAGGTCTCTGCCTTTGGGAAATGTTGATGTGAATTAATTAATATTATGCAGATCTTTTGAGGATATCTTAGTTAATTGTTCTCCTACAAGGATGTCTGCTACTTCCTCTCACCCTCACTCTTTCTTCTCTGTGTTACTTCTTTGATGTGCAAATGTCCATAAAAGAAGTTGAAAATATACACACAAATGTATATATAATTTTGACTATTTTTTCTAGATTTTACTTTTTTCCAATGGAGGGAAGTTTATGAAAAAGACCTTGATTGGCGAAGCCTGTATCTGGCTTGACAAAGTGGATCTCAGAAAAAGAATAGTCAACTGGCACAAACTTTTGGTCAGTCCTGCTCAAACCCACTGAAGAAATGTGTCTGCTCAGGGTATAGAAAGTGCTTTAAATAATCTTAATCACAACTGTAGTTGAATACTATTGGCTCTAAGCTATGTTTTCAGGGGTAATCGTGAGAAGAGGAACAAAAAGCAAAAGCATACTCAAACCTTTGCAAATGTATGGTTGTGAAACATAGAAAAAAAACTCGAAAGAAAAAGTCCATATATTGAAGACAAGAAAAAAAAAAAGGAGTTCTGAAACCTTGGATTTCTTGTGGCTGTCACGAAAAACAGTGAGAGAAATTTTGATTACTTAATGCAAAACATTTTTGAGTAGAGTTGAGCTGTTTCTAAGTAAAGGCTGAGACTTAAAGATTAATATGATTTCTAACACAGGCAAAAGTAATCCTTTATGCAGAAGAGCTTGGTTGAAAGGAAGGAACTGATGTAACAAATCTCAGTTTTCAAAAGTCTTTCTTCTTTATCTTCTCAGATAACTGTTTGAGATTCTGACATAGGATACACCTACAGTGTATGTCCATACTAGAAGTAAGGAGGTTATGTCTTTAAGGAAAGGGGAACCAGAGATTTAGAAATTATAGCTTTTAGATCATGTTGTACGAGTTTTCTCTGTGTCTAAATGTTAAAAGGGTGAACAACACCAATTTTGGAATTCATGTTGTAAAAGCACATTTGTATAATTTGAAATAATGTACACTGAAAATAATACTAAGTAAAAATGGAATTACATGTATTTAGAAGTAAAGCCATGACTGGCTAATAGAAAAGAATATTGTCCCATAAACTGTTGGAACCTTGGTTGAAAGCATAAAAATCTCCATAAATAACCCTTAATCCAAGACACTTTCAATCTACATACCAAAGGACCTAGATTAAATTGATATATTCTAGGAAGCATGATAACTTGTGGTTTGTGAAGTTGCAAATCAATGTACTATTCCACATCTTTTCTTTCTCCAGAGTAATAAATGCACAGAGAGAAAGTTCTTCCTCTGGCAAACAAATCATACTAATCTGTGACATTGATTAATTAAATTGGTGTCATTTCCTGCTCTTCCACAGTTTCTTTTTTCCTTAATCTGTTAACTGATTGTAAAATGAAAACTCTGACACCAAATTCAAGTTCTCCCTAGTGCTCTGTTTTCCTACTTTAGTGACGCTATCACAGTGATCAAGTTCATCAGTGTTGGGAAAATATGTGAAAAATCAATGTTACATTAAGGTGAAAGTGTTCTTTGAGCTACTTTAATAATATAGAATAAAAGGACCAACGTCTAAGTCTTTAAAATGAAACATCCTCTTCCCCATCAACCAACAACATGAACAAGGAAGTTACATGGACTTAGAGGAGATGAACTCAACTGGGATTCACAGCCTGGCTTCTGGTCTTGGTTCCGCCACTAACTGTCACCGTGCACATGTCACTTAAACTCAATTTTCCTCAGTTTTCTTATTTCTGGGAAAATACAATTACGTATTCCTAACCTTCCTAATGGGATGTTGGGATGATCAAACTAAGTGATCTATGAGAAAAGATGAAAGCACATTTCCAAATATAGTTTTATACACATAAGTGAGGAATAGGCATTATGGAGTTTTTTTCCCCAATTTTGTATGTGAAAAACATCTTTGAAACCAATGGCAAGCAAAAACGTGGATAAAAGCAGTATATTAACTCCGAAACCAATTTTTTCTTAAAATATGAACTTATATAAACTTTAATTTGACCAAAAAAGGTTAAAAAAATTTTAAAGGTTAAAAACTTAATAAAAATGATTTACAAATTGGGTTATCATAAGTTAAATAAATTATACTGATCTTATCCTATTCCCAAACCCACAAAAATAAATTGCTTCTCTGTGGATTCTGAGTTTAAAAGCTGCTTCTTTATTCAAGGGTGAGATTTTAGTGGAATTAGAGAAATTTTCTACAAACATATTGGTCACATATTGAATTTTCTCATTTTTAAAGGAAAACATACTTGAAATCTGAGAAAAATTGATTAAATTTAAGACATTAAAAATTAAAGAATTTATAATAAACCCCATGTTACATATCTTTATTATATTCATAGAGGTATATAAATTCACCCCTTTCCAGTCTAGAAAAGTAACAGTCACTTTTCTTCCCTCTACTTTGTAATCTCCCTCCCTTGACGATGCAATTTTATCATTGATTATTGCTGTAAAATGAGCATGTGGTGAGAGGATCACTAAGGATTTGATATTGCTAGGATTTTATTTTTAGAGACAACTGGATCTGCTGATGGTTGCCATGGATATTTCCAGCAGAATTTAGCACTTTAGGGAGCTTATAATCGTCACATAATTGGGGAAGGAAAGGGTTCAGGAAGATCTCCTTCTGACATGAAAAGGCTCTACTGTCTGTCCTTAAAAGGAGACTCTCGTTCCCATGGGTCCTCTTCTGCAGCCACTTACACCCAGAAGTGTGCATGAGAGGTTCATGACCAGTTAGCTTACTTCATCACAGTTGCCATTTCTTTTAAAAATACACAAAAGGAGGTGCCACCAAAACAAAGATCATACCTTGGTAGCTATTTGACATGAGAGAGTAGGAGTGCCCCTCTATTCCAAGAACTGGTGATGTGGCCAGGCCAATCAAGAGAGTTCAGGACAGGGCTTCTTTTTGTGCACCAGCATCCCTCTTCAGAGAGTGTAAGATCCTGCCAAGTGTGCCAAGTTTGCAGCTGACCAAACACCTACGTTGTACTGGAATTATTCTATGCAACACTGAACCTTATACAAATGCATTTCTTCTAATATTGATTACCCTTCTTACAACAAAACTGTTTCTTTTTTAATTGCAAATAGGGCTCGGTGTTTTTTACTTTTTTGTATATATCACAGCACATGATTTTCCACTTTTTATTTCATTTATTTTATTGGGATTAGCTTTTTTTATCCTAATAGAGACAAAGTTTGTAATCTCTAAATAACATGTGATCAGTCCAATTACAGCACTTATACCTTGAAGAGCATCTTAATTTTTCCCACAATTTCACTGAGTCATCAGACACAAGTTGCTTCTTGGTTTAAAATTTGGTCCCCAAGAAACCTTTAGTAGTGAAGCAAAAGCACAGAGTGAATTTTTACAAAAGACAGGGATGTCTAGAATGGTCATTACAGACATAGATAAGACGGAGAAGTTTGTGTTTCCCTGTTTTACTTAATGTTAAGGAGACTTTTGGTGACTCTGAACTCTTTATCATTTCAGTTTAAAAGAAGAGTATCCAAGACTAAGGGGAAGTGATAGTCTTTACTCCTTAATGTTGCCTATATTGTAATTAATCACATTAATAAATGCATATTTTCAGCATATCAGTGCATTTAATTTTGTGGATCACACACATTAAAATAGTCATACTGTGGGATTATTATAGCTGGTAACCAGCTGATACAAATTCTTATTATAGGAACGGTTGTGATGATCATGGTGATAGAGGTAGTGAACTAGGTTGGTGGTGATGTGAAGTAAAATGAAATTATATACTATATTGTGCCCAATTTATTAGAAATGATTTGATCAGTGTTTCATTTCATTAAGATATCATAAAGATGTTTATAGTATTTTTTTACTTTATTATTTAAATCATAACTAACAATATTTTTAAAAACTTATTTTCATTGCTACAATGTCTAATATTCCAAAAGCAGCCAACTACAGCTATGTATGTGTTTGTAACTCTATGTGTGACAGAGTGATTTTCCCTCTTTTTGAGCTTGAGCTGGAAGTAAAAGAAAACTCAATTAATAATTATGAGCTGTCGCTTTAATAATAACTTGCCTTTGATGTGACACAAGAATGAATGAGTGAAACAGATATTCTCATTGAATATGACACATTGATGTTTTCTGTATGTTCCATGTTGTTATTATTAAAGATTCCCTCGAAATAAAAATCATTTAATCGAATGATTCCTTCTCTGATAGGTAGATTGAGAGCATTTCCTTAATTCGTTACCCTGTACATAACTATCCATTTGGTATACTAGACGAAGTTGAAATATTAATTCCCTGTGGCATTCAGCATGTGAATATGATTCTCATTTGATTGTGTATGTATATTTGTTGGTGATGTGCTCAGGTGCTCCCACTACCAATTAATGTGTGTGCTGATATCCTAACAAAAATACATCTGATGTTAAAGGAAATAAGTTTCTTGTCTGAAAAGATAAAAACCTAATAAAATTGGTTGCAAAATAAAAAATAGAGTACTTGGAAATATGTCTTGTTTCTAACTACATGTTGCATGCCGTGTTGGTGATTTGCTAATGTGTTCTTTTTTCTGTTCTACCCAAATCTCTCAAAAATCTAATGAACCAACAAAAATTCTTGGGCTAAAGGTTATATAAATTGAACTGAAATACATGAGAATTGTATAGAAATGCTTGTAAATCTGTCTTGAGTTTTACTCTATGTAAAAATATGTCTTGGTTTTGTGATTGTATACAAGATGTATCTTGATAACTTATGCAAATTGTGCTGTATAAAGGCTGTGGCCTCAGCCTTACTAATAAATATTGAAAATATCAACTTTGGCTGCCTGTGTTTATCAACTTGATAAATTGATACTTAACATAGAAATATAACTTTCTGGAATATTTTTTTCTGAAAATTATATGATGAGTACATTCACTCAGTTTATAAAGTAATTTTTAAACAGCACAAATACAGAAAACAGAATTAAATGTATAATTTAATAAATTACTATATCAAACACTCTTAAAACAACCACCCAGATCAATACATTGAACTTTTAACATATTTGATACATTTTAATTCATTGAACTTGTTACTCTTATTAAGCCCAAATTTACCCTTTTGAGCCAGTGGATCACTCTTTGAGTGGACTTACATATTTGATGACTTTCTTTCTATGGCAAGGACATTTTATATCATTTCTTTAACCTTAAAACATTATGGAAAATCTAATGAACTTGAATTTTTACTTTTTTCTTCCTATTTATCTCTATAAAAATAATTAAATTTAGGAACGCATCGAGTTGATTGATCAACTTTTATCTAATGTGCTATCCTTCTCAACCTTTCACGAACATCAAGAGTAGTATATAATATGTTCATGGTAAACTTGAGTATTCTTGGATGAAATATATCTTGGAACATTTTTTGAAAATAATTCCAAATCTAAAAGATTATAATTAGATAAATGACTAATGATTTTGACTTTTTGACTATTCATTATCTAGACTTTTAAGAGCTGAAAATCTATAGTCTACAAATTTTGTAGAAAATTCAGCCAAAATAGTTCTCTATTAAAAGTAACAATAGAACTATAATTGGAAAATGTTGAAATTTTTATTTCTGTTCAACTAACTCCAAATAAACTTTTATTTTAATTTTATTTTAAATTTTATTTAATATTATATCTTATTTGTAAAAATTAAGGAATATTTGCATTAATTATGCAGTAAAAAAATGACTTCCCAACAATTTGATCCTTTGAAAAGATCAATAAAATTAACAATCCTATGGCAATTAAAAGACAAGTAAGTCCAAATTGCTGTTTTCAGGTACAAGAAATGACATAAATGCCAGTCAGTTCAGTTCAGTTGCTCAGTCATGTCCGACTCTTTGCGACCCCATGGACTGCAGCACGCCAGGCTTCCCTGTCCATCCCCAACTCCTGAAACCTACTAAAACTCATCCATCAAGTTAGTGATGCCATGTAACCATCTCATCCTCTGTCGTCTCCTTCTCCTCCCGCCTTCAATCTTTCCCAGCATCAGGGTCTTTTCCAATGAGTCAGTTCTTTGCATCAGGTGGCCAAAGTATTGGAGTTTCAGCTTCAACATCAGTCCTTCCAATGAATATTCCGGACTGATCTCCTTTAGGATGTACTGGTTGGATCTCCTTGCAGTCCAAGGGACTCTCAAGAGTCTTCTCCAACACCACAGTTCAAAAGCATCAATTCTTCGGTCCTCAGCTTTCTTCATAGTCCAACTCTCACATCCATACATGACTACTGGAAAAACCATAGCTTTGACTAGACGGCCTTTTGTTGGCAAAGTAATGTCTCTGCTTTTTAATAGGCTGTCTAGGACAGTCATAGCGTTTCTTCCAAGGAGCAAGTGTCTTTTAATTTCATGGCTTCAATCACCATCTGTAGTGATTTTTGAGCCCCCCAAAATAAAATCTGTCACTGTTTCCATTGTTTCCCCATTTATTTGCCATGAAGTGATGGGACCAGATGCCATGATCTTCATTTTCTGAATGTGAGTTTTAAGCCAACTTTTTCACTCTCATCTCACTTTCTTTAAGAGGCTCTTTCAATATCAAAAGTCAAAACTTAACAAACCCAGACTAACAATGTATAAACGTGATAGATTATGACCTTGTTCAATTATTCCAGTTATGCAAGATTATTTCATACTGGAAAATGAGTTACATTAATGTAAAAATCGTAAGATGGTAGAAAACATTTGATAAAATCCAACATGTATTTATAAATTGAACAACTGAACATAATAATGAGACAAATCGACTCATGCAGGAATGGACTCTTCATATCTAACAGAGTAGATAAAGCAGAGCTATAAAAAATAAAGCCTGAACTTCCTAAGCATGTGTCAATTGAATAGCCACTTGGAAAATGTGTTTGCAAAACAAGGTTAATTACAACATGTGTAGGCTGTTAGAGTGCAATGATGGGACAGAACCTGTTTGTTTGCTTGCTTGCTTGTTTATTTATTTATGGCTGTCCTGGATCTTTTTGGCTGTGCATGGACTTTATCTAGCTGAGGCGAGCAGGAGGTACTTTTTGTTGTGGTTTGCAGGCTTCTCATTGCAGTGGCTTCTCCCATTGCAGAATGCAGGCTCTAGGAGTGCAGGCTTCAGTAGCTGCAGCTCTCACGGACAGACTCTAGAGCACATGCTCACTAGTTGTGGCACAGGTTTTGGCAGCTGTGCTTAGTTGCTCCGTAATTCGTGGAATCTTCCCAAACCAGGGTTTGAACCTGTGTCCCCTGCATTGGCAAGCGAATTCTTAAACCCTGGACCACCAGAGAAGTCCTGAACCAGGTGTGGGGTTTTTTTGGTGGGGGGGGGGGTTAAAATATTTAATTCTTTTTAGACCTCTGGATTGTATCAAGTGTAGGCTGGAAACTCTTGGATGAAAATGGACACTGCAGACCACAGGTAGAATTTCTCCATTTTGGAGCCTAAGTTTTTGAAAAGTTTTTCAGACTTTCAGCTGATGAAATCAGCCACGCTTACCCAGGTAATTGAGGATAATCACGTTACTTAGAGTCAGCTGTGTAGAGATGTTAACTGTCTCTACAGAATGCCATCACAGAAATGCGCCCAGTCATGTTTGGATGCGTAACTAGCTGCCACAGCCTGCTGCTGCTGCTGCTAAGTCGTTTCAGTCGTGCCCCACAGACGGCAGCCAACCAGGCTCCCCCGTCCCTGGGATTTTCCGGTCAAGAACACTGGAGTGGGTTGCCATTTCCTTCTCCAATGCATGAAAGTGAAAAGTGAAAGTGAAGTCGCTCAGTCACGTCCGACTCTTCGCAACTCCATGGATTGTAACCCAGCAGGCTCCTCCGTCCATAGGATTTTCCAGGCAAGAGTACTGGAGTGGGGTTGCCATTGACTTCTCCGTGCCACAGCCTAGCTAAGCTGATACAGAAAACTCCTCAACACAGGTACGACTGAGAAATTTTCTTAAGTTTTTTTGTTGCTTGGCTGGTTAGCTGGTCGATTTGGTTTCATTTTTAAGAGGAAAGGGAGTGATTCTCTACACTCCCTCTACATACAGAAAAGAAGGAATGAATGAATTTGAGTATATGATTCGAGAAGATAGAATCTAAAAATTTTTAAAGATTGGTTCCCAACCCTAACTACATTAGAATCATCTGAAGAGATTTCAAAAACATAGTCAAGCTCCAACCCAGACTATTTAAACCACCATCTCTGGTGTTTGAGCCTAGGCAGAAGTATTTTTCGAAAACCCCCCAGATGCTATTATCAATGTGGAGCCAAAGTTTAAAACTACTACCCTAATGAAACTAAAGAAAAAGAGATCATTAGTACAGAAGTAGACAGATGATAAGTTTGATAGGAAGTGGTAGTGTTTCCTCCTGATGGCTGTGCTTTTCTCAGTGAGATATGAGGTTATCTGCTTAAGAGTGAAGAGGAAATGAATAGAGGTTAAATGTTTGAAGATTAAACAAGGTTTAATATAGTCCTGGAAATGAGTGACAGAGAAAGTAGGCAGGGAGAAAAGGAAGCAGTATTATACTGAGGGCCCTTTTGAGCTTAGTGCCAACCCATAGAGACACCAAACTTCTTTGCCATACAGCTTTCCTCAGCCTTGACTTGGCTTATTTGTAAGAGAATAGACACTGTATATTTTAATTAGATGAATTAGACAAAAAGACAGACGTGCAAGGGCATGCAGGTCTCAGACAAGTTGACTTGAAATGCCAGACCTTAGAAGGTATAATTGTTAAGGAGGGAAGTAAAAGTGAAAGACGTTTGGATTGGGGAAAAGAAACATGTAAAAAAATAGCTAAGATAGAATAATTCTTCCTAGGAAAATAAGAGAAATTTTAGGGGCCTATGAGTAAAGTCATAGAAGGGGAATAGAATTTGCTAGTTAAACTGAGAGAGTAAGTGTTAAGGCTAAGGGAATATTGTAAACAAGTATTGTGAAAATACATTGCTTATTTCAAAAATACTGAGAAACTGTATTTCCCAAGCATAGCTTACACCTGTAAAGAAGAGCTGGAAAGAGATTTATATGGTATCAGAATCAGACTGCATGAGCTGCCATAAATTCTGATTTGGTAATAATGATGCTTCTAAAATAAGTATTATGATTCCAGCAGGGCAATATCTGATTCTGCCTTTTATTTATCAACCGAAAAATTTGCAAATAATATATTTCTAAACATATTTTAGTCTCTACACTTCAAAGAATGTTTCAAAAATAAGAGATTACCATTTTATTCAAAAAGTACAGAATTGCACATAAAAGTTTTTTAAAAATGTAGCTGAACCAGAGATAATAACTGATTATTTTCAAAATTGACCAATTTTCCTTCATTCCCTGTGTAATACTTTATCAAGCTCAAACTGACCTCATGAGGTTCAGATGACATTTCTGCTTTCAGTGAAGCAAAGTTTCCTATGTGGGGGCCAGCTTTATTCTCTTGAACTAGAGAATTAAATTTTCTGTTCTACCTCTGAAATTCAAAAAGTATTATTGTCAATTGACTAGAGCTTTTGAGTGGGTCCAACATTCCCATAAAGGGACTACTCACATCTGCTGTAGATATTTAAAGGAAAGTCATACACAATAGTTGACTTGCAGACTAAATGAATTACTGCTGCCTAGAGTCTTTAATTCAGTTATGCCTCGTTACACCCTATCACCTCTTATTTGGATTCCCATCGTGGTCTCTTTATGGTTTTCCACCTCCTCTCCTTCAAATGGGTCCCTGCACAATCACCTGGGACCTATCTAAAATCTGTATCTGACTGTAACATGTCCCTTCTGAAACTTCACAGTGGTTCCTATTGCCAAATCATACAAAGAAAATGGACAACTCCTTGACAGCATCTTTTCTTATTATCTTTCCCTCAAAATCAGGTCGTTGAAAAAAACTCATCCCGTTGTTTTTCTGATTCTCTCTCACACTTGAACTATGGGAAATACTTTTTATCTGGTTCCCCAACAGGGAATTGTTTTTCTATTGGTATAAAGTTTCAGTTGTGCAAGATGAGTAAATTCTAGAAATCTGCTGTACAGTGTAGCACCTACGGTTAATGATACTGAATTGTGCACTTGAAAATATGAGTGGGTAAAGCTCGTGTTAGGTGGTCTTATCTCCTAAAAAGGGAGACATGAGGCAATTTTGGAGGCAATGAATTATGTTTATTACCTTGATTTTGATGATGGTTTCCATATTTGTATATGTCCAAACTCTTTGAATCTTATCCATTAAATATGTCTCTTTGCATATCAAGATTATGTTAAGAAATTAAGATTAAAGTAAGCTCTAAGGAAAGGGAAGTCAGGGGCCTAGTGTCAGAAAAGTGAAAGTGAAGTCGCTCAGTCGTGTCTGACTCTTGGCGACCCCATGGACTATAACCTACCAGGCTCCTCTGTCCATGGAATTTTCCAGGCAAGAGTACTGGAGTGAGTTACCGTTTCCTTCTCCAGGGGATCTTCCTGACCCAGGGATCAAACCCAGGTCTCCCGCATTGCAGACAGATGCTTTACCTTCTGAGCCACAAGGGAAGTTAGAGGTAAAAGAAGCCTGTCTAAAGCTTGGTGGAGATGGATGAAATGTTAAGGCCGTTTTGGTTGCCTACTTACTTCTCACTCACCCCCCAATTCCTACACACACACACAGAAACATACGCAGAGACACACACATGCACATATATATATACACAGACACACAAAGATATACAAAGTCACACACTTGCACACAGATATACATACAAATGCATATACAGAGAGACACAGATATCCAGAGACACACATGCAAACAGACATACAGACAGACACAGGCACACAGAGACACACAGAAACACAGACACACACACAGAGATACATACACACATGCACACAGCCACATACACACATGCACACACAGGCACACATACATACACAGAAACACACGTAGACATACATACAGACACACTTTCCTTTTCTCTGGAAAGAAAACAGATAAATACCAGGTGGACTGAAAGGAGAAACACTAAACAGAACTATGTCCCTCTCAGACTTTAAAATGAGGAGGGTTAGGAGTGAGGGGATGGCTTGTCAGAAATTGTATTACGGAAAGCAAGAAGAGGAGAAAGGACTTTGAGGCCAGGATGGTGTTGATATAACAGTAAAAGACTTTTATGAATGTCAGTATTTTAAAGAATAGAAGAGGGAGAAAATCATTTAAATCTTCTTGGCTTTATGTTAGACTTACTTTCTGGTTTTAGCATTCAGTCAAATCTTAAACAAGTAGACCTTTTTTCTTAAAAATGCTCACTCTTACACGAAATATGTTTTGCATAATAAAAAATCTGTTTTAGAAAACTATTGAATTTGTAATAGAAAAGGAGAAAATTATTCTCAGATAAACTTTTGTCACTCTATGATCTCCAAATTATCACCTCAGTGATGAAAATACTTGCATTGATGAGGAATCTGAGAAAGAAAAAAAGAGTTTTAAAAAAATCAGTGTGAAATGCTGATTAGCTAGTGCTCCAGAAATAAACTGAAGTTGAGAATCTGAAATGGAAATAATCCTGAAAGTGAGCTATTGTCATTAAATTGACCAAAAGCAAATTAAAATTTTAAATGAAATATTACATTTAGGATAGAAAAATCTACAATCTCAAGACGGTGCACGATCATCAAAAAAGAGTGTTCAGGGGCAGAATAGGTTACTTACATTTTGCAAAAAATATCTAGCATTAAATATATAAGAAAATAGCTGGGATAAGTTCATAATTTGGAGAATTTTCAACCTGTTAACACTTTTTATACCAAGTATTATCACCGTTTTCTCAAGCTGCATTTTTAATTCTTCTTTTGAATGAAACAAATACAGGACTTATTCAGGGCCTTCATTAAGACAGATTAAGAGAGCAGTTATTTCAAGGAATATGAATTTCATGTACATAACCACAGTATTTTCAAATAACATTATTTTAAATACAGGAGACTATATGACTTAGTGGAAAAACACTGGACTTTCAGAATAGCTGGACTCTAACCATAGTTTTATCACTAATTGGTGCCATGATACTGTATCTTTTCTCAAAGCCTTATTTTCCCTGACTAAAGGGTTGAATGATACATAATCCACAAGTTTCCCCTCAGATGTAACAAAATTGAGAATACAATTGCATTTTAAACAAAACCTTTCTGCTGATTCACTTGCTCCCATTTTTTGTAAACCCCCCTCCCAAAATCACTATTATTAGCCACATTTTAAAAGATTTTTGTGCAAAGTCTGAGTCAATATCTGAATCTAAATAGGTGTAATTAATAAAGTAAGAACTCCCTCTCTGTGGAATTTACTGTGTTTCTGGTCAAATCCTATCTTGCTACATAATTTTGGTATTGGTAATTTTCTTGTAAACTTCATGACTTGTTTGTATAATTATTATAATTCTTGGTTTCTGGATTTTAAGCACAATAGAAAGACAAAAGACATTAAATTAAAATGGGACAATTAAAAGACAAAGCAGTGAGCATAAACATTATTTAATCCCTGCTCATGATCAAGAAGTACCAGTGTGGGGACTGTGGCTCTTCCATTCATGTGCCCTAAAAGCCAGCTCTGGAATGGTCACTGACAAAGGGACCAATGTCAGTTGGCCAAATCATTTTGTCTGCTTCATTGTTCAGTGCCTCTTTGGTGGATGTTTCTGTTAGGCATTAACATATTCAAACATTACACTTGCAGCAGCCAATTCCCACGTATCCATCCACAGCAATCCCAGACCATTTCATCTCTGATCTTCTGGTCTTCTCCTTTCATACCCCTGACCATTCTACTAGGCCATTAGCAAATGTACAGAAATAAACATGTATTCCCCTTAAGGTCAGTTCTCCTTCTACAAAGAGCAGGAGGTCATATTCTCTATTTGTCCCTCCATCCACTGGGAAGATTTTTCTGTCTCCACTATTATCAAGAAACACTGCCATCCCCACGTTTATCCAGATTCAGTTTGCACACCTATACTGAGCCTACCCACTCAGAAATCAAACCTAGGCCTTTTCCTCCTTTTTTCAATTGCTCATAGAAAATTCATCTACAAAGGGGCACTGGTGAATGACATAGAGTCTGGGCCACCTGCTCATGCAGCTTGCCCATGCTCTTAATTTCAATCTCAAATGCATCTTTTCTGACTTAAGATGGACACTGCTGAGCCTTCTGCTTTATGATGTTGTGGGTCTAAAATAACTCAACTCATTATGGGCAATTCACACTTGGTGCCCCTTGGCCAAGTATCATGCCAGAAGATGACTCTCTAGTGAAGTGGAATTCTCCACTGCAAATGACATGATCTTGTTCCAGAAGCCCAGTAGTCAGCATTAGGATTCTCTCAGTAGGGTTTGCTGTAAACTTGGATTCCATCTTTTCTCACCACTGACACTTCTAACAATATAGAACCTGTTAGATGATATGGCCCAAGTAGTAGGACCACTAGTACCATAGCCTGCAGCAGCTTCAGAACCCTTTTCTACCCTGGGGCTTTATTCAAAACTGGAAGCCTTCCACATCATTGGACTTAAGGGCTGTAACAGTATTTCTATGTGCACAATGTTTTCTAGCCAAACGCCCCAGAGTCCTGCCATGTGTTGTGGTTTCTTTTCTACTATAGGAATTAGTAATTTTGTCCTTTACCCTTCAGGGGATATTACAAATATCCCTGGCCACTAGACCACTAAGTGCTTGACAGAAACAGCTGTTCTTTAAAATGTGGCTTAACAAGGCCTCCAATGTACTAGCTACCAGTTTTTCATCAATGTAATGGCATCAATCCAATAATGCGATAATCTGTGACATGTCCAAGTGATTTAGATTCCTTTTGAATATATTATGACAGAGAAGTGGGAGGGTTAATGTAACCCTGGGGGAAATTATAAGTCAATATTTTTGTCTATTCCACACAAATGCAGCTTTTCCCTGATCTTTTCTGATCAAAATGAAAAAAAAAAAAAAGTTTTTTTTAAAGTACATTTGCAAAACGCATGTCTGTGTACCATGCACCTGAATCCTTATTGGTCAGCATTATCAACAATACCACATATAGCGAGCAACCATGACCAGAGCTGTTACTTGCCTCAGCCTACAGTAGGCTACGATCGTTCTCCACAAGCCATTCATTTTCTCTGAGGGCCAGAAAAAAGAAGTTAGAGCCAGGCATCCTCTAGCTCTCGAATGTGATGCTAATTTCCACTATCTCTTCCTATTCTCCAGGGATGCTTTGATTTACTATCTTGGCTGGGAGGAGGGAGAAGGAAATAATTTTGGAGTCTTCCACTTGGTCTTTCCAATCAATTCAAGGATTCAAAATGAAGAACACTTCAACCTCCAACTGGCAACTCAATTATATATTTGGAGACAGAGAAATGACAGCCAATTATGTCTGTGGCCACAACAGATCCACTCTGAGCCAGACTTTAGCAGGATCCCATTTATTGCATGACTCCTGTGGTTCCCACTGTTACTGGGTCTTCCAAGAAGATATCTGGTGTAGACCCCTGGGCAAGACCAGCTGTGCCAGGGATTTGCAGTGTTTCCTGTGAAGGATAAGGCAATAGGGAGGAGAAGCAGGCAAGGAAAGCCTTTAGATTGAGGTGGAAGGGTGACAACTATGAAGACAAAGAAGAAAAAGAAGGCTGGGGAAGGAAGAGAGCCTAAGACCACAGGACAGCTCTGAGAAAATCTTGGACCGGCTGAGGGTAGATTAAGTAAACAAGCAGAGACCATGTCTCCTGCATTGTCAGGCAGATTCTTTTCCACTGTACCACCAGGGAAGTCCTTGATGTTCTTTTAAAGGAATGAAAAAAAAAATGTTTGAGCCTGATATAAACATGCTATTGATCCTTGAATTTTAATGCTGGCTTTTAATGATGGTGCAGCAGACTTGTAGCAGAGCTTAAAATTTTTCCTTAGTACACTCTTCAAAGGAATGCCGAGCCACTGCCTTTGCAATTGTTTGGTACTCATAAAATGGAAAGTGAAGGCGTATCTGCTCCCAAGGTAAAAGTAAAATCCCAGGACCTAGATTCATTCAGATATATAACTGTGGTCAGGTCACACAAGACAGCTCTTCTCTTGCCCTCTGTATCCCTTGTTTGAACAGTGCCTGCCTCCCCTACACCTTACTCAGGAGAGAGACCTTCCACATGCTTGCCTCAGGCTCCAGCTAGCAACTGTCCTTATCAAGCAGGTGGTAAGGATTATCAAATCAGCAGTTTCTTATCAAACTGCTGCTTTCCCTAATGGGCCCTCCTGACTGAAGCTCCCCTATAACGGGCATTCTCCTCTTCCCCCCGCCCCTGCAGGAAAGAACACTGCCACCATGTCCTGTGTTGCACATGGTGGGATGTAGCTCTAGGACCCTGTTTCAGACTTATGAGCTCCCCCATCCCTTAAACCAGAGGTCCCCAACCTCTGGGATCTAATGCCTGATGATCTGAGGTGGAGCTGATATAATTAATAAGAGAAACAAAGTATATACTAAATATAGTGTGCCTGAATCATCTCGAAACCAGCCCCCCACTCGCTTCCATGGAAAAATTGTCTTCTACAAGCACCCCACTCCGGTACTCTTGCCTGGAGAATCCCAAGGACTGCGGAGCCTAGTGGGCTGCTGTCAATGGGGTCACACAGAGTCGGGCACAACTTAAGTGACTAAGCAGCAGCAGCAGCAGTGCCAAAAAGGTTGGGGACTGCTGCCTTAAAGGTAGATGTAACAGACATCTCTGTTACAAACTCTGAGCTCTTTCTTCAGTCTTAAAGCTGGGCAAGTGCAAGAGTTACAGGCCTGCGAGGTGCAACCCAAAATTAGTTGAGATGGATTTTTTTTAAATTAAGATCTAGGACCTCAGTTGAAACATATCTAGCTTATTGACCTTTCTATTCATATTTTTTCCTACATTTTTGTTCCTTTTTCTATTTGCACAGTGTTATTTTTCATCACTATCATTAATAGCATCATCAAAAGTCACTATTAAAAGTATCATTTGCCTTCAATATGTTATATATTATCCAGCCTGAGCTAATATCAGCAGCCTCCTATGTATTAATACAACAGGACTGATTCAGGGCTAAGGGCCAAATACAAGGTAAAGCCAAAAACTCAAACCCATCTTTTTCAGAAACATCAAAACCAAAAGGTGGGATCTTGAGTCAGAAAGTGAGAGAGAGCTAACGGGACATTTTTCTTCCAGTCATCATGAAAGTTAACCTCACTTGAACCTGGATGGGGGTGGGGGGGAGGGGCAGGCTGACCTCACCCACAGAGGGACATTTGTATGGAAATTGCTCTGAGGTCAGGAGATTTTGAGGAGATAAATCCTGCTGATGGACATTGGTCCCTCCATTCCTTCCCCGGTTTCCTCACATTCCTTGAATATTTTGACATCAGCAATATTTTTAAAGTACAACATATATATTTTAAGATACTTGCCTGAGAAGCAAAGCTAATTATTATTCAGTGATTGGATTTGTGTGTGTGTGTGTGTGTGGTGTTTAGAATTCATTATTAAGAACTCTTATCAAGCTCTGGGTGCTTTCTCACTGCCGCCACTTTTCCTTCCTAAGGTAGGTTGCTAACTTGGCATTAAAAAATATGATTTTCCCCCCATCCACATATGACTCAATAAGGCAGCTCATATCCATAAAGGAAGAAACATATCCAAGTATTTTAAAGAAAAACAATTTAACAAAAGAATCATTTTTCAGTAACTATTTTAAAATACTTTATTCAATGATTAATCTCGCCGTGGAAAGCCAGCTTTCTGTTTCTCACTGCCACCTTCTAGCGTAAAAAGCATGAAGTATGTTATATTTGCTTGCGTTGCCAACTACCAGACTGAGCTCACTGCAAAAGGGAGGGGAACTGAGGCTGAAACAAACTAGAAATTTCAAATCCATCTCTAGATAGATAGACAATAGATCGTTAGATAGACAAATATATAGAAAGGTAGACAAATAGATAGACAAATGAATAAATAGATATAACAGCGAGAACTTCCCCTGCTGCAGGCTTTGTGAATCATGCCCTCTGCTGGAGCCCCACAGCTTCAGTTTAAGGATGCATGATCAATACTACATGATTATATTGAGTGCACCAAGCACTTGCTCTCACTAATGGAGAAGATGCTCAAAGTGTATGCTCAGCAGTCTCTCAGAGGCGAGATGCTTTTTATTGTGATCTGTTTGTGATTTATTTCTCAAATGACTAATGAGACTTAGATTTTTCTGACAGCTTAGGGTCTTCAACTTTCTGCTTGCATCATTTATCCTTAATAGCAAAATCTAGATTTAAGGGGCTTTAGTTTTCTCTTCATTTACATGTAGTTACACAGGTAAAAGATGTAATCATCCCTTACAAATGGACCCTTCCCCACTTCTACCTCTCAATATTTTGTGGAGACTTTTGTCTTTATTTAAGGAGTGTACCTAGAGGGCATGGGGGAAGGAGGTCCCCTGTTTAAAGAAAATTGCATTTAATGTAATTCAAAATCAATACTTTATACCCTTTAACACCACCAATGTGCCACTCAGGCAGTCCTAAAACATCCCCAAAGGAGTTCCGTGGAAAACAGGAAATAGGCTGTTTGCAGTTCAATAAGGACACCCCAAATACTACTCCACTGTATTTTATGTCAAAAAAAGAACACAACCTCTATCAATTTGAACTATCTTTTAGAAAATTTGGATGTAATAAGATATATTTGTTTTCCTTTCCCAGCTAACCTAAAGCAATAGCAATAGTAACCATTTCTTGAGCACTTAGTATGCTACACAAATTATTATCTTTGCAAAACTCCTACAGTGTAGGCATTATAATTGCCATTTTAGACTGAGGAAACTGAAGCTCAGAAAGAACATAATCCAAGCAGAGTTGCACAGTTACTGAGTGGCAGAGCTAATATTTAAATCTGTCTAGTCATGTTCCAAAGCCTGTGTCTACAATAAAATAGGAAGACTGTAATTTTCTGATATTCGATATTCCCGAAAGAGTGAAATGTAGAGAATATGAAAATTCCCCCCAAATGAGAAAACTAGTCTAATTTTAAAAAGAAGCATCATGAACAGAATCAGGCAATTAAGTAAAAGTACTTATTCAAGTACACAAATCACTGTGATCATTGGAAAACATGTCACTGTCATATGAAAGGCAAAGAGAGGAGAGTAGTATTTACAGTAGTAGGAGAAAATTTCTGTATCTTTAACATATTTTAAAAGGAAAATAAGTATGATTGTATAATGATAAATCTAAAGCAACAGTAAGGTTTGTTTCCCTCCTAAGACTTGTCCAAAAGCTGACGTTAGTATCTTCACCATAGCTGGGTGGGGATACTTAACAGCACCTTCACCTAGGTGAAGCTTCACCTAGGTTGGCTAGGCCAGTGGGGCTTGCATTATTTCTTTATGTATATATTTAATTTTTAAAGTCTTCCATTTATAAATATGATATAACCTTGTTGCTACACATTCAAGCCATAGAAAAAGGCACAGCATTTTGTTTTGTTATAGTCTCCCAAATTCTTCTATTTTTACTTCCTTTTCCTTCCCTACCTTTATTTGAGATTGCTATTTACAAAAAGATTGGCATAATAAGCTTCTACCATCTCACTTTCTGCTTCCAAGTAACAACCACTTTTAAGTTTTCAATTTGATATTTTGGAATTTACCTCTGTATTTCCATGTAACATGTTTTATTCATGTTGCTACTTTCTACATTTTGTCATTGAAATGATCTGTTGAATCCCTTTTTGGAAAGATGAGGACATATCTTTTCTCAAACTTTTCTCTACACTTAACACACACAAAAACACACATCCTTTCAATTTAGCAAAAGTGAAATTTTCTTTTGTTTTTTGAACTGAATCCAGCATACTATGAAAGTTGCTCAGTTGTATCCAACTCTTCATGACCCCGTGGACTGTAGCCTGCCAGGCTCCTTTGTCCACGGAATTCTCCAGGCAAGAATACTGGAGTGGGTAGCCTTTCCCTTCTCTAGGGGATCTTCACAACCCAGGGATCAAACCCAGGTCTCTTGCACTGTAGACTTTTGATCACTTTTTGTTTTTGTACAACATTTTAACTTTGAGCTAATATTTTATCTCTTTCGAGTTCTATTTATTCATTTATATACTCTTCACTAATTTAACCCCAATTGCTCCTTTTGTCATATGATAAACTTCTTTTCTCTTCTTACTAAAAAATAACTTTCCTGGGATCTTCCAACTTGCTACAGTCTGAACTGATTCCTCTCCATGGCCACCTCTGGTCCTGGACACTCTTCACTATCATATTCATTCCCTTTACCTCTCTTTTGTAGGATCTCCTTTCTCCTTCTCCTGGATCCCATCTTCTGTTTGGGGTGAAGGAGTGTTTATTTCTTTGCCTCCTGCTTGGGTAGGAGTATATCTTCTGTCATATTCCTAACAAAGCTTTGCATGTGGAACTTTTTTTGAGAATTTGCGTTGTAAATACTCTCTTATTCTATCATCTTTGCACTTAATAGTTTGACAACGTATAGAATACTAGACTGGAAATCAGGGCCTTTCAAAATTTTTAAGGTAATTCTCCACTGTCTTCTAGGCTCAGAAATTACCAAAATCATTCAAATTCTTGATCTTGTCTTTGAAACCTGCTTCCCCCTTGTCAGCGCTCCTCTCATTTCACAGGAATGCACTTGGATTGACTGTTTCCGTCCATTATGTTAGGCACCCTGAGTGTGAATCCCTTTGGAGTGGGATCTCATATTCTCTAGATTTGCTAATCTTTTGAAAATTATTTTATTCATAATTTTATCCTCTCTATGCACTTTTCTTTTTGGAAAATTTTTTCAGCTCTCTTTAACTGCTTCCCCACCCCCCATTTCCAATTTATTGGCTTTTGAGCCCTAATTTATGGGGAAGCTGCTGGGCTTCCCTGGTAGCTCAACTGGTAAAGAATCTGCCTGCAATGCTAGAGACCCCAGTTCAATTCTGGGGTCGGGAAGATCACGGGGTCACAAAGAGTCAGACATGACTGAGTGACTAAGCACACGCACACAAGGCAGAATTGCTAACTATATTCCAAGTCTTATTTTTAATTTTTCATTTCTGCTCTTATATTTTCAATTGTAAAAATATCTCTTTTAGTCTTTGAATGTTACTTTTTCAAAGCATTCATTTTAGTTTATGAATGTAATAACTTCTCTTTGCTCCAATGATATTGATGCTATTTTAATGATTTTTTTTCTTCTCTCTGCTTAACTCACATTTTCTTTCTTTTTTTCCTACTGGTTTTTTTGCGTATGTTTTTGCTCATATTTAAGAATGGTACATTAAGAACCCAAATGGAAGCTCTGAGCTGATGAGGCTCTTCGACTCTGGCCTGTACATTTGGCTGGAACATTTCCTAGTGGAAATCCTGGTGTTGGCATATTTAGAGCTTTCCTCTGGGGCTTCTCAAATTCCCCAGCAAAGATTCCTCTGTCCTGTTTGGAGGGAACCCTTCTGGCTGCTACTTGGGAAACTTGTTTTTTTCCCCAGGTTACTAACACACATCCAATTCTGTGATTTATTATTAAAATTATATTATCTCACTTGAACACGATTTATGTAAAAGACACTAAGATTACCAGGAGGCAGAGATGGCGAACAGTTAAAATTTATCTCAGTGGAATTTGTCTTTCTAGTGATATCCTTAATACTTTATGTTTATGTGTTTATGAAGGCTTATTAGAAGGCTGGAACTCTCACTTTCCTCGCTCCACCCCTCAACCTCCAACGTAAGGAGAGAGGATAGGACTGGAGATTTAGTTCAGCCATCAGTGGTTAGTGCTTTAATCAATCAATGTCACAAAGCCTCCATAAAAGCTCAAAAGGGCAGGTTCCAAGAGCTTTCAGGCTGGTGAATACGTAGAGATTTGGGGACAGTGTCTCACCCAAAGAGGGCAGGGAAGCTCCATGCCCTTTCCCATACCTTGTCCTGGGAATCTCTTTTATCTGGCTATTTCTGAATCATATTCTTTTATAGTCAACTCACAACTGGACAAGTAAAAAGTTTCTCTGAGCTCTGTGGAACACCAAAACAAATTAACCTCAAACCAAGGAGAGGTCATTGAAATTGCTTGTTGATCTATGGCCAATCAGTGAGAAGTACAGATGATAACCTGGGCTTGTGATTCATGTCTGAAGTGTGTGTGTGTGTGTGTGTGTGTGTGTGTGTGTGTGTGTGTGAGAGAGAGAGAGAGAGAGAGAGGAGGTGGGGCCTGTTGGTGGCCATGCAGTGTGGTAGAACTGACCCCATAGCCTGTGGAATCTGGTGCTACTTCCAGGTATGTATTATCAGAATTGAGTTGAAGTGTAGGAGACCCAGTTGACATTCAGAAAATTGCTTGGTGGTGGGAAACATCCTCTCTCCACTCATTAGAACTGGAGTATTCAGAATACCAAATAATGAGTTTCCAGAAATACAGATCTGACACACCCAAATCCTTCAGTGTGTTCCTGAAATTCATGTTTATTTAATAGAGCAGGAAGTTTGTCAGTGTATGTTCAGTTCAGTCGCTCAGTCGTGTCCAACTCTTTGTGACCCTATGAATTGCAGCATGCCAGGCTTCCCTGTCCATCAACAACTCCCAGAGTCTACCCAAACCCATGTCCATCGAGTCGGTGATGCCATCCAACCATCTCATCCTCTCTCGTCCCCTTCTCCTCCTGCCCCCAATCCTTCCAGCATCAGGGTCTTTTCCAATGAGTCAGCTCTTCTCATCAGGTGGCCAAAGTATTGGAGTTTCAGCTTCAACATCAGTCCGTCCAGTGAACACCCAGGGCTGATCTCCCTTAGGATGGACTGGTTGGATCTCCTTGCAGTCCAAGGGACTCTCAAGAGTCTTCTCCAACACCATAGTTCAAACGCATCAATTCCTCAGTGCTCAGCTTTCTTCACCGTCCAACTCTCACATCCATACATGACCACTGGAAAAACCATAGCCTTGACTAGACGGACCTTGTTGGCAAAGTAATGTCTCTGCTTTTTAATATGCTGTCTAGGTTGGTCGTAACTTTCCTTCCAAGGAGTAAGCGTCTTTTAATTTCATGGCTGCAATCACCATCTGCAGTGATTTTGGAGCCCCCCAAAATAAAGTCTGACACTATTTCCATTGTGATGGGACCACATGCCATGATCTTAGTTTTCTGAAACTTAGTTTTCTTAGTCCACTACCCAGGACAGACGGGTCATGGTGGAGAGGGGAATGAGGGGATGGAGCCAAAGCAAAATCAATACCCAGTTGTGGATGTGATAGAAACAAGGTCCGATGCTGTAAAGAACAATATTGCATAGGAACCTGGAATGTTAGGTCCATGAATCAAGGCAAATTGTCAGTGTATAGGGGGAAGGAAAAAAAGAGTACAAACCTCACTGAGTAGAAGTATTTACTCATATTGAATATTTTTGCTATTTTAGAATAGACAAAAATCTGTGGCTTCAGATATTGAATAAAAAGGTAGCATGTCTGCTGGTAAATTTAAGAGGCCACCCTATAGATGACTTAAAAATTATGACTACCTAATTTTATTTCCAAGTCAAAATCTATAATAATTTTATGGATCTCATAACTAATTAATGGTTTCTCAGGACAGATCCTCAACCATCATGATAGCTTCTCATATTCCATTCCAATAGTTGGGATATTATTTTTAATTAGTTTAAATTCTTAGGAAAGTGAATCAGTTTGGTCTAGCTAATCCTGATAAGCCTGTTCACCCAGTTCATTGGTCACCTGCCCTCTGAGCAATGAATTTTGGAGGAAAAACAATTGGGAATGGGCTGCAGTTGAAGGAACAACCTGAAGAAAAACTTTTACCTGGAAGGGAACTCTCATCAACTCCTCCCTAAAGTTAAGATCTAATCATTTTCCATTGTTTGTTTTTTAATTTTTATTGAAGTATAGTTGATTTACAATGTTCTATTAGTTTCTGCTGTAAAGTGAATCAATTATGCTTATACCCATATCCACTCTTTTTTAGATCCTTTTCCCATTTAGGTCATTACAGCGTAGTCAGTAGAGTTCCCTGTGCTATACAGTAGGTCCTTATTAGTTATCTATTTTATACATAGTATTGTTTATATGTAAATCCCAATCACCCAATGTATCCCTCCCTCTCTTTGCTACCTGGTAACCATAAGATTGTTTTCTACATCTGTGACTCTCTGTTTTGTAAATAAGCTCATATGTACCATTTTTTTTTAGATTCAACATATGTGATATCACATGATATTTGTTTTCATCTGAGTTATGTCACTTGGTATACTAATCTCTAGGTCCATTCATGGTGCTACAAATAGCATTATTTTCTTCTTTTTATGGCGAGTAATATTCCATTGACTATATTGCCATATCTTCTCTGTCAGTAGCTATTTAGGTTGCTTCCCTGTCGTGACTACTGTAAATAGTGCTGCACTGAAGGCTGGCATACCTGTGTCTTTTTGAATTACAGTTTTCTCTGGGTATATGTCCAGGAGTGGGATTGCTGGATCATATGGTAGCTCTCAGTTCAGTTCAGTTCAATTCAGTTGCTCAGTCATGTCCTACTCTTTGTGATCCCATGGACTGCAGCACGCCAGGCTTTCCTGTCCATCACCAACTCCTGGAGCTTGGACAAACTCATGTCCATTGAGTCAGTGATGCCATCCAACCATCTCATCCTCTGTCATCCCCTTCTCCTCCTGCCTTCAGTCTTTCCCAGCATCAAGGTCTTTTCCAATGAGTCAGTTCTTCACATCAGATGGGTGAAGTATTTAAGCTTCCGTTTCAGCATCAGTCCTTTGGATGAATATCCAGGGCTGATCTCCTTTAGGATGGACTGGTTGGATCTCCCTGCAGTCCAAGGGATTCTCAAGAGTCTTCTCCAACATCACAGTTCAAAAGCATCAATTCCTCAGTGCTCAGCTTTCTTTATAGTCCAACTCTCACATCCCTACATGACTACTGGAAAAAACATAGCTTTGACTAGATGGACCTTTGTTGGCAAAGTAATGTCTCTGATTTTTAATATGCTGCCTAGGTTTGTCATAATTCTACAAGGGAACCCTACTAGATTGCTGATAGGAATGTAAATCTGTATACGCACTGTGAACAGTATGGAGGTTCCCCCCAAAAAACAAAAAACTTTGCCTAATAATTTAAGTAAGAAAGTGTTACTCACCCAGTTGTGCCCGACTCTTTGCGACCCCATGGACTGCAGCCTACCAAGCTCTTCTGTCCATGAGATTTTCCAGGCAAGAATACTGGAGTGGGTTGCCATTTACTTCTCCAGAGGATCTTCCCAACCCAGAGATCGAACCCAGGTTTCCTGCACTGCAGGCAAATTCTTTACTGACTGAGCTACAAGGGAAGCAGGGGTGCAATTTCAATCCCTGGTTGGGGAGCTAAGATCCCATATGCCTCGTGGCCAAAAAAAAAAAAAAAAGAAACCAAAACATAAAACAGGAGCAATATTGTAACAAAATTCAATAAAGACTTTAAAAATAGTCCACATTAAAAAATAATCTTAGAATTGACAGTATCACAATAAGAGTAGGAGACTTTAGCACCACACTCACACCAATGGACAGATCATCAAAACAGAAAATTACTAAGGAAACACAAGTCTTAAATGATACATTAGATGAGATGGATCTCATTGATATCTTCAGGACATTCCATCTAAATGCAGAAGAATACACCTTTTATTCAAGTGCACATGGAACATTCTCCAGGATAGACCACATCTTGAGTCACAAATCAAACTTCAGTAAATTTAAGAAAATTGAAATCATATTAAGCATCTCTGACCACAACATTATGAGACTAGATATCAATCACAAGAAAAAACTGTAAGAAACACAAACACATGGAAATTAAGCAACACATTTCTAAATAACCAACAGGTTACTGAAGAAATCAAAATGGAAATCAAAAAATTTCTAGAAACAAATGACAATGAAAACATGCCAACTCAAAACCTATGGGATGCAGTAAAAGCCATCCTGAGAGGGAAGCTTATTGCAATAAAATACTACCTCAAGAAACAAGAAAAACATCGAACAGACAACCTAACTTTACATCTAAAGCAACAGGAAAAAGAAGAATAAAAAACCCCCAAAATTAGTAGAAGGAAATAAACCATAAAGATCCAAGCCTAAATAAAAAGAAATGAAAGAAATAATAGTAAAGATCACTAAAACTAAAAGTTGGTTCTTTGAGAAGATAAACAAAACTGACAAGCCTTTAGCCAGACTCATCAAGAAAAAAAGAGAGAAGAATCAAATCAACAAAATTACAAATGAAAAAGGAGAGGTTACAACAGACAATGCAGGAATACAAAGGATTATAAGAGACTATGATGAACAACTATATTGCAATAAAATAGATAACCTGGAAGAAATGGACAAATTCTTAGAAAAGTTCAATCTTCCAAGACTGAACCAGGAAGAAATAGAAATTATGAACAACTCAATTACAAGCACTGAAATTGAAGCTGTGATCAAAAATCTCCCAAAAAACAAAAGCCCAGGACCAGATGGCTTCACAGGAGAATACTATCAAACATTTAGATAAGAGCTAATGCCTATCCTTCTAAAACTTTCAAAAAATTGCAGAGGAAGGAACACTTCCAAATTCATTTTACGAGCCCACCATCATCCTGATACCAAAACCAGACAAAGACAACACAAAAAAAGAAAACTACAGGCCAATATCACTGGTGAACATAGATGCAAAAATCCTCAACAAAATGTTAGCAAACAGAATTCAGCAAGACATCAAAAATCTCATACACCATGATCAAGTTGGGTTTATTCCAGGGATGCAGGGATTCTTCAATATATGGAAATCAATCAATGTGATACACCATATTGACAAATTGAAAGATAAAAACCATATGATCACCTAAATAGATGCAGAAAAAGTATTTGACAAAATTCAGCACCTATTTATGATTAAGACTCTTCAAAAAATGGGCATAGAAGGAACCTTCCTCAACATAGTAAAGGTCATATATGATAAGCCTACAGAAAACATTATTCTCAATGGTGAAAAACTGAAGGCATTCCCCCTAAGATCAGGAACAAGACAATGGTGCCAACTTTCACCATTATTATTCAACATAGTTCTGGAAGTCCTAGCTACAGCAGTCAGAGGAGAAAAAGAAATAAAAGGAATCCAGATCAGAAAAGAAGAAGTAAAGCTCTCACTGTTTGCAGATGACATGATACTGTATATAGAAAACCCTAAAGATAGTATCAGAAAATTACTAGAGCTAATCAGTGAATTTAGCAAAATTACAGGATACAAAATCAATACACAGAAATCACTTCCATTTCTATAAATTAACAATGAAAAATCAGAAAGAGAAATTAAGGAATCAATCCCATTCACCATTGCAACAAAAAGAATTAAATATCTAGGAATAAACTTACATAAGTAGACCAAATAACTGTACACAGAAAATTATAAGACACTAAGGAAAGAAATCAAAGATGACATAAATAAATGGAGAGATATTCCATGTTCCTGGGTAGGAAGAATCAATATTGTGAAACTGAATATACTACCAAATGCAATCTACAGATTCAATGCAATCCCTATCAAATGACCAATGGCATTTTTCACAGAACTAGAACAAAAATATTTCACAATTCATATGGAAACACAAAAGACCCTGAATAGCCAAAGCAGTCTTGAGAAAGAAGAATGAAGCTGGAGGATTCAAGCTACCTGACTTCAGGTTATACGACAAAGCTACAGTCATCAAGACAGTATGGTACTGGCACAAAAACAGAAATATAGACAAATGGAACAAGATAGAAAGCCCAGAAATAAACCCATGACCCTATGGGTACCTTATTTTTGACAAAGGAGGCAAGAATATACAATGGGGCAAAGACAGAATCTTCAATAAATGGTTCTGGGAAAACTGGACAGCTACATGTAAAAGAATTAAATTAGAACACTTCCCAACACCATACACAAAAGTGAAAGTAGTCGCTCAGTCATGTCCGACTCTTTGCGATGCCATGGACTGTAGCCTACCAGGCTCCTCTGTCCATGGGATTTTCCAGTCAAGAATACTGGAGTGGGTTGCCATTTCCTTCTCTAGGATATCATCCCAACCCAGGGATCAAACCCTGGTCTCCCGCATTGTAGGCAGATGGTTTACTGTCTGAGCCACCAGAGAAGTACGCCATACACAAAGATAAACGCAAAATAGATTAAAGGCCTAAATGTAAGACCAGAAATTATATAACTCTTAGAGGAAAACATAGGCAGAACACTTGATGACATAAATCAAAGCAAGATCCTCTATGACCTACCTCCTAGAGTAATGGAAATAAAAACAAAAATAAACAATTGGGACCTGATTAAACTTGAAAGCTTTTGCACAGCAAAGGAAACTCTAAGTACGGTGAAAAGACAACCCTCAGAATGCTGCTGCTGCTGCTGCTAAGTCACTTCAGTCGTGTCCGACTCTGTGCAACCCCATAGACAGCAGCCCACCAGGCTCCCCCGTCCCTGGGATTCTCCAGACAAGAACCCTGGAGTGGGTTGCCATTTCCTTCTCCAATGCATGAAAGTGAAAAGTAAAAGTGAAGTCGTTCATTTGTGTCCAACTCTTAGCGACCCCATGGACGGCAGCCTTCCACGCTCCTCCGTCCATGGGATTTTCCAGGCAAGAGTACTGGAGTGGGTTGCCATTGCCTTCTGAAAATAATAGCAAATGAAACAACTGACAATGGATTAATTTCCAAAATATACAAGCAGCTCATACAACTCAATACCAGAAAAACAAACAACCCAATCAAAAAGTGGGAAAAAGACCTAAACAAACATTTCTCCAAAGAAGACATACAGATGGCCAACAAACACATGAAAAGATACTCAACATCGCTCATTATTAGAGAACTGCAAATCAAAACTGCAATAAGATATCACCTCACACTAGTCAGGATGGCCCTCATCGAAAAGTCTACAAACAATAAATGCTGGAGAGGGTGTGGAGAAAAGGGAACGCTCTTGCACTGTTGGTGGGAATGTAAATTGATACAGCCACTGTGGAAGATGGTATGGAGATTCCTTAAAAAACTAGGAATAAAACCACCATATGACCCAGAAATTCCACTCCTAGGCATATACCCTGAGGAAACCAAAATTGAAAGAGACACATGTACCCCATTGTTCATTGCAGCACTATTTACAATAGCTAGAACATGGAAGCAACCTAGATGTCCAACAGCAGATGAATGGATAAAGAAGTTGTGGTACACATACACAATGGAATATTACTCAGCTATTAAAAGGAACACATTTGAGTCAGTTCTAATGAGGTGGATGGGAGAAGACAACGGCACCCCACTCCAGTACTCTTGCCTGGAAAATCCAATAGATGGAGGAGCCTGGTAGGCTACAGTCCATGGGGTCGCTAAGAGTCGGACACGACTGAGCAACTTCACTTTCACTTTTCCCTTTCATGCACTGGAGAAGGAAATGGCAACCCACTCCAGTATTCTTGCCTGGAGAATCCTAGAGACAACGGAGCCTGGTGGGCTACCGTCTATGGGGTCGCACAGAGTCGGACACGACTGAAGCGACTTAGCAGCAGCAGCAGCAATGAGGTGGATGAACTTAGAACCTGTTATACAGAGTGAAGTGAGTCAGAAAGATAAAGATAAATACCATATTCTAACACGTATATACGGAATCTAGAAAAATGGTGCTGAAGAATTTATTTACAGGGCAACAATGGAGAAACAGACATAGAGAATAGACTTATGGATATGGGGAGGGAGGAGAAGAGGGTGAGATGTATGGAAGAGTAACATGGAAACTTACATTGACATATGTAAAATAGATAGCCAATGGGAATTTGCTGTATAGCTCAGGAAACTCAAACAGGGGCTGTGTATCAACCTAGAGGGGTGGGATGGGGAGGGAGATGGGAGGGAGCTTCAAAAGGGAGGGGATATATGTTTACCTATGGCTGATTCATGTTGAGGTTTGACAGAAAACAGCAAAATTCTGTAAAGCAATTATCCTTCAGTAAAAACTAGTTAATTAAAAAAATCTTAGAAAAAAATAATAAAAATAGAGCTTCCATTGCTTTTAGGAAGGACCCTACAAAGGCTGATGCAGCTGAGTCCCTGCCTCACCTCTTCTCTCATCACTCTCCCCTCCTTTTCTCTGCTGCAGCCACACTGACTTTGCAGTATCTCAAATCACCCTTGTTTCCATGTTACCCCCACAGCATTTGCCAAGGCTTTTCCCTTTGCCCACCTAATTATCACCCTGTAGATTTCATCTCAAATCACATCCTCAGTGTCTTTGAAAAAGTGTACAGAACAATTTACTTTTGGAAATTAGAGCTGCCAATTAAATGGCATTTTGTTGTGAAACTACTGATGGGATTCAGGACAAGGTAACCCCAAATATGACACTAGGGCATACTGAATATTTTAAGCTGAAGAAATCAGAGCTATAGCATGTATGGAAAGGACTCTCTGACCTTCCTCTGAAGGAGATGATAAGACCCTTATGTGAGGGGGTGCCCTTTCTATACCTAGAGGAGAGGCCCATTCTAGTCTCCAGGATGTCAAGAGAAATTAAACTGAACAGGCTTTGCTTTTTCCCCTAATTTACCATGTTCAACTCATACTCCTTTTTGTCCTATCATATTTTTACAAGACTTTCCTCTCTACTTCTAACCAAACACTTTCAGGTTTTAACCTAAACACTTTCAGGTTTAACTACTACTTCAGGTTTTCATTTCCTTGTGAAGTTTCCAGTGTCACATGAAACTTACAATAGACAAATTTGCATGCTTTTTTTTTTTAAAGGTTTGCTTTAAAAAAAAATTATTTGGCTGTGTCAGGTCTCAGTTGTGGCATGTGAGATCTTCCTTGCAGTGTGCAGGCTTCCCTCTAGTTGACGCTTGTGGGCTCAGTAGTTGTGGTGTGCTGGCTTAGCTGTCCTACTGCTAAGATCACAGTTACCCAACCAGGAATTGAACCCACATCCCCTGCATTGGTAGGTGGATTCTTAACCACTGGACCACTAGAGAAGTCCCAATTTGTATGCTTTTCTCTTGTCAACCTGTCTCTTGTCAAAGGAGTCTCAGTCAAGAACTTAGAAGAGTAGAGGAAACAACAGTTTTTCATCCTATTTCAGTAACCAGAGGCTTCCTTTGTGACTCAAATGGTAAAGAATCTGCCTATAGTGCAGGAGACCTGAGTTTGATCCCTGGGTCAGGAAGATCCCCTGGAAAGGGGAATGGTTACACACTCCAGTATTCTTGCCTGGAGAACTCCATGGACAGAGGAGCTTGGTGGGCTACAGACCATGGGCTCGCAAAGAATCAGACACGACTGAGTGACTAACAGTAACCAGGTAAGAGGCTGTCAATATAGACAAGAATGAGGGAACTTCTAGACAGTGAGAGGGGTCACACTGTGTTGAGTAGTGATTATCAAGAAGAGATGAGTTAGTAGCAGGGGGTGATACTACACTCAAAAAGTAACCTCTCCCATCTCTAAATCTCCTCACAGTTGCTACTGATGCACTGAATTGTTCCCATAACATTTTTTTCTTCTTCCCATTTGAGAAGCTCATTAAAGACCACATTTTTAAGGTACAATTTGAGCAGTATATGTGCGTGGCTTAGTGCATTCTTGTTGAGGAATAAGCTTTGTTGAAGCCTTGTTGTTGTTGTCATTTAGTCGCTAAGTCCTGTCCGACTCTTTTGCGACCCCACGGACTGTAGCCCACCAGGTTCTTCTGTCCATGGGATTTCCCAGGCAAGAGTACTGCAGTGGGTTGCCATTTCCTCTTCCAGGGGATCTTCCCAAACCAGGAATTGAACCCACGTCTCCTCCATTGGCAAGTGAATTATGTACCACTGAGCCAGAAGGGAAGCCCTGAAGTCTTGTATCATCACATAACCAAATATAAGAGCTAGGAGTCTTTCATGTTATTTTTAATGTCTGTAATATACTTTTATTTTTTATAGAAGTATAGTTAATTTACAATGTTGTATTAGTTTCAGGTGTATAGCAGAATGGTTTAGTTTTATATATACATATATTAATATTGTTTTATATATATTTATAAAAGAACATAATACATATGTTCCTTTTCAGATTCTTTTCCATTATAGGTTATTGTAAGATATTGAATATAGCACCCTATGCTATACAGTATTTCCTTTTTCATGTTCTTACTAGGTTTAACCTTCCTGTATTTACTTTTTAAGATACATTTTTTAATGAAAAAATTTTTTTCTAATTATGTTACTCTATGAACTATCATAGTTCTAAATTCAGAAATTTGTATTTGTAAATGTTCCCTTCCTCATCCCTACATTCATGAGTAGTGTTCAGTTAATTATTAGCATGCTAAAGTAAATTAAGGAAACCATTATTTGGGTGTATATGTTAACAGAGTGATAATTGTATAACAGTGGGTGAAAATTAAATAGGAAATGTCAAGGTGAGTTGAGGGAATTTTCACTAAAGAAAAAAATAGGAAAATTCTGATCTTATAAGCAATTGCTTATTTTAGATAAAATGGCTTTTTAAAATTAATTTCATCAAGTCAGAAGAAGCCGGTAAGCAGTAGAAGCTACACTTGAGCTGGTAAAAATTGTCAGAGGAGAAATAAATTGTGATATGTTTCACATTTGTGGAAGATTAGATAAATGTTTGATTTTTCAAACATTCATATCAAACAGCAAGAGTGAAATAATCTAAATAAATAAAATCTTATGAAAGTTGTGCTGACATTCTGAATCAATTATCCCATCATTTTGAAAATGGTCAAATTGGGAAGGGGAGGTAGAAAGATAGGCGTGCATGCGTGCTAAGTCGCTTCAGTCATGTCTGACTCTATGTGACCCTATAGACTGTAGCCTGCCGGGCTTCTCTGTCCATGGGATTCTCCAGGCAAGGATACTGGAGTGGAGTTCCATGCCCTTCTCCAGGGGATCTTCTTGACCCAGGGATCGAACCCACGTCACCTGTATTTGAGGTGGGTTCTTTACCACTAATGCCACCTGGGAAGCCCTAGAAAGATGGGATTCCATGTCAAATTACTCTGAAATATTTTTGTATGAGGATTTTAAAAACATTCTTAGGGTTTCAGGAATGTCCCTTCTGTGTATAACATACCTATCTGCAGATGTGCTATGGTGAGCATCAATTGGCTGACACACTTGCCCACTGTCCTACCTCCAGTGAGTTATCTGAGATGTGGCGGGAGCTGCCTCTAACCTGGACCAGACACCCAGTAACGTGACATCGCTGACTCTTCAAGGCTCGATTTTTGGCTCGTCACTTCGCTCTGTGGGTCCAGCACAGCTTGAACACCTGACAAGACAGTAAGTTGGCAGCTTCCTATCTCTAAAAGATTTGCAATTTTCAAATGAGAATTGTGTTTCTCAATTTTACTTCTATGTTTAAGGATGAGTTTGCTTGTTTGTTCGTTTATCCATTCACATATTTATATTATTGACCAATATTTGCAGAATTACACCTGTTTCCTTACTTTTATGAATGATTTTTTACTCCATGATGACTAAGGTACAAGCTGGTAAATGGTTGTTTGCTCTACAGTCGTTTTGCCACAAGGTGGTAGTCTAACTCTTTGGAGTAAAAAAAAAAATTCAAAAGTGTTCAAGATTTATAAAAAGTATGATTGCAGCTTATTTTTGTTTCACAGTTTAATTTCTGTACAGCTTTGATAACTGTAGAACTTAGATATCTATTGTGAATGAATTTCTCTTTTTTTACTATTATTTGAATTTTCTTAAATGATACATAAATTATGAGAATAGAAATCACTCTGTGATAATGATGCTAAAATACAGTTATAACAGCTAACATTATCTAAGGCCTTATTTTGTGCCAGGCACCATGTGAGGTGTTTTACATACAGTGACTCAGTGCTCACTGTCCTGTCATTCAGTTCAGTTCAGTCACTCAGTCGTGTGCGACTCTTTGAGACCCCATGCACTGCAGCACGCCAGGCTTCCTTGTCCATCACCAACTCCTGGAGCTTACTCAAACTCATGTCTATTGAGTTGGTGACGACATCCAACCATTTCATCCTCTGTCATCCCCTTCTCCTCCTGCCTTCAATCTTTCCCAGTCTTTTCAAACAAGTCAGTTCTTCACATCAGGTGGCCAAAGTCTTGGATTTTCAGCTTCAGCATCAGTCCTTCCAATGAGTATTCAGGACTGATTTCCCTTAGAATGGACTGGTTGGATCTCCTTGCAGTCCAAGGGGCTCTCAAGAGTCTTCTCCAGCACCACTGTTCAAAAGCATCAATTCTTCGGTCCTCAGCTTTCTTTATAGTCCAACTCTCACATCCATACATGACTACTGGAAAAACCATAGTTTTGACTAGACAGACTTTTGTTGGCAAAGTAATGTCTCTTGTTTTTAATATGCTGTCTAGGTTGGTCATAACTTTTCTTCCAAGAAGCAAGCGTCTTTTAATTTCATGGCTGCAGTCACCATCTGCAGAGATTTTGGAGCCCAAAAAATAAAGTTGGTCACTGTTTCCATTGTTTCCCCATCAATTTACCATGAAGTGATGGGACCAGATGCCATGATCTTAGTTTTCTGAATTTTGAGCTTTAAGCCAACTTTTTCACTCTCTTCTTTCACTTTCATCAAGAGGCTCTTTAGTTCTTCTTCACTGTCTGCCATAAGGGTGGTGTCATCTGCCTATCTGAGGTTATTGATATATTTCTCCCCGCAATCTTGATTCCAGCTTGTGCTTCATCCAGCCCAGCATTTTGCATGATGTACTCTGCATATAAGTTAAATAAGCAGGGTGATAATATACAGCCTTGACATACTCCTTTCCTGATTTGGAACCAGTCTGTTGTTCCATGTCCAGTTCTAACTGTTGCTTCTTCACCTGCATACAGATTTCTCAGGAGGCAGGTCAGGTGGTCTGGTATTCCCATCTCTTTAAGAATTTTCCATAGTCTGTTGTGATCCAAACAATCAAAGGCTTTGGCATAGTCATTTCTTAAATACAATTACTGCTACCCTCTGCAGGTATAAGAATCAACGCTTTAGATCAATAGGGATTTTTACTTATCTGATCTTTTTAATGCTGTATCTTATAATAATTAGGTTTTATACTTGAATTACAGCTATGTTTCATGGGGTAACAGGATAGTAATCTCTAGGGGGTAGATTTTTATAAAAAATAATTTTTCAGAGTCCTAACCTGAAAAATTCTAATTTCATGAGTCTAAAATGGGGACTGAGTAAGCTGTCCAAAAATTCTAATGTATATGTTAGTGATGCATATAAATATCAATTCAAATATATCAATAGAAAATCTTCATTTTTGCAGTTGTTTTACCTCAAGGTGGTGATATAACCTTCTGTCTTAGGTTCCTTGACACTCCTCAAACCTAACTGGATGAAAATTGCTTAGAGGAAAAATGTCCTATTACCTTTGGAATATTTTAACAAACTTTAAGTGGTTTAGTTAATTATTATGTGTTGCCAATGCACCTATGATTTCTGTTCCTTTTACACCAGTTTGACAAATTATCTTTTCTTAAGATGATACATCTACAGTTTTAAAACTTTTGTGTGCTATACCAAGAGATGCCACTAGATAGCACTAATCACCAGAAAAACTTAACCTAAATCTGAAACTAGTCAAAATTAACGGAGATTCCATAATGCGAGCAGGAGGAGGGGTCTCAGGATGTTTTTCATTGCCTTGGACTTTCCTTTTAGAACTTGGTAATTTATCCATTTAACGTTTAACTCTGAGATTGGATTTTTCAAAATTAATTTCTTCTTTTTTTTTAATACTGGTATTAGCTTTAATCATAAGTGCCCCAGGACTTCTCTGGTGGTCCAGTGGCCAAGACTTCACACTCCCAATGCAAGGGGCCAGGGTTCCATCCCTGGTCAGGGAACTAGATCCCACATGCTGCAAGATCCCATGTACTGCAACTAAGACCCCATGCAGCCAAATAAATGAATGAATGAATAAAGAAAGAAATAAAATATTTTTAAGGAAATAAGGGCCCCATATGAAACATTTATATATATCCATATTCATCAGGGATATTGGCCTGTACATTTCTTTCCTTTTACAGTCCTTATCTGGCTTTAGTATCAGAGTAATCCTGGTATCATAGAATGAGTTTGGAAGTGTTGTCTCCTCTCCTCTTTTTGGTAAGAGAAAGATTGGTATTAATTTTTCTTTAAATATTTTGTAGAATTCACTAGTGAAACCATCTGGGTGTGGACTTCTGTTTTGGGAGTGGTGTTTGACTATTGATTCAACCTCTTTATTAATAACTGGTATCCTCAGATTTTCTTTTAATTCATCAGTCAGTATTAGTAGGTTGTATGTTTCTAGGAATTTATCCATTTCTTCTAGACAGTCCAATTTGTTGGCATATAATTTTTGTAGTAGTCTCTTATAAGACTTTATGTCTCTTTAGTATCAGTTGTAACATATTCTCTTTCATTTCTGCTTTTATTTGAATCCTCTTTCTTCCTTATGAGTCTGGCTAAAGGTCTATTTTGTTTATCTTTTCAAAGAACCAACTCTTAGGTTCATTGATCTTTTCTGTCGTCATTTTAGTCTCAGTTTCATTTATTTCTATCTAATCTTTGTTATTTTCTTCCTTATCCTAACTTTTGTCTTTGTTTCTCTTTTTTCAAGTTCCTTGAAATGCAAAGTTATGTTATTTGCTTGAGATTGTCTTTTTTCTTCATGTAAGTGTTTATCCTTATAAATTTCCCTCTTAAACTGCTACTGCTGCTTCCAGTAAGTTTTTGGTATATTGTAGTTCCACTTTCACTTGTCTCAAAATATTTTTTTTTTTCTTTTTGACCCACTGGTTGTTCAGTACAACTCTATTTAGTCTCCACATATTTGTGAATTTTCTAGTTCTCTTCTTGTAGTTGATTTCTAGTTTCACATCATTACTATTGGGAAAGATGCCTGATACGATTTCAACTTTCTTAAATTCATTAAAATGTGTTTTGTGGCCTAATACATAATCTATACTAGAGACCATTCCATGTGTAAATTAGAAGTATAAGTATTCTATTGCTTTTGGATGGAACAGTGTGTAAATGTATGTTAAGTGCATTTGGTCTAACATGTTATTTAAGTCTAATGTTTCCTTGTTGATTTTCTGTTTGGATATTATATATCTATCTGTTAATGAAAGTGCAGTATTGAAGTCCCCTACTATTAACGTATTGCTGTCCTTTTCCCCTTTGGTTCATTAATATTATATATTTAGTTGCTCCTTTTAGGGTGCATAAATATTTACACATGTTACATCCTCTTGTTGGATTGACCCTTTTGTCATTTTAAATATATAATGACCTTCATTGTCTCTTATTAGTCTTTGTCTTAAAGTCTATCTTGTCTTTTATAAGTATACACCCTCAGCTTTTGTTTGGTTTCCATTTAGGTGGAGTACCTTTTTTCATCCCTTCACTTTCAGTCTGTGTGTGTCCTTAAAAGTGAAGTGAGTCTCTCATAAGCACAATATAATTGGATCTTGTCCATTTATCTTTTATAACTCCTAATAAGATCCGTTTATCATGGAATAACATGGTTAATAATATAAATGCCATTTATCATTAGCGTTACTATAAAGAATAAGAAATGTCAAAATAATTTCTATATTCATGTGGCTATTGTTATTCATGGAAGTGAATTTTTAAATAGAAAAATTTGATCAGATAAGTTACTAACTCTAGAAGCAAACAAGTGAAGAAATCACTTCTATTACTGCTCCCACTCCTCTCTCCTTTGCTCACTCTGCTCAAGCCACACTGGCTTTCTTGCAAGTTTTCTAACATGCTGGGAATGATCCTTAAACATTTTTCTGGCTGTTTCTTCTGACAAAAAACTCTCTTATGAGATATGACTTTGTCACCAAACACAAGTTCATGTGTCCAACTCACAGTGAAATCAAACAAACTGAAAGGTTGGAGTTGGGAGCAGAGAAAAATTTATTGCAGAACCATACAAGGAGGTGGGTGGCTCCTGCCCCAAGACCCCCAAACTCCTTGAAGGGTTTCAGTAAAGCATTTTAAAAAGCCAGGTGAAGGAAAGGTGTCATGTGACATGTGATCAGCTCGTTCACAATTCTCTGATTGATGGATGGCGAGGTAACAAGGCAGTGTCTCAGGGGTTAACACTATCAATTCTTGGGTACCAGAAGTTCTAGCAGCTATGTGCTGATGGTCATCACATAGTTCACATCTTCCATCTGGTGGGGGTGGGGGAGGGGCAGAGTTTCACACCTATAAAATAACTCAGGGAATGTGCAGCAGATCCTGTTATCTAGTTGCTTCAGAGAGGAGCTAAAGCAGAAGATACAGTTTGGCAAATTTTATCTTCTTACAGATGGCTGACATTTTAATACAGTAACATCTTCCCTCCTACTCCCTCCCACCACCTCACTCCTCTTACCTTTCTCTACTGTCTTCATTTTGCATACTGACAAAGACTCCCTCCTTGATGAAACTTGAAACGGGCTCTTTCAGGGAATTCCCTGGCAGTCCAGTGGTTGAAACTTCATACTTCCACTGGAAGGAGCACAGGTTCAATCCCTAGTCAGGGATCTAAGATCCTATAAGCCATGTGGTGCTAGCTCCACCTATTATAGGGATTTGGTAAAATTGAAAGCTGTAGAACAGAAAGAAGAGCTCCTGCCTTGAATGAAGGCCACACTGGTTTGCTATTAAGAGGATATAACTTTGACACATTATCATAAGACAATGCATATTGAAAGGTTTTTAGTCTTGTTTAGAATTTTTTTAAAAAGGAGATTTTAGTTGGTAGGAGATGTCCCACATTGTCAAATAGGCTGTTATTTCAATATGAGAAAATTTTAATTATAACCATAGGATGGAGGATGTGAGGCTGTTAAATGGTAATTCTTTTTTTTTTTTTCCTTTCAGATTTTATTTATTTATTTAATAAATTTATTTATTTTAGTTGGGGGCTAATTACTTTACAAATTGTAGTAGTTTTTGCCATACATTGACATGAATCAGCCATGGGTTCACATTGTGCTCCCCCTCCCGAGCCCTCCTCCTACCTCCCTCCCCATCCCATCCCTCTGGGTCATCCCAGTGCTCCATCCCTTAGCATCCGTCCCATGCATAGAACATGGAATGGTGTTCTGCTTCACATATGACAATATACATGTTTCAATGTTATTGTCCCAGAACGTCCCACCCTCACCTTCTCCCTCAGAGTCCACAGGACTGTTCTATGCATCTGTGTCTCTTATTCTGTCTCACATATAGGGTTACCATTACCATCTTTCAAATTCCATATACATGCATTAGTATACTGTATTGGTGCTTTTCTTTCTGGCTCACTTCACTCTGTATAATGGGCTCCAGTTTCATCCATCTCAATAGAACTGATTCAAATGTATTCTTTTTAATGGCTGAGTAATATTCCATTGTGTATATGTACCACTGCTTCCTTATCCATTCGTCTGCTGATGGACATCTAGGTTGCTTCCGTGTCCTGGCTATTATAAACAGTGCTGCGATGAACATTGGGGTACAAGCGTCTCTTTCAATTCTGGTTTCCTCGGTGTGTATGCCCAGCAGTGGGATTGCTGGCTCATATGGCAGTTCTATTCCAAGTTTTTTTAAGGAATCTCCACTCTGTTCTCCATAGTGGCTGTACTAGTTTGCACTCCCACCAACAGTGGAAGAGGGTTCCCTTTTCTCCACACCCTCGCCAGCATTTATTGCTTGTAGACTTTTGGATAGCAGCCATTCTGACTGGTGTGAAATGGTACCTCATTGTGGTTTTGATTTGCATTTCTCTAATAATGAGTGATGCTGAGCATCTTTTCATGTGTTTGTTAGCCATCTGTATGTCTTCTTTGGAGAAATGTCTGTTTAGTTCTTTGGCCCATTTTTTGATTGGGTCGTTTATTTTTCTGGAATTCAGCTGCAGGAGTTGCTTGTATATTTTTGAGATTAATTGTTTGCCTGTTGCTTCGTTTGCTATTATTTTCTCCCATTCTGAAGGCTGTCTTTTCACCTTGCTCCTAGTTTCCTTTGTTGTGCAAAAGCTTTTAATTTTAATTAGGTCCCATTTGTTTATTTTTGCTTTTATTTCCAATATTCTGGGAGGTGAGTCATGGAGGATCCTGCTGTGATTTATGTCGGAGAGTGTTTTGCCTATGTTTTTCTCTAGGAGTTTTATGGTTTCTGGTCTTACGTTTAGATCTTTAATCCATTTTGAGTTTATTTTTGTGTATGGTGTTAGGAAGTGTTCTAGTTTCATTCTTTTACAAGTGGTTGACCAGTTTTCCCAGCACCACTTGTTAAAGAGATTGTCTTTTCTCCATTGTATACTCTTGCCTCCTTTGTCGAAGATAAGGTGTCCATAGGTGCGTGGGTTTATCTCTGGGCTTTCTATTTTGTTCCATTGATCTATATTTCTATCCTTGTGCCAGTACCACACTGTCTTGATGACTGTGGCTTTGTAGTAGAGCTTGAAGTCAGGCAGGTTGATTCTTCCAGTTCCATTCTTCTTTCTCAAGATTGCTTTGGCTATTCGAGGTTTCTTAAATTTCCATACAAATTGTGAAATCATTTGTTCTAGTTCTGTGAAAAATACCATTGGTAGCTTGATAGGGATTGCATTGAATCTATAGATTGCTTTGGGTAGTATACTCATTTTCACTATATTAATTCTTCCAATCCATGAACACGGTATATTTCTCCATCTGTTTGTGTCCTCTTTGATTTCTTTCATCAGTGTTTTATAGTTTTCTATATATAAGTCTTTTGTTTCTTTAGGTAGAAATATTCCTAAGTATTTTATTCTTTTTGTTGCAATGGTGAATGGTATTGTTTCCTTAATTTCTCTTTCTGTTTTCTCATTATTGGTGTATAGGAATGCAAGGGGTTTCTGTGTGTTAATTTTGTATCCTGCAACTTTACTATATTCATTGATTAGCTCTAGTAGTTTTCTGGTAGAATCTTTAGGGTTTTCAATGTAGAGGATCATGTCATCTGCAAACAGTGAGAGTTTTACTTCTTCTTTTCCTATCTGTATTCCTTTTATTTCTTTTTCCGCTCAGATTGCTGTGGCCAAAACTTCCAAAACTATGTTGAATAGTAGTGGTGAAAGTGGGCACCCTTGCCTTGTTCCTGACTTTAGGGGAAATGCTTTCAATTTTTCACCATTGAGGATAATGTTTGCTGTAGGTTTGTCATATATAGCTTTTATTATGTTGAGGTATGTTCCTTCTATTCCTGCTTTCTGGAGAGTTTTTATCATAAATGGATGTTGAATTTTGTCAAAGGCTTTTTCTGCATCTATTGAGATAATCATATGGTTTTTATCTTTCAATTTGTTAATGTGGTGAATTACATTCATTAATTTGCGGATGTTGGTAATTCTTTAAAATGCTGCCCCTTGGAAGGATTTTTAATAGTATTCCTCAAAAGAAACAGGACATGTGTGCTCTGCCCAGGGAGAAATGTACTCACAACTTAGATGGGAGAAGTGTACTCACAACTCAGATCTTGAGACCAAGATCTTGAGACCAAGATCCTGCCCAAAAAAGAAGAGATTAAGAACTTTTCCTTTGTGTTTTCACCTGCTACATTTTTATAGGACCCTATGATAATAGTAGGAAATGAGAGAAGTGGAAAGAGATGTAAATACAAGTTAAATACAGGGTAACTAGGGTTAGGTCAATCCTCTTTAGCAAGATAACAGATTGAATCCATGTTAAAAGTGAAATTTGACGGTCCTGTTAAGTGCATCATTACCTACAACTAGCAGTAAGGATCATGATAGAATGATTTGAAAATTTGAAACCTATTTAATTCCTTGTCCCTGTGCTAAATAACACTGAGGACAAGTAAATGCAATTTAAATATTAGATCCTGGAAATATTTGCTCCTAAAAGATAACAAAGAATAAATTAAAATGGCATAATTATCAAAACAAAAAGCTTTGTTCAAGGTTCATTTTAAGAGCTGCATCTTTTTGTATGTATCAATCCAAAATTACTATGCCATAAACTCAGCCAAGTCCCAACAAGTTCTTCACCTTGCAAGAGCCACGTTAAAATCACATAGCCGAGGCCCTAAAACCTTATAAATTTCTTCCCCTAAATTTTTCACTTTAAGGTAGTACTAAGATTCTATCAAGCAGGGGTTCTGCAGTAGGACTAATAAACTTGGTTTCATTTTAATCAGTAAGTGCCTCTGTTGGTCTTTGGCAAGTCAATGGTCCACTGATAAAAACAGCTCAATACTGAAAAACAGAGGACAAGTGTCAGTGCTTAATAGCCCAAGACCACCACAAATACATCTGTGGTTGAACAAGTTTGGGGAGGGTGGTTATCTTTGCAACAGGGAAAAATGCACACTAGGGAGAACTGTGGGTAAGTTTCAGTGAGAATGAGTGGGGAATGCATTACAAAATTGGGGCTTACATTAGGTGATTCAGGAAAGCTTGGAGGAAGTGGATCTTTGCTGTGGATTGAATGTTGTGAATTTGAGGCAGTTCTACAATTGGCTATTGTATTAGCTAGCTAATGCTGAATAACAAATAGCTACAAACCTAACAGCTGAAAACAACATACATTTGGTTCATTATTCTGTGAGTCAGGACTCTAGCCACAGACTGGATGGATTCTCTGTTTTAGAATTTTTCACAGGACTATAATCCAGGCGCCAGCTGGGGATGTGATCTCATCTCAAGGCCTGATAGGGAGAGGATCCATTTCCATGCTCCTCCTATGGTTGTTGGTGGGATTCAGCTTTTCGTGGGTTGTCATACATTCACCTAGAGCCAGACATCCTGGAATGCGAAATCAAGGGCCATTGAAAGCATCATGACGAACAAAGCTAGTGGAGGTGATGGAATTCCAGCTGAGCTATTTCAAATCCTAAAAGATGATGCTGTGAAAGTGCTGCACTCAATATGCCAGCAAACTTGGAAAACTCAGCAGTGGCCACAGGACTGGAAAAAGTCAGTTTTCATTCCAATCCCAAAGGAAGGCAATGCCAAAGAATGTTCAAACTACCACCATGCAGTTGCCCTCATCTCACACACTAGCAAAGTAATGTTCAAAATTATCCAAGTCAGTCTTCAACAGTACTTGAACCATGAACTTCCAGATGTTCAAGCTGGATTTAGAAAAGGCAGAGGAACCAGAATTAAATTGCCAACATCTTTTGGATCATAGAGAAAGCAAGAAAATTCCAGAAAAACATCTGCTTCTGTTTTACTGACTATGCCAAAGCCTTTGACTGTGTGGATCACAACAGACTGTGGAAAATTCTTTAAGAGATGGGAATACCAGACCACCTGACCTGCATTCTGAGACATCTGTATGCAGGTCAAGAAGCAACAGTTAGAACTGGACATGGAACAACAGACTGGTTCCAAATCAGGAAAGGAGTATGTCAAGGCTGTATATTGTCACCCTGCTTATTTAACTTATATGCAGAGTACATCATGCGAAATGCTGGGCTGTATGAAGCACAGACTGGAATCAAGATTGCCAGGAGAAATATCAATAACCTCAGATACGCAGATGACACCATCCTTATGGAAGAAAGCTAAGAAGAACTAAAGAACCTCTTGATGAAGGTGAAAGAGTTGAGTTAAAAAGCTGGCTTAAAACTCAACATTCAAAAAATGAAGATCATGGCATCTGGTTCCAGCACTTCATGGCAAATAGATGGGGAAACAATGGAAACAGTGGCAGACTTTATTTGGGGGGGACTCCAAAATCACTGCAGATGGTGACTGAAGCCATGAAATTAAAAGACACTTGCTCCTTGGAAGAAAAGTTATGACCAACCTAGATAGCATATTAAAAAGCAGAGACATTACTTTGCCAACAAAGGTCCATCTAGTCAAAGCTATTGTTTTTCCAGTAGTCATGTATGGATGTGAGAGTTGGACTATAAAGAAAGCTGAGCACCGAAGAATTGATGCTTTTGAACTGTCTTGTTGGAGAAGATTCTTGAGAGTCCCTTGGACAGCAAGGAGATCCAAGTAGTCCATCCTAAAGGAAATCAGTCATGAATATTCATTGGAGGGAGTGATGCTGAAGCTGAAAGTCCAATATTTTGGCCACCTGATACGAAAACTTACTCATTTGAAAAGACCCTGATGCTGGGAAAGATTGAAGGTGGGAGGAGAAGGGGACGACAGAGGATGAGATTGTTGGATGACATCACTGACTCAATGGACATGAGTTTGTCCAAGCTCCAGGAGTTGGTGATGGACAGGAAAGCCTGGCGTGCTGCAGTCCATGGGGTAGCAAACAGTCGGACACGACTGAATGACTGAATTGACTGATACTTGAGAGCCTCAGTTCCTTACTGGCTGTCAACTGGAGGCCATCTTAGTTGCTTGCAATGCAGGCTTCTCCGTATGGTGACTTACTTCATCGAAGTTGGCAGGGACAGGTAGTAAATAGAGTCTGCTGGCAAGATGGGGATTTTTACCATCTTATAAAATGTAATCATGGAAATAAAATCTCGTTATCTTTACCATATTACACTGGTTACATGAAAGTTAGGGATTCTGCCTACATTTAAGAAAAGAAATACATAAGGGTGAGAACTAGAAGGTAGGATAACTGGGCCATTTTGGAGTGGGTCTGCTATAGGTGTTTTAATGAATCTTATCTGGAATGATGGAAGAGTAGAATGTGGCTAAAATTCTGATTAGTATAGAAGCAGCACTTATTCATGTTACCCAGAAAAGGAGGATGTTTGCTCATTTTTGTCCTTTTGATTATGTTCATGTTTTTATCTGTGTTTAGACATATGTATGGAATGGTCTCATTTTGTCTTCATCCCTTATAGTAACATATGTTAGTGACATCTTTGTCATTGTCTGATTGGTGTCCTATAAAATTGTTTATAATCGGCAGGAGAATACCAAGACACGAGATCAGCAGCGAACAAGACCCAGGTCTAACTGATTGTTCAAGAGCAGCTTCTAGCTGTCAGAGGCCACGTTTCTCTTTCTCATAAGAAATAAGCTAGAACACATACTAGAGAGATAGCAAAGCTTGCAAAACAAATGAGAAGGAAAAATACACAGAAATAAGATCATAGATGATTTTCTAAATAAGCAAGACTAATTATTTTTTAATTTTTTATTTTTATATTTTACTGAAGTGTAGTTGATTTAAACTGTTGTGTTAATTTCTGCTGAACAGCAAAGTGATTCAGTTATACATGCATCTACTCTTTTTACAAATTCTTTTCCACTATGGTGAATCACGGTATACTGAATATAGTTCCTTGTGCTATATAGTAGGATTTTGTTGTTTATCCATCCTATATATATTAGTTTGCATCTTCTAATCCCAAATTCCCGCTCCTTCCCTCCCCTACCTCCTCACTTCTTGGCAACCACAAATTTGTTCTTTATGTCTGTGTGTCTGTTTCTGTTTTGTAGATATGTTCATTTATGGCAAGACTAAATGTTAAAACCTAAATCTTTAATCAAAATGGATTTGCAAATGATCTCTAAGTACTCTGTTATATAAAATATATAGATGATTATGCATAATTTTACATAAGCTACCATTATAAATGAATATAGTTTTATCCAATCATGTGACTATATACCTTTTAACATTTTTTTTGCTTGGTTTTCTAAAGTCCTAGGCTAAAAGATAATGAGAGATATTTGAAACAAAATAACTTTACATTTTAATTATCAGGTTTCTTTTGCCAAAAATTGGCATAGCAAGAATTTCAGCAAAGTTTTTTTTCTTATGTTAGAAAAAAGACTTAAAAAAATATGAATTTGAAAATAACAGAAATTATAGTGACTTAAATACAATCAAATAAAAATTTAATGGTGTCAATGGTTATTCCAGGGTTTATGATTGAAGAGAAAAGTGTAAAATGGGGTTAAGCATTCTCCTCTCTTATAGTAGAGTCAGATGATGAATTTTTGTTGGTCTGTTACCAAGCACACTTGTATATATGATAAAATGCCCCTGTGGAATCTACAATCAAGCCATCAAACTGTAATAGCTGTTCCCATGGGGAAACCATGACAAGAGAAGTTAATCATAAGTAGCACCAACACTATTACCTTGTGAAAATGGCAAGGTAATACGTGGTCGTGAGGTCAAAAATTGTTCCCCGGTCGATTGTCTTTCCCAAGATACTAGGAGCATTCCTCCTGATATGAAGGCTTTGTTTTTTGTTTTCTATTTGCTCCAGACTTTCCGAGTCGGTTAATCTATTAAAAAAAAAAGTCTGTTTCCCACCCCTGCATATGCTCATTACTCAGAGTAGTTTCTTTTTTACCATTTTTTTTTGTCTCATATGCAACACACATTAGCCATTCAAGAATCAAACGCAGACTATCAGTGAATCCGTTTCTGTTCCTGAAGGATCCTTTACTGCCTTGTTACCTGTTTTTCAGATCTCAAGAAAATTGTTCTTAACATTTCAGCATCTTCCTTGAAAACACCTCTCCTCTTGTCCTACTGTCGCTTGTTGGTTCTGTTTTACTGTGATTTGATAGTAACTTACTCCTGCTTGCACTAAGTACTGATCATATTTTCATTTGAGTTACTACTCTCTGTTTCCTCTCACTAAAAAAAACTACCCAAAACTTATAATTAAAGTAAAGAAATTGCTGTGTTTTCTTTCAGTGTTTTTGCTGAGCATTATCAGGCCAAGCCAAGGATTATCTAATTTCTTAGAGTATGTGCCTTTATTGAACTTTCTGTTTTACTATTGGTTTAGATAATTTACAACTCTGTAAGGATAGTCATAACTGGTAGATTTATATGATGCTTGTCCTATACCAATGCAGTTTTATTGCCCTGTAGGACATTAACCAGGTTTCTACCCAAATAAGTAATTTTATTTAAGCATTAATTTTCTTTTGCTACTCTGAATACTTCCTTCTTTCTAATTCTTTTTGAACCATCCTTACCATCATGCAAGTTCTATCATTCATTAGTGAATTAAATATTTGACATGTACTCACTTTATGTTCATGTGAAAGTTATATATTTAACTTCTTGAAAATTATACTTTGACACAACTATTCTGTTAGAATCTGTACTTTAAACCCTTTGTTCACAGCATTTTGAATACAGCAGATGTTCAGGAAATAGTTATCGAGTATTTGAGGGGAGTATTACAGAAAAAGCAACTGGATTTAGAATAAAAACTTGCTTACATTCAAATGGCTTCTGACATAATAGTGAAACTGGATTGAAACACCTCAATTTCTAGTTCAAGGACATTTTTATTGGCACAGGACAGCCTGAATACCATATATAGGACTAGATATTCAAATACTGTGGTTATCACATGCCTAGAACAAAATATTGTTACCTGAAATAAAACTGAAAAATGGTATAACTGCTTTAAACATTATTATGATATTCAATCACCTTTATGGATATCAAAATTATGTATAACTGTAATATAAAGTAGGCAGTTAACATAACAATATCACCCATTGCATATGTAGTGAACAGTTTTATTACTGTAATACCCAGATATTAAAATTTAAATAAGAAAAGGTAATAAATATGAGTTATTTTTAGAAAAAGGAGCAGAACATGTCAAAAGAGTGCCATATTTTTTCAGTTTTTATGAATCATAATATTTATATTACAGGTTCAAAAATGTGCATTTGTAGAACAAGAGAGAAAATACACAATCTGGCATGAACTTACACTTACCTTTCAGAGGATAAATCCTAAAAATCTGGCCAAAATAATACCTTTGTATTGACTTTATAAAAAGAGAGAAGGAGAGGACTTCCCTGGTGGTCCAGTAGCTAAGGATCCACACTTCCCATACCGGGGGCCTGGGTTCGATCCCTGGTCAGGGAACTAGATTCCACATGTTGCAACTATAGATCCCACATGCTGAAATGAAGACCCAAATAAGTAAATAAATATTAAAAATATTTTTTTTAAAAAAAGAGAGAAGGAGAAAGAAAGGAAACCTAAGTGGTCATGAAAGAGTCTTGGAAAAGTGACTTTTGAAGAATGATCTAGAGTTTCTTAAAATACATAAACAGACATGCCATCACAATCACTCACAAAAAATATGTTGTTGACATGTTTGGCGATGACAAAATAAGATACTAAGGAGATTCCTGTGGACGGAGGAGCCTGGTGGGCTGCCATCTATAGGGTCACACAGAGTCGGACACGACTGAAGCGACTTAGCATGCATGCATGCAAGGAACAATATTTTCTCTAAATATATAAGTTTTGAATACATTGCTACTGCTACTGCTAAGTCACCTCAGTCGTGTCCGACTCTGCGACCCCATAGACGGCAGCCCAGCAGGCTCCGCCGTCCCTGGGGTTCTCCAGGCAAGAATACTGGAGTGGGTTGCCATTTCCTTCTCCAATGCATGAAAGAGAAAATGAAAGTGAAGTCGCTCAGTCGTGTCCGACTCTTAGCGACCCCACGGACTGCAGCCCACCAGGCTCCTCCATCCATGGGATTTTCCAGGCAAGAGTACTGGAGTGGGGTGCCATTGAAGTGTTATACCAGAAAACTTTATGAAAATCTTCTCATATAGGAATTTTAAATAGTGTTGTTTATTTTATGGCTTTTTTTCCCTCTAGATATCCTCATTTGAGAAAATAATTATTCATAATAAAATTAATATGTTTGAATTACTGATTTTTATAGGCAGGATTTAATTTGATAGGTCATATCCTCCTGATTCAATTCAAATACTTGATAATTTCCTGTACGTAGATTTTCTACTTTGCTCTGAGAAGAGAGCTGTGACATTAAAGACAGCATTACCTCTGCCCTCAAGAAGCTTTTATTTTCATAAGAAAAAAATACATAAATAAATAGCAGTTACCATGAAAAGAAAAATGATACAGAAGTCCCCAAAACGGAGACAGTATTTTGCCATGGAGGCAATTATTGTGAAAAGATGATATTTGAACTGATTTTGAAACAATGGTTATCAATTCTACGTTCATCCAACAAACTTTTAGTGATCTTCTACTCCCTTCATGTAAAATGTGTGTGATACAGCAGTGAAGGACCTTGATCTTGACTTCAGAAGGTATACCATCTAACAGCAGAGATCAGAAATAGCAAACCGAAGTGTCCTGAGTGTTCTGACCAAACACTCTCCTGTGTGCAGGAGACCGGGGAACACAAGGAGGCAGTCAGTTCAACCTGGGTTAGAAGGATGACCAGGAAAGAAAAGGATTTAAAAACAGAAATGAAGAGAAATCTCAGGAATTGAAAATGACTAAAAAATGTTGACATGGGAGAATGGTCATGATATCATAAATGAAAAAAAGATATACGGGATGCAAAACATGAGCTTTATGTCAACAATGGTACTTACAAAGAGAAAAAGAGAAAACCCCATCATGGAAACTAAGCCAAAATGTGAACAGTGGTGCTATATGGGTAATAGGATTATGGGTGGATATTTCATATCTTTGCTTATTCTTTTAATTTTCAAATCTGTTACAATGCATCTTTACAGAAAAAAAACATAATGTTATTTTTAAAGGGAATCATAACCGCACATCAGTCAGAATGGCTATCATCAAAAAAACTCTATAAATCAAATGCAAGGAAAAAATATGTAAATAAATGCTAAAGAGAATGCGGAGAAAAGGGAGCCCTCTTGCACTGCTGGTGGAAATGTAAATTGATACAACTGCTGTGGAGAACAGTATGAAGGTTCCTTAAGAAACTAGGAATGAAAAAAAAAAAAAAAGAAACTAGTAGGAATAAAACTACCATTTGACCCAGCCATCCACTACTGGGTATATACCCTGAGAAAACCATAATTCAAAAAGACACATATACCCCAATGTTCATTGCAATACTATCTACAATAGGTAGGATGTGGAAGCAACCTAGATGTCCATTGAGAGATGAATGGATAAAGAAGTTGTGGTACATATATACAATGGAATATTACTCAGCCATAGAATGAAATGAAATTGGGTCCTTTGTAACAATGTGGATGAACCTAGAGTTTGTCATACAAAGTGAAGTGAGTCAGAAAGAGAAAAACAAATACTGTATATTAATGCATATGTATGCTCCCTCGGTGGCTCAGTGGTAAAAATCTGCCTGAGATGCAGGAGATGTGGATTTGAAGCCTGGGTTGGAAAGATCCTCTGGAGGAGGGCATGGCAACCAACTCCAGTATTTTTACCTGGAGAATCCCATGAACAGAGGAGCCTGGTGGGTTATAGTCCATAGTGTCTCACAGAGTTGGACATGACTGAAGAGACTTAGCAGGCATGCATGCTTGTATGTATATGGATTCTAGAAAAAACAGTACTGGTGAACCTATTTGCAGGGCATGAAAAGACATGCAGGTGAAGAGAATGGTCTTGTGGACATAGAGCGGGAAAGAGAGGTGGGGATGAACTGAGAGAGTAGCAACATATATACACTACTTTGAGTAAAATAGATAACTAGTGGGAAGCTGCTGTATAGCACAGGGAGCTCAGCTCTGTGCTCTGTGCTAACCTAGAGAGGTGGGATGAGGGGATGGGGGGAAGGCTCAGAGAGAGAGAATGTGTGAACTTATAGTTGATTCATGTGTTGTACAGCAGATACTAACACAGCATTGTAAAGTAATTATACTCCACTTAAAAATTTTTTTAAAAAATTAAAAATAAATTTAAAAAAAAAGTAATCTTAAGTCTTCTATTGCCTGTGATAGTCTTCTATTGCCAGTTTAAAAGACCTCTGAGAGGATGTGGTACTGCTTAGGTTAGTCTGCAGCAGACTTAACTTCCTGGGTAAGTAATTCTACGTTAATATCTAAGCTTCCAGGTGCTCTCTGTCGGCATTCAGTGTGGCTGCTAGCCGTTCTCCATGAATTAAACAGCTTCTTGTATCTTTTAAGTAAATATTGATGAGTCTTAGTGTTTAAAAACAATAAGGGAATATGACATCTGGCAAGAGCTATTCAGGTAAAGAGGCAAACTCAGCCCTCTGTAAACCACTATCAAATCCAGAAATATATGGAAAAAATCTCTAAACATCCAAGGAGATGGTACAAAGGCCTTATAAAATGTCTGAAACTTATTCATTCATTTTCATACACTTAGAAGTTTATGAGCCTAAAACTATGGGAAACTTCAAGTCCCAGTTTTGATAAATATTAAAAAGAGAACAGGAAACTAAAATAATCTAAAGTTTGAGAAATGTCTAGAAATATTTTATTCTTGAAGCATTCATTTTTAATTTTTTGAAAACTCACTGAAGGGGAATGAGTCATTTTCTGACAGTGTTAGAAAGATTGAGTTATTGTATATCCAGCAATTATTTAAAGCAATAGCATTCCTTTTATTTATTCTAGGGTTTTGTCACATTTTTTGTTTTCATTTGGGACTGGAACATGGTTTTTAAAAAGCACTAGATGTGTAAGAAATTTTAAAGTTGAAGTAGTTTGAGATACTCTACCCTGGACTATTTTAAGCACCAGCTATGCCTACTTTTAAAATTTTCCTCATAGTTGTGTGGGAGCTGATTCTGGTCTCTGTGCAGCTCTGCTGAGCAAAAAGCATGGGCAGCTTCTTTCAGGGATGTTTGGAAAACTGCTCCAAAGCAGGCATCAGGCTGGCTTACATCTCTGGGCAACAAAGCTATAAGGCTCCCTCCCTAGAGACCATCCATGGTATTGAAGATAATGTCCCCTTTTAGACGATAGGAGACAGGTGCAGTAGCATCTGTAGGCCAGTAGTTGTGTAGGCCAGTAGCCCCTATACAAGATCAGGATCTCCTTAGCCTCAAGGTTATTCCCTGTCACACATTCTACCATGAGTATAGGGTCCACCTCTGCCTACCTCCACATTGCCTGGAAGGGACGATGAGAACCGGGAAGGAGATCAAGGGGAGCAGAAGTTTATGCTGCCTGCTGTGTCCTTAAAAATGGATGTGTGAAGCCATGTGGGCTTGTTTTATCCTCACCAAACAAATATATGGAAGTGTGGTAAGCTGACCAGCCCACTGCTCCTAAGAACCACTTGAGTGTTTACCAGATTAAAATTTGAGATTGTAAAAAATATACAGATTTGGGGACATCATTCATGCCATATGTATTAAATTGATATCCATGTTTGTTTTAACAAACTCTAGAAGTTTTCTATTTAAATACATATTGGCTCAGCTGGTGAAGAATCCACCTGCAATTCAGGAGACCCAGGTTGCATCCCTGGGTCAGGAAGATCCCCTGGAGAAAAGAATGGCAACCCACTCCTCTATTCTTGCCTGGAAAATTCTGTGGACAGAGAAACCTGGTGCGCTACATACCACGGGGTCACAAAGAGTAGGACACAACTAAGTGTTAAGTTAACACTTTAACTTTTTTCCTCCTTAATTTGCCAAACATTTATTTTAATATTATAATTTCCAAAAATATTTTTGGAGTATCTCTTTTTGAATTATCTTCAACATCTCGTTTGAAAGTGTCCCTGTTATAGTCACATTTTATTTCCCTTATAAACAGTATCATTCACTTTGATTTTATATTTTATTAACCAGATTTATTTTTGAATGGCTTTCAGCTTCTGATATTTTCATAAGTGAGTTTTTTCTAATTAAAAAGAATACATTTCAAACTCTAAAATAATTTCTAAACAAAGTATTATAAGAGTGTTTTATAATTTTTGACCCATTGTGTTAATTGAATTAGTAAATGAAAGTTCACAAATATTTTTTAGAGAACAACTAAAAATTCATCATCTTTAAGTGAGATTTTAGAGTAAACACAAATGTCATGAAAAGAAACAAAGGAAAAAAAAAAAACCAGACCCACATGAGATGTTAAATAGCAATTTTCTTTTATCTTAATCTCCTTGCTTAAATTCAATGTAGTAGAAGTAGAATTAAGTTGCCTCAAGGCCCTTGCTGTTGCTGTTGTTCAGTTGCTCAGTCATGTGTGACTCTTTGCAACCCCATGGACAGCAGCACGCCAGGCTTCCCTGTCCATCACCAACTCCCGGAGCTTGCTCAAACTCATGTCCATTGAGTCAGTGATGCCATCCAACCATCTCATCCTCTGCCATCCCCTTCTCCTCCCCCCTTCAATCTTTCCCAGCATCAAGGTCTTTTCTAATGAGGTGACTCTTTGCATCAGGTGGCCAAAGTATTGGAGCTTCAGTTTCAGCATCAGTCTTTCCAATGAATATTCAGGGTTGATTCCCTTCAGGATTGACTGATTTGATCTCCTTGCAGTCCAAGGGCCTCTCAAGAGTCTTCTCCAACACCACAGTTCAAAAGTGTCAATTCTTTGGCACTCAGCCTTCTTTATGGTCCAATTCTCACAACCATACGTGACTACTGGAAAAACCATAATTTTGACTATACAGACCTTTGTTGGAAAAATAACATCTCTGCTTTTTAATACACTGTCTAGGTTTGTCAGAGCTTTTCTTCCAAGAAGCAAGCATCTTTTAATTTCATGACTGCAGTCACCATCTGCAGTGATTTTGGAGCCCAAGATAATAAACTCTGTCACTGTTTCCATTGTTTCCCCATCTAGGGACAACATCAAAATGGATCACTGGCCTTTTAAAAGAATCTCAAGACTAATCCTATCAAAATGTAAGAGTATTAAATACCCTCCTGACAAGGAAGAACTAGCCAGATATTCCAACCCATGCTTCTGCTTCATAATCTATCCCTATCATTTATTTTCCCAAATTTTCCTTAACCTTAATTTTACCATTTTTCAACCTGCCATTCTACCTCATTAATAAAAGGCCCTTACTGTACTCTTTCACTTTAATCCTGCTTCTCTCATAATTTTCCATGACCTCAGTCACATGAATGACAAAGCCAGCACTCTGTCCTCCTCATTCCTTTACATGTTTGCCCTCTCCCCAAAAACATGTCCCTCTGTCTCACCTGTATTCCCATGGTCATACCTTGTTTCCTGAAGATACCAGTGGAAAGGAAAGAGTTGAGCCACTAGCCTATGGTCAGTTTCTCTTTCTTTACTGGGGGTATGTGGGAGATGTTATCAGAAAAGTAAGATCTCAGATGGTTTTGTCCGAAATCAATGTAAATATGCTAATACTTGACTAATGATCAAATTACTGTCGCATTCTAGACATAAAATCCTTATCTACTGAAGACTTTTGGCAGAATAAGCTTCAGTCTGTGACTTTATAAGGCACAGCTTCCTAGAGAATGTTATATAAACTAGGTAACCATGCAGTTACACAAATGGGTACATTTCATAGCCTAAAATGCTTCCTGTTGTGTGAGGTCACGAGCACAACTTGCTCAGACTGTTCACCTATTACTCTGGGCTGAGAGGCAGATCTGACATGAAGGAAGAAGCCGAGGACCTATACTCTGGATACCAGCACAGTTTCTGCTTTCCCCGTTCTTCTTCATTATTTATATGAAGCTTAATAGTAAGATACTTAATTTTAGCGAATCTTATTTGGCAAACCAATTCCTTTCTGTTCGTTCAACCAGCAACTGCTTCCTCTCATAATTTCATGTTTTGTTTTCTGTCCAGTAGTTGAGTTTATATTTCTACAGTATTGTATGAAATCACAATACACTGTATTATATCAGTAACAAAATTTTTTTAGTCTCTCTCTAAATAAATGTATCTAGTCCTGCTGCTTTAAATAACATCTACATGTTAATGAATTGCACATTTAAATTTTTAACCCAGACTCTTGCCCTCTATTCTGTATGTCTTACTTGACATCTCTATTTGAATCCTTTGTGGACATCTCAGACTTAGTTGATGCTAAAAGCTCTTAAATTTTCCCATCTCTTCTCCTCCAGTGACCCTCTATCTTAAGGAATGGACCCATCAATCATCCAATGGTGCAAGCCACAAATATGTATGCCATTCTTGTTTTCTCTCCTTTTCTCAACCTCCCTCCTCGATAGCTAATTTATCAGCAGTTCATGTTGCTCTACAGCCAAAATGTACCTGGAGGGACTTGCCTGGTGGTCCAGTGGCTAAAACCCCATGCTTGTATTCAGGAGGCTGCAGTTCAATCTCTGGAGGGGGAACTAGCCCTCACATGTGCAGCTAAGACATGACACAGCCAGATAAGCTAATTAATTAAAAATAAATAAATAAACATTGGAAAAAAAAACGAATGAACAAAATCAAAACAAAATGTACCTGGAATCCATTTGGTTATTTTGTCTTTACTGACAGTGTTCTAATTCAAACAACCATCATATTTTACCAGGACAATTTAAAATAATTCAAGGCCGATCTCCTGCTTCCCCTCTTACCTCCTTACATTTCATTCTTCACACAGCACTCAGAGTAATCTCAAATTCTGATCACAATACCTCCCCTACTTAGAAACCCTCGGTGGCTTCCAAACAGTCTAGAATATTAATAAAACCCAACTTCCTTATTGTAATTTACCACAATATGTGTGACTTGGCTCCTGCCTTTCCCTCAGATCTCATCTTGTAAAACAATCTCTCATTCACAACACTTGAGTCAAACTGGCTTTGGGAGGCTTCCCTGGTGGCTCAGTGGTAAAGAATTCGCCTGCAATTCAGGAGATGCAGGTTTGATCCCTGGGTCAGGAAGATCCACTGGAGGAGAAAATGACAACCCACTCCAGTATTCTTGTCCGGGAAATCCCATGGACAAAGGAGCCTTGAGGGCTACAGTCCATGGGGTCACAAAGAGTCAGACATGACCGAGCAACTAAACGACTGGCTTTTGGTTACTCAAGCTAGCTAAATGCATTTTGATCTTCATACAAGCTCTTTATGTAGTCTACTTTTTACTTGTTCAGCTTCTAGACAAATGGCATCTCCTTAGAAAAGCTTTCAGTTCTTGCCCATCTTCAGCATTTCTTCCATCAGCATTTCTTCCATCATTTCTATATGTTATAGAAGAATCACTCAGATCATCTATTTAAATCCTCTTTATTGTTTTACCTGGTTATTATCTCTCTACTCCCTACTAGATATAAACTCCTGCTGTTGCTGCTGCTGCTAAGTCTCTTCAGTCATGTCCGACTCTGTGTAACCCCATAGACGGCAGCCCACCAGGCTCCCTCGTCCCTGGGGTTCTCCAGGCAAGAACACTGGAGTGGGCTGCTATTTCCTTCTCCAATGCGTGAAAGTGAAAAGTGAAAGTGAAGTCACTCAGTCGTGTCCAACTCTTAGACCCCATGGACTGCAGCCCACCAGGCACCTCTGTCCATGGGATTTTCCAAGCAAGAGTACTGGAGTGGGGTGCCATTGCCTTCTCCTAGAGGTGAACTATCTTGACTGTTTGTTTCATCACTCTGTCTCTAGGGCCAGGCACATTTTAAATATCTAATAAAGATTAGCTATTTTATTTGCTATTTTAAAACAAGCATTTATTAACCGCCTAGAATATTCTGGGTGCTTCAGATGTATTATCTCAGATGTCTTTACAACAAATCTATTAGATATAAGCTTTTTGAGATATACATATTCATATATCCATATCTCTTTATATCTAAATCTGTATCTATATATAGATATAGACATATTTTTTTTTTAGTGGGGAACTGAATTATTCCCAAGGTTTTATTCACTAATAAGTAATGATATAGTAGAACTGGTGTTCAGTCCTCAAGAGTCCTTGGCCAAGTCTACTTTCAGTTGTTGCCTGTAAAATTATTTATTCTGTAATAGTTATTCTTATGTTAATTTATGGCAAGAAATTAAAATAAAACAATACTGGGCTAGATAGACTTTGGTAAGCAACAAATTATTAATAATAGATAATTATATTCTGAGATATAAAATACTATTAAAAATTCTAACCCTTCAAATTATTCATAGTATTTACACTAGCAGCATAAGTTGGAATCAAGGGAAATAAAAAATATTCAGAAACTCTCTGATGCATGAATATTCTTTTATTAGATTTCAACTCAAGTGTTTTTACAGAGACTTGAAACTTTTACTCAAATTGGAAACATATTCAGGAATTATTTTTTGAGAGAGAAGACTTGCCTCATGAAAGATTTATAAAATTATCATATAAATTAATGTCTTTGGGGGAATTATTACATTTAGAACATTAGGGAAAGATTACTTTTCTGAGGGAAAATTTGGGACAATTTAGATCTGAATTATAACAATGATACTTAGCTCTGAAATGCTCTTGAATAGTTTCATAGTATTTTCATCTTCTTGTCAACGTCTTGAATAATATTCTATGATAGCATTCACTCACAAATCGTGAGAAAAACAAAAAACCCCAGCACCAATAAAAGCATGATCTAGTTGATGAGTATGAATTAAACTCAAACTCATTTTCCAAAGTTCATACTGGATATTTATTTCATAAACAAAAGGTCAAAAGAAAATTATGTTTAGAATATGAGTAAGAAAAATCACAAAAGGAGGTGGCAAAATTTGAATGTCCATTAATTCAGCTACAGTATCAAAGAATATTTAAGTTCAGTTGAAATAGATAAAGGACATTTTAAGGGTCAAAGAACAAATATATATATATATATATATGACATGACTTTTAAGAACTGTTACCCTTAAGCTTACTTTGATACTTTAAAGTTCATTTTGTGTAACTTCAAAAATAGCGATCTTTAGAAAAGTGATTCATTCAGTTATTTCCATTACATTACTATTGCAATTTTGCTTTATACCATTTTCACTTACTGTCTGAACCACTAACATCAGGCAATTCTCAAAACTCCTACTTTATTATAAATGCATTCTAATTCTATGTGACAGACACTGTCTTTCAACTTTACTGTCCATGGCATTCATCTTAACATGCAGAAAATGATCAACAACAGACCTGGGACTTCACATTTTCTTTTTACTAACTGTGACCTAATCTCTCCGCCTCAGTGACACAAGTATAAGAGTTAATCCCAGTCAAGAAGATTTTGACTAATAGCTAAATCAAGGTAATGTTTGTATACACACTTTGTAAAATATAACATGTTTTGTGAATATAAGGTATTATTTCTGACCTGATTTCACTGAACTCGCTATCAGTTCAGTTCAGTTCAGTTGCTCCATTGTGTCCAACTCTTTGTGACCCCATGAACTGCAGCCCACCAGGCTTCCTTGTCCATCACCAACTTCCGGAGCTCGGTCAAACTCACGTCCATTGAGTCGGTGATGCCATCCAACCATATCATCCTCTGTCGTCCCCTTCTCCTCCTGCCTTCAATCTTTCCCAGCATCATGGTCTTTTCTAGTGAGTCAGTTCTTCGCATCAGGTGGCCAAAGTATTGGAGCTTCAGCTTCAGTATCATTTGTTGATCAAAATGAATTAGAAACATAAGAGATTAGATAATTATTCTAGACTTATTTTTGCTTCTGTTGCTCAGACAATTATGCTTTATTTTCCCTTTAAAAGGAAATGATGACTCAAGATACTTTGGTTGAATATAATTATCTATTAACATAGGAAAAGTGATACCTTAATTTAAATCCAATACTCACAAAGCAGAAATCAATATGAAAATACCTTTATTCCCCATTCAAAAATTGTGAAGCTCCCTTTAACAGTTATATTTCTTGTAAATGATACATCAAATACAGTGCACACACAGACACATACTACAGACACACGCTTCTGTGAGAATTTGGCTACAGTGCGTCAACCTCCAAATCTAATCACTTGGCAAAACTTAATTTTAAAAGTCTTTAAAAACTGAGGATAAGTCTTGGACATAGTGACAAATAAGGCTTCCTAAGAGCCATACTAAATTGTATAATATAGGGATTATGTAGAGATAATACTATTACATAGATACAAATAATAATATAGTGCACAGCAGTCATTTTTACTCCAATTTTAGGTAAAGATCTTTTAAAATCTGTATGCTCCAAACTTTGTCTCTAAGGGTCGTTATATGACTAAACTACATATAATAATTTAATTCAAGTAATATTTATCACATGTCTAAATGGTCTGACACTGATCTAAATGCTAGAAATGCAACAATGAATGAAACACTGAAATAATAACTCCATTCAGCCCTGAAACTGGTATTAATTATTGATGAGCGACTCTGTGCAAAGTAACAAACATATTGTTTTACAACCCATAGGAAGACACCAGGGAGTTCTGAACAACTCTAAATGTGTGTATGAGCTGAATGTTCAGCAAAAATCTAAATATCACAATAATAAAAAAAATAACTTGGGGAAAACTTGGTTACTGATCTTTTAAATGATATTTTACCTTGAAAGTGTTAGCTGCCTCCAACTCTGCAACCACACGGACTGTAGCCTGCCAGGCTCCTGAGTCCATGGGATCCTCCAGGCAAGAATACTAGAATGGGTTGCCATTCCCTTCGCCAGGGGATCTTCCTGACCCAGGGATCGAACCCAGGTCTCCTGCATTGCAGCCAGCTTCTTTACTGTCACCAGGAAAGCCCCATTTTACCTTGAGGGTTGTTGGATTTGTAACAATTCAGTCTAGCCCCCGATTGGAACTACATCATATATCAAAAGTTCCTCTTCCTTGACAACTGAAGGCTAATTACAGTAACATTGCATTTCCTTTACATCCTCCATTAGGATGTAAAAACCCACCATTGCTCTCATTGGACATATTTATATACCATTTTTTCAGTGATTAATTACCCTTTATCTGTTTTTTTTATTCTGCTAAGAGCTGTTTGCCCAGCTGTTCAAATACAAGCTGTAACTAGAATATAGGCTCATAAAAATCTTATTTTTTCAAACTAGTGATAATATCAATAGATTAATTCAGATATTCTAATGTGTTTGACTATTGCCTTTTCACAAAAGAAAGTAAGTAAAATGATGCCTAAGAAATGGCCTTTGAGCCTTTTTTTATAGCCTTTAAAGGCTTCCCGACACTAGTGGTAAAGCACCTGCCTGCCGAGGCAGGAGACTGAAGACTCATGGGTTTGATCCCTGGGTGGGAAAGAGCCCCTGGAGGAAGGCATGGCAACTCACTCCTGTATTCTTGCTTGGAGAATCCCATGAGCAGATTAGCCTGGCGCGCTACAATCCATAAGATTGCAAGGAGTTGGACATGACTGAAGCAACTTAGCATGCAGACACATAGCCTTTGAGCTTCTCCACAACTTTACATTAAAGATGAATCTGAAAAGAAATGAGATAAAACTTTCTGACTTTGTTCAGGCATGGGAAAGACAATGTTATAGAGCAGATCTATGTCCATATAGACAGGAGTCTGAAATTAATGAGTGAGAGGAACAGAGAATATAGCCTGCATTCCTGTGTATATATTCACTTACACATGTAAACTAGAGATCTTGTATTCAACCAATCTGTGAAATCACAAATGAATTAAATGTTTTTCTGGAAACAGAGCTCCAGAAATTCTGATTGCGAGTAGCATGATATTTTACCAGGTTCCCCTCCCTAAGGATTTGTGGAAGTTGCTGAAAAAAATGAACGTATTCCAAAATGCATCAAGATTGGCATTTACCAGTTCAACCAGCTTCTTGCCTCCTGACATTTGCTCCACTCCACTGCAAGAATATCTCCGATCTTCTATAATCCAGGGATCTGCTTCACTCAAGTGATAGTTGTAATCTAATGCATCACTTTCCCACAATTTCCCATTACTGCTTGCAATCCTATTATGTATTTTCTAGTCTTCTACTTTCTAACTTATACTTCATTGATGGGAACTTTCTCACCACCCCCATGAATACATCAGCATGCCTTCAACTACGACCACGTTATTCTTTCTTGTGACGGCAGAGTACATGTTTTTTCATTCAAAGACTGGTTGCTCTGTATATGTTCACGATCTCATTTCTTTTCCCATAAATAACTTCACTTTCTCTTAAACTAACAGATGCTCCTTTGAAAGTCATCTGTCATTTCTAATCTAGCAGCTTTAAGGATTTTCTATTTTTTTTCCAATTTTTTCATGATGTGTCTAGATATAGAATTCCTTTCATTACCTGGATTTGGATTTTTTCTTTTCTGCTACTTGATATTGTGAGTTCTTCTATCATCAGTACTGGAAAACTCTCAGCTGTTATAATTTAAATATTGACTAATTCTATTCTTTCTTTTTTCCTTCTGAGATTCTAATTAAACTCATATTTTCTCCTTATATCCTCTATATCACTTCCCTGCTTTTTTGTATTTTCATTCTTATGTCTGTGAAGTGAAAGTCACTCAGTCATGTCCGACTCTTTGTGACCCAATGGACTAAACAGTCCATGGAATTCTCCAGGCCAGAATATTGGAGTGGGTAGCATTTCCCTTCTCCAGGGGATCTTTTCAACCCAGGAATCAAACCCAGGTCTCCATCATTGCAGGCAGATTCTTTACCAGCTGAGCCACAAGGGAAGCCCTCATGTGTCTGTACTAAACTCTGAATATTTAACTCTGATATAAATTTTATTTCACTGATTTTCTCTTTAGCTATGTCTGATCTGTTATTAAACAAAAGTATTAAATTTTGCTTACTTATTTGTTTATTTAAGTGAAGTATAGTTGGTTTACAACATTGTATTATTTTCAGGTACATAACATAGAGACTCTATATTTTAGGTTTCAGTTCAATTCAGTCGCTCAGTCATGTCCAACTCTATGCAACCCCCATGGACCGCAGCAGACCAGTCCTCCCTGTCCATCACCACCTCCCAGAGCTTACTCAAACTCACATCCATCAAGTCGGTGATGCCATCCAACCATCTCATCCTCTGTTGTCCCCTTCTCCTTCCGCCTTCAGTCTTTCCCAGCATCAGGGTCTTTTCAAATGAGTCAGTTCTTCACATCAGGTGGCCAAAGTATTGGAGCTTCAGCTTCAGCATCAGTCCTTCCAATGAATATTTAGGACTGACTGATCTCCTTTAGGGTGGACTGGTTGGATCTCATTGCAGTCCAAGGGACTCTCAAGAGTCTTCTCCAACACCACAGTTCAAAAGCATCAATTCTTTGGCGTTCAGCTTTCTTTATGGTCCAACTCTCACATCCATACATGACTACTGGAAAAATCATAGCTTTGAGTAGACAGACCTTTGTTGGTAAAGTAATGTCTCTGCCATTTAATATGCTGTCTAGGTTGATCATAGCTTTTCTTCCAAGGAGCAAGCGTCTTTTAATTTCATGGCTTCAGTCACTATCTGCAGTGATTTTGGAGCACCCCCCCCCCAAAATAAAGTCTGTCACAGTTTCCATTGTTTCCCCATGTATTTCCCATGAAATGATGGGACCGGATGCCATGATCTTAGTTTTCTGAATGTTGAGCTTTAAGCCAACTTTTTCACTCCCCTCTATCACTTTCATCAAGAGGCTCTTTAGTTCTTCTTCACTTTCGGACATAAGGGTGGTTTCATCTGTATGTTCCCACTGGTAACCACTAGTTTCTTTTCTATAGCTGTGAGTCTGTTTGTTTTGTTAAATACATTCATTTCCTTTACTTTTAGATTCCGTATATCAATGATAACATAGAGTGTTGTCTCTCTGCCTGACTTCTTTGACTCAGCATATCTTCTAGAATCACCCACTTTGCTGAAGGTGGAACAATTTCATCTGTTTTATACCTAAGTAATATTCCATTGTATATATGTACCACATCATCTATATCCATTCATCTGTTGGCAGATATTGTTGTTTCCATTACTTGGATTTTGTCAGCAGTGCTGCAATCAATGTTGGGGTTCATGTGTGTTTTCCAGTTATAGTTTTCTCCACATATATGCCCAGGAATGGGACTGCCAGATCATATGGAACCTCTTCCTTCAGGTTTTTAAAGAACCTCTGTGTTGTTCTCCACAGTGACTCTTACTGATTTACAATCCCACCAGTCTTGTAGGAGGTTTCCCTTTTCTCCACACCCTTTCCATCATTTTTGTGTGCGGACTTTTGATGGTCATTCTGATGACTAAGAGGTGGTACCTTATTGTAGTGTTGATCTGCATTTCTCTAATAATGAGTAAACATGTATGGATGTGAGAGTTGGATCATAAAGAAGGCTAAGCACCGAGGAATTGGTGCTTTTGAATTAAGGTGCTGGAAAAGACTCTTAAGAGTCCCTTGGACTGCAAGAAGATCAAACCAGTCAATTCGAAAGGTAATAAACCCTGAATATTCATTGGAAAGACTCATGCTGAAAGCTCCGATACTTTGGCCACCTAATGTGAAGAGCTGACTCATTGGAAAAGACCCTGATGCCGGGAAAGATTGAGGGCAGAAGGAGAAGGGGTTGACAGAGGATGCAGTGGTTGGATGGCATCGCTGACTCAATGGACATGAGTTTGAGCAAATTCTAGGCGATAATGAAGGACAGGGAAGCCTGGCGTGCTGCAGTTCATGGGGTCACAAAGAGTTGGACACAGCTTAGTGACTAAACAAAAACAACAGTAATGAATGATATTGAGTCTCATTTCATGTGCTTTAAAAAAAAAGTGTAAGTAAAATTTGCCTGTTAAAATTGGCTTCTTGAAAACCTGACTTGTTTTGAATTCTTATTTGACTGCCTACCCCAGGCCATTTCTTGAGAACAGGTGTCATTTACCTGTTAGCAATGGTTTTAAGGGGCTTCCGGGGTGGCTCAAAGGTAAAGAATCTGCCTGTAATACAGAAGACTGGGGTTTGATCTCTGTGTTAGGAAGATCCCCTGGAGGAGGGCATGGCAACCCACTCTAGTGTTCTTACCTGGAGGATCCCATGGACAGAGGAGCCCGGCAGGCTACAGCCTATAGGATCGCAAAGAGTTGGATAGGACTAAAGCAATGTATGGCAAAAACCAATACAACATTGTAAAGTAAAATAAATAAATAAAATTTACCATAAATAAATAAATAAAGCAACTGAACACACTCACAGGCCCGGGTTTTAAAGTTGTAGTTATGGAAAACAGCCACAAGGAGGCAGCATTTCTTCAACACCACTCTGGTTACGTTGATAAACAGAGCCTTCAGTTCAGTCAGTCAGTTCAGCCGCTCAGTCATGTCCGACTCTCTGCAATCCCATGAATCACAGCACGCCAGGCCTCCTTGTCCATCACCAACTCCCGGAGTTTACCCAAACTCATGTCCATTGAGTCGGTGATGCCATCCAGCCATCTCATCCTCTGTCGTCCCCTTCTCCTCCTGCCCCCAATCCTACCCAGCATTAGGGTCTTTTCCAATGAGTCATCTCTTCACATCAGGCGGCCAAAGTATTGGAGTTTCAGCTTCAACATCGGTCCTTCCAATGAACACCCAGGACTGATCTCCTTTAGGATGGACTGGTTGGATCTCCTTGCAGTCCAAGGGACTCTGAAGAGTCTTCTCCAACACCACAGTTCAAAAGCATCAATACTGCGGCGCTCAGCTTTCTTCACAGTCCAACTCTCACATCCATACATGACTACTGGAAAAACCATAGCCTTGACTAGACGGACCATTGTTGACAAAGTAATGTCTCTGCTTTTTAATATATCTAGGTTGGTCATAACTTTCCTTCCAAGGAGTAAACGTCTTTTAATTTCATGGCTGCAATCACCATCTGCAGTGATTTTCGAGCCCCAAAACATAAAGTCTGACGCTGTTTCCACTGTTTCCCCATCTATTTCCCATGAAGTGATGGGACCAGATGCCATGATCTTAGTTTTCTGAATGTTGAGCTTTAAGCCAACTTTTTCCCTCTCCTCTTTCACTTTCATCAAGAGGTCTTTAGTTCTTCTTCACTTTCTGCCATGAGGGTGGTGTCATCTGCATATCTAAGGTTATTGATATTTCTCCCAGCAACCTGATTCCAGCTTGTGCTTCCTCCAGCCCAGCATTTCTCATGATGTGATCTGCATATAAGTTAAATAAGCAGGGTGACAATATACAGCCTTGACATATTCCTTTCCCTATTTGGAACCAGTCTGTTGTTCCATGTCCAGTTCTAACTGTTGCTTCCTGACCTGCATACAGGTTTCTCAAGAGACAGGTCAGGTGGTCTGCTATTCCCATCTCTTTAAGAATTTTCCACAGTTAATTGTGATCCACACAGTCAAAGGCTTTGGCATAGTCAATAAAGCAGAAATAGATGTTTTTTCTGGTACTCTCTTGCTTTTTTGATGATCCACCGGATGTTAGCAGTTTGATCTCTGGTTCCTCTGCCTTTTCTAAAACCAGCTTGAATATCTGGAAGTTCACCGTTAACATATTGCTGAAGCCTGGCTTGGAGAATTTTGAGCATTACTTTGCTAGCTTGTGAGATGAGTGCAATTGTGTGGTAGTTTGAGCATTCTTTGGCATTGCCTTTCTTTGGGATTGGAATGAAAACTGACCTTTTCAGGGAAAGGCATGTTCCTAAGTTGTGAATGAGACTGCAGTGCATCACAACAAATACTCAAGGGCTTCTGTCTCATTACTTCTTCTCCATTACACTTCACCCCCTAATCCTGAACAAATCACAGTTCCTACAGGTCTTCTCTGCTGTTGTCTCTGTTCCCTGCTGTTCTCTGAAGGTGATGTTGTCCCTGTGTAGGGCAACTCAAAGTAGGGGGATAGAGGAAGGAACCCAAGCACCAGGAAATATGGAGACAAGGTTACTTTCCAAAGCCCTTCAGGACCAGAAAGTCCACCATCCTTTGGGTGCATAGGATTGGATTAGCTATTGAAGTTCTCATGGATATGGAGATTGCAAGCCTGACGGGCTATAGTCCACAGGGTCACAAAGAGTCAGACATGACTAAAGCAACTTGGTACCCACCTTTCAGAGGAGAGTAGGCACTAATAGTCCAGGGGCAGTTCACTTACTGGCATTTCCTTCCAAGCTCCCTTAGCCCCATAACTGTCCTGCCTTGGGAACTGAGGACACTCAGGCTCCAGGGATGAGAGCCAAGACAGGAGGAAAATAGATAGGCATTTTTTAAATTTAATCTTTAGTTTATATTACAATATACTTCATTTATGGCACAACACTGTGTGCATTTTACACAAACAGTACATTGATTTAATTATAAGTAGATATATATCTACTACTTTTCAGATTATTTTCCCATATACATTATTACTCTGTTGAGTAGGGTTTCCCGTACTTTATAAAAGTCCTTGTTGATTATCTATTTTATACACCTGAATGTGTATATATTAATCCAAACCTCCTAAGTTATTCCAACACCCACCAACATTTCCTCTATAGTCATGACAAGTTTATTTTCTAAATCTATTAGTCTGTTTCTGTTTGAAAAGTGTAGTTCATTTGTAGTAATTTTTAGTTTCCTTCTCTCAGTGATTTGTTATGACACTGTCTTTCTCTACCTGATCTACTTCACAAGGTATGTTCATCTGCAAGTGAACTTATGTGGTTGCAAATGGCGTTATTTCATTTGTTTTTATCGCAGAGTAATATTCCCTTCTATATACGCACCATTGATGCATCTGAGATCCCCTGGAGAAGGAAATGGCAACCCACTCCAGTATTCTTGCCTGGAGAACCCCACGGATGCAGGAGCCTGGTAGGCTACAGTCCACGGGTTCTCAAAGAGTCGGACACGACTGAGTGACTTCACTTTCACTTTTCATGGGCAGTTTGGTGTTTCCCTGTTTTGGCTATTGTAAACAGTGCTGAAGTGAAACTTGGGTCCTTTGTCGTAACCAACTATGGTTTTCTCTGGATGAACCCAAGAGTGGATGGCCAGATCAGATAGTACCTCTATTTTCACTTTCTTAAGAAACCTCCATACTGTTCTCAGTGCCTGTTACCAACATACAGTCCCACAAAAATCAAGTGAAATTTCCCTTTTATCCACATTCTCTCCTGCAATTTTTCTTTGTAGGATTCCTTATGGTGGCCTTTCAGCCAGTAACAAGTAACACGGCATTGTTGTTTCAATTTGCATTTCTCTACTGCTAAGTGACCTCAAGCATCTTTCAGTGTCCTTTACTTTTTTTAAACAGTGTGTGTGAATTTTACCTTTTGCGAGTTGCTCCTTAAAAGTGTGCCCTTTAATGAATTCTGTTTCAGTTACCTACTCGCAAGATATTTAAGGTGTCTTTTACATCCCTTCAGGCCTTGTGAATGGAAAATAGCCCAAGGAACTAGCTTTCAAGTTGTAGTTCTGGAAGATGTCTACAAAGTGGAAGAATTTTTTCAACCTCACTTCCCATTCCTGGGGTAACCAGAGCCTTTGTGAAAACCCTCTTCCTGGATTGTAAAGGAGAAGGGACTGCTGTAGAATATATACCCCAGATCTTGTGTCTCTTTACTTCTTCCCCAAAAAAGGACACCCTCTCGACAAGTCCAAGGACTGCCAATGTCCCGCGGGTGCTTTTGGCCATAGGTGCAATGAGTCTAAAGAAGGTGGAGGTGGGACCCCCAACTCCAGGAGTCATAGGCACCAGGTGACTCTTCAGAGCTCTTTGGGCCCAGAGGGTTCAACATCCTTTGGGTGTACTGTCCTTGGTTTTGCTGCCAGAGATCCCAAATGATCTTAGAGACTGTCACCCATCCAGAGGTGAATAGGCACTACAAGTCCAATAGGAGCTCATTTACTAACATATCCTGCCCTGCTCCCTCAGCACCATACCAGTCCCGCCTTGGAAAACAAAGCTGCTCAGGCTTCAAGGATGTGAACAAGCATGATTTCCTATGGCCCAAGAAGAATAGAGAAAGCATTCCTATTTTTTTTTTTTCATGTAATTTAACTTCATTTTAAAACTATATTTGACTAGAGAAGGCGATGGCACCCCACTCCAGTACTCTTGCCTGGAAAATCCCATGGATGGAGGAGCCTGGTAGGCTGCAGTCCAGGGGGTCACTAAGAGTCGGACACGACTGAGCGACTTCACTTTTCACTTTCATGCACTGGAGAAGGAAATGGCGGCCCACTCTAGTGTTCTTGCCTGGAGAATCCCAGGGACGGGGGAGCCTGGTGGGCTGCCGTCTACGGGGTCGCACAGAGTCGGACACGACTGAAGCGACTTAGCAGCAGCAGAGTTGTTTTACAGTGTTGTGTTTGTTCTAGGATTACAGAAGATGGATTCAGGTATATGGAGACATATTTCTACTGTTTTTTTCAGATTCTTTCCCCCTACAGGTTATTACAGTGTTGAGTCTTGTTTTCTGTAGTTTGCAATAGGGCATTCTTGATTATGTATTGTACATGACAGCCTATGTATGTTGATCCAAAACTCCTAATTTCTCCAGACACCCACCTACCTTTCTTTTCTGATCAACATAAATTCATTTTTTGAAATCTGTTTGAAAAATGGAGCTCATTTGTACCAATTTTTAGTTTCCACCTATCATTGATGTCTTATGTTATATCTTTCTATACTTGATCTACTTCAACTAGTATGATCATCAGCAAGGGAATTCATAGGGCTGCAAGTGTCATTATTTCATTATTTTTGTGGCTGAGTAATATGCCCTCTATATATATAATATTTCTCCAAAATGAATCCGGCCATGGATATTGTGCTGCTTGCCTATTATGGCTATTATAAATAAGGCCACAGTGAAGGTTGGCGCCCTTGTGACTTTTCCAACTATGGCTTTATTTGGATATATGCCCAAAAGCGGCATGTCTGGATCATACGTAGCTCTATTTTCAGTTTTTTAACGAAACTCCATAGTATTCTCATAGTGGATGTTACCATTACCAGTGCCCCAAATAGCTTGCCAGGATTCCTTTTTTGTCCACATCCTCTCCTGTAATTTTCTTTCTAGACATTTTTATCATGGCCTCTCTGATCAGTTCCAAGGTATACATGGTTCTTGTTTAGATTTGCATTTCTCTAGTAGTTCAGACAGTGAACAATCCGCATGAAATGTAGAAGACCTGAGTTCGAACCCTGGGTCGGGAAGATCCTTTGGAGAAGGGAAAGGCACTCCAGTATTCTTACCTGGAGAATTCCACGGACAGAGGAGCCGGGCGGGCTGCAGTCCAGACAACTGAGCAGCAGACATTTTCCCTTTTGCTGCTAAGCAAACTTAAGCACCTTTCTGTGTCCATTTTTTTAAAAACAAGGCTATTTGAATCTTGTGATTTGTAGGTGGCTTCTCAAAACTGTGCCCTTTAGTGACTTTTGTTTCTATTTTCTACCACAGGACATTCTTAAAGCTCAGGTATAACCGACATTTCCACAGCTTTCTGAATGAAAAATGCACTTAGACCCTGGTTTCCAAGTTGTAGTTCCCACATATTTCCACAAGGGGGCAGAATCTCTAAAACCTCCCCTCCTATTGCAGGGAGACACAAGGCCCTGCAGGCAGGCAATCCCCTTTCTGTGTTGTAAACAAGAATGGACCATGGGAGAACAGCCCCCCGAAGTCTTTTGGCCCTTTACGTGTTTTCCCTTTAAAAATATACCAGTGGTAAGGCCAAGGCGTGCAAAAGATGTCCAGTGGTTTCTTTGGGTCATAGGTTCAGTGAGTCAAATGAGGAGGCCTGAGGTGGGTCACTTAGCACCAAAAGCCCTAAAGACTAGAAGAGTTTTCAAAGGTCTCAGGGCATAGAGGAACCAGAATCCTCGGGTGCACTAGGCTTTATTAGCTCCCAGGCTTTTCCACTGATCCCTCAGAGATTGTCACCTGTCCGAAGGGTTCCAAGCCCAGTGGGTCCCATGGGATCTCTTTGGTAGAACATCTTGCCAAGGTCCCTCAACCCCAATGAGAGTCCTGACTAAGGAAACAAGGTGGCTCAGTTGTCAGGGATGGCAACGCTTTTTTAATATACTGAACTATAATTATTTCACCAATTTGGATTTTTTTTTTTTTTGGTATATAGCAGATTCATTCACTTATATGGAGACAAAGGGTAGTATTTTTTAGATTTTTTTTCCCAATTAGAATGGTACTGTGTTTTGAGTTTCCTGTGGTTTACAGGAGGTCCTTCTTGTTAAGTATTCCAGGTATATGAGTGTACATGTCAACAGCAACCTCCCAATTTGTGTGGAACCCAACCGGATTTATTTTGTCTCACCATGAAGTTAATTTCTAATTCAGTGAATCTCTTGTCTGAAAGACGTACTTCATTGGTACCATATTTAGTTTCTACTTATCAGTGATCATCTTGGGTATCTGTTTTTCTCTACCTGATGGAAGTCCTTTTGTTTGACCATCTGCATGTGCAGTCATGCTGCTGCAAGTGTCACTGTTTCATTCCTTTCCATGGCTCAGAAGATTCTTTATCTTTACAACGTTTCCTCATTACTTCCCACCATGGACATTCTGGTGTGTCTTAGTGAGTGTAATTAAGGCTGCAGCAAAGGTTGGAGTTCGTGCCTTTTCCAACAGTAGTTTTCTCTAAATATATCCTCAAACTTGGGATGCACAGACTATAGGTACCTGTCCGTTTCGTGTTCTGTGGGATACCCGTAGCGGTCCCATACACACTGTGACCAATTTCCAATGCCTTGAACACAGAGTCAGAATTCACATTTTCCCACACTCACTCTTGGGATTCTTCATCATAGACAGATTTCCTGTGGCCTCTCTGATCAGTGACAATTAATACCTGGATTTTGTTTAGATTTGCATGTCTCTACTCGTTAGTGATGCACTGATCCTGGGGATGTTGTCCCCACGCACTGTCCATCCCAGGAGAAAATATTTGCAGGCATAATCGTGCCCAGCTTCCCCAAGCCCAAGCCATTCTTGCCTAAGAAAAATAGGCTTCTAAGTCCACAGGACTCATTCAGGCTTCCAGGTCTTCATCAGGAAAGCATGGATTTCCTTAGCCGGGGTTTATTATAGCGGAATTGCTTTATTTCTTTTTTTCTCCTCTTTCATCTAATTTTTCAATGATATTGTCCATGATGACTTCAACTTATTCTATTTCTTTTAGGCATAAAAATAGCTGGATTTAGTTATAAGTTTATAAGTTATAAGTTTAGTTATAAATAGTAAATCTGGAGTATTTTTCAGATTCTTAACCCATATACAATAGTACTATAGTGGCTCGAGTTTCCTGTGGTGTACAGTAGGTCCTTCTTGATTGTCTATTGTAGCTATTTGAGTGTGTATAGAAATCCAATCTCCTACCTGCCTTGGCACTCAAGTAGATGACTTTTCTAGTCAGCATGAATTTTCTTTGTAAATCTATCAGTCTGTTTTAGTTTGAAAGAGATACATAATTCTGTCTTAATTTTTTTCTTTTTTGAAAAGGACTGTGTGTAAAGTTTACCATTTTAGGGTGCCTTCCTCAAACAGATTGGATTACTGAATGTTGTTTAGACTTCATATCAGCAGCTCAAAACTTCAGGACACAAAAATAATTATTTAAATCTTCACAGGCTTTGTGACTCGGAAATGGCCCCAACATTGCTTTCCAAGTTGTAGTTCCCAATAGTGTCCACAAGAAGGCAGCAGTCCTTCAACCACGCGGCCAGTCCTGGAAGATGCAGACTCTTGGAGCCAGGCCTCTTCCTGCAGTGGAAATCAGAGCAGATGGTGGGAGAACAGCCCCCTGAAGTGCTCTGCGCTGCTATGTGTTTTGGGTCAAAAAGCACACTGCCGATCAATCCTGGCCGTGGCAAAAGTGCCCGGGGGGTTTCTTTCGGTCTTAAGTTCACTGAGGCTCAAGTAGGCGGCTCGAGATGGGACCCCTAAGAGAAAAAGTCCTCGAGACCAGGTGACTTTTCCAGGTCTTAGGACTTAAGCATCCGTGATCCCCGGGTGCCATAAGCATTAGTGGCTGCCTCTTCCGCCCCAATGCCGGGGAGAGGTCCCCGTCCAGCCGGCCCTCCACATCTCCTGGGACCCTCTTGGGTGGCACACCCTCTGGCCCAGCCCAGTTCTGTCTAGGGAAACAAGGCCGCTCCTTTCCCACGGACGGGTACCATCTCGGGTATCCTTGGGCCAGGTTTGTCCAGGCGGCCCCCTTTTTTCTTTTTTCTTTCTCCTTTTGTCCTTTAACCCACCATCGGGATTCTATTGATCACCAGTTATTTCACGATGTTTGGCTTGTTTAGGTGTACCGCAGCCTGATTCAGTAATATGGGCAAATCTTTGGTGTCTTTCAGATTCTTTCCCCATGCAGACATTTACTGTGCTGAGTAGAGGTTCCCATGGTTGACAGAGGTTTGTGGATTCAGTCCTTCAGGTACAGGAGTGTGCATGTCCACCCAGCCTTCTCATTTATCCCCATTCCCAGCCAGATGTCCTCCATGGTCACCGCGAATTTGATTCTCCATCAGTGTGTCTGTTTCTGTTTGAAGGGTGTATTTTATGTGCACCAAATGTTAGGTTCAACCTCTCAGTGATGACTTTACGTATTGCTTTCTTTCTCCACCTGATCGACGTCCTTTCATATGATCTGGTGCAAATGAAATCAAGTGGCTGCTGGTGTCGATATTCCATTCCTTTCCATGGATCAGAGGATTCTTCACTCTATGTATTACACGTTTTTTCCCTCAATTCATGCCACCATGGACTTTCTGATGGTTGTGTGTTTTCGACGATTGCAATTACTTCTGCACAGAAGGCTGGAGTCTGTCATTCGACTATGGTTTTCTCCAAATATTTCCTCAAACTCGGTATGCAGTGATCCTATGAACCACTCCCTGTTGATGCCTGGGTGTTGAGACCACCTGCAGTGGTCTCATACAACCCGGGACCAAGTCCAGTGCTCTGAACTCCAATCAGGGTTCCCATTTTCCTGCATCTCCTCTGCGAATTCATCTTACCCATATTTCACTTGGCCTTTCTGATCAGTGCCAATTAAAACCTGGTTTTTGTTTATGTTTGTATGTCTCGAGTTGTTAGTGCCCCACTGCTCCTGGGCATGTTGTCCCACATGCAGAGGGGACCAGGCACTGTCGATGCGATGGGGCCTTATGCGGGCATATCTTGGCCAGGTTCCTCAGCCCCACGCCAGTCTTGTGTAGGAAAAATAGACTTCTGGTTCTGCAGGAATCAGAAAAGGATCTTTTTCCTTGGTCGACTTTTCGGGGTGGAATCTCTCTTTTTTTCTCTGTTTTCACCTAATGTTTACATTATATTGTTCTCCAGTGATTAAAAGTGTTACATTACTTTTAGGTATAAGATAGCTGAATTCAGGCATATTTATTCAACCTGAATGTCTTTCAGAGTTTACTCCATATTAAATAGTAGCATAGTGACTAGAGTTTCCTGTGGTTTACAGGAGGTTCTTCCTGTTGTCAGCTGTAGCGATTTGAGTTTATTGGAACACTCACTTTGTAATTTTTCTTGTAAGTCAAGTGGATTTCTTTTCGTTCACCAAAATTTGCTTTAGAAATCAATTAGTCTGTTTTTGTTTGAAGGAGATACTACTTTCTGTGTGTCCTTTCTTATTTTATGTTTTATACTTTTTTTTGTCAAGTTTACCTTTTCTGGTGGCTTCCCTAATGTGTGCCGTTTACTCAACATTGTTTGGATTACCTACCCACAGAACATTCCCTCAGGACATGTATCATTTGTATCCCCTTGCTGAGCATGGAAGAATTGATGCTTTTGAACTGTGCTGTTGGAGAAGACTCTTGAGAGTCCCCTGGACTGCAAGGAGATCCAACCAGTCCATCCTAAAGGGAATCAGTCCTGAATATTCATTGGAAGGATTGATGCTGAAGCTAAAGCTCCAATACTTTGGCCACATGATGTGAAGAACTGACTCATTTGAAAAGACCCTGATGCTGGGAAAGATGGAAGGCAGCAGGAGAAGGGGACAACAGAGGATGAGATGATTGGATGTCATCACCGACTCAATGGACATGAGTTTGAGTAAACTTGGGGAGTTGGTGATAGACAGGGAGGCCTGGTGTGCTGCACAGTCCATGGGGTTGCAAAGAGTCCTGAACTGAGCTTGGGAATAGTAAACGCCCCTCAGTTCAGTTCAATCCAGTCGCTCAGTCGTGTCCAACTCTTTGTGACCCCATGAATAGCAGCACGCCAGGCCTCCCTGTCCATCACCAACTCCCGGAGTCTACCCAAACCCATGTCCATCGCGTTGGTGATGCCATCCAACCATCTCATCCTCTGTCGTCCCCTTCTCCCCCTACCCCCAATCCTACCCAGCATTAGGGTCTTTTCCAATGAGTCAACTCTTCGCATGAGGTGGCCAAAGTATTGTAGTTTCAGCTTCAATATCAGTCCTTCCAATGAACACCCAGGATTGATCTCCTTTAGGATGGACTAGTTGGATCTCCTTGCAGTCCAAGGGACTCTGAAGAGTCTTCTCCAACACCACAGTTCAAAAGCATCAATTCTGCAGCGCTCAGCTTTCTTCACCATCCAACTCTCACATCCATACATGACCACTGGAAAAACCATAGCCTTGACTAGACGGACTTTTGTTGGCAAAGTAATGTCTCTGCTTTTAAATATGCTATATAGGTTGGCTATAACCTTCCTTCCAAGGAGTAAGTGTCTTATAATTTCATGGCTGCAATCACCATGAAATCAGCAGTGATTTTGGAGCCCCCAAAAATAAAGTCAGCCACTGTTTCCACTGTTTCCCCATCTATTTGCCATGAAGTGATGGGACCAGATGCCATGATCTTAGTTTTCTGAATGTTGAGCTTTAAGCCAACTTTTTCACTCTCCTCTTTCACTTTCATCAAGAGGCTCTTTAGTTCTTCTTCACTTTCTGCCATAAGGGTGGTGTCATCTGCATATCTGAGGTTATTGATATTTCTCCTGGCGATCTTGATTCCAGCTTGTGTTTTTTCCAGCCCAGCATTTCTCATGATGTACTCTGCATATAAGTTAAATAAGCAGGGTGACAATATACAGCCTTGACGTACTCCTTTTCCTATCTGGAACCAGTGTGTTGTTCCATGTCCAGTTCTAACTGTTGCTTCCTGACCTGCATACAGGTTTCTCAAGAGACAGGTCAGATGGTCTGGTATTCCCACCTCTTTCAGAATTTTCCAGTAAATGCCCATAGACTTTGGGTTTTAAGTTGTAGTTCTCAAATATGTCCACCAGGTGGCAGGATTTCTTCACCCACTCAGGGTGTTGGGTAACCTGAACCTTGGTGACAGTTCTTTTCCAGGGTTTTAAATGAGAGTGGAGGGTGAGAAAACAGACACTCGAGATCTTTCGGCTCATTTCTTCTTCCCCTTTAAAGTACACCCTTCTATCAAGTCCGAGACCTGCCAATGATGTCCTGAGGTTTCTTTCCGCCACAGGTTCAGTGAGTTTTAGGAAAGAGCCTGGAGGTGGGACCCCCAACATCAGGAGTCCTTGGGACCAGGTGACTTTTCAATGCTCTTTGGGCCCCGAGCATCCACCATTCTTTGGGTGCCTTATGCTTGGTTTAACTGCTGTAGGTCCTGAATCATCCTGGAGTGACTGTTGCCCTTTCAGTGGGGACCAGGCACTGCAGGTGCCAGGGGAGTCTATAAACTGGCACATCCTGCCCAGTCCCTCAGCTCCATGGCAGTGCTGCCTTGGGAAGCAAGTCTGATGAGTCTCCAGAATATGAACGAGCCTGGGATTCCTATGCAGGAAGAATTATTGTAGGCATTCTTTTTGTTGTTTTTTGTTTTAATGTTGTTGTTAACTTCAGTTTTATATTATATTGTATATTGGAGTATACTTTTTTTTGGATTATACTTGTTTTAGGCTTTTGTGGGGTTTTTTTTTAGGTGTATAGCAGTTTGATTTATTTATATGGAGACATACATCTACTATTTTTCATTTTCTTTTTCCATGTAGCTTATTCCTATATTGAATAGATTTTTCCAGTGGCTTTTCCAGTCCTTGTTTATTACCTAGGTTATGTATATTCATGTGTATTTGTTAGTTGCAACCTCCTTACTTAATATCCTGTCCGCCTTTCTCCGTTGTTCACCCTAAGCCTGTTTTCTAAATCTGTGGGTCTCTTTTTGTTTTGCAAATATAGTTCATTGGCATCAATTTTTATTTTCCACGTGTCAGTTATATCATATGGTATTTGTCTTTTTCTGTAGTTGACTTACTTCACTTACTGTGTTTATTTCTAGGTCATTTGTGTTTCTTTTAGTGGGAAAATTTCATCCATTTTTATAGCTTTGTAATATACCTCTGTGTGTGTGTGTGTGTGTGTGTGTATCTAGCGTCTTCTGCATCCGTTCAGCTTTTGATGGACTCTTAATTTGTTTCCATATATTGGCTGTTGTATATAATGCTGCTATGATCTTTGTTGGGCATGTGTTTTTTTCAAATTCTTGTTTTTATTTTCTTCAGGATATAATCAAAAATGGAATTGCTTAATCATGTCATAGTTTTGGGTTTGTTTTTTTTTTTTGTCTTGGTGTTTGGAGGAAACTCTATACTGCTTTTCATAGTGGCTGCACCAATTTACATTCTCAACAAGAGTGCACTAGAGTTCCCTTTCTCCACAGTTTTGGAGCATTTGTTATTTGTAGACTTTTGATGATAGCCATCTTGACAGGTGTGAGATGACATTTTCTTCTGGTTTTCTTTTGCATTTCTTAGGTGGCTAATGATGTTCAACATTCTTTCATGTGCCTGTAGGCAATCTCTGTATCTTCTTTGGAAAAACATCTATTCATGTCTTCAGCTAATTTATAATTAGTTTTTTTAAACATAGAGACATATGAGCTTCTCATCTATTTTGGATATTAACCCCTAATTGGTCATATCATTTGCAAATATTTTCTCCTATTCAATAGGTTGTCTTCTTTTTTTTTTAATTGATGGTTTCATTGCTGTGTAAAAGCTTTTCAGTTTAATTGTTTATTTTTGCTTTTGTTTCTTTTTTTCAATTAAATTTTTTTTTTTTTTTTTTTTTTTTTTTTAGCTATGCTGTGTCTTTGTTGCTGTGGCTGTGCTTTCTCTAGTTGTGGCCCAGTGGAGGCTTCTCACTGAGACGGTTTCTTATGTTGCAGAACATGGACTCTAGAGCACCCAGGCTTCAGTCGTTCCAGTGGGCATTCTCAGTAATTGTGGCATATGTGCTTAGTTGCTCAGAAGCAAGTAGGATCTTCCTGGACAAGGAATTGAACCCATGTTTCCTGCATTGGCTGATGGAATCTTAACCACTGAATCACTAGGGAAGCCCTGCTTTGTTTTCTAGTTTTTTTGTTTGTTTTGTTTTGACCTTAAGAGACTGATCCTTTAAGAGAGCCATGAGCTCTCCCCGGGCCATAGGAGCCCTCGCCTCAGTGTTGAGTGGTGTCGCGAAGCCAGCAGGGCTAAGGTGGGCACAGGACTCAGTTTGTGACGTACACCAGGAAAGCTGTGGGAAACTACTGGCTGGGGACTCAGGACCCAACTTCATCTCTCCTCTTCCCTTCCTACTTGATTCTCTGTGGGTCTTTCTTACAGCCTTGTTTGTTCAAGTCTTTCTGCTAGTTGCCAGTTAGTTTTCAGTGAGAATTATTCTACATGTAGATGTATTTTTAATGTATTTGTGGTGGGAGGAGAGTTCCATGTCCTCCTATTCTACCATCTTGATCTCCTCCCTCAAGTTAAAAAAAAAATGTTAAAAACATTTTTTAAAAATATTTGTTTATTTTTATTCCCATAAGTTTTTGGTTCATTTTAAATAATTCTGTGTCACTTTGGTTACTTTCTTGTTTCGAGCAGATATCTTCAAGCCTGTCTATTGCTTCTTTAAATATGCTTGACATGATTGTTTAATTCGAATATGATAATCCCAGTATCTTGAGCATTTGAAGGGCTGTTTGTGGTACTGCTGCTATTTTTATTTTTTGCTGTTTTTCACTCTTGAGATCTACTTATTTTTTCTGCCTATTTATCTTTGAATTTTTTTTTCCTGTTTTGGTATTGTACCTAAAGTGAAAAATTAAAGTGAAATCCGTTCAGTCGTATCCAAATGTGTGACCCCATGGACTACATAATCCATGGAATTCTCCAGGCCAGAATCCTGGAGTGGTTAGCCATTCTCTACTCCAGTAGTTCTTCCTGACCCAGGAATTGAACCGGGGTCTCCTGCATTGCAGGCAGATTCGTTACTAGCTGAGCTACAAGGAAAGCTCCATTGTACCTAAACATTTATTTATAGAAATCGTTTGAAGCCTATAATATAGTAAATAAGATAACTTCCCTCATTTGCTTCTGCCATGTGTAGAAGGTCATCAGTTTAGGACTACTTTAAGATAAAGGTCACAAAATTTCAAGACATCCTAGGGAATTTTACGAGACTAATTTTGTCTTATCTGTTCCATACTTAGTTCAGTCTAACCTTTAGAATACCCTATTTCTGGATGTTCTCTTTTTAGACCTTCAGTATCCAATGTGGTGGTTGTGAGGTTCTTGTGGTTTGCTTAGAAATGGATTCATGTGACCTACTTAATACTGCAATGTTTACTTTATATTACTCAGCCATACAAAGCAGTTAATTATTTTTTAACTAAAAATGAAATTATTTAATCTAATTCGAATAATATTTAGTTCCATTAAAAAGAATTCTAATGTAATGGTTCAGAAATTGAACAGTGAATAAACTATTATTCTAAATCCTATTGATAATTAACATCCTGACAAATGTACTTTATGTTTTTAATCCATTTATCAAACATAAATAGCCACCTGTCTGCATTTTTTTTTTTTTTTAGAAAAGAATAGAAGGTGATGAGCATGTATAAAGGCTTTGGAAATGTAAACATTGTCTTCTGTTCTGAGGCAAGTACCTCTGGGAGTATGCTATTATCCCAGTTTCAATTATAAGTTTAAAAATCAGAAAAGTAAGTGCTAATACTAAAATATATTGTTCTTTGAAACAGTTTATATACTTGACACAATTTAACTACCAGTGAACAATAAGAAGGTTTTTTTTCTAGTTTTCAACTGTGATGTTTTCTAAAATAGGCTACTGGAGAGCAGAGAGATGGGAAAAAGCAAAGAATGCTGTCTTTAGAAGTATAAGAAGCTGACTAGTGAGGACATCTAATCCACAAGGACACACCAGGAATAATTGTTCATGTCTATTCCCAGTTTGGGTCCTAATTCCAGTGTATTTCCACAACAAAGGTGAAGATTTCCAAGACAAGATTAGACCGGGACCAAAACAAGTGGTGTGACTAAATTCATCCTCTTAAAAGTCTGGTCTGTAATACAAATGCAGACGAGTATCCTAACATCTTATTATTTCAAAGCATGGCCCACGGCCTGCAGAACTTATTAGAGTAGCAGACTCTTGGGTCTACTCCAGATCTGCTGATTCAGAATCTGCAACTGAACAAGATTTCTCAATCGATCAATAACCAAAATAAAGTTTTAGAAACATTGTCTTAAGGATATTTACAATTACTGAGTGAAGCTTTTAATATAGATAGTATATTAATGAGTATTATTTTAGTCTAAATAGTGTAAAACACTTCAGTTGGCTTAATCCTAGTGGTCATATTATTAAATGTTACAAAAAGTAATAATAGATAAGATGTATGAATGCATATGAAGTGTACAACAAAGAAATTGTAATTGATGTGTCTTTTAACTTCATAAACTTAAAAGATATGAGAGATATTTACAAGACAAGCACCCAGGCAAAAACTAAACTAGGAAAGATATAATAATAAATAACTATTGACACAGTCCTGACTTGTACAGTATGTTGTACTTTTGAAAAGTTACAGAAGAATCCCTTGATCTGCTGATTCAGCTTCCTGGGAAATTTTCATAGCAGAAATATCCAGAGTAAGAAATATGTTATATACACAGAAATAATACCTCAGGTTTTTTTTTCCCAGTATCAAGCAACTGGAGACAATCTGAGAAGTAAAGGAGTGTTGAAATTATAAGATGTCTGGAATACAGGATGCAACTTTAGAACACAGAATGTTCATGACTGCTACTTTTTTTTTTTCTAAAGACCAAAGTTTGATATTATTACACTTAAGTAAATGCATTCATACGAGTGAGGAGTAGAAGATCATTCAGAAAAATGTAAATTGATTTGTTAATGTCATGAGATGGTAGTATTTTCCAACTTGTAATAATGATATTTGCAAGTGAGAGGGCTGTCTTCTGGAATGGCAAATTAAGAGCTCCAGGAAATCTACTCTTCCATCGAAACAGTGAGAACATTGGCCAAAACTGTCAAAAATAAACATTTTCAGAATTCTGGAAATTAATTAAATTTATGCAACAAGCTGAGGACTGTTTATTCAAGAAAAAGAGTTGAAACTTATTAGGAAGTGAGTTTTATGACATTCAGTGTGGCCTAATCCCATCATTTCTCCCTGCCTCTGTGGTAAGCTTGAAAATGAAAAGCTACAATAATTGTGAAAATCAGTAGCTTCACAAGCCTTAGATGAAGCAAAACCATAGGGTTTAGAATGTCTCAAAGTCCCAGTTCCCTCAAAATTGTCACTGTTGACATCTCTGGTGCCTTGCTAAACAGCTCCGTTTTCAGGGCTTGTTTTCATCTGACCCAACTCTGAGATCCCTCTGCTGAATAGCACTAACCCCAGGACACTGGCAGAAAACAACCAGTGGCAATTGTTAAACATCGGAACTACCTGAAGTAGCATTGCAGGTTGGGGTTAATGAGACACTGACCAGAAAGTAAAAACTGAGAACTTGGAAGTCCTTAGGGGCTGTGAAAGACTGATATGTTCCTGGAAATTTCTGTGTCCACATGCACAGCTGGGGCTGTGTGTATGATCAAAAAAGACCCAAGAAGGGTCTAATCTCTCCTTTCTGGCTGACCTTGAGGGCTCCACATGACTGGAAGTGAAGACTAAGGAGCAGTTGTAAATTGTTTGCTGGAGCTTTAGAAGCATACCTAAACTACACACACACACACACACACACACACACACACACACACACACCTTTGACAAATGTTGGAGGGATTTACTCATTCAAATCATTTAAGGGACTCTTGTTCAGTCATTCCTTGAACACTAAACTAATAACAGAAATTTCAGTGGCCATACATGACAAAGGATATAGACTTTAAAGAATTAATACTGGAAATTTTCTAAGGAAAAGTAAAAACAACGACAACAAGAAGAAATAGCAAAATGACAAACCTGAGTAGGGACAGGGGGATCTAATTTCCAGATGCGGTGCATTATTTTATTTCAGTATCTACTTTTAACAAAAACTTTAGATACGTAAAGAATCAGAAAAGTGTGGTCCATACATCAGAAGAAAAAAAAAAAAAACACACAAAAAACAGCAGCCAAAAGAAGCCATACCTTAGGAAGCTCAGATGTTGGACTTCCCAGACAAAGACTTTAACTCAACTGTTATAAATATGTTGACAGAACACAGGACAAGTCATACAAAATGCATTTTAATATACTTTTTATCTGCAAAGAGTACAGCATTAACAAGAAAAGCACTGGCATTTCAGGACTTTTTTTCTTTTTTCAGAAAAACTAATTGGTTTTTTTCAAAGATTCAAGAATTGGGCAGCAGCTCACCTAACAACTAGAAGGGCACTCCTATTTCAGGGAATTTTTAATTTAAAAATATTTAACATGCTAGGCATGGTAAATGGAAAAGGATGTTAGGAAATAACACTCTTGTCTCAGAAAACTAAACTATATTCTTCTTATTTAATGGGCATTGTTATTATATGATAGCAAATATTTAAAAAATCGTTAAATTTTTAAAACTTTGCCGACAAAGATCCATATAGTCAAAGCTATAGTTTTTTCCAGCAGTCATGAGGTGTGAGAGTTAGACCATAAAGAAAGATGAATGCTCAAGAATTGATACTTTTGAACTGTGGTGCTGGACTCTTGAGAGTTCATTGGACAACAAGGAGATCAAACCAGTCAATCCTAAAGGAAATCAACCATGAGTACTCATTGGAAGGACAGATGCTGAAGCTTAAGCGCCAATAATTTGTCCACCTGATGCAAAGAGCTGACTCATTGGAAAAGACCCTGATGCTGGGAAAGATTGAGGGCAGAAAGAGAAGGGGGTTACAGAGGATGAGATGGTTGGATGGCATCATCGACTCCATGGACATGAGTTTGAGCAAACTCAGGAGATAGTGAAGGACAGGGAAGCCTGGCATGCTGCAGTCCATGGGGTCACAAAGAGTCGGACATGACTGAGCAACTGAACAACAACAAATTTTAAAAATTACTGCTTTACATACAAAGTCTTAGTCCATCAACCTTCGGTCATAAAAACTTAAAATCACATTGGAGTTGTTCAACAACTAAACATGAACATCAAAACATGGAATAGGTTGCCACGTAAAGTAGGTAATTTTGTTTTGCTGGTGGTGAAGTGAAATATATATGACTACTTCTCAGTGCTGCTTTGGAAAGGATTCTGGTTGAGAGCAAGAATCCTAATTTCCTTTCCAAAGTGATAAATTGAAGATTCCGTTGTGTCTATACAGAAGTATTGTTTTCCCTAATTTACAAAGTCTCATTTTTATACAAATAAGGTACATTTTGCCTATATATTAATACATGGTGGTATTATTTCCAAGCCTACTTAAGGAAGATTTTAGAAATAGAAATGTAAGAGGCACACATAAGTAATGGAAAAATTAAATAGGAAATAAAAAAGTAAATTTGTATAATTTTTGTTTAAATTAAATATGGGTGGACCTACCTGAGAGGCTAAAATTTTTAAAAGTGACTTGACAAATGCTGACAGGGTGTGGAACAATATAAACTCATACGTTGTTAGTGGGAGTATTAAAATGGCATTATTGTTGCTGTCATTCAATTACCAAGTTGTGTCCAACTCTTCAACACCCCATCAACTATAGCATGCCAGGCTTCCCTGTCCTTCACCATCTCTCAGAGATTTCCTAAGTTCATGTCCATTGAATTGGTGATGCCATCCAACCATCTCATCCTCTGTCACCCTCTTCTCCCTCTGTCTTCAATCCTTCCCAGCACCAGGGTCTTTTCCAGTGAGTCAGCTCTTCACATCAGGTGGCCAAAGTATTGGAGCTTCAGCTTCAGCATCAGGCCTTCCAATGAATCTTCATAGTTGATTTCCTTTAAGATTGACTGGTTTGATCTCCTTGCTATCCAAGGGACTCTCAAGAGTTTTCTCCAGTACCACAGTTTGAAAGCATTAATTCTTCAGTGCTTTGCTTTCTTTATGGTCCAGCTCTCACATCTGTACACAGCCACCAGAAAGACCACAGCCTTGACTATATGGACCTTTGTTGGCAAAGTGATGTCTTTGCTTTTTAACACACTGTCTAGGTTCGTCATAGCTTTCCTGCCAAGAAGCAACCATCCAATGGTTTAATACTGCCCTTCTTGGGAACTGGGATGAGGATTGACCTTTTCCAGTCCTGTGGTGACTGCTGAGTTTCCCAAATTTGCTGACATATTGAGTGCAGCACTTTAACAGCATAATTTTTTAGGATTTCTAAATAGCTCCGCTGAAGCTCCATCACCTCCACTAACTTGATTGGCAGCAGTGCTGCCTAAAGCCCACTTGACTTCACACTCCAGAATGTCTGGCTCTGGGTGAGTGACCACACCATTGTAATAATCCATGTCATAGCTACTTTAAAAATGCTCTGGCTAATTCTTACATAATAATAGTAATTAACCTAGATTTAACGTATAACCCACAAGCAAAAACATATTCACAAAAAGTCTTGTGCAAGTCCTGTCCGACTCTTTGTAACCCCATGGACTGCAGCACACCAGGCCTTCCTGTCCTTCACTATCTCCTGAGTTTAGTGTCCATTGCTGCAGTCACTGTTCGCAGTGATTCTGAAGCCCCAGAAAATAAAATCTGTCACTGTTTCTACTTTTTCTACTTTTTCTCCATCTATTTGCCATGAAGTGATGGGACTGGATGCCATGATCTTAGTTTTTTTAATATTGAGTTTTAAGCTGGCTTTTTTGCTCTCCTCTTTCACCCTCATCAAGAGGCTCTTTAGTTCTTCTTCACTTTCTGCCATAAGAGTGGTGTCATCTGCGTATCTGAGGTTATTGATATTTCTCCTGGCAATCTTGATTCTAGTTTGTGCTTCATTCAGCCTGGCATTTCACATTATGTACTCTACATAGAAGTTAAATAAACAAGGTGACAGTATACAGCCTTATCGTACTCCTTTTTCAATTTTGAACCTGTCTGTTGTTACATCTCCAATTCTAACTGTTGCTTCTTGTCCTGCATACAGGTTTCACAGAAGGCAGGTAGCATGATCTGGTATTCCCATGATTTTCTGCAGTTTGTTTTGATCCACACAGTCACTGGTGGCTCAGAGGGTAAAGAATTCACCTGCAATGCAGGAGACCCGGTTTCAATCCCTGGGTCAGGAAGATCCCTTGGAGAAGGGAATGGCAATCCACTCCAGTATCCTTGCCTGGAAAATTCCATGGACAGAGGAGCCTGGTGGGCTACAGTCCGTGGAGTCACAGTCAGACATGACTGAATGACTAACACTTTCACTTTCATGCAGTCAAAGGCTTTAGCATAGTCAGTGAAGGAGAGTAGATGTTTTGCTGAAATTCCTTTCCTTTTTCTGTGATCCAGTGGGTGTTGGTGATTTGATCTCTGGTTCCTCTGCCTTTTCTAAATCCTGTTTCTACCTCTGGAAGATCTTAGTTCATATACTGTTGAAGCCTAGCTTCTCTAGGGTTAGGCAAAAAGGGTCTTTGTTTTACAATGAAGAGGAAACAGGGCTTCCCAGGTGGGGCTAGTGGTAAAGAACCCACCTGCCAGTGCAGGAGACATAAAAGATGTGGATTTGATCCCTGGGTTGGGAAGATCCCTTGCAGGAGGGCACAGTAACCCACTTCAGTATTCTTGCCTGGAGAATCCCATGGACAGAGGAGCCTGGCAGTCCACAGTAAAAAGTAGGACATGATTGAAGCAACTTAGCACGCTTGCAAGAGACAAGGCTGGAAAGAAGCAGTGTGGGGAAGCAGAGTGGAAAGGTGACTTGGTTGGATAGCACATCAAGGAATGTTTGCCCTGAGGCCAGTGTATACTTAAGACATTCTGTATGCTGCATGAGGCTGATGATGGGTCAAAGTTTAGATGCATGAAGTAAGAAGAGAAGCTGAATCAAGGTTTATAATCATTTTGTTCCCATTCATCAGTGGGGACAAGCAGTTCAGCTAATCATTTCTGAGGCAAAGAATAGGAATTTGGAGCATCTATACTTGGCTTTGATGTGGGTAAGCACTGGAGTACATCCATGAATCTTCTCAGAATCATCTGAGGAAGTATGTTTTCTACAGTAAGCAGTTTCCTAGACAAAGGAGTCAGGGATTTCCTTAACCAGTGCTGTTTTCCAGTATCACAGGGATCCAGTAAAATGCAGCATTTTTTTTGGTCACAGTTTGTAATTATACATCCAATTGTATGACTATCTGACTTTTGTGTCTCACCCGTGAAGTGATGCTACAGGAAAACACAGGCTGAGTCTGTTTTTGCTGTACACCGTGGTCAGCTCAGAGCTGGGCACTGTGAGTGATAACTTGTAGTCATTAGTACACAAAGAAAAGAATAAACAAATGGATTCACAATAGTCAATAGATACTTTATTTCTCTTTTTCACATCCATTAAATGAAGGATTTATATAGCTCTCTTTCTATTCTGAAATATTTTAACACATAGTATAGGGATAGAACTGATTTAACAAAGCTTTTAGTGGTTGAGGGCAAGGTGCCTTCTCATTTGGTATTTTGTCTTGTGCTTTTGTGGAGAAGGAAATGGCAACTCACTCCAGTATTCTTGCCTGGAAAATCCCATGGACTGAGGATCCTGGTAGGCTACGGTCCATGGGGTCGCAAAGAGTCGGACACGACTGAGCGACTTCACTTCACTTCACTTGTGCTTTTGAAGTTTTGTTGAAGTATAATTCATATAAAACATAATTGCAAAAGAAAATTTAATTTGTGAAAAGTGTAACATTTTAGTTTAATTGCGTTTCTTCTCCATCTTCCTGAGAAAGAGAATTACCTCTCTCATCAATTTTGAGATTACAGCTGCGCAGGGTCTAATGACTCTCATGACAGTTTTTCTTCCCTTAGAATCTCACCTCACTTCCATCCATTCTCCTTCTAAGAAATTAGCCAATCCAAAGGCACACTCTGCTTCTGATATCCTGCCCTAAGAACTTCAGAGGTCAATGCAATAAGCAATACAAACTTGCTCTTATTTTCCTAATGAGCTACCATTTTGAATTTTCAGTATAAGGTGTTGTCTTAGGCAGTAAGTCATTAAAACTCAATTTGTTTTCATAATTACAGGTTACAGTATTCAAGAGGGCTTTCCTACAGTTTAATATGATGAAACTGGAAGAAATGTGCCAGAAAATGAAGCATTTGAAAAAACTCATCATGTAAATAACCACTCCTTCCAAAGACTCCTCTTTGGAGTGGATTGCAATGCCCTCCTCCAAGGGATATTCCTGACCCAGGATTCAAACCCGTGCCTCTTACATCTTTGGGGGTAGGGTCAGGTGGAAATTCTCTTTTAGTAAAATAGGGTCTAAGTTATGTGCAAGATGGGAATATCATGTCTAATATAGACAAACTGGGGGTTTCAGAAGGAAAATAATTCTCAAAGTCCAAGATATGGTTTACTATTATAGATACTTGAGAAAAAACATTAATTGGAACTTGAGAGTCCAAGGAACCCAAGGTCATTTCGCCCCCTTCCAAGGTACCTTGATATCCTTCCTACTCCCCAGGAGAAGCAACTTAAACACAGCAACTTAGAAGGAGGATTTTAAAGCACAGAAGGAGGGCTTCCCTGGTGGTCCAGTGGTTAAGAATCTGCCTTCCAGTCCACTTCCTGGGCTAGGAAGTTCCCACATGCCAAGAGGCAGCTAAGCCCATGCAACACAACTTCTTAATCCACTCTCTAGAGCTTGTGCTCTGCAATAGGAGAAGCCACCTCAGTGAGAAGCACACACACCACAGTGAGGAGTAGCCCACGCTGCCACAACTAGAGAAAACCATTGAACAGCAACAGCAAAAAAAAATAATAATAATAATTTTAAAAAACCACACCCACAAAAGGGGAACTGGAACTCAGTATTTTAGTAGAGGAGTGAAGTAACAGTTTCAGAAATAGTTGATTTCAAACAGAAAGGGCAATGAGAAGGAGGTGGCTGGTGAGCTCCTCAAGACCTTAAAACAGTGCTTCTCAGTGCAAATAAATCACCAAGAGATCTTGTTAAATATGCAGATTCTTATCTATTAGGCCTTGAGTAGGGCCTTAGATTTTGCATTTCTAACAAATTTGCAAGTGATTCTCAAAACTATTGGACTTTGGTCCACACTTGGAATAAACAAGTCTCCGTGGAATGTCTGAAAGGCACACCAAAGACAGAGATATTCAGTAGTAACAAGGAAATCATACCAGGAGGTGCAGCCCCTGATTATCAACTGAATGGCTAGGCTCTATCTGGATTTCTAAAAGGAAGCCTTTGTAAGGATCTTTGCAAATTTTCTTCATTGAAACCAAGATTTCTATAGTACCAACATGCATCAAGCAGGTGTGTTTAAGGGCTTCTTCTGAATGAATATTAAAATTTAAATTTCTTTTTTATTCTTTAACCTTCAAGGTGGTTTTTATATTGTCAATGAAAAAGTTTAATCAATAGTTTGAAGAAAGGAATGGAAAATTTTATTCAAGCCAACTTGAGGATAGTAACCTGAAAGAGAGTCTTCAGAAAACTCTGAAGTTGTCTTTCATTATGTTTATGGTTTCCTTTGTTGTGCAGAAACTTTTAAGCTTAATTAGGTCCCATTTATTTATTTTTGTTTTTGTTTCCATTGATATAGGAGACAGATAAAATAGATGTTGAGATTTATGTCAAAGAGTAGAGTGTTCTGACTATGTTTTCCTCTAGGACTTCTATAGTATCCCATCTTATGTTTAGGTCTTCTTACGTTTGGAGCTTCTCTGGTGGCTCAGATGTTAAAGAATCTGCCTGCAATGCAAGAGACTTGTGTTCAATCCCTGCATTGGGAAGTACGCTGGAGAAGGAAATGATAACCCACTCCAGTATTCTTGCCTGGAGAACCCCACGGACAGAGGAGCCTGATGAGCTACAGTCCATGGGTTTGCAAAGAGTTGGACATGACTGAAGCTACTTGGCATGGCACGTTTAGGTCTTTAATATGTTTTTAGTTTATTTTTGTATATGCTGTTAGAGAATGTTCTAATTTCACTTTTTTACATATAGCTGTCCAGTTTTCCCAGCACTACTTACTGAAGAAACGTCAATAAGTTTTCTCCATTGCATATTCTTGCCTCCTTAGTCATAGATTAATTGACCATAAGTGCGTAGTTTTACTTCTGGGCTTTCTGCTCTGTTCCATTGATCTATATGTTTGCTTTTGTGCCAGTTTCATACTGTTTTCATGAATGTAAACTTGTTGTATAGTCTGAAGTCAGGGAGCCCAATTCCTCCAGCTCTGTTTTTCTGTCTCAAGATCGTTCAGGGTCTTTCATGTTTCCATACAAATTTTTAAGTTATTTGTTCTAGTTCTCTGAAAAATGGTGTTGGTAATTTGATAGGGATTGCACTGAATCTATAGACTGCCTTGGATCACATGGTCATTTTAACAGTATTGATTCTTCCTATTCAAGAACATGGTTCATCTTTCTATCTGTGTGTGGGCTTCAATTTCTATCATCAGCATCTTCTAGTTTTTGGAGTACAGGTCTTTTGCCTCCTTAGGTAGGTTTATTTCTAAGTATTTTATTATTTTTCATGCAATAGTAAATGGGATTGTTTCCTTAAGTTTTCTTTCTGATATTTCATTTTTAGTGTATAGAAATAAAAGCTTTGCACAGAAAAAGAAACAGTGAACAAAACAAAAAGACAACTTACAGAATGGGAGAAAATACTTGCAAATGATACAGCCAACAGGGGCTTAATTTCCAAAATATATGAACAACTTACACAGTTCAATATCAAAAAAAACAAATAATCCAATCAAAAAGTGAATAGAAGACCTAAGTAGACATTTTCCCAAAGGAGACATACAGATGGCCTATAGACACATGCAAGATCCTCAACATACTAATTACTAGAGAAATGCAAGTGAAAGCTACAATGAGATACCTCTTCAAACCATTTAGAATGGTTATCAGCAAAAAGTCTACAAGTAGTAAATGCTGGAGAGGATGTGGAAAAAAGGGCACCCTTCTACACTGTTCGTGAGAATGCAAATAGTTGCAGCCCCTATGGTGAATAGTATAGAGGTTCCCTGGGCTCCCTGGTGGCTCAGACAGTAAAGAATCCACTTGCAATGCAGGAGACTTGGGTTTGATCCCTGAGTCAGGAAGATCCCCTGGAGAAGAGAATGGCTATCTACTCCAGTATTCTTGCCTGAAGAATTCCATGGACAGAGGAGCCTAGCAGATTACAGTCCATGAGATCACAAAGAGTCAGACTTGACCAAGTGACTAATACTTTCACTTTTTTTCATAGAGTTTCCTTAAAAAAAAAAAAAAAGAACTGAAATTACCATATGATCCAGAGATCCCACTTCTGGGTATATATCTGGAGAAAACTATAATTTGAAGAGACACATGCATCTCAATGTATATAGAAGCACTATTTACAAATACTTAGCCAAGACATGGAAGCAACATAAATATCCATTGACAGAGGAATGGATAAAGATGTGGTACTTACATGAAGTGGACTATTACTCAGCCATAGAGAAGAATGAAATAATGCCATTTGCAGCAATATGGATAGACCGAGAGATTATCATACTGACTGAGGTAGGTCAGACAGAGAAAGACAAATATATGGTATCACTTATATGTGGAATCTAAAAAAAAAAAAAAAAACCAAATGAACTTATTTACAAGGCAGAAATAGACTCACAGACACAGAAAAACCTAAAGTTACTAAAGGGAAAAAGGTGGGAGGGATAAATTCAGAATTTGGGATTAACAGATATACACTATTATATATAAAATAAATAGACAAGGACCTACTGTATGGCACAAGGGGCTATATTCAGTATCTTGTAGTAATCTAATGGAAAAGAATCTAATATACTATACAAACCTAACATATATAACATATGTGCATGTATAACTGAATTACTTTGCTATACACCTAAATCTATACCTTAATACAATTTTTTTTAAAGAAAGCTCTGAGGTCAAAGCAGTTATATATGTAATTTCTGAGACATAGGGTTTCTGTCAAATGACATAGTGATAGTTTACACAATCCAAATCTGCACAAAGCCCGTAGTGGGTCATCTTTACAAGACTGAGAAAGAATGTTATCTCCTAAGGAGGTCTGGTTAATGCAAATACACAATACACACTACAGAGGAGGGACGAGACCCAAAGGGGCAGAGAAAAGTTTGTTTAAATTTTTCTTGTCTTGCCATAATATATAAATTTTATTTCACTGATATAAAAATATGATGCTGGTTACCAATTTAAATTCAGTGCTAAAAAAAAGTTTCTAACGCAGGACTTTGTCCATCTTTCAATTTAACCTTGTCAATCTTTTCTGGTGCCTGCTCCTTAATCCCCATAGAGGCTTGAGGCTAAAATTGTGACTAAGTACTTAACACTGAATGATGGAGAAGTAAAAGATATCTTGTTTCTGAAGCAGAATGTAAATTAATTCTTAATGGAAATCACGGCTTTGAATCTCCAGGTACTTTAGAGAATTAGTCGTCTCTGCTGTTGCTTAGGTGCTAAATTGTGTCTGACTCTTTTGTAACCCCATGGACTGTAGCCTGGCAAGCTCGTCTGTCCATGAGATTTCCCAGGCAAGGATACTGGAATGAGTTGCTATTTCCTTCTCCAGGGGATCTTCCTGACCCAGGAATCAAACCCAAATCTCCTGCATTGCAGGCAGATTCTTTACCACTGAGCCACCAGGGAAGCCCCCAAATTGTCTCTAATATGTGAATATTTGAACCATTTTGGAAGTATTTCTCACAATAACTAGCCTATTTATCAGAAATATATTTAATTTTTTTCATGGGATTTTTAATGTTTACAAGCATTAAAGTTTAATTAAAAGTAATTAAAATTTAATTTTTATAATACATTTGAAAGCATTATATAAAAAGCTATTTATAAATAGTGCATGCATTTAACTGTGTAGTAGTTTTTTATTGAAGGTTGTTTAGAGCATGCAGTGGAAATCAAGCCCTGACCGTAATCAACATGTACCAGTTAAGCTCTCCCTAAATTCAAAGCTAAAGCATACATTTATCCTGATCAAAATAAGAATGATCTTTTTAATTAAACCTCCATCTCCCATTGCTGGAGCAGAGGGATCACTTTATATTTAGTTGAGTCACAGTTGATAATCTTTTCCCTAAAATTTATATTTCATATTAATATTCCTCTGAAACTCTTACACTATTTAGTATATAGTTAGTTACTTGATAGGAAAACTTACTAGAGACCATGTAGAAAATGAATTTATTATTTTAAACAATTAAAAAAATATAATTTGCTTCCCAGTTAATGGTTCTTGAGGAGAATGTATAGTGGAACAATTGTTACTAAATATTTGACTTTATAATTTTCAATCATTCTCTCTATGGAATTGGGTATCTTTTCTTTTGCTAAGATAGTTGTTATCTTAAAAACATTCTTTCAGGCTTCCCTGGTAGCTCAGTGGTAAAGAATCCATCTGCCAATGCAGGAGACACGGGTTTGATCCCTGATCTGAGAAGATCGAACATGCCACAGAGCAGCTAAGCCCGAGCTCCACAACTAGTGACCTGTGCTCTAGAGCCCAGAAGCCACAACCATTGATCCCATATGCTGCAGCTGCTGAAGCCCACACAGCCTAGAGCCCACGCTCCACAACAAGAGAAGCCACCACAATGAGAAGTCCAGGCACGCAACTGGAGAGTAGCCCTCGCTCTCTGCAACTAGAGAAAAGCACGCGCAGCAACAAAGACCCAGGGCAGCCAAACATAAATTAATAAGTAAATAAAAGTATTTTTTAAAAACTCTTTCAATTAAGGATTTTATAAAGCACTGAATTTTCCTATTTTTAGCATTTTTAAATGAGTTATTAATTGTGTCTTTTAGCAACGTAGGGACTTCTTTATTCTATCCATGTACATATTTTAGAAGGGAGAAAAGCTAACTTTATTACTGTGCCCTTTTTCTGCTTCAAGGACAAACTACATCTGATGTATTTCAAAAGATATATAGAACTTTCCATTTTTATTCTAATTACCCTTTTTAATGATGTTTAATGTTGTCACATACAGTGAGGCCATAAAACACGATACACTGAGGATGCAGATGTTAATGACTGCTTCAAAAGACTATAGTTTAGGGAATGTGCAGCATTGCAGACAGAAATGTTTTTTTTTCCTATCTCTGGAGGGATTTTCAATGCAGCAGTACTCGGAGGAACTGCATCTATGATTCTGCTGAGTTTACCTCAAAGACATTTTCTATTTTATCTTTTCTTTATTTGCCAGGTAGCCTTCAAGCTACAAATTTACATGAGAAAACCACAGTGTACTGACTTTTAATTAAAACTTCTCCCCCCAAATGCATTGGGATTGAATTTAAATATTTAATTAAAACACAGCTTTAAAAAGAAAATAAGAAAGGAGGGATTTGAGACTAAGTTATCATATGAGTAAGAGACATCCTAATTTAACCATGACAAGTACACTGATGGGTCCCTATCTCAGGGACTCACCTGACCTGTGGACCATTAAATTTGTCTTGCTAATGAGTAGCCCCTCCTGTGTATTTTGTGGGCACTAAAACTCAGGTCTTCCAACATTGAAATCATCATTCTATCATTCTCCAGTACTTTTTATTGCGATGAATGATACTCACATCCCTCTAGTTACCAAAGCTTGAAGCCCTAATTTCTCCCACTCCCTCCCTCTCCTTAATAATCAGTGTCTTTTATGAAGATAACTTGGCACACAGCTCTGCTTATATAGGGACAATGTTAATTGACTGGCTTCAACAGAGTTTCTTTTTCTACATTTTGTGCAAGTGGGGTCAAATTGGTTCTAGAATACAGTTTTAGAAATCAATGAACTCTTTCTCTAGAGGGGGCAAGAAGATCATGTGAAAGTCACAGTTGCATTGAATTTGGAATGGTGTTGCTTCCGATGAGGTGTGGCTGTAGCACTTCTTGTCTCTTCCCTGAAAATTGGGTATGTAGCTTTTTCTAGGTCCCAATGATATTTAGCTTCAAAATACTATTCCTGTTTTTAATATTCCCATATTACTTGAGGAAATGTGAACAAGTCTCTTCTGCTAACAACCGATGCATAGATGATCCTAAATGTTAAAGGGACATTGTTCAGTTGTTTTTGTTCAGTTGCTAAGTTGTTTTGACCATTTACAACCCCAAGGACTGCAACTTGCCAGGCTCCTCTGTCCACTGTCTCCTAGAGTTTGCTCAAATGTGTGTCCTTTAAGTCAGTGATATTATCCAAACATCTCATCCTCTGCTGCCCCCTTCTCCTTTGGCCTTCAATCTTCCCCAGGATCAGGTTCTTTTCTAATGAGTAAGCTTTTCACATCAGGGAGCTAGAATATCAGAGCTTCAGCTTCAGCATTAGTCCTTCCAATGAATATTCAGCGTTGATTTCCTTTAGGATTGACTGGTTTGATCTCCTTGCTGTCCAAGGGACTCTTAAGAGTCTCCTCCAGCACCACAGTTCAAAAGCGTCATTTGTTCAGATGCTGTGTCAAATGAGCATTAATGGCAAAAAGCACGGACTTTGGATTGAGTCCTGGTTCCTCCACTGACCAACTGTGTGACCTTAGATCATTTAACCTCTCTGTATTTCAGTTTCTATGTGTAAAATAATGATAATAAGGATTTGCCTTATGAAAACTTTCTGATTATATGATTGGAATTTTTTCTCTCCAATGGGTATCTTGTGTTTTCCTTTTGATTTATAGGAATTTTACTAATGTGTTATAAATAGTAATTTTATATGCATTGAGTACATTTTGAGAGATACAGTTGAATACTAACTTCCTTTTACTTCTGGCATTGTCTATAGATAAGAATTATTCTGATCACTTGACACACTATTATGATACTAATCCGAGAAATTATGTACTACTGCAATCACCTTAAAGACTGTTTCCATTCACTCCTAAATTCCATGATTTATTTTTCTCAATGTAGATCTCAAAATAAATAGGTACTTGCAGAAAGACCACACCCAAAACAATCTACCATATAAAAAGGAGATACACTGCACCATTTTCCCAAAGATTATTTGTATTTTTTCTTCTATGTTAAACCAGTAATAAAGTAACATCTCTTTGGTACGGTGAGGGCTAAAGCTCATTTTCTACTTTCACTTTAAAGGGAAACTGTCATTCTTCTTTGATCAGGTCGTTGATGAGCTTAAAACTCATTGCTAAAAATAAATTTCAATGTTTAATTCACTTATATTCTGAGGTCAGCATGTAATGGCTGTCACAAGCATTGGTGTTTTAGGAATTTATAAACCATTTGACATGACACTGGTGACTTGAAATTGCAGATGTTAGGAGTATTTACATCAAAAATATCAGCAAATGCCACAACTTAGGGTTGGGTTTTGTGTTTCTGCTTTCTTTTTTTCAGAGAGTTGGATTTTAAGCACACCACTGATAACATTCTTTCAGCATCCCCTGTTTTTCCTATTTTGAAACAGAATAACTTTCAAATCTACTCAGACATTCAGCAGCAAATGTAAATAGATTTATGATAGAAGCCTAGCATCTTCTGTCCTTGGTAGAAAATAGGAACATAAATCCATTCTGCTCAGAATATGTGCAGAGTAAAGACTGTTGCCCTGTCTTCCTTATCCCATCTGTCATCATAGGTAAAATTTTAACTAAATCTTTTGAGGAATCAGTATAGAATATTTATAAAGTCTTATATTACAGATTGTACTCAGCAATTTCAGTTACAGAAAAACTAGATTTTCATCCAAGAATGTTCTCTAAAGGAAAATGCATAGAAATCACAGGAAAGTTTTGAAATTATTTAATCTTGGCAAATATGCAATTCATAAAAACATTAACTTCTAATCTCATTTAAACTGCTTTTGAGAGAATTATGTGGTCATCTTATTCTGGTGGTAATATTTGGGTGTTCACTGAAAAACCTAGACTTGTTTCTCTTTACGTTTGATAATGAGAATTCTCATTAATAAAAAAAAAAAACATAGTGGGTAGAGATCAATGAAAATCATACAACTTTCCAGGATTCCCTACTTAAACTGTGAAATGACCCTTCCCAGATGCAGACCAAGAGGTAGATTTGTTATCCCCTTTAGAATTCCTTTTAGAGTGTATGAGCTAGTAGTATTTAGAACATTATCAAAAAAAGCAAAAATTCTTGTTAACAAATAGCTTAATAAACAGTTTTATCAATGTAACATGAGGTAGGATATCTATCTGTACTAGCTGAAAGGAAAAAAATTTATCTTAGTCTAATTTGTGGGTATTTATTTAATAATCACAATGTTTAATGTGACTTTACTAAGTGTTGCTAGAAGTACTAAGACATAACCACAGACATCTACAAGTGAATCTTTTAATTATTTTCATGCTGCTGCTAAGTTGCTTCAGTCGTATCCGACTCTGTGCGACCCCACAGATGGCAGCCCACCAGGCTCCCCCATCCCTGGGATTCTCCAGGCAAGAACACTGGAGTGAGTTGCCATTTCCTTCTCCAATGCATGAAAGGGAAAAGTGAAAGTGAAGTCGCTCAGTCGTGTCCGACTCCCAGCGACCCCATGAACTGCAGCCTACCAGGCCCCTCCGTCCATGGGATTTTCCAGGCGAGAGTACTGGAGTGGGGTGCCATTGCCTTCTCCGTATTTTCATGCTGGAATGATGCAAAGCTAGCAAGTACATCTTAGGCAATTAATCCAAAGACATAACTTAATTGTGCTCCTATTTTTCTTTTCCTATTTTTTCCTTTACTGAGGAAGAAGTCACATGCAATAAAATCTAGCTAAGTAGGCAGATTGGTGAGTTTGGGACAAATATGTATTGTCATGTAATCACAATCAAGATATAGGACATTTACATTGCCATAGAAAGTTACTTTTTTTTTTTAATAAATTTATTTATTTTAGTTGGGGGCTAATTACTTTACAATATTGTAGTGGTTTTTGCCATACATTATCATGAATCAGCCATGGGTTCACATGTGTTCCCCATCCTGAACCCCCCTCCCACCTCCCTTCACATCCCATGCCTCTGGGTCATCCCATTGCCCCAGCCCTGAGCATTTGTCTCATGCATCGAACATGGAATGGTGTTCTGTTTCACATATGATAATATACATGTTTCAATGCTATTGTCCCAGAACGTCCCACCCTCACCTTCTCCCTCAGAGTCCATAAGACTGTTCTATGCATCTGTGTCTCTTATTCTGTCTCGCATATAGGGTTATCGTTACCATCAGAAAGTTACTTTTTTTCTTTAGAAGTTAATCCATTGTGTTCTAGTGCAAATGGTCACTTGCTTTCTGAGGTAATTTGCCTTTTCTAAACTTTCAAATAAGTGAAATGGTACAGCAGGTATACTTTAGTATATGGCTTCTCTCGCCTAGCATGACGATATTACATTATTGTTCTTTACATCTATCAGGAGTTCATTGTATTCAGCTACTGATGGGCATTTAGTTGTCTGCAGTTTGGGGTTATTATGAATACAAGTGTGCAGCCTTTGGTTGTGCATGTGCTGTCATTTCTCCTGGATAAGTAGTTAGGAATTAAATTGCTCAGTTACATACTAAGGATAGGTTTAACTTTACAAGAAACTGCAGAACCATCTTCTAGAGGGGCTGTGCAATTTTCTACTCCCACAAGCAATATATGAAACTTCCGATTACTTCATATTCTTACCAATACTTAGTATTTTCCAATTTTCAAACTTTTCATATTCTAGTGTGTGTATAGTAACATTTCTTTTTGGTTTAAATTTGCATTTCCCTAATGACTAATGATGATCTTGATCCCTGTCTCCTGTACAATGTCACGAAATTCCATCCATAGTTCATCAGGCACTCTGCCTATCAGATCTAGTCCCTTAAATCTATTTCTCACTTCCACTGTATAGTCATAAGGGATTTGATTTAGGTCATACCTGAATGGTCTAGTGGTTTTCCCTACTTTCTTCAATTTAAGTCTGAATTTAGCAATAAGGAGTTCATGATCTGAGCCACAGTCAGCTCCTGGTCTTGTTTTTGCTGACTGTATAGAGCTTCTCCATCTTTGGCTGCAAAGAATATAATCAATCTGATTTCGGTGTTGACCATCTGGTGATGTCCACGTGTAGAGTCTTCTCTTGTGATGTTGGAAGAGGGTGTTTGCTATGACCAGTGCATTCTCTTGGCAGAACTCTATTAGCCTTTGCCCTGCTTCATTCTGTACTCCAAGGCCAAATTTGCCTGTTACTCCAGGTGTTTCTTGAGTGCCTACTTTTGCATTCCAGTCCCCTATAATGAAAAAGACATCTTTTTTGGCTGTTAGTTCTAAAAGGTCTTGTAGCTCTTCATAGAACCATTCAACTTCAGCTTCTTCGGCATTACTGGTCAGGGCATTGGCTTGGATTACTGTGATATTGAATGGTTTGCCTTGGAAATGAACAGAGATCATTCTGTCATTTTTGAGATTGCATACAAGTACTGCATTTCAGACTCTTTTGTTGACCATGATGGCTACGCCATTTCTTCTAAAGGATTCTTGCCAATAGTAGTAGATATAATAGTCATCTGAGTTAAATTCACCCATTCCAGTCCATTTTAGTTTGCTGATTCCAAGAATGTCAACGTTCACTCTTACCATCTCCTGTTTGACCACTTCCAATTTGCCTTGATTCATGGACCTTACATTCCAGGTTCCTATGCAATATTGCTCGTTACAGCATCGGACCTTGGTTCCATCAACAGTCATATCCACAACTGGGTATTGTTTTTGCTTTGGATCCATCCCTTCATTCTGTCTGGAGTTATTTCTCCAATGATCTCCAATAACATATTGGGCACCTACTGACCTGGGGAGTTCATCTTTCAGTGTTCTATCATTTTGCCTTTTCATACTGTTCATGGGGTTCTCAAGGCAGGAATACTGAAGTGGTTTGCCATTCCCTTCTCCAGTGGACCACATCCTGTCAGACCTCTCCGCCATGACCCATCTGTCCTGGGTGGCCCCACATTACATGGCTTAGTTTCAAATGGCTGCCTGCAGAGACCTTACAAATAGCTGTGAAAAGAAGAGAAGCGAAAAGCAAAGGAGAAAAGGAAAGATATTCCCATTTGAATGCAGAGTTCCAAATAATAGCAAGGAGAGATAAGAAAGCCTTCCTCAGCAATCATTGCAAAGAAATAGAGGAAAACAACAGAATGGGAAAGACTAGAGATCTCTTCAAGAAAATTAGAGATACCAAGGGAACATTTCATGCAAAGATGGGCTTGATAAAGGACAGAAATCATATGGACCTAACAGAAGCAGAAGATATTAAGAAGAGGTGGCAAGAATACACAGAAAACTGTACAAAAAAGCTAATATTTGAATTAGGATATTTTTTAGAAAACTACATTTCATAAATGCTTTCCTTTTAAATTATGGCGGGGGGGGATGTCACATGTGACATAATTTTCTCTCTTATAGTTTCTTCTGATTACTCTGATCTTTCCTTACAGAATAGCTTATCCTCGTATTTACCTTTATATGGTGATAAAGATTCTAAATGCACAGGGCAGAAAAGAGGAAAGAAATCTGATTCACAAACACCTCTTTGATGATGAAGAGAAGCAGACCATCATGGGGATAGTGCCCAGGTATTACAACTGGACACAGAAGGCAGAGTGCATGGTGAACCACAGAGCCTGGAAAACTGGGCAGGAAACTTGCTCATTGCCAGAGAAAACGGACCGTGGAGCCCTGGGCAGAGACCAGCGCTGCACCCGCGGACACAAGGATGGCTGTGGATGAATGAGAATTTGTAGGTAAGTGATTGGAAGTTGCAAAGCCTCTTGCTTCTTATTATCTTGGTTAGGAATTCTGGTGGTGAGAGGAGAGATGGTGGGACTTAAGAAATAAGGGGAGAAAATAATCTCAGTGAGAAACAGCTTTAAAAAAAACAGAAAATCTAAACTCACCAGGCAGGTTGCATAGAGGCTCCGGGAAAGGCTGTAGCCCACACCATTTGTAGTGATCCCTACCTGAATACTTCTTTTTTTCCTTTATAAATTTCATTTATTTATTTATTTGAATTTTGGCTCTGCTGGGTCTTTGTTCCTACTTGGGCCTTTCTGTAGTTGCAAGAGCTGGGGCTGCTCTCTAGTTGCCGTGAGTGGGCTTTTCATTGCAGCGCCTTCTCATGGTGCAGAGGACAGGCTCTAGGACAACTTCAGTAGTTGTGGCACAAGGGCTCAGTAGTTGTGGTTCCCAGGCTCTAGAGCACAGGATCAATAGCTGTGGTGCTCAGGCTGAGTTGCTCTGGAGCATGTGGGATCTTCCCAGATGAGGGATCAAACCCGTGTCTCCTGCATTGGCAGGCAGATTCTTTACCACTCAGCCTCCAGGGAATTCCTACCTACAGACTTTTCTAATATTTTCTATTAAAGCCCAGCAATCTGGAATAGGGGGAGAACAGCATGGAAATTAAATTATTACCAAGACTGAAAAAATTTTAGGAAGTTGTTATAGAAGAGACAGACTAAGGTGATCAGTCTACCTTAGTGTTTATTTTGGAAAGAGAAAAAAGTGGAGCCTAGCATGTGAAGCTTAGTTAACTTCATTGTTTTTGGTATTTGCTTTTGCTTGTGTGAAGTCCTTCATATTAAGAAAGGAAAAGGACAGATATCCATGTCACTTGCTAATATTTTATTATATTTCACAATGATGTTGGTATTTTGTTGACTATAAATCCCATTTTATTAAATATTTTGTGATGAAATATATTATTGGTAGTCTTAATAAGTTCATCAATATAAGTAATTTGGGGTACAGTTTCTGAAATCTCATATCTTCTTTTGTGAAATATCAAGATATTCATGAGAACAGCATAAAAAGTAAGCAAGTCAATCATATAAATATAATTCATTATGCAGAATTATAAATAATTCTAGAAAATAACTAGTTTTTCTGAAATGAAAGTCATAAAATTGATGTTTTTTTAAATGACGTAACCATTACTTTCTTTTCTATATCCTTACATGTAAAAAATGAATATCTTCAAAGATATAAAGTTTTTTAAATATCACACCAAGCTTATGTTGAGAAAATATGACTATATGAGCATCATATTACTGTAGGCATGAGCATGTTGTTAGGTGACCCAGCTCAGGACCCAGCTCTACTGTTTATTACAATATTTGTGTGTTGTCGGAACAGTAATTGAACATAGTTATGTTTGTTGTTCTTATTTGTAAAAATGGAATGACAACAACAGTTCTAACCTCATAGAGTTGTGGGGATTGAAAGCAAAATACTTAAAGATTGGTGCATAAGAAACTCCATGTAAAAGTTTGGAGCTTTGTGTGCAAATTAATTTGATCCACGAGAGTACCATGATGACTCTCAAGATGACCCAGGTGTCTCAACTGCCCACTGAGTCAAAGCTGCTTTCCACTTCCTGCTAGTGTCAACATGTCCTTGAAAACTTGTGTCAACATGTCCTTGGAAACAATATACACATGCTGCTTCTTCCTTCACTCTGGATTCCTTTCTTTCCTCCACTGAAAACTTCTGCTTTCCCTGTAAGACTCACTCAGCTTAAAATATCACCTCTGTATTAAGTTTTCTTTAACTCTTGCAGGCTTTTGTATATTCCTTAATATTTTGTAAAAGTTCTCTATTAACATAAATCACATTGTTTGGAAGGTCTTGGCACACTTATGTTTCTACTTTCTCTGCTAACAATTGAGCACTTCCAGCATAGAACTGACATCTTTCTCTCATTCTTGCTTTAAAACCCAATACTTAGTCTACTTCACCGAATTACCTAACCTTCTTCAGCTAATACTTATCTACTTCAGTAGATAAAAAATTTGGAGAATCAAGAAATGAAGCAGTCCATCAGCCAATCATGATACACTTTTTTGAGAAATGCTTTACTGATATTTATTGAGTGATTACAATGTGACATTCCCAGCTGCAAGTGCTTATTATATCTTACCAGTAACAATCCTATGATATAGGGAAGCTGAGGGGTAGGTGAAGTAACAAGCTCAAGTCCACAAGCCACAAATAGTAAAGCTGACCTGTGAGGCCAGGAAGTATGACTGTAGCCTAAGTGATTAACCTGATGTCATTTTTTATTATATTGGTGATGAATATGAAAGTCATTCATCGATATATAACACACATCCATCTAAAATCACAAGTGTATATTTATATCCAGGACATTGTGAAAGATTTCCTCTTTTGTATTTCCTTTTTGTATTTTCTATTTATGGGATTCTCCAAAAAGCTGGAGTGGGTTGCCATTTCATGTAAAGGGATCACCACTAAACACCAAGGACAGTTTATCATTGTTTACAGTTATTAACTATAATTGTGCTACTATTCAATAACTCCCTGGTTTCTACTTCTTTCTTTCTTCAATTTCAGTCTGAATTTGGCAATAAGGAGTTCATGATCTGAGGCAATAAGGAGTTCATGATCTGAGCCACAGTCGGCTCCTGGTCTTGTTTTTGCTGACTGTATAGAGTTTCTCCATCTTTGGCTGCAAAGAATATAATCAATCTGATTTCAGTATTGACCATCTGGTGATGTCCACGTGTAGAGTCTTCTCTTGTGTTGTTGGAAGAGGATGTTTGCCATGACCAGTGTATTTTCTTGGCAAAACTCTATTAGCATTTGCCCTGCTTCATTTTGTACTCCAAGGCCAAATTTGCCCGTTACTCCAGGTATTTCTTGACTTTATACTTTTGCATTCCAGTCCCCTATAATGAAAAGGACATCTCTTTTGGGTGTTAGTTCTAGAAGGTCTTGTGGGTCTTCATAGAACCAATCAACTTCAAGTTCTTCAGCATCACTTATCGGGGCATAAACTTGGATTACTGTGACATTGAATGGTTTGTCTTGGAAACAAACAGAGATCATTCTCTCGTTTTTGAGATTTCATCCAAGTACTGCATTTCGGACTCTTTTGTTGACTATGATGGCTACTCCATTTCTTCTAAGGGATTCCTACCCACAGTAGTAGATAAAATGGTCATCTGAGTTAAATTCACCCACAAGGCCATTCAGGTATGACCTAAATCAAATCCCTTATGATTATACAGTGGAAGTGAAAAATAGATTCAAGGGATTAGATCTAACAGACAGAGTGCCTGAAGAACTATGGATGGAAGTTCATGACATTGTACAGGAGGCAGTGATGAAGATCATCCCCAAGAAAAAGAAATGCAAAAAGGCAAAATGGTTGTCTGAGGAGGCCTTACAAATAGCTGTGAAAAGAAGAGAAGCTAAAGGCAAAGGAGAAAAGGAAAGATATACCCATTTGAATGCAGATTTCCAAAGAATAGCAAGGAAAGATAAGAAAGCCTTCCTCAGTGATCAAAGCAAAGAAACAGGAAAACAATATAATGGGAAAGACTAGAGATCTCTTCAAGAAAATTAGAGATACCAAGGGAACATTTCATGCAAAGATGGGCTTGATAAAGGACAGAAATGATATGGACTTAACAGAAGCAGAAGATATTAAGAAGTGGTGGCAACAATACACAGAACTATACAAAAGAGATCTCCATGACCCAGATAGCCATGATGGTGTGACCACTCACCTAGAGCCATACATCCTGGAATGGGAAGTCAAATGGGCCCTAGGAAGCATCACTACGAACAAAGGTAGTGGAGGTGACAGAATTCCAGTTGAGCTATTTCAAATCCTAAAAGATGATGCTGTGAAAGTGCAGCGCTCAACAGGCCAGCAAATTTGAAAGACTTAGCAGTGGCCACAGGACTAGAAAAGGTCAGTTTTCATTCCAACTCTAAGGAAAGGCAATGCCAAAAAATGTTCCAACTACTGCACAACTGTATTCATCTCACACACTAGCAAAGTAATGCTCAAAATTCTCCAAGCCAGGCTTCAGCAATACGTGAACTGTGAACTTCCAGATGTTCAGGCTGGTTTTAGAAAAGGCAGAGGATCCAGAGATCAAATTGCTAACATCTGTTGGATCATCGAAAAAGCAAGAGAGTTCCAGAAAAACATCTACTTCTGCTTTATTGACTATGCCAAAGCCTTTGACAGTGTGGATCACAACAAATTGTGGAAAATTCTTTCAGAGATGGGAATACCAGACCACCTGATCTGCCTCCTGAGAAATCTGTATGCAGGTCAAGAAGCAACAGTTAGAACTGGACATGGAACAACAGACTGGTTCCAAATTGGGAAAGGAGTACACCAAGGCTGTATATTGTCACCCTGCTTATTTAACTTATATGCAGAGTACATCATATGAAATGCCAGGCTGGATGAAGCACAAGCTGGAATCAAGATTGCCGAGAGAAATATCAATAACCTCAGATATGCAGATGACACCACACTTATGGCAGAAAGCGAAGGAACTAAGGAGCCTCTTGATGAAATTTAAAGAGGAGAGTGAAAAAGTTGGCTTAAAATTCAACATTCAGAAAACTAAGATCATGGCATCCGGTCCCATCACTCCATGGCAAATAGATGGGGAACAGTGGAAACAGTGGCTGATTTTATTTTTTGAGCTCTAAAATCACTGCAGATGGTGACTGCCGACATGAAATTAAAAGACGCTTACTCCTTGGAAGAAAAAAGCAGAGACATTACTTTGCCAACAAAAGTCCGTCTAGTCAAAGCTATGGTTTTTCCAGTAGTCATGTATGGATATGAGAGTTGGACTATAAAGAAACCTGAGCTCTGAAGAATTGATGCTTTTGAATTGTGTTGTTGGAGAAGACTCTTGAGAGACCCTTGGACTGCAAAGAGATCCAACCGGTCCATCCTAAAGGAAATTAGTCCTGAATATTCATTGGCAGGACTGATGCTGAAGCTGAAACTTCAATACTTTGGCCACCTGATGCGAAGAACTGACTCCTTGGAAAAGACCCTGATGCTGGGAAAGATTGAAGCCTGGAGAAGGGGATGACAGAGAATGAGATGGTGGATGGCATCACCTGCTCAATGGACATGAGTTTGAGTAAGCTCCAGGAGTTGGTGGTGAACAGGGAAGCCTGGCACGCTGCAGTCCATGGTGTCGCCAAGAGTCGGACATGACTGAGCGATTGAAGTGAACTGAACTTCTACTTCTTAAACTTTAAAATAAATGGCACAGAAGATCTAAATGAGCTAAGCTATTCTGACAAGCCCTGCAATATCTTTGGATTTTCATACCCAAGTCATAGTGCTTAATGAAAGTGACTAGTCATCCTTGACATGCTAAGAACCATGGAAGAATGCAAAGAATAAATTACATGGCCTTCAGTTTGACAGCATCAATGTATCTTAAGGTTATAGCTTTATAACTTTCAATTTTCAAGTGCAACAAAAAAATGAAATCATGAATGAAACTTTTAGAACAACAGTGAAAGGAGCTTTCTTGATCAAAGGAAATTTGGAAATGAGATACAACTGTCAGAGAAAAAATTTGAAGTCTTGGAAAATAATTTCTATTACAAAAAATAATTTTTAGCATACTGAGTCAAAGTTACATTTTTAGCTAATAATTTAAACTTCACATAGACTTCATCTATCCTCTCCCCATTCTACCCCACTTTAAGTTCCCTTAATAGAAGACTCCGTTGTCTGAGAAAAATGTAACCAATGTTAATATAAAGATTTAAAAAAGTATAATGGCTTTTAGGAAAGCTGATGTGGGAAGCGGGGGAAAAAAAGTGACAAGACAGGTACAATAGTTTGGACCAGCACCAAGGAAAAGTATATGTAGGGCTGAATCTGCCCTATAATTTTCACCAGCATCTTGCAACATTACAACAAGCTATACAACTGGCCTTTTAAAAATATTTTGAAAGCAGTGTTGATTATATGTATGAAATGTAGTTAGACTTACAATATGCAATTTGAGGATTCTGTCTCTAGTCACAGTACCAACCTGATGGTTTAAACTACCCAAGCCATTTATTGGTTAAAATATACTGTACACATCAATGAACAGGTTATTTCTACCCTTCCCATTATGGTGTTGACCATGTATACACTTGAATCTTGCCTTAAATGCTTCTGGAAGAAAACATGGAATAAATATGAATAAGAAAATGTAAAGAATAAAAGACCACATTTCCTCAAGGGAGTCCTACGAAATTGAACAAAAATGGAAAAAAAAATAGAGAATGTAGAACTAGTAATTCCTCAACAAAATACATTTGGGAGTTCATAAATATTTTAAGAAATAGTTGTTGAGAGGAGAAAAATTGACCAAAAAACTAAAATATCAAGTGAGCTGTTAAATGATCATTTTCTTGGAGTTTGGCATCTTGTTCTCTCTTTATCTACCTTGTATTTAACACACTCTAATACAAACCACATACTCTCCTCGGAAACAATTTTCTTGAGACTAGCTTAACCTTTAAAAACATGTGTCTTTTTTTCAAACTACAGAAGAATATATAAAGGAGCCCAAATTCTTACCATTTTATTTGTTATTACTGGGTAATAATTGGGTATAAATGACAAATAAAAGTGTGTACATTTAAAGTATACAATGTGATAAGTTAATACACATATATATTATGCAATGATTACCAAGGTTAATATATGAACATATTCTACACCTCGCAAAGTTAACTTTTTTTTTTTTTGATGGTGAGAATGCTTAAGATCTACTCTCGGTAACTTTCAAGTACCGTATCCTTACCCTCTTGACTCCTATGACAAGTAATGTAAAGTATTACATAAAATTAGAAAATTATGTTTTCCAGGAAACTGCAAAACGCTTACCACAGGTTCCTCCCCCTCAAAACACCCATTATTAACAGTTTCTTATGATTCCTTTGGGCTTCCCTGGTGGCTCAAGAGTAAAGAATCACCTGCAATGCAGGAGATGAGAGTTCAATCCCTGGGTAGGGAAGATCCCCTGGAGAAGGAAATGGCAACCCACTCCAGTATCCTCGCCTGAGAAATCCCATGGATGGAGGAGTCTGGTGGCCTACAGTTCATGGGGTCACAAAAAGAGTCATTCGCAACTTAGTGACTAAACATAAACAACGTGATTCCTTTCCCTCACCAAAATATATATTTATTTACCTACACATAATTAGTTTTGAATTTACTTTCACAAAAAGGATCTTAATATATAATTCTGTATCTTTCTTTTTTCCACTAACATGCATCTTAGAGATCTGCTCACACTGGAACATTTATCAATATTTTATTGTTTATCATATGGTAGAGTGTACCATTGTATACATACATTGTAATACATTAATCAGTCCTCTTCTGATAAACCATTTTGTTTGTTTTTAGCATTTTGCTCTTATGAAAATTTCTGTACTGAATATCCTTGTACATAAATTTTGACAGGCTTTTGTAAGGATATTAATAGATTAAATTTCAAGCAATGGGCTAAAGGTATTTGTATTTTAAATTTTGATAGATGTTGTGAAATTGTCCTCCAGAAAGAATGGAGCAATTTATATCCCTACAACAAAGTATGCAACAGACCATTTATCCACACCCGGGCCACCACTGGAAAAATCAAAGTATTTTAAATTTTGAGAGTGTAATAGCAGAGTAATATACTTTTTCACCAGGGATTCCCTTGTGGCTCAGCTGGTAAAGAATCCGCCTGCAATGTGGGAGACCTGGGTTCAATACCTGTGTTGGGAAAGGCGAGAGAAGGGAAAGGCTATCCACTTCAGTATTCTGGCGTGGAGAATTCCATGGACTGTATAGTCCATGGGGTCAAAAAAAATTGGGCACGACTGAGTGACTTCACCAACAAACAAATAGTTTTTCATAATTTGCATTTTTCCATTGATACTGAAATTGAGCATCTTTTACATGCAATTTATTGTTATTTGTATTTTTTGAAAAAATGCCTTGCTCTTTTAAGAATTTGGTTTGTTCATCTTTTCTTATTGATTTGCATAAGTTCTTTATAAATTAAGAAAATTCTATTTGGTTATATACATAAAATGATTTTTAAATTGTTTTTTTTTTTAATTTTATTGTTTTTTATTTTTAATAAATTTATTTATTTTAGTTGGGGGCTAATTACTTTACAATATTGTAGTGGTTTTTGCCATACTTTGACATGAATCAGCCATGGATTTACATGTGTTCCCCATCCTGAACCCCCCTCCCACCTCTCTCCCCATCCCATCCCTCTGGGTTATCCCATTGCCCCAGCCCTGAGCATTTGTCTCATGCATCGAACCTGGAATGGTGTTCTGTTTCACATATGATAATATACGTGTTTCAATGCTATTGTCCCAGAACGTCCCACCCTCACCATCTCCCTCAGAGTCCATAAGACTGTTCTATGCATCTGTGTCTCTTATTCTATCTCGCATATAGGGTTATCGTTACCATCTTTCAAATTCCATACATATGCATTAGTATACTGTATTGGTGTTTTTCTTTCTGGCTTACTTCACTCTGTATAATGGGCTCCAGTTTCATCCATCTCAATAGAACCGATTCAAATGTACTTTTTTTAATGGCTGAGTAATATTCCATTGTGTATATGTACCACTGCTTCCTTATCCATTCGTCTGCCGATGGACATCTAGGTTGCTTCCATGTCCTGGCTATTGTAAACAGTGCTGCGATGAACATTGGGGTACACGCATCTCTTTCAATTCTGGTTTCCTCGGTGTGTATGCCTAGCAGTGGGATTGCTGGGTCATATGGCAGTTCTATTCCCAGTTTTTTAAGGAATCTCCACACTGTTCTCCATAGTGGCTGTACTAGTTTGCATTCCCACCAACAGTGTAAGAGGGTTCCCTTTTCTCCACACCCTCTCCAGCATTTATTGCTTGTAGACTTTTGGATAGCAGCCATTCTGACTGGTGTGTAATGGTACCTCATTGTGGTTTTGATTTGCATTTCTCAAATAATGAGTGATGTTGAGCATCTTTTCATGTGTTTGTTAGCTATCTGTATGTCTTCTTTGGAGAGATGTCTGTTTAGTTCTTTGGCCCATTTTTTGATTGGGTCGTTTATTTTTCTGGAATTCAGCTGCAGGAGTTGCTTGTATATTTTTGAGATTAATTGTTTGTCTGTTGCTTCGTTTGCTATTATTTTCTCCCATTCTGAAGGCTGTCTTTTCACCTTGCTCCTAGTTTCCTTTGTTGTGCAAAAGCTTTTAATTTTAATTAGGTCCCATTTGTTTATTTTTGCTTTTATTTCCAATATTCTGGGAGGTGAGTCATGGAGGATCCTGCTGTGATTTATGTCAGAGAGTGTTTTGCCTATGTTTTCCTCTAGGAGTTTTATAGTTTCTGGTCTTACGTTTAGATCTTTAATCCATTTTGAGTTTATTTTTTTGTATGGTGTTAGAAAGTTTTCTAGTTTCATTCCTTTACAAGTGGTTGACCAGTTTTCCCAGCACCACTTGTTAAAGAGATTGTCTTTTCTCCATTGTATATTTTTGCCTCCTTTGTCAAAGATAAGGTGTCCATAGGTGCATGGATTTATCTCTGGGCTTTCTATTTTGTTCCATTGATCTATATTTCTGTCCTTGTGCCAGTACCACACTGTCTTGATGACTGTGGCTTTGTGGTAGAGCCTGAAGTCAGGCAGGTTGATTCTTCCAGTTCCATTCTTCTTTCTCAAGATTGCTTTGGCTATTCGAGGTTTCTTATATTTCCATACAAATTGTGAATGATTTGTTCTAGTTCTGTGAAAAATACCATTGGTAGCTTGATAGGGATTGCACTGAATCTATAGATTGCTTTGGGTAGTATACTCATTTTCACTATATTAATTCTTCCAATCCATGAACATGGTATATTTCTCCATCTGTTTGTGTCCGCTTTGATTTCTTTCATCAGTGTTTTATAGTTTTCTATATATAAGTCTTTTGTTTCTTTAGGTAGATATATTCCTAAGTATTTTATTCTTCTTGTTGCAATGGTGAATGGTATTGTTTCCTTAATTTCTCTTTCTGTTTTCTCATTATTGGTGTATAGGAATTCAAGGGATTTCTGTGTGTTAATTTTATATCCTGCAACTTTACTATATTCATTGATTAGCTCTAGTAATTTTCTGGTAGAATCTTTAGGGTTTTCAATGTAGAGGATCATGTCATCTGCAAACAGTGAGAGTTTTACTTCTTGTTTTCCTATCTGGATTCCTTTTATTTCTTTTTCCGCTCTGATTGCTGTGGCAAAAACTTCCAAAACTATGTTGAATAGTAGTGGAGAAAGTGGGCACCCTTGCCTTGTTCCTGACTTTAGGGGAAATGCTTTCAATTTTTCACCATTGAGGATAATGTTTGCTGTGGGTTTGTTATTAAATATTAATTTTTCAATTTTGGTTCTGAAATCTATTATCTTCTAAAAGTTTTGTTGTTAATTTTATAAGATCAAATTTTTCAATCCTTTAGTTAAAGCTATTCAGAAAACCTTTCTGTGTGACAATATTGTGACTAGATTCACTCACACTTTCTTCATTTGTTTTAATAGCCTCATTTCCCCCTGTAATTTCCAATTTTATTTCTATTTTTATTATGATTAATAAGCAGAAATACATATTAATAATAATTTTGACTAAAGCAGCTTTTTAAGCATAACCTTATGTATCTAGTAATCTAACTTTCATTTATCAATTACTTTTTAAAAATCTTTTAAGAATACAGAAAGAGAAATTAAGGAAACAATACCATTCACCATTGCAACAAAAAGAATAAAATACTTAGGAATATTTCTACCTAAAGAAACAAAAGACTTATATATAGAAAACTATAAAACACTGATGAAAGAAATCAAAGAGGACACAAACAGATGGAGAAATATACCGTGTTCATGGATTGGAAGAATTAATATAGTGAAAATGAGTATACTACCCAAAGTAATCTATAGATTCAATGCAATCCCTATCAAGCTACCAATGATATTTTTCACAGAACTAGAACAAATCATTTCACAATTTGTATGGAAGTATAAGAAACCTCGAATAGCCAAAGCAATCTTGAGAAAGAAGAATGGAACTGGAGGAATCAACCTGCCTGACTTCAAGCTCTACCACAAAGCCACAGTCATCAAGACAGTGTGGTACTGGCACAAGGATAGAAATATAGATCAATGGAACAAAATAGAAAGCCCAGAGATAAACCCACGCACCTATGGGCACCTTATCTTCGACAAAGGAGGCAAGAGTATACAATGGAGAAAAGACAATCTCTTTAACAAGTGGTGCTGGGAAAACTGGTCAACCACTTGTAAAAGAATGAAACTAGAACACTTCCTAACACCATACACAAAAGTAAACTCAAAATGGATTAAAGGTCTAAATGTAAGACCAGAAACTATAAAACTCCTAGAGGAAAACATAGGCAAAACACTCTCTGACATAAATCACAGCAGGATCCTTCATGACCCACCCCCCAGAATATTGGAAATAAAAGCAAAAATAAACAAATGGGACCTAATTAAAATTAAAAGCTTTTGCACAACAAAGGAAACTTGGAGCAAGGTGAAAAGACAGCCTTCAGAATGGGAGAAAATAATAGCAAACGAAGCAACAGACAAACAATTAATCTCAAAAATATACAAGCAACTCCTGCAGCTGAATTCCAGAAAAATAAACGACCCAATCAAAAAATGGGCCAAAGAACTAAACAGACATCTCTCCAAAGAAGACATACAGATAGCTAACAAACACATGAAAAGATGCTCAACATCACTCATTATTTGAGAAATGCAAATCAAAACCACAATGAGGTACCATTACACACCAGTCAGAATGGCTGCTATCCAAAAGTCTACAAGCAATAAATGCTGGAGAGGGTGTGGAGAAAAGGGAACCCTCTTACACTGTTGGTGGGAATGCAAACTAGTACAGCCACTATGGAGAACAGTGTGGAGATTCCTTAAAAAACTGGGAATAGAACTGCCATATGACCCAGCAATCCCACTGCTAGGCATACACACCGAGGAAACCAGAATTGAAAGAGATGCGTGTACCCCAATGTTCATCGCAGCACTGTTTACAAAATAGCCAGGACATGGAAGCAACCTAGATGTCCATTGGCAGACGAATGGATAAGGAAGCTGTGGTACATATACACAATGGAATATTACTCAGCCATTAAAAAAAATACATTTGAATCGGTTCTATTGAGATGGATGAAACTGGAGCCCATTATACAGAGTGAAGTGAGCCAGAAAGAAAAGCACCAATACAGTATACTAATGCATGTATATGGAATTTGAAAGATGGTAATGGTAACCCTATATGTGAGACAGAATAAGAGACACAGATGCATAGAACAGCCCTGTGGACTCTGAGGGAGAAGGTGAGGGTGGGACGTTCTGGGACAATAACATTGAAACATGTATATTTTCATATGTGAAGCGGAACACCATTCCATGTTTTATGCATGGGACGGATGCTCAGGGATGCAGCGTTGGGATGACACAGAGGGATGGGAAGGGGAGGGAGGTGGGAGGAGGGTTCGGGAGGGGGAGCACATGTGAACCCATGGCTGATTCATGTCAATGTATGGCAAAAACTACTACAATATTGTAAAGTAATTAGCCCCCAACTAAAATAAATAAATAAATAAATAAATAAATAAAATAAAAATTAAAAAAAATAAAAATAAAAATCTTTTAAACATTTTATTTTGTACTGGGATATAGTTGATTAAGAATGTTGCGATAGTTTCAGGTGACCAGTAAAGGGACTCAACAATATATGTATGTTCACTCCCAAACTCCCCTCCCATCCAGGTTGCCATGTAACATTAGGCTGAGTTCCAGAGTAAGTCCTTTTGGTTATTCATTTTAAATATAGCAACATGTACATGTCCATTCCAAACTCCTTAACTATCCCTTATCCTTATCTTTCATCCCTATAACTTCATTCTTTTAAATGTTTACTCTTTTGTGCTATTGGAAACATCTTTTTTGATTGTTTGTTCCAATCTGTAGTAGTTCATACCACTTATTGAATGATACATTTTTTAAACATTTATTTATTTATGGCTGTGCTGGGTCTTTGTTGCTATGTGGGCTTTTCTCTAGTTGCCACTAGTGGGGTCTATAGTTGCAGTATGTGGGCTTCTCTTGTGTGGAACACGGGCTCGAGGGCATGTGGGCTTCAGTAGCTGGGGTTCATGGGCTTAGTTACTCTGCAGCCTTTGTGATCTTCCCCGACAAGGGATTAAACCTGTGTCTCCTGCTTTGGTAGGTGGATTCTTAACGCTGAGTCACCAAGGAAGCCCTGTACTTAAAATTCTGATATGCCACAATTATCATTAATGTAATTATCTAATTCCCCTAAGTGTTTAGGTCTGTATATTAAAAATAAAAAAATAAAAATCTCTTTTCTGTTTCATTGCCCTGGCCTTTTATTTTCTCTGCCTTACTACCTTAATTATGTTCAATAAAAATAGGTACATTTTATTGAGTGACTCACCTATAAACATAAGTAAATGTTTATTAAGAAATATTTTATTTATTTATTTAATTTTTTAAATTATGACACCCTAGAAGTGGGAGGAGGTGGGGTACACCTGACTTTCCCTAAGCACCTGTTTTCACTATCTCATTGAATTGTTCAATTTGCCACATTGAATTATTTAATTTATTCCTAACCACCATATTCTATGCAGGCATTAATTATTCAGTGTCACAGATGGAAAAAAATAAGCTTCAAAAAGGAAAAGTATTTTGCACAAAGTCATAAAACTTACAAGTGGCAAAGCTGAGATTCAAACCTATATATGTCCAACCCCAAATTCCATCCTTTTTCCATGACTCTCCAGTGTTAGATGCATAAAACCACTTGACAGAGTTAATGACAAACAATGACAGGACCATCCTCCAGTATTAAGCATCACTTAGCAAGATTTTACAGTAGAATAATGATAAATATTAAGGGAGGTAGGACAAACAGGTATGGAATTAATAAATTTCATAGGGATCAGAGAATGGTTTATTGAGGTTGCTAACGAGGTATGCTTCCCAGGTGGTGCTGGGGGTAAAGAATCCTCCTGCCAATGCAGGAGACGTAAGAGATGAGGGTTCCATCCCTGGGCTGGGAAGATCGCCTGGAGAAGGAAATGGCAACCCACTCCAGTATTCTTGTCTGGAAAACCCCATGGACAGAGGAGCCTGGTGGGCTACATACAGTCTATGGGGTCGCAAAGAGTCAGACACAACTAAAGTGACTTAGCACATGAGGTATGCAAAGAGACATAGGAGAAAGAAAAAACTGAAAATAGGGTTTGGGTCAGACAGTAGAGAGCTTTGACTACCTGCCTAGAGGGCTTGAGTTATATGTATGATTTTATCAGAGGAATGTTTTTCAGTATTTCTCACAGAGCAATTTCTACCAACCAGTGTTTTTTTTTTGGTTCTTGTTTTAAGAAAAAGAAATGCAGAAGGCAAAATGGTTGTCTGAGGAGGCCTTACAAATAGCTATGAAAAGAAGAGAAGCTAAAGGCAAGGAGAAAAGGAAACATATACCCATTTGAATGCAGAGTTCCAAAGATTAGCAAGGAGAGATAAGAAAGCCTTCCTCAGTGATCAATGCAAAGAAATAGAGGATAACAATAGAATGGGAAAGATTAGAGATCTCTTCAAGAAAACAACTAATACCAAGGGAACACTTCATGCAATAAAGGACAGAAATGGTATTGACCTAACAGAAGCAGAAGATATTAAGAAGAGGTGGCAACAATACACAGAACTATACAAAAAAGATCTTCATGACCCAGATAACCACGATGGTGTGATCACTCACCTAGAGCCGTGCAACCTGGAATGGGAAGTCAAGTGGCCCTAGGAAGCATCACTACAAACAAAGGTAGTGGAGGTGATGGAATTCCAGTTGAGCTACTTCAAATACTAAAAGATGATGCTGTGAAAGTGCTGCGCTCAATATGCCAGCAAATTTGGAAAACTCAGCAGTGGCCACAGGACTGGAAAAGTTGAGTTTTCATTCCAACCCTAGGGAAAGGCAATGCCAAAAAATGTTCAAACTACTGCACAATTGTACTCATCTCACACACTAGCAAAGTAATGCTCTAAATTCTCCAAGCCAAGCTTCAGCAATACATGAACCGTAAACTTCCAGATGTTAAAGCTGGTTTTAGAAAAGGCAGAGGATCCAGAGATCAAATTGCTAACATCTGTTGGATCACTGAAAAAGCAAGAGAGTTCCAGAAAAACATCTACTTCTGCTTTATTGACTATGCCAAAGCCTTTGACAGTGTGGATAACAACACACTGTGGAAAATTCTTTCAGAGATGGGAATACCAGACCACCTGACCTGCCTCCTGAAAAATCTGTATGCAAGTCAAGAAGCAGCAGTTAGAACTGGACATGGAACAACAGACTGGTTCCAAATTGGGAAAAGAGTACATCAAGGCTGTATATTATCACCCTGCTTATTTAACTTATATGCAGAGTACATCATGTGAAATGCTGAGCTGGAAGAAGCACGACTGGAATCAAGATTGCCAAGAGAAATATCAATAACCTCAGATATTCAGATGACATCACCCTCATGGCAGAAAGCAAAGAAGAACTAAGGAGCCTCTTGATGAAAGTGATAGAGGAGAGTGAAAAAGTTGGCTTAAAGCTCAACATTCAGAAAACTAGGATCATGGCATCCAGTCCCATCATTTCATTGCAAATAAACGGAGAAACAATGGAAAGAGTGACAGACTTCATTTTCCTGGGCTACAGAATCACTGCAGACAGTGACTGCCGCCATGAAACTAAAAGACACTTGCTCCTAGGAAGAAAAGTTATGACCAACTAAGATACCATATTAAAAAGCAGAGACATTACTTTGCCAACAAAGGTCTGTCTAGTCAAAGCTATGATTTTTCTAGTAGTCATGTATGGATGTGAGAATTGGACTATAAAGAAAGCTGAGTACCGAAGAATTGATGCTTTTGAACTGTCATATTGGAAAAGACTCTTGAGAGTCCCTTGGACTGCAAGGAGATCCAACCAGTCCATCCTAAAGGAGATCAGTCCTGAGTATTCATTGGAATGACTAATATTGAAGCTGAAATTTCAGTACTTTGGCCACCTGATGTGAAGAGCTGACTCCTTGGAAAAGACCCTGATGCTGGGAAAGATTGAAGGCCAGAGGAGAAGGGGGTGACAGAGAATGAGATGGTTGGAGGGCATCACCAACTCAATGGACATGAGTTTGAGTAAACTCTGGGAGTTGATGATGGATAAGGAAGCCTGGTGTGCTGCAGTCCATGGGTTTGCAAAGAGTCGGACAGGACTGAGCAACTGAACTGAACTGATGGGAACACAGCCAGCCTCATTTGTTTGCATTGTGTCTGTGACTACTTCTGTGCTACAATGGCTGAGTTAAGTAGCTGCATAAAACCCCAAAAGTCTGAAAAAAATCTGTCCTCTATAGAAAAAACTTGACAACCCTTGTACTAGTGTATTTTCTCAAAACCTCACTATAGCTGCCCTGCATAAACAGATCAATTTTGTTTGTGTGAACAACATGCCAGGCAAGGATTTTGGACATTGATTCAATATTGACCTCTTGATTCTTTAACTTCTGTCACCATGTAAAAACACTTGCAGCACTATTAAAACTTGTACTTAATTTTGTCATTATCTGATGATACCCCTTGACTCATTTGATGAGTAAATAAAAACAGATAAGAGAAAGATCAGAATATAAATTGCAAAATTGGTGAAGATATTTATAAGGCCTAGATGTGTCATAAAATACCTTAGAAAACACTCTTTTAAACTTTGCAATAATATGAAAAATTTTAGAAATATTCAAGGGGTATATCATGAATAAATAAATGAGTCTAATGTAATAAGGAAATAATACTGTCAATACTATGCAAATTTAAGTTACTCTTGTTCAAAAGAGGAGGACAAGTGGACATTGATGGAACTGATTATTTATTTGAATTTTTGTTACTAAAACACTTGAGCCATTAGCCAATTAACATCAAGTGCAATTTGTGAGACAAGGGGAAGGAAAATGTCACTAGACTATATCCAAAGTGATTAAATTCCAAGAGCCAACTGACCTCTCAGCAGCTCTGCCTCTTCTGCTCCTTGACTGGCCACCCCATTCTGTGGTACTCTAAGCCTTTCCTCCAAATGTCACATTCCTGCTGAATGATCTCTTCCTTTTGAACTTGTACGGAGCTTGCATTGCTTCTAAATCAATCGCGGATAATTTATAGAAAAATGTGAACACAAAAATTTAGGGGTTGTTTACATTGATATGAAGGACAAATTAATAAGCTTCTAATCAAGGAAGAAAATGACTTTCTATAATTATTTACTTGAAGAATAAAGTTTTTCATATCCCAAGGTGACCTATATTTTTATCCGTACCCTAGACCAAGGTTTCTCAGCCTTGGCACTCTAGACATTTTGAGCCAAATGATGTTTTGGTTGTGCGGCTGTTCTGTGTATTGCAGAATGTTTTCCAGATTCCCCCAGCCTCTATCCACTGGATGGCAGTAGCAACAGCCTGCCCCTTGCCAGTAGTGACAAAATTAGCCCTGGCTGAGATCCACTGCCCTAGAGAAAAATGTGTGAAAAGCTGTATCAGAACCTGTACTTTATCATCTAAGTAAGTAAGTGTTAGTCACTTAGTTGTGTCCAACTCTTTGTGACCCCATGGACTGTAGCACACCATTTTCCTCTATCCATGGAATTCTCCAGGCAAGAATACTGGAGTAGGTTGCCATTTCCTTCTCTAGGGGATCTTCCCAACCCAGGGATCGAACCAGGGTCACCTGCATCACAGGCAGATTCTTTACCATCTGAGTCACCGGGGAAGTCCTAATTTATCATCTAGTTAGCCATAAAAACCATGATTTAAATAGGCAGACTGCTGCTCTTAGTTCTGCTCTTTTTCTTGAGAATTATATTTATTTATTCATTTTTATGGGGAAGCAATGCATGCCTTCTCAGACATGTCCCACTTTTTGCAACTCCATGGACTATAGCCCACCAGGCTCCTCTGTCTATGGGATTCTCCAGGCAAGAATACTGGAGTGGTTTGCCATTTCCTCTTCCAGGGGATCGTTCATGACCCAGGGATCGGACCCATGTCTCCTGCATTGGCAAGTGGATTCTTTGCCATTGAGCCACCTGGGAAGCAATACAAAGCCTCAGATGTTTAGGCTTCACATTAAACTATCTTCGCCACTAGGCTCTGCCATTTGTAGCTGTGTCACCTGACAAATTACTTGACCTCTTTTCGTTGTTGCTGTTGTTCAGTTGCTAAGTCGTGTTTGACTTCTAGGGAGCGCAAAATTTCTTCTGAGGAACAACAGTACAATAATAAAGTACAATATTTAACACTATGCTTGATATATGTTAAGTGATGAACAACTTGGGGTTGTTATACGTAATTGTATTAAACTGTATTATGATTAAAAATGTTTTTTCCTTTCCTATAAAAAGATCTTATATTTTCATCTTATGGATTTCCTGTATGATTTGCTTTAGCTAATGAACTGTGAGTGAAAGAATCACTTTCTAGAAGAAGCTTTAAGAACCATTGTGAGGGTCTAGTGCCTCTACACTGGCTCTCTCCTGAAATCAGCAATGCCTCAGAGATAAGCTGTTCCTTAAGCCTAGGACCTGTTCCCTCAGAATGAAGATGACGTGGAACAGAACCATGACCTGTGATAAACATATAACTTGACCTAGGAATAAAGCTTTGGTTGTCTAGAAGGAATGAGTCCTCTAAGTTTTTTTATTTCAGTTTTTAACTGGAGACTATTCTGGTGTAAAGTAATTGATAAAGTATTTATCGAACATTTCTTGAACATACATCACATGCCAAACATTATTTTATAGAAGAAATTAGCTTAACTTTCCATGCTGTCTTAGAACATAGATTTCAGTGGTAGAGAAGGGGAAAATGATATTAAACATAAGACATTAAGATAGAAGCGGTCATAGATAGGGGACAGCAAGGAGCCTCTTCGAGTTAATACCCTGCACAGAAGGGCAGAAAAAGAATCAAACTAAAGGAAGTGTAGGGCAGGGAAACATGGGAGCATGGGATATTTTCTTTTAATGGTGAAGAGACAGGAAAAGGAGATACTATGGACAATTGAAGGACATGTTGACACACATATTTTGAAATTCAGGATTTATCTTTTTAGTCAAAGGGAAACCATCAAACATTTCTAATCAGGAAAATGACAATGTCCTAAATTATCCACTTGGTCATTGACTGTCCATACCTGTTGCCTCTTTAGAAGCCTAATGCCCTTGAAACATTATTTAAAGATGTTCAGCTGTGTCTGAATGTCTTATTTCTCAGAACAAACTCAAAGAAATTATGTTCTTCTAATAAGCCAACATTCAACTTTTCTAATTGAATTTATTACTTTGAGAGATTAGTTATGATCCTAAAAGGAGAGTAATCTAGAGAATTCACTTATTGAATATCACTAGCTAGTTATTTCCTTCTTGTTACTGTGTAGCCAGTAACGGTGCACTAAGGTAGTATTTCGGGGAGAAACATAATAGCAGCAAGAGAAATAATAATAATGACAACAACAACAACAAACCTAACATAAGCAGGTCCAAAATAGAAATGGAAAGTTGTCATTGAAAAGGGTTCTGGAAATGGAAGATTCATCTCTTCATTATTTGAATTCTTCCTATTTGAGATTCAGAAGGAATCATTGTCATTTTTTCAATGACGGATCTATTCCATTGATAATAATGCCCTCCTTTTTAGATTTCCTGAAAGCTGTTTCTTGCTGTAGAATAAATTCCTAACTGATAAATTAGGATGCTCAGCCCTTCCAACAGTTGTGTATCACCACTATCATCATCATCATTTTATTATTATTATCATCACTGTTATTATAGATCAAGTGGTTCTGCTCTCATGACTACACTCTGAGATACAGTCTCATTAATCATAACTGTGACACATGGCAACAGTCAACTGTAAAGGGATGCAGAGAAAATGAATTCTTAATTTTTTAACTTCTATAGCCAGCCTGTCCAATTTTATAGCCCTAAGCCACATGCGATTATTTAAATGTAAATTTAAATTAATTATTTTTTATTGGACTATAGTTGATTTACAATGTTGTGTTTCCGGTATAAACTAAAATGATTCAGTTATATATAATTGAATCATATATATATACATATTCTTTTTCAAATCCTTTTCCCTTTTGTGTTATTATAGAATATTAACTAGAATTTCCTGTGCTTTACAGTAAGTCCTTTTTGGTTATCTATTTTATATATAGTAGTGTGTATATGTTAATCCCAAACACTTCAGATTTATCCCTCCCCCCACCTTTTCCCTTAGGTAACCACAAATTTGATGTCTAAGTCTGTGAGTCCGTTTCTCTTTTGTAAGTAAGTTTATTTGAACTATTTTCTTAAGATTCCGCATATAAGTGGGTATGATATGCTATTTGTCTTTATCTTTTTGACTTACTTCACTTAGTATGATAATCTCTAGGACCAGTCTCATTGCTGCAAATAGTTAGAAAAATACAATTCAAAATTTAGTTCCAAAGTCTCAGTAGGCAGATTTCAAGCACTCAAAGCTATATGTGCCTAGTGGCTCCCATAATCCTCTGTGCAGCAGACACAGGACATTTCATCATTACAGAACTTTCTGTTGGAAAGTGCTGCTCTATAGTATAGACATGCAGTGGGGAAGAATTTTGCTAAACTTCCACAGTGCCAACAGTGTTTAACATAGGGAGGATCTGTGTACAAAGGTTCTTTTAAAAGATTAATAATTACTTATCTATTTTTGTTGAAGCTCAAGTATTGTTACCTCCTCACTAATTAACATATTTTATATTTAGAAGGGGGAAGGTAACAATGAATAAATTAAAAAGTGACTGTCGTCTGAATTTGTCTAAAATTCAGTGGAATCACCTACAAATTTTGATCCTGTACTGTGGCTTCAAAATTCAAGTAAAGGCATAGAATAAACAAGACAGCAGCATCTCAGAGATTTAATGCCACTTTCTGTGCCAGCCATTCTATAAAATATTAATGAGGACATTTGTGGTAATAAATGTTAATACATTCTTTGGAACGAGTGAACAATGGCAGATAATTCTTTATAGTGGCATTCAGTAGTAGGAAGAGTTTATTAAAACAATATATTAATTTTTAGGAAACTAAAAATAATGCTTAAATTCATATCCAAAGTTTTTAATCGTTTTATCTCTTTTTTTTAATTGGAGGAAGGTAATATTTTGCAGCAGAAATTATTTAAAACCAGGAACCAAAATACTGGGTTCATAAAGTACCTGACTTTTGCTGTCGCTTCTTCATCACAGCATTGCTAGGCTCAGGAAAGAGTATGAAACATCTTATGAGCCTCCCATATATGACTGAGAGACACACTAAGCCATCCCTAGTTACTAAGTGGACAAGTTTTAAAATGTAGCATCACTTAATCATAGTGTTTAGAAACAATTCAAGAAACTTCTGATACACTAAAAGCCAACTCTAGTTTTATATATACCAAAAAATTTCTCATTTGAGAAATAACGGTATGGATACTTTTCCTCTCTCTTGATGTAACAATTGTGGTCTATGTGATGTTTATGTGATATTTCTTGGACCACTCAAGAATGAGAGCATGATTTTGAAATTTGTTTTTCACTTATCTGTGAATCATGTAACTGTCCACATGTGTGTAACTGTCATGATTTCTCCAAACACTAAATTTGCCTTTTACAAGGCTGGCAGTTTTGTTTGATGTTTCTATTGATGGTCATAGTAATGTAAAATTATCTTTTTGGAAATTAGGTAGTGAAAGTAGAGAAACCCATAGTAAGAGTCAAAATTCTATGCTAGTGATTTTCATTAAGTAGTAAAGCCATGGCAAGAATATTATAAGGCCTCTGCTTTATATGGCACAATTTATTTATTTAGCAAATATGTGTGAAGTACCTTCCTCAGGTGAATCTTTGTACTGCATGTTTTGAGGGGCCAAAGAAGAGTTAAAAACACGTAACAATTCAATAGTTGGCTTGACATCCCTACAAGAGTCATTTTATTCTAGCAGTATACTGGAATCACCTGGGAAGCTGTGACAACCTGAATGTGTGTTTTCCTTCCAAATTCATATGTTGAAGCTTTATCTTCCAAATGTGATGGTATTCGGGGCTGAGTCTTTGCGAGGTAATTAGGGTTAGATGAAGTCCCACGGCAGGCCCCCATAATTGGATAGCTGTGCTCATGAGAGGGCTTCCCTGCAGGCTCAGCGGTCGAGAGTCCACCTGCCAGTGCAGGAGACTCCATTATTCTCCAGAATTCTTGCGGGAAAATTCCATGGACAGAGGAGCCTGGTGGGCTAAAGTCCATCGGATCGCAAAAAGGTCAGACATGACTTGGCAACTGAGCGCACACGCAGGCTCACTCTCACGAAAAGAGACACCTGAGCGCTTTCTCCCTACCTGACATGCGCAGAGAGGTCACGTGTGCACAAAGCAAGATGGCAATGACTCACGAGCTGAGAAGTGAGGCCTCTGGAGGAAACTTGCCTTGCTAGCAGGTTTATCTTGTACTTCTCAACCTCCTGAATGGTAAGAAAGCTTTGTTGTTTAAGCTACTTTGACTGTGGTGATTTGTTATAGCATCCTGAGATAATGAATGCAGATGCTAAGAGAAATTTTAAAAGCCAAACAACAAAATCTCAGGCCCACTCCCACTTCCAGATACTCTAATTTAATTGGTCTTGTTCTCAGGGCATTAGTATTTTTTAAAAGCTCTTCAGGTAAATTTACTCTATAGCCACGTATGAGAAACCCTGTCCTGCAAGGAGTCTAGTGTTGTTGGTTTTTTTCCACTCGTGGACTCCTGAGGAATGTAACAGCCCACAGAAGCTTCTCTGTCACTCAGAGTGAGGAGACCGGTGGGTGCAGCTTACAGTTTCCTAGAGTAATGTGTCTTATTTCTTCTCTGTTCCCATTGGGAATCACTCTGTAAGATAAAGTATTGAGCATATATCAGCATGAATCAGTTGTAGGTACAGGTATTTCCCCTCCCTTTTGAACTTCCTTTCCACCTCCCACCCTATCAATGGCAGAAACCAATACAATACTGTAAAGCAGTTATCCTCCAATTAAAAATAAATAAATTTAAACAAAAAAGAAGTATTAGGGCAGAATATATGGTAGTTGTTTTCCTGAGGCTTTCTGAGAACAGCGTTGTTACTTTGGTGCTCAGGTGGTAACAGTTGACTTAGTTTTAATGAGAGGCAAACCTACCTTGTTCTACGTGAACTCCCTTTGCTTCCCTTATGTTCTGAGAACAGGAGAACTGAATATTTGAGAGATGTGTGGGACAGCAATGTTGGAAAGAAGTGAGAGTTTTCAGAAGGTGCTCTTTCTCGGCATGTACATTATTTTCACTTTGGGGAAGTCTCGTTAATCATTGCAAAACTGTGCAGTTCATAGAATGGGAGGTCCTACTGTGCAGCTTGGTGTCAAAAGAGGAATTTGGGGCTATTTGTGTGGCTAGGGTTTTTTCTGTTTATAGTGCTGTAAAGTCTGGTCATACAGGTGTAGTCATTTGTATCTTTGCATGAATTTAAGCTGATGTGCTGTTAGTAATACCCATTATTTGGGAATTCAAGTTGAAGTTCCCATTAAAGAAGTTTTAGTGTCGTACCAAAAAGCTGCATAAGACAATGAGAATTTGCCATTATCTTACCTGCTTCATCCTTTTTGATTCTCTTAATTGGCCTGCTTGTCTCAGAACAGGAGAAAAGAAAATAGAAATTGTTTAAGTAATGAGAGCAGGCTTTTCTGGTGCTCAGATGGTAAAAAATCTGCCTGCAATGCAGGAGATCCGGGTTCGATCCGTGGTCCAGGAAGATCCCCTGGATAAGGAAATGGCAACCCACTTCAGTATTCTTGCCTGGAGAATTCCATGGACAGAGGAGTCTGGCTGAGGGCTACTGTCCTTGGGGTCCTGAAGAATTGGACATGACTGAGAGACTAACACACACAAGTAATGAGAGTGGACATTTTGATTTTGTCGTGTTGAAGAGAGTCTGATAGTGAGAAATTGGTAAACAAATTATTCGGTTAAAATGCAAAGTTTTCTCTTAGTCTTTGCTTAGATCCATACATACGTTTGTGTGACTGTTTCTGTTTGGTTTGGGTCAATCTAAGGAAAACAGACTGAATCTCACATTTGGGTTAAAGCCAAAATGAAACTGGAGAATATAAAGTGGAATTGAGGGATTCAGAAAGCACAGACATGAAATAAAATACAGATGTTAGTTCTGATAAATTTCTTGAAATTTGGAATGAGAATTTCCTAGGATATGGAATGTGTTTTTAAGACATCCTTATCTAGATTATATGAGTCATGTGAGTTATACTGTTTCCAGAGGAATATCCTAGTGGGAAAAAAAATAGTAAATTTTTTTTTTTAAAGAACTGGAGTCCTGTTCTGCAAACAAAAATTCCCCTAAAACCCTTAATTGCTATTGAATAATATTGCTTCTCTTATTGCATGAACTCTGACCTCATGTTTGGTATTTTATACACACATGCTTGCTGCAGCTCCCTGTGAAAATTTTGGAATTCAGTTATTTAGGAGACTTTAGGAACCTGCTTAAATCCTTCAAGTCATAGAAGTACTAAAATGTGTTCCCCTTAGTTATGAGATGAACTATCTCCCCAAATCCCTCCTCTTCCTTGGAACATCAACATAAAAGTCTGCAAGGCAACTTTGCAACAGTGGTTCTCAGAGGATATAGGTGGTAGTGGGTAGATCAGCTGCCACAGCAACACATAACATTGATTAAAACTGCTAATTACTTGGAATCAGAAGCTCTCCGGTAGGTCCTGCAGTCAGAGCTTCAACAAGCCTTGCAGGTGATTTGGATGCCAAGCTCCAACTAAGAAGCATTGCTTTAAAGTAACATCAGCTGTGGGAAGGTGCAACAGTGGCTGTAGAAATGAAGTATTCACTGGACACTTACAAAATAGAGCAACAGTAATAAGCCTATGAAATCCTTACTTTGTGAAAAGCACTGGGCTTTATAAATGTTGTCTAGGGACAATGTAGCACAGTGATTAACAGCATAGACTCTGGAACCAGACTTTAAGGCTTGAATCCCCACCCTTACCATTTAAGAGCTCTAGGGCTGTAAATAAGTTCTTTAAATTCTGTGCCTTAATTTCTTCATCTGCAAAATACTTAATTCAAAGAATTGTCAAATGGATTAATGTGTTAAATGTGTAAAGCATTTCAGACACATCTGGAAAATAGAGCTCTAAAAGTATTGACTATTATGTTTATGAATATATAATGTATAATTTTATATTGTATTATTAAGATTTCTTACTCCAACTGTAAATTTTGTATTACCCCCCTTTTATATATGTGGACACTGTATCTTCAAGAGTTTAAAAAACTTGATGGATTAGGATCCTTTCAATTATAAATGTCAGATCTAGTGCTTTTTTTAAAAATGGATTTTACTGACTTGCATAGCTGCAAGTTCTAGAGATAGATACAGACAAGGTCTGTATTCATGGAGTTCAAATAATGGTGTCAAGACCTGTGTTATTTCTGTGTCATTACTTTGGGAGGACAGCTGTATACCCTGTCTCTGCCTCACCCTTTCTGCTAACTCCTAGCTGAAAAGAATGATCAAGCTGGTTCTTGTGACCCACAAAATGGAGGGTGCCCCAGTGGCCTCGTCCATATCACAACTCTAAACCAATGTCGGCCTGTACTAACGGGAAACAATGGTCAAGGAATCCTAACATACACCAAACACAATCTTCCGATTTAGCTTAGCTTCCCTTGCTATAGAAAATAGGACCTGGTAGCCTCAGAAGAAGATCCCCAAACTCCTGGCCAAGCCATGCCCTGTTTCGATCTTGCCTCTCTTAACTCTCTGTAACACTCACTTGTGCCCCAAATCCCTTGGGAACAAAATTCTCTGGCTTGTGAGGCATTGTACTCCCAATCTATGGATCATTTTCCCTGGAATAAAGGACAGCAATTGTGTTACTGAATAGTTTCAGTTTTGTCTTTTGACAAGAGGCTCTTTCTTTCACCATAGCTTTAAGAAGCCCCAGGCTTAACTGGAAAAGTCTGGATGATGCATCTGTTTTGGAGACAAGTACAGGTTAGTTAGCCTGGGTCATGTGACCATCTTTCCAACTAGGGGTGGTGTCAGACCACCTGATGAATATCCTCTTTCTCCCATAGGAGGGAAAAATTTAGGATTCTGCAACAGAAAGAAGGGGAATCATGGTAGAAATGAAAACAAAGATGTGGCCTACATTTGCCTAGGATCACACAGCTATCCAGTGTAGTTGTTCCTCAAATCTAGGTCTGTTTAACTTGGAAGAAAGTGTTGTTGAACAGTTTTAAATGTTGGTTCTTAAAATTAAATATGTTTGCTCTTCACTATGTACTGATAAATACCCTAGGCCCTACCTAGAAATGTAAAGATGTGTAAGACATATTCCTGCCCTGAAGAGCTTTATTTAATGGTGGAGACAAGGGTAAAGTTGACAGTGCCGTGATTAAGGTGCTCTGAAAGAGGCATGGAGGCCTCATTAGCAGTGATTAGAAGTACTTCCTGGATGATCATTAATCACTAACCCACACTTCTGAACTCCAGAATCTCCACCAGGGGAGAGACTGTGTGAACACATTTATCTCCTGAAAGGAGAAATTGTGCTCAGTTATTCTTATTTGACTTAAAAACAAAAAAGCCACCTTGATGTTTTATGGTCAATTTCAGGAAGTTACTAGATAAACAAAAATAGGGGAAAAAAACTAAAATGTAAGAAATTATTCTCTACAATGACACATTAGAATATTCTCTGAAAGTGAATATCTTGATCCTGAACCCCCTCAATTTTTCTACACACTTTTTTAATGCATCATGGAGAACATAAATTGGTTCACAAAGGAATAAAAAAAAGCAAGTTCATTTTCCTTTGGCACTTAGTGGTGAAATGGTTCATTTAATATAAAAATGACACATTGGGTGAAACTAGCTCCATCTGGATAAACTAGAAGCTGATGTTGAAGCTACACTGAGCTCCAATCAGAGCTCCGCATTTGGCATTAAATGCTGTGCTTGGCTTGCAAGACAGAATGACGAGACTATAGTAGACAACACATTTTTCATTCAAGTAAGTTTTGTGAATTTATAGTGAGAAACACAAGATGAATAACCCACAGCACTCCATAGTTAAATCTATGAGATAGGGGAAAGTAGTAGTGATGCTATGTGTCTGATTTGAAATTCAGTGATTCTGGAACAAAGAGAGAAATGAAAACTAGTCTTGCATTTTATAAAACTCTAGTTATTTGTAAGACTATATGCTATAAGTTTTAGGGCTGTTAGCATTGCTCAGCACTTCAGAGGTTTAAATGCTTCATAATGGACTCATTCAGTGGCTGTCTGGTCTGGCAAATTCTTTAGGAAGAGCAGCACTCCTCTGCTCAATAGCATGCACCTACCAGTGGTCTCATTTTACACAATCTGTTGTGGACATCTGCTAAGGAAATTTTTTGACTAAAATAACAAAGGCATTTAGAATTCAACTGACTGTGCAAAAAAGAATGCAAGAAATTTGAAAATCAACTCTATATGCTTTGATCATAAACAATAAAAAGTAAACTTTCTATTTAGTAAACCTGACAGTCAGGGTTAGGATTTGACAGAATTGACTGATCTGATTAAGTGGCTGATTATTTTTGTAGAATAATTGTCTTCACTATTTCAATAGGTTAGATATAGAAAGACATATGGACTGGTTGTGTATCCCCCAAATTCAAATGTTGAAGCCCCCACCTGCAGTCTGGCTGTATTTAGAGTGAGGAAATGAAGATATGAGGTCATAAAGGTAGGGCCTGATCTGATAGGATCAGTGTCCTTTGAAAAACAGACATCAGAGCTCACATTCTCTGTGCATACGCAAAGGAAAGGCTGTAGACTGAGCCTACTGGATGAGACCATAGAGCTCTTCAGCTTTAAACATGCTTTATCCTTCAAGAAAAAGAATGATACAAAGGGGACTGAGAGATCTTAGGGCTCCCGCCCCCACCACTTCCTCCAGGTCTCAGGGACAAGGCTGGGTCCTTCATTTCAAGTAGTGGAGCTATATTGAGTGCCTCAGGGCAAGGACTTGGCCCAGTGTTATCAGGGCAGAGCTGCTCCACAGCCAAAGGGTGATGTGGCCCTCGCAGTGGGTCTGGAGAGCAGAATATCAAGCCAGAGGAATATTCCGGTGCCTTAATGGAATTCACCTTAGCTAGGTTTTCAACTTGATTGGGATCTATCACCCCATTTTTTCCCTACATTTTCCTTTTTGGGATGAGAATGTCCACCGTGTGCCCATCTGTCCTGTCACTGTATCTTGGAATCATAGAACTTGCCTGGTCTTAACAGGTTCACAGCTGAAAGGCAATTCACCTCAAGTTAAATCATATTGGGACTCTCACCCTACTGGATATAGATGATATTTAGGTGACACTTTGGACCTTAGATTTTAAAGTTGATGCAGGAATAAGACTTTTAAGGCTATTGGGATGGAATGAATTTTTTTTTTTTTTTTTTTTTTTTTTTTGCTTGAGAGAAAAACATGAACTTGGGGGTTGGAGTGTAATGTTATGGACTGAATGTTTGTGTTCCTCCTAAATCCAAATGTTGAAGCCATAACCTCCAATGTGGCTTCAAGTAAATAATTAAGGTTGAATAGGATAATAAACTGGGACCCTGATCCCAGTGGATTCAGTACAGTTCAGTCACTAAGTCGTGTCCAACTCTTTGCAACCCCATGAATCGCAGCACGCCCTGTCCATCACCAACTCCCGGAGTTTACCCAAACTCATATCCATCAAGTCGGTGATCCAGCCATCTCATGGGGCTGGATGTCCATCCAGCCATCTCATCCTCTGTCGTCCCCTTCTCCTTCTGGCCCCAATCCTTCACAGCATCAGGGTCTTTTCCAGTGAGTCAACTCTTCACATCAGGTGGCCAAAGTATTGGAGTTTCAGCTTCAACATCAGTCCTTCCAATGAACACCCAGGATTGATCTCCTTTAGGATGGACTGGTTGGATCTCCTTGCAGTCCAAGGGACTCTCAAGAGTCTTCTCCAACACCACAGTTCAAAAGCATCAATTCTTCAGCACTCAGCTTTCTTTATTGTCCAACTCTCACATCCATACATGACCACTGGAAAAACCATAGCCTTGACTAGACGGATCTTTGTTGTTAAAGTAATGTCTCTGCTTTTTAATATGCTGTCTAGGTTGGTCATAACCTTTCTTCCAAGGAGTAAGCGTCTTTTAATTTCATGGCTGCAATCACCATCAGCAGTGATTTTGGAGCCCCAAAAAATAAAGTCTGACACTGTTTCCACTGTTTCCCCATCTATTTCCCATGAAGTGATGGGACCAGATGCCATGATCATAGTTTTCTGAACATTGAGCTTTAAGTCAACTTTTTCACTCTCCTCTTTCACTTTCATCAAGAGGCTCTTTAGTTCTTCTTTGCTTTCTGCCATAAGGGTGGTGTAATCTGCATATCTGAGGTTATTGATATTTCTCCCGGCAGTCTTGATTCCAGCCTGTGCTTCTTCCAGCCCAGCGTTTCTCATGATGTACTCTGCATATAAGTTAAATAAGCAGGGTGACAATATACAGCCTTGAAGTACTCCTTTTCCTATTTGGAACCAGTCTGTTGTTCCATGTCCAGTCCTAACTGTTGCTTCCTAATCTGCATACAGGTTTCTCAAGAGATAGGTCAGATGGTCTGGTATTCCCATCTCTTTCAGAATTTTCCACTGTTTATTGTGATCCACACAAAGGCTTTGGCATAGTCAATAAAGCAGAAATAGATGTTTTTCTGAAACTCTCTAGCATTTTCGATGATCCATCAGATGTTGGCAATTTGATCTCTGGTTCCTCTGCCTTTTCTAAAACCAGCTTGAACATCTGGAAGTTCACAGTTCACGTATTGCTGAAGCCTGGCTTGGAGAATTTTGAGCATTACTTTACTAGCATGCGAGATGAGTGCAATTGTGCAGTAGTTCGAGCATTCTTTGGCATTGCCTTTCTTTGGGATTGGAATGAAAACTGACCTTTTCCAGTCCTGTGGCCACTGCTGAGTTTTCCAGATTTGCTGGCGTATTGAGTGCATCACTTCCACAGCATCATCTTGGAGGATTTGAAATAGCTCAACTGGAATTTCATCACCTCCACTAGCTTTGTAGTGATGCTTTCTAAGGCCCACTTGACTTCACATTCCAGGATGTCTGCTTCTAGGTGAGTGATCACACCATCATGATTATCTAGTGTCCTTATGAGAAGAGACACTAGAGAGTTGACTCTTGATGTCTTTTTTCATGCTCAGAGGAAAAGCCACCTAAAGTTTATCTATTTACAAGCCAGGAAGAGGACTCTCACTGGGAGCCAAATCCTGCCAAAACCTTTTTCTTGGACTTTCCAGTCTCCAGAACTTTGAGAAAATAAATTGCAGTTTTTAAACCACCCAGCCTATGAGCTGAAAAAATACAGTAGGTAAGATCATGTTCCTATATGCTACTATTATATACACTTCTCTATATATTAATGGCAATTACAGATCTTATTAAAAATCTATTATTGAATTCATTCAATTGATAATGTAAATTATTTTTCGTGATATACTATTCTAGTAGCCCTTATAAAGTAGTATTTACCTAATATAAAATTTACTCCTTGTTTCTACCTTAAGATTCTGTCATCTCTCACTTTATCATCCTATCTAGCAATGAACTATTTCCAATTCCTACTATACATAGTATTTATACCTTTATATGATTGATCATAATGTTCTCTTCATAGAAGACCCTTTTGCTTTTTGTGAAACTAACAGACTTGTAATCTTTCAATGTTTGAGTTATGTATTACATTGACATTCTTTGTGAAGCCTAACCTTGATAAGCAAAAAAAAAAAAATTCTCTTTCCTCTGAGATACCGATGTATCTTGTACATAGTTTAATTCATGTATTTAGACAAATACATAAGACATATACAAGGAAAGGACTGGAAGGGCTTGTCAGTTAGCTCTGTACAATATTTCTTAGATGTAATTAGGAGGATATAATTAAGAGTTTTTCTAAACTACAAAAGTACAGGATGACGCCATGATCCAGGTATCATCCAGAGATGGAATAGCTGATATTAGATTCAGTTGCTGATGAGTCTAATCCATGCAGATTTAAGTGCAGGCTAGAACTCAGAGTTCAGTGACCCACAGGAGTGACTGGGACGTCATTAGCATTACTAGATTATAGAGCAAGAAGAGTTATACTTGGATTACTAGTGTGAACTTTAAAAGAGGATGAGCCTAAAGAAGATGGGAGAGTACTAGTCTAGAATTAGGAGTGAAATAGTCCAAATCAGCAGGGGTAACGAGGTGTGTGGAAATGCATCACTAACTCCATCACTTACATCTCCTCAGGTACCCAAACTAGAAGTCTTGGAGTCATATTTGACTATTATTTGTTTTCGTTTGGTACCATTAGGTCGCATCCTGGTTACTATGCTTTTTATATATTTTTCAAATGCTACCATCTTCTTTATGTCCAAGACTTTTGCTTATGTTATTAAATTAGTATCACTACAATATTTGATATTGTTCATTTATCCTCCAAAGATCCGCTTCCTTGCCTTCTCTAGTGGCCTTGTGCCCAAGGAGGCTATGCCCCCTAGTTTCAGTGGGGTTTGGCCATAGAAGCCTTAGTAGGAGATTAGAGTTGGGGAAGAGTGAGATTGGGAGTATTGAATCTCCTGGTTCCTTCCATGTCTTTAAGGATGCCTGTGTTGTGACATCAGGTCACTGCTGCTTTTCAAACCGGCCACTTTGCATAGCTCTTTGTCCAGGTTCCTATAACCTTTCATTCTCCTCATCCTTCTGCTCAAAGTGCTTGTCTCATGCATCATCTTTCCTGATACCCCTATGCTCTGCCCATGCCTTTGAAATTATTCCATGTGCACACCCTTCCTGGTTTATCCTAGGTTGAGCGTGCCATTTGTTGGAATCCTGACAGGTATTAACTCTTAGTTCATTTCCTGAGTTAGCCCCACTCTCATACTCTTTCTCCAATCTTCTGAACACATTTCAAAAAGGGGTCTGTTCATTCATTCTCTTGTAGATTCACTGCAAGATGAATTTAATTTCTTTGATATGATGTGTAAGACTGTATAAGTATTAACCTTTTGTGAAAGAACCTCACCTCTCATCATACCCACGGAGGGACTCTGCATTCAGGCCACTGTGAACATTCAGACCACATGTGGCTCTTCTTGTCTCTTTGCTTTTGCATAAATTGTGTCCTCTGTGAAATACCTATCTCCTCCTCAGTTCACATGGAAGCATCTCTATTTATTATCCAGAAACAAATATCATAGATATGGGGGGATGGTAAGTTCCTAACTTATCTGAAGCAATGAATGACTGTTCACTATAATCCTCTGGGAAACTGTACCTAGTTCTATCACATTGCCAATGGTACTGTATTTTCATGATTATTTGGCAGATTTTCTTAGGCCCACCCATTAGACTCTCTTGGCTTCATTGGGAAAGGAATGTGGTCTTTCAAAATCTTGGTATTTATTCAGTGTCTACCATAGAGCAGATGCTCAGTAAAATACATGGAATAATCTAGAGATCTCATAGCTGGTTAAAAGGGGAGATGATCCAGTTGTGAAATTTTATTGTTTATTTATGACCAGAATGAGTTTATCTGATGCATCTGGCCAGGCAGATGCCCTTCTCCCCCAATTACTCATTCCATACACATCACTGCTAAAACGTCAAACACAAAAATGTTGATATAGGCAGAATATTGTGAAGTTTACACTAAAAATTAAAATTCATAATCATTAGGCATAAGCATCATACCATTTTTCATCAAAAACAAATATTTACTGTATAGTTGCTTACACATTTAATAATTTTCAAAATAGCAGTCAAAAAATGTCTGTACAAGCCTTATGACTATAATTCAATAGCTGATATATATATATATACACACACACACACACATATATATATGTATAGTGGAGGTACAGTTAAATAAAAATTGAATTTATTCTACTAGAATATAGGTAATAAAATATTATTAAATTGGTAATTCAGACCTAATAAGTTAAATGGAGACCATCTTTCCTAAATCTGTGAGTCCATGCTCCTTTTGGAGAGGGAATGGCAACCACTCCAGTATTGTTGCCTGGGGAATCCCATGAAGGAGGAACCTGGTGGGCTGCAGTCTATGGGGTTGTAGAAGAGTCAGACACGACTTAGCACCTGAACAACATGTCCATTTAATGAACAACCTATGAATAATTGGTAAATAGAATACAATGCAAACTTCTATGAGGATTTTTAACTCAGCCCTTCGCCACTCTGCTTAGTTTAATAAACAAACTTAATAAACTAAGGGTTGTGTCTTCTTTCTTTGTTTTCCTGCACAGATGAAGCTTTAAAATAAAGTTTCCCACCTTCTGTTAAGCTTTCAGGGTGGCATCTGTGCCTCTGTAACTAAGCAGCTAAGAGGCTGAGGCACATATTTTTCACTGAAAAGTCGGATCTCAATTCTGCTGCCTCACTCATGGGAGACTCTGTGGCAGCCCTGGCGGCCCTGCTCTGGTGAGGATGAAGGTGAAAGAGTAGCTGTTAGGTGCGTTGAGGTTGATCTAAGGCCAGACCATGGTGGGTCACAGATTTCCTCTGATACAGGGTTTTATGAGACACTGGCCCATGAGCAACAGGAAGAATTTTTCTTCTGAGGAGCAAATTATACTTCAGAGGTCAGAGAATAAAGACTAAAATGTAAATCACAGATTCATCCCCCAGGATACCTGTTGAAGGAGTAACGCAGAATTCTTCTCATTATTTGTTCCCTAAGAGCAAACACACTATTAAGAAGAAATTATTAATAAACTTGTTGAGCTTGAACAGATAAGTGATCAGTTGCATGATTTGGAGTAATTCAAACTACTTCCTGGCACAGGTATATTGCAACATATGGAGTAAAAGTTCAGTTTAAAATTTGTTTAAACCAATTTTTCCCAATGAATTAATGATAAACGCATTAGCTGTTTGCCTTTTAAGGAAGACCTGAGGATTCCTTGTGAAAAATCATTTATTTGGTAAAACATATGTTTGGATCCAAATTTATCTGAATACAGATTTCAGTTTTCATGTTCAGTAACAATGTTACTTCAGGTGATATGTATAGACTGTTTTTGCTACTTGGCCCATTTAAACTGGTATGAAGGTGAAGATGGTATTACGTCACCAGCAGTCTATGAAGCTATCTAGTCTTACAGCTGTTCACATTTGAAAAGTAAGTGAAGTATATTTCATCCCCAAGGTAGACCTTCAACAGTAGTACCTCTCCAAAGCACTAAATCACAGCAATAAAACGGAGACAGAATAGGTTGACTATATCTTTCTGTCTAATCTGTATCTAATTTGTAAGATATTTTTCTTCATAATAAGTATTGCTTAATACACCAACTCTTATATATTGAAGTGCCATATATATTGAAGATATACTCTGAGAGTAAAGCTAAGCACACGTTTTGATCCTGGAGATGCCTCAGTTTTTTAATGAGCTGTGGTCAATACCATTATGTATGCTTTTGCTTTTTTAATATTTCAAAATAAATATTTCCATGTTAAGAGGCTTATACAATGTTACATTGTATTGAGGTTCTATGATTATGGACTCATCTCCTTAGATTATTTCCTTTTAAAAAATAGCATAAGTAATGCTACCGTGAGTACCTTTATTCATAAACTTGTTTTTATTTTTACTCAGTACATAAATGCTCAGTAATGTTATTGTCATGCATCAAATAATTTTACTTTGCACAGCTACATTCTTCACATTGCTGGAGCTGAAGTCATCACAGTGCCGTAGTAGTGGCTGGTACGTACAGCTCACTGTGCTGTAGCTACGGCAGTACTGGGTCATTCCGAATTTGTTCTTGCTAAATTGTTATGCATAAAAGAGTGCCTTAAGATAGCAAGTCTTTTACTTATATGTTTGGTGATCTTTCTTCACTGGTATTTTCATCAAACATCTAAACTTATAGACAGTTGATTCCAGGGAGATACTCTGTTGCTTCCATCAGATGATTCTCAAAGTATGTAAGGAAAAGCCTGGTGCTTCCCTCACAAGCATTCACTCTATAGGCAGCTGAACAAAGCACTGAACACAACAAAACAGGTTTTGTTTTGTTAACTTCAGAGAACCAAGAAGTGAAACAGTGCCTGATACATGAGAGACAAAAAATTAAGTGTTAAAGATGAATTCAAAACCTTCGTGAATCCCCCAAATTTGAGTAGACAGTGCTATGTGTAGTGTAAGGACATGGAAAAGTTCTTAGCCAAGGCCTTATATGGAGTCAGGGAAAAATGGTCAGGTAGTTCTGTCCTTTCACATACTGTTTGTTTAGGGAGTAAAACTAAAGAAATTCCTCTTCTTGATTTTTAAAAATCAAATTGCCCAGTTGTAGCTTCTTAGATTTCTTCTGTATCACTGGCAATAGCTTATACAACACACACACACATTACATGAAGTTTTATCCCACTCTTAAGTTACTAGGTAAGCTAAATAAATTAGGAATCAATGAAGCAAAATAAAAGTTGTAAATCCTGTGTGGATAGCTAGGCTCAGTATAAATAAGTTAATTGATTCAAAATAAAATTTTGGATTATAAATCACATGTGTAGTGGGCTTTCCAAATAACTCATATTTAAACCTATAATTTTCTCTCACTTCTGTAGGCTCTTGCAAGGTAAACTGGAGGAGGAAATGGCAACCCACTCCAGTATTCTTGCCTGGAGAATCCCGTGGACAGAGGAGCCTGGTGGACTGCTGTCCATAGGGTTGCACAGAGTGGGACACAACTGAAGCGACTTAGCATAGCATGCATGCAAACATATAATTACTCAGTTGTCAAAAAACAATTCTATTGTACTTAGAAAATAAATTACTTTATAAGAATGACTCTCAGCCATTATGCTGGTTAATGTTGAATAATTTTGTTAATCTGAAATTTACTAATTTACAGAGTTTTTAAAGATATTTTAAAAATTTAAGGCATATGGTGATGTATATACATATATGCATATATATGTATAAATTTAAGGAATATGGTGCCTATTTATGTACTTTATTTCCCATTGTTTACTAGTAGTTTTATTGATGTTTGAACTTTTTAATATATTATAAAACTCTATCATTCTTTTTGTGAAATACATGCTTTTTACAAAACACATAGAGGCATGTTTTATGTTTATAATATTCATTTTGTACATACATTAAGAATTTTAGGTGATCAAATTAATTCTTTAATAGTCTAAAATTTGGAGGCATGCTTAGAAAGAACTTCATGCTCATGACTAATTTTTTAATGTTTAAAAAAATTTTAGAAGATATTTTTTCCCAGTTAAATCTTTGATTCTTCTGGAATTCTCATAGGCTAAAGGAACATGGAAAAGATCCAGCTTGTTTTACAGCCATTCCCCTCAACCTTTAAGAGTTTTTACACTGCCTTGAGACCATTTATTGATCAATATTTACTCCACTGATTGGAAATGCCTTATTTGCCACATACTAATTATTTATGTCTATTTTTTAAATCTCCATTTCTGACTGTATGTTTATGCCTCAATATGAAATTGCTTTTTAATTCATATGGATTTATGCAATTATAGAACTAATCTTACTTTTTTCTCATGTGTTCCATAACTTTTATGAAATTTAGTAATCTTCTCTTATCAACTAAAAATTATTTTATTATTTCATTGAAATTCATTTAGAGAAAATTGGCATTACTTTATAATTGAGATTTTCTATACAAGAATATTCTGTAGAATAGTAAGGTATATATTTAGAATAAATCAATATTTATTTCCTCACTTTCAGAAGTTAGGTTTTGCAAAATCTTACAAGTATTATTTCTATATGCTTTGGTTATATTTTTTACTACTGAAAAAAATTTTTTGTTCCAAATATATGGCTATTAATTTATAATTGTGTAACATGTTACTGGGTTATGCTGTTAAAATACATTTTCATCAAATGTTTAAGTATAAAATCATATTATTTACAAATGATAATTTATATCTTCCTTTACAAAATTTTTGGAGACTCAAACTTTTTGCATCTGTGGATTTATAATTTTCTTCAAAATTTAGAAAATCTGGGCTATTATTTTTAGTTTTGTTTTTTTTTCCTGCATACCACCCTCTACTCCTTTTTCTGGGTTGCCAATTATATGATGTTAAACTGTACGATGTTTTTTCATAGATCATAGATATTTTTCATTATTTTTCAGTCTTTTTTATTTCTCTGCTGTTAGGAACTCTGCTGAACTGGAAGGGAGCTGATCTTAGCTATAAGTGTTGGAGTAGCTCGTGAAAGCAACTAGCCCAAAATAAGAGTTAAGCCTTCAACACTTACTGTGATGGTGTAAGCAAGAGGATAAACCAGAGAAAGCTTCCGCTTCTGTTCATTATCTCCCATAGAATACACCTCTTGGAGGTTAAAGTAGATTGGATCAGTGCAGACTTGTGGTGTCTTCTCACCGTTGACCTACACCCCCGCCTCCCCATGCAACACACACAGCAAAAGGCCTAGGCAGTTTCGTGTTCACTGGGGTAGAAAAGAAGGCAAGGCGGAAGGGCTAGAGGTGAAGAAGGATGGTGTACTGGAGTAGAGGGTGAAATGTCTTCAATGTTTTCTTCTGTCCTTAAGGCCCAATCTCTCCCCTGACCTGAAAGGGGGACTGAGCAGAAATACTTGAAGACCTCTGCCCAAGGCCCCAGGTAAAGATATCTAAGAATGAAAGTACCTGGACTAGGAATGGAAATATGCAAACAGCATGGCCAGCCAGTTGAGTCCTTGACCTCAACTCTGTTCAGAAACGAATATGCCCAAGTCAGGTGTGGGAAGGACAGTTTTCCCAGTGTGGCTTGTCTCCATAATGGCCTGTGGTCAGACCTGAAAAATTACATGGATTTTTTTTACAAGGAACCAAGTTCCTCATGTGCTTAGTGTTAAACAGTTGCTGTTTCTTCAATTTCACTGATATGTTTTCCTGCACTGCGTAATTCAGTATATTTTTCATTTCAATGACCATATTTTTTATTTATAGAAATTGCATTGTGTCTTAAAATATCTTTCATTTCACTCATTGTGCTCGTGTTTTCCTCTGCTTTCTTGAACGAACACAGCATATGTACAACCACTGTTTCAGTGCCTGCCTGTCTGTGTGCCAGATCTACCATCTCTGTTATTTCATAGTTGGTTTCTATTACTGATGTTTTTTTCTCCTAATTATGGAATATATTTTACGTTTTCTTCTTTTACCTACCTGGTAATTTTCTTTTACTGGATACCAGATATTGTGTTGTTGATGTTGTAGATTTTGTTGTTATCGTCGTTATTGATTACTGACTTAGGTTGTGTTCCTTAAAATCATTTTGCGTTTTGTTTTGGGAAGCAGTTACATTAATAAAAACCAGTAAAAACCTTTTTGAGGCTCTTTTTAAGGCTTTATCAGGGAAGGTTCAGAATAACCATTGTTCCAGGGATAATTTGGCCTCTCTACTGGGGTGATACCCTGTGGAGGGCTCTACCTGAGTCCTGTGTATTACAAAGTCTTTCCACTGTGGGACACAGACTAGGTATATATGAACAGATTCATACTTGGGCAAAAATTCAAAAAAGACCTCTCTGTAAATCTCCAGAGTACCCTCTTAATCCATGCTATAATTTTCTTCTAGTACTGTCATTCATAAAATCTAGCTGTATGGGCCTTTCTAAACTCTGATCTCTACCTCCGTAACCCAGTGAAACCACAGACATATGTGTAGAGTTTTCCTCCCTGCAATGCAGCTGAGACACTGACTCCAGGCAGAAAGCTGGTCAAATCAGATAGCTCACTTTATTCCTTATTATAGATACCAGATTCCTTTGGGTTGCCTGTTATCTAGTGTCCGAAAACTATTGTTCCCTGTCTATTAGTTCCCACCGCTGTGCATTGACCTGAAATAAATAGAATGTTAGATACTTCTCTAGCAAAGATGGATTTATTTGGGATCAGCAGAGAATTGCAATTTGGGGTCTGCAACCGTGGGTGAGCCATGTACAAGTCCCTCCTTGGTAAGGGAAGGAGAACTCTTTCAGTGAGCAGAAAAGAAATTTGGGAGGGCTAAGTAAACAAAGAGCCTAGGACTTTTCCTTAGCAGAGTCCTTACCAGGAAAGAAGAGCAGTCTTCTTCCTGTTGGGCTCTGCTATTGTCGCAGAGCTTGAGAGCTCCCCTTTCTGGTCTTCCAACTCTATTTAATGGAAGTTTCTGTTTATTCGTTTCTTACATGTGTATTAAATTGCCACAAACTAAGTGGCTTAAAACAACACACACACACTTATCTTACAGTTTCCATACGTCAGAAGTCCAGGCATGGCATAACTGGGTCCTCACGTCAGGTCTCAAGCCTGAAATCAGAGTGTTGGTGGAACTAAACTTTTTCCTGGACCTTGGAGTCATCTTCTAAGCTCTTGTGACTGTTAACAGAACTCAAGCTCCTTGTGGCTGTAGGTCTGAGGTCTCCGTTTTCTTGTCAACTCTTACCCAGGGGCCTATCACAGTAGTCAGAAGCCACCTGTATTTCCTTGCGCCCCTTAGAACATGGTAACTATGTCTAGGGCAGCTTTTTAGAGTCAGGCCCAGTCAGGACAGTATCCTTTTGGATTAGCTTTGAATCAGCTGACTTGGGACTTTTGTTCTGTCTACAGAATCTCTTCACCTTTGTCATATTCTCTTGACTAGAAGCAGATTACATCTCAAGCCTGCATTCGAGTGAAGGAAAGTATACAAAGATATGACTCATTGGGGATGATCCTAGAGTATGTCTTCCACAAGAGAGCAAGGGTCAATTTTTCATTATATTTCTTGGTTAGAAGTAGAAATCTTCTAATTTTATTTCATCTTTTCTAGTAAAGCCTGCCAGTATAGCCCTCACAATTTTTTTTTAATAAATTTATTTATTTTAGTTGGGGGCTAATTACTCTACAATGTTGTAGTAGTTTTTGCCATACATTGACATGAATCAGCCATGGGTTTACATGTGTTCCCCATCCTGAACCCCCCTCCCACCTCCCTCCCCATCCCATCCCTCTGGGTCATCCCATTGCCCCAGCCCTGAGCATTTGTCTCATGCATTGAACATGGAATGGCATTCTGTTTCACATATGATAATATACATGCTTCAATGCTATTGTCCCAGAACGTCCCACCCTCACCTTCTCCCTCAGAGTCCATAAGACTGTGCTATGCATCTGTGTCTCTTATTCTGTCTCGCATATAGGGTTATCGTTACCATCTTTCAAATTCCATATATATGCATTAGTATACTGTATTGGTGTTTTTCTTTCTGGCTTACTTCAATCTGTATAATGGGCTCCAGTTTCATCCATCTCAATAGAACCGATTCAAATGTATTTTTTTAATGGCTGAGTAATATTCCATTGTGTATATGTACCACTGCTTCCTTATCCATTCGTCTGCCGATGGACATCTAGGTTGCTTCCATGTCCTGGCTATTGTAAACAGTGCTGCGATGAACATTGGGGTACACGCATCTCTTTCAATTCTGGTTTCCTCGGTGTGTATGCCTAGCAGTGGGATTGCTGGGTCATATGGCAGTTCTATTCCCAGTTTTTTAAGGAATCTCCACACTGTTCTCCATAGTGGCTGTACTAGTTTGCATTCCCACCAACAGTGTAAGAGAGTTTCCTTTTCTCCACACCCTCGCCAGCATTTATTGCTTGTAGACTTTTGGATAGCAGCCATTCTGACTGGTGTGAAATGGTACCTCATTGTGGTTTTGATTTGCGTTTCTCTAATAATGAGTGATGTTGAGCATCTTTTCATGTGTTTGTTAGCCATCTGTATGTCTTCTTTGGAGAAATGTCTGTTTAGTTCTTTGGCCCATTTTTTGATTGGGTCGTTTATTTTTCTGGAATTCAGCTGCAGGAGTTGCTTGTATATTTTTGAGATTAATTGTTTGTCTGTTGCTTTGTTTGCTATTATTTTCTCCCATTCTGAAGGCTGTCTTTTCACCTTGCTCCTAGTTTCCTTTGTTGTGCAAAAGCTTTTAATTTTAATTAGGTCCCATTTGTTTATTTTTGCTTTTATTTCCAATATTCTAGGAGGTGGGTCATGGAGGATCCTGCTGTGATTTATGTCGGAGAGTGTTTTGCCTATGTTTTCCTCTAGGAGTTTTATGGTTTCTGGTCTTGCGTTTAGATCTTTAATCCATTTTGAGTTTATTTTTGTGTATGGTGTTAGGAAGTGTTCTAGTTTCATTCTTTTACAAGTGGTTGACCAGTTTTCCCAGCACCACTTGTTAAAGAGATTGTCTTTTCTCCATTGTATACTCTTGCCTCCTTTGTCGAAGATAAGGTGTCCATAGGTGCGTGGGTTTATCTCTGGGCTTTCTATTTTGTTCCATTGATCTATATTTCTATCTTTGTGCCAGTACCATACTGTCTTGATGACTGTGGCTTTGTAGTAGAGCTTGAAGTCAGGCAGGTTGATTCCTTCAGTTCCATTCTTTTTTCTCAAGATTGCTTTGGCTATTCAAGGTTTCTTATATTTACAGACAAATTGTGAAATGATTTGTTCTAGTTCTGTGAAAAATACCATTGGTAGCTTGATAGGGATTGCATTGAATCTATAGATTGCTTTGGGTAGTATGCTCATTTTCACTATATTAATTCTTCCAATCCATGAACACGGTATATTTCTCCATCTGTTTGTGTCCTCTTTGATTTCTTTCATCAGTGTTTTAGTTTTCTATATATAAGTCTTTTGTTTCTTTAGGTAGATATATTCCTAAGTATTTTATTCTTTTTGTTGCAATAGTGAATGGTATTGTTTCCTTAATTTCTCTTTCTGTTTTCTCATTATTGGAGTATAGTAATGCTAGGGATTTCTGTGTGTTAATTTTATATCCTGCAACTTTACTATATTCATTGATTAGCTCTAGTAATTTTCTGGTAGAATCTTTAGGGTTTTCAATGTAGAGGATCATGTCATCTGCAAACAGTGAGAGTTTTACTTCTTCTTTTCCTATCTGTATTCCTTTTATGTCTTTTTCCGCTCTGTTTGCTGTGGCCAAAACTTCCAAAACTATGTTGAATAGTAGTGGTGAAAGTGGGCATCCTTGCCTTGTTCCTGACTTTAGGATAGCCCTCACAATTTTAAATGAGGTTATGATAGACATTCTTCTCCTGAAGCTCATTTTAGGGCAACTTTTTCCAATGTTGATCATTAAATATTTGTTGTGGTATATTAAGAAATTACCTGTTTATTTGTTATTAAGGATGCACAATAAATGTTCAGATACCTTTGCATATCAGTGGAGAAGATTCTATGATTTTTCTCTTGTGGTGAAGCAAATTCACTTTTGTAACATTAGCTCAGTTGATTGTATTATTTTTCCTAGTATTTTACTTAGGTTTTCAGTTTTTCATTAATAGATAAAATTAAAATTATTCTCTAGCTTTATTCTCTTTTTGTAATGTTTCATGTATTAAAGCTATGTCTGTGCCTTTATAAGAATTGGGAAGTTTTCCTTTGTTTATGCTTTGAAATGATTTAAACAGTCTATCAAGTTTTTTCCTTAAGTATTTTATAGAATTCAATGTTTGATATTTTGAGAGAATTGGAATTATTTGATTATGTTCTCAGTTTCTTTTGTAAAAGTTGGTCTGAATTTCTATCTCTTCTGTAGTCAGTTTTATTAGTATTTTTCTAGAGAATTATCCTTTCATTTACTAATATGTTTTTAGAGGGCTTGGAAAAATAATAACTCATAGTTAGTTCCCACTGTACATTTATATCCCATTTTCTTCCTTATTTTGTATATTTGCTTCCTTTTATTCTTAGCTAGATTTGTAAATAATTTTACTGTTCATGAATAAAGATATTTCCCAGATTATTTGCTATAGATTATCTAATTTCTTATCTTTACTGATTATACCCTTAGCTTATTTTAACTTTTGTTTTTATTAATTTTTCTTTTTAGGTATAATGTTTCAATTCATTTATCTAACATTTTCTTCATTGGATCAGTGACTTTTATGCTATATCTTTTCTGTCAAGCTCTGCTTTTACTGTATTACTATACCTGGTAGTTTCCTATATTCAGAGACTCATATCATTTTTATAGGAAATTTATAATTTTTTGGTGTTATTTCCTTTTTGGCATAGAATTATTAGGGAAATATTTTTATAATAATAATATTAAGATAATGGCATCTGGTTCCATCATTTCATGCCAAATAGATGGGGAAATAATGGAAACAGTGACAGACTTTATTTTAAGGGGTTCCAAAATCACTGCAGATGGTGACTGCAGCCATGAAATTAAAAGACACTTGCTCCTTGGAAGAAAAGTTATGACCAACCTAGACAGCACATTGAAAAGCAGAGACATTACTTTGCCATCAAAGGTCCGTCTAGTCAAAGCTATGGTTTTTCCAGTAGTCATGTATGGATGTGAGAGTTGGACTATAAAGAAAGCTGAGCACCGAAGAATTGATGCTTTTGAACTGTGGTTTTGGAGAAGATTCTTGAGAGTCCCTTGGACTGCAAGGAGATCCAACCAGTCCATCCTAAAGGAAATCAGTCCTGAATATTCATTGGAAAGTCTGATGCTGATGCTGAAACTCCAATACTTTGTCCACCTGATGCAAAGAACTGACTCCTTGGAAAAGACTCTGATGCTGGGAAAGATTGAAGATGGGAGGAGAAGAGGATGACAGAGGATGAGATGGTTGGAGGGCATCACTGACTCGATTGACATGAGTTTGAGTAAGCTCTGGGAGTTGCTGATGGACAGGGAAGCCTGGCATGCTGCAGTCCATGGGATCGCAAAGAGACACAACTGAGCAACTGAACTAAACTGAACTGATTAAGAGGATAGGAGTTATTTTTTTTTTAGGGTTTCTTTTTGTAGTTTCTTGTTTAATGTCAAACATGATCAATAAACATTCTCTACAGCTTGTAGGCCTTGTAATACATTGATGAATATCTGGCTACCATCTGCAGGTCAATGTAGGATCAATATATGTGAATGTTCTATGAGCATTGACAAATAGAAACTTTTTATGCATGCAAGCTTATTCATTCAAGTTTAAATTTAGAAACTATGACAGTTCAATATGGTACCTAGTTAGAGATTTTAAGATATTAAGCTTGATGTATATAAACTCAGGAATTATGTTTCACTGTTGTTTGTTTTGACTTTCACATAAACAGTCTATAATATAAGCTTAAACAGTTCAATTTTATAATTTCTTATCCGTGGTCATAAAATTTAAAACAGTTCTGAAAGTTGAAATCTTTTCCATAGATCATGCAGCTGTAAACTTTGTCAGGAAAAAAAATAAAGGATATAAAGTCTGTTTAGTTTTTATTTATATTATTTATTTTCAATATATGATTCATTGCACAAATATTAATACACTTGATCATGGAGTGCTGCTTCAAACCCCACTGAGGATTTAAGCGATACTGAGTATTATCAATATTTTACCTTTCAGAAATCCAAGCCATGCTAAGTTCCAAAATACATAAGACTCTTGGAATTTCTGAAAAGGTATTGTGGACTTTTTGTTAGAATTTTTCTCCATAGAACAAATATATGAGATAGATTTACTTTGTTACATTTGACAGTAATAGTCTAAGGTAAGATAAATTTTCCAGAGTATTATAAAATATTCCTCCACTTTTTAAATGTTCTGTTGCACAAAAGTAAGTGCAGTGTAAACAACTATTTCTTCATCAAAAATTAAAAGTAGTGATAAAAACTAAACTTCCTTTTATAGGGGAATAAAGGACTTCCCTGGTGGCTCAGGCGGTAAAGCGTCTGCCTACAATGCAGGAGTTCCAGCTTCAATCCCTGGGTTGGGAAGATCTCCTGGAGAAGGAAATGGCAACCCACTCCAGTATTCCTGCCTGGAAAATCCCATAGATGGAGGAGCCTGGTAGGCTACAGTCCATGGGGTCGCAAAGAGTTGGACACAACTGAGCAACTTCACTTTTACTTTCAGGGGAATAAAATATTTTATGTTTATTATATTCATACAAAATGTTTCAAATTATAAGGTATGTTTAAATGCCCTGTAGAACAAGTGAACACAATGGAATTTCAGATAAAATGAAAAGGACTTAATGATAATTAAGTTCTTAGGACTTTTCAAACAAACTCCTAAAGATGGAATCCTAATAAGTTTATTGGTGAGCCTACTCCAATTTCTTTTCTATCTTCCCCAGAATCTGTACACTTAGGGCTTCCCTGGTGGCTCAGTCAGTAAAGAATCTGCCTGCAATGTGGGAGACCTGGGTTTGATCCCTGGGTTGGGAAGATCCCCTGGAGGAGGGCATGGCAACCCACTCCAGTGGGTTGTCCTGGAGAATCTCCATGGACAGAGGAGCCTGGCAGGCTATAGTCCATGGAGTCGCAAAGAGTCAGACAGGACTGAGCGACTAAGCACACACAGTACTACAGACAGGTCCACATGAACTGTCTCTGCCCTAACCTACAGTGCTCCAAACTTTTATAATCAGTTCAGTTATTCATACTTGCTGCCAACTGTCACTTAAGCACCCAGCACATATCAGGAGTAGTCCTAGGTGCTGAATTCTTGGCCAGGCGAGGTTAAGGGGGGAGTGGGGAAGGAGGGAGGGAGAGGAAGAAACAAAAAATATAAAACAGTATTACCATTTGTGGATGGTGTAACAGAAGTTACAAAATGCTGTGGGAACAAACAGGAATGAGTTTGCCCAGAGCATGAAGGAAGGTAGAGATGAGGAAAAATATGAGGAGACATTAGGGACATTAGATATTGGTAGAAATTTTCCAGTTAGTTGTAGTAAACATGTTAATTGAAGAGGAAAGAGTGATTGTGAGGCCCAAAGATGTTTAGAGAGAAAAGACTGAGGATAGGTGGAAAGAAAGTTTATGGTAACTGTTGTTTGGGCATTATATGTCTTGCTAGAGGCTTCCAGCTCTTTCCGTAACAGTATTGCTGGAAGAGTACTGTGATGCATCATCTCTCCTCCCAAGGCTTGCTGCAGATTCCAAGATGTTATTATTCTGAGTGTGTTTTGTAAATTACAGACAGTGACACAAATGTTAAGTATTAGCTCCAATGGGTTCCAAGATTGATCCATGGACTTAAGTATGTTACATAATTATCCTAACTTTTCAAATGACAATATCCTAAAAGTGACCATTGAATAAAGCGAATAGAATGCTGATGGCAATTATTTGAAACAGATGTGATAATAGTCAAGAATTTTGGAAAGAAAGAATATTGTGAAGAAAAAAATAATTTATTTTAATCAAATGTCACAAAAGAAGACTTGGAAGTTTTATAAAGGAGAAGAGATTATTAATCATCTGCATTTTTAAGTTGTATATAGGCAATGTTGTTTTACTAAGTTGCTCATTTGACATTATCAAATTCCTGTGCTTTGTATCTCAGCACCTTTGTGCTCATTTTATAATTGCAGTTCATATTTAAAATGTGTGCTTTATCTACTTTTTTATCTATACCTCAAGAAGAAAGTTCTTGGATTATATTTTGTCAGATAATGGAAACTGCTTAATAACAAATTATAAAAGGAAAAAGATGAACACCAGCAATTAATTTTTGCCTCCCTTTGGCTTTTATGTATGCAATAGACTGCAAACAGTATGAAAGTAAGGACTTTCCTTTCTACTTTAAATTCTTAGTGTTAACTAGTGCTTGATAGAGAATAAGCATTCAGTAAATATTATTGAATAAATTAATGAAAGACATTGTATTATAAAAGAAAATATTGATCATTGATTAGTCAACAGAAATGTTCAAACTCGAATAAAATACAGGTCAATTAACTGAATAAGCTAATATTTTTTAATCACATTAACATAATAAAGATGATAATAGCTAGTGAACAGAGAAGTTGGTGTATTCAGACACCACTTATGAAAGTTAAATTGAGCTAGATTTTGAAAAAATTTTTCTCCTTTAAAGTTATTAATATCCTTCTACTCTAAATTCTTCTTTTAGGAATCTATCCTAAAGAAATAATCTAAGCTTTTTAAACAGATATATTTGTAAACAGAAAGTCATTTTAAAAATTACAAAATAATTGAAGCAGCCTAAATGGCATCTAGTGGAGAATGTTGAGGTAAATTCTTGTACCCTTTTAGTGGACCATTAGGCAGACATAAAAAATTATGTTTAGGGGTATAGTCATAGAAACAACTTCTCAAAATATCAGAATTATTGTGATAAAAATCTATAATTTATTGACTCATGTGCATCCAATATGCACAGGAGAAAAAAGTGAAAATGGTCAATTCAAATTTTGCTTATGATATTACTATGGATTCTGTTATAATATCTTGTAATTTTTATGGCAGTTACTTACTGACTCTTGCCAATGCAATTTCCATGACTTATTATGTATTCACTCATTAATAGTAAGCATTCACTATTATTTCACTATGTGCTTGGCAGTCTGCTAGGCACCAAGATCATAAAATTGAATATAATGTATTTATGATGCTCATGATCAATAAAATGCCATCTACAGGGGATGTTTTCCCTGAATTTCAGCCTATTATCAGCAATCCTGCTAGCCTGTCCAGGTAGTGCATTTGGTCACTAACAAAGCTTCTGTGAGGGAGATATTGCAGTAAGAGAGCTTAAAAAGTTTCTGTGGAGGTGAAGGAAAAGTCAGAAGAGGATTTCATCAACAGATAGCTTTTCCAAAAAACTGGTGATGGGGAAGGGATGACAAAAATTTTTTAAATAATAATTAGGTGTTTCTGTAAAATTATGAAAATGTATAAATTCCAACTACTTCAGCTTTCTAGTAGTATCCTGGCTCAAAATCTAGACTTGAAATATTAATACAATGGTATTCTGAAATTTTTCTTTGCACCTGACTTTTCTCTGCTTAATAGTCACAAATGTCATGGGTTCTCTCACACGACTCCTTAAATTTAAAAGTGGTAGAATGTTATTGAATGAAGGTCTGGCAGAAGTGAGAGCAGTGCCTGAATATCATTTAATAAACTGTAAGGCAGATAATCTGAATTTGGGAATTGACTGTATTAGCAGCTTAGCATGATGGGGAAAGACACTGTAATTGGAATCAGAAGCCTAGTGGTTGAGTTTCTGCTCTCCTGCTGCTCAACATAAGATCTTGGACAAGTCTCTTAAAATGATTTTCCTTTTTGTTAATTGATGATGAGAAATAGCTTTTTTACCTATCTACCTATTAAGATCAGTTTAAAGATCAAATGAGAAATGTAAATGAAAACTTTTTTCTCCACTAACGTGTAGGTATATTAATCATTATTAGTGGTAGGTAGTAATCCTCGTAACATCAAGACTATATCTTGTTTATGACCCATATGCCTTTATCTGAAAGAAAAGGACCCAAGGATATTTTAGCATTCTTTCTATTCAATTCTTTATCACCTCTAACTTGCTTCAGTCGTGTCCGACTCTTTGGGACCCTATGGACATATAGCCCACTAGGCTCCTCTGTCCATGGGATTTTCCAGGCAAGAATACTGGAGTGGGTTGCCATTTCCTTCTCCAGGGGATCTTTCTGACCCAGGGATTGAACTCGCGTCTACCTGTGTCTCCTGCATTGTAGGTGGATTCTTTACCCACTGAGCCACCTGGGAAGCTCCTAAAAATTTTAGCAAACACTATAGTTAAGCAACTGTAAGAAGAATTTCAGTAGTTAAGAAGATTGATAATAAATTGGCTGTGCTACAAGTATGTTCGACTTGCATAGGGGTAACATCTCTTTAGTCCATTTGTATTGTTGTAGTCCTCAATATATAATAGGTGTTATACTTTCAAATTAATGGACTATTTTTCAAAGGTAGGATAATTGATACTGATGAGAAAATCATCCAAAAGTTGTTTTTAAATGTTCAACTGTGTCCAGATTTCACTGACCTTTTGAGTCTGAGAGCATTGTCTTTATAATTTATTCATTTTTTAATTTAAAACTTTATAAACAATTTCATCATATGGAATTTCAAATAGTCAATTTTCATTTCTATTTTTTAATTCTTTTTTACCATTTTTTAAAAATTATTTTTTAATTCAATTTTCATTTCTATTGTATGAAAAAGAATTGAGTTAAGAGGAAAAAAATGAACTTTCTTTTCTTTTTGACATCTAATAAAAGGGCATAGATCCATAGACAAACAGATGACCCAAATAACAGAGGAATGGTTAATGACATTTATCACTGCATAAACTCTACATTTAAAATGTCTAAGGGTTTGAATTTGTCAGTAAATCTCTATGGGAAAAAAGCAATTTCAGTATGGCACATCTAATATTTATATCTTATGAGTTGGCACAGAAGTTCTATTGAGATCATTTTTAAAAATCTATTGATTCATGCATTCCTGGTACAAATTATTTGCCCCGGAAAACACATTCTTCTTCTCTTTCATAAGTTTGACTAAATGAACAGAAAGTACAGTCTAAGGTATATGTGTGTGTGTATTCATCCAACTTAAGTTTAAAACATGAATTTATTTCTATTTTATGACAGGAAAGAGTAACTCGGGAGAAATGGAAATATATTCAGACCCCATCATTCTATCCTGCTTTCCCACTGTCCTTTCCCCAAGACATGTACACACCTTAATTGAATTGAATTAGACTCATTACTGAATGATCCGTGGTCCTTACCTATTCGTCTATATATATAATTTGTATTAAATATTCATTAGTTGCTTTTGAATTTTTTTAGTACTTAACAGTTTTGAAAAAATATACCCATACAAGAACTTGGAAAATATTTAGAACTGTCAGAGTTTATAAAATTGCCTCTAGCTAACTTAAACAAAGTCATGTGTTTGTTTAAAACACTTATTCAAAATGCTGTTTGTACCTCATTACATGCAGGCTTTATTTTGATATTTTATTAATGTAACACTTTTAGTAAGATTATATTATATAAATATTAACAATAGTGAAAGATCATCTGAATCAGTACAAAATACTTATTGGTACCCACTAATATTCACAAATGCTTCTTGGTACCTTTAGAAAAGAAGACAAGTTAATTGCAAAATGATAAACACTTTCAATATTCAACACCCTTAGAACTCCGACCAAGTTTGGGATATTTGATTTACAAGTTTCTTATACAGTTACCCATATTCATAAAACATTGCCTCCTGAGCAATACAAGAAGTGATTTTATCTGTATACCTACAATAAGAGGTAGTACTGCCAAACAGCTAGTTGTGCCATTGTAGATTCTAGATTAATAGCCAATCTACTGGGAGCAGATGTTAAATCCTCATCTATACTGCTGTGCATGTACATCTATTTCCGGTGGAATGGGTTTCATTCTGATCAATAACTGTATCAGCCTAGTTTTTCATCTTATTAGAGAGGTCAAAGCAGTGACAGAGGTACATCTGTTTTCATGTCAAATAATGTTGGAGGTAATGAATCCTCTCCAAGTAGATAAACAACACTTCTGCGATTGTCCTTCAGTCTTCTACTACAGAGCTGATTGTGATTAAGCACAGGCACTTGGGGAATTGGAAGTGTTGGCACATCCTACCGCATTTTTTACTCTGAAATTTATTTTCATCTCTGTGGTATTTTCAGTTCTTGAGTAGTGACCTGGTTGCATAATATACATCTAAGTTGATGCCTGTTATATAATGTCTTTACATAAGTGGGAAAATGTAACAGAGAGATGGTTCCAAAATAGAGCCTGTTAAAACTGTTTGCAGTTGTCTACATAACAGTGAAACACCTCTGTAAGCTTAGATAGTACACTTATCATGATAATAGTTAATAAACCATGCCTAATGAGCACAATGCAAATGTGCATGTAAATGCATGTTAAACTCCATACCTTGTTAACACTTGGTGGATGAAAATCTAATATGGTACTCTCTTAAATGCCTAAATGAGGTCAACACAAGTCTACAGGGAGGCAAAGCACAAAGAGATGTTCAGACAAATCTAGAAAGTTTCTATATGGAAGTTGAGTTGTTTCCAAAGGAAAAATATGAAGGTGATGTCTTGCTTGATGGATACAGTGCATTGTTTTTGGTGGATTAAGTTACTGCCTTTCATCAAGCCTATTTCCTATAACAGAATTGGATGTGATGAATAGATTCAGTCACTCTGATTTGTAGTCACTTGCTGAACTGCTAGCATTCATTTTAGCCACCATTTTGACATTGATCAAGCAGGTATCCCTGTCACTTGAGCCCTGTAGTCATCAGTATCTAGATTGATAAAATACAGAAAATAACACCTCACCAAACAGCCATCCTTGGGGACAGAGAATTCTTCAGGCTATAGAACAAGGTGAAATCTTGCCAATTAGCAGAATAATTGGCAACCCGGTGTAGTGGACAGGCTGTGAGCATCTGGGAAGACTAGAGACAAGTAGTCGCTATTTATTGTTCAGTCTGTCCTCTGTTCCGACATTTGGGATTTTTATGAAGTTGTAAAATTTCAAAACTTTAGGCAAACATTATCAGCTTGCTTTTCAACTGGAGACTTAAATATTAAACACTTAATGCCAGTATTAATCCACAAATTAAAGTGTTATTTTAACATCAAGATTGGGAAGGATGAAACTAAAAATAAAATATACTAAACAATAATTTTTCAATGTAGTTTTCTTAATTTTTTTCAGTACAGAAACTCATTTTTTGCCCCAGATGATGAACAGACATTTGGGAAACATGATTTCTAAGCACTAGCAAGGCCCTGCAATAAAGATTCTGTTGTTGGCCAAACTTTGGAGACCCAAGACCAGAATGTAGTATCCAGAGGTCCAAGATAGACAGCGGTGACTTGGTGTCAAAGCTGTGGTTCACAGGCCAACTCCAATCCTGAGTGAAGCACTAGAGGAAACAGGAGCTGGCCAGGTTACTTGAGGTCACACTCAAATTCGAAGGGCAGCATATTGAGACCAAACCTCTGGGGCAAGGGTAAAAGTCCAGTATAACCATGTAGCTGAGTTCATACTTCTGGCATGAAAGCAGAAACAAAAGAGAAGCTTAACACAGAATCTCCTCAGTTTCTGAATTAGTAATAGTCCTTAAATTTCTGAGGATGAAAGACCCAGTTTCCGTTGCTAAGGCTGGAGTTGAATTTTTGTGTAGTAGTCATTTCCTCATGTATCCAGGTGAGAAGGCTGTGGATTCAGGACTTTTCATAGAGTCAGGGTTGGACTTCATGGGAAGCCTCTCTGTAGTCACTATGTCCCTGGAAAACTTTATAAAATGTTCATATATAATTTTTCCACCGATGGGACAATAAAACAAAATACGTATCCTTGTAAGACCTGAAAAGAAGTCAGTAGCATGATTCCCATTCTAGGGTGAAAACTATATAATAATATTAACAGTATGGAAATTCATCTGCATACAAGTCTCCTTGCATTTGCCAACAATGACTCTTTGACTTGTAGTTGGAATAATTAAGCATCAAGTTTATGAAAGTTTATAGTAGATAGATCATAATTTTCCATACACATCTATAGATAATAATATTGGGTTTCATTTTTGTTATTCATTAAATCATATAGCTACAGTGAAAATTGTAACATTTTCTTAACTATTTTGAAAATGTTCAAATTTTGCTGAAGCACCCTTTAACTCAGGGGCTGGTTGGCAAACTAGAGCTAAAAAAATTAATAGCTAATTAAAATAAATAAAAACTGAGATTGAAAAACCTTAATATAAAAATATTTTATCAAAATTCTGAAAATAATACTGGATATATCTATAGGTATTTAATATCAAATTACTTTTTAAAAAAGGACATTAATGGAAAAATTATAAAGAGAATGAGACTATATGTTTTTTGTCAATATAATGGAAGTAAATCATATTTTTTTAAAAATGGAAGTAAATTATATGATTTTAAAATCATATTTTTCAAAAGCTTAAATATTGAAACTTCCCTGGCAGTCCAGAGGTTAAGACTTTGCCTTCCATTGCAGGGGTTGTGGGTTCTATCCCTGGTTCAGAGCTAAGATCCTATATGCCTTGCAGCAAAAAACCAAAACATAAAATAGAAGCAGTCTTGTAAAAAATTCAGTAAAGACTTTTAAAATGTTCCACATCAAAAAAAGCCCCCCAAAACAAAAAGGGAACTTCCCTAGTGATCTAGTGGTTGGAACTCTGCACTCCCGATGCAGAGGGAACAGATTCACTCTCTGGCCAGGGAACTAGGATCCCACATGCAGTGGAGTGGGGCCAAAAAAATTAGAGAAAAACCTATATGTTTGCAAAAGTAAAAAAACAACAACAACAACAGCAGTAAGTTGTATAGAAAGATAAATTTTTTGTAGACACATAATTCTTAAGTTTATAATTACCCACTAATAGGCACATTTACAGAAATATTAAATCAATGATGCAATAAAGTCATAGAATGATATGGCTTGGCCGATAGGCCAAAATGATAAAGGAGATATCTTGCCAGTAATTAAAGATGGAAAAATTATTGCTTCTTGCCTTCTGTTCTTAAATAATGTGTATGCATATTGAATATTGTATATTTCATTTCTAAAAAGTGACATGAAGAAAGATATATTTTGTGCCATGAAGGTAATTACATTCTTGGAAACCGATCAACTAAAGTAACTTTAGTAATAGAATATATGCAAACATTACCCATTTTTCTCCAAAAATCAAGACTGAATCATGACAACAAACCTGTCTTTAAGCTTGAATTTTAAAAATCAGAGATCAAGTGATAGGACTGTTCCCTCTTATTCTCTTATTTCTCTTTTTTTAAAAAAAGGATTGTGTCCCCATTTCACATAAATAAATTTTTTAAGTGGAAATGGATAGATAAGATTTGATGTCCTTATTAACATTTAAACAAACATGTCTAGATACCCAAGTTTCACTAATCTTTTATTGTTTTGCTTAGCTATTAGTGTTTTGATGATACCTCAAGTCTCTTTATCTGGTCCCCAGAACCACCAATATCATAAAATGGTTAAATGTAGTAAGATGGTTAAAGCTAGTGATGCAGGGTCACTCCAACAAGCAGCACAGCCTGGATGCTAATCCAACCCTGCCTGAGTGTGTGGAACAGGAAGGAACTATGCATCACTGTCATATTCTCCTAAAGTCCTCATTTTCAAGTTGAAGAACCTAAGACATAAGAAGCAATACATTATCTCAGATTGCCTGTATTATACTTCAGCTGTGTTCTCATCAATAGAATTCTGAGATTTAGAAAGTTCTGTATAACTTATACCCAGGAATTTTTATGTAAAACTTTTATTCTATTGTATATCCTGACATAATATTGCTATGCATTTATGACTAACAAGTGAATACCATTAATTCCATTTCAATAAAGAATAACATTTTAAAGTCATGAAATATTTCAGTATTGTTTCTTGACCTGATGACAATTGTGAGGAAACAGAATTCTTCCTATAAGCTCTTTTCTTAACGTTCAACAGCCTTCGTATATATATATGTATATATTATATATATATATATTATATTACATATAATATATATATATATAATAGTCATGTCTGACTCGCTGCTGCCTCATATATGTATGTATATATATATACATGTCTGACTCTCTCTTGCCAGGCTCCTCCATCCATGGAATTTTCCAGGCGAGAATATTGGAGTGGGTTGCCATTTCCTACTCCAGGGGATCTTCCCGACCTGAGTCTCCTGGGAGTCCTGCATTAGCAGGCAGATTCCCACTAGCGCCACCTGGAAAGCCCATAGTTATGTTTATTCTTACTTATATATATTTTTTTAATTGGAGGAAAATTGCTTTGCAGTGTTGTGTTGGTTTCAGCCACACAACAACATGAATCAGCCATAATTATACTTATGTCCCCTCCGTCTTGAGCCTATCTCCCCTGCCTGCATTCCACCCCTCTAGGTCATCAAAAAGCACCAGGCTTAGCAGCCTTTTTAAGCTCTTTAACCATCACCCAAAAAATTGAATATCAACTTTATAAAATAATTTTAATATTTATCCCTCTTTCATGCCTGTTAATTCTCTACAGAGGCTAGCCTTACTACACTTACATAACTTAGTAAAAACTTCCTTTTAAATAATCTAAAGGTAAAACTCAACATATCTTAAATGTAAGTTTGTTCACCAGTAATAGCCATACCTCAAACCCACCTTGGATGTTGACTTTCCCCTCACATTTCATTAGTATTTTATTACTGTAATCCTAAAATATTCACCCAAATCACCTCCAAGCCTTCTTCCCCATGAAAATCATTTTATTTCACAGCTTCAGTGTTTCAAAAATCTGTTACAATAATGTATCCTCTTCATACTGGAATTACTTCTCCACACTACTTTCAGATTTTATATTAATTCTCCACATTATACACACACAGAAACACACAATCTGATTTGAACACATCTGTGTTTGAAACTCTTTGGGATAGTCCAGTGTCTGCAGAATAAAGTTTAAGTTTCTTAGCATTATAGGCTTTTCATGATCTGCTTCTTTTTCTTCACTAATCATCAGTTTTTCCTTGTCATGTTCCCTAATCTTTGGGCACCAGCTAGCATCTCAGACTCAGATTTAATTATGTCACTTGTGCTACTCGGCTTTCATCACTTTAAATTTCTTTTTATTTCACCTTTCCCCTTTATCTATCCTCCACATTTTAGGCCTTTCTCTTCTGTAGCGTTCATTTCTGGGCCTGTCTTTGCTCTAGTCAAAGTTATTACTTATATAGTTGATTTACAGTGTTGTGCTAATTACTGCTGTACAGCAAAGTGACTCAGTTATACATATATACACATTCTTTTTCATGTTATTTCCCATCACGGTTTATCACAGGATATTGAATTTATGATTTTATAACATGCATGTGTAGTTCAAATATATTAGAGAACTAATAGATTTCAATGAATAAATGCATGAATAAAAATGATACTTTTTTATTGACAGCAAATCATGTCCTAACCATAGTATTAAGCACTTTCAGAGCACAACCCTACCTGCTCTAGAGAGTTATTCTACTCTGTGTTCAGTATTATTATACAATATACAAACCATGTAAACAATAAATCTCTATTGAATACAGTATTTCTCTAACTAGCTTATTCTTCTACTTGAAAATTTTAATAATAAATATATAATTACATATAATTTAATGAGTAATTATAATGTATACAATATAAATTTAACATATCAAATTATAGATAATAAATAATTTATTGACAAAATATTATAAATTGATTATGATATATAATTATAGTGCTTATTATTAAAATGTTCTCAAAATAGTAAACAATGTATTATGCAAGAAATAATATTTTACACTTGTAAAGTACCTTTTATAGTTGTAATACCCTTCCATATAAACAATGTATTTTTTAAAGTTTGGTATTTGCTAAGATGTCTTATCCTCATTTTGTAGAAATTGAAGTTGAGCTTTGAATTGCTGAAATAATTTGTTCCATGGTCACAAAGTAAGGAATGAACCCAGGTAGAACAGACAACTTCTGTTTCCCAGTGCAGTTGTTTTTTGCCACATCACATTCACAGAAAAACAAAATGGGGTAAATACACAACAGCATAATTGTATTTTGCCACTTCCTACTTATAAACGCGTATGAGGAAATTAGAGTCATTCCAGTTACATGCTCAGCTGCTAGAAAGTTCCAGTTCTGAAAAGTTGAAGGGGATGACAAAGGTAATTATGTTGCTTTTATAACAATTGTTTCTTTCAAAATTCTCCCTAAGGTTGGCTCTAGTAGAATTTTTCCATTCAACAACCTCTTGTGACTGTTTACCCGCTGAGCTGTCAAAATTACATCATAATGTAAGGGAGAATTTTTTTTATCTTAAGATAAATTTCCTCTACAAATAAATGCAGCCACTCAAGTTCACCCTGTCCCTAGCCATCTTAGATGAATATGCATTTCCCTGACATCCTAGAAGAGCAAGGGTTGAGGTCTTTCCAGGCAAACTGACAGTTGTTCCACTAAGCGAAGAAAGGGGGAAAAGGCATAGCTGAATCTGATGGCTGTCTTCTAAGCAGACAGCGTGCTTCCACTAAGTTTAACCTCCCAAGCAGAAAAACGTTTCTTTCACAATATCTATGTGTTAGAACACACCTACAATGACAGGCAGTTTCCAACTTCACATAAAAGCCATATTTGAATTTGCAGCTGATAGAACATTTGGAGTTCTCGTTAAAATAGTTTAAAATTTTCCTGGACAGTATAGAACTTAGGTGGAAAAGTTGTACCTCAGTAACCTAGAAATGCCTGATCCCCAGTGATCCAAGAATAAGACCTGTTCTCTTAAAATTTATCAATTCCAATTTATTTGATCCATTTATTTATTCATTCTTTCTTTGAAATTTTTTAATTTAAGTATAGTTGATTTGCAATGTTTTGCTAACTACTGCTGTACAGCGAAATGACTCAGTTATACACATGTGTACTTTCCCTTTCATATTATTTTCCATTGAACTTGATCGTGGGCTTTCCAGGTGGTGCTAGTGGTATAGAACCCAGCAGCCAATGCAGGTTAGATGTAAGAAATGTGGATTTGATCCCTGTGTTGGGAGGATCCCCTGGAAGAGGGCATGGCAACCCACTCTGGTATTCTTGCCTAGACAGAGGAGCCTGGCGGGATGCAGTCCATGGAGTTGCACACAACTGAAGTGACTTAGCATGCTTTATCACAGGATATTGAATACAGTTCCCTGTGCTATATAGTAGTACCTTGTAGTTTCTGTGTTCTATATATACCAGTTTGCATCTGTTAATCCCAAACTCCCACTCCATGCCTCTCCAACACCTCTCCCCCTTGGCAACCACCAGTCTACTCTCTATGTCTGTGATTCTGCTTCTGTTTCATAGATAGATTTATTTGTGTTATATTTTAGATTCCACATACCGTATAAGTGATAGAATTTGGTATTTGTCTTTCTCTTTATGACTTCATTTAGCATGATAATCTCTAGTTGCATCCATATAGCTGCAAAGGACATTATTTCATTTTTTTTATATGGCCAAGTAGCATTTCATTGTATATATGTACCACATCATAATGCGTTCATTGTCAATGGACATACAGCTCGTTTCCATTTTTGTGCTGCTGTGAATGTAAGGATTCGTGTGTCTTTTTGAATTACAGATTTGTCTGGATATATGTCCAGGGTAGGATTGCTGGATCATATGGTATATTTATCCATTCTTGAAACAAAGTTAAGTATCTCCTTTGTGTCAGTAGTTAGGATGGGCACAAATAAAATACCTAGGTAAAAACAAGTAATGGGATGAATATATTAGGAAGAGCTTTCTGGAAGAGCCAGTGCTTTTGCTGATTTCTAAAAGAGAAAGACAGAAAATTCACCCAAGCAGAAGGATCAGTATGTGACTAGAACCAAAGACAAGAGAGTACTCGACACATTCATATCTAACTGTGAATTTAATAATACCAGGGCTAAGTAAGATTCAACAGAGTCGGAGAAAAGAAAACAGATTCCAAATACTATAGAGTAGTGATTGATTGATACTATAAAGAGTAGGATTAATAAAATGCAGTGGTTATATGTTGGGAGTAAATCAGAGAATCATGATGTTTGGCTTCCTGAGTTGGGTGATTGGCTGAATAACTGCTACTTCCTGCTTGGAAATAATGTAAGAAGAGGTGAGGATGAGAGTAGTGGGGGTTGAGCAAGCAACAGCAGGCTGAGGAATAAGAAGGCAGTTATGAACCAGGTGTTGCGAATGTCAAAAAGCAGTAAGACAGGTCCAGAGAGATACTTGAACTAGAATTCAGTTTGGCAATTATTGGCATAGAGTTCTTAAATGGACATTGTTTTGAATCTTATTTAATTATGTAAAAATCTGTGATACATCTATAGTATAACAGGGACTTCCCCAGGTGGCTCAGTGGTAAAGAATCTACCTACAATGCAGGAGACTTGGGTTCGACACCTGGGTCAGGAAGATCCCCTGGAGAAGGAAGTGGCAACCCACTCTAGTATTCTTGCCTAGAAAATCCTATGAACAGAGGAGCCTGACAGACTACAGTCCATGGGGTTGTAAAAGAGTTGGACAGTACTCAGCAACTAAATCAACAACCTCAATAGTTTAATAAATCAAAATTTCTATTAATACAAAGGTTTAATGCAAAGGTAGTGTCCTGCCTCACCTTTCACTTGAAGTGAAGTGAAAGTGAAAGTCGCTTAGTCATGTTCTGCTCGTTGTGACCCCATGGACTATACAGTCTAGGAATTCTCCAGGCCAGAATACTGGAGTGGGTAGCCTTTCCCTTCTCTTGGGGATCTTCCCAACCCGTGGAATGAACCCAGGTCTCCCGCATTGCGGGCGGATTAATCCCTTTACCAGCTGAGCCACAAGGGAAGCTAAAGAATACTGAAGTGGGTAGCCTATTCCTTCTCCAGGAGATCTTCCTGACTCAGGAATTGAACCAGGGTCTCCAGCATTGCAGGCAGATGCTTTACCAACTGAGCTATGAGGGAAGCTCACCTCTATTTATCTCTAGTTATCCCCTTTATTTCACTCCCAGAAGTAAACTTTTCAAACTCTGTAGTTCTTTTATATATCTAATAACATGCTATACAACCATTTGTTGAATTGTTTTTTCAGTTTTAGGTATTATACATTGACTTTCTGTTACAAAAGCTGAGAATTTTCCCTTTTACATTTTCCCTGTTTATCCTTTTGATAGTTATGTCAGTTTTCATTAAAAAAAAATAACCAGTGTTTTTGTCACTATAACTATGGAAATCTTATGCGTAATTAGACATGTAATATGCTATGCTCGTGTTTCCTTTCTTGTGCAACTAGTTTATTCTCCAGGGATTTTATAACTGCCACATTCTTTATTTGCTTAGTTTTCTGTGTACATATTACCACTTCACCCTGAGATATCAGCAGAAGAGTAACATCCTCTCAATGTTGTTAAGCACTTCAGCTAAATCTGAGTTTACTGTTTCTACTGTGAAAATCACTGTGGGAATCTTGTATCTTCCTGTTTCAAGGTGAACTGGATACTCTTTGGCCTGCTGAAGCTCTCATACTGGGAAGTTCATTAAAGTACCATGCCTGAGAAGAATAGTTTTTTTTTTTTTAACTATTCTTGTTTCATAGACCCCTGCTGTGGTTTAAATTGTGTTCCTCCAAAACTCCTATCTTGAAGCCCTGACCTCTGATTTCTCAAAATATAGCTGTATTTAGAGATAGGGCCTTCAGAGAAGTATTCAAGTGAAAATAAGTTTGTTAAAGTGAACTCGCATTAATCTGACTGGTGTCCTCATCAGAAGAGGAGATAAAGATACAGAGACAAACCAGGGACACATGTGCACACAGGGACAGCTATGTGAAGGGCCAGCAACAGGAGAGAGACCTCAGAGGAAATCAACTCTCTCTCTCCATCTTGGACTTCCAGCTTCCAAGAACTGTGAGAAAATGCATTTCTTTTGTTTAAGCTAACCCATCTTTTTAGGGCAGTCCCAGTAAACTAATTGTTTGCTGTTGTTTCTGTTGCTAAGTCATGTTGGACTCTTTGTGACCCTGTGGACTGTAGCTGCCAGGATGCTCTGTCCATGGTATTTCCCGGGCAAGAGTACTGGAGTGGGTTGCCATTTCCTTCTCCAGGGGATCTTCCTGACCCAGGATCAAACCTGTGTCTCCTGCATTGGCAGGAGGATGTTTTACCGTTGAGCTACCGGGGAAGCCCCAGTAAACTAATACAACTTCATATAGTGTTCTCGCTTTCTTGCCTCCCCACCCCACTATTTTTTAGGCAGAGTATATTTTCTAGATTTTTTTGAAATTAAAAAAAAAGGGAATGATTAGGAGTGGGGATGATATTTTGACTTATCTGAAAATACTTGCATATGAAATTTATGTAAGTATGATACATTTTCTGGTTATAGAATTCTAAGTTGATTATTTCCTGTCATCTTTTTCATCTCCCCTCCTATTATGAAGATGATACTCTGTGTATATATTATTTCAGTATTTACCTGCATATGAAACTTAGCATTTGAAAATATACTTATTCCCTCTTCCCATAGAGTACTTGACTCCTTCTAAACTTATATTTTATTGTCATCATATCATTTCATTCTGTGCTTTAATACATTAGGGCATTATTTTTTATTGTATGCAGTCAAGGTTTGCTTAAATCCCCTGTGTATTTTCTGTATTTTTTTTTAATGTCTTCTTGTTTCCAGAAGCTTCCAAATAGGACCATTTACTTCTTGCCTGCAAATTTTGCTTGAAGCTTGAGTTTTGTTGGCTCTATAAATATTTATCTTTCACAAGAGGTGGGGTTATTATTTTTCTGCACTTTTTTTCTCTCTTGTAGATTCTATTTTAAAGCATACTTTACAAAATTTATCAGTAACTCATAGTAATTTTAAAGAAAGAATCAATTTAAAAAGTAAGTGCATCAAAAAGAGAAGTATGTCTGTTACAATAGGCTACATGATGCTGCAGTCTGGAACAACCTCCAAATCTTTATCGTCTAAAGTTACAAAGGTTTAAATTCTCCTTCATGCCCCATTGCCAAACAGGTCATCTGAGGTCTCTACCCTGCATCATTTTCTTCCTGGGACACTAGGCAGCCTCCATCTGGAGTACTATCTCCATGGTTGTGAGGGGAGAAAGAAAAAGAGGGAGAGGAATTAAGTAATTTATTCCTGAATTTTACCTCCCAAAGTTAAATGTGTAATTCTACCCACACATCGGTGGCCAAGGCAAGATATATGGCCACTGCCTAAAATCACTGAATCAGAGAACTGCAATGCTGCATGTTCAGAGCACGGGAGATACTTGATGAAGAGCATTAATAAGAACTGCAAAGAACAATGTAAATCAATTGACAAAATCAGAGCAATAAGAGCTTATAGTTGATTTGAGGTAAATTAAAAACTGATACAAATTTCCTTGGCTAAATTTCCAACAAGGTGTTGGAATTGAAAAATACTTAAACAGAGTTGCCAAGATTTTATATTTTCTTCTCAATCCAGTTTACTTGTTACTGACCATAGAGAATCTCAATCTGATTTTTTAATTAGAAAAGCTCAGTAGAACATTTTCAACCTAAATTAGGACCACATATTTCAAATAAGGGGGGAAAAAAACCTTACAATTATGGCTTTGTGTAGCGTGAACAGTCTAGCCACATTCACACAGTGAGGAAATCTATTTTATCCTGGTTTACTCACATGGCACAGCAACAACGCTAATATATGGCATCAAGGCTGTTCTAGACTGCAGCATTTATCAGGTTCTAAATTTATCAAGTTCATTGAATAGGAGAAGTCTGTCAATACAGAAGCAGTAAAGATTGTTAAATACATCACAAAGTGAGTGGTGATGCAGATATTCTTAACATGTATATATTGTGATTTATACATTAGCATTTTCTTCTCAAAGATCTGAATGATTTATGACACTTAGGGACGTGGGAGAGGATCAATGTAACTGTAATAATCCGTTTGTACGCTAAGGGGCGCCAGGGCCGTGTGTTTAACATGACATTTCTAGATTAGAATTAAGAATTTAATGATCAAACGTGAGGTACTATTTCCCAATATAAGCCCCTTTCCTTGTGATACTAATGGGGGCCATCATTGTTTAATAAATATTTCCCCCAAACAAAGGTTCATGGTGGTCCTTGAAATTTGAACTTAACTACACTGAAGAAATTGATGTCATTTAATTTCCCTTAATAATAACATCATTAAAGAGCTTTTCCATAAATTCAAGTAGCAACATCTTACTAAATCTCAGTAAACAAGAAATTCTTTGTCTAAATTTGAAAAGCCCTAAATGAGAATAATGAACAATTATCTATCAAGGCTTTATCTGGTTTGAAGATCGAATAGTCCCATGTGTCTTTCCACTCTGCTCAGTAGGAAAAGTCAGGTTCAAAATAACATCGGGGAAATTTTTTTTTAGAGAGAACTAGCTAGCTAGCCATATAGTGAGATACAGGTGGAGCTCTCAAAATCCTCCTTCTCCTCCTCTGCCACCTCCAGACTCTTTTTTGTTGTTGTTGTTCTTTATCATAGGATAGTTGATTTACAATACTATTTTCTGCTCTTTCCAGGAGCATTAGTTGCTTCCAAAAATGCCAGGTCTTGAAGAACATCACAGTTCAAGAAAAGATCTACATGTAATAATACTGTTACTCTGAGGAAGAAGGGCCTTTCAGAATCATACAATAAATCTATAAAGAAAACTCATTTAGTAATAACTTTTTTAGTTATGTTCACTGTTGCTTTAAATGTTATCTCATGTAATTCTCACAGTAAATCTAAGAGGCAAATATTATTCCTGTTTCAAATGTAGAAAAACAAAGCTTGTAGCAGTTAGGTAAACTTGCCCTGAGTTTTACTGGATGTGGATGCTAGAGCTAGGATTTTAATTAAAATCTGATTTCAAGGCTCTTATTTCTGATATGTAATTAGCACTTTAATTGCTGCCAAACTGTTATACTGAAAAAAATTTTTTCTATATTGTAGTAATAATCTTACCAAATTTTCCTTCAGAGATGTTGCAAAAGTACATTTCCCTAAAGGAAATGTAACAAGATACTACAGTTTTCATACCTAATCTTGTAAGTAGGTTTACTCTGTATTCATGCAATTTATTTAAAATGAAAATGATTGGGGCTTCCCTGGTGGCTCAGTGGTAAAGAATCCACATGCCATTGCAGGAGAACAGTTCAATCCCTGATCTGGGAAGATCCTACATGTTGCAGAGCAACTAAGCCCATGCCTCACAACAACTGAGCCTTAGTAGTATTAGTCGCTCAGTTGTGTTCGACTTTTTGCGACCCCATGGACTGTAGCCCACCAGGCTCCTCTGTCCATGGGATTCTCTACGCAAAAATACTGCAGCGGGCTGCTATTTCCTCCTCCAGGGGACCTACCCAACTGTACATAAAGGTGACTTAATTAATGTGGATTAGAGGATAGCCCAGGTTAACCTGTCATAGAAAACTGTCTCTTGAGCCTTTAAATTCTGTACAACTACTGAGCCTGTGCTCAATAGCCTGTGAGCCACAACTACTGAGCCCATGTGCAGAGAGCCCGTGCTCTGCAAAAAGAGAAGCCATTAAGATGAGAAAGTCTGCACCCCACAACTAGAGAGTAGCCCCTGCTCACCACAACTAGAGAAAAGCCTGCATGGCAGAGAAGACCCAGCACAGCCAATAAATAAATTAATTAATTAAATTTTAAAAAGAAAATGGTTAGATACAGGTTTGAGGGGCAGTATTCTTCATAGGAACTGACTTACAGATTTACTTTACAACTTACGTTCAAAATCTGTGAATTTATATGCTAGTTTGTCTCCAGAGCCTTAAAATGTTGAGAATTTTACTAAGAATTGGAGTTTCAGACAAACTGGGACCCTCTTTTCCAAGAGTTTGTCACATGTCTGGATCATTTCATATATAAGTGAGACTGGTGTATTAGTGTATGTACACTTTAGTATATAATAGTTTGTCTGTTCATCAACAATACCTTAGTTCTTTAATAAGGCAAAAATAGGTATGTAAATTTAGAACATGGAAGATTTTTAGCTTGGGATAAAAGGAAAGCAAGAGAAGCAAAAAATGTTTAATGTAACATATAGTTTGACCATTTTATATGTTAATATTAAATAAGATCAAAAGTTTTTGCATTAATTAATTAGAAAGGACATTCTCTGCACTTTGTTTCTTTAAAACTGAAACTATGTCAAAGAAAATTTATTATCACTAGTAGACTGATGGCCAAAACTGCAACTTATGCCTTTAGGGCAAAAAATATTCTAAGGGCATGGATTTTTAAAATATAATGAAAATTTTTACTTTGTTAACAGAGCAGAAGAAAGTTTTGGTATCTACTAGAAGATACATACTAGAAGCACAGGATGGCAGTGTAACATATTGGGAAAAAATGGAATGAGCAGTATAAACTCATCACCATAGAGAGAAGCTTTGGCCTTATGGAAATTTTATTCCAGTTGTGCTTTAACTAGTAGGCCAAGAGCTGTATCTTTCTTTCTGTACATCTTTCTTCTGACTCCAATTCCTCCAGTGCATTTCTAGTGTTCACTTTTTGGTTCTATCCTATTTTCACCCCTCTAATGATTCAGTGCTTTTTGGAGGATGACTGGTTACCTGTGCCAGAGCAGAAACTATCAGGATAGTGCTGATCATTCTCTGAAAGACCCTTCAAAGTTTTCAGGGGCAGTGCTAAAAAGAATCAATGTCTAACTTAAACCAGCTCTTAATGGTCAATTTTGATAATTTTTACAATAAAATAATAGTAAAAATGAAAACGTTGATTACAGTGGTGACGAAAATGACAGGTGGAACATAGTGAATCTATAAAAGGGCCTGAACATACAATAGCAAGAGAAAAGTTATTTCCAAGTGTGTGGGAAGATAATGATCCAGGAAAATTAGGGTGAATAGAATAGGAAATTAGGAGTTCTTTCATTCACTTTAATATGTAGTAAAATAGAGTATTCGTTTTTATAGATAATATTATGTTTATATTCTATGTCTGTTTTGTAAGTATAAAAATGTTTGTATCTGTTTAATGGAAGAATAAACACAAAGAACAATGAATAGATCAGATAATGCAGGGAAAGTAGATACTACAAGAAAAATAGGAAGGCGTAATCAATATTAGTTGTCACAAAAAATAATCAAATATAAAGAGAATGAAGAAAGGGATTGACAGATAGGCATTGTGTATTAACAAATACTATTTCATAGTAACAGTAGCCTTTAAAATATACTAACTCATTCGACCCCTCTAATACTCCTGTTCCTGCGTGTGTGAGCTGAGTCACTCAATTGTGTCCAACTCTTTGGAACCCCATGGACTGTAGCCCACCAGGCTCCTCTGTCCATAGGATTTTCTGGAGTGAGGTTGCTGTTTCCTACTCCAGGGGATCTTCCCAACCCAGGGATCGAACTCAAGTCTCCTGCATTTCCAGGAGGGTTCTTTACCACTAGCACCACCTGGGAATCCTAGTAGTCCTGTGAGTTAGGTGTTATTAACATTCCTGTCTTACAAGTGGAAACTGAAACACAAGTTCTGTATTGTGCTCAAGATCACACAATTCATAGCATGCATGGGGCTCTTCAAGTATTACTGAACTCTTCAGAAAGAATCAAAATGATATCACTGAATCTCTAAAAGGTTGTCAAAATATGAATGACAATGATATAGTTCAGTTCAGTTCAGTCGCTCAGTCGTGTCCGACTCTTTGCAACCCCATGAACCACATCACGCCAGGCCTCCCTGTGCATCACCAACTCCCAGAGTCTACCCAAACTCATGTCTATTGAGTCAGTGATGCCACCCAACCATCTCATCCTCTGTCGTCCCCTTCTCCTCCTGCCTTCAATCTTTCCCAGCATCAGGGTTTTTTCAAATGAGTCAGCTCTTCACATTAGGTGGCCAAAGTATTGGAATTTCAGCTTCAACATCAGTACTTCCAATGACTATTCAGTATTGATTTCCTTTAGGATTGACTGGTTGGATCTCCTTTCAGTCCAAGGGACTCTCAAGAGTCTTCTCCAACACCATAGTTCAAAAGTATCAATTCTTCGGCAGTCAGCTTTCTTTATTGTCCAACTCTCACATCCATACGTGACTACTGGAAAAACCGTAGCCTTGACTAGACGGACCTTTGTTGGCAAAGTAACATCTCTGCTTTTTAATATGCTGTCTAGTTTGGTCATAACTTTTCTCCCAAGGAGTGAGCATCTTTTAATTTCATGGCTGCAGTCACCATCTGCAGTGATTTTGGAGCCCCCCCAAATAAAGTCAGCCACTGTTTCCACTGTTTCCCCGTGTATTTGCCATGAAGTGATGGGACTGGATGCCATGATCTAAGTTTTCAGAATATTGAGTTTTAAGCCAACTTTTTCACTCTCCTCTTTCACTTTCATCAAGAGGCTCTTAAGTTCTTCTTCACTTTCTACCATAAGGGTGGTGTCATCTGCATATCTGAGGTTATTGATATTTCTCCCAGCAATCTTGATTCCAGCTTGTGCTTCATCCAGCCCAGTGTTTCTCATGATGTACTCTGCATAGGAGTTAAATAAGCAGGGTGACAATACACAGCCTTGACATACTCCTTTCCCAATTTGGAACCAGTCTGTTGTTCCATGTCCAGTTCTAACTGGACAGTGATATAAGGAATATGCAAAAACAGAAAAATACAGCAAAGATATTTAGTCTGTGGTGCTGACTGTTGATGAAGGTGCATATATATAAACTTAATGAGTTTTGACGTTTTCTTTGCATGTCTTCCACTTAAGGGGTTTGAAGAGTTAACCATAGCAACCCATAATTGTTTAAAAACTAACATCAAATTGACAAATAGTTGAATGCTCAAGAAAAAAATATTTTTTTCACTTTTGATTTCAGAGTGTACCTCTCCATGAATCCCTTCCTATACTTTAAAGTTCCTATGGACATGTACAATGTTATAATTGCACATGGTATTAATACTATTAAGAAAGGCATCATTTTGTAAAGTCTGGGCTTCCCAGGTAGCTCAGTGGTAAATAATCCACCTGCCAGTACAGGAGTAAAAGAGACACGGGTTTGATCCCTGAGCTGGGAAGATCCCCTAGAGGAGGAAATATCTAACCACTCCAGTATTCTTGCCTGGAAAATCCCATGGAAAGAGGAGCCCACAGTCCATGGGGGGGTCCCAAAATGTTGGACATGTTTTAGTGACTAAGCATGTATGTGTCTGACTGTCTATTTTTAGAGTTTTCCTAATTCAGACCCCTATCTATGCAGTTAGGTACAAGAATTTACTTTTTAATGTTGGTTATTCAAGAGAATTTACTTAACGTGACTAAAGGGCTCTATGAGATGAAAATAATTTAATCATGTGTGTGTGTGTGTTTGTGTGTGTATGCTGATGTATGTATATATTCATATGGTGGTGATGGTTTAGTTGCCAAGTTGTGTCCATATAAATACATACATATATCTCAAACAGAAGTACTTATATATGTGGTTGTAACTTCTGCAAGCTTCTCACAAGGATCTGGTGAAAACACAAAGCTGTCCAAGCTATTCCTACTCAGATTTCTATCTTCTTTCATCTGTCAACTCTGCAGCACCTCCTAGCCTTTTCAAAGTCCCACGAGGTTCATATCCTGCTCTGTCTGCATTGTTGTAGTTGCTGCTTGATGCCATGGTGTTTACTAACAATTGCAGAGAGAACTGTTTACAGTTTAGACTTTATGTACAGAATTTTTGTCTATTTTTATCTCTAGCTATGTGAAAATCTGTGCACTCCTAGAATTTGAGAGAGTGTTAACATGGACCCCTGAGACTTTCTTTCTCTAGTTTATTATCAAAGAAATTGTATATATTCTTCATATATTTTTTAGCTTTGTCTTCTGTTTTTAGCCCTGTTCTGTTTAATTCTGTCTTATCCACTGTAGAAATAGAAAGTGTTTTATATAATACTGAGTTTTTAATAGAAAAGTAGCTTCTGGGCATATGTTGATTTTTTAAATTTATTCAATATGTAATATGTTCCAGGCTTTTCTAAGTGTTTTTACAAACATTAAATATTCATTTAATCTTTCAAACAACCCAATAAGACAGTCATTATCATTATCTCCAATTTATAAGAGAGGCAACTGGGGAACGAAGAAATATAAAAATAGAAGTCTGCACTAAATCTAGATCCTCCCAGAACTTATTAGAATATGATTGGTGAAATCATTTCCTAAATGGAAATGGCATGATTGGAACGATCTTAAGGAGCCGCAGTTACAAGGATATTATTCAATAAGAGAGTATCTCTAGTGCTGTACCACAGTGAATATTTTGTTTAGCTAGAAAATGACAGAGATGGCATTTGAACCCAGGCAGTCTATTTCAGTCCATGTTCTTAAAGTAAGATGGAAAGAGTACCTCTCTTCACAGAAATCACTAGATTCCATGATACATTTGCCCCAGAGTTATTACTCCCCAAGTCTCACTGCCCAGTTTCCCAAATGTCACTTTAATTGTAGTCTATTTCATGTCAAGGTCTGTGTATGCCTTATTACCCCCATAACAAGTTTAGACAATAAATTCTTGATGTAGATAGGGATTAATATTACACTAGAGTGGTGTGTGTGTGTTCATTCATGTGACTCTTTGCAGCTCCATGGACTGTAGCCCACCAGGCTCCACTGTCCATAGGAAAGATGTGATTAAAATTTGTAGAAAAGATGTGGTGAATCTATCCTTAACACCAGCGTCCTGCCAGTGACCAGTCATCATAGTCCTAGGGGTTGTGGAAGACAAATCAATCAGTATAAGGCACCTAATTCCTTTGTACCAAGTTATATTCAGTGGGGTTTTATGAAATCTTTTGAATCAGATGGGAAAAATAATTGTTTGAATAAGCATTTCTTTTTAGAATACTTAACACTTGAGGCTTTATTTTAAACTACTACTTTCTGACTGACCTTTGGTGATTTAAAAAAAAAAATCTGCACTTGTGCTAAATTCTCACACAGGGTATTGTCATTTAATTGGTGAAATAGTCCCTTGAGTGCAAATGGCAAAATCAGAACAAGCCTAAGGAACTTGTCAGTAAAGAATCAGCCTGCAATGCAGAAGACCAGGGTTCAATCCCCAGATCAGGAAGATCTCCTGGAGAAGGGAATGGCAACCCACTCCAGTATTCTTGCGTGGAAAATCCCATGGATAGAGGAGCCTGGCAGTTGAGTCAGACACAACTGAGTGACTAACACACACACACACACACACACACACACGCACAGCCATACTTATGAGGGCATTGTTTAGTAAGAGAGCTTTCCTACTTTATCTTTGCAAAGATTAAGCTGATGTTTTAATTTCCCTCCTTAAATAAGGATCCATTAGATAAGGATCCATCTGTAAAGCCAATCTTGAGGATTATCATTCAAGATAACAAGAGGGTGGAGTATGGCAATAAAAATGTGTTGCCTTTTACAGGATAATATTTTCAAGACTTGGTTTTATGGTGAGGTATTTTGCTGAATAGGAGGACCTGGTTGCTTCCACAGATCGCGCCCAACTCTTTGGACATAATGCCTGTGATAGAGATGAAAGTGAAAGTGAAAGTCGCTCAGTTGGCCGACTCTTTGTAACCCCATGGACTCTCTAGGCCAGAATACTGGAGTGGTAAGCCTTTCTCCTCTCTAGGGGACCTTCCCAACCCAGGGATCAAACCCAGGTCTCCCGCATTGCATGCAGATTCTTTGAGTTGAGCCACAAAGGAAGCCCAAGAATACTGAAGTGGGTAGCTTATCCCTTCTCCAGCAAATCTTCCCAACCCAGGAATTGAACCAGGGTCTCCTGCATTGCAGGTGGATTCTTAACCAACTGAGCTATCGGGGAAGCCCCATAGAGAAGTGATAGAGATCACTTGAAGGGAAGTGATAGAAGTACTTGCAAGGAAAAGGAAAGTTTGTCTTTTCTGGTCCTGCAAAATTGTGGAAGGAGGAAAGGATAAAAGATTTCCAGAGTAGGTGATATCATATGATATTTGTCTTTCTCTTACTTCACATAGGTCTATCCACGTCTTTGCAAATGGCCCTACTTTGTTCCTTTTTATGCCTGATTAATATTCCACTGTATGTATGTGCCACATCTTTATCCATTTCTCTGTTGATGGGCATTTAGGTTGCTTCCATGCCTTGGCTATTGTAATTAGTGCTGAAATGGCATGCATCTTTTTGAATTAGTTTTCTTTGAATATATGCTCAGGAGTGGGTTTGCAGGATTATATGGTAACTCTAGTTTTTTAAGGAACTTCCATACTGTTCTCCATAGTGGCTGTAGCAATTTACATATAGAATCTAAAAAAAATATAAAAGATACAAGTGAACTAACATTTTTATAAAACACCCACAGACATAGAAAACAAACTTATGGTTATCAAGGGAGAAGGGTGGTGGAGTGATATTGGGATTAACAAATACACACTACTACATATAAAATAGATAACCAACAAGGACCTACTGTACAATATAGGGAACTAGGCTCAACATTTTGTAATAACCTATAAGAGAAAAGAACCTTAAAAAGTATGTATATTTGTATACATGTTATATATAGATGTGAATCACTGGTGTATACCTGAAATGAACACAATATTGTAAATGCAATATACTTCAACAAAATAAATATACATTTTTGTAAAAAAAAATAGAATAAAATTTCACCTGGTCTTTAAAAAAAAAAAACAAACAAAACAGTTAACAGAGTAGAAGAGGAAATGGTAGATAGGTTTTACTCTTCCAACTGGGACTGGATCACTCGATAAGGTAAGAGAATCACAGTGGGCAAGGGGATTTTCCTACCTCCTTCAGTGTCTAGAAGTTAGTTTTAGATACTAATTTTACTTGAAGTGGTGTGGAGCAGAGAACTAAAGGTTATGAGAAGCAGCAGTTTTAAATGACTTCGATGAGGTTGGCACTTCCTTACTGAGGAGTTCCTGCATCTGACCTCTGTCCACAAGGCCTGAACAGACTGCAGAGTAACAGCTGCAGGTAGGAGGTGACCATCCTCTCAGAGTCTAAGATCTGGCTGAAAAAGCATGAATCCTTCAAGGAAGCCCCAGCTATGTTTTTCAGGGTTTCACAGATTATTGTTGCTGCTTAAAAATCTAAGAAGCTGCATTTTATAGCAGCGTCAGTGCAGGGGCCTCTGACAACTATTTAAAATTGTCAGCAACTCCCACCTGCTGCCCATTTCACTTCCAACCACGGTACTCTACGTGGGGTCTGCAAGCAGCAGCTGGAATGCTTAGAAGCCGAGCAGAAATCCTGACTGATTCACAGGGCAGAGGAGTTAAAACAGGACTCCAAGACTTGCTGAGGCTTTGTTCACAACCTAAAAGGCCATCTTGCCCTTTAATAAGAGTAGCATGAAAACAGATCAGCCCTCACAGAGATTATAATTAGAGCCTCAAATTATTCTATGATTTTTCATATGTAAGCTGACATTCAGTTCAAAATGATCTTGTGTTTGAGAAGGTGGCCCTTGAAAGGAAACCAAGAGAAAAAAATAAAATAGAAGCAAACCCCGCATCCCCATAAGCTCAGTCTCTGTCATCTTCCCTGGCTTTACTTGTCTTTTTACCTCTCAATATGCTGTATGTGTTTTTTGTTGTTGTTGTTTATGGCCTGTCTCACTAGAATATAAGCCTCCTTAAGACATAGATTTGTTTCTCTTTTATTAAGTGTTGCCTGACAAATAATAGGAGCTCAGAAATTTTGTCGAATGAGAGCGTAGTGAAATTAATTTGCACAACAAATGACTGCTGTGAAATGTTAGCGATTTGAGCTTTTACTTCAGAATGGTCACTGAAAGAAAAACTTTATGGGAGTCAGGGAAAAAACCAAGAGTCATTTTGGTAAAACATTAAAAGAACAATAAGAGGAGGAGGGAGAAAGTAGTAGTGAGGGAGAGGAAAACAGGTCACAGGAAGAATAACTCTATCTCTATGCATGTTAATATAAGGAAAATGAAAGAGTGCAAGATTGTGAATTCCGAGGAAATATAACAATGTTTTAACAATATCAGGATTGTTATCATTATTAATAAATTTGAGAAATAATCAGGAAAAAAGAAACATAATGATAATAAAAACGATGAGAGTCTGCATATTTTAATGAGCTTAACTGAATCCAAGTCAGTACAACTGTCTATTCAACTGTGTGGAAAAGTCAGTGAGACAGTGATGAAACGAATCAGAGCGTCTCCTCCTTAGAATCAACTGAACCTATACTGGACTCAGTTTCAATTTCTCATCTAAGGACAGAATCGAAGCTTTAAATGGTTTACAGAGGTCAAAATCAAGGAGAAATTTTTTAAAAGTGAACCCCAAAGGATATACTTAAACAAACAAGAAAACTTTATTTGAGGAAGGAGAATTTGTTTTTAATATATGGAATATACTAGTTGTGAATGCAACTATTCTTCGTGTACAAATGGTAAGTATTTAAGATGATTGAGGAGAGTTGCAGAATCATCCACCATATATTAGAGCAAGGATTAACCATAAACGGATTGTGTTTTCTTCTCTCAGTTTGGTTTTTAAATCTTTGCTTTTATTGCTTGCACAGTCATTTATTTATGTGCTGTCTTTGTACAGAAATTATTAGAATGTTTCCATAAAGTAAAGGTTGAAAATTTCCTAAGAACAGACCACAGCTACATATTTTTTATAACCTAGTATATCATGGGGGCTAAGTGGCTGCTGAATCATAGTCAAATTAATCAAATATTAACTATTCAAGCTATAATAACAGTTTCTTGGAGTATTGGTTGAAATGAGAAAAAGGACAGTGTAACAAGGAAAGTGTATCAGGGGTTAATTGTGATACCTAATTGAGTTTTTAACGACAAATCTCATATGGATCTGGACAACCTTAAAACTGCAAGAAACGCAGAATATGTACCAAATCACTTTTTACAGATCGAAAGCTTTATTGCAGGAAGATTTCTACAGAATTCAATAGTCATGGAAAACTGATATAGACTATAATTAATTATTCATTGGAAAAAAAAAAGTCCCCGGGAGAAATAAGCAAAAATCAAATTGTAGACACATAGAAAAAAATGAGAAGAGGCCAAATAAAATCTGTGCTGTGCCTGTCGGAATGGTCTGCCTTCTTCCTAGTAGACAGAATTAAACATGATAGATGTGAGCTTTCAAAGCCACCATGAGAGCTTAAATTTTTTTTTTTTTTGGTCATTGGTTTCTGAATTTCTCTGCATACAAAATAACTCCAAAAGGTCTTTTTTAAAGCAAAGTATTTTAAATCATGTTTTAAAATGTAGGAGGTGGATGTATTTAATTCTGCTTAGTGGCCTTTTAGTGACTGAATCTGAAAACTCCCGGAGTCTGATCCTTCACTCTTTTTTTGCTCGTCACCTGGTACCATGGCTCTCAAGACCTAAAAGTAACCTGTTTGGCTTAGTACAAAGAATGATCTTGAAGCAGCTGTGAGAAATGGAGTCCCCCAAGGCTGGCTAGATATTAAAAGCTTTGTGTGAGTGGGATCCGGTGGAGCTGATGTAACAAAAACCAAGGCAGTTTTCTCTCAGCTCAGTTTTACTGAAAACAGAGCGCAGAGTCTGTTGCCCATGGTCTGTCCTCTTCCTTAGAAGCGAGGAGGAACTTTTCTTTTTCTTTTCACTTTGATTAGAGTGCTGTTGCTTCCCAAAGAAGGGGAAAGTACTACATCAGCTTTTAAATATGGGCTCTCTGTCTTAGCCATGTAAGAGTGTTGGAGACATGAAAGGATTTAAATCAGTTCTCATCCTCACTATTCCTTACCAGCCTCTGTACTAGGTTGAATCTTTTATGTTTAATCAAGCTCATGGGTAGCTATCCAGATCAAAACTGGAGATATTGGGTCAGATAACATCTTCCCATATCAAAAAATCTTTTTCTCTCTTTTTGTCCAGCCTCCTCTTTATTAAGCATTACTTTAAAAAAATCATCTCTGTGTTTTATAAATCAATTCCAAAAAAAAAAAAAGACTGGTTCAAATGTTCACAAAGGCACAGGAGATTCACTAGGTTTCTATTGTGTACATTAAACTCACACAGGTGTAGACACACATGTGCACACAGACTGTAATTTTTATGATCATTCTATTTTTTGAAAAAAGCAAGAGAATTCCAGAGAAACATCTACTTCTGCTTTACTCACTATGCCAGAGCCTTTGACTGTGGGGATCACAACAAACTGGAAAATTCCTAAAGAGATGGGAATACCACACCACCTTACCTGCCTCCTTAGAAATCCATATGCAGGTCAAGAAGCAACAGTTAGAACTGGACATGGAACAATAGACTGGTTCCAAATTGGAAAAGGAGTACATCAAGGCTGTACATTGTCACCCTGCTTATTTAACTTATATGCCGAGTACATCATGAGAAATGCCGAGCTGGATGAACCACAAGCTGGAAACAAGATTTCTGGGAGAAATATCAATAACCTCCAACACACAGATGATACCACCCTTATGGCAGAAAGTGAAGGAGAACTTAAGAGCCTCTTGATGAAAGTGACAGAGGAGAGTGAAAAAGTTGGCTTAAAACTCAATATTCTGAAAACTTAGATCATGGCATCCAGTCCCATCACTTCATGGCAAATAGATGGGGAAACAGTGGAAACAGTGGCAGACTTTATTTTTATGGGCTCGAAAATCACTGCAGATGGTGACTGCAGCCATGACATTAAAAGACACTTACTCCTTGGAAGGAAAGTTATGACCAACCTAGACAGCATATTAAAGAGCAGAGATGTTACTTTGCCAACAAAGGGCCATCTAGTCAAGGCTATGGTTTTTCCAGTAGTCATGCATAGATGTGAGAATTGGACTGTAAAGAAATCTGAGCGCCGAAGAATTGATGCTTTTGAACTATGGTGTTGGAGAAGACTCTAGAGTCCCTTGGACTGAAAGGAGATCCAACCAGTCAATCCTAAAGGAAATCAGTCCTGAATATTTTTTGAAAGGACTGATGCTGAAGCTGAAACTCCAATACTTTGGCCACCTGATGCGAAGAACTGACTCATTTAAAAAGACCCTGATACTGGGGAAGACTGAGGGCAGGAGGAGAAGGGGACGACAGAGGATGAGATGGTTGGAGCGCATCACTGACTCGATGGACATGAGTTTGAGTAAGCTCCGGGAGTTGGTGATGGACAGGGAATCCTGGTGTGCTGCAGTCCATGGGGTTGCAAAGAGTCGGACACGACTGAGCAACTGAACTGAACTGAACTGAACTGAATATTTAAATAAATCACTTGATATCAGATTTGCTGTTCAGTCATTAAGTCTCTTTGTGACCCCATGGACCTGCAGCATACCAGGATTTCCTGTCCTTTACTATCTCCTGGAGTTTGCTCAGACTCATGTCTATTAAGTTGATGAGGCTGTCTAACCATCTCTGATTTACTTAGCAATAATTTTATCTTTTGGAACTCACAACAAATTAGTAGGGGAAAAAAGTGCCATAATAATGGGAGTTTTTGTCATGTACTTATGTATACATAGGCATTAAGCTGAATTTCACTCCAACCTACGTATACTTATTAGTCACTGCAGCCCCTGAAGGTTCCATATGCTCCTGACAGTCCCCTAAGACAGATGTGCTCTGTTCTTTAAGATTGATGGTTATGCCCATGAATCATCACTATATATAATGCAAAAACTGGCACTTGCCCTTGTGCTAGAACATTGATTTTTCCCATTCTATCAATGTTTACATCTTATTTTTTTAGAAGCTATACTTATTTTATCTTAATTAAAAGGTAATGATATATGTTTATGAGCCAAGTGTCTTTTAAATTACAATTAATTATGAGAGAAATACGATCTCACAGAAATACAGGTATGTTTGAGTTGTTAGGGTTAGATGTTTGGGTAAGCAGAAAAGTTTTGGTTTTTAGAGAAGGCCAAAATGTTTTGAACTTGGAAGTCAAACTAGAGAAGAAAGCATGGCTTCTAGATCAACATCAATGCTGTTCCATATCCCTAGTCTGCTAATAGGAATGAGGATGAAATGCAAGGAGCAAAACTGATGGTATCTGAACTGGAGCATGTAAGTGTGGTGGTCTGTACAGACAATATAAAGTAGGTTGTTGTTGTTCAGTAGCTCAGTCATGTCCAACTCTTTGTGACTCCATGGACTGCAACTCGCCAGGTTTCCCTGTCCTTCACCACCATCTCCCAGCATTTGCTCAGACTCATGTCCATTGGGTTGGTGATGCCATTCAACCATCTCATCCTCTGTTGTCCCCTTCTCCTCCTGCCTTCTATCTGTCCCAACATCAGAGTCTTTTTCAACAAGTCAGCTCTTTGCATCTGTTGGCCAAAGTATTGGAGCTTCAGTTTCAGCATCAGTCTTTCCAATGAGTATTCAGAGTTGATTTTCTTTAAGATTGATTGCTTTGATCTCCTTGCAATCCAAGGGACTCTCAAGAGTCTTCTCCCATACCACAGTTAGAAAGCATCAATTCTTTGGTACTCAGCCTTCTTTGTGAGGGGTGGGGGTTAAGCTGGGAGCTGCCCACAAAGTAGGTTTGGCAGCTACATAAAGTAATTGAACATTCAGAAAGATGAATTCTAATCCTGTAAGCAGATATCACAGTGCTAAGATTAACCTTCATAGTCACTCCCAGTTTAAACCTTGCCTTTGGCTCCCTAGTGCCTTAGGGATGGAATCTCTGTTTTATCCTGTCATAAAATATCTCTCAGAATCCATCTTGAGCTTCTTTCCCAAATTCCCTCTGTCCTTTCCTATATATCAAATTTCTCATCATCTCCCAGGAAATTTCTGTGATTTTACAAAATTCTCTTTTCTCAGAATGCTGTTCCCATTTTTTTTATTTAAAAAACAAAACAAGGCAACCTCTTAGACACCTTAGATGGAATAAATTCTCTCTCTTCTCTGTATGCTTTCCATCTCGCTCCAGGTGGATTAATTGACTCACTCTGCTGTTTCCTTTTGCACTTTATGTCTCTACTTGAGCTCTTACTATGTTGTATGGTAAGTGTATGTTTATAGGTATTTATTGCCCATTAGAGCTTAGAAGAATTTAAAGTCTAATGCATCTTAGAAGAACTTAAATTCTCTTCCGAGTTCTGAAACACAGATGCATACAAGAGGGCAGGCAGATAATGGAGGTGGATTTTTGGAACACTGCAGCAGTTATGATGATAAATGGCAACTCACTAAAAGTGTTGAAGACTGAATAACTGCAGAACATGTGCTGAAAAATGCAGCTAAGTGATCTCAAAATGCAAGTCAGGTAATGTCTTTATTGCCTAATGCCTCAGTGTTTTTCCAATGTTTTGTCCATAGTTTAATCAAGTCCTGCCTGACTTGAAATCTCCTAGCCTTTCTATGCTCACTGTATCACATTCCTTCTTACTCTCTCTTCTTGAAGCCTCTCTGTTCTTACATCTACAGTGCTTCTACTGTATGGCTTTTTACATGTTTCTCGCCTTTATTAACGCCCACTCATCTGAGTTCTACCGAAAGTTCTACAACCAAACCACCAAATACCTCTGTTTGTACCACTCACCACAGTGTAGCACTAGTTATTAATGCAATGTATAAGTGGTAATCACAATTATCTGTTTCTGTAGACAGATCCTAGATTTTGAGGAGGCAGTGATCTTTTAACCATTTATTCTTACTGTATCCCCAGAAATAAGTATAGTGCCAGGGAAGAGATAAGTAATATATTTTTTAAATAGATGGTTGAGTAAATAAATGAAAAATACTAAAAATACATTATTAATTTTTAAATGGATGGACAAATAGAAATGGAGATGTCCTCAAAATCCCATTATTCTAATTACACAATGAGAGAATAGGTCTGTGAAAGAACAGACAAAATTGTTTAAGATCTTATTGCACACCTTTAATTTATGCATGGAGTCACTATTTCAATAGCAAAATTATTAAATAATAATATTTACATATATATTAAATGTCATGTTTATTAACATCAGTATAAATAATTTGATATCAGAAAGATGGAAAGTAGTTTTAAAAGGTTCTTTTTCAATTTCATTAGTGGTGGAGAATAGATAGATGGTGAGAAAAGATAACCTTTAGTCCTCAGAGAGGCACTTCTGCTTCTGCTGCCAGATATTTTCCAGCCAGGGTTTCTCTACATCATTCGATTAGAGATTGATCTTTCCCCTTTTGACTTAACTCTGGAGAGAAGTAATATTTCAGTGAGTGCAGTTTTAACCTGAAAACACAAAAATCCATATGTAACAACAGTCATTCCTTGATGAAAAATAGGAAATAAAAATCAGTAATGATCAAGAAAATATTTAACTTCTTTCAAGAGAAGGAAGAAATACTTTGAAGTTGTAATAGGAAATGATGTAAAAAATAGTCTCATTTCTTTCAGCATTTAAATTTGAAATGTTTTTGTTTCTCTCAGCAAAATATTTACACTGCTCTTAACACAAACACGTTAAAAAAAAACATCTGAAATATCTTTTCAAACATATGTTACATGTATATATCTATTTCAAATACATATTTATAAATGTGCTATTGAAATATATCTAGAATCAGTTAAGTTCAGTTCAGTTTCTCAGTCGTGTCCGACTCTTTGCTATCCCATGGACTGCAGCATGCCAGGCCTTCCCATCCATCACCAACTCATGGTGTTTACTCAAGCTCATGTCCATTGAGTCGGTGATGCCATCCAATCATCTCATCCTCTGTCGTCCCCTTCTCCTGCCCTCAATCTTTCCCAGCATCAGGGTCTTTTCAAATGAGTCAGCTCTTCACAACAGGTGGCCAAAGTATTGGAGTTTCAGCTTCAACATCAGTCCTTCCAAAGAACACTCAGCACTGATTTCCTTTAGGATGGACTGGCTGGATCTCCTTGCAGTCCAAGGGACTCTCAAGAGTCTTCTCCAACACCACAGTTCAAAAGCATCAATTCTTTGGCGCTCAGCTTTCTTTATAGTCCAACTCTCCCATCCATACATGACTACTGGAAAAACCATAGCCTTGACTAGGCAGACCTTTGTTGGCAAAGTAATGTCTCTGCTTTTTAATATGCTGTCTATGTTGATCATAACTTTCCTTCCAAGGAGTAAACGTCTTTTAATTTCATGGCTGCAGTCACCATCTGATTTTCGAGCCCCCCAAAATAAAGTCTGCAACTGTTTCCCCATATATTTCCCATGAAGTGATGGGACTGGATGCCATGATCTTAGTTTTCTGAATGTTGAGTTTTAAGCCAACTTTTTCACTCTCCTCTTTCACTTTCATCAAGAGGCTCTTTAGTTCTTCTTTGCTTTCTGCCATAAGGGTGGTGTCATCTGCATATCTGAGGTTATTGACATTTCTGCCAGCAATGTTGATTCCAGCTTGTGTTTCTTCCAGCCCTGCATTTCTCATTATGTACTCTGCATATAAATTAAATAAGCAGGATGACAATATAGAGCCTTGACATACTCCTTTTCCTATTTGGAACCAGTCTGTTGTATGTCCAGTTCTAACTGTTGCTTCCTGACCTGCGTACAGGTTTCTCAAGAGACAGGTCAGATGGTCTGGTATTCCCATCTCTTTCAGAATTTTCCACAGTTTATTGTGATCCACACAATCAAAGGCTTTGGCATAGTCAGTAAAGCAGAAAGAGATGTTTTTCTGGAACTCTCTTGATTTCTGATAATCCAACGGATGTTGGGAATTTGATTTCTGGTTCCTCTGCCTTTTCTAAAACCAGCTTGAACACTTGGAAGTTCATCGTTCACATATTGCTGAAGCCTGGCTTGGAGAATTTTGAGCATTACTTTACTAGCGTGTGAGATGAGTGCAATTATGCGGTAATTTGAGCATTCTTTGGCATTGCCTTTCTTTGAGATTGGAATGAAAACTGACCTTTTCCAGTCCTGTGTCCAATGCTGAGTTTTCCAAATTTGCTGGCATACCGAGTGCAGCACTTTAATAGAATCATCTTTTAGGATTTGAAATAGCTCAACTGGAAGTCCATCACCTCCACTAGCTTTGTTCATTGTGATGCTTCCTAACACCCACTTGATTTCCCATTCCAGGATATCTGGCTCTAGGTGAGTGATCACACCATCGTGATTATTCCCTTAAATCTATTTCTCAATAATTGTAAGGGATTTGATTTAGGTTATACCTGAATGGTATAAGTGGTTTACCTTACTTTCTTCAATTTAAGTCTGAATTTGGCAATAAGGAGTTCATGATCTGATCCACAGTCGGCTCCTGGTCTTGTTTTTGCTGACTGTATAGAGCTTCTCCATCTTTGGCTGCAAAGAATATAATCAGTCTGATTTCAATGCTGACCATCTGGTGATGTCCATGTGTAGAGACTTCTCCTGTGTTGTTGGAATAGGGTATTTGCTATGGCTGGTGCGTTCTCTTGGCAAAACTCTATTAGCCCTTACCCTACTTCATTCTGTACTCCAAGGCCAAATTTGCCTGTTACTTCAGGTGTTTCTTGACTTCCTACTTTTGCATTCCAGTCCCCTATAATGAAAAGGACATCTTTTTTTGGGTGTTAGTTCTAGAAGGTCTTGTAAGTCTTCATAGAACCATTCAGCTTCAGCTTCTTCAGCGTTACTGGTCGGGGCGTAGACTTGGATTACCATGATATTGAACGGTGTGCCTTGGAAACGAACAGAGATCATTCTGTCACTTTTGAGATTGCATCCTAGTACTGTCCTCGGACGTTGGGTAGCTCCTCTTGGCTGTGCTTGTGCACCCATCGCAGCAGCCCGCTCAATAATGTACTTTTAAACAAACAGCTTGAAATTCCACCATAGTTTACTGCTACTGCTAAGTCACCTCAGTCGTGTCCGACTCTGTGCGACCCCTTAGATGGCAGCCCAGCAGGCTCCACCGTCCCTGGGACTCTCCAGGCAAGAACACTGGAGTGGGTTGCCATTTCCTTCTCCAATGCATGAAAGTGAAAAGTGAAAGTGAAAATGAAGTCGCTCAGTCATGTCTGACTCTTAGCGACCCCATGGACTGCAGCCTACCAGGCTCCTCCATCCATGGGATTCTCCAGGCAAGAGTACTGGAGTGGGGTGCTTGGGCCCAGGTAAATAACAGGGAAGGAACACAGCTCCACCCATCAACCAAAAATTGAATTAAAGATTTACTGAGCATGGCCCTGCCCATCAGAACAAGACCCAGTTTCTGCCTCAGTCAGTCTCTCCCATCAGGAAGCTTCCATAAGCCTCTTATTCTTCTCCATCAGAGGGAAGACTAACTAAAAACCACAATCAGAAAACTAACCAATCTGATCACATGGACCACAGCTTTGTCTAACTCAGTGAATATATGAGCCATGCCGTGTAAGGCCACCCAAGATGGACGGGTCATGGTGGAGAGTTCTGACAAAACGTGGTCTACTGGAGAAGGGAATGGCAAAGCACTTCAGTATTCTTGCCTTGAGAACCCCATGAACAGTATGAAAAGGCAAAAAGATAGGACACTGAAAGATGAACTCCCCAGGTCGGTACGTGCCTAATATGCTACTGGAGATGAGTGGAGAAATAGCTCCAGAAAGAATGAAGAGACAGAGCCAAAGCAAAAACAACACCCAGTTGTGGATGTGACTGGTGATAGAAGCAAAGTCCGATGCTGTAAAGAGCAGTATTGCATAGGAACCTGGAATGTTAGGTCCATGAATCAAGGCAAATTGGAAGTGGTCAAACAGGAGATGGCAAGAGTGAATGTCAACATTTTAGGAATCAGCAAACTAAAATGGACTGGAATGGGTGAGTTTAACTCAGATGACCATTTTCACCATATTTCTCCACAAAAATATTTTGTTTTTCTATTTGCTTTACATGACTGTTCAGTCTGTACTTTGTGACTTAATTTTTCATTGAAATATATTTTAGGTAATTAGCTATGTTAACATGTGAGATGTATTTCAGTCAATTACACAGGCACATAGTATGTCATTGTAGGCATATGGTGCATTGTATTTATTCATTCTCTTGTGGATGTTCTGTTTTCCATGTTAATTTCTTAAAAACAAGGCTCTTATGAGTAGTGTGATTCTTCTAGTGGATATGTGCAAATGTTTCGCTGCAGTGTATATCTAGGCAAAATATGGCTAAATGCAAAACTTTTTTAAGTGACTGCACTAATGTATACTCCCACCATCAGGGAATGGGAGTGCTCATTAGGCTTTGGATATCCCCTGATCTTGGTAGCATTAGCAGACTTTTAAAATTTGCCAGTCTAGTTAAAATGGTATTTCATTGTTTATAAGTTTAAGAATGAAATTCAGTGAATTTTAACATATTCACAATTATGTCACCATCAACACAACTGAAGTTTGGAATATTTTTATCACTCCAGAAAGAACACATTAGGAGTCACTCCCCATAACCTTCAGCTCAGTCATAGGCAGTACTTTCTGTCAATATAGATTTGTCTAATATGAATATTTCATATAAACGAGAGCATACAATTTGTGATCTTTTACAACTGGTTTTTTAATGTTTTCAAGGATTGTCAGTGTTCACATGTATCGGTATTTGATTTCTTTATATTACTGAATAATAGTTTATTGTATGGATATATTTCACTTTGTTTATCCATTCCTCAGTTAATGGACATTTGAATTTTTTCCATGTTTTGATTCTTATGAATGATATTGCTATGAACATTTGTATACCAGCCTTTATATGGATGTGCATTCACGCACTGTCGCTTCAGTTGTGTCCAACTCTGCAACCCTATGTGCTGTAGCCTGCCAGGCTTCTCTATCCGTGGGATTCTCCAGGCAAGAATACTGGAGTGGGTTGCCATGTCCTCCACCAGGAGATTTTCCCCACCCAGGGATGGACACACATTTTCATTTCTCTTAGGTATATACTTAAGAGTGGAATTGCTGGATTATATGGTAACTCTGTTTATTTAACATTTTGAGGAACTACCAAATTGTTTTCCAAAGTAGCTTCACTATTTTACCTTCCCACCCGCAGTGGTTGAAGACTCTGATTTCTCTACAACTTCATCAACACTTATTTTCTGTATTTTTGGTTATAGTCATTCTACTAGACATGAAGTGGTCTCTCTTCGTGGTTTTTCTTTGTATTTTCCTAATGGTTCATGTAGATACTCGTTTCATTTGCTTATTCACCATTTGTATATCATCTTTGAACAGATGTCTCTTCAAATTCTTTACCCAAATTTAATTAGATTGTCTTTTTACTATTGAGTTGTAGGTTATTTTTATATGTTCTAGATACAAGTCCCATACCAGATATATCCTTTGAGTGAGTTTCATTTCAGGTCAAATAATGACAACACTCCATTGATAGGTATTTTCCAGGGAGCTGTAAGGTTGCCTAATGACAGTTCTTTGGCCATATGACTTCTTGCCAAGCCTCAAACCCAGTCTTCCCCCGTCCAATGACTGCAAGGCTTCTGGTTTTCATAGCTCTGTGGTTTTGAGGCTCATAATTTTCAAGGCTACTGTGGAGCTGTGAAGAAGAGGGCTTATATCCAGAATACATAAATAACCCTCACAATTCAATAATAAGAAACCAAAAACTCGATTTAAAAATTGGCAAGAGACTTAAAGCGATGCTTTACAACAGCAGAAAATATGAACGACAAATTAGAACTTGAAAAGATGCTCAATGTCATTAGCTATTAGGGAAATGTAAATTAAAATCTTTATGAGATAACATGACATGCCCACTAGAATGGAAAAGACTCAATACCAACTGCTCGTAAAAATGTGGAACAACTGGAGTTCTTTCACTGTACTGGTAGGAATGAAAAAATAATGGTACAAATATTCTGGAAAACAGTTTTTTAATTTCTTACAAAACTAAAGAATTCCTTACATGTCCCAGCAGTTCCACTCTAGAAATTAACCCAACAGAAATCAAAACAAAATCCATTTGGTAAATGTTCATAGCAGCATTATTCATAATAACCAAAATCTAGAAATAATTTATAAGTCTATCAAAAGGCAGGTGGATTAAACCCATAGAATATGAGCAGCATTAAAAAGGAAGTAACTGCTAAAAGGTACAATATGGATGGATTTCAAATGCACTGCACTGAAGCAGCCAGACACAAAAGACTGTATACTGTATGATTCTGTTTATATGGCATTCTAGAAAATGCATAATAGTAGTAATAGAAAATGGATCAAAGTTTGCCAGAGGCTAGGTATAAGGGAATGGAATTGCCTGCAGTGAGGCTGAAAAGAACTTTTTGGAGTGATTGAAAGTTTTCAGTATCTAGATTGTGGTGGTGATAAATATGTACATTTATCAAAGCTCATTGAATTATGTACTTATGGTGAATTTTGCAGTATGAAAAGTATACCTCATTAAACTTGGCAGAAAATATTTACACAGATATTATATTGACCTTTATATTATTACAAATATTAAATATATTTATATTTACATTTAATAGAGACTAGACAAAAATAAGATGATGCCGTGAAAGTACTGCACTCGATATGCCAGCAAATCTGGAAAACTCAGCAGTGGCCACAGGACTGGAAAAGGTCAGTTTTCATTCCAATCCCAAAGAAAGGCAATGCCAAAGAATGCTCAAACTACCGCACAATTGCACTCATCTCACAGGCTAGTAAAGTAATGCTCAAAATTCTTGAAGCCAGGCTTCAGCAATACGTGAACCGTGAACTTCCAGATGTTCAAGCTGGTTTTAGAAAAGGCAGAGGAACCAGAGATCAAATTGCCAACATCTGATGGATCATCGAAAATGCTAGAGAGTTTCAGAAAAACATCTATTTCTGCTTTATTGAGTATTCCAAAGCCTTTGACTGTGTGGATCACAATAAACTGTGGAAAATTCTGAAAGAGATGGGAATACCAGACCATCTGACCTGCTTCCTGAGAAACCTGTATGCAGGTCAGGAAGCAACAGTTAGAACTGGACATGGAACAACAGACTGGTTCCAAATAGGAAAAGGAGTATGTCAAGGCTGTATATTGTCACCCTGCTTATTTAACTTATATGCAGAGTACATCATGAGAAACGCTGGGCTGCAAGAAGCACAAGCTGGAATCAAGATTGCCAGGAGAAAAATCAATAACCTCAGATATGCAGATGACACCACCCTTATGGCAGAAAGTGAAGAAGAACTAAAGAGCCTCTTGATGAAAGTGAAAGAGGAGAGTGAAAAAGTTGGCTTAAAACTCAACGTTCAGAAAACTAAGATCATGGTGTCTGGTCCCATCACTTCATGGGAAATAGATGGGGAAACAGTGTCAGACTTTATTTTTGGGGGCTCCAAAATCACTGCTGATGGTGACTGCAACCATGAAATTAAAAGACACTTACTCCTTGGAAGGAAGGTTATGACCAACCTAGATAGCATATTTAAAAGCAGAGGCATTACTTTGCCAACAAAGGTCCATCTAGTCAAGGCTATGGTTTTTCCAATGGTCACATATGGATGTAAGAGTTGGATGATGAAGAAAGCTGAGCACTGAAGAATTGATGCTTTTGAACTCTGGTGTTGGTGAAGACTCTTGAGAGTCCCTTGGACTGCAAGGAGATCCAACCAGTCCATCCTAAAGGAGGTCAGTCCTGGGTGTTCATTGGAAGGACAGATGTTGAAGCTGAAACTCCAATACTTTGGCCACCTCATGCGAAGAGTTGACTCATTGGAAAAGACCCTAATGCTGGGAAGGTTTGGGGGCAAGAGGAGAAGGGGACAACAGAGGGTGAGATAGTTGGATGGTATCACCGACTCGATGGACATGGGTTTGGGTAAACTCTGGGAGTTGGTGATGGACAGGGTGGCCTGGCGTGCTGCGATTCATGGGGTCACAAAGTGTTGGACATGACTGAGCGACTGAACTGAACTGAACTGAGACAAAAATATGTATCAATAACATTACATACATAGCAACAGTATCAATGATAGCAAATGTATAAGGTTTAGAGGAGTAAATCTAATAAATTGTGTGAAAACATCATGTAGGAAACTTATAAAGCCTTATTAAAATATTTAGAGAAAATCTTTATAGATGAGGAGAGCCATCATATTCATGGATCAAAAAACTGAATGTTATAAAAATATCAGCTTTCTTCAGATAAGTCATAAATTCAAGTTAAATTCATTCACTCAGCAAATATTTACTGAGTACATATCTTTACTCAGGCAAGATCTATTTTAGGTACTTGAGATGTACCAATGATGAAATCCAAAAATAACTCTGCCAATTTTGAGTTTATAGTCTAGCTGGTGGGAGATGGCTAGGTGTGAGGGAGAAAAAATAACAATAGACATATGAATAAATAAACCATATAGTATCTTACAAGATAAATAAATAAACCATATAGTATCTTACAAGATAATACTTTACTATGAACAGAAAGTAGAGGCAAGAAAATGATTAAAAATGGTGGAATGGGCGTTACAGCACTTTTAAGTGAAGTTTTCTTTAAAATCAATTTTATTCTAAAATATGTATGTGGAAGAACAAGTTAGCTAAAATATCTAACTCATTACTGAAGAATACATACATACTAAAGAGAGATTCTCTAAGAGATACTAAGACTATATTAAAGCTATACTTATATGGTAGTATCGTATTGCTGACTGTTAGACAAAGGAAGAGAATAGAGAATTCATAAATAGACCCAAAGAGATATGGAAACCATATAAGGAAGGAAAAGATGGATTATTTAATGAAAAATCCTGAAATAGATACCTACTTCACGTGTCTCAGAAATAGTTTCAAATGAAAAGACTTACAGGACAAAATATTTAAGATGGCAGTATAAGAGAATACCCTCATGAAATTGTGGTGAGAAAGATGTTCTTAAGCAGAATTTAAAATGGCAAAAATTGCAAACTTTTTAATCAAAATTTAAAAAGGAAACTACACTATATTTAAGAACTTTTTAATTTCAATAAGAATACCTACTGTATTAGTAATCAAAACTTTGAGTTACATTCACAGCATCATTTCACATTCATCAGGTTGACAAAAAGTAGAGACTAACATTTTCAAATAACAACAAGGATGTGAAACAATGGATACCATATCTTACTTCCAGGAGTACAGAGTGGTATGACTTCTTTGTAAAGAAACTCATGATGCCTCATAAGACGCTTGCTCCTTGGAAGGAAAGTTATGACCAACCTAAACAGCATATTAAAAGACAGAGACATTACTTTGCCAACAAAGGTCTGTCTAGTCAAAGCCATGGTTTTTCCAGTAGTCATGCATGGATGTGAGAGTTGGACTATAAAAAAGGCTGAGTGCCAACGAATTGATGCTTTTGAACTGTGGTCTTGGAGAAGACTCTTGAGAGTCCCTTGGACAGCAAGAAGATCCAACCAGTCCATCCTAAAGGAGATCAGTCCCGAATGTTCATTGGAAGGACTGATGTTGAAGCTGAAACTCCAACACTTTGGCCACCTCATGTGAAGAACTGACTCATTTGAAAAGAACCTGATGCTGGGAAAAGATTGAAGGTGGGAGGAGAAGGGGATGACAGAGGATGAGATGGCTGGATGGCATCACTGACTCAGTGGACATTAGTTTGAGTAAACTCCAGAAGTTGGTGATGGACAGGGAGGCCTGGCTTGCTGCAGTCCATGGGGACTCAAAAAGTCAGACACGACTGAGTGACTGGACTGAATTGAACTGAACTGTGATACCATACAGTATTTGTCTTTTTTGACATGTTTCACTTTAGCATAGTGCCCTCCAAGTCTATCTGTGTTGTTGAAAATGGAAGATTTTCATTCTATTTTTAGTTGAATAATATTCCACTGTGCATGTGTATATATATATCTTCTTTGTTCATTTATCAGTTCTTAGACACAGATTGCTTCTGTAACTCGGCTATTATAAACAATGCTGCTATGGATATTGGGGTGCATGTTTCATTGTGAATTAGTGTTTTTGTTTTGGGTAGGAGTGAAATTGCTGGGTCATGTGATCATTCTGGTTTTAGTTTTTTGAGAAAACTCCACACTGTTTTCCACAGTGGCTGCACTAATTTACATTCCCACTAACAGTATACAGAGGCTCCCTTTTTCCACATCCTCACCAACATTTGTTATTAGTATTCTTTTTGATGATAGCCAATCTGACTGGTATGAAGTAATATCTCATTGTGGTTTTTAATTTGCATTTTTCTGATTAACAGTGTTGATCTTTTTATGTGCCTATTGGCCATCTGTATGTCTTCTTTGGAAGAATGTCTATTCATGCCTTCTGCCCATTTTTCAATTGAGTTTGCTTTTTTTTTTTATGTTGAGTTGTACGAACCATTGATATATTTTGGATATTAATCTCTTATGGGTCATATCATTTACAGATGATTTCTCCCATTCAGAAGGTTGCCTTTTCCATTTGTCATTGGTTTCCTTTGCTGTGCAAAAGTTCAAAAGTTTAATTAGATCCCACTTGTTTTTGTTTTATTTTGTTTTGCTTTAGAAAGAAGATCCAGAAACGTTATTATGGTTTATGTCAAAAAGAATTCTGCCTATGTTTTCTTCTAGGAGTGTTATGGTTTTTGGCCTTAAATTTAAGTCTTTAATCCACTTTGATTTTATTTTTGTATATGTTGTGAGAAAATGTTCTAATTGCATTTTTTACATATAATTGTCCAGTTTTCTCAGGACCACTTGTTGCACAAACTTTTGTCATCATTATATATTCTTGCCTGCTTTGTTGTAGATTAATTTCAGAGCCACCAGGGAATGCCCTGAACACTCTTTAATTCTATATAAAAAAATAATTGCTATTTTAATTCTTAAAAACATTTTTCCTTATTCTTTTAATTCTTAGTAAAAAGTTATAAAGTGTTTCTTTACTGTAATAATTAAACAGAAGTTGATAATAAAGGTTATGTTAGTTATGTGCAGAGTGCTGCCACAAAAAGGACTGAAAAGTAGATTGGTTTATATGGCAAAGATGTTTCTTTCCCTCATGGAAAAATCTGAATTGCATTTTTTAGGCTGCCAGGAAGCTCTGTCAGGGAGTTATTTTTCCCTTGTGGCCATTCAGGGGCTTGAGTTCCTTCCAGGTTCTTGCTTCTCCCATTCTCCAGGGCAGTCAGGGATCTCAAACTTCTTTGTGCCATGGACCTCTTTGGTAATCTATTAAAGTATATGGATTTTCTTTTCATAAATACATAAAATAAAATGCATCAGATTAAAAGGGAACAAATTACATTAAAACACCATAATCAAAATATAAATATATGCTTCCTTAAAAGTTTAAATTATGATGTAAAAAGTTTGTATGATATTAACTATATAAATGTATTAAATTGTTAAAAATTTCTTATATATGTATGTGTATGTACATGCACATATTGCCTTTAATTTTTAAAATTCTAAATCACACAAATTTAGTTTTTTAGACTCATGCAAATTAGTCAATAACAAAATAACCTTGTAAAACAACAGTATGATTATAAGCTGACCTTCTAACACTGCCTAAGGAAGAAGGACCAGTTTTGAGCAATGAAGATAACTATCCATCAGATTATTCTGTTGCAATATCTCTGCTATAACCAGTGAGACCCCAATAATTATGCCCTCTGGTAGTCAGATGATAGAAAGGAGAATTCACCTTTATTAACTATTTATTTATAAGAACATTTTAAACTTGAAAAGTTTTTAGATCTGAGAACTTTATATCACTTGTAATCACCTCAGATTTTTTTTAAAAGGATATAAGATTGAAGGTAAAATAGGCTACTGGTAGAAGAAAAATTGCTGCTTGGAAATCAGTTCCATGTGATCCATCTGCCTGAGGCCCATCTTATCTTCATCCAGTGCAGAGGTATATGTATATCAGTGCTTATTTGAGTGGTTTATATAGTCCATCTTTAAAACCACAAATTTCTTATTTAATAGAGAGTGATGAGTGATTTCTTTTGGTAATTATAAATAGAGTATATTATCTTGAATCTGTTTAATATTCATAATTACATAATTATATCACTATGTTGCATCACTGTTGCTTAACCTTTTGGGGGGACCACTTGGAAACTTGGTAAAAAGCTATGGACTCTTTTCCTCAGGAAAAAAACACATGCACTCAAATACACAAATTTCACATAAAGTTTAGAGGTGTTTACTGACACCTTAGTACTCCTCCAGAGGCATCTCTAGGATTAAATTCAGGACCTGTTTAAAACCCTGCTTTACATTTTCAGGTAATGGCAAAGGAATCAATAAAAGAGTGGTAAGATCATTTTTCTATAGTCACTTCTACAACAGATTTCTTTTTCTCATTATGCTGGTCTTTTTGCTAGCAAAGTCACCTTGGTGATATTTTCTTGTTTATCCTTGATACAAATGTACTAACTCTGTCTTCCACTATAATTTGATTCTCACTGTACAAACTAATGAAAGTAAGTAATGTTGTGAGTCATCTAAAATCATACATTATTCACAAGGTTCAGCTGTTTACATACACTTATTCAAAACAATTTAAGACCCTAATTGTATTTTAATTACTTTTAATATAAAATTGTATGCATTTCTCAGTATATATTACCCTAGAAGAGACAGAAATTCAGAAGTTTATTAAATGACAGAGGAAATTTCTCATATATAATAGGATGACCGGTTGGGCATTTTCCAGTTGTTCCAGAATTGGTGACTAGAACCCAAAGCTTGCATTTGAAGAGTTACTCACTTTCTGAAGAGATACTCCAAAAATGGAGTTCAGAATCCTCTCTGTAGGGTTTACCAGGCAGGATAAGAACCAGCCCTGGAAAGCTACAGAGTGGTTAGTATTAATAGCACAGGTGCTGTATTGAGTTGGCTTGCTTCAAATCCAGACCTGGCCACACTGTATTCATGAGCAAGTTACTTAATCTCCCTTCCCGGCAGCCTCCCCAATAAAATGGGAATAATAATAGCGAGAAAATAGTGCTCACAACACTTACACTTAGCACTTAGTAAATGCTCAATGTGCTTATACCTAGCAGATAGTAATACTACTGGATAATTTCTGTGCTGCAGTGTCCTCCTTTGCAAATTCCTACTTCATAGGATTATTGTGAAGATTAAATGCCAGCACAGGTGTAGATAACAGGAAAATTAACTGGGCCTAGATAAGTAATAAATGTGTATTATATACATTTAATAGTTAATACAGCCATTCTCCCAGGTGTGTGTACATGTGGGCGGCTGTGTGTGTGTGTGTGTGTGTGTGTGTGTGTGTGTGTGTAAAACCTGGAGAATACACACGTAGAAAGCATGGGGGTAGCAAGCCAGGTGGAATGGTAAGTGTTTTCTTTGATGGCATTCTTTCTGAATGAGGAAAGGTGTTTCCTCCACATCCAAAGGAAATTAAGGAGGCTTCATAAGAATCACGCAGAGAGGAGGGCTCCCTGTTGAAGGAGCAGGGACTCCATTTCCTTCTTAAGTGCCCGTTTAGCAAGACTTACTGACATGCCATGTCACCAGTATTCCTTCCTATTCCACTTAATGTCTAACCATCCTTTAGGTATTATCTCCAGTGTCACTTCCATAGGTAGTTTTTCCTATCCCTCAAACCAGATAATATCTCCTATATAGGCATAAAGCACTTCTTTTTATAGAATTTATCAGAGTTGACACTTTAATAATTCATTTAGGTCTACTGAATACTTTTCTACCTTATTAAGGTAAAAAATTTAATGCGGCAGTGACTATGTATTCATACCTCACTCTAGTGTCTAGCTTGATGACTAGCTTATGATTAAACACTTGATAATTTGGGGGTAAATAAATGAATGAAGTAAATTGGGGGAGAGACTTCTCAATGTTCAGTTGAAATTGAATGGTGTTGAATATTGGGTTAACAAGATCCTAAAGAAACACAAATGCTGGTGAGTTCAGCTAGGGAAGAATGAGATCAATTCTCATCAGGTGATCATAGGAGGTTTATCATATAATGGTGGATTAGAATGAGAATTTGAAGGAAGGTAGATTTATCTGTCTTCCTTTATATGATCAACTTCCTATGATCAGCTAACCAGGATTGTGAATAAATGAATCTGGGAATAAAAAGAAGGGACTTTATATAAAAAAAAGGATACATATATAATTGTGAGAAATTTGTCATTATACAGCCCCTTTCATGTCATATTAAGTATTAGATTCCCATAAAGAGTGTTAGATATTAAAGCATTTAAGCAGAGAAGAACACGAGAGTATATTTGACAAGGTTGATATAGAAAACCAAAATTACTTTAGGTATTTTGTGCAGAAAGTGACTTAACAGAGGATTTGGTAATTGAAAAACTGTTGAAACAGTTTAAGAAATGAACACCAGCCTAGATCTTCAGAGTTGGCTGCACAATGCTTCTCAAAACCCAAGAAGCTAGTAAGTAGATACTAAGACTCTGCCAGAAAAGTTTTAAAGCTGCTGCCAAACTTTGTATCCATTTGACTTTGATTAGTGGCAGAAACAAACAAACCAGATCAAACATACAAAATGTCTCGATATTAGTCCTGCCTTTCAAATATTACAACATAGCATGTAGTAGGCAAAATGTAATTTGCATCAAGAAAACCAGCAGTGGAGCTTCTAGGTTGGTGAACACAGGGATGTGTGGGTGTAACCACAGGGGGCCTGAAAGCCCCCCACCCACCTGTACTTTGTTTTATGCCTGTGTTCCATTTGGCTTTTCCTGAAATGTATTTTTTTTTTAATAGAAGCAGAATCTTGAACTTTATAAGGAGAGCATTGGAGTTTCACAGTTCCTACCAGGTCTCCTTACAGACGCAATCAATTGCAATTCTGTCACACCTTGATGATGTTTTCCTTGGCCAGAAATGCAGTAAGTACAATTAACATTGAACAACCCAGGTTTGAACTGTACAAGCCTACTTATATGTGGATTTCTTTTTCAGTACTAAATACTATGGTACTCAAGATCTGTGATTGGTTGAATCTTTGGATGGGGACATAATATACACGAAGGGCCAACTATAAGTTATTCCCAGATTTCTGACTGCACAGAGGATGGGCACCCCAAATCCCCTCTTTGTTCAAGGGTCAACTGTAGTCTCAGAAATCTAAGCATTCAGAAAGTTATGGCAAGAAAGAACCACTTAAAATACTCACTGGATTTCCATGACACATTTGGTAATGCTGTGGTAGCTAGCAGAACCATTTTCTGTGTTGTCATATGAGTGCTTGCTATCACAGGATGGAATAGAATGGAACCTGGTAGAGACATCCTAAAGGGGTAGAGAGATAAGTGACCATTTGTTTCTAAATCAATTTGTCATCTCAGCTCTCTGCTGCTCATTATAGTATAATTGAAGAAAGGAAATACATTTGAAACCTAAAAAAGAAAGCAAACAAAAAACCAAGCAGCAAAGAAACCAAAGAAATGTAGTCTTGGTCTCTGTCTCTTCAATCTTGACCTTCTCTTCTTTCTCTCCACACCATAGTTTCTATTGCCACCCAGAGTTTGGGTCAATGCACAGCATCCATTACGAAAAGTTTCTTTTTTAATTAATTCACTGCCAATGTACTAGTTGGCTTGGAGTTAAAAGACTGAAATAGGTGGTGAGGGAGAGAAGTCACCAATTACTTACTCTCTGGTGCTTTCAAATATGTGGTGCTTTCAAATATGACAAAAACTTCAGCCAATGTAATAGATAACTTTTTCTTTCAGGGTTAGTATGTAATCATTTATTCCCTTTAAAGTATATAATCAATATGTTTAAAAAATCCTTTAGAAACTGAATTTGAACCATAGGAACATTGCAATTTATATTGAGGAATCAAAAATTCAGTAAACCTTTTGAATTGTTTTCCATGAAAAGACAGAAAAGTGGACAAAAAATGTAATATTTGAAAATGTGCAATGATATGGTATTACCTTTTAATAAAAAATATTTGATGTAATCACAAAATTTCATTAATTTTTAAATATTAAGGAAATATTACCTATCAGTATTACTTTTTCAAGAATAGCATCCACACTTAGTTAATCACCAATAATCCATTCATCAAGTTTATGTATAGCCATGACCAGTCTACAGCCCACATCCCAGCCTACATTTTGCTTTTTACAGTTCTTCCATTTGGAAATGAAAGTTAGGATCCTTGCCAATAACAACCACCTCCAATGTTTTCGATATTGCTACCATCACCCTGGCAACACAGAAGACAGGACATAAATAGTTGCTCTGCCAAACATATCTATTGCCTTGTTATACTCGTGGGAGTTAGAGTTGTCAAGGAAAGTTTATACCAAAGTTAAAAGTAAATTTGGACTTATCAATGGCAAGATTTTTCTAAAAAGTACATTCTACTATATGTAGATAATTAAGTAAAAGTGTAAATAAAATATAAACTACATGATACCAAAAAAATCTATTTTGTTCCCCAGCACTGAGCATTAGCAGATGCTCTATAAATATTTGCTGAATGGACAGATTTCTTCACTGCGTATTTGGATTCCTAAGGCCAAAGCATACAGTTTAACATTATTTATGATTGCTTATGTTACTGTATTTGTTACATTAAAACTTTTTTAAAAAAATGATAGTCCAGAATGTTTTTAGGTGACAGACTTGTAAATGCATGTGGAGATTTAATTAACTAATTTCAGTTGAACTATCTGGTATCTATAAATAGACTTAAATTGTCAGATGTCATCAATGCTCTTGACACTAAATTAGATGCTTTTTTATACATTTGTGGCATTTTAACCTCCCCAGTGCCACATCTTATAGGTATTTTGCAGATCTAGACTCTAATCAGTCAGCAGACTTAAGCAAGATTAACATACCTTGTTAGGGGAAGGCAAGACATGAAGCCAGTTTCATCTGGTATCAAAGCCTGCAGTCCTGCTGGAGTAGTCCTCTGACTACCTCACCTGGTATCTCTCCTCCATCTCTCAAGTTGTTTGGACCTTTCTGGGGGTGGTGATGTTCAGTTGCTAAGTCATGTCTGACTCTTCGTTACCCCATGGACTGCACTGCACCATGCTCCTCTATCCTCCACTATCTTCTGGATTTTGCTCAGATTCATGTCCACAGAGTCATGATTCTATTGAACTCTCTCATCCTCTGCTGCCCCCTTCTCCTTTTGCCTTCAGTCTTTCCCAGCATCAGGATCTCTTCCAATGAGTCGCTTTTCACATGAGGTAGACAAAGTGTTGGAGCTTCAGCATCAGTCCTTCCAATGATTCAGGGTTGATTTCCTTGAGGATTAACTGGTTTGGTCTCCTTGCAGTCCAAGGGACTCTCAAGAGTCTTCTCCAGCACCTCCTTTCTGGAGGTACGAGGCTAATTTAGCAATTAGGCTGTTGTGCAAACCTGGTTTTACTTGCTTAGAATCCCTGCTATCATCTCTTTTGAGTAGGACCCTTGGCACCTTTTCCATAGCTCAGAAACTTCCCACTTTCAAAGGAGAGGGGCTGTGGGAGCAGAGCAGTATGAATATCCCACATGTGTACTGAGGATCTTTTTGAGAGTAGAAAATTAGATACATCACTCACCTCCCAGATGAGGAAATACTTGGCCTGGTAATGAAAACATGAAATTTGGGTAATCAGAACATTCTCAACATTGTAATTTTACACACAAGAAAACTGAGACCTAGAGGAGTGAAGTGAGGCAAATTTGTGCCTCCCCCTTCCCTGGAGAGTGTGAAGGCAGCTGTGTACACATAAGAAGAGAACTTCTCCACTGTGCTGGTACCTTGATCTTGGACTTCCCGTCCTCCAGAACTGTGAGAGGTAAACGTCTACTGTTTAAACCTCTCATTCTGTGTGTGCTTAGTCACTCAGTCATGTCCAATGTTTTATGACCCCATGGACTGTAGCCCACCAGGTTCCTCTGTCCATGGGGATTCTCCAGGCAAGAATACTGGAGTGGGTTGCCATGCCCTCCTCCAGAGGATCTTCCCAACCCAGAGTTCAAACCCAAGTCTCCCACATTGCAAGCAGATTCTTTACCATCTGAGCCACCAGGGAAGCCCAAGAATACTGGAGTGGGTAGCATATCCTTTCTCCAGGGGATCTTCCTGACTCCAGAATTGAATCAGGGTCTCCTGCTTTGCAGGTGGATTTTTTACCAGCTGAGCTACCAGGGAAGCTTTCAGGGAAGCTCTCATTCTGTTTTATTTTGTTATAGTAGCCCAAACTGACTAATACACACTTGTCTTTCTCAGATTTCTAAAGTGTTGGCCTATGCCATAGGTGATTTGGTGATTGCAGCCATGAAATTAAAAGACGCTTACTGCTTGGAAGGAAGGTTATGACCAACCTCAGTTCAGTTCAGTTCAGTCACAGTCGTGTCCGACTCTTTGCGACCCCATGAATTGCAGCACGCCAGGCCTCTCTGTCCATCACCAACTCCCGGAGTCTACCCAAACCCATGTCCATCGAGTCGGTGATGCCATCCAACCATCTCATCCTCTGTCGTCCCCTTCTCCTCCCGCCCCCCAATCCTACCCAGCATTAGGGTCTTTTCCAATGAGTCAACCCTTCGCATGAGGTGGCCAAAGTACTGGAGTTTCAGCTTCAACATCAGACCTTCCAATGAACACCCAGGATTGATCTCTTTTAGGATGGATTGATTGGATCTCCTTGCAGTCCAAGGGACTCTCAAGAGTCTTCTCCAACACCACAGTTCAAAAGCATCAATTCTTCAGTGCTCAGCTTTCTTCACTGTCCAAATCTCACATCCATACATGACCACTGGAAAAACCATAGCCTTGACTAGACGGATTTTTGTTGGCAAAGTAATGTCTCCGCTTTTAAATATGCTATCTAGGTTGGCCATAACCTTCCTTCCGAGGAGTAAGCGTCTTTTAATTTCATGGCTGCAATCACCATCAGCAGTGATTCTGGAGCCCCAAAAATAAAGTCTGACACTGTTTCCACTGTTTCCCCATCTATTTCCCATGAAGTGATGGGACCAGATGCCATGATCTTAGTTTTCTGAACGTTGAGCTTTAAGCCAACTTTTTCACTCTCCTCTTTCACCTTCATCAAGGGGCTCTTTAGTTCTTCTTCACTTTCTGCCATAAGGGTGACCTTGATAGCATGTTTCAAAGCAGAGACATTACTTTGCCAACCAAGGTCCGTCTAGTCAAGGCTATGGTTTTTTCCAGGAATGGACGGCTTTAGCTTCTGCAGAAAAAGTTTGGAAACCGGCTAGCTTCCGTAGTCAGGCCTGGGCACGTGAAAAAAAAAGTAAAGCAACCTATATTAAAGCAACCTATATTCTATTCAGTTCTATTTTTGAGGCAGACTTCTTGGTTATGGCAGATTTTGCTGTAGTTAGAATGATTGCTTCTTCCTCACTGCTTCTGAAGATGTTATTTCCTTATTAGGGCTGATAAAACTTCCTAACTTTTCAGTTAATGCCAAATTCTTCTAAATGCTAAATTCTTCTTCAACCTACATGTTCAGATAACTTTTATTGGCCATTAGACTAGCTAAAGTTTATTTTGCATTCTATTTACTCTTCTAAATTTTTTAATAATGATAGTAATTTAAAAAATTTAAGCAAAGTTTAGTTTGATTCCCCCAGTACATCAGCTCACAATGTATTACTATAGCTGTGCCAATCTGTCTACATTCAGCTTGATGTTGGTTAGCCAAGCGGTGCCATGTTCACAGTGTTTATTATGGTCAAAGTTCTCCATTGGATAGTATACTCTAACATAACAAAAAGCTTGGAACAGTCAACATTCCCTTTATAACTCTTAAGAATCTGCTTCTTGAGATTTTGACTACATAAGACAAATATTTCTAAAGACAAACCACTCTATTCTTCTAACCTCATTTTAAGGGAAAGAGTAGTAATTATCAGAGTCCTGCTGGCCTGCTTTTGTTTAAGCATTATCTGTTGAAAATATGTAAGGTCATCCCTTGGAACTTCAATTTACATGATAGCCTTTAGCACCACTCTTATGGACATTACAGGAATCTAAAATTGATCAAATTTCATATTTTTAATAATTTACTATAAAATTAGTTGAGACTCCAACTAGAATACAGAATTATCATGTGTGTGTTTCCACAGTTGAGGCAAACATTTATAAAATATTTTTTAAATGCTGAATTGAAAGTGTTATTAGAGAACAATGAATCAAAACCCACTAGTTTTACAATGGAAAAGCTGTGATATAGAAAGGACTTGTTGAAAAATTATACACAATTAGGTAAAATAAAAAGGGTCAGAAGTTAATGTTTGTTCATATTGCCTTATATTCTGTGTCTTTAACCAATCATTTTACAGCTCATTTTAACAGGAAACCTTAGGAGATTTAGGAGTCTTCTGATGCCTGGTGAAAAAAATCCCTCTGATAAGTTTCTCTGCTGCCTGATTCTGGATTTAATTAATCGCCTTCTCTTTTGGAAGCTATTATCACAGAGATCACCTTTTTGTTGTAGAAGTAGCCCTAGTGGTAAAGAACCTGCCTGCCAATGCAGGTTAGATATAACAGATGTGGGTTCAACCTCTGGGTCAGAAAGATCCCCTGGAGAAGGTCATGGCAACCCATTCCAGTATTCTTGCCTGGTGAATCCCATGGACAGAGGAGCCTGGCAGGCTGCGGTCCATAGGGTTTCACAGAGTCGGACACGACTGAAGCAACTTAAAACGAAGCACTGCTGCTGCTGCTGCTGCTGCTAAGTCATTTCAGTCATGCCTGACTCTGTGCGACCCCATAGATGGCAACGCACCAGGCTCCGCCGTCCCTGGGATTCTCCAGGCAAGAACACTGGAGTGGGTTGCCATTTCCTTCTCCAATGCACAAAAGTGAAAAGTGAAAGTGAAGTCGCTCAGTCGTGTCCAACTCATAGCGACCCCATGGACTGCAGCCTACCAGGCTCCTCCATCCATGGGATTTTCCAGGCAAGAGTACTGGAATGGGGTGCCATTGCCTTCTCCAAAAACGAAGCACGGTAGCGTTCAAACCAATGTCACTGAAGTCAGTCCTCATTTCGAATTCAAAATGGTTTACTTGTTATCTGTAGAAGTCGCTCAGTCATGTCTGACTCTTTATGACCCCATGAGCTGTACAGTCCATGGAATTCTTCCAGGCTAGAATACTGGAGTGGGTAGCTGTTCCCTTTTACAGGGAATCTTCCCAAGCCAGGGATTGAACCCAGGTCTCCTGCTTTGCAGGCGGATTCTTTATGATCTGAGTCACCAGGGAAGTCCTACTTGTTATGTAATCTTGGGCAAATTAATTAATCTTTTATCTAATCTCTCTGCATCTCAATTTCCCTATCTTTAACAGGGGATTGCCGACTACCTCTTCTGTGGAGCTAGTCTGAGGTTGAATCAGATACTGCTTATGATGGAGCCTGGGGAAGCCTTCAGAAGTGTCAGCTGTCCTTGCTGTCATTGCCGCTGCCCCAGGCATCCCTGCAGTAGTCACTGCAGTGTAAGGGATTCCATATGTGTTTATGCTAGTTTATAAAATCAGTAGAGGGTGAATACAGGATTTAAAAGGCAACTATAGACCTCAAGTGTTACATCTCTAATTCCTCACTGATGTATGTACAAAATTCCAAGTAACAGCTGAGAGAAGTTTAGAGGGATGGGAAGAAAGCACATATTTATCACAAATAGTTACATCAGTCGGGGTGGAAATGAATAGCAGCTTTATAATTCATGAGACTGTTTAACTCCATTTGGGGAAAAAAAAAACATTTTTTTGAAATGTGTTCATTTCATTATTATCATTGGAGAAAATTAAGAAAATATTTAGGTATTCAAATATAAATTTAAAAATCACCTTAAATTCCACCATGTGGAGAGAACTAGTTTAATATGTGTGTATTCTATAAAATGTAAAGATAACACTTCAATATATAATCTTGCATACTTTTTCTATACATCTATAAAGACTTGAAGAGAGTGAGGGAGTAGGCCATATGGCTAACAAAGAGAACAGTGAAGCAGTTTTAAAGGCAGAGAAAATAGTAAGTACAAAAGCTCTAAATTGGGAACATGCCTAGTATATTCTAGTAGCATTGAGGTGGGTAATGTAACTAAAATAGACGGATGAAGAGAAAGAGTAAACTAAAAAAAGTAGCTAATTAAAAAGTTGACAGTAGCTTAGATCAGAGTGGTGGCAATTAGTCTGGGGAAAATGTGATGTATTTGGATATATGGATATATTTTGAAATTATAGACAAAAAATTTTTTTGGTGAATTGTAAATGAGGTGAGCTGAAAGAGACCAGTCAAGCGCAACTCCAAGTTTTGTGTATGAATAATCAAAAGACTCAGAAGACTGGAGCTGCCAGCTACTAAGATTGGAAAGAACACAGGAGGAGACGTTTAGTAGCAAGTGGAGATATGTCAGGGATTCCATCTTGAACATGTTAAGCTTGAGAGGTAGAGCAAAATTCTAAGTGAAGACATGAAGCAGACAATTGCTTATATTAACCTGGAGTTCAGTGGAGAATTCTGGGCTGGAGATATGAATTGGAGAGCCATCTGCACCTAAATAGTTTTTAAATCAGAAGAATGGATAAGATCATCTAGGGAGTGTTAAATAGAAGAGTTTAAGGATCTGAGCTGTGGGGCACTTCATAGAGTTTGTAGGGCCAGCAAAGGAGGTTGAGATGAGTGGCCAGGAAGTTGGGAGAAAATCAGGAAAGTATGTGAAGGCCATATTTTAAGAGGAAAGGAATGATACACTATATAAATTGCTGTCTGTCATTCAAATTGTGCAACAGTAGATTTAGCAAGGTGGAAGTCATTCACTGTTGTCCCATTCTGTTAGAAAATCCTTTATCATATTTTAGAATTGTCTTCAAATTTCAAGTACCTCCTCACCCTCAACCAATGACCTGCTGCTTATTCCAGTGCAAAAACAGAAGCAAACAGAGAAGGATTTATGCAGTCTCACCTATGTCTCTGCCCAGAATGTACCTGTCTCTTGTTACACAAAAGACTCTCTCTGCTCTTAACAGTGGCCATCCCATTTACCTGTGTAAGACCCAATCCACTCTTGACTATCCATGAATATTGTCTCAGCAATACTCCTTTCCAGTGCGATTGTTTTCTCCATATTTTATTATTCTCATCAGCATTCATCTTTCTGGAAGTAAGTTTGTTGGTCAGGTGAATATGTACTTCTTAAAGGATGCACAGAATCTTTTTTTACTGAGATGGTTTAATAATTATCACTATCCATGCACATTCATATAACCCCTGATCTATAGTTATTTTCTTAGCATCAGAATCCATCTGTGTTGAGATTTAACTTCCTTTTAAATGTGTTAGGTATAAGGACCTGACTTGGTTTGCACATCATCACAAATATCTGGTGATTGACAGATTCTGATTCCATAGGCCTAGAGAAGAAGAGCATCATCATTTTCTAGTTTGAGGAACAGCTACCACACAGCATCAGATCTAACTTTACCATAATGCATGCCTGGAGTGGCCTGAAGTTCCCTGTTATGCAATTCCTTCATGCAAAGTGTCTTGGATATATTATATCATGGATGAAGAGGTTATTTGCAGTTGTACTTGTGGGGCTGCGTAGTAGAGTTCCAACAGTGATTAATATCTAGTTTCTTTTCTCAAGTTTAAGTTCAATAAGGGTACTAATATGTGAACAACTTACTTCAGTGTAGTGTAATTAGTTCTCATATTATGGGAACACGTCGAAGGGAAAGTTAACCCAGCTTAGAAGGATACATAAATTTGATTAAAAGAACACTTACATGTTAGATCAGGAACATGGAAAAGGAGCCAACAGAAAGGAGTTAGGGGAAACCCAAGGACTCTGATGTCATAGAAACAAAGGTATCTTCCTATATTTCTAGACAGCAACATGAAGAAACAGAAGCAGAAGTTAGAGAAATGGGAGGATAAAATCAACAGTCCAGATACACAGAAAGAAAAAAAAGGAAACCAAATTTAAAGACAGAGATTTAAACACATTCACCTTAGAGGTCACAAACATGCTGATTTTTAAAAAAAATCACTTTATGAGTCTGCCTGGAGAACTGGGCAGATGTATAGTTATCACTTAGTAGACACTTGTTAACCAAGAGTAAATACAGATGGAGGTCACAAGGGGGGCAGGCAAGCACAGTGCTCCAAAGAGGGTGTGTGGAAAGGGAATCTGGCATAGTCTTCAATGGCCAGGTCTCCGAGATGAGATAAAAGTGTTTAAATCTTAAAGTTACAGTACCATTTCTGGCAGTTACTTGAACTGAAAATAAAACTCGCTTGTCTGCATGATGTCCCAGCGTCTTTAAATGTGAAAGAAATTAGTCAATAACCACACTATTTAATCTACCGAAGTCAAACAATCAAGTCCTTCACTGAATTGAGGGATTATTTTGGCAGCTGAAATCCATCCCATCTATAACCACCCAAAGAATTGATTTTGAATCAAAGGTTCTATAGGCAGATTGTGAAATTTTGAACTGCATTTAGCACTCCAAGATGTCAGAATGTAATGCGCTGAAAATCTGGTTTTTTAGAGTTTTGACAAGGGACATGGCCAGCTTTGGCAGCCACAGGAAGTAGGCTGTTTGCCCAGAATGTCCAAGGCTTCACCTTTCTGGGCCTATTTATTGTTTCTTGGCTTCTCTCTCCTCTCTTCCCATTAAAACCATTTAAAAAAAAAAAAGACTTCAGAGAGTATCTCATATCAGTCAGTTATATTTTAATTTGAGTTTAGATACATGTGTTCTCTATCCCAGGGTTATTTTGGATGTTAAGTCTCAGCATAAATTCTTCATTCTCTCTAAAGAATTTCAGGAATTGGAAAGCAGGAAGACTTGACAGTGGGAGACAGTCCTTCCCAGGTCTCTAAATATGCCGATCCATAGATTTCAAATCTAGCTAAACATAGAAACCTAATAAAGAAGTCTCTGGGGACAGAAAAATATTATACCTTAATTATGGTCCATCTAGTCAAAGCTATGGTTTTTCCAGTAGTCATGTATGTATGTGAAAGTTGGACTATAAAGAAGGCTGAGTGCCGAAGAATTGATGCTTTTGAACTGTGGTGTTGGAGAAGACTCTTGAGAGTCCCTTGGACAGCAAGGAGATCCTAAAGGAAATCAGTCTTGAATATTCATTGGAAGGACTGATGCTGAAGCTGAAACTCCAATACTTTGGCCACCTGATGGGTAGAACTGACTCATTAGAAAAGATCTTGATGCTGGGAAAGATTGAAGGCAGGAGGAGAAGGGGATGACAGAGGATGAGATGGTTGGATGGCATCACCAACTCGATGGATATGAGTTTGAGTAAGCTGTGAGAGTTGGTGATGCACAGCGAAGCCTGGCGTCCTGCAGTCCACGGGGTTGCAAAGAGTTGGACACAACTGAGCGACTGAACTGAACTGAAGCATGGTGACACCTGGCTTCCCAAGTGGCACTAGCAGTAAAGAAACCCGCCTGCCAATGCAGGAGATGCAAGAGATGCAGGTTCAATCCCTGGGTTGGAAAGATCCCCTGGAGGAGGAAATGGCAACCCACTCCAGTACTCTTGCCTGGAGAATCCCATGGACAGAGGAGCCTGGCGGGCTACAGTCCATAGGGTTGCACAGAGTCGAGTACAACTGAAGCAACTTAGCATGCACGCGTGGCAACACCTATTCTTGATACTCTGCCCCAAATCCATTTAACCTTTCTTGGGAGTAGCTTCCTATTTTTCAGTAAGGGATTGTCAATCCCTTACTCTTCTGATTTGTGTAGGGTTAATTCTAACTCTGGCTCCCAAAATGAGCCTATGATTTAAATTTAATTTATCAGAGCATCAAATTCCCCCAAGCTCGGTGATTTTTACCATTAGCCTCAAACCAAGAGGCTCTGATGTAAAGGGAAAAAGACACATTAACAGCATTCTGAGTGGGACAAACTAGAGCCACTGAAATTCAATCTTGGGACTTTGCCTGGACTTACGGGGGAAGAAATATCTCTGTTTTCTGAGCCACCAAATGGAATGCCATTACGAGAAGCAGTGTGCCTCAGAATAAAGCCTGGAGAGGAAAGTGAGGTCAAGAAAGGAGAAAGTGTTTCCAAATCTTGAGCATTTCATTGGAGCCCACTAGTCTTTTCAGTTATGTGTGTCAATACTCTTTAGTCAGTTTTAGTCATTTACAACTAAATAAAACATCAAAATATTCCCATTTCTGTTTGATTAGATTGCTTGAACAAGCCCAAGATAAACTTTTAATGATGTTCCAACTGCTGTGAAAGCTCTGAGGACTTCAGCCTGCTACTCTGACTCCCTTGCTGTCCTGGAATTTCTTCCCGTTAGCCCCCAAAGCCTGATTTATTTTTCACATTTATTTAATAGAAATTTAACTTCTTATTTAATTTCTAATTAATAGAAATTTAATTTCTTTAATAGAAATTTGCATAGTCATGGCTACTGTCCTAATTACTTTACAAATCTCAACTTATTTAATTTGTTCAGCAGTCCCATAACGTAGTCACTCTTTCTCCATCCTTATTTTATAAATGAGGACACTAGGCAAAGATCACACACCTAGGGTGTGGGGGCAAGCGGGGAGCCAAGAACCCATTACTAAGAGAGCCTAATCCTTAATAAAGCATTTACAGCATTGTTTCTCAACCCGTGCTCAATACGAGCATCTCAGGAATTTTAAAAAAATCTAAAGAATACTGTTTCACAGGTTCCAGCCCAGAGACTTTGATTTAATTGGTCTGTCCAGTAAAAAATACTGGATGTCAGTATTTTTGAAAGCTTTATAGGTGATTTCTGTGGTTTATGTAAACAAACAAGCACCTGCCTACCTAAAGGCCTTGAGTATTCAAGAGGGAACTCATTTCAAATCCTCTGTTTATGTGCTTCTGTATTATGATCACTAGGAAATAATGCTTTTAAAGGCTTATCAAGACAACCCATTGTGATATATTATACATTTAAGTTGCAGTTGACATTTACTAAGACTAGGGATAGGGCTATGTCTCATGAGACTAGGACTATACCTAATGTGGGAAATGGATGGCAGCAAAAGCGAAGGTACTTAAGTTTAAATAACAAATGACCCAGTTTTAACCGTTTCTTCATGTTTAAACTGTGAATAAAATGGAAAATTTTTCCATACATGACTTGTACCTGGCCCAGAAAAATTTAATAGCAATAAAATACTGTTTATTTGCATATCATCTATCTCTAGGAATATAGACTCTTTCAAACGCGCTACTCTCCTTTTTGTCTGAGCTTTAAAAAGAAGGAAGAAATAATATCTAACTCTCCTTTCCATTTTCTATTCCTTTCCCACCATGCTCAATCCCTCAACTACTGTATAGTGCTTAGGATCACAGATATGCTATGCTTTCTGAGAAATATACGGATTAAAGAAGTAAGGTTTTGAAGTCATCTTTAATGAAGAAAATATTTTGCTTTAAAAAAAATCTTCAGTTGCATTGCTTCTGATGAATGAACATTCCTCATGTCTTGGAAATTTGTGTAGCATAATTAACAGTCTCTGGCCATCCCTCCATTTGAACGTCCAGTTCAGTTCAGTTCAGTCACTCAGCTGTATCTGACTATTTGTGATCCCATGGACTGCAGCACACCAGGCTTCCCTGTCCATCACCATCTTCCCGATCTTACTCAAACTCGTGTCCATCGAGTTGGTGATGCCATCCAACCATCTCATCCTCTGTTGTCCCCTTCTCCTCCCACCTTCAATCCTTCCCAACATCAGGGTCTTTTCTAATGAGTCAGCTCCTCGCATCAGGTAGCCAAAGTATTGGAGTTTCAGCTTCAGCATCAGTCCTTCCAATGAGTATTCAGGACTGATTTCCCTTAGGATTGATTGGTTGGACCTCCTTGCAGTCCAAGGGACTCTCAAGAGTCTTATCCAACACCATAGTTCAAAAGCATCAATTCTTCGGCACTCAGCCTTCTTTATAGTCCAACTCTCACATCCGTACATGACTACTGGAAAAACCATAGCTTTGACTAGATGGACCTTTGTTGGCAAAGTAATGTCTCTGCTTTTTAATATGCTGTCTAGGTCAATCATAGTTTTTCTTCCAAGGAGCAAGCGTCTTTTAATTTCATGGCTGCAGTCACCATCTGCAGTGACTTTGGCCCCAAGAAAATGAAGTCTCTCACTGTTTCCATTGTTTCCCCGTATATTTGTCATGAAGTGATGGGACCAGATGCCATGATCTTAGATTTCTGAATGTTGAGTTTTAAACCAACTTTTTTACTCTCCTCTTTCACTTTCATCAAGAGGCTCTTTAGTTCTTCTTCACTTTTTGCCATTGGGGTGTGTTATCCGCATATGAAGTTATTGGTGTTTCTCCTGGCATCTTGTTTCCAGCTTGTGCTTCATCCAGCCTGACATTTCGCATGATGTACTCTGCATATAAGTTAAATAAACAGGGTGACAGTATACAACCTTGACATGCTCCTTTCCCGATTTTGAACCAGTCTGCTGTTCCATGTCCAGCTCTAACTGTTGCTTATTGACCTACATACAGATTTCTCAGGAAGCAGGTCAGGTGGTCTGGTATTCCCATCTCTTTAAGAGTATCTTTAAATATTACCTTTCCTATTCAGTGTCAGTTAGAGATCCGCTTATTCAAGATAGAGAATAAATATTTAAGCTTGTTTACGGATTTCTTTTTCCTTGGGGAAATGAGAAGCCATTTTTCTGAAATGTAAAAATATCGTTGAAGATTTTTTTTTTTAGTTAGAGTCTGTGGTCAGCCATCTATATTCATAGTTCAGATAAATATAATCCTAGTGTCTAAACAGGCTTCCCAGGTGTCACTAGTGGTAAAGAATCCACCTGCCAATTCAGGAGACTCAAGAGATATGGGTTTGATCCATCTGTTAGGAGGATCCCCTGGAAGAAGAAATGACAATCCACTCTAGCATTCTTGCCTGAAGACTCCCATAAACAGAGGAACCTGGTGGGCTACAGTCCATAGGGTCACAAAGAGTTGGACATGACTGAGTATCTGAGCAAGTAGTGTATAAATACTTATATTTCTTTTATCGTGTTTTTAAGCAAGAGACTTTTCCTAAATGAAAGTTTAAAATTCTTGTAAAGGTTTTACTAAGCTCATATGGTCTAATGACACGCTGCCATTCTCACCCAGACTTTTCATAAATCATTTTGTATTTTAAATAAATAAATATTCGTACCACTCCAGTACTCTTCTTGCCTGGAAAATCCCATGGACGGAGGAGCCTGGTGGGCTGTAGTCCGTGGGGTCGCTAAGAGTCGGACATGACTGAGTGACTTCACTTTCAATTTTCACTTTCATGTGTTGGAGAGGGAAATGGCAACCCACTCCAGTATTCTTGCCTGGAGAATCCCAGGGACGGGGGAGCCTGACGGGCTGCCGTCTATGGGGTCGCACAGAGTTGGACACGACTGAAGCGACTTAGCAGCAGAGGAATATAACATTATTGGTCCAAGTGGTAAGCATAGAAAACAAAATCTTTGCCCATTCTCATTATTTAACGTTATCACAAACATGTAAGCTTAATTAATTATTCCTTAATCTGAGACTGTTAGTCAGGGAGGGTAAAGTGACACCCACTCCTTTAAATTAGTAATAATTATACATAGAATTCATGCCTGAGAATGCTAACCTGTCTGGGGGAATGAACTGTATTGTCTTCATGCAGTCTAAAGCAGCCCAAAGATTTGCTGGTATTATTTGTGAAAGACAGAAATATAGTAAATAAATATATTTTATCTATTTAACTTTTAATTTAAAAATAAATTTAATTATATTTAATTAAAGAAAGAAATATATGAAAATATGTTTTTTACTAAAAGGAAACATAGGAAAACTATATTCTTAATTACCAAAAGATAGTAACAGTTTAATAAGTAGCATTTGGCCATCGTTTTGACATAGCACTGGATTCTGAATGAATTGCTCGATTGAATGTTGAGGCTTTGTTTATGTGTCATGAGAGAGAATTTGGGAACTAGTAGTGTTCAAAGATTTTCTCATTTGCCCCACCAGCAGGCACATTCAACAATTAGATTGCCTTCTACAAAGTAGTTTCTCTATTCAATAATGACTCATTGCTTATGCTTTCTCTTAAAAAAAAATAACAAAAAACACCCTTAAAAACACACACACACACACAGAAATTTCTAGCATTTCTACTGAATGTCCTACTACTCATTCCTTTCTTTTTGAGGCTCCTGCTAAGTTGACAGGGTCATCTGGGTCTTGGATTTTTATCATATATGTGGTAATAAATACCAAGGGTGTGAATAATTCTAAAAATACAATAGAGTGAGAAAGACATTTTCCTAAACTTCATTTACTAACTCAGTAAATAAAGCCAGCCAGTCCCACATTAAACTGTGTAACAGATAAAATATGCCATTTTTCCCCCCATAGGAAGCTGACTTCTTTGCCAAGCCTCTGTGTGATTCAATAAACGTGTATTGACTTTTTAGTATATGCAAGGCACTATGCGAAATGGTTGGAATACAAAAATTGGTAAGATGGATGAGGTGTTTTTATTATAGTGTGTTTCTCAGTAAATCCAGAATGTTCTTTTCTATATAGGATAACCATACACTCCAGCTTGCTCTGAACACTCCTTGTTTACTCCTGTTGTACCAATACTAATAACTCCCCGTTTTACTTTCAGAAAATCTGGTTTAATTCACATGTATACGTATATATTTCCTTTTATCCTTAGTGACATCAGTCATCATTACCAAGAAAGTGATCTTGATGCTAAAAAGAGCTTAATATAGGACTCTTTCTTAATAGATATTGACTTGTACCCAACAATGACTTGATGTTAGAGACTAGTTTTTTCCTTTGTAATTAATCATATATACAGTTAGGCAAAAATAACCTAAAAAATTCCTGTTTACCCTTCCACTAGATTTCTTAAATGTTCACATTTTATAAAACCACAGTAAAATGAAAGAAATCAGGGAATTAATATTGATATAATACTATTCATATTTTCTAATCGTAGACCTTATTCAGCTCCCCCACTGACGTCTTTTTTCTAGTCCAGGATCTAATCAAGGATCACACATTGAATTTAATTATAATTTGCCCGTAATCTTCTTTAAGTCTGGAATAACTCTTTGGTCTTTCTTTTATTTCAAGACCTTTTTTGAAAGATACTGGTAGATTATGTTGGAAATACCCCTCGATTTCACTTTATCTTATGTTTTTTATGGTTAAAATGAACTGTCTTTTTAGCAGTAATACCAAAGTATGCTCATTACCTCGCATTAGGATATACTCACAGAACTCCTTAAATTACAATACAAAGGCAGATTTTCACTTTTCTCTTTCGTAGTGATAGTCTTATTCACATTAGACATTTTAAACCTTATATAATAAAGTCATTTAGTATATTTTTTTCTGTTGGTTTTGTAAGTCAAGGATTCATATTGATCTCCTTGAAGAAGGTTAACCATGAGGACAGTTTATCCCCTTACAAATTATTAATAAATTTACCTGCATAACCTAGAGGACCTGGTTCTGATGCTGAAAAAAACTCTACATGATCGACTTAATCTAAAAATGCAATTGGAGAAGGCATTTCTTATACCTTGTCCTCAATTCACGTGACACTGATGAGTGAATAAGTTGAGTTGTTTGAGTATTAGTTGTAAAATACAAATCTTATAAATTTTAAAATAAATAATGAAGCGATTTTTAATTCTCCTGAAATGCAAATAGACAGGCCTCTAATGATTCCATTCTATTTAATTTATACCAAAAGAGACATTAAAATTGGGGCCATGTGTTCATGGCATGGAATAATCAGATAAGAATAAAATAGTAGGAGGTTCTGGTTTGTCACAACCTAATTATACATCCTTATGAGTACAGAAGTTAAGAATTTCTAGACCTTTTTATACTGTTTTTTATTTAGCTATAAAAAATCAAAGTACTGAAACTTTTGGTTGTATTAAATTCAAGCATGAGCCTATAGATGCAGGATGAGAAATGTCATTATAAAGAGACATGGCCACCAGTTGCTGGTAGTAACAGTTACTATATTATTTTCTCTTGTAATATATTAAGCATTCTGTCTTTGCTTCCTATTTTCAACACAATTTTAAGTTAGCACACTAAAATAATAGTGAAAACTTTACATTTATAAGTGAATTAAATTCTCTGAAGTTTCATGTCTCATCTGCTGAAATATAGTCATACTTCCTTAGAAGATTTTTTAAAATTAATTTTTATTGAAGTATAGTTGCTTTACAATGTTGCGTTAGTGCATCAGTTATAGATATATATATGTCCTCTTTTAGATTTCCTTCCCATTTAGGTCACCACAGAATACTGAGTTCCCTGTGCTATACAGTAGCTTCTTATTAGTTACCTCTTTCCCCAGGTGGCTCAGTGGTAAAGAATCTGTCTGCAAAGCAGGAGACCTGGGATTGATCCCTGGGTTGGGAAGATCCCCTGAAGAAGGAAATACTAGAAACCCATTCCAGTATTCTTTCTTTTTAATTAATTAATTTTATTGATTGGAGGATAATTACTTTACAATATTGTGATGGTTTTTGCCCTACATCAACATGAATCAGCCACACGTATATATGTGCCCCCCCTCCTTATCCTGAACCCCCCTCCCACCTCCTTTCCCACCCTGTCCCTCGGGGTTGTCCCAGAGCACTGGCTTTGGGTGCCCTGCCCTGTAATGGTCATCTGTTGTACATATGATAATACACATATTTTAATGCTATTCTCTCAAATCACCCCATCCTTGCTTTCTCCCACTGAGTCCAGAAGTCTGTGCTTTACATCTGTGTCTCCTTTGCTTCCCTGCATGTAGGATCATTGGTACTGTCTTTCCAAATTCCATACATATGTGTTAATATACAGTATTTGTCTTTCTCTCCCTGACTTACTTCACTCTGTATAATAGGCTCCAGGTTCATCCAACCTCATTAGAACTGACTCAAATGCGTTCTTTTTATAGCTAAGTAATATTCCATTGTGTATATGCACCACAACTTTCTTATCCATTCATCTACTGATGAACATCTAGGTTTCTTCCATGTCCTAGCTATTATAAATAGTGCTGCAATGAACACTGGGGTACATGTATCTCTTTCAGTTCTGGTTTCCTTGGTGTGTTTGCCCAGCAGTGGGATTGCTGAGTCATATGGCAGTTCTATTTGCAGTTTTTTAAGGAATCTCCCCATTGTTCTCTATAGTGGCTGTACCAGTTTTCATTCCCATGAACACTGTTAAGAGGGTTGACTTTTCTCCACACCCTTCCAGCATTTATTGTTTGTAGACTTTCTGATGGCGGCCATTCTGACCAGCATGAGGTGATACCTCATTGTGGTTTTAATTTGCATTTCTCTAATAATGAATGATGTTGAGCATCTTTTCTTGTGTTTATTAGCCATCTGTATGTCTTCTTTGGAGAAATGTCTGTTTAGGTCTTTTGCCCACTTTTTGATTGGGTTGTGTTTTTCTGGTATTGAGTTGCTTATATATTTTGGATATTAATTCTTTGTCAGTTGCTTTGTTTGCTATTATTTTCTCCCATTCTGAGGGCCATTCCTGTATTCTTGCCTGGAGAACTCCATGGACAGAGGAGACTAGAGGGCTATACAGTTCATGGAGTCGCAAAGTGTTGGACACGACTAAGCGACTAACACACACGTATAGTAGTGTATATGTGTCAATCCCAATCTCCCAATTCACCCCACCCCACCCCTCTTTCCCGCCTTTGTAACCATAAATTCTCTACATCTGTGTCTCTATTTCTGCTTTTGCAAATAAGTTCATCTGTATCATTTTTCTAGATTCCGCATATAAGCAATATTACATATTTTTTTTCTTCACTCTGTATGACAGTCTCTGGGTCTATTCACATCTCTGCAAATGGCACTATTTCATTCACTTTTACGGCTCATATTCCATTGTGTATACATGTACCACATCTTCTTTATCCATTCATCTGTTGATAGACATTTAGGTTGTTTTATATCTGTTACAAATAGTGCTTCAGTGAATATTGGCTGCATGTCTCTTTTTGAATTGTGGTTTTCTTGGGGTATACACTCAGGAGTGGGATTGCTGGATCATACAGAGTTGTTCTATTTTTAGTTCTGAGGAACCTTCATACTGTTCTACATAGTGACTACACTACCAATTTACATTCCCACCAACAGTGTAAGGAGGTTCCATTTTCTACAGCATTTATTATTTGAAAATTTTTGGATGACAGTCGTTCTGTAGGTCTGTCTTAAGGATAAATGAGAGTGGAGGTTTTTTTCTGGAATTCAACAATGTGTCTAATCAGTAAACATTGCCCTCTTTAAAAAAATAAAAACAGTACTATTCTCTCAGGAATTTAATTTTAAGGGCATCCAACTTTTCATATGTATATTGTCTCATTCATTATGTTTGTTTGTATCTTGGAAAAGAACAGGAAATAAACACTATCTAGATTACCCAAAACTTACTTGTTGACCCAGTAAGGATTAATTTAGTATACTTATTCTATATTAAATTAATCTTATTGCTGTAGCACAAAATTATATATTTAATTGTTGGAGTGAGATTTTGTTGTTTTTATTTTCTTCTATAAGAACTGTACCTATTCAAAAATGTGATAAAGCATAAAAGGTTGTTTTGATAACTTACATTTTTAAAGCTTTGAAAGGGAAAATGAGTCAATATCTTTCATCTAAATATTCATAGAGAAATATTAGGATGATCAAAGAATATTTGTGAAGATGTGTTTTTATATTTAAACATATCTTTGAAGGAAAATATACTTTATTTACTGAAGAAAACCATTCAAAATGAAAATTTTGACTTTAAGTATTTTTATAGCAGAGTTCCCTCATTACTCAACTTTCATTACTTGTAAGGTAAGGGAAAAGAGGAGCACATTGTACATATGGGTGCCGTTGTGAAAGAAGACAGGTTTTTCAGTGTGATTATGTAACTTATATCTGTACTTTGGCCCTCATAGCCCATATGTGCATAGGATGCTGGACTGGAAATATATTATTCATAAACTGCCTGAAAAAAATTAAGCCTCTTGTAAAATACAGATCTTATAAATTTTAAAATAAATGTTGAAACAATTTTAAAATTCTATCAAAATGCAAATAGACAACCCTCTAATGATTCCCTTCTACTGAATTTGTACCAAGAGAAACATTAAAATTGGAGCCATGTGTTCATGACACGGAATAATCAGATAAGAATAAAATAGTAGGAGGTTCTGGTTTGTCACAACCTAATTATACAACCTTATGAGTACAGAGATTAAGAATTTCCAGACCTTCTTTTTATACTGTTTTTAATTTGGCCATAGCAAATCAAATTACTGAAACTTTCGGTTATATTAAATTCAAGCATGAGCCTATAGACACAGCTTGAGAAATGTCTTTATAAACAGACATGGCCACCAGTTGCTAGTAGTAACAGTTACTATATTTCGTGTATTTTCTCATGTGATATGTTAAACATCTTTGGTTCCTACTTTCAGCACAACTTTAAATTAGCACACTAAAATAATAGTGAAAACTTTACATTTTTAAGTGATTTAAATGCCCGGAAATTTCATGTCTCATCTGCTGAAATGCAGCCACACTCCCTTTTTTTGAGAATTCAATGAGATAATGTATATGAAAAACCTCTCACTTTACCTCATGCAGAATAGAAGCTTATTTTTTTAGCTATGATAATATTTTATCTTTATTGTTTTCTGATAATTTCACCAGATCCAAATTCATGTTCATTATAACAGACCAGAATATCTTTGACCTTTATCATTCGGGTATTTTTTTCCTATTTATTAGAGAGCTCCACATACTATTCTTCACAAATCATTATTTCTGAAGCCATTCTCTGAGGTGTGAGCATCTGCTCGCTGTTAACAGAGGGTGCAGCTGTTGTTCGGAGGCTGCCTGTGTTGTGTTGCCAAGCAACTGCTGCAAACCAAATCCCGGGGCAGGTTGCTTGCCCAGGCGCACCTGCCTGTCGACCCAGCTATTTATTTAATTAAAAATCTGTTCCTGCACAACAGCTTGGCCAGAAAGGCAACAGCAGCAATCGATTACAACTGTATTAAATGACCTACCCATATTGTTTCATTGACTATTCATTGTGAACCTAAGGTGTCTCGGACCACCCTCACTTACTGTTAATGATTTTGCAAAAGGTGTGTAAGAGCAAAGTAGAAATGGATTCTGTTTGCACTTCAGAGAAACTGAAACCTATTTGTCAGGCACATCACCTCATGTAATCAAAGGTGCCAAAAACAATATGTTTCATCAACAAGAGAGCTTCTAAAGAGGCATTACTGCATTTTTATGTAAAATAGGGGGGGAAAGATGTAAAATATGTATTTACTATTAATTTGAAATTTGGAAAGTCAATGTTTTCAGAGACCAAGTTATTTTTTTCCTTTCAATTAAAAAAAAACACCTTTAAGTGCATTAGATTTCATTCCTAGATTACACTGCTTTTCTCATTTTACTCTCCTCATTCTCTAAATTGACAGTGGCTCTTTTATTTCAACCAGATGACATTAGAAATAAAACTGTCAAGAATTAATACTATCCATTAAAATTTCTTTTAAACCACAGGGAGTCTTGGTAGTGCTTATATATATGTCAGACATGCTCCATCCTTTGAAGTTCATTCCAGCTCCCTTTCCCTCTTAGGAACAGCTAGATCTAATAAGGATTTCAAGAGAAAAACATAATAGTTTTGACTGTGATTGCTTTACAGATTTATTTTTAATGCCTGTGAAGGAAAAACTTAAAAGTGGGACACAAGTAACTAAAGTATTCCTAATTTTTATGGCAACTATTAAAGTCAAGAAAGGTCTTTATTAAGAATTCAGTGTTTGTTATATCACCAAGTGCAGCATAAATTATTATTAAAAAGCCTAGAATTCTCTTTGAGTGATGTATAAATTACATGTGCAAAGGAAGCTTGTTCTCAGAAAAGGTACTAAATATAAGTAATGATAATTTGATATTAACTGGAGCTCAATTTAAAGAATATAAGAAAGTATTTTTTAATATTGTATGTTTATGTATTATTTGCATGTGTGTGTGTCTTATTTTAAAATGAGAGTGTTTTACAGTTAAAATCGGGGTTAAAGTATAAAACAATTCTGCCAACAAACGTATCAATAGTCTCCCTTGTTTAATGCATTTTCTATTATTACTCAGATATGGAGCTCATAGGCTTCTGTTTCAACTATCTGTTTCTTGTCTGTGCCATATTTATATTTTCATTGTTGACACTGAAGTTATATCTATTGAATGTATAGAAAATGGTTAATCTTACTAATTGTGTTATACTCACAAGGTACTGAAATTTTACAATACCTATTTCCAAGCAAATGTCAAAGGAGGATCTCCTATGAACGTACCTGATTCAATTTTTCTTTTTATCTCTGCAAAGAGTTTCACCAATTAAATGTCTACTTTTATAAACACTAGAATCTGCCAGCCACACACAGCTCTTCTGTGTATGTCTATTTACAGTATTTTTTCTTTTTTCTCTCATTCCTTTTCCTTCTAATGAAATAACGCATATACTAAATCTTCTATTGGATATAATTTAGGGGTCTGAAAGTCATTTTGAATCTAAAACAGTTACAGTGTTTTTAGTCCAGGTTGATTACTTTTAACCACACAAAGAAGCAGTATTTAATCAGGTGTTTCTTTTTTTTTTTAATCTGAAGACTATTAATTGGACCATCACTGAGTTTAATATAATAAATACATGTAAATATGACTCTCAGATCATGTTCCCAAACTTTACTGTTTTCTTCTGCTTCAGTATGCTTATTCAGAATCTACCCATTCTTTAAAGCCTAGCTAAGTACCATCTTCTTTGTGAGGACATGTCTTCTCTAGTGTGTCGTGATTTTCCTCTTACATCAGGTAAGTATAATCATAAGGGATTTGATTTAGTTCATACCTGAATGGCCTAGTGGTTTTTCCTACTTTCTTCAGTTTAAGTCTGTATTTGGCAATAATGAGTTCATGATCTGAGCCACAGTCAGCTCCTACTCTTGTTTTTGCTAACTGTATAGAGCTTGTCCATCTTTGGCTGCAAAGAATATAATCAATCTGGTAGATGCCCAGTATCATACTGGAGAAGAGTGGAGAAATAACTCCAGAAAGAATGAAGAAGCTGAGACAAAGTGAAAACAATGGTCAGTTGTAGATGTGACTAGTGATGGAAGTAAAGTCTGATGCTGTAAAGAGCAGTATAGCATGTTACTGTTGAAACACAGCCTGGAATGTTAGGTCCATGAATCAAAGTAAATTGGAAGAGGTCAAACAGCAGATGGCAGGAGTGAACATCAGTACATAGCAGTGCTTAGCAAAGTACAACTTAAATAACAACTTAGTGGTTCAGTATGGTTGGACTAGGAAATACACAGAAATGAGTAATGGAATTTCAGTCTTAATTTATACATGACCAGATCAAAAGTGGCCATACAGCATTGCTATAGAAATCACTGCACTCTCAAACCATACAAAAGATTTTTCTCCTTTTATGTCTTGCAATGAAATATAATTGATTTTGAGTATTTCCCCTGATATTTAAAAGCAACAAATACCTCAAAGAAAACAAGCCTCAAAAAAAAAATACCCTAAAACAGATGTCTTTTTTATAATGTTGTGAAGTATATTTATGCAAATGACTCAGAAAAATGTATTTGTAAAGAAAATCTGTACTGTTAGACCCCAAGGTAAGTACACAAGAAAGTGGTAATATAGCCCCCCTCCACCATATGTCATTGTGTGCCTGACATAAAAATCAATAAACAGAGAACACATGCAGTTTTTTAGCCTTCATGTGATTTGCTCTTGATGCCATTCTTAAAATTCAAAGCAAAACATGACCCGGAGTTTTACTTACTTAGATGTCATTTGTATTACCACAGGGACAGGAAGTACACTGGCCTCTGTCATTTGAGGATGTGACCCTGTCACTCATGTGACATGTAGTTCACTTTAAAATTTCAAATACTGGATCATTAGCTACACTTGTGTGAGGGCTTCCCTTTCCTTTCACTTCCTGCTGCTTTTGTTTTATTTGTATTGAATCTATTACTACCCTCCACCTCAACATGTATAAATTTAACAGAAGAAAAAAATTTTTAACCAGAAATATGTATGAGAATTGTCGCCTGTTCAGAGATTATGGAAGTGTACTAAAATAGGGAAAAAATGTGTTTTACTCCTACTTTGCCCATTAAATGAAATTGAGCTGGTGTTTAGGTTATATGGGTTTCAGTTACTACACCTATAGGAGAGGTCACTTAAATAGTTGTACTCTGAAATCTATCCCACTGTGTGTGTGTACTCAGCTGCCTCTGACTCTTTGTAGTCCACCAGGCTCCTCTCCCCATGGAAGTTTCCAGGCGAGAATACTGGAATGGATTGCCATTTCCTATTCCAGAGGATCATCCTGACCCAGGAATCAAACCTATGCCTCTTGCATCTCCTGCATTAGCTGCTGCTGCTGCTGCTAAGTCGCTTCAGTCGTGTCCGACTCTGTGCGACCCCAAAGACAGCAGCCCACCAGGCTCCGCCGTCCCTGGGATTCTCCAGGCAAGAATACTGGAGTGGGTTGCCATTTCCTTCTCCAATGCATGAAAGTGAAAAGTGAAAGTGAAGTTGCTCAGTCGTGTCCGACTCTTAGCGACCCCATGGACTGCAGCCTACCAGGCTCCTCTGTCCAAGGGATTTTCCAGGCAAGAGTACTGGAGTGGGGTGCCATTGCCTTCTCCATTAGCAGGCTGATTCTTATCCACTGGGCCTCCAGGAAAGTCCTCAGTTTTACATTTTAAAGCCCTCAGATCCTTGGGCTTTCAGAGTCCTTGGTCTGACTTTACGGGTTATATATTATGTACACCTTATATAACCACTGTATCTTTCTTGAGTATACATAATAGTAAAGATATATCTATTTCAAGGTATAGAATTTAATAGTATTGTTAGCTGTACCATTTACTGTGTTATAATAATAATTTGCCCAGTTATGAAAGAACTGATCCAAAAGATTTCTTTTAATTTTGAACCCATTTAATAAAAACTCAGTAGAAAGTGCTGCCAGATAATAATCAAACATTTTGTTAATTTATGCACAAAAAAACAGAACTGGTCTTACCATATATTGTAAGTAATACTTACCTTGACTTTTAGCCAAGTTTTCTGTGATAGCTAGCAGGTAATATTAAAAAATTAGACTTTTCTCTAGTATCAATGTATTATCATGTGTGCTATCAGGTCATACATGACATAAAGTCTAGACAGTAACATCTATGTTGATTGTGTTGATAAAATTCTCTGTAATGCTGTGGAGCTAAAACCAAAGTGGTCATTCAACAAACTTAATAAGGATGGCAAATCATTATCTAAAATCTAATTGCAATTGCGTTAGTTATTTTTTGGTATCAGTGCCACTTCTTTAGAGTTTGTTTATAAAAAAAGATATCACAAGGTGTCTTTATTGAGAAATTTTGTTCAGTAATATTTTTTAATAAATTAATGAATTTGACTAGAAAATGTTCTACTTACAAATGAGCAATGAGAATAAGGATGCCAGTGTATAGTAGAATTATTGGAGTTTAGCTAATTGTTATAAAAAAAAATAATTTGCCCAACAAGACCTATCTAGCCCTGGTATTCTTTATTATAATCCACTGTTAATTAATTCCTTGGGGCTCAAGGTTTTTTTTTTTAAGCTGTTATATCAACTGTAGAACCATTCCTTAAATATGGTGGTTAGGAATTCTATTTCCAGATCCCATTCACTGTTCTAATTAGCTTGCTTTATAGACAGAAAATGTGAGGTATTATTTTCCCTGAACAAAATAAAACGAGTATACTTCTTTTTTTTTTTAATTTTTAAATTTTTTTTTTCAAATTTTAAACTTTTAATTTTGTATTGGGGTATAGCCAATTAACAATGATGTGGTTTCAAGTGAACAGCAAAGGGACTCAGCCTTGGATACACATGTATCCATTCTCCTCCAAATCCCCCTCCCATCCAGGCTGGCTCATAACATTGGGTAGAATTCCACATGCTATACAGCAGGTCCTTGTTGGTTATCTATTTTGAACATAGCAGTGTATACGTGACCTTTCCAAATTCCCTAACTCTCCCTCTCCCCCAGCAACCATAATTTTGTTTTTTAAGTCCGTGAGTCAAAAAGGGTATATATACTTCTTTTAAAACTGATTCCTCTCCTAGGTAGTTGGGTGCTAAGTTGCTTCAGTCATGTCCCACTCTTTAAAATCCTTTGAACTGTAGCCTGCCAGGCTCCTCTGTTCATAAGATTCTCCAGGGAAGAACACTGGCATGGGTTGCCATTTCCTTCTCCAAGAGATCTTCCTGACCCAGGGATTGAACCCACGTCTCTTGCATTGGCAGGCAGGTTCTTTACCACTAGCGCCATGTGGGAAGCCCTAGGTGGTTAACTATCTGATTAAAACTCTCTCTACAAAGAAAGTGAGCATTAGGACCTCTGCTCTCATTATATTCCAGAAGTAGCAATTATATCCCCTGTGGTTACTGTGTCCCACCAAGGGAAGTGGCAATTAGTAAAATCATTTATGTTAGGGTGGCTCCTGAGTAGCTGAGAGTGCTTGATTTTATTTGTTGCTTCTCTAGGAATGCCAAGGTCACCTTGTCTTTTAACAAAATAGAGAAAGTTTTCAAGAAGGGAGCCATCAAGACTGACAAGTACTTCTAGGCACTAAATCAACATAAGAACTAAGAAGTGTTCCTCTGATTAGTGTTGGGGAAATCATTGATTTCCGTGGCAACTGCAATTTCAATGAGATTATTGATAGGAAGAAGCCAGATTGCAATGGGTTGAGAAGTGGGTGGGAGGTAAGAAAGAATTCATTACGAGTGTAGAAAATTCTTTCAACTTGTTTTGTTAGGAATCATGATGAAGAAGATAGCGGGAGAGGGTTAGGGAACTAAAAGAGGGTTCTTCCATTATTTTCTAAATGGAACCTTTTTAAAATACTAATAGAATAAAGGCAGAAAAAAAAAAATTTGAACTAGAATAGAGAGGTCAGTGTAGCAATTTCCCTGAGAAGGGATAGAAGAGTCTCAGGTAGGAAAAATGACATCACTTCTGACTTTAACAGAAACAAAATGTCCAAGTGTTTATTTGGGAACATTTACTAAGCCACTGGCAGAATATTGAGGGGTTTCTTTCTAACAACTTTCAATCTGAGGTAGCAGAGAAGATACCTATTGAACATAATGTAGAAGATGGGGGAAGTAGCATGGTTAAGAGCTCAGAAAACAAATTTTATTAAAGTGTAGAACTGGGGAAAAAAAACAACAAACTTTATCTGTGTTACCAGCCTAGCCAATACTAACACCTCAACCAAAAAAAAAAAAATTATATATATATATATATCTCAAAGCTTAATCTAATTAAATTTCTCCATCATTTCAGGGGAACTATGAGAGATATAGGGATGTATTCAATGAAACCAGGAAAATGTAATTAGTTAAAACTCATGGTATATGTGATCTAAAGGTTTCATCTAAAAACAGCAGTTTAAAAGGATAAAGGAACACTTTTTTTAAAAATACAACTGAAAACAATGAGCATTAATGGCGTATTAGGTCATTTAGGATGACTGTTATTTTGTTAGGTATAGAATTAATAGCATGTTTATTTAGAGTTGACTATCTGAGAGGTATGGGAAAGTATGAGCAATAGGGAATGATGTTTGAGATTTGTTTTGAAATTTGTCAGCGAAAAGAAAAGGGGTGGGGGGAGAGGAGGAGAATTAGAAGAAGCAAGAAGGGCAAAAATGCCAATAATTCATGTTGATAACTATGTGGAGACAGTGATCCTGGGCATCTATTTCAAGATGTTTTGTTGTGAAAACTGAAACTGTGAGGCAGCTGGCAAGGATGTGGGACAAAGGAGATTACTTATTTTAAGATTTTAAGTGGTACTCAAGCATGTTTGCCTGCTGGTAGAACTATCCAGTAGACAGGAAGGAACCACTGATATAAGGAGAAGAGTAATGACCGGCACAAAGTTGCTGAGCTGAGAGGTGATGGCGTCCAGAACTCAAGCAGAGAAGTTAAAGTTCATCTCTGATAAAAGCAAGGAAGTTTCATCCACAGCAACAGTGAAGGTGTTGTGTCTGTGTACAAATGTAGGTAGGTTACTTGTGGGAGGAATTCAGAGTTCCTCAGTGAAGGCTTCTCATTTCACAAGCCACATAAAAGGTGAGAGAGTAAGTCAGGTTAAAGAAGCAGTGAGGAACTGGAAGAAGTTTGAAAAGAAATATGAAATGGTCCTAGAAACCCAGAAAGTGCTTTTCAGTTGGATTTTTCTTCTAAGGAAAAGCATCTGTCTCTATATTTTTTTAATTGGAGGATAATTTCCTTACAAAGTTGTGTTGGCTTCTGCCATACAACAATGCTAATCAGCCTTGAGTGTCTGTATATCCCCACCCTCTTGAACCTCTCTTCCACCCCATCTCCTTATCCTACCCCAACCTCCCATTGCACACCTCTAGGTTGTCAGGGAATGCCAAGCTGGGCTCCTTGTATTACACAGCGGCTTCCTACTAGCTATCTATTTTACCCATGGTGGTGTATATATGTCCATGCTAATCTCTCAGTTTGTCCCACCCTCTCCTTCCCCCAATGTGTCCACAAGTCCATTCTTTACATCTGTGTCTCTATTCCTGTCCTGTGGATAGGTTCATTAGTACCATTTTTCTGGATTCCACATATATGCTTTAATTTATGATACTTGTTTTTCTGACTTCACTCTGTATATAACAAGCTCTAGGTTCATGTTTATTTATTAATGAAGGATGTGATGTGGTTCTAAAAGGAATGATACCATGTTTGTTAGATTATTTTCCTGTGAAATTACTTTATCTTGACTTTATCTTATCTTGAGGGAATCTGGGCAGTGAACAATTCTCAGTCATAGACGCTAATGAGTCTGCTTACTTGGAGATAATCAAATGAAGAAAAAAGGTATTTTTGACACTCCTGCCACTGGGCGCTGTGCCTCTCACCTCAACCTTCAAAACTATCAGCTGTTCAGACAGTGAGATTCCACAGTGGCTTTATGTAGAAAATGCTACTGTAGATGCAATGTCTTTCTTTACCTTCTTTGAAGATGTATCCTTTTAAAGTAGCTGTAGAAGGAGAGGAGAGTGATTAAAGGGAATACATGGATGACACAATGGAACTTCGTTAGTATATCTGAAACCAGGCTGTGTTCACTGTGCGCCACATAGCACATATCATATGAAATAATAATAGATTAACTTAACATCCTGGTGGAAGTAGGGGGCCAAAGGCCAGTTAGACAAAACAAGTTTTTATCCTAATGTATCAAAACAGTGTAAGTGGCTGTGCTAAATAAATTCATGCTGGTGCACTGCTGTGAAAAATTGAATGATTAATAACCTTCAGTATTATTCCTGCTTCATTTAAGACACAGTAGACTAATGATCAGACATCATGCAACAATACCTTTCTTTATGGATATTGTGAATTCCATTTTAATTCTCTGCTTTATCTGAGACATATATTCCTCCAGATTTGCTTCTGTCCCTTCTGAAGATTAATATAAAAGGTCTTAGGTCTTAGGCTCGTAAGAAAGTAAGCTTTGAAACTTTAACCTAAAATGGACTAGCTGTGTGGAAATGGGTTTCTAATGAATTCAGCATGCCTGAAATGCTCCCCTAAATTGGGGCTCAATTAATGCAGGAATATATGTATATTTATTTGTTTCTACCTGTAATTCTTGTTCCATAGTGACTTGATATGAAGAGTAATCTTAAGGAAAAACCGAACTTATAAATACTTTATCAAAAATGTAGTGCATTATCATGAGTATTTATGATTTAAAGTTTCTATTAAAAATGAGTGCTATTTGAGTCTTTTAATTTTACAGTGACTTACATTTACTTATTGATTCTTTCCTTTATGAGGATTCAATAAAAATATGAGGAATAAAGAATAAATATTAAGACTTGAGGTCCCTTCCTCATCTGGACACATTTTACCTTCTTTGGAGATTGTCTTGATATGAGATGCAACTTAGTTTTTTAATTATATGGTAAAAATTTTATAAAATGCTATATGTCATATCTCTTAAATTCAATGTGCATATTATAATTTAATATTCTTTTTACCATCCATTCATTGCAAGAAAATAGTGTGAAACAAAACTAGATACAATCTTTGCTAATCAGGTGATGCTAGTGGTAAAGAACCCACCTGCCAATGCAGAAGACATGAGTGATTCAGGTGCGATTCTTGGGTGGGGAAGATCCCTTGGAGGAGTACATGGCAACTCACTCTGGTGATCTTGCCTGGAGAATTTCCTGCACAGAAGAGCCTGGCAGGCTACAGTTCTTAGGGTTGCAAAGAGTCAGACACAACAGAAGCAACATAGTCACATGCACACAGTCTCCCTATAGGAGAAATCTGCAGTGAATAAACTTGCATATAGATTAACTGTCTCATTTCAAAGTTATTACATGAAAAATTGGAGTTCTGACATGCCAAATATTTAAAAACTGAAGCTTATAAATGGCATTTTATTTAGCATTTTTAATAAAGTAGTATAATCAACAATAGGTAGTCACTAAGACACTTGGAGTTAGAAGAATCATAAAGTATCAAAAGCCAAATCAGTTCATTCAAAACATTGCTAGATAAGACTTTGCGTACTGATATAAGATACCTTTCTTCTCTTCATAATTTTAGTTTACAAAAGCATATATTAAGTAAACAGATTGTATCAAAGTTAAATTTCTTGAAGTAAGTAGTTGTGGTAATAAAAGAGAACAGCCCATTTCTTAGGGAAAAATTTGCCAAAGTACTGAGAGATGATGTGTAGAGTCATGATATCTGAAAGTTATTCTTACTGTGTAAGTGTGTGTGCTGTGTACCTGTGAGTAAATGGTGGAGGAGAGAGAGAGAGACCGTCTGCTGTACCAAAAAGCACCAAACATGTGGCACTGACTTTGGGAATGAGTCATTAAAGTTGGAAAAGCCTTAAGGAGATGGTTAGTAAGGGCTTGAAAATTTTAATGTGAGATGGGGAGAAGGGAATCCTTGCTGTAGTGTAAAGGAAAGTTTGGTAATACTGGCACTTGCAATAAAAAAAAAAAATAGAGCATGTACCCAGTTAGTTTGTCAATCTGACTGCAAAGATTTCCAAGAAGAATTGAGAAAGCAGCAACTGGCTGTTTGTGGCTGCCTTCTATAGGCTGAATGGCGTCCCCATACCCAAGAGATATTTAAAGTACTAACTTCAAATTAGTGAATTTGACCTTATCTGGAAATAAAGTCTTTTCAAATGTAATTAAGTTAAATGAGGTTCTTAGGGTGAGCCTAGTCCAATGTGACTGGTGTCCTCAGAAGAAGAGAAGAACCATAAACACATAGATACACAAGGAAAATCTCATGTTACAACAGAGGCAAATATTGGAGTGATGGATTTATAGGCCAGGGAACACCATGGACTGCTGGCAACACCAGTAGCAAAGAGAAAGAAATGGAACAGATTGTCCCGTAGAATCTTTTGAGAGAGGATGATCCCCTACCAAAACTTGGTTTTGTACTTGTAGCCATCAGAACTGTGAAAGAATAAATTTCTGTTGCCACCCAGGTGGTGGCAATTTATTTTATGCAGTTCAAGGAAACTAATATACTGTCTATGATAAAACAAATGAATAAAGGGATGAACTAACAAAGAGTCTGTTTGGTTTTAGGGAATCTATAAAATAGCATAAAGGAGCTAGGACATTCTGGGTTTAAAAATAAAACTGTTTCATATCCCCAACCTTTCCCAGAAAAAAAATCACAGCATAAACCAGGACTTCGGGGCAAAGATCAATCCAGGATACTCCTGGAGGACCTTCTGTTTCCTTAAGATAAAGAACAAGTTGACTGTTTCAGTGAAACAAACTTTCTGAGGTTCTGAAGATGTTTCCTTCTAGTCCCTCTTGATTAAACAATAGATTTCTGGGAACCGTAAGAGCACTGTCCCCCAGGAGCTTCACTATGGATACAAAATAAAGAGGCTTGTCTGAAGAGATCTGCAGGTATGACTTTTAAATAATAGGTTGAATCCCATTGTGATTCATAGAAAAGTACGAGCAGAGATACCGCAAAGTGAAAACAGCCTTTTGGCTCCTGAATCTTCCAAGGGCAAGTAGAAAACCCAGAAATCTATTCAGTTGCAAGTACAGGTTATTTCTCATCAAGATGACCTGATGACTCAGCCAGTAGAACCAGACAAGAGCCCAGATGATGGATCCAGGAGTTTTGTAGAATCATTCCCAGGGAATAGGACTAGATTCTAATCAATGGAGACAAATGCTCGGCTGGCATTGAGGATTGCAGAGGATGGGTAACCTAGTACTAAGATTCTGTTTCCCACGCTCCCCTTCCTTTCACTGGGGGTGTCTGCTGTGATTATTGTATCTCAGCTTCACCATTTTATGTTGGGTTTGTGGACAGCAGGTAAATTCTCTCTTTGGTTGATAGGCCTTCAGATTTAAAGCAGTCACACTTAATATATATCATCCATGTAGCTTCACAGGCACCTGGACCTGAATTAGATGACAGGACCTTAGGCTAGTGTTGTAGTCATGAGACTTTGGGTTCTTGGGATGGTAAAGGTGCTAAGTACATTTTCATATGAAAGAAATGTAAATAATTTATAGACCTAAGATGGACTATGGCAGACTAATGCTGGCCACAGACTCTTTGTTCATTCCAGTAAGAGGTGAAGTTTGTGTACCATCTCCTTGAATGCAGGAAGACTCTGTCTTTGCTCTGGCCAATAGAACATGGCAGAAGTGGTACAGTGCTACTTTCTGGGCCCAAGCATCAAGAGACTGGAAGACTCTACATCCTATGGACAGTCACCATGCTGTGAGAAACATAAGAGGTGTTTTTAAGTGTAGATTTGGTTATTATTCAGCTATGGCAGAAAGTGAATAAGAACTGAAGAGCCTCTTGATGAAAGTGAAAGAGGAGAGTGAAAAAGTTGGCTTAAAGCTCAACATTCAGAAAACTAAGATCATGGCATCTGGTCCCATCACTTCATGGCAGATAGATGGGGAAACAGTGGAAACAGTGGCTGACTTTATTTTTCTGGGCTCCAAGATCACTGCAGATGGTGATTGCAGCCATGAAATTAAAAGAGGCTTACTCCTTGGAAGGAAAGTTACGACCAACCTAGACAGCATATTAAAAAGCAGAGACATTACTTTGCCAACAAAGGTCCATCTAGTTAAGGCTATGGTTTTTCCATTAGTCATGTATGAATGTTAGAGTTGGACTATAAAGAAAGCTGAGCACCGAAGAATTGATGCTTTTGAACTATGGTGTTGGAGAAGATTCTTGAGAGGCCCTTGGATTACAAGGAGATCCAACCAGTCCATCCTAAAGGAGATCAGTCCTGAGTGTTCATTGAAAGGACTGATGTTAAAGTTGAAACTCCAATATTTTGGCCACCTGATGTGAAGAGCTGACTCATTGGAAAAAACCTTGATACTGGGAAAGATTGAGGGCAGGAAGAGAAGGGTACGACAGAGGATGAGATGGCTGGATGGCATCACTGACTCGATGGACATGGGTTTGGGTGGACTCAGGGAGTTGGTGATGGACAGGGAGGCCTGGCGTGCTGTGGTTCATGGGGTCACAAAGAGTTGGACATGACTGAGTGACTGAACTGAACTGAAGAGTTCAGGAAACAACCACCTTTGGAAAAAAAGATAGTTTGTTGCTCACAATTCTCAAGAGGAAAGGATACACTGTACAATTCAGGGCCACACAGGGATTCACCAGGGTGGGTCAGGAGGCAGAAGGAGTGACGAAAAAGTATGATGTTTATTATGTTTATTATGTTTTATTTTATATTTATTAAGTTTATTATGTATCATAATGTTTTTTATGATCTCCAGAGGAAAGGAAAGGCAAACAGGGTAAGAAGTTTTAGGATTGGCTAGTTTGAATAATTTCAGCAGGTTTTGTCATCTAAGGGCTGTCTTTACTGATCTGGTACTGGTGCTGGGATGATTAGACCGGAGGGAAGATTGCCTCCTGGAGTGTAAGAGCCAGTATAGAAGAGACAATAACGAATATGGGCTCTAGATCAATTCTTTGCATACAAAGGGCATGCTTCCTTGTGAGTCATGGGCTGTCTCCCAGAATTGGCCAGCCCTGGGAGTGACAGTCTCTCTCCAGTCAACAATGCCTCAGAGGCCACTATATGAATAATACAGAAAGTGTTCTATTTCTCCATTAGTCTGGAAAAGCCTTGTTGTTCAGGAGAATAACTACCATGGCTTCTGGTTCTTTGATGAAGCCTCAGAGTCACGGCAGGAGCATTTGTTGTCTCCCAGTAGATTGCAGTTTTCTGTAAGATTGCTGTGGCTGAGCCAAGAAAGAAGGCATATGCAGATTTCTACAGAAATTATGACTTCATAGACAATTTTGAGGAAATGAGGAAGGCTGGTATCCTTCAGAGTTCAAAGTGATTCTGAATGTAAGAATTTCTTTGGGTTGCTTCCATGGAAGTTTGCCACTGATCTGTGTTTCTGAACCTTGAAATTAGGAACTATGAGTATGAGGGCTAAAGAATAGTTTCTCTTGATAAATAAATTATTAATAATACTGTGGGAGATGGAGAATACAGAAAATAAGAAAATATAGTTAGTACAGGAGGCTACTTTAGCCAATGAATGATAGCCATGTGAGTGGACCATTTCGAGGGTTCAATTAACTGAAAACTTCAACTGACTTCAGCCATATGAAAGGCCCTGAACAAAAACCACCCAGCTGAGCCCAGCAACCCACAGAACCATGAAAGGTAATAATCAATTGTGTTTTAAGTCCCTAAGTTTTGGGGTATGCAAATTCCAGCAGTAGATAACCAAAACAGAATCTGTGTGTATCTATGGATATATGTGTATCTATACACACACACGCACACACTAACACACACACGGGGAGAAGGGAACAAGTGTGGCAAAACAGTAACAGTTTGTCAGTAATCTAGGTAAAGAATTTAGGGGTATTGTTTGTAATTTCTTTTAACATTTCCGTGGATTTGAAATTTTTTTTTAAATAAATGTTTGAGAAGGAAAAAAACACATAGAAATACCAAAAAACCATCTTATGTGAAATGTGGACATGAATTCAAATTGTACTAAGAAAACCAGAAGGAAGAATGAAGACTTTTTGTTAGGTTGATGATCATATAAATAGAAAAGCATCCCCACTGCAGGTGAAGCCTATATAATTAGAGCCCTAACTTTTCTGCTAAACCATAAAAGAGAAAGAAGCTCTGTAAATAAAAGAAATGCTTAAAAACACTGCCAGATCTAAAAATATTCTCACATTAGTTTACTTTCAGAGATCTGGGAATTATTGTTGTTGCATCCCAGCAAATCTTTGGGGGAAAAAGGTGTTACATTCCGATAACTGCAAAATAGAAATGCCTCTAGCATTCAAAAAATAAAATAAAGATACTTTATTAGCTCATATAACTGAGAAGTCTAGAGATGGGTAAGGATTCATATAAAGCTGACCATAATTTCTCAAATACTTTAATAAGGGTCAAGTTTTTCCTGTCACTACCTTCTGCCTTTCTCAGTGCCAGCTTGATGCTAAGCCTGATTCCAATATGGCAGTGCATCCCAGGGCTACCTGCATCCTTATTCATTTAAGAAAGAGCAAGTGTCTTTAAAAATATGAGATTCACTAAGTCCAAATGCTTACTATGCTCATAAGGCACCAAGCCATTTTTATTTCCAGAAGATGGAATGTGATGATCAGCCCTGCCTTGATTATGTGATTTGCTTGATAAGACAGAAGTGATAGGAACATCTCTCATGCCACCTAAAGGAGACATAGATGTGCTAGTAATTCAGAAAGAGAAAACAGATGTTCCATGGACAGCCAACCAGTAACTACTGCAGCATATATTCTTTCTCCTGTTTGCATCATTTTCTCTTTGTTCAGAGTTTCATTTTTTTTCTCTCTCTCTCTCACGCTGTAAAGTGACTGCTGGCTGCCATAGCTCAGTTTAGAATACTTCCTTCAAGAAGATAGCCAGGCTTACATTAGAAAGTTCTTCTCCCAAGGCAAATTTATAGGCAGCAAATACTGCCTGGCCTACTCTGAGTCATGAGACCAAATAAATGTGGTCATGGCCTTGAGTCAGTTCCAGTAGGCAGAAGGTATCTGATGCATCTTTCTTTATTTGTGGATCATGGATGTCATTTTAAAAAGGAGGTTCATGGGAGGACTGTGTAGTCAGCTGAAAGTTGTCCACTCCAGGTGTCATCCTAAATGGGGTATTGGTTATTGGTTTAAGATCCTGTGATAGCCAAGCTCCAAGATGGCTTCCAATCCTTCATTCTTGATATTCTCATCCTTGTGTAATTCTCTTCCACCATGAATGGTTTGCTCTGTGTGAATACTGTGAATGTGATGGAATGATATCTAAGGCTAGTTAATAAAAGGTGTTGTAACTTTGGCCTTGCTTTCTTGGATTGCTCACTCGAATGGAAGCCATGTACCATGTCATGAGAACCTTCAAACAGCCCTAAAGAGAGGTTCACGTAGACAAAACTATGGCTTTCTCCAACAGCTAGTCTCATCTGAATAGCCATAATTTTTTGGCAACGTGGGAAACAGAATTTTGAACCCTGTTTAAGCTTTCAGATGACTATAACCTCAAACAGCATCTTGTTACTGTGTCACAAGAGGCTGTGAGGCAGAACTGCTCTATCTTATCTCTTCTGAATTTTGTGTCTACAGAACCTGAGAGTGATATAAAAGTTTATTATTGCCTTAAGCCACTAAATTTTGAGGTAATTTACTATGTAGCAACAGGTGGTTAATATAGTCTTATATTCTCTATTTTATTAAAGAAAAAATTGTTTTATTGCACAAGTGTGTGTGAGACAGAGAATTCTGTCCCAGATTAGGCATATTAGGTATTATACTTCATTATGTGTTCTTTTAGAAGCAAAGGCAGCTACTGTTAATTTTTTCTGATTAGATAATTACTGACGTATCTTCTACTTTTAATAATAATTAGTGCACGTGTGTGTGTGTGTGTGTGTGTGTGTAAGCTTATTTGAATGATTTCCCACAACATTATGAACTAGGTTTTAAGGAAGAAACTGAGGCTTAAAGAGGTTTGGGAACCTAGCCAAATTCACCCAGCTAGCAAGTGCAAGCTCAAGGATTCAAGGCCATGATATTTTACTTCATATTTTAGCCCATGCTTTTCTTTTTTTTTTTTTTTAATAAATTTATTTATTTTAGTTGGGGGTAGCCCATGCTTTTCATCATTACATTTTCTATAAACCTTATGTTCTTACTCTTGACCCTAATTGCTCATGATGTACTCTGAAATTTGGAATGGTGGTATTCATTTAGGATTTTGTATTACATTCACGGAAATGTTTTCTCTCTGTCATATATATTATATTTTGACATCTGAGCATCAGAATGTTAGCTTCATAAACCAAATTGAACTATTATATCTAGATTCTGTACCAGTTACAGTGTGAAGATCACATATTCCATTAAAATATGAAATAATTTATTTTGAAAGTGTGGAATCAAACTTCATGGCTTCAGAATCATTTTAAGAGTATTTCTGAATCAATATATTTTTTGTTTTTAATATTTTTATTGTGAGATAATCATAAAATTTATAAAAGAGTAAGATTTTGTTACTGTTGCGGTATAGTTGATTTATAACGTGTTAGTTTCTGGTATACAGCAAAGTGATTCAGATATATATATATATTTCTTATTCTTTTCAACTTTAAGTTGTTACAAAATACTGAATATATTCCATGTGTTATGCAGTAGGACCTTGTAGTTTATCTGTTTTTACATATATGTATTCAGTTCAGTTCAGTTCAGTCGCTCAGTCGTGTCTGACTCTTTGCGATCCCATGAACCGCAGCACGCCAGGCCTCCCTGTCCATCACCAACTCCCGGAGTCTACCCAAACCCATGTCCATCGAGTCGGTGATGCCATCCAACCATCTCATCCTCTGTCGTCCCCTTCTCCTCCTGCCCCCAATCCTACCCAGCATTAGGGTCTTTTCCAATGAGTCAACCCTTCGCATGAGGTGGCCAAAGTATTGGAGTTTCAGCTTCAACATCAGTCCTTCCAATGAACACCCAGGAGTGATCTCCTTTAGGATGGATTGATTGGATCTCCCTGAAGTCCAAGGGACTCTCAAGAGTCTTCTCCAACACCACAGTTCAAAAGCATCAATTCTTCGGCACTCAGCTTTCTTCACCGTCCAACTCTCACATCCATACATGACCACTGGAAAAACCATAGCCTTGACTAGATGGACTTTCGTTGGCAAAGTAATGTCTCTGCTTTTAAATATACTATCTAGGTATGTATCTATTCATCACAAACTCCTAATTTATTCCTCTCCTCCATCCCCTTTAGCAACCGTAAGTTAGTTTTCTATGTCTGTGAGTCTTTCTCTGTTTTGTAAATAAGTTCATTTGTATCAGAATTTTGATTCCACATATAAGTGATAGCACATGATAGTTAACTTTCTCAGACTAGAAGAGTGAGACTTTATAATGAATGATTTAAAAGTTAGTTTGTCAAACTGATAAACATATCACTCTCAAATACCATATTGTATAATTCCTATAAACAAAAACATCCCCTCATCCAAGCTAACACATAAGTTTTTCCATCTAATCCTTGGATACCATTCAAGATTCACTAATTGTTCCAAAAATATCTTTTCTACAAAATGGTTCAGTTTGTGACTACTGGCTACACTTAGCTTTCATATTTCTTTAGTCTTCTTCACTCTGGAAGAATTTTTCAATGTTTACTTGATTTTGGTGTCCTTGGTATTACTATGGAAGTGTTAGTCACTCAGACATGTCCAACTCTTTGCAACCCCATGGACTATAGCTCACCAGGCTTATCTGTCCATGAAATTCTCTAGGGAGGAATACTGAAGTGGGTAGCCATTTTCTTCCCTAGGGAATCTTCCCAACCCAGACATCAAACCTGGGTCTTCTGTGTTACAGGCAGATTCTTTACTGTCTGAGCCATCAGGGTAGTTTACAATATTTCCAACTTGAGTGTTCCTGTTTACATGTGAATTTTTATTTCTTTTTAATTATTTTAAAATATTTAAACCTTTTTCTTGATCTTAAAGATCATATAGATTGGGGCTGGGGAGGGATGAGGGGTGAGCGAGTCTAAGGATAATAATCAGTGACTGAAATCATTTTCCCATCATCCTTTGTTCTGAGCATTCTCTATGCTCTTTCAGATACCCGTATTTTTCATTTAAAACCCCAGTCTTTCACTTGAAAGATTTTGTTGTATAAAAAAAAATTTCCACAGGTAAAAATTTAGAGGAAAATGAGTATTTGGTCCAAAAACAAAAGGAAAAATAATCAAGATTAAAAAAAACCAAAAACTAAAAAGCAGAATTTTAGTGTGAAGACATTTTTTGCTATAATCATTAGTTTTAGAGGCATTGTTAGTTTAGCATGTGTGCCGAGTCCATTTCCCACATCTTTCCTCAAGTATCTTCTATTTTTATCATGAATTCCCTTTTAATCAACTATAGGTTATTTAAAATAAATTCTTATAACTTAACGGAAAAAAGACAGTTTGGATTTACCTTATGTTTTCTTAGGATTGATTTCATGTATGGATCTTTGACAGGACTGTAACAGAAGTGGCTGCATCCTCCTCTTAGCACCCTTTCAGGTGACACATGATTTCAATTTTTCCCATTACTGTTGGTGGTTCACTTTGACCCCTTGATAAGTTGGTGTCTACCAGAATTGTCCATTGTCAGGTTACTCTTTCTGTCTAAATTAGTAGATATTTTGTGTGGAGATAGTTTAAGACCATGTAAATATGTTCTCTGTGTATTTATTAATTTAATTTATTTTGAGTATGGATTCATGGTCGGTAAAGCATCTACCTACAATCGGGAAGACCCAGGTTTGATCCCTGGTTTGGGAAGATCCCCTGGAGAAGGAAATGGCAACCCCCCTACTCTTGCCTGGAAAATCCCATGGATGGAGGAGCCTGGTGGGCTACAGTCCATGGGGTCACAAAGAGTCGGACATGACTGAGCGACTTCACTTTCACTTTCATGGTATAATTCATAACTATCACTATTGGATTGTTTATATTCTTTCTGAATATATGAGACCAATGAGAACCATCTCAAGCCAGCCCTTGTGTCCTCTTCACATGTTCCCATCATTCTTTGAGCAATGCCTAGTCTCTGGCACAAGATATTCTAGATTCATCTTGTAATTTCCTTGATCAAGACATGATATTACCATTTCTTCCAGGAGCCCTGGTTGCTTTTAGTATAAATGGTTTTGAGAAGCCAAATCTGAGCTCTAAGTTTGCTTATGTTGTTGAAATGTCATTAGTTCCAGACAGAGAACAGAGCTACGGAGTATATGCATGTATGTGTGTATACACATGCACACACACACAGACACACACACAACGTGCACTCAGTTTATTGCTTTGTCTGTCTATGTCTCTGTATTGGACACTCTTGGTTCACACTAACACATGCAATTCCAGGTCAACACCACATTTTCGTTTGCTCCCCGTCCATACCCCTAACTCCCTTCTATGGTATTGAGGAATGTGGTTCTCATGGTACTTACTATATTTGCTTATTTGACCCCCTGTTCACGACCTATTTCAGAATTTCCCTGCCACCCTTCCCACACACAGAAGCATCCCTCTTCCTTTGACATCTAACTCTTCACAGCAGTCTCCCCATTTCCCTGGAGTAAATGTCAACTCAACCTGTCTGAGTCTAGTGTATGATTACCCTCCACACCCAGCTTGGGCTGTGACACCCTACCTTGTTAGGCGACACTCCTATACAGATGCCGTCTTTATTTTGCTCAGTTCTGACACTTCATTCCAGGCCACAGCCCAGTGAAGTGATATCCTCCTTCCCCTGCTTGGGTTCTGACTTCCCACGGTGAGCAACTCCTTTAACTGCTTGGATTGACACCCCACTTTGGGCCTCTTCCCTTCCCACTCCACTACAGACACCTACTTTTCTCTGCCACACCTAATAGACTTGGGACCAAGTTGTTTGGGAAGGGAAGGGGGAAAAAAAAAAGAGTGGATAAATTTTCAATAACTGATTTCACTTTCCTGTACCAATAGTATTTTTTCCAATGATTTCAAGTTTAAACCTATTTAATGTATAAATTTTTTCGAAGAGATCTAGGCATTTGAAAATTTTCAGAGCACAGAATAATGAGGACAAAATTCTAAGCCACGTCAGTTACAAATTTTGAAAAACAATCGTCTGATATCACAGTTGTACACATCTTGTGAGAAAAGGCATTCGCTGGCAATTATTCATAATGTTTCTACATGAATTATGAGTTTTTTTTTTCCTTAGACTATCTTTTTTTCTTAGACTTAGCAAACAGCTTTGGATGATAGAGATTCTTTCAGAGCAGGGGACAGTTTTGTTTTCTTTTTGCTACCCAGTGTAATAAAGATATCTCCCTCTGGGGGCAAAAGTTAAGCAGGTTTGCTTGCAGCTTATGATAGAAGACTGAGGTTTTCTCTCTTGTAACACAACCCACTGTGTGGTGAGAACGCTTATCCTAACACTTGTGGGAGATGGAAACTTGGGAAATTGGCACAAGAAAATGATGATGCTCTAGCTTCTGATGCTGCTGGGGGTAATCAGCTATCCTTTGTCTTAGCAGTCTTGTGTCTTCTGCCAGCTTCTGTGAAACTGTCATCATTACTTTGAGCTTGCAAAAAGGGTAACATATCAGATATTTTATAGTTATTATAAGAAATGCATTTTACTGCAAATAACAGAAAATCTAAATATTATTGGCTAAAATAAAAATTTGTTTTTCTATAATAAATATGTAAATAAAAATCTTGAAATGAATGGTGCAGTAAAATAATGCACCATTGCTAAAGAATCATCATGATTTGGATTCTTTCTATTTCTCTGCTTTGTCACCTTTTCAAACATGGTTTATTCTCAGAGTATAGGCATCATCTATTTACCAGATAGGAAAATGAGAGAAGGGAAAAAACAATAGATGGGACCATTAATTTTGCCAGAAAAAAAAATTTTTTTTCCCCTGGAAGCACTAGCCAAGCCAACTTTCACTTACCACTTATTGTCACAGAGACTGCCCTAGGGCCTAAGAGCAAAAGTTTGAGAATATATCTTAGGTCAGCCAAGAAATAGTATCCATGAGTATTATTCTATAATGCTTAGTCTTTTTTGAACACGTTACAGAATTTTCTCATTTCTAGTTCTTTGAATTTGTGTTTTCTCTGACTTATCTTCAATAGGTTTGCCAAGTATGTCTTTTTATTATTATTAGTTTTATTTGAAAAACTTATCTTAGGGGACTTTTGCTTTTGACTACTGTGAAGTAATAGGAACTGGATTTACTCTCACATCTGAAACAATTGAAAATCAGTGTAAAATATATTAAACTATGATCTTCAGACTTTTGACATCAGACAGAACAGGAAGGTGACACTAGAGAGAGGAGATGTCACGTAGTCCAGCGGTTCCTAAAGCAGGGGCATGGTGGCAGCTGCTAGGTTGATTTGCCGCAGAAAGGAAGACAGTGAGCCGAAATGGATCTGGACAGTGTGATTCTTATAGCAATAGTAACAAGTTAGAACTGATTTTCCAGAATTTAGTTCCTACAAGTGTTACCTGTATACCCACTGGTGGTGCATTACACTAGGGAGAAGTATCTTGAACTTAGGAGACTCCCAATCATATCAGGAAACTCCAAGCAAGCCTGGCCAACCCATGCCCTAGAGGAAGACATTGTATTTATTATCTTGGTCAGATATCTCTCCTCTGCCCCAGAGGGAAAACTATCTCATTGTTATACAAACATCTTTGAAAATATAGTCCAGGACAAAAACTGTCACAGAGCATGTAGAAATGCCATGGAGGATTAGCAACAAGGAAAACAAACAAGATGAGCTCTGCAATAGCTCTAGCTCACTGCCTGGAGAGAATCACCAAGGTACAGTGCAAGAAGGGGTAACCAGGCAGACCTTGCTTCTGAGAAGCACTGCCTCAATAGATGACAGGCATTCAAATTTCTGTCTCATGTTCTGCTTCTGAAGATTTCAAACTATGAAAACCGTTCATAGTCAGTTTTTATAAGTGCTTCATAGACACTTGAACAAGAATGGGTATGTAAGATGTACATTTACAGACCTATATTTATGGGCTTTTCAGGTGGCTCAGTGGTAAAGAATCCTCCTGCCAAACATGAGACATGGTTTCAATCCTTGGGTTAGGAAGATCCGCTGAGAAAGGAAAAGATAACTTGCTCCAGTATTCTTGCCTGGGAAATCCCATGGACAAAAGAGCCTGGTGGGCTATACCCATTGGGTCATAAGAGTCAGACACAACTTAGGGATTAAATCACCACTGTGGTGAATGTGCAAGTTACCAGAAGAATGGAGGACTGTTCTATAGATGGAAAAGGAAGTTGAGAAGACCCCATAAACAAAAAGTCCATGGCTTTTCATTGGCTGAGTCGTTGCCAGGGAAGGAGTTTTTCTTCTTCCTACTGGGCTCTGCTATTGTAGCTGGATGTGAGAGCTCACAGTTCTAGTCCCCTTACTCTTTTAATTCAAGATTTCTCTTTATTCATTTTTTATACCTTTTAGGCCTGCTGTGTAACTGTCACCTTAGGACCTGCCTTAACTCCTAGTCACACTTTTTTAGAGCCAGTTTCTTCACCATTCTTGTTCTCATTCAGTCGCTCACTTGTGTTGGACTCTTGAATCCAATGGACTGCAGCACGCTAGGCTTTCCCGTCCTTCATCATCTCCTGGAGCTTGCTCAAACTCATGTCCATTGAGTCGGTGATGCCCTCCAACCATCTCATCCTCTGTTGTTCCCTTCTCCTCCTACCTTCAATCTTTCCAAGCATCAGGGTCTTTTCTAATGAGTAAGTTCTTTGCATTAGGTGGCCAAAGTATTGGAACTTCAGCTTCAGCATCAATCCTAATGAATATTCAGGACTGATTTCCTTTAGGATTGACTGGTTGGATCTCCTTGCAGTTCAAGGGACTCTCAAGAGTCTTCTTCAACACCACAGTTCAAAAGCATCAAGTTTCCAGTGCTCCGCCTCCATACGTGACTACTGGAAAAACAATAACTTCGACTAGACAGATCATTGTCCACAGAGTAATGTCTCTGCTTTTTAATATGCTCTCTAGGTTGGTCATAACTTTTCTTCCAAGGAGCAAGTGTCTTTTAATTTCTTGGCTGCAATCACCATGAGCAGTGATTTTGGAACTCAAGAAAATAATGTCTTTCTCACTGTTTCCATTGTTTCCCTAACTATTTGCATGAAGTGATGGGACCAGATGCCATGATTTTAGATTTCTGAATGTTGAGTTTTAAGCCAACATTTTCACTCTCCTCTTTCACTTTCATCAAGAGGCTCTTTAGTTCTTGTTTGCTTTCCACCATAAGGGTGGTGTCATCTGTGTATGGGAGGTTATTAGTATTTTTCCTGGCAATCGTGATTCCAGCTTGTGCTTCATCCAGCCTGGCATTTCATATGATGTACTCTGCATATAAGTTAAATAAGCAGGGTGACAATATACAGCCTTGACATACTCCTTTCCCAATTTGGAACCAGTTTAGTGAATCCATTGAATCCATTATTTTGCCCAAGTATATCCTTTAATTGATCTCTCTCATTCTTATGCTAATGCAGTCTCTCTTGCTCTCTCTCACACACACCCACAGGCATCAAATATCTTACCTTTATTCTTAGATCTTTTTCATTCATCTGCATCAACCCTCCGAGGGAGTATTTGATCTGAACATTTGTTTGTCCCTGGCGTATGTTTTTTATTTCATTATTCGCTCTATTCCCAACAGTTCTGTTTTCTCTAATTTAGACTCAATCTGAATTGTTTCATCAGATATTGAGACATTTAGATTAATCATTTATGTCTTAGAGTTTTCATCTTCTTCTTTTTTTTTTTTTTTTTTTTTGCTCTGCATTCTTTTTATCTACAATCAGGGAGAACTTACTTTATTTTCCAAATTTAATATAGATTTATGTTCATCAATTATACATTTTATTTCCAGAAGGTTTTTATTTGCTACTTTCCCATAACATTGATTATTTTTCATGGATGCAATATCTTAGTGAAAGTCTTTAAACACAAGAAACGATTTTTTAAAATGTTACCTTCAGTTGTGCAAATTAGTTTCCTTCAAGTTAGTCTTTATTTTTCATTTTGATCTTTTACTTTCAAGCACCTTGATTATCAGTTCGTAATGATATTTTGGATAATATCTTGGTATCAATTCCTAGTTATAAGAAAGAGAAAGGGGCACATTTTATATATTCATATATTGATTGATCCTTTTAAAGATAGTGTCAGGGACCTGGCATTTATGCTATGTGTGCCTTGAATTCCAGGATTAGAAGAAATTTATGCTGGGATGCCAATAATCATACTTGTTTTACTTCTCAGTAGAATTCTATTAAGTTATTTAGAGCACTCTACTCTGTTAGAAGTTGTATTGGGTACTAGCTAACAGCAGGCTGTTCTTCATGAGGAAGTTTGGGAAAGGGGTGTCAAATGCCTAGTGCTCAGTAATTCATGACATTTCCATGTTCAAATCTGGACTCCCTCCTCTTCACTTCCTCTGTCAGAATTGTACAGTGGATTTCTCTGTCTGTTGGCATGCTTTAATCCATTTATTATCTTCCAGATATTTGATTAAACCTCTTGTCTGCTCTACTTTCATATAGTAGAATACACTTTTAAGAATTCTATTATTATCATTGTTCTGTTATATGGGGAGAGAGAGGAGTTAAGCATAAGTTTTTAGTCCACCCTGTTGACCCAGAATCATTATGATATTGTTGCTCTGTTATTTTTAAAAAGTAATCAAATATTTGATTCCAGTGTTTTCCACCTCTAAAAAAAATTAAAATTTAACAGAAGGTCTCAGTCCTAATGTCATTTCTGACTCTTACAGGAGATCTTGGCCAGTGAACTTATGCAGACCTCAAACTTAATACCTATAAAATTGAGCATCTAGATCAAGAGAGTTCTAAATTTCTTTCACCTCTAAAATTTTAATACCAAGTGTACTGTAAAATATTTATTAGTTGAAAAAAATTCTTCTGGTTATCATAGAATGCTTTCTTATTGCATATTCTGGAAAGACAAAGCAAGAATTAGAAGACAGTGTTATTAAATAAGAAAATCTCATTCTTCAAGAAAAGAATCTTTTTTCCATTATAAATTGTATTCTGAGGGGGTAAACCAGCTGGCTTTAAAACAGTAAGGTTTTATTTATAGAATAAAAGAATGACATCTCAATTCACTTTAAAGAGATGCCACACCAACAGCTTATAAGGAAAGATTCTCTCCTTTACAAATGTTCATATTGCTCTCTGAATCTTTTTCCAATTATGAAAATTAGAGAGCACCTCCTGTGCAGTGATAGATTTGCTTTTGTTCACAGCATGTTCACAACACTTTTACAGATTTGGGGTCAGTAGACTGAGATTTTAGATTCATATTCTTAAAAGATTTATTTTTTAATTCTAGGGAAATGGACAGAGAAAGGCAGTTGTAATGTTTTTATGAGCTAAATTATACCATCGTTTGAGGCTGTTTACTTTTATTGGTTCTTACTTTGAGCTCCCTAACTTAATCTGAGTTAGTGCCTGCTCTTTAACATGTCATAAAAGTGATATTATCTGAAAAGCCAGTGAAACGCATTTTAGTTCTCATTTCACCCTTGGAGCTAAAGTGCTGTTGACTGGTGAAGCACTATTATGGAATCCACATTAGTAAATTCTGACACAGATAAGTGGAAACTTTTACTCCATGGGCACATAGAAAAATTGGAAGGAGGCATGGATACATCACAAAACATAATTGGCTCTGTTTTAATTGGATCTGGGGGAAAAATTGTGCTTCTTCAGCTTGAGAGTTTTCTTCTGGGAATAAGAAAACCATGGCTCCTTTCTTAACAGTTTTATTCTTATACATTTTAGCATCAATTTGAACCACAGAGATGATGATACTAAAATATTTATTAGAAGGAAAGCCTTCCCTGTCCTCCACCATCTCCCAGAGTTTGCTGAAACTCATGTCCATATAGTCAGTGATGCCATCCAACTGTCTCATCCTCTGTCACCCAGCCTTCAGTCTTCTTGCCTTCAATCTTTCCCAGCATCAGGGTCTTTTCCAGTGGGTCAGCTGTTTGCATCAGGTGGCCAAAGTATTGGAGCTTTAGCTTCATCATCAGTCCTTCCAGTGAGTATTCAGGGTTGATTTCCTTTAGGAGTGACTGGTTTGATCTCCTTACTGTCCAAGGGACTCTCAAGGGCCTTTTCCAGCACCGCAATTTGAAAGCATCAAAAAGTAAGGAACAAAATCAATGCCTTATTTTAAATCAGCTGAATCCTGGTCTGCTCACACTTGCTGCTACCTTTCTCCACTTTCTTCTCTTTGTCCATAATTTTTGGTTTCTGTTAAAGATCCTATTCTTACACTGTTTGAACCTTGTCTTTCACCCACATACATCCTGCTGCTTTGCAGGTAACCATGACAATATTTCACAGTTCTCAGGTTATATGCCATATAAAATGCAGCCATGCTGTCTTAAATTTATTAGCAAATACACCTTTCCCAAAATATGCACATGCACACAAACAAATGCCATATTAAAGCTGCATGACATTTGGAAACTTTTACAGGACTGAGTATAAAATCAAATGAGTTAATGGGTGGAAAGAGCTGGTGATTCTTTTGTTAGGAGCAAATAAAAGGATATGAATCCTTGCTGATATAGAAATTGTAATTTTTTTCTGAATTATTTCAAATACTTTCATATCTTCAGTGTCTGCCTTCTAAGATTTGCATTATAAGAAACGTTTGGCTAATAAGCACAGTAATGTTGGAGATAGATGTATTTTCTGGTTAAAAAATGTTAATAAATATTAGTTGCTTAATATTTCTAGTTAGACAACTGTGGTACAGCATAAATACACTGGTCAAGAAGTGAGAAGGTCAAGATTCAGGTTCTGGAAAGCCATAGAAATCACTAGATCAAACATTCACAGCTTTTCAACCTGTATACTATATGCTATATGAGGAAACAGTGCATACTATATTGTATATTATATATTGTAATATATATTGTGTATATACATATATTGTAATATATATATATTGTATATACTATATTGTATATTGTATATACATTGTATATAGTATATGTATAGTATACAATGTATGCTATATGGGGAAACAATGGAAACAGAGATGATTTTCTTGGGCTCCAAATTCACTGCAGATAGTGACTAAAGCCATGAAATTAAAAGACACTTGCTCGTTGGAAGAAAAGCTATGACCAACCTAGACGGCATATTAAAAAGCAGAGATATTACTTTGCCAACAAAAGTCTGTCTAGTCAAAGCTATGGTTTCTCACATGTATGGATGTGAGATTTGGACTATAAAGAAAGTTGAGCACTGAAGAACTGATGCTTTTGAACTGTGGTGTTGGAGAAGACTCTTGAGAGTCCCTTGGACTGCAAGGAGACCCAACCAGTCCATCCTAAAGGAAGTCAGTCCTGAATATTCATTGGAAGGACCAATGCTGAAGCTGAAACTCCAATCCTTTGGCCACCTGATGCAAAGAACTGACTCACTGGAAAAGACCCTGATGCTGGGAAAGATTGAAGGCAGGAGGAGAAGGGGATGACAGAGGATGAGATGGTTAGATGGCATCACCAACTAGATGGACATGAATCTGAGTAAGCTCCAGGAGTTGGTGATGGACAGGGAAGCCTGGTGTGCTGCAGTCCGTGGGGTCGCAAAGAGTTGGACACGACTGAGCGACTGAATTGAACTGATACGATATGCTAATATTTTGTTTGCCTACACTTAAAGATGTGATTATCACCTCTTCAAAAATACATCTTCTTTTGAGCTTTGGTGGAAACACTGATCTAGACCCTTAGACTTAAAGAAAGATGTTAGATGTTAACCCAGAACTTGGAAGATTTACAATTAAGTTGTAGATGTGCCATATCTTTGTAAGCTTTTTTCCTACCATTTTTCCACTTGTTAAACTAGCATATATTCAGCGACCAGTATGGCTACATCCTCTCTTAGATATGCCCGAGAAAGGAAGGCGCAATGCTGGCCTTCAGGAACTTGTATTCTTCATCCTATTCTTCCTCATTCCACTTGCTCCCTTGGTTCATGCTGTTATCTTAGTACTAGCGTTAGTGTCTTTTTCTTAAACTTCCTCTGTCAGTTCATTACATAGCAGATTAAACTCTTAAAAACAAATTTTCCAATATAACAACAACTGTAAAAGTTTCTAACAGGATGAAGTTTGTTGTTGAAGGACCAACAAAACCTAGCGCTTAGTAAACCCTGTGTTATTTATTCCGTTGTCATATTTTTGCCAACATTTTTCCTTCTACCTAGAAATTCCTGATATTTATAGCTTATCAATATTTCAAGACCAATTCAGGCTACAACTGCTCTTTTAAGTTTTCTCAGACATTCAGAATGACATCATTAATGATAAATAATAAAAGCTATAATAATAATAATATATAATATTTAGGGAATAGGCCTGTACTTCAGATAAGCGCTATGATCAGTGCCTTTACACATCTCCCTTAATCTCTATATGAACTTTTTATATGCTATAACAAATTGCCACACATTTCCTGTCTTATAAACAATAGAAATTTATCATCGATGGTTCTATAGTTTAGAAGTCTAATGGGTATCATTGACTAAAGCCCAAGGTACAGACAGGGTTGAATTCCTTTGTACCAGCTCTTGGAAGAATATTCCTTGCCTCCTCCAGCTTCTGGAGGAACTGTTGTATCACCCTAGCTGTCTTAAGAGTTTATGGGTTGTAGGAGAGTGATGGCTAAAAATAAGAGCTCTAGATTCAAAAATCTTGCGTTTGAATCCTAAGACTTCTATAAGTTCTTTGTGGCCTTGAGAAGTTGCCTTTACTAATTCTGTGCTTCAGTTTCCTTTTCTTTAAAATAGGGAAAATAGTGGTCCTTATCTCATGGGACAATTATGAAGATTAAATGACTTAATCCCTGCAAGGACTTGAAGCAATAGAAGGTACATGTCATTTCCTATGAAGAATCCTTGCCCAAAGTTATCTAACTGGAATTCAATCATGTGAGAAGGACCCAGACAAATCCAGAATGAGGGACCTTCTGCAGGACAATTGACCTGGAATTTTCAGTAAAGCAGTCAGTGTTATGAGAAACAAAGAAAAGGCTATTGTTCTAGATAATAGAGATTAGAGAGACAAAACGATATTGCTAACATGTAAACTTTCATGGGATCCTGGATCTGCATGGGGGGAAGCCCTGAAAGACATTTTGGAGACAATTAGAGAAAATTTTCATGTAAACTATGTATCGATTACAGAGAATTATTGTTAATTTTTTACAGATGAAAATGGTGGAATTTTTTTTAATTGCTACCGTACCAGATTGCCCAAAATTGGTTAAAAATAATACATATTCTTTATCTTAAAGAGTTATAGGTTAGAAGTCCCGCATGGGTCTAGCTGAGCTAAAATTAAAGTGTTGACAGAACTACGTTCCTTTCTGGAGGCTCTTTGAGCCTTTAGAGGTCACCAGCATTCATTGGCTGGGGAGCTGTCTTTTTCCATCGTCTAAGTTAGCAAATATTGCATCGTTCTAACTGTTCTTTTTGTAGTCACACCTGCGTTGGACCACAACAGGAAAGGCTTTATACCTTTAAGGATCCATGTAATTAGACTGAACCCCCTCAGATTAAGCAGAATAACTCCCCATCCCAAGATCTTTAATTTAATCACATCTGCAAAGTCTCTTTTTCACTGTTAGGTAATTATTTATAAATTCTAAGAGAAGAACTTTGGAATGGCGGGGTAGGAGGGAAGCATGATTTTACCTAACTCAATGATGTTGTAGTTATTTAGGAAATTCTTTTTATTCTTAGGAGAAACATAGTTAACTAGGAATAAATCTGCAGTTTAAATATTTATATATGTATGTATATATTAAAAATATATATGCATATGCACAACCATAAACACACAGGTAACCAAATGTAGCAAAATGTTAATAACAGCTGAACCTAGATGGAGGGTTAATGGTTGTTTTTGTTCTGTTCTTTCAACTACTTGGTAGGTTTTCAAAAGGTAAAAGAGAAGTGCTATCGAACACCTTCAAGTCCCCTGACAATCCAGGACACATCTGATTTAGAGATGATTTTAGAAAAAGGAAAGTGGGGACAATTTTAAAATGGAATATCTCAATAAAAATCTATAGTGAGAGCCAATTAGAATAATAAACCAGTAATTGGTTAAAAAAATGTTGCTCATATTTCTTGGAAAAGGGAGGTGTTCAGTAGTTTGTAGGTGACATAGAGACCTTGTTGGGTCTGTTTAAATAAAATTACAAAGCGACCTTGTTTTGCTTCAGTGTGGCCTTGTCTGACGCTGATGTTCTATAAGGATGTTTAATATTCAACAGGACAGCATGGTCTAGCTGTAGCACCAGGCCAGTTTCTGACAACAGTAAGTCCCAGCTGTCAATGTCAGACCAGTTTTAGGCTGCCTAGGGCTGCTTTTCTCTTCCTCATTTTTTTTTTAAAATCAAGGCTCAAAGCATGGCAAGAAATGAGTTACTTTTCATTCCAATGGTAAATATGCAGAATATAGTCCTTAAAAGTGGTAACTAAATGTAGGGTAAATATTTCAAGGAAAGGGAATATTACTCATACAAATTCATTCATTTGACAAATATAGTGAGTAATGAGTAGTTGGAAAGAACTCTCAGTAGCCCAAAGGGGAATGAATATGTAGTTGCACATGAGACAGTGATTATCTCTTTAAAAAACGTACATTTTGGTCATATGTATTATAAATATTTCTTCTAACTTAGACCATTTATTATAAATAAGGAAAAACTGTGTATTTGTTAACTAAATTCTTGTTTAGAGCTGGATTCTAAATCATTATATGTAGTAACTTTAAGAATATTGTCAGAGAATCCTTATGGAATTATTTAGCCTGCTATGTTTGTGAATATGTTTGTGAAACTCAAATATTTACCTCCCACAGAGTTTATCAAGGCTGCTATACACTGAGGTTGTCAGTAGAAGCAAATACATGACTGAATTTAACCAAAGAAATCAGTGTTAAATAATATATGACAAATAGCTGCTCCCAAGAATTACCCCGCGTGTAGTCTCTAGCAGTGCTCTGCATTCACACTGATATGATAGATGTATGATCTAAAACCAGAGCTGTGTCATGTAGTCTTGGGTATTCTTGTATAAAATAAAGATTTCTTAGTAATTTTTTTTCCATTAAGTCACAGCAAAATGTGATGGTAGGAACCACTGTTCTTTTTGGTATTGTCATCAGCCTTTTATAGTCAATAAATGCAATCCTCTAAAAGGAAACACAGGGGAAAGCAGCCCACTTTAAAGGTGTTATTACCAAAAGTAATTGACATGCAGAAAGAGAGCTCTTTAAGTCATGTATCTACCCTGTGGGGGTATATTTGACTGGGTACAGTTTCTACGAGCTTAAAAACTCCACATTATCCGAAATGAATGAAGCAGTTCCTCTTTTTGTTTTATGGACTCTCAGATTTCCAGCTGCATTGGGAGGAAATTAAACTATTTGCTGCTGCTGCTAAGTCGCTTCTGTCGTGTCCAACTCTGTGCGACCCCATAGACGGCAGTGCACCAGACTCCCCCATCCCTGGGATTCTCCAGGCAAGAACACTGGAGTGGGTTGCCATTTCCTTCTCCAATAAACTATTTGAGATTTACCTTAATTTAGCTCTCATGTCTTTTGTTCATTTTCTTTTTGAGTTATTTAGTTGTCTGCTATGGAGTTTTGAAAGTTCCTTGTTATTCTAGATCCTATTTTTCAGTCATTATGTCTTAGTACTTTTTCAGCCCTGCCCTCCCTCTCCTTGCCTTCCAAGACTCCTGGAATGATAGAAATGTTAGATCTTTTGTTATTATCCCATAAGTTCCCAAGGTGATGTTGATTTGGGGGGGGTGTATTTTTAAAAAAATTTTATATCGAAGTATGGACTTCCCTTGTGGATCAGTAGTAAAGAATCCACCTGCTAATGCAGGAGACACAGGTTAAGTCCCTGAGTTGGGACGATCCACTGGAGAAAGAAATGGCAACCCATTCCAGAATTCTTCCCTGGGAAATCCCTTGGACAGAGGAGCCTAGTGGGCTACAGTTCATGGGATCATGAAACAGTTGAACACAACTTAGCAATTGAACAACAAATTGAAGTACAGTTGATTTACAGTGTTGTGTTTCTGCTGTCGAATAGAGTGAGTCAGTTATACATACACATACATCCACTCTTTTTAGATTCTATTCCCATGAAAGTCATTACATAGCACTGAATAGGGTTCCCTGGGCTATTCACTAGATTCTTATATCTATTCTGTATAAAGCAATATGTATATGTCAGACTCAATCTCACAATTTATCCCTCCTGCTCCCCCCACCTTTTTCCCCTGGTAACCACAAGTTTGTTTTCTACATGTGACTCAACTTCTGTTTTGTAAGTAGGCTCATTTGTACCATGTATTTATGTACCACATCTTCTTTATCCATTCCTCTGTTGATGAACATTTTGGTTGGTTCCATGTCCTGGCTATTGTAAGTAGTGCTACAATGAGTATTGGGTACCTATATCCTTTCGATTTACGGTTTTCTCTGGATATATGCCCAGGATTGGGATTGCTGGATCACGTGGGGTCTATTTTCTTTCTGTTTTTCCAACAGGTAATATATATCATTCCATCTTAGACATCATTGATTCTTTCCTCAATCCTCTCTTCTGCTTTTGAGTTTTCTTTATGGCAGTTACTGCATGCCATAAAATTTCCATTTGGTACTTTTTTCCTTTTATTTCTTTGATGAGACTTTCTTTTCTGAAACTGTCCATTTTTTCATTTGTTTCCAACATTTTTATAATGCTTGTTGAAGCATTTTAAAATTCCTTCTTTAAAATCTTAGATATTTCTAATGTATCATTTCGATGTTTGTATTTATTTTCTTTTTAAATTCAAATTGTGATTTTCCTATTTCTCCATATGACATGTGATTTTTAAAAACTTAAAACCTGTATATCTAAGGTATTAAGTTTATGAGACTCTGGATTTCACACAAATCTCTGCCAAGAATTTAGCTTTCTTTGGCACTGCTGGATCAGGGGAAGAAAGAGGTGCCCTCTTGTGACTGCCAAATAGACGTCCAATTTCCTACTCAGTTTCCAGGGAGACTGGGGAGTGTCTTTTTCTGCTGGGTAGGGGCGGAATTCCAGTTCCCTTCTAGGTCTCTGTGCACGACCCTGCCTAGGAATGCTTCCTGTCTACAGAGTGTGAGTGGGCATCCTGGCCTCCAGTGATATCAGGGCAGAAGGAGTGACCTCATTATCACTGGATTCTGGGGGAAGTCCTAATTCTTCACCAATCCTCACCTGCCATTCACCTTGGTAGAGAGAAGGGATGCCTAGCCAAGTCAGGTAGTGGTGGGAGACCCTGCTCCTCATGGTCTCCATGGATACGGTGGGAAAGGAGTTCTATACTGCTCAGTGGGGATGAAGTCTTAGCTTCCAACTTGGTCTTCTCTGGCACCATTCCAGAAGTGGGTTGCTGAAATTTGTTACAGTCTAGAGACAACTTTCTTCAACCTTTGCTGGGGTCAGAGGCCAAGTTGGAGCCATAGTTTTTTTCTCTGATGTCTGGCTGGAGTAGTTATTTATTGTTTAAAATATTTCTCTGTGGCTAAATTGTCCATTTCCTGATCTTTGGGCTGGAGAGCACAGCTTTTGTTGGAGTTATTTTTGTCTGCCCCTATTTGTATTTCCAGGTTGCCACTTTTCCAGCATGTAGTCTGGGATATATGAGGCTGAAAGAAAACCCATGCTTTTAATATCATGCTTTTTTTTTTTTTTCTGGTCCCGAGATATCTAGCTGATCTGCCTCTCTCTCTACCTTTGAGAATTGCTATTTTTGTTTTATATATAATGTCCATGATTTTTAGTTGTAATTAGTGGAAGACATGTGAAAAAGAATCTACTCCATCTTCCCATAAGTGGAAATTCAAAAATAAATTTATTTTATATATCTAAATATATAACTTTTCTTTATTATAAATTTTATCAGTGAGGACAGTGAGACTATTTGATGGAAGTCTCAGATGACCTTCAGCATCCAATTTATTCTCATAGATTTTTTTAGCCTTGTAGTGAGAAAATTCTGCCTGACACAGATAAGGAGTTACCATAATATCCTTTTTTATTTCTCCTGTGACTCATAGGGCACATCTCACCCATTGCCTGCTTTGGTAAGCAAAGTTAGATTGGCTCAAAGTCACACCGATTTTTTAACATGTGTGTGGCTGCATTTGCAGTACAATGTCAGAGTTGAATAGTCGTGACAGAAACATTATGGCACACAACACTGAAAGTTTTTTCTCTCTGTACTTTTAGAGGAAGAAACGTGCCAACCCCTGCTTTACAAGTTTCACTTTACCTTCTCATGATACTAGTATGTTAATCCAACCAAGAAACTGAAATGAGAAGTGTGAAATATTTTTATCACAAAGAGGAATTGCCAGCTATCCTCAATAATTCATTATTTGGTTAATAAAGGAGTCTTTAGCCATTTAAACAATCACTTATTGGTGTAAAATACTTTTAGGTTAATTTTCGTTAGTGTGGTACATTCAGTATTGTGAGTTAAAGAAAATAATAGATGTATTAATTGGAAAGTCAAAATTTTTACAAGCCCCTTTGTTAAAACATGCTGAATCTAAAATCTTAAATTTGTTGAATGGCTGATACTTTTTAATCTCAGCTGGAGCACTGTAGTATTGTGTTCAGACTCTGCAGTACCCGGTGGAGCTTTTCTGAGCAACATGCAAATGAGTGTAACTATATCACACATGAGACATATGTGAAGGTAAAATGAAGGAAGAGAGCCATGGGAATAAGTGCAAAACTTTTTCTGAAACTGTATTCAAAATTTGAGGAGTAGTTACAAAATTTTCATGGCTGGGAAAGAGTGAAGGAGGAGGAGACTGATAGAAGATGAGTTTAGATATGTGACCAGGGAGCAGGTCATGTCAGACTCCTTTACCATATAAAACCTTAACTTCTACAATGAGTGAACTAAGGAGCCATTGGATGGTTTGGGGCAAAGAAATCACATGATTCCACTGAAGTTTTGAAAGGGTACTTTAACTAATGTTTGGAGCATGGGCTGAAAGAAAGTAGAAGAATAAGAGGAATACCATTTGGGGAGCCATTGCATAGTCCAGGTAAGAGATATTGGCGATATGAGCTAAGGGGGTGTATGATAAAATTTTGACTGGTCTTCATTCCTGGTTCCTGGGAGGTAGACTTTCAACTCTTGGAATTTCCTGGGTGATAGGAATGTCTTTGTTTTCATGTTGGGCGCTGATAATTATGCCAATCAGGTGACTTATAGTAGGCTCCATCATATTTAAGACAGCAAGATGACTCAGAATGGTGGCAATTCAGGCCATAGAGACCAAATTGTGTGATTGGAGGATTGAGGCTTTGAGCCAGGTATCATTAGCCTGACCTCTAGGGAGGAGAAGGTTCTGGAGAATCAGTTCAGTCATGTGGCGAGTGATTCAAGCAGTCATACCTATAGTGACCCCACCCCACCCCCGCACAGACACACACGAGAGCTGGACACCAAAGCATGGAAACAGTGATGTGTACAGAGAGATTTTATTAAAAGACAACAAATGCCACTTGGGCACCCTTTGGACAGGTCAGTAAGATGCTGTGATGTTTGGAGAGTCATACTGGCTCAGACAGTGAAGAATCTGCCGGCAGTGTAGGAAACCTGGGTTTGATCTCTGGGTCAGGAAGATCCCCTGGAGAAGGGAACAGCAATCCACTCCAGTATTCTTGCCTGGAGAATTCCATGGACAGAGGAGTCTGGCAGCCTATGGTCCAGGGGGTCGCAAAGAGTCAGACATGTCTAAGTGACTAACACTTTGACTCTTTTCACCTTCTTCCTTAAAAGCAAGATGTTATATTTGACAAGTTGTTAGTCATGAAAATAAACATAGAGTTTACAATATTTTTGTGAATAGAGAAACGTTCCACAATATTGTGTATCAATATTTGCACTTAGTAAATACTGGAGTGGTAATGGTGTGATCTTGGCTACATTTCTGCATGTTACGGTAACTTGGATTTTTAAAGCATATGTATTTGCTTTGATAGAAGATTAAATGAGTACTTTACTTTCCAATACCTACACCGTCACTTACATTTATAGAACTGGGGACACTCTTGACCTGACAATGCCGCAGCTCTAAACAGTTCCATGTGTATATGTCAAATCACAAAGAACTATACTTATATGAAGTGACTGGTTAGAGGGATGTTCAAATAAGTGCATATAGCTTCAAAGGATCTGTAGATCTTAATTTAGACAGAAACTTAGACTTCATTTAGACTTTAAATCTTTAACTGAAAAATTCTTAAAGGCATGGGAATAGCATTTGATAAAGAAATACTAGAAATTTGTGATAAAAATGATAGATTTTCAATGTCATATTAAAGTTACTACTGTAAAAGTTAGAATCACCAGTTCAGAGCAGAGGACAAAGTTATGACATATATAATTTTATATGTATATAAAATATATATACATATATATTTTTTATATATTAAATGTATATTAAATTTAATTAAGCTAAATTAAATCTTTGAGCTATGTTTGTGTTTGTAGAATGAAAGAGGTTTTGAGGCACCAGAAAACTCCGTTATAGGTGGCAGAAGGGAGTCTTCATCAAATATAGTACTGTATTTTAGCAAAAAAAATTCTAGAACACAAAGATACCATGACTATAGTTACAGGAATAAATTTGGGGCAGTAATAGATGTTTTTAATAAAAGAATTGCATGTTGCTTTTGAATTTTTCCCAAGATCTTTCAAAGATTTTTATAAAACCAGCCCAAAGCTTGATGTTTGTCAACAACTATATCATAAGAAATTTAGCAGCAGTATACAAAGCTCATTTATTATAAGCTATCTGGAGGAATGTGTTCTTCTGTATTATGTTCAAAACAAATAATGAAATTAACTGAATGATTCAAATGCCTGGATTCACAAGACTAGTCATTTTTAAAATTACCAGCACTCTCTTTTTAGGTCATAAAAGTATATTGAATTACATCAACTAGAGTCATGCAAGAGGTGTGTACTCAGTCTGAATCTATAAGCAGATATGAGCTAATTGGCCTAACTGGCTTAGATCCCAGTGTTATTTAAAAGGTATGGAGACTTTCTAAAATAAACTTACTAAAGAAGGTAGGATAATGTTATATTTTGAACATGTATATTTAAATCTCATGGAGTAAAGCAATTATTTAGGTTTATCTGGACATTGATTATTGCTACTTGAAAACTAGACTAGTATTTAATCTGCAAATGTCAAGGTCCACTAGTGTGGATAAATATATATATGTGGTAAATAATTTCTGCATTTAAGAAATTTATGATACTATGGAAAGTATAGGACATGTTCACATGAAATATAAGTTATGCAAGACAGTGCAATTACCAGGCCGTTAGGGCATGAGATAAATATCTCTAACCTAAGATAGGTGAATAAAGTTGTTCACAGTAAATGCATGTTGACATATAAGGATATATAGGTATCGACAAAGGATCAAGCAAGGTCTATGTGTGTTTGGAATTGGCAAGTTGATATATTTCCCAGGATATTTGAATATCTGTGAAAAAGCACTGAAAGTAAGATTGGGTTTTCTTGTGGAGGATATTAAATGCCAGAATGAGAAGTATGGATCTCAAACAGTATATTAATATTTTCATTTGGATTCTGAGTCACTACATCCATAAATCAAAACATAAATTTAAGATCTGGATCAGTTAAAAAGTGATGAACTTGTTTAGCTGAAATCAGCAGTTGTTCATTACATGCCTCTTTTCTTTGACCTGAGAAGAGATTTTTGCAAAAGCAAATACGTAAAAAATTTAAACAGTTGGCTAAAATGATATGAACATCTTTATCAATCTTAAGAATGAATTCATGTCTCTGAAAGAGGATTTCTCACTGTTAAAACATCCCCTGCGATGATTCTTCAGTGCTACCCAACAGTATATATAAACAGACTTTTGTGGTTTTCCTGCCTAGCACCCTTTTCTTTGACTTGACTCCAGCTTTTCATTCTCCATTGTAGGGGATTTGCCAGTGAAAGCACCCTGACCGTCTCTAACGTTGAGAGAGACACATGACCCAAATGAATCAGATTCCCTGTCCTTGGAACTGAAATCTTGGCAGAGTGCCACCAACTCTGGAACTCTGAGGCAAAATACCCCAATTTGTAGCACCCTAAAAAGATAGTTCACTAGTTTCTGTTACCTAGCCTCCAGCAGCTGTTCTACTTCCTGAGCACTAGGACACTGGCTTTTCAGTTTTCTCATAATATGCTTCCAAGAAATTCATTTTTTGCCTAAGTTTTCCCGCAGAGTTTTTGTGGCTTGCAACTCATGACATTGACTGGTAGCAGGCAATTTCTCATAATAGTTAGGGGATTTCAGCGTGACATGCTATCATTGATGGGTTATGCTTTGGACCCGTTAATGTCTTGTAGGTAAGGTAACAATGTAACTCATGAGCTTAATCTGGGACACTTCTGGGAGTCAGAGAGGGCATCGCTAAAAATTAGCTATAACCACAGTAAAGACCAAGACATACGTCTTACTCTTACTTTTAATATATCTTTTGTAAAAAAAAAAAGAAAAAAAAAACTTTAGATAATAAGCTCTGGTTTGTATTTAGTCTCCTTTGTTTTCAGAAGAAAGAAATAATGGGCCCGTCATTGAACAATCATGTCTTTCTACAAAATTTTGAGTGTGCCACTCCTGATTCCAGAGTGGTGGTTTGCTATCTTAGGAATTTATCTGACCTTATAGTTCAAGTCTTCTGGATTAAAACATTATTGCTAAGGTTGTTACTGTATGAAGTAATAGAGGAACAACAAACAAAACCACCAACAAAGACAGAAAGGTCTGGCTGATGCTCTCCAAAACATGTTGGCTGTATGAGATAGCCCACACTCAGCCCATATTCTTTTGAATATGTTGCATTCTATATAGGTCAGTAGTATTCTTTGTTTTTCAAGGAACAGAAAAGTTTAAAAAGTCCTTTTAATAGTAAAATTCTTTTAACCATGCCTACCATATATAGACATACAAGTATACAAATATATACACATACATATGTGTATACATATACATAAATATTGATCATAATTTTCACCTACTGAGTTACCCAGTTTACACAGATATTGTGAATAAATTATGTGATAATGTAGGAATGTTCATATACCAAAAAAATTCCACAAAAAACCATGAAGAGAATAAAAGTACAGTTTTCTAGTGTAAGGATTAATTGTAAATATGACTTGGTAATTCACTTTTTAGCTATTTTCCACCTTTAGGGCTTTTTTTTATCCTAGGAAAGACTTTTTTTTAATGAAGGAAATACAGTTGGTTTACAATGTTGTGTTGATTTCTGCTGTTCAGCAAAGTGGTTCAGTTTTATAAACATTTATGGATATATACATATATATACATGTACATATATACACACACACTCGGTTCCATATTTTTTCCATTACGGTTTACCATAGGATACTGAATATAGTTCTCTGCGCTATGCAGTAGGACCTTGTTGTTTACCCATTCCGTATATAATAGCTTATATCTGCTAACCCCAACCTCCCAGTCCATCCCTGCCCCAGTCCCCTCCTCCTTGACAACACAGTCTCTTCTCTGTGTCCATGAGTCTGTTTCTGTTTCATGGATAGGTCCATTTGTGTGACATTTTAGATTCCACACATAAGTTATACCATACCATATGGTATTTGTCTTTCTCTCTCTGACTTATTTCAACTAGTATGCTCGATAGTTGCATTCTTGTTGCTGCAAAAGGCATTATCTCGTTTTTGGTTTTTTTTATGACTGAGTGATATTCCATCGTATATATGTGCCACATCCTCTTTATCCATTCCTCTGTTGATGGACACTTAGATTGTTTCCATGTCTTGGCTGTTGTGAACAGTGCTTCTGTGAACATAGGAGTGCATATGTCTTTTCGAATTATAGTTTTGTCTGGATATATGCCTAGGAGTTAGATTGCAGGATAATATGGTAATTCTATTTTTAGTTTTCTGAGAAACCTTCAGACTGTTTTCCATAGTGGCCACACCAACTTATCTTCCTACCACCAGTATCCTATACTCCTACCAACCTAAGTGTTCCCTACCTTAGGACTTTTAAGTTCTGCTGCCTGAAAACCTTGTTTCTCACTTTTCTTCTGATTCTTACCTTTCAGGTTTCAGTTTAAATATTATTTCCTCAGCAAAGGCTTACCTGCCTGTCCAAATCTAAATCACATACCTCTGATCTTCAACATATCCTCAATTTTCCTTCACTGCAGAATCTGTAGTCATATCCTTATTTATATTATCATTCTATACATTAGAAGAATAGACTACACCTGAAAGCAAAGGTCTTACCTGCTTTGACTCTTATTAGATGTTCATCAAAAGTAATGAAACTCAAGCTAATTTCTAAAACTGCTTATTTTTCTCTTGTTATGTCTTGATTCTGTGCCAAGAGCAAATAAGCAAAGATTCAGTAATGTACAGTCTTCTGTATGATTAAATTTGCTCCGAAAAATATGTATGTAGTTATCAAGTATTATCAACCATAAATTTTGTAGGCAATATTTAATTTCCTTTCAGTCAGAACAGCAAACAAATGATGAGAAAAATCATTAAAATTCAAACTTATTCTTTATTATGTAATAACTAAATGTGGGCAAACTTTAGTGTTATTGGGATAATTAAAAACATGAGGAATTAGGGACTCCCTGGCAGTCCAGTGGTTAAGACTTTGTCTTCCAATACAGGGGATGTGGTTTTGATCCCTGGTCAGGAAGCTAAGATCTCATATGCCTGATGACCAAAACATAAAACAGAAACAATATTGTAAAAAAAAATATGGTCCACACACAAAAAATTTTTTTAAATCCAAAAAACCATGAAAAATATATTGTGACCTGATAATGTTGTCAGTGTTGCTATCATAAAATAAAATACTTGAATTCTGAACGCTCCCATAAAATTATTGGGAGAAAAAAGGGTGCTACTTTACAAATTTTAAAAATCTTCCTTAGACCATAATTTTCTCTTTACTGGGTCTTAATGAAAAGTTACTTGCATGGTTTGTTTACAGACATTTTTGCATACATTCAGTGTCACTGAGGGAATCCATAATTCAAATAAGACTATTTCACATTTGCTTAGTTGACATTTTGATAAAAACACTATCATATCAGCATAAATGGTTAACCTTAAAGACAGAAACCAAAATAGCACATTTTTTCATTGGCTAGCCATTTTGTATAAACTGAAATATATTTCAAACTTATAAATTAGATTGGTAAAAGGTGTGCATTTATCCTTCTTTTGTCAAGTTAATGATCTTTTTTAGCACCTTATGATTTTTAAATTGAGTTAAAGATGAGGAATATTCAGCAGAAAGCCAATTACTTTTTCCTTCCATGAGGATCTTCAGAGCAGATTTTGGAGGTATGACATACTCAACAAAAATACTTAATTAGAAAAGTGTGAGTGGATGAACATCACTAAGACAATAAAATAAATTCATTTCCTTTCTATGGCTATAAGAGTAGTATTTTAGCATATGCTAAAAAGCTGTTATGCATGAATTTAGAGATGTTAGTTAGCATTGAACAATTGTTTACCGAAGACAGAAGAGATTACTGTGAATTGACCAAAAGAGATAACGCAGTGTTAGCATAAGGCCACTAGAGGGTGAAATGAAAAACAGTCACAATTCCATATGAAAACATTTCTGCAAAACACTATTTAATCAATATATGACCATTTATTACATCTTAAAGTATTATTTACCTTCACAGAATTTTATCATAGGAAAATAGTAACATTTTGAGATAATTTATAAACACAGATGATTTAATGTTTTGATTTGAGCCACATAATTGGAAATACAGCTCTCCTTTGTTGTTAGTGTGACAAACATTTTGTTCCTTATTTTGAAAAGGATTTATTTGAAAACAAACCAAAAGCTATGTCTTAGTTATTTTGATCATTTATTACTTAGATAAATCCAATAGAGTCAATTTAACAAGATAAACCAGTAATTACACCTCACCTGCACTGGCAGGTAATTCTTCACCGCTGAGCCACCAGGGAAGCCCACTGGCTTCAGTTACTTAGAAGCAGTTAAGTTCTGCTATGTGGAAACAACACATTGTTAAAAGTCATCAAATTCTCATATCTTACCATATAGTGTTAAAGTTTATACCCATTTTTGGTTATTTATTATTCATTTCTATTTCTTAAATTCATATGATCATAAAACTTCCCAATGATATGAAATATCTAAATATTCTGTTTTCTGAATTATCAAACCATATAGATTTTTAATTTCATGCCACATCTACACAGTATATATTACACCATGGTCAGAAGAACTGACTGACTTATTTTTAATCTGTTTTCATATTTGCTTTAGCTAATCTGTTAAAGCTATATTAGTAAATATTTAATTATATGTTACTTAGTGATATTGATTTACATTTATATTTTGATTCGTCACCTGTCTTTTTTATTTAATAGTAAGGTTGATGATGCTAAAAGGTGTTTATATGATAACATGATACTGAGGCAGTTTCCTAGTGTGAAAAAAACAAACACTGGATTAAGTATGAACGATGTGGATTCTGTTTCTGACTCTGCCACTTAAGTAATACCAAGCAGTTGCAACTTTTTGAGCTTCAGTTTCTTGATGTAAAAACAGAAGATAATCCAAACTATGGTAGTCCCATCACAGAGTTTTTAAGAAATAAAGCATAACTATATATTAGACAACATTTTTGCAAATTGGAAAAAATGCAGTGGTGCGTTCATTATCACTGCTTCAGTTACTGTTACCTCAAAAAAACATATATCAAAAGATTAAAAAGGAGCATGTGACAGCTTATAATAACTATTTGTAGCAAATAACTTGCGGTTTAGTTCTGTAAGCTATTAAAATCCATGAAAGAGTACAGAAGGGAATAAGTTTTGAAGAAGGTTGGATTCAGATTATGAAGGGTTTTGAATGTCTAAGCCATTTGTCCTCCATCTAAGAGAAAATCTGACTCACTGAATGTTTTCCCACAGAATAATGTACAATACCTGTAGTTTAAGATTGATTTTACAGAAATGTTTAGGACAGACTGACACTACTAGGAGCTGAAAAGGAGAAGGCCAATTATAAAAGAGTAGGTAGGGCTTCCCTGGTAGCTCAGCTGGTAAAGAATCTGCTTGCAACGCAGGAGACCTCGGTTTGACTCCTGGGTCGGGAAGATCCGCTGGAGGAGGGCAGGGCAACCTACTCCAGATTTCTTGCCTGGAAAATTCCCATGGACAGAGGAGCCTGGCGGGCTGCATTCTCTGGGGTCGCAAAGAGTCAGACATGACTCTGTGACTAAGAACAGCACAGCACAGGTAGGAGATAAAGAATGCCTGTGTGCTTTTGCAAAGACAGTTTAACTTTGAATAATTTGCCTCAAACTTGAAAACTAAGATTAGTGCTGTGCTATGCTTATTCGCTCCAACTCTTTGTGACCATGCCCTCCTCTAAGGCTAGTAGGTAGGTAAGTTTAAATAAAATAGGCAAATTTGAACTATCTTTGAGTTTATTGCAGATAATTTAGGCTTAATTTAAAAGCAAGTTGTCTAGAGCAGATAATTGTCTATTAAGATCCTGGTAAACTGTAAATAGTTTTGCTAAGAAAATTTCCTAATTCTCATCTTAGGGAATTCCCGTTATCATTTAATTTTGAAAAAGCCCTTATATTTCCACAGGTGAGTAACAGTGTTTGATTAAGTGCTATGTATTTATCATCTATCAATATTTTAGAAATTTGACTAAGCATAATTTAATAAGAGATTAACCCTTATTTACTTCAATATAAAAATGGTCCATAATATACAAAATATTAAAAGACGAATATGAGTACACATATATATGCAGTCATTTAGTGGTAATGCTGTGGATTTTGTTATTTCCTGGATACTATAATGGCATCAAACCAACATGAGTGAATCACAGCAACTAAGAAGGGAGTGAGAGTAGAAAAACAGCAGTTCTGGGTGAAGATTTTCCTAAAGTAAGCCAGAAAAACACTATTAAGGTATTTTCACTTGTATTTGATCATAAAGAAATGACAGGCTGGCAAGATTAGCTTGGGAGTGAGACATCGAAATACAATCACGAAAGCAGGAGACTTTACAAGACAGAATAAGCAAACCTTTGAATTAAGTATACAGTGGCCACAAGACAGAACACTGCACTTGCTGTCATAGCTTTTAAGATGGAAGGATAATGTATGATGAACTTAAAGAGACTCACTTTGACTGGCTAACACTTACTGAGAAATCCATTTTGGATTGTCTCTTCATGAATAATGAAACTGTTGCAGGAAAGGGGACCCTTTCCAGGGCCTGAAAGTGGGCTCCTGTCTAACACTCAGAAATGAATTGTCCAAGGAGACACATGTGCTGAGAAAGCAAGAGATTTTATTGGAAAGGACACCCAGGCGGAGAGGAGTAGGGCAAGGGAACTCAGGAGAACTGCTCTGTGGCTTGCAGTCTCAGGTTTTATGGCAATGGGATTAGTTTCTAGGTTGTCTTTAGCCAATCATTCTGACTCAGAGTCCTTACTGCTGGTGCATGCCTTGTTCAGCCAAGATGGATGCCAATGAGGATTCTGGGAGGTGGTCAGACATGTGGTGTCTCCTTTTGATCTTTCCCGAGCTCTTCTGGTTGGTGGTGGCTTATTAGTTCCATATTCCTTACCAGGACCTTCTGTCCTAAAACAACTCATGCAAATGGTTACTATGGTGCCTGGCCAGGATTGGCGGTTTCAGTCAGTTTGCTTCCCCTAACAAAACCACATCTAAGTTTGGCTGTGCTGTGAAACTGAATCTCACTTATTAAATAATAAGTGATATCTATTGGCAAGTTAAGGAATAAACATGTTGGTATACTCAATCTCGGAATAAACACGATTGATATACTCAAACTCTGTTAGATGTAGTGTGACTACTTATTCTGCATATTTGAAAGATCAGCTGATTAAAGAAATCAGGATGATAGAAGAAAACATAGGCAAAACACTCTCTGATAAACCACAGCAGGATCCTCTATGACCCACCTCCCAGAATACTGGAAATAAAAGCAAAAATAAACAAATGGGACCTAATTAAAATTAAAAGCTTTTGCACAACAAAAGAAAGCAAGGTGAAAAGACAGCCTTCGGAATGGGAGAAAATAATAGCAAACGAAGCAATGGACAAACAATTAATCTCAAAAATATACAAGCAACTCCTGCAGCTCAATTCCAGAAAAATAAATGACCCAATCAAAAAGTGGGCCAAAGAACTAAACAGACACTTCTCCAAAGAAGACATACAGATGGCTAACAAACACAAGAAAAGATGCTCAACATCACTTATTATCAGAGAAATGCAAATCAAAACCACAATGAGATACTATTTCATGCCCATCAGAATGACTGCTATCCAAAAGACTACAAGCAATAAATGCTGGAGAGGGTGTGAGAAAAGGGAATCCTCTTATACTGTTGGTGGGAATGCAAACTAGTACAGCCACTATGGAGAACAGTGTGGAGATTCCTCAAAAAACTGGAAATAGAACTGCCATATGACCCAGCAATCCCACTGCTGGGCATACACACTGAGGAAACCAGAATTGGAAGAGACACGTGTACCCCAATGTTCATCGCAGCACTGTTTATAATAGCCAGGACATGGAAGCAGCCTAGATGCCCACCAGCAGATGAATGGATAAGGAAGCAGTGGTACATATACACAATGGAATATTACTCAACCATTAAAAAGAATACATTCAAATCAGTTCTAATGAGGTGGATGAAACTGGAGCCTATTATACAGAGTGAAGCAAGCCAGAAAGAAAAACACCAATACAGTATACTAACATATATATAGGTATTTAGTTAATCGGTAAAGATAACCATGTATGCGAGACATCAAAAGAGACACGGATAAATAGAACAGTATTATGGACTCTATGGGAGAGGGTGAGGGCGGGAAGATATGGGAGAATGGCATTGAAGCATGTAAATTATCATATGTGAAATGAATCGTCAGTCCAGTTTCTATGCATGATACAGGGTGCTCGGGGCTGGTGCACTGGGATGACCTGGAGGGATGGGATGGGGGGGGAGATGGTAGGGGAATTCTGGAAGGGGAAAACATGTACACCCATGGTGAATTCATGTCAATGTATGGCAAAACAAATACAATATTGTAAAGTTAAAAAATATATAAATTAATTTAAAAATAAAAAAAAGAAATCAGGATGATTCAAATATATGTTGATTTAGATAAGGAAATCTTTGATTTATTCATGGTTTCCTAACTATACAAATTCAAATACCTTTAAAAGTCTTATGAAACTAGGAAACACCAGAAGTGGTCTTAACTAGCAATAGAATATATTGGTGGTGCTAATTTAAAGAAAAACTGTCTCTGTCATAACAGCTGTTCACTGCTGTACTCAGACTCTCCACGTTGTTGCTTCTCATTTAAAGATGGAAATGACTGATGTCTGTAAAAAATAGTTTTCACTGTTTAGCTGGCAGTGGATAAACCTGCTAGTTACCAGCCAAATATTGAGAACTTGCGAGATAATATTTTTTCTGTTGCTGATTAGATGGTGTAGCTTTACAGCTCTGAGGTACGAGTAAAATTAGAAGCTCTTTGGAGTTGATTTAAAATAAAATTCTTAAGGTTGGTTAGAGATAGACATCAGTCATTCTTAAAGTCATGCTGTTCCACAAGCAGAGTTGTAAACAAGAGTACACATAAAAGGAAAAAATGATGTGGAAGTTTCTTGATACACTTTTCAGTGGATTCAAGAGGAATTGTAATCAACTTTGGAACATGAAATAAAAGATTGTTATTGTGCTTAAGAGAAAAATATAAATTTTAAATTAGTATCTTCTCTGCAAAAAAAATTAACTGTAGACAAACTAGACCCAATCTAAATTGATTCAGTCTGTTAAAACGTCTTGTAGTGTCTCCACTTGGAAAATAATTCTTACTTTATGTGTACGTAAGCCTAAAAACATGTTGTAAAGGAAAAAATTGTGCGTATATCAAGCACCTAAGTTTTTATCCTAGATAATCACAAATTTGGCTTCTTCTCTCAACTGACCAGTCCAGGGAGCTAATCAAAGGAATAAATGATTGTTGCAATGCCAGTAACATGTCCAATATCCCTTATTTGTTGATGATTTACTCATGATTTCTCCGAATTCCTAGCCATTAGGATTTTTTTTTAAGTAAGAAAAATTGTGAAATTCCAGATTGAGTGGTTTTTTGTTTTGTTTTGTTTTAAATAAGATTTGCTGGAAATAGCAGGCCAGTGGAGACTGAGGAGTCTTAACTTTTTCCTCTCACTTTCCTGCTGTATTATTTCGCTCTTCAAAATACATTGTTTTGCAAAATGTTCCTTTTTCTTGGCACTAAGGGATTAAGAGAGAAAAGAGGGAACAACCTGTGGAAGGGGAAATTACCTGACAATCAGAAGTGTCAATTCATTCCTGTATTATAACCAACAAAAGCAAGTCCCTTAGCATATCTGAGTTTTTGTTTCTTCATATGCAAAAGTAGGAGTTAGAAATTATGCTCTCTGAGGTTCTTCTAGCTTTGTAATTTATTATTCTGAGTATGTGAGAACAGATAAAATAAATCATCATATATTATTGAAGCAATATTTGTTACAACAGAATGGCAGTACTTTTTTCCCTTCACAGAAACAAATGTGTCAACTTCAAAGCATAATAATTTCATTTGTATTTCTAATTTTAAAAAAAGTAGAATACAAACCCCCCAAATTGGTATAATCTCTAGAGAGTTTTAGAAATCCTATTATCATATACACCCTGTCTTTTCAAGATATCTTATTTTACCAAATGTTTGCAACTAACAGCTCTTTTTCTAGAGGAAATAACAGTTAAAATCATTTAGTTAAGGCTTGATAGTGCTGAGTTTTTGTAAGTTTTCGTAGAGCAAAAACTTAAATGGAGAATTATTGGGGACTAAATATTAAAAGCTATAAAGAAATCATTGTCTTCATGACCTTTAGCTTAGATCACTGTGGTACATATATGTGTCAAATAGACTGAAAATGTTATCATACTTTCAAGTGTACAAGTTGGCCTGCCACAGTTTCATGGTTGCTGACAAAAGGCATGAGACTTCTGTGTCAAAGACAGAGGACTTTATTCCTTGTTATATGAGCTAATATTAGAGTATTGACATTTATGTCTGTGTCCCAATTCCAGCAGGGAGACTTGAAGCAGGGTAGATGTTATTCATGGGCTTCCCAGATGGTACAGTGGTAAAGAATCCATCTGCCAATGCATGATCCCTGGGTTGGGAAGATCCCCTGGAGTAGGAAATGGACACCCACTCCAGGATTCTTGCCTGGGAAATCCCATGGACAGAGGAACCTGGTGGGCTACAGTCCATAGGGTTGCAAAGAGTCAGACACAGCTGAGCAACTGAGCACAAATGTTATTCATATACATTGTGGGTTATGTTATTGAGAGGAATCCTGAGCTTAGGGAACAAGTCCTTTAAAATGAACATTAAGTCTGACTGACCTTGGCCCCGGTAGGAGACATTATATGTATTTGCATGCAACAGTAAATAAACCAGATTTTTGCTCCAGAGGGAGACTCTTCAGTTTCAAAGATTATTCCCTGTATGTTCAAACATCCTTGGGAAGGTAGTTTGGAACAAAGGCTGTCAGGGTGTACAGAAACCAAAGAGACGTGTGGAGAATTATTCCCAGCTATATGTTAAATCAAACTGTGTATGAGTGACTAATCATTAAAGCTGCATACAGTAAAAATATATATTGTGTTATATTAAAACTGTTTACCTTTCAGATGTCAGTCACAATTGGAATTTGGGATAATAGTGAGATAGAAAATAAAGCAAACCCAAAATACTGTTTTAACTCAACTCTTTAAATAAGAGTTGACTATATTGTCAACGTCATCAACAACCTTGATTTTGCTGAATCATCAGTCAACCCAAATTCCTTCTCTTACTCCACCACTCTACAGCACTGACAAAGTTGACTACCTCTCAGTCCTGAAGCACTTCCTTCAAAGATATCCGAGATGTTACAGTACCTTGATTTTACTCTTACCTTATTGGTAGCTACTGTATAGGTTACTTTACTAAACTTTATTCATTTGACAAAACTCTACATTTTAGTGTGCCTGTCTGCTGATATAAAAAAAGACAACCTAAAGGTTGAGAGTTATGTTTTATTTGGTGGACATTCTGAGGACTTTAGTCCTGAGAGATAAAACTTTCAGATTATTCTGAGGGATTGCTCCAAAGACGCAAGGTAGAGGGAGTCAGGATATATAGAATTTTTTTGCAAAAAAAACAAAAAAGACCAGGTAGCAAGGACATTAAAAGATTACTGTTAATTAAAGCAAACTGGATATCTCAGGTTAAGGAATCTAGTGCTCTTCTATGTATGGGAGGATACAAGATTCTTGGCTCACTGAAATTATTCCTTTGATATGTACTTAAGCTACCTGGGGCAAGTATCCAGCGTTTTCTCATCCTGAGTTTCATCAGGGTGCAGCATCGAGGGTGGTTGCAGTGGCTGACTGCTAGATGGACTTGGCAGTGGAGAGCCCGCTTGTCTCCATCCTGGGTTCCATCAGGGTTCACCTTCAGGGCAGCTATAATGTGATGGCTTGATGGCTGAAACATCCTTTGTTTACTGATATGGCTGGCAATATTTTTCATTTACATGACTTTGGATAAAGTTGTTAGCCCTCTTCTCCATCTAATTTTGTCCTAGGTCATCTCACTCAGTCCCTCAAATTAAAATTGCCAGCTGAGAACCCTGTCTAGATATCTAGGCTCCTATATCCAACTCTCTATTTATATTTCTACTGGGATACAACTGGTATGTCAAACTCAGCATGTCCAAAAAAGAGCTTTTAATTAACCCCAGCTCAACGGAATCAATTTATTCTTAATAATTCCCTACAAATATCAGCTCATTTGTTCAAGCTCCAACCACACTCAGAAGTTATGTTTGGATTCTCTTTTCCATATCCTTGACAAATGATCCATTAGTAAATCACATCAGCATCATCCCAACATAAACCTATCGTCTGCTTCTAACCATCTTTCACACACTACTATAATCCTAGCTATTATCATTTCTTGCCTGTTCATTAGCTTCTTAACATGCTTTTACTCCTTGGCTCACTGTAATTCATCCCTATATGGCAACCAGTTTGACACTGGATTAAGTATGAAAGATGTAGGTTCTGTTTCTGACTCTGCCAGCAGTGCAGGAGACCTGGGTTTGATCCCTGGGTCAGGAAGATCCCCTGGAGTAGGGAATGGCAACCCACTCCAGTATTCTTGTCTGGAGAATTCCATAGTCAGAGAAGTCTGGCAGCCTACAGTGCAGAGGGTCACAAAGAGTCAGACATGACTAACACTTTGACTTTTCACCTTTTTCCTTAAAAGCTAAATGTTACGTTTGACAAGATGTTAGTCACAACAATAAAATAAACATAAAGTTTACAATATTTTTGTGGGTAGAGGAACCTTCCACAATATTGTGTATCAATATTTGTACTAAGCAAATGCTGTAACAGTGTGATCCTGGCCATTTTAAAATGGCTTAAAATTTTCTCAGGCTTAAAAATCTTACTATGACTTCCAGTTATCAATAGAAATAACACCAACTCCTAGTAGCCTCCAAGATCTTATAGCTTTAGTTAGTGCTTATTTCTTGGTCCTCTTATGCATTCTCCCTGATGCTCTCTGAACTTCAGTCACACTGTCTTTCATATGTTTGTCAAGCACATCAAACTTCCCCATCTTGGGTACATTTCTCTTGGTCTTCACTTTGCCTAGAATACTCTTCCCCCAGATTTCTATGTGGCTGTGTCCTTCTCATCAGTCACATCTTGGTTCAATTTTATCTTAGAGAGATTTCTTGGAGCTCCCACTCCTTCCAAACTAGCCATTCACTGTAGCAGACACTCTTATTTGCTTATTACAAAGTTTTTCTTCTTTGGTAACAGAACCTTCACATTCACGAAAATTTTTAGAACAAAGTCTTCAAAGGAGACTGGACCCTTCCCAATGCCAAGGCATGACTCAGTTATTTTAAAACATAAACCTATCAAACAATTCACAGGAAGCTCTGGATGGGGACAAGGAATTGTGCTTCTAGAAAATTGTATCTCTTTAGAAAAAAAAAAGAATGCTCCCTTTACTACCCCAGATATCTAACATCTGAGACACTCAGCTATTTTGAAATCCTGAGAATATCTAGGCAAAAATGACTGGCAAACATGCTGAAAATGGCAAAGAAGAAAGCATTTCTATAAATAATTAGGCAACTAAGCTTTTGAATTAATCATCCTGGAACTTTTCTAGCCCCTGACTTCGTATTATGTGAGATAATAAATGTCCTTACTGACCCAAAAAAATTTTTTCTGGAAACTTGAGACAAGAAACATCCTGACTACTATATTAGATAGCCCATTGTCCTGTGTCTTCTTCCTAGCACTTTTCTCAGTGAGGCTAGGGAACTCTTTATCTTGTTAATCCTTATTTATATAGCACCCGGGATAGTGCCTTGACATAGTTGGTACTCAGTAAATATTTTTAAATTAAAGAAAAAGAGTAAAACAAAATCAATGTTCAGTGGAGCTTATATTAAAAGGAATTTGAGAAAATTTCATACACACATGTGATAGATGTAAAATCCTTTAAAATATGTTACAGTGCTTTTTTCTTTTACCTTTCTGTCCTCTGTAATTTCCTCATCAGCTATTTTTGTGTGTGTTGGTTGGGGCAGAGGGGGTGAGGAATTAGGGTTGTTAAGGAAAGAGAAAGACATAACTGCTCAGCTTTTAAGAACAATAAGTAGTTTGTGGGATATTTGTCTTGCAAGAAACTGTCTAATCTCCAAGTGTTCTGACAAAGAAAGGGATTTTATATGTTCTTGTTTCCAAGTGTTTTGACAAAGAAAGGGATTTTATATGTTCTTTTCTTTAAAAATAGTGATTTTATTTATTTGTGTCAGGTTGCAGCAGTGGGATCTAGTTAGCTGACCAGGGATCAAACCCAGGCCCCCTGGATTGGGAGCACAGAGTCTTAGCCACTGGACCACCAGGGAAGTCCTGATTTTCTATATTCTTTAAATGTCTGTAAGCATACTAAGATTTCAGCCCTCTCAACTGGAGTGTTAGATCTCTTGTGAGATAGAGAAACATCAAGAAAGTGAAGTGCCATTTGCGGAAGAAAATGTCTTAAAGAGGTTTTGAAGGTAGACAGCAAGGAGAAATTACAAGAGAGAAAAAAGAAAAATATTTTCCTATTCTCCATGAGATTGTGTGAGTTTGGAAAACACTGTAGATATATCAGGACAAGTATCAGAGGAAATGGAAAATATTTGAAGTCAATAGCTCACTTTTCTGGGCAGTCATGGAAAAGGTTGAAAGATAATTGGAGAATTCTCCTATGTGATCCATCCCAAGGATAGAAGGGAGGGAGGTATCTAGATGGAGGTACCCTAGGGGAATGGAAGGTTGGTGTGAAAGGTAGACACAGAGGTTTTCCACAAGCAAGTACAAATGCTTGAAATGCAAAGCTTTAGAGAGTGTCAGCAGGATGCAACAAAGGATCAGAGCCCATCTCATGAGAAACAAGGTGAGACCAACCGACCCACAGTGGAAGCCAGTAAGGATCCTCCGAACAGTGTATAAATCGGTGGCTATCTCTTTGCCACAAATGTCTATCTATAGTCCAAATCTCAAAAATGTCTATCTGCAGTCCAGACCTCACTTTTGAACTCTAACATGCATACCCAATTGTCTACTCATCATTTCCATTTGTGTGACAAATTGAAATCTTGAAACTAACATGCCCCCTCAAAACTAGCATACCTAAAATGGAAATCATATTCCTTACCCTTGCATTTATTTTTCTTCCTGCTTTTTCTATCTCAATAAATGTTCACCTTACTCACTTGTTCAGTTCAAAGTCTTCAACCTCATTCTTGACTCCACCCTTTAACTAATACTTAATTTCACGTCCATCACCAGGTTTGACCATCTCTGAATTTAAAGCACACTCAAAATCTGATTGCTTCCTACCCATGTCTTCTGCTCCCACTTGAATCTAAGCCACTATCATCTTTTGCCTGATTATGTCTTAACTGTTTTTCCTGATGCTTGTTTTGCCTACTTTAAGTCTTTGCTGCACACACACACACACATCTGTCAATATGATATTTTCAAGATATGTCATATTATGTTTCTTGGCTTAAGCCCTACAATAATTTCACAATGCGCTCACAATATAATATCCAAATCTCTCACTGTGGTCTAGGAGGTTACTCTTCATCTGGTCCTTAGTACCTTTCTGATGCACTCACCAACTACTGCTCACTCTGCTTCAGCCTCACTGACCTCATGATTATTCCTTTGTCAAGACAAAATATGCCTGCATTAGGGCCTAAGAACCCACTCTATGGGTTTGACTTTTAGTGGTCCCTTAGCTTGCTCATTTACTTCATTCAGTTCTTTGATCAAATGTCCTTTGATCAGCAAGCTCCTTTATGACTGCTATCAAAGGAGGGCAAACATATATTTTTACTACCATAATGCCAAAGCTTTCCCTTTACAATTCTTTTCACTGCCAACCAGACTATAGTGTATCAATTGCAAATTGCAATCCTGTTATAGAAAATATAAGACAAACTTAGACAATGAAAGCTTTTATTATTTAAAATATACCAGTAAGTTATGTAGAGTTCAAATGAAAGAGAAGTCATTTCCAATGAATGAAATGTGAAAAATATTTAGTAGATGGCAAATAAAACAGACCTTGAAGAATTCATACAGTTTATCAAGACCTAGTCAGAACCTAAATATCAATCAGGTCCAGGTAATGAATTGCAAACATACTTAGAAGTTTTCATGTGTGTCTAGCTTCTAGGATGCTGCTGCTAAGTCACTTCAGTCGTGTTCGACTCTGTGCAACCCCATAGATGGCAGCCCACCAGGCTCTGCCATCCCTGGGATTCTCCAGGCAAGAACACTGGAGTGGGTTGCCATTTCCTTCTCCAGTGCATGAATGGGAAAAGTGAAAGTGAAGTCGCTCAGTCATGTCCGACTCTTAGCGACCCCATGGACTGTAGCCTACCAGGCTCCTCCATCCATGGGATTTTCCAGGCAAGAGTACTGGAGTGGGGTACCATTGCCTTCTCCAGCTTCTAGGATGCTAGGTTCTATTACCAAAATATTGGTTTTCATTGGAATTTTAAGATGAGAAAAGGCAAAAGTGACAAAGGCTAAAGTCATAAAGTACCAGGTTACCAAGGCAACAATATAGGGATGAAGAAGCAAGAATTTTCTTTGTTTTACAAGACTCTGGAAACTAAAATATGATAGCTTGGTATATAAGAAAATGTAACAGTCCACTTTATAGGTTTATGAAGGAAAAACATTAGAGATTTGAGATTGGTTTGAGGCTGACATGCTCAGATTTTGGACTTTTCCTATTACCCTGCCAGGAAACAGGGCGGTATCTAGGGTCCAAGGCTAAGTGTTATGGTCTACTTGGGCTGTGCTATAGCCCAAGATTCATATGCTGAAGCCTTAACTCCCCATGTGACTGTGCTGGAGATGGTCTTTAAGGAAGTAACTAGGGTTAAACCAGTTCATAAGGGTAGAGCCCTTATCCAGTAGGAGTGGTGTCCTGGTACAAAGAGGAAGAGACATCAGATCTCTTTCTCTTCCATGAGAGGACATAGCAAGAAGGGAGCCATCTGCAAGTCAGGAAGAGAGCTTTTACCAGAACCCAACCATGCTGGCACCCTGATCTTGGACTCCCAGCCTCCAGAACTACAAGAAAGTAAATTTATGTTTTTGAAGCCACTCAATCGATAGTATTTTGTTATGGCTGCCCAACCTAACTAACACATGGCAGCAATCAAAAGTCTGCAATTTCGTGATGATCCACATGCCAAAATGACCAGACAAGTCAAGTAAGTGAAAGTGAAAGTCACTCAGTCGTGTCTGACTCTCTGAGACCCCAGGGACTGTGGCCCACCAGGCTCCTCTGTCTGTGAAATTCTCCAGGCAAGAATACTGGGTTGGGCTGCCATTTCTTTCACCAGGGGATCTTCCCAACCCAGGGATCGAACCCAGGTCTCCTGCCTCGGAGGCAGATTCTTTATCATCTGAGCCAGCAGGGAAGCCCACAAGAGTCAAATAAGAATTCCAATATTACTACATAAATTCTTCAGATAACAGAAGTAAGGCAGTTCTGAAAGATCATGGGCCTCCTAAATGGCATTTCCCTGCAGTCTTCCTGCCCACTGATAGGACCTGTCCAATGCAGAGTGATGGCTCTACTGCGCCAACCTAATCATGACATTGGCTTGCTTCTTTAATAACAGCATGTTTGTGGAACAAAGTTAATACTGATCCTGGCAAACAATGTCCTTTGTGATCTGGCCCCAAAAGCACTCGGGATTCATTTCCTGCCATTTCCAGAAACACCCTAATTATCAGCCTAAAGGAGCTACCTCATATTTCCCATGTTGCCATGCTGTTTTCACAGCTTTAAGCTTTACACCTTTCCTGAGAAACCTCCTCTTCTTCCCAATCCTAATCCATTTTTAAAACTACTTGTTCTTCATGTTCTGGCTAAAATTTTGCCCTCATTCCTAACCATAAAATCGTACCTTTCTTCATTGCATCTTGAACATTCATCCTCTATATGTAATCAATTGCCATATCTAGTCCATGTCGTTCCCTTCCCTGGACTTACTTAAGAGCCTCAATGTATCACACATTATTGACTTGATCTAGAAATTCTCTCTCTCTCTTTGTGCTTCTCTGTTTGGCTTAAAAATTTCTTGGAAAACTTGCCCAGTCTCTTGAAATTAACTGGTCTCTTTGTAAATACCCTTGATCACTTGCATCATACCTTGATTGCAATGTTTTTATTTGCTATTTTCCTCAGGCTGGAATAATGAATGAATAGCATCTATTTGCTAACTAAATTGCCTAGTTCAGCAGCCCTAATGACATGTGAGTAATGAACAATTGAAATATAGCTGGTCCAGGTTGAATTATGATGTAAATGTAAAATATGTACTTCATTTAGAACATAGTACCAAAAAGAATATAAAATATCAGAATAAAATTTTTATATTGATTACCTATTAAAATTTTAACATCTCACATATATTGGGATAAAATATATTATTTAAATTAATTTCACTAATTTTACTCCCTTTAAACTGGCTACTGGAAAATTTAAAATGTTCATATATGCCACTCATTATATCTCTTTTGGATTGCTACTACTGTAGATCATGGTCTTCAGGAATAGAGAAAACATTTTTTTGATCATAAATATGTTATCATATGGCCAAAATATGTATTGAAGCAGTCAGCTAATAAATGGCAAGTAATCAGTAGAAAACACCTGCATTGTTTAATTAGCAATAAGTAAAGAAATTTGCACAGGTTGTATGTTACTAATCCAGCAAAGTGATTTTAAATCCATCATGATAATATTCTTTTTTATATGCTTATAAAATGAAAGAAATCAGGGAAAAAGAAACTACCTTGAACCCCTTATGATGTTCTGACTCTAAAATAAATATACATCCTGACTTTTCTTTAATATATTTTTTAAATTTTTCATTTGAATCTGTGTTTGGGGGGCAAATCTAAATGTGCCTGTCATAGGCAGATGCTTCTGTTCTCTAAGACTAGAGACATAGGAATCAGTAGGTGGTGGTGCAGATGGCAAAGAGAGGGCGGGGTGACATTTCAAACTGTGGGCGGGACTAATGCAAATTTGGCAGCCCAAATGGAATTTTTGTGGGCCTGATCATTTTTGTAAGACTCTTGCTTCCCAAACAGTCTTTGCCTACCCTCACCCCCCAGCATATATATATACCCATATATATATATAAAATAAATATATATGTATGTGTGTGTGTGTATATATATATATATATATATATATATTTGCTAATGAGATGAGATTTTATACTTCTTTAACATTGGACACTACAGGAATTTCTATTATAAAGAATATTAAATATAGATAAATAGATTTCATTCTTTCTCAAGCATTATTAAGATCATATATGGAGATAGTTTCAATAGAAAGTGCAACTTATTTCATCTGATTTTTTTAGCCATTGTCATTGGAATTGAAGAGCCATAGAATGCAAATAGTTTGAGAGAAGTCAGCCTTCACACCAAGCTTTGTGGCATGACTCAATACTGTTTCCAAAAAGTCATGGCAAAAGAATTTCATCTCTATATTCTTGATCCCTAATCTTTTAATAGAGAATGTCCTCCAGCTTGACAACATCTTCATATAGCAATGATATGTTTCCAACTTCTAACCATATAACCCACTGTGTTAAATCTTTTTTTTTTTTTCCTTTATGTGCTTGATCATGGGAGGGCCAATTATGGTATGACACAAAAACTTTAAAAAGTTTAAGTTTTTGCAAACTATTATTTTTAATGTTCTCATCTATGTAAAAATATGAGAAGTTTCAAAGATGAAACTTAACTGGCTGTGATAAAACAATACATGTCTTTAAACTTAGCAAAATACTGTAGACCATTAGGTTTTGAATTCTAGGTAAATTTCATTTTAAGCTCTTGCTGTAGCAGAATAAAAAGATACTATCAAGTGTAAGTGAGGCTCTGGAATATCCCATATTCTTACACGTTGTTAGTTGGATCACAAAGCGTGATAGCTACTGTGAAAATAATTTGACATTGTCTAGTAAAATTGTGCATTCCCAGCTACTCAACAATTCATTTTAGGATTGTATCTTGAAGAAATGCTCAAATACATGAGGCAAGAAACAGGTGCAAAAATGTTCACAGAAACACTGTGAGAATAAACAATGAGGAGCTATGTAAGGATCTATCAACAATAAAATAATTCAAAAAATTGTGATAAATTTATGCAATGCAATATTAACTAGCAATAAAATGAATGCTCTTTAGCTAAACTTAGCATGAATCTACCTTGGAGTCATGAGGTTAAATAGGGAAATAAGATATGGAAGACTAAATACAGTAAAATTCCATTTATATAAAATTTAAACATGTACCATAAAACAATACATTGATTTTAAATAAAGACATAGATAAAATTACATAGAGATTGGGAGTTCCCTGGTGGTCTAGTAGGTAGGACTCAGCTCTATCACTGCCAGGGCCCAGGTTCCATCCCTGGCTGAGGAACTAAGATCCTGCAAACTGTGTGGCATGGCCAAATTAAGAAAAAAAACAAACAAAAGCTTAGAGAAAAAATTATGGCAAACTAAAAGTTAGATAATTGTAAATTCATGGTAAGTGAGAAGGGTTGGTGGAACCAGGGTGGGACAAGCAGGGGCTTTCAAGATATTCTGGTAATGCTTTGTTTCCTAACCTGAGTGGCAGGTATGGAAGTGTTCAATTTTTTATTACTGATTTTAGCTTACAATCCATAAAAATGTTTTACTGTTTTGTGCATATCAAATATTAAATTTAAAATAATTTAAAACATGGAGTTATAAAGGAAAAGAAAGAAGTGAGAGAGGAAAGAAAAAGCATGAACAAATAAAGACGAAAAAGCATGACCAAGAGAGGAGTAAATTAGTTGAGCAGTCTGAGCAAACAGAAATCCCAAAGGGAAAGTTGAAAATAACAGGAAAATGTTGGTCATGACATATTAACAATAACATTAAAATGATGATGACGATGGTGATGTAGTTGCTAATGTTTATGGAGTAGTAGTCATTTTCCAGACAGTGCTCTCAGTTTATGTACATTAATTCATTTAATCATTTCCAAAACTTCACAGGATGGGTCTACTATTTCCATTTTTCACATTGCTAAACTAAGCAAATAAAATCTGAGTAAACTTGAAAAGGTTTCACGTTGATAAGGGGCAGAAGGGGGATTTTAATCCCATTCCAGATGGGCTGGTTCCTTCTTTTTTGATTGTTTTCATTGAAATCTAGTTGACATTTAACCTGTCAGTTTCAGGTATATAGCATAATGATTCAATATTTGTATATATTATAAAATGATCATCACAATAAATCTAGTTAACCATCCATTTACCAGACATAGTTGTAAATTTCTTAACATCATACAGTCTTCTAGAATCATGGTCTCCAGATGAGTGATTGAGTTTTCATAGTCTATCTGGAAATGCTTCCATGAACCTCCCTCACTCTGTCCTAGACTCTACTAGGTCATTTATGGGAATTTTGTTTGGTCTAATGGATTTTAGGCAGACTGTGTGAAAGGCTATAAGATTAAAAGTCTGTTCAGGCTTCTATTTTAACATTTTAAGAAATTCTACAGTTTCCTGCCCCTTCTCAAGACTAGTCATCTTCATGAGATACTGAGTTTGGAAATCTGCAGCAAAGGTATTAGATCACTTATAATAAAGGCATTCTTGTGCATTACTGTATTTCTCTCTACTTCAATTCCTTCATCCAAAATAAAATGTAAATCTTATGTGATGTATAGGATTTTCTGTGTGTCACATAATCTTTCATTAAAGATTAAAATTGGATAAAACTGTTTCCCATAATTTTATCTCAGTCTTACTAAAAGCTTACTCAGGATGATGCCAAGCTTAGAGATTTATACACAGAAACAATGACAAATTGTTACAAAGAAGAATGACAAGGTTCTATATATTTTTCCAAAATGTCACTATGTGTTGTAACTGTCTCTTATTTCTTCTATCACTGTGATGACCTTATTCTGTGGAATTATGTATGCTTATTAATATTTTATCAGTCTTGTTAGCAGAAGTCATCATAAAATTATATGTGACTCACCAAGTTGGGGAAAGATAATCATAATAATCACTGAAACTAAGTCACTTTCTCTTTATTATTCTATCCTGTGCTTCTACAACCCATCTACAATGGGATTAAAGGCAATGATTATGCCTTTACCAGTCTAGCTTCCTCTAGAACCTAAATTCCCTCTTTACTATTTCCTGAAAAGTGTGAACAAGAATGTGAAGATCTAAAGAGCAAGATAAAGTAAAAACACCACGCAGGCTTTAAGTCAGTGACCTCTGTTTATTTTTAGTGCTGCTATTTGACAGTGTGCCTTGCTAAACAAGTTTCATAATCCCTGTTTCCCTCAACAAATCGTTTAAACTTAGTTTCACTTTTCTCACCTGTGTAAGGAAAATAAAGACCTTCCTTCATATGGTGGTTGTGAAAATTCAGTGAGATGACATACATATATATATATATATATGTAGATGTATAGATAAATTGACATAGATACATATACGTACATATAACACGGTGTATGACTTGAATACTTGTTAGTTTCCTTTGTTGTTGTTCAGTTGCTCAGTCATGTCCAATTTTGCAACCTCATGAACTGCAGCTCTCCAGGCTTCCCTGTTCTTCACTATCTCCCAGGGTTTGCTCAGACTCGCGTCCATTGACTCAGTGATGCTATCCAATCATCTGTCACTCCCTTCTCCTCTTGCCCTCAATCTTTCCCAGCATCAGGGTCTTTTCCAGTGAGTCAGCTCTTCTCATCAGGTGGCCAAAGTATTGGAGTTTCAGGCTCAGCATCAATCCTTCCAGTGAATATTCAGGACTGATTTCCTTTAGGATGGACTAGTTGGATAATCCCAGGGATGGCGGAGCCTGGTGGGCTGCCATCTATGGGGTTGCACAGAGTCGGACATGACTGAGGTGACTTAGCAGCAGTAGCAGCAGCAGCTGGATCTCCTTGCAGTCCAAGGGACTTTCAAGATTCTTCTCCAACAGCACAGTTCAAAAGCATCAGTTCTTTGTTGTTCAGCCTTCTTTATGGTCCAACTCTCACATTCATATATGACTACTGGGAAAACCACAGCTTTGACAATACAGACCTTTGTTGGCAAAGTAATGTCTCTGCTTTTTAATACGCTGTCTAGGTTTGTCATAGTTTTTCTTCAAAGGAGCAAGAGTCTTTTAATTTCATGGCTGCAATCACCATCTACAGTGATTTTGGGGCCCAAGAAAATAGTCTGTCACTGTTTCCATTGTTTCCCCATCTATTTGCCATGAAGTGATGGGACTGGATGCTATGATCTTTGTTTTTTGAATGTTGAGTTTTAAGCCAGCGTTTTCACTCTCCTCTTTCACCTTTATCAAGGGGCTCTTTAGTTCCTCTTCACTTTCTGTCATAAGGGTAGTGTCATCTGCATATTTGAGGTTATTTATATTTCTTCTGGCAATCTTGATTCTAGCTTGTGCTTCATCCAGCCTGACATTTCGCATGATGTACTCTGCATATAAGTTAAATAAGCAGGGTGACAATATACAGCCTTGACATACTCCTTTCCCAATTTGGAACCAGTCCGTTGTTCCATGTCCAGTTCTAACTATTGCTTATTGATCTGCATACAGGTTTCTCAGGAGGCAGGTCAGGTGGTCTGCTATTCCCATCTCTTGAAGAATTTTCCACAGTTTGTTATGATCCACACAGTTAAAGGATTTAGCCTAGCCAATGAAGCAGAAGATGTTTTTCTGGAATTCTCTTGCTTTTTCTATGACCCAGTGGATGTTGGCAATTTGATCTCTGATTCCTCTGCCTTTTCTAAATTTAACTTGAACATCTGGAAGTTCTTGGTTCACATGCTGTTGAAGACTGGCTTGGAGAATTTTGATCATTACTTTGCTAGCATGTGAAATGAGTGCAATTGTGCGGTAGTTTGAGCATTCTTTGGCATTGTCCTTCTTTGGGATTGGAATGAAAACTGAAAAGGCAAATAGATTAGTTTCCTTAACTTCCATTAATTCATTTAGATTTCCCCCCCATATTAACTATAGTAACCTCAACATCTCTAAAATTATATAGATAAAAACAAAATAATGAACAAAATATCTTCCAAGGATCTGTGAGCAGTATTACATTGCTAGATCCTCACCTTGGCAGCCTTTAATTTCCCACTGGTTTCATCAGTGATTACTGGACCCTGTCAGGTAATCTCAGCCTTGTCAGTATCCTAACAACCACTGGTTAGAGGCATTTTTACAAAAATCTCACTCAATACATAGAGACTTTGCTTGTAGTTCTTTGAAATTGTGCCTAGTTGTTCCCAATGTGCCTCCATCTTACTTTAATACTTTTTGTTCTTAATTCTGGTAACTCCGATTCCTGATCTCCCCTATTTATACTCGCTCCCAATCCATTCTCTTCAGAACTGCAAAGGTAAAGCTTTTAATTGTGCATATCTGATCATTCAATTCCCCAATTAAGTCCTTCAGTGACTTTTTATTATACTAAGATAGAATCTAAAACCCTTCAAGATTCTCTCTAACTTTTCTATTTCTTCCTTTTGCAGCCTCATATTGAATCACTCCTTTATTTATTAACTGAAAACCAACAAGTTTAGCTTTAAAATTTTTTTTCCTTGAATGTGACAAACTCTTTCTGCCTGTTTCATTGAACTGCTTTCAAAAATGTCTCATTGTTTTTGATTTTCATCAATTTGTTACGTGCCTAAATGTGATTTTCCTTTTAAATATACTGTTTGAGTTTCACAGTGCTTCCTAGATAGCTGAGCTGACATCTTTCCACAGTTTTAGAGCTTCTCAACCATTCTCTGTCCTTTCCATTTCAGACTCCAATTACATGTGTGTTAGACCTTTTACACTCTGTCTTGCATGTCTATACATACTTTTCTTTTTAATCTGGATAGTTTCCATAAGTCTGTATTCGAGTTCCTTAGTTTTGTCATTTGCATGTTTAATACACTGTTAAATGCAGCTATTTTTCAGTTATAAAATTTTCATTTGATCCTTTGTTTTAGTTTTTGATTTTCTAGAAAAAATTTTCAGAATCTTATTTTTTTATGCATGTTCTTCTCTGTTTTCTTGAATACATTAATAATATTTGAATGCTATTGTCTGATATATCCGCTATTTAGAGCACTGTAAATCTATTTGTATTTTCTTAAATTTTCTAAATGTTTAATTATGTGATTTGATCTTACAGCATCTCTAGAATGTCTGACTAAATACTGGGCATTAGGCATTGAAAAAAAGAGAGATTTTAAATTATGTTATCTTCTTTTCTCTTCTAAGAAAATATATTGAGACGGATCTCCTCAATATAATAACAGACTTATGGGTTGAAGTTTTGATGGTATTTTGTTGACTTCTGGATTTTTCTGGAGCATATTCCCCTAGGGCTTTAAAATGAATGTTTGAGATCTATTTCTGGCAGTCTAGAACTCTAATTCTTGTCCTCTAGGCACAGTGAAACTATTGAAACCTCTCTTAGGGTTTTCAGAAGCATTCATCTTAGTTTATTAAACTGATCGTGTGTCAAGCACAATTCTCCAAACCTCTCTTCTTATCAGGATCTTTGATCTTAGCCAGAGATCTCCTTTTTTCCCTCCAGCCTTACAGGATTGCTGAGATCTCTTGTCATTTCCCTATCCTTCAGCAGTCATCTTTCGCCCAAGAAAAGTCCATATTCTTGGACATTTGCTGAGGAATATCAGCTCAACCCCTCTACAGTTCCCATTTCTCCAAACTTCTGGCCTCTTTACGATGGTTGATTTTGAAGATCTTTGGTGCTTTCTGAACTTTTTATGTGACTTTTTATGTTGTTCTTAAAAGAGACTGGTATGCTACAAGATGCCTCATTCTATCAGAATGGGAAATGTGCCTCCACACAATTATCCTTTCCTTGGGATATCTCTCACCCACTCTTTACATGTCTAATGATCATTCTTCTTCTGTATGTCTTTCTCTGAGAAATGACTTAACCGGTAGTAAGTCTTATTGTTGGATTCTTTTAATGTACTTTAGATTTTTCATCTGTAGCACTTCTCAGCTCTTGTAATTGTATGTGTGACTTATTTAATGCCTTTCCTTGACAAAATTGTAAGGTCCAAAAGGGTAGAGATCCTTGTGCTTTTTTAATGTTGTTTTTTAAAATTTTTTTTAATATATATTTTAATGTTGTTAATGTTTTTTTTCCCCAGAACCTATTACAGTCCTTGTGTTTTTCTGACCTTTCTATCGGTACATATTCAAGTACTCCATTCTCAAAAGAATCAACATTTTTCTTGCTACTTCTCCTCTGAGATGTAGCAAAATACCTCAAAACCAGTGGTTTTCCATCCTGGCTGAGGACATCGTCCTAGTTAGCAAAGCTTTTATAAATAAGAAAAAATTTAAAATACTCTTTTTCGAATATGATGAATATGTATTAGTAGCAAAAACAGTTCACTGTCTAACAAAATGTGTAGCTCTCCTTCCATAGTATAAAACTGACTTTAGAGAGGCCATGCTATGAAAAGAGACTAGACTTCCTAGCCTGTTTGTATCTAGAGAGGATCATGTCTCTCCACTGAAAAGTGAACAGAAATTCTGTGATGTGCTCTTATACTAAATCTTTTTAGAAAAAAAAAAGGCGTGCCTTCTCCTCTCCATCTCCTGCTGGTGACTGTGAGTTTCAGGGAGGTTGGGACCACAACTTGAAAACATCTAGGTGAATCCCCATATTGTACTGTTAGCAGAGTGAGAAAAAAAAATGCCCCCCCCCTTTTTTTTGTTTTTGGTGAACCACTGAAACATATGGGGTTATTGGTAAGACAGTGAACATTCTCAAACTAATGCAATTATGGATTCTTTGAGCCAGGGTGATACCAGAACCAAAGCCTAAAATATGCAGCATTGGTTCAGTGGTCAGGAGGTGGTCAGCAAAGAAACTGATCTAACAGACTAGGAAAAGAGATGCATATTATGCAGATTTCATCAGGGTATCACTAGCAAAATGTAAGAAGTAAACTGCATAGCTACCAGATCTATAGTTCTTTCTAGAAAAGAGATAGGGGAAAAAACCCATAATAAAGATAATGGATGGTTCTTGTGTGACTTAAAGGAATTTTATAAGAAGGGCTCATGAAAGAACAGAATGAAAAGTTCAGCCCTATGGCAGAGATTAAGAGTATTTCAGTCCAAAGATATTTATAATCTCATGTGGTCATGAGGCCCTAATGCAACTTATATTAAGAGAAGAGAGAGAGAAATAAAAAGAGAAGGAAGAAAAGAAAAGGACTAAAGCTGATTTGAGTCTGATGTCTAAGAACTTTTGAGTATGGTAATGGTAACTTGGGTACTGATGGAACTAATTAGATCTGAAGTCTCTAAATTTTTAGAGAATTTATTGTTAAGAACAAAACACGAGCCTGGCCTAAAAAAATTGTTTTTTAAAGTTTCTCTGACCTGCTAATTTATTGTAATAGAAATTGAGATCCAAAATCTATTGCTACTATACCAGACCACCTGACCTGCCTCTTGAGAAACCTGTATGCAGGTCAGGAAGCAACAGTTAGAACTGGACATGGGACAACACACTGCCAAATAGGAAAAGGAATACGTCAAGGCTGTATATTGTCACCCTGCTTATTTAAGTCATATGCAGAGTATATCATGGGAAATGCTGAGCTGAATGAAGCACAAGCTGGAATCAAGATTTCCGGGAGAAATATCAATAACCTCAGATATGCAGATGATACCACCCTTATGGCAGAAAGTGAAGAAGAACTAAAGAGCCTCTTGATGAAAGTAAAAGAGGAGAGTGAAAAAGTTGGCTTAAAGATCAACATTCAGAAAACTAAGATCATGGCATCCGGTCCCATCACTTCATGGGAAGTAGATGGGGAAACAGTGGAAACAGTGTCAAACTTTATTTTTGGGGGCTCCAAAATCACTGCTGATGGTGATTGCAGCCATGAAATTACAAGACACTTGCTCCTTGGAAGGAAAGTTAGGACCAACCTAGACAGCATATTAAAAAGCAGAGACATTACTTTGCCAAAAAGGTCCATCTAGTCAAGGCTATGGTTTTTCCAGTAGTCATGTATGGATGTGAGAGTTGGACTATAATGAAAGCTGAGCACCGAAGAATTGATGCTTTTGAACTGTGGTGTTGGAGAAGACTCTTGAGAGTCCCTTGGACTGCAAGGAGATCCAACCAGTCCATCCTAAAGGAGATCAGTCCTCGGTGTTCATTGGAAGGACTGATGTTCAAGCTGAAACTCCAATACTTTGGCTACCTGATGCGAAGAGCTGACTCATTTGAAAAGACCCTGATGCTGGGAAAGATTGAGGGCAGGAGGAGAAGGGGATGACAGAGGATGAGATGGTTGGATGGCATCACCAACTCGATGGACATGGGTTTGGGTAGACTCTGGCCATTGGTGATGGACAGGGAGGCCTGGTGTGCTATGATTCATGGGGTCACAAAGAGATGGACATGACTGAGTGACTGAACTAAACTGATTACAGATTACTACAAATATAGAGACTTAAAACAACACAAGTTTATTATGTTAGAGTTTTGGAGGCCAGAAATCCAAAATGATTCTCACTAGACTAAAATAAAAATACTGGCAAGCCTAAACTCCTTCTGGGAGACAGTCTGTTTCCACCCCCACCCCTACCCTCCCTTTCAGCATTTAGAGACCCTTGCATTCCTTAGCGCATGTTCTTACATTTTAAAAGGTACCGGTGGATGGTCAAATGTTTCTCATTCTGCATTATTTTGACATTGGCTCTCTTGCAGGAGAGACAGGTAAACATGGCACCAAAATTTGTGCTCCATCTTCTGTTGCATTTATGGGAAGTTGCTGCTCCAACAGACACCTTCATCTGTCAACCTCAGCTTTCATCTAGGCAGGGCCATTGGACTAGTTACAACAAAGGAATGAGAGAAGAAGCTGTTAAGAAGTGGAGATTTCTTATCCAGTCTGCCTTTCTTCTTTTGTTTGGATGCAAAGGACTCCAGTGCTCTGGGTAACAAGAGCTATGAGCAGGAAAGAACCTGTTTCCTTTAGTTACCACTAAGCACCATCTGCTTGGTGACAGGCAAGCCTGCAATCGATTACTAAATGAGCAAAAACAAAACAAAACACCTTGAAGTCCTTAGATGTAAAGTTATATTTCTCACATACATCAATGTTAACCTAATATAGAATTACCTATATAATTAGTTAGAAAAACAAACAAACAAAATGAAAATACACCTTAATCTTATAAACCAAAACATTAACTTAAGAGGATGTTCATTTTTCCCCCTCTTGAAACACCAAAATTTTACAGAGCATGATTTCATAGATAATTAGTTCTGTGACTATTTTAATGAATGCTAAATATGTGATTATTTAGGTACAAAAATATTCTGTTGAATATTCCTTTAAAGTAAGAATAAGATAAAATACATTGATAGAATCTAGCATGATCCCCAATTTATATTTTTAAGGGTCTTAGTTACATTAAGATATACGTGAATATGATCCTATCATATCAACTCCAACATCTGTGAAAAATTTTGTATTAAAGGAAAACACATATATATGTGTGTGTGTGTATTATTATTAACAACAGTATTATTGTTTTATAGAGAAGAAGTAAGCAGAACCAAATTTCACAGGTGATAACACTTGGAAATGTTGAGTATATCATAGTAAGAATTAACCTATCCAGTTTTATAAACTACAGCTAAAGTAGCCCTAACATTTCAGGGGCTCAGTTTTTTTTTATGATATCAAGATACTTTAATAATGTTACTTATAGTTTAATTTAAACCCAAGAATTACCTTGCTGAGTCACATAAGGCATAGTAAATGTAATAGTGAATAATCAAATAGTTACAATTACAGTGCTGTATTTCTTATAAATTAAAACATATATATATTTTGGTTTTGCAAATAGTTTTCAAAAGTCACAAAATACAATTTAAACTTCCAAATCTTACAGTAACCCAATCCATGTATTTACCAGTGCCAGTCTCCATATTAGTGTGCCTATCTGTTTATTCATATTGACATAATACAAGTAGGGAACAAACATCTATCTCCAGATGATACACATTTCTTTGGAAAACCCGGGGAACTGAAGGAAGAGGAAGACTGCATTACAGTTCTGTACTTTCTCTATCGAATCCTTTTTATTTCATAACCATATTTTCTTTGGAGCATCCAGATTACTTTTCTGCCCAAGGCATTAAGGACAGTTCCTATTTTTTTTTTTTATCCAATAAGGATTTTGTTTTTAGTTTTTGCTCTCTGAAAGGATTCTGTGACCTATATGAGGCTCTAGGTCTTATTAAAAAGAGTGAAATTATTCTTTAGGGTCACATAAAGTAGATTTGAGAAACAGCTAATAAAAAGACTATGTTTAAAGTACTCTTTGTTAATAATGTTTCTTGTTGATTATTATTCTTACAAATTTATTTTCATGGTAAATTAAATAAAATATCTTAATCATTTCATTTTATTTTTTTTAATAAATTTATTTATTTTAGTTGGGGGCTAATTACTTTACAATATTGTAGTAGCTTCTGCCACACATTGACATGAATCAGCCATGGGTCCATACGTGTTCCCCATCCTGAACCCTCCTCCCACCAATCATTTCATTTTAAAGTGAAATGGTTGCAGTTGGTACAGATTTAAATCTGTACTGACTTTCCTTACCAAAATCAAAATAATTTCTCATAGAGCCTGGAAATCTCCTTTCAAGGTGATAACTAGTTCAGCTTACAAAACAATTTTTGATAAGGACAAATGAGTATTTGTTACCTCTCAATGGGAGAAGGCAATGGCACCCCATTCCATTTTCTTGCCTGGAAAATCCCATGGACAGAGGAGCCTGGTGGGCTGCAGTCCATGGGGTTGCTGAGTCTGATACAACTGAGTGACTTCACTTTCACTTTTGACTTTCATGCCTTGGAGAAGGAAATGGCAATCCACTCCATTGTTCTTGCCTGGAGAATCCCAGGGACGGGAGAGGCTGGTGGGTTGCCATCTATGGGGTCGCACAGAGTTGGACACGACTGAAATGACTTAGTAGCAGCAGCAGCAGCAATGGGAGTGGTATTTCCACTCTAATAGCTTGTGCATTTGAATATGCTTCTTAATTAACCTAATGTAATAAATTTGATAAGTGTTTTAAGCTAAGTCGGGGAGGCAGGTGGTTTTAAGGGTACATGTTTGGGGAAAAGTGAGGTCTTTGACATATTCCAACTCTCATACTGAAGGGTGACCTTCCAACTTGGCCTCACATGTTGCTAGAGCTATTATAGGGGCATGCCAATATCAGTTAATTTGAAACATGAAAGGAAGCAGGAGATCTGATGGCAATTTAGCTCAGGAATTGGTATTAAGGGTATCATCTGGTAGTTAAACTCACTTACTGAATCATCCCTCTCACCAGGTACCAAGATAATCCACCAGTGTTGGCAACTTTGCTCTGAGTTGGTTTATCAACTAACAGAATTTGTATTCAGTATGTCATCCCCTTTCTCTACTTTTCCCTGACTCACCTCACATCACTTCCCACTTACAAACATTTAATTTATGAGTAAGCAGCAGAATTTCCCTGACCAGCGAGATCACTATCTCTTGTGAATTTGTTAGACATGGAGATTCTCAGGCCCCATTCTGGTCTATGGAATCAAAAATTCAGGGCTCGGAACCATTTATGTTTTAACGGGTCTTCCAGGTGTTTATGATGCTAATCAAATTTGAGAACCACTGATTTGTGTGAACGGTACAGTACCTTCAGTGTTACCACTATAGCTTTCTCCTGTCATTAGGATATTTCTCTGTAACATCTCAGTCCAGCCTCTATCTCAGTAAACTGATTATGGACTGAATATGTCCTTTGAAATTGCTTAGGAGGGATAAATCCTCTTCTCTATGAATTCACACCTCCCAGGAATTGATCTTGGCTCTTAGGAGGATATTTAGAAGAAATTTCAGTTATGCCAGATTTACTTTAAATATACAGAATACCAAATTTTGATTAGTTTTTCTTGCATGTAATACTTTTGGTTCATTTACCTTATTTTGCTTCTTTCATAATATAGGCACAGAGTGTCTTTCACAGCCCAGGTACTTAACTAAAGGCAGTATTGTGTAAAAAATTTGCAATGTAGTAAATACACATACACACACAGATAGATTATATAGTATATGTAAGCTGTAATTTAGGTAAAGTTGATATGCCATTCATTCATGTAAAATGTACTATTCAGTGGTTTTTAGTATATTTACAAAGTTGGCTGCCATAACCACAATCAATCAAATGTTCTACACAATCAAATGTTCTAAATCTTAGAACATTTCATCACTCCAAAAGAAACCCCATACCAATTAGCAGTCACTCCCCATTCCACCTAACAACCTACTGTAGTCTGAAGTGACAGTAATGTACTTCCACTATGGATTTGCTTATTTTAGACATGTCATGTATTAATACATAGAATTACATTATTTAGCCTTTTGTGACTGGCTTCTCTCACTTAACATATTTTCAGGGTTTATCCATGTTTAGTATGATCAGTACTTCAATAGTTTTTATTGCCAAATAATATTTCATTGAATGGATATACCATATTTTATGTATCTGTTTTTCAGTTGATTGACATTTGGCTTGTTTCTGCTTTTTGGCTATTATAAATATTGCTGCTCTGAACACTTAAGGTACATGTTTTTCTGCAGACGTAAGTTTTCATCTCTTTTGGATAAATACCTGGAAGTTGAGTTGCTGGGCATATGGTAACTCTAAGCTTAACCTTTCCCAAAGCTGTTGCCCATCCATAATGTAATTTACAGTGGTTTTTGACCTGATATTCTGTGTATAAGTTTCAAGTTCTAAAACTTTGTTTTTAGTACCAAAGGGCATGATGTACCTTGCCTTAAGGCTAGAAAATAAGTGGATATCTCATCTAATATGTATGTATCACCTACAAACACACACATTTCACGCAATTTCTGGATGGGGAGTAGAAAAACATATATAAATTTATGAAGCTTATGATTCATATCAGAATATATAGCCCTTAGCAAGTTCTTAATGACGAATAGATGAGTGACTGAAAGAATAAAATATGAACAAATTAATAAAGACACATCTAAGTTTCTAGTTTACACCAAACAATATACTATGTTCTTTATGTACTCATGTATATATGCTACATGTGTGAAAGGGAAGACATGGTTTTTTTCTTAACGGGATATAATAAATTACTCTCTATTTTTGGCTGCAGTGGGTCTTGGTTGCTGCATATGGGCTTTCTCTAGTTGTGTGAGTGGGGGGGTAAATTACTCAATGCTATTAATGAGATGAAGTGATGAAAATAAATCCACATTAAGCAATTGGTACTTCCAAGGTTATTAATTCAACTGTGTTTGAGGTCTATTAGACTTTATGACTAGAGATGGTAACTCTATACACAGCATTTGAAGCTAAGTGGCAATTTAAATACATGCTCAGGTTGCTAACTAAAATTCACATCTCTCTATGAGAAAATGCAACCTGGGTTTCAAAACACTGATATAAAAATAATTGTTTGAAACATATTTATAAGTTGGAGGTTGTATTTTTGGATTACTATTACTATAATGGTGTTTAGAAAGTATTTTTACTAAAGTTTTTAAAAAATTAAGTAATTTATTTATTTTAATTGGAGGCTAATTGCTTTATAATATTGTAGTGGTTTTTGCCATTTAAGTTTTTAACAAAACTTCTAAGAGAAAGCACTCAATTCAGTAAGTGTTACTATTTTATTGAGCTATAAAATGACAAATCCTCCACATATGGTACATTTGAGGATCTAACAGAAGTTATCAAAATAAAATGCATTTAGTTATGAATTTTATTGATCTAATTTTTCTGGTATTTTCATATTCAGTTTTTAAAGCTTCTTATTTACTTGATCAGGGTGAGATTGTTTCATCTCTATAAAATGTTTCTGCCTTTCTCATCTCCATTGAAAGGCTCAAAAATCACCACTATGAAGGTGTCCTACTGAGGTATTGCTGTTTATGGAAAAACAGTACATAAAGCAATAAATAGCTCTAGCCTGAGATTCAGTGTAGAAGCAGAGCTGATGTATCTGATGAATGCAAATGCCATTTACAGCCTCATATCCTTCAGTATCATAAATACTATTCTCAATGTAAAGATGGTAATACAAAATGAACTGTATAGTATATACTTAAATGATAGAAATGAAGAAGTAGGTACATATGCCAATCTGAATTATAATTTTATTGTTTTTATATGAATCTATCAGAGTGAGCTCAAAGTGATTATTTTTATCATTTAAGTTTAAATAGGAACTTTTATAGTGATTAGTTGCTTGAGGTGGACTATGTGAAGGACATAGGCTAAGGTTTTATATTTGGAAATACTCTAGTCATCAGTAATTTGTATAACTTAAGTATCAGGGTTGTTAAAATTTGTTTAACATTAATGTTACTTTGATTAACATTTGCTACATGTCTACATAGCTAATACTTGCAGATCTCATAAAATACTCTCCTAGTTTAAATATGTAATGATTGATATTTTAAAAAATAGAAATGATAGTGAAAACCTTTCTATAAAACTAAAAGCCATTGGACCATACTCTTTATTTTTAATTTATTTTTTATATTAGGGTGTAGTTGCTTTACAATGTTGTATTAGCTTCTGCTGTACAACAAAGTAAATCATCTGTATGTATACATATATCCCCTCCGTCTTGGACCTCCCTCCCACCCCACGCCCCCTTTCCACCCATCTAAGGTCACCACCGAGCACCGAGCTGAGCGCCCTGCACTACATAGCAGTTTTCCACTGCTATCTGTTTTACAAATGGCAGTGCACAGATGTCAGTCTCAGTCTCCCAATTCATTCCACTCCCCTCTTCCCTCTTCCCTCTTCCCTCACAGTGTCCACAGTTTGTTATTTACATCTGCATCTCTATTCCTGCCCTGCAAATAGGTTCATCTGTACCATTTTTCTAGATTCCACATATATTCATTAATATTCAATATTTGTTTTCGTCTTTCTGATTTACTTCATTCTATATTACAGACACTATGTCCATCCACATCTCTACAAATGACCCAATATTGTTCCTTTTTATTGCTAATATTCTACTGTATGTGTATGTGTATAGATATATATATATATATATATATATATATATATATATATATATATATATACACCACATCTTTATCCATCCTTGATGGACATTTAGGTTACTTCCATGTCATGGCTATTGTAAATAGTGCTAACAAGGGGATGCATGCATTTTTTTGAATTATAGTTTTCTTAGGGTATATATGCCCAGGAGTGGGATTGCTTGGTGATTTGCTAGCTTTATTTTTAGTTTTTTTAAGGAATCTCCATACTATTCTCTATTGTGACTGTACTAATTTACATTTCCACCAACAGGGTAGGAGAGTATCCTTTCTCCACACCCTCTTCAGTATTTATTGTTTGTAGATTTTTTTGATGATGGCCCTTCTGACTGGAGTGAGGTGATACCTCAACATAGTTTTGATCTGCATTTCTCTAATAATTAGAGATGTTGAGCATCTTTTCATGTGCCTCTTGGCCATCTGTATGTCTTCTTTGGGGAAATGCCTATTCAAGTCTTCTGCTCATTTTTTAATTAATTTGATTTTTTTTGATGCTGAGTTTCATGATCTGTTTGTATATTTTGGAGATTGATCCCTTGTCAGTTGCTTCATTTGCAAATATTGTTTCCCATTCTGAGGGTTGTCTTTTTGTCTCATTTATAGTTTTCTTTGCTGTGCAAAAGCTTTTAACTAGGCCTATTTGTTTATTTACATTACTCTAGGAGGTAGGTCAAAAAAGATCTTGCTGTGATGTCTGTCAGAGTGTTCTTCCTATGTTTTCCTCTAGGAGTTTTATAGTATCTGGTTTTACACTTAGGTCTTTAATCCATTTTGAGTTTGTTTTGTGTATGGTGTTAGGGAGTGTTCTGATTTTATTCTTTTACATGTAGCTGTCCAGTTGTCCCTGTACCACTTATTGAAGAGACTATCTTTTCTCCATTGTGTATTCTTGCCTCCTTTGTCATCGGTTAGGTGACCATAGGTATGTGGGTTTATCTCTCGGTTTTCTATTCTGTTCCATTGATCTGTATTTGTTTTTTGTTTTTTTTTTGTGGGAACATATCCTTTAAATGGTGAATTATATGATTTGTTAATTATCAGTAAAGCTGTTAAAAAGAACAAAAATTACGGGAAATAAAGACCTTATCATATATTTCTAGTATCTATTTTTTTCCAGTCATATTTGTCTACCTAAATTGACCCTTGAAAATCACTGATTTATTGAAATAATTTTTAACTTAATTAATTAATTAATTTGGGGCTGTGCTGAGTCTTCATTACTGTCCCCCGGTTTTCTCCGGTTGTGGTGAGTGGGGGTTACTCTCCAGTTGGGCTGCTCACTGCAGTAGTCTCAGGGCACAGGTTCTATTGGTATGCGATTCTTAACCACTGATCTGCCAGGGAAGTCCATAACCTGGGCTACTTTTAAAGTAGAAAAAGAAAAAAATAGAAAAATGGAAAAATAATTAAGTTTTTTTCATATTTTTGTACATTCACAGGGAGATATTGAAGGTGACGTATCATATTTGTTTAGCAATAACAGTTTTAGATGATTAAATATTGAAATCAGTGATTTGCCCTACTCTTTTGTGTCATGATTGTTAGAAGTTTCATTCCCAGTTTTGGACTTCATGTTTCTGTCTCTGCTCTACTTCTTTCTTCTTTGCATTGTGTTCATCTGTGTTACAGGAATAAACCCATTCTTCCTTTCACATTGCTCTTCTTCATGTGTCCATTTTTCTCTTCTCTGGATAACATCTCTTTGCATCCCTTGATTTTTTTCCACTTTTCTCCTTGTTACTTAAAAAAAAAAAAAGAATCCCTCTTGTGGTATTGTGTTAAAGACAGTCAACTGTTGTATGTGGGGGAAGAATAAAAGATCAAAAGAAGGGGTGGAGAAGGGGCGGAGTGGGGCTGGTTGGTTGACTTGGGGAAGAAAAGGGGAAAAAATAGCAGAGCTTCCTTCTGTTCCTGAACAGGGGTGAATCATGGATGTTTGTTAAGGCTTGAATTGAAGTTTTGTCACCAAGTTGTAACTAAGTTTATGATGACAGTTCATCTTTGATAAGTATTTTGTTGTAGTTGAAAGGGAAACATTGTACACATTTTGAGGAAAAACAAGGAAATTTAAAGGAAATGTATAATCAGTCCAATAAGTAGGAAATCCAAAAGTACTCTCATAATCTTTTGAAAACTATCAGGTCTTGAATATAAAGAATTTTCAGGTACTAACAGAGAAAGATATAGAGATGAGTCAATCTACATAGTCCTCTCAACCAAAACATGCTTGTTTTTAATACAAATGACTACTACTCACATGAATGACATAATTAAAGTATTTCACTATCAGTGGCAGCTAGATTATGAAATGTTATTAAAATACTATAAAAACAAAGATCTTTATTTTGAAGTTATTCATTTGATATTTTAAAGTTATGCATTTAACTTACAAAAAATTAATCTGCATGTATTTTGACAGCATAAATTCTATCCATAAAATGAATGAGATCCTGGTAAAAGATAGATTGATCTCTGTGTAACAGAAAGACTGGAAGTAATGTCCAGGTAATAAATAGGCTCAGCTTGAAACTCAGAATTTAGTTTACCATTTTACTTTGGACTATCGTCACCCAGGTTGGCAAATTTATGAAATTAATTCTCTTCTTCTAGCTGGTTATGGACATTCTCAGAGTACCATATTCTTTAAGAATAAGTTACCTTAGAATAAAATTTAAGGAATTTGAATAAGAAAGAAAAATCAATTTATGTAAATTCCAGTTGTACACAGTGCAAGCTATCTTTAGTATTGTTCTGTTCTTAGAGGTATAAAATGTTGAAATATTACTGATTTAATTATGAAAAAACAATAGAATATTTGATAGCATATGACAATATCCTTCAGTCTATTAGGCATTACAGTATTTCTTCCCCAAATTACCACAAACCCTATTATATCCCACCACCTTATATATCTTGAAGACAATACTGTTATTACCTAAAAATATTTGCTCTATTGATTTTCCATTGTTTCATGATACCCAAATTAGAAGTTTATATCTCCCATTTGTAATAAGGGAGTAAAAAGAACATCACATCATTGTTGTTTGTCAATGGAATATGGGATTTTAATTCTTAAGTTTATCTTCTTTGTACTAACAGTTGGCATTTTAATCACCTAAATCTAAAATGTGTGGCTCCAAAGTCAAATGATTGATCTTTTATTTTCTATCCCATGCTCATTATTTCAGCAGGAGAAATTCCCAGCAACACCCTTTTGTGGTGCTTCTGTGGACACTCATCTAATTAACTATGTTACGTGCACAGAAAGTGAATTTGATCCCTAACATATCCAAATGTTTATAGAAATATGCTGGGTTATAATGGTGTTTTATTATATAAAGTATATTTAAAAACCTAGTGTCAGAAAAATAATATAAAAATGATTTTTCCTTTCTTTCTCATGGAAGGCTACATCCATGAAATTAAAAAACAAAACAAAAAAAGAGCACCAAGAGTTATTAGCTTTGATTATTTCAAATGTTATTATCTACTTCTTATTAACCACTTCACATTGTGTTTTTGTTGTTAGTGAATACTTAGATAAATAACTGAATTTTCAACATTCCTTTGTCTCTGTAGGCCTAAGTAAATGGATTCTATATACTTCGTGCTATAAATTATAGTTCAAACAACAAACTCCACCTCTATTTATGGAGAAGGATCTTACTATGAAATCTAGATTTTGGAGTCTGAGTTTAGTTTTTTTTTAATGGAAAGTCATACTGTAGATGCTGACTTTTTCTGAGATGTGTTTGAGTTTAATGGTGGAGGGAGAGGAAGAGCAAAAATAAAAAATGAATGAAAAATTCTATGATTAGCAGAGACTGAAAAATAGAATGGCCTAAAGCTATTGCTTATTGAAGATACAATGGTATTTTAAATACAACAACTTATTTTTCTACATACTTAAGTTAGCATAAATTTGCTAGCAAGAGACTCTGATAGGCAAATGATAAACTTCCAGTAAATACTTTTAACTGTTACTTTGTGTCCATTTTAGAAAAGGTATTTCCTCAAAGCTTAATGTGGTTGTCTGTCAACAGGTGTATTATTTAGGCCCAGGAAAAACGTCTTCTAAATATTTGTCTTGATTTTAGGAAATATTTGACCTTATTTGTTCATCTAAGACAGTGTCTGTTGCATGTTGCTTTGTATCATGGCCTCTATGTGCTGCTTCAGTTTAAAAGTACTGAATGTGAACGCTGACTTAAAAACCACTACACAGTCAACCATTCTCCTGGGAATTGATGCTTCTGAGTTGCTTTCTTTCCTATTCCCATCTCCTGAAAACATTCCCCAAGGACACAAATAGCGGAAGCTTTCTTTCCATTTGTCTTGAACTTTGCTTTCCTCAGCACACATCTGTGCAAGGCAGCATGACAGGACTTCAAATCAGAAGTATTTCTGATGTGATTCTTCCATATGTATTGATCTCAGAACCAAGTCATTTACTCTATTTGCATGTAAAAAAGGTCTTTTGTCACAGTTTTTCCCTTAGTTTTCTAAAGATATGACAAAAAACTAAAAATTCATCATTTCCTTTAAAACTTTTCAAAAATAAGGAGGATTATTTTCCTTTCTAGTGTTTGTATGTGTTTGTACATGAGAGGGAGGGAAAGTGAGGGGAGGAGAGGCCATTTCTAGAATTTCTTTGTCCTTTTCTTAATCTAAAATGTTGAAGAAATTAGATTTGACTTACTGAAAAATAAATAATAGAAAGCATGCTCATACATACATAGAAAAATATAGGAAAACCCACAGAAATAGAATTTTATGCTAGCAATACACATAATATAACCTAAAACAAAAAGGCAGAAAGCGGGAACACTTTATGGCTGTTCTATTCATATTGTCCTTTGTTCACTCTTCATTAAAATGAAGTGTATATGAACAAATTAAACATTTACATATTATAGCAATTAGCTAAAAGTGACAGATCATAAATATGTTATGAGTAAAAGTGCTCTGCGTGAAATCTTTAAACTTTATTAAAGGAATGATTAAATACAGACATCTAACTTTTCATTAATCTTTACTTTCTTTTTAGAATATTTCCTCCTAAATGAATAGTAGATACTGGTTTCTTACATCTTGCTCACTTAGAGCCCATAATTCAAGTTTTATCATCAATCCTTATGGTATATAAACATTTTATCTTGAATGGCAAATTTTGGTGACTTAGCAAAATTTTATTAAAATTGACAGGCTATGATCTAATCTTCATGAAATTTTCCAAAATAACAGAACTGGACAGAAACTGTACATTATAGAATGCTATGGTTAATCAGTTGACACATAATGCTGTATTGTGAAAATGGTCTTGGTTTAGTTTTCATACAAAAGAAACAAAAGCCACATTTTGAATATCATCATTAAAAAGGTTTAGATTGATAAAAAGCAATTAACACAACAGAGGATTAAGCAATGATTTAGGCTTACAGTTGACAATCAACCTCGTCAGAAAGAATTGTAGATGTAATATCTTTCTTCAACAGCTTCAGAAATGAGAGAGCACAGTGTTTCATCAGAGTGATCCAAAGAAATTGAGATTTGGCTCAAAGGCCAACGAAGTTAATAACGAAGGCTGACTACCTTCTCGAGAAGTTTATTACATTCTTTGATTCCTTAAGCTCTTTCTCTTAAAATTATAAAATTGGAAATGGTGTACCTTAGTAGGAAGTCTGAAGTCATTATTGAAATAATTATTTCAGAATTTATTAAAATATTTTTCTGCAGTGTGGCTATTATGATAGCAACATATCATGTAGACAGTAATGGGCATCTGATTCTGCCATTCTTAATTCCCATGCTGGGGAAGAAGATCTGCTTTTTAATCATTAAAAATTGGAAAAAAAAAGATGGACTTTACTGTTTAGTTATCTAATTTTGGAGTGGAAAGCTATCTATGGTTATATAAAGTATCTTTGTGAGCTGAGTTCTCAGTCCTATTCCATCCCACCCCACTTCATTGCTCATTTGCTGGCTCCTGCTGCCACATTCTCTTGGTTTAGCATAAAACAAACTAAGTCAAGTCACGGTGGGGTGCCTTTTGTGAGGTCACTCAGAATAAGAGGAAAGAAACAGAGAGCAAGATAGATATGTACAAAATTAAAGAAAATAAGGTGTGTGCGCGCGCGCACACACACGCACACACACACACACACACACACACACACACACACACACACGAGAGGTTAAGAGGAAGGAAACATCATTGGGACAAGAATCATAAAATCACATCACTTTTTAAAATGTTGCTATTAAGTATTAATAGTCTTCTGTTTGAGCAGATTGCCTTTAGAGAGATGGCAAGTCAATTCCGAATTAATAAGGGTCTTTCTGTTTTCATAATCTCAAGAAACTAGAGAAGGGCTAATTAAAAGTCCCAGGCCTCCCCATAATGACAACTTTTAGGCATATGCAGGATGGCGATTTTTTTTCTTCCCCAATCAGAAATGGTGTCGAAGTGCTCTAATATACTACTAGAGGGGGCTTAATAATTTAAGGTGTTCAGGGAAACCTTTTCATCTGGTGCACCAGCTCCTTCCTGAAGGAAGCCTGTGTGGTCCGAGAGGCCTACACAAGACCCACCTGTTTTTTCTAGTAGAAGGCCTGGGCACGCCTGCCTGCGGATGCAGGTGAAACTAGTCAGTACTGCAGTGCTATTCCCTAGCTCTCTCCCTCAATTCCTCCTCCATATTTTAGGCGCGTTTCGCAAATTGCCACCTGTTTCTGCTTACCCTTTTCATGCCTTCATCCGGACCAAGTGAACTTGTTTTGCAGCAACCTTGTCAGGGCAGGGGAGACCACAGGCCAGACCAGGGCATTTGGGGGACTTTTGGAAGTAGTACAATGCTTTTCTCGCGGCACAGTGCTCCTCGGGTATAGAATTCGTCCTTCCACCCCTCGGTCCTACCTAACACATGGCCAGACTAGGAAGATTTTACAGCATCGGGTCCTTCTCTGATTGTCCTCAGCCCGGACCTTGCCAGGTCTGTCTTGCCAGGTGAGAGGTACCTGGGCGTCGGGCCGCGCTGCCACAGTTGGCACTCAGCCACGCCGGAGGCTCTAGTCTCTGGCACTTCAGGGCAAATAAATAGTGCCACCTGGTAGGGAGTCAAAAGTGGTGCTTTAAAATGCAAATATAAACCCCTCCTACACTCGTTGTCAAATCACTGCCCCACGATTCTCAGGCAGGCAGTGGATTCTGCGCCTGGGAGAAGGGCCGGGGGAACACCGCCTGCCTGGGAAAATAACACCCGAAGACGCGAGCCAAGCGCTGGGCCGGAGCCCCGGCTGCCTGTGGATACCCACCGGGCGGCTAGCGGTCCCCTGGGAGCTCCGCGGGGCCCGCCCCGCTCTCGCTCCGCAAGCCGGGTGGCGGGAGCAAGCCGGCGCCGACTTTGGGAGTTCCTTTCTGCCTTGTATGGAGGGCCGCTCCTGCCCGTCTCCGCCCGAGTGCTCGGACGCCCAGCCCTCCCGCTGTCCACCCCCAGCCACCTCCCTCTGACTTGCCCGGAGAAGCCAGACGAAGCCTCTGTCTCTGCCACAAGTCTCTCCGCCTGCCATTCCCCCATTCCTGCAGCCACCCCCACCCTCCCCAGTGCCGTCACCCCTTCTCCGCCCCCGCCTCCGCCTCCGCCCCCCCGCCTTCTCCACGGCAATCGGGGGAATAAATCAGGGAGGAAACCGAGAGGGAGCGAGAGCGCGCCAGCGCCGGCGGGCTCGCCCAGGTCTGTTTCCAAAGTCGCCCTTGATGGCGGCTGAGGCGAGGCAGCTGCGGCGCGGAGCTGCCGACGAGCGCTAGTGGGTCCGCCCGCCGCCCCCTTCCCCCGCGCCGGGCTTAGCCCCTGCGGCACCCCCACGCCAGCCCGCGCCCCAGCCACAGCCTCGGCCGCGCCAGCCCGCAGACGCCTGTAGCCCGGGCGGACCTCGCTCCTTCTCCTCCCGCGGTTTCCAGCACCGGTGCTTCCCCCGGCTGGGGAGGGAAGCGAGATTGATCTTCGATCGCGAAGATGGCTGCTGGCTGCCTGCTGGCCTTGACTCTGACACTTTTCCAATCTTTGTTGATCTGCCCCTCGTCGGAGGAGCCGTTCCCTTCGGCCGTCACGTAAGTGCTCGGGCCGGGCCAGCAGGGTGGAGAGTGCGGGCCAGGGGGTGCCGTGGAAGTAGGACGGGGGCTCCGTTCCCGAGTTGAGGGGCTTTTCTGCCCGTGGGGGTGGGGAGCGAGCCGGGCTCGGATCTGGAGAGGCCGAGCGGAAGGTACGCGCGGCTCTTCGCCGGAATGCGCACCGAACCGGCGTCTCGGGAGCCTCGGTGGGGCCGGGCTGTCCCAGGAAAGGTCTGCTGACGACTTGGGGCACCTCAGCCCATCTCTAAAAGGATTTCTTGGACTTAAAAGAGTTTAGCTGCACTGTGGGAAAAAGTTTCCAGCCACACACCCGCTCTCATCAAACCGACTCCAGTAAAAAGTTGTGTTTGGGTAGGGCGTTTTGCAAATAAGTAACTGCAGGCTGGCCTGGGTAGCACGGACTTCTCCTGCACTTGGCCTCTGAGATGCTAATTGCTGTGGTATCCAAACTCGTTTAGATCCCAAATTACTGGACGCACTCGACAGCCTTTCTGATATGAGGAGTGCTTGGCCCTCGCGGCAGAGGTGCTGTCCACCCCAGGGGCTCGCAGGAATTGGGACCCTGCCATCCAACCTCCCTCACCCTCTATTTGAAACCGTGCCGGCAGACACGCGGTTCCTGTTGTTAGAATGAATAGAATCCTCTATTCCTTGGGGGGGGGGGGGGGGGACTGAGCGTTTTCCAAAGTCTCCTGCAATTTTTCTCTTATTTTTAACATTTCTAAAATAGCTTAAGAAAACCTCGCTGCTGTTCTGGAAATAGAGTGTTTGAAGGTAGCTGTATAGTCACACGGCAGGAAGGGAGTGAAAAATAATAATTCTCTCGTGTTGGAGAAAAGAAAGCCAGTGGCACATAAAAATATATACATATTTTTAAGTGTGCTGAATAGCCGATTAGGCATTCTGGGAAAGCATTTATTTTGGTTGTTGAAGCTACTTTAAAGCTTGTAAGAGTAGGTAATGGTAAGTGGATGAGTCACTTTAATGCATTTTACATAACAAAAACAAAGCCCAAGGTAGCCTTCCCGGTATTTTTACTGTTTGGAATTATTTGCTGTCCTTTGTTGGCAGAGTGCTGAAAACTGGGGGTTTTGGTGGATACTGACCTTAAATCTTTACTAGTTGAAACCCTGTAGTTATTATTTGAGATTCAGCTTAAAGTATTTATTGAGTTAGGTGTCAGTACAAGAACCCGAAGGATGCACATTCTAACCTGGAGAAGGGGAGTGTCTAATATTTTTGTCATGATTTACAGTCATGTTCTTTTTTAGATAATCTTCCATAAAAATAATAGCTGATCCTTTTTGTTATGAAGCAAAAGGGTATATGCCATCTGTAGATCTTCCTTTAATTGGCAGCATATTCCAAACGTATATTTTGAAACATGAAAAGAGTAAGAATTACACTAAAGATGCTTCAATATTATTCACTCAATAAGCAATTACACTTTTATTTTTTTAAAGTCTTTTTGTAGTTTGGCCTATACATTGAAAACAAGTGAGTCGCTTGCGTTTTGTGTCAAAGAAGTGGCGCTTTAAAAAGAAGTCAGTGTGTTCAGTTTACAGATTTTTAAAGTGTTATTTTTAACTGGCAGGTTATCAATATTTCTATCATTTGAAGGGAATGCATCATCACACCATAGGGGAAAACTATGACTTTTAAAAATACAACAAAATATAATCTTTTATTCCTGAACAGACCATGGTAAAATGTTAATGTAAAAAATCCTTGTTATAAGAAGGACATCTGCAATAAGTGTTTTCCCAAAATTAAAATAGCTAAATTTTCATGGTCAGAAATTCACTAAAGATAAGAAAGAAAGTGAATAGTTGGCAAAAATAGGAATTAGAAAACCACAATTTCTTTTCTTTCAAAGGATTTTAAATTTATTTTCTAACAATGAAAATTTGATATATTTTCGAATAATTTGAAACTAATTATTTTGTAAAAAACGACTTAATAAAAGATTTTGTATATATCAGTCTCTTGTAGGAAATACTGACTAGTTTTATAAGACTTCTGCATCTTTAATTATTAATTTGAAAAGTCAGTCATTTCTCCTTATCTTCTGAGGAAGATGTACTTAATGTTAGATTTCTGAATAAACTTTATGAAATTTTAAAAAATGTAGCATTAATTATATCATGATGCAGTGCCATTTGCTTTTCTTGCAAAAAGTTCATATGGCATACTTATCAGGATAAATCTCAAATCTTTGGGAAAAATTCCAAGTTCATTAAAAATTCAGTGCAAAGATTATAGCATCACTAAAAACAAATTATTGTGCTTGTCTATATACATTTTTCATTAGTAAATTCTTTTGGTTTTCTTGATCATTCTAGTTTTTCCAGAAAAAAGTAATATAAAAAATTTTTTATCACCGGAAGAGGAAGAATATGCCACTAACACAGTATAAAATTCATTATGCACTCATTGGAGTGGGATCTGAATTAGAATTAGTAATACAAAGTTTTTTTTGTTTTTTAGAATTTTTACAATAAGGGCTTAAATATTATAAAAACATAAATATCATTCTAAATATTTTCTTTAATTTTCTCTGGTTTAACATACATTCTCATATAGCATATTCTGAATTGAAATAGTGATTAAATTGTTCTAAGAGTTAACACTAAAATAACTTTTTTTTTTTTCAGACAAAGGGAGGAATTTTTATACAGTTCTTTTGCTAGTTTAGGTTTTTCTTTTGGAAATGATTGTTTTAGTAAGGTGTGAACTATAAATACGCCATATGTTGCAGCCACCTCATGCATACTGGTTTGTATATAAATGGAAAATACATAATTTTCATGTTACAGTATGCACATGTTATATTGATAGTTTAAAATGTAGTTTTCTAAAAGGGAGTTCTCCTTTGTTCTAGAAATAATTTGGCTCATATGTGAAAAAACTTCTATTTTAAAACTCAGAGTATTATGTATGGTAGCCAGTATTGTAATGTTAATTTGAATTTGTCAGTTCTAGTTTTAGAATCTATTTACAAATGCAATTTTTAAAAAAGGAACATAGTTATAACTACTGTTTATTTTAAACATTTATCTCGTCATATCAAAATGCCAATATATCCATAATAATTGGCTGAGAGCCCATTGGCATATGGGGATTTTTAATATATTTAAACTATATAATGGGATAAATATATTGGTAAGAGTTACAGGATCTATAGGAAATATAGCATCTCATAAAAGAATAGTACCTTGGGGTTTAAGTACTTGGTTTATAAATTTTTTATCTAATATGAGACAAATTTATATTTAAAGGCTATTAAAAATAAACATTTTCATTGGAATAGATATCTTTTTCATATATTAGAAGTGATATAGTTATTCTTATTTGGGCTTAGCAATTTTAATTTGCATACTATATATAGAACAAAATGTACCTTATGATAAAATATGAGCTAATATATTAGATTGTAAAATAAAACCTAAAACAATGAACATTAATAAATCCCTTTCTCACATCTTTGATTTGTTCTCATCAGCTTCATCACATGATAATATTTTTCCACAGGTGTATCTTTAAAGTATGCAACAATAGATACATTTTTGCAGATGAGTTGTAACATATTAAATTTTAGTGGGTATATGTGTAGCTGTTTGGATTGGCATTGAATAAACATTAGACAGGTTGAAATGAATATAGTCTAAACATTTTGGAAAGGTACAAGAATCTAAGCTTATTATGGTTTATAAAAGGAAATAAAATGTGCCTTTATTATTTTTCTTTGGCTTTCACCAATTTTAATTTAAAAAAATATATGTATAATCAGACAGTGTCTATAGCAAATTGTTCATTGTGAAAATAGGTAAAATTTTACCATTCTCTTCCTTCAAAGAAATCGTGCTTTGTAGACAACTTTCCAATGTTTCTCCTACATTGATACGTTGTAAGGTTTTGCAGAAACATAAATAACACATTCAAATTATGTATTCAGATTTACTGTTTATATTTAGAAGTATATATTCGTAAGAAATAATGCATTTAGAAATTTTAAAATTAATACAGAAATTATGCCCATAACAAACTGTATTATTTAATTAATGTGTTCTCTGAAGTATCACTATATACAGCACATAGAAATTTCTTGTTAGTTTTCAGTACTGATGCACATATCCAAGAAAGTAATCTGTTCTTCTGAATTCTTATCTTGTACCTAATGTGTATCATCAAGCTATTTAGAACCTTAAAGTGGAGATTTAAGTGGTTAAATTGAAATATTTTAGGCAATTGTCCAGCTTATTGATTTCATTCAGTGTATTCCATTTGTGGACATAATCAACCCTCACATGAGCATATTTGGATGAAAGTTTGGGAAAAAAATCAGAATTTGTTTCAGTATTTCTAAAAAGTAACATTTCATTGCTATTCAGGTGACAGCTTCCATCATTTGTAATAAAAGAACTGTCTGTCCTAGTATTTCAAAAAGTATGTAAGCTGCTGGTAATGTGTAACTGATCTCCGTTCTATGACATCTATTGCACGTTTACCTAAGTCATATGGTATGTATCAGGCACTGTGTCACACTGTGTCAGCCAGTCTTTCTTTTCCTTGACTATTTATGCATTGTACTACAACTGTTCCCTAGGCTTTCATATGGTAGCTTTCCAATAAACTTGAAACTGCACTGAGATAGTCAACCGTGTAGCTTACACGTGGTTCGTTTTCTTCTGTGTGCACAAAACTTGGAAATTACTGTCATTATTGTTTAGAGTTTAAGGGAAAAAAATGATTGACTCCAGTGTCAATTGAGATGAAAATGGTAGCACTTTGTGAAAAATACTGTATTTACCACCTTTTTTTTTTGAGGGTTTAAAATATATTAGCATTGCATCATTATATGATGTGTATAGTTTATCTTATTATAATATTGTATTTAATACATAGTATTTTATGTCTGTCTATATCTTTATGTATCTATTTATCTCTATATGTGTGTGTACACACTGGCTTTTTGTTCTCAATTCTTCAAGTGGCTTGTTAGGGTAGAAGAACCTCAGTAAGATAAGTTTATTAACAAAGGTGCACGCTGAAAGCTCCCTGCCAGTCCACAACTGTTCATAGGGAGTAAATCTCATTCAGAATATTTTTGTAACAGCATTTAAAAATATTTCATGAAGAGAATCAGATGAACTATTCAAAATGTTCAGGTCCTGTTAGACAGATTATTAACACAATTGATGAGTGACAAAAGAAATGTGGTTCTAAAGATAGGCTTACTGTCTTTTAGACAAAACAAAAGGAGGAAGAGACTATTGCACTTGAACTGTTGAGTGCTTATTAAAGGTCTTGGCATGCTAAGCAATTTTATTTCTACCATTTAGATATAGGATACTTGAAATTTCTAAGAATTAAACATTTGGCGCACCATGTTTTAGGGTTGAAGTATAAATGTGCACAGGTTTTAAAATTTTTTCGTAAAACCTAAACTTTTCTTTCTTATAGGCTTTATATAATTTGTGGTAATTGAATTCCATTGCTCCTTTAAAATTTGCCATTTACATAGATTCTAACAAGATCTTAAGGAAAAGATTGACATTGTGGCCTCAACAAACTGGCACACTTTTATTGTTAATTTCAGTAATACAGAATCAGGCTGTTATATATGAAGCAATATTTAAAGGTCTCTTTGAATATGAATGTGGGATATTTCTGGCTCAATGTTATTTTAACATTTGCTTCTGCTGATTTTTTTTAACCATATGCTTCTGTTGGATTAAAAAAATTAGGATACATTTTAAATTCTATATCATAAATGGAAGAACAACTTAAGCTAGAAATGATGCCAATGGAAAATAATGGTGTTGCCCATTTTAAATGGTTCAGATTTGGGAAGAATCTGTTTATCTGAAGTTCTTTTCCCTGAGTACTTAAAATTTTATTGCAGTAGTCTCCTGGCAAATTATGAAAAACAATTCCTGTATTCTTTTATTCAGATAATTAGTTGCTAATTCTTCTTTCTCTCTTCCTTACCCTCCCCAGACACAATTAGTATTAGTCATACTTGGTTTTTATTTGTACATAATGTCAAATCAATTGGGAAAAAAGTTTTCAATTTGTTTTCCATCGGGTTACCTGTAACCAGACCTCAATTTTGGGTCCTTCAGACTTGAATTTTCACTCTCTGTTACAGAGGACTTCCTTTTACTACTAGATTTTTCTCTCTGTAGGGATATTGTTTAGAGGTTTTGATGCATAGGCAAATCTGTGATACCTTATAAGTACTTTCATCAGAATTGTCAGATGCTTTGGACTATTGTTGCTTTTGACATTTGCCCATATACTCTGCGAATAATTGGGGAAAGTGAGAAAAGCTGATGAGATTGTTCTCTGACTAAGGTACATACTGTCAGGCTATATAAAAAGATGGTCAGACATTAATAATGTTTTATTTTGAGGGTCAAAGGAGGAATGGCTCAGAAAAATAAATGCACTTAGGTACTGGAAAAAAATCTGTTTTAAAAAAAGTAATCAAAAGGTGTTGTGGTGAATATACTGTGAGGAATGGTATGTATTTACGTGGAGGCAGACAAAGGAGCCCTCAGATATGTGGTGTGAAATTACATTAAAGATGCTAAAGGTGGCAGTTGATTATTTTATTTTGCTTTTATTTTCTTCTTTTTCCCCCCATTTTCCATGTGAGCTTGGTTATCCTGGAAATGCTGTTTACTTCACGTATTTGATTTTACTGACCTAAATATTCATATATTGGAAATTCACCTGAGAAACCAAAGACAATAAAATTGTCTAGATTTAAAAAAATAGAAGCATTTGACATTTTTTTTTTTTAATAAAACCTTGGGAAAATGGGGTTCATAGGATAAGACATATTGGTGTAATACTTTTATCAAAAGCTTAAATACTAATAATCAAGAAAATTATCTTAGTAAATTTCTTCCATTAGATTATAAGAAATGAAATATCTTGAAGGTTATAGGCTTCTAGGTAGTACACTGAAGAATATTTAGACCTCTGAGTACATAGTACCTCTTATTTTTTAAGAATAATTTTGATTTATGCTGTCTCTTTTAACAACTTCACAGATTTTTAACATCAAATGTAATTTAATTCAACAATTAATGCAGTTACTGTTATCCAGGGCAAATTATGTACTTCACTTAGTTACATACTGGGAATCCAAATTGAGGAAGAGCATCCCCAAGGAAGACATTCCCAACTCCAGGCTGACTGTGAAGCAGTCGAACCTAACAGAGCATGACCAGGGTAAAACATAACGTAGTGAAGAAGTACCCATGGGTTGTTTCACGTCAGGCATGGGACTCCTGGGTGTGAAGAGAGGTTGAGACTGAACCATCAGTCTGAGGCTAGGTTATACAATTTTTGCATCAGAGTTATCTTATCAGTGACTCCAAGGGGAGTTGGGCAGTGTGGTAGCCCAGCTCTGTTTTCTTAAAAATTTGGTTTTCATCCTAAGACTTTGTAATTAAAAATAAAAGTCATAGGTTTTAAATCATAGTATGTGGAAGATGGATTAAAGAGGACCATTATTCGAAGGGACAATGGGAGCAGTTAGTAGACTCTTGCAGCATCCTAGAGCAAGAGATGCCGAAAGACAAAGAGAATAGTGGCCGTGAGAAAGCAAAGCAGGGATGAAACGTAATGTAGAGGTACATATTCAGGTACTGTTGGTTATAGGGTTGGGGGAATCAGGAAGAGAGAAGTGTTAGAGATGGCTCTAAGGTCTTTATTTTTAAAATTTTATTTATTTTTGCCTGTGCTGAGTCTTCATTGCTGTCCATGGGCTTTCTCTAGGTGTGGTTAGTAGGGGCTACTCTTTGTTGCAGTGCATGGGCTTTGGTCTTAGAGCATGGGCTCTAGGGTACACAGGCTTCAGTCGTTGTGGTGCATGGGTTCTAGAGCGTGGGCTCAGGAGTTGTGATGCCTGGGCTTACTTGCCCCATGGCATGTGGGAATCTTCCTGGACCAGGGATTGAACTCATGTCCCTGGGATTCTTAACCACTGGGCCAGCAGGGAAGTCGTCCAAGCTCTTTAAAAGGTCATGCAGAAAGGAGAGCAAGTTGATGGTGAGTGAGGTAACATGCTCACTGTTGGGCATTTTGACATTGAGGCATCTCTATAGATGACTATTAAGCTGTTAGAAATACCTATCTGAAGGGGATTTGGAGGCAAAATGAGTATCTTTGAAAATGGATCCATCCATTCACTTAGAAAATACCCATTTAGTATCTTTTATGATAGGCACTGTGAGTTTCAAAAGATGAATCTTGATCTACAGTTTCATTTTGTAGAGAGGTCAACAGTGGGCCCTTTAAGGAAGTCACCAGACCTTTGCTGACATGACAGCAATTTCAGTAGCATGTTTTGGGTGCAAGCATGGCTTCCATGCCTTGAAGAGTTGGTGTGTGTGTGGTAGTTGCTCAGTCATGTCTGACTGTGTGACCCCATGGACTCTAGCCCTCTAGGCTCCTCTGTCCATTGGATTTCCCAGGCAAGAATACTGGAGTGGGTTGCCTGCTCCTTCTCCAGGGGATCTTCCTGACCCAGGGATTGAACCTGGGTCTCCCACATTGCAGGCAGATTCTTTACTGTCTGAACCACCAAGGAAGCCCTGAAGAGTGAGAATATGAAGGCAGCAAGTGCAGATTCTTTCAAGGAACTTGGCAATGTGAGGAAAGGGAGAGAGATAGCAACTTCAGAGGAAGATGGAAGGGATTTGGCATTCTTTTGTTTTGCTTAGAGAGTAGGAGTTATAATAGGTTACTTGGGATTGCAGGTAGTAGAAAACTACAGTAGTATCTTAAACCAAAAAGAGAAATATTTTTCAATGGTAGTAAAACTGGATGCTCAGTCATGGGAATCAGCAGGAGGAATATGCCCCCCAGTTGCACAAAGGGGTGGAGCTGTTATCAGGATCATCTCTTGTTCTAGCCTCTGGTTTTCTTTGTTTGACTCCTTACTCTCCCCTTTCCCTGCTAAGGCTGTCTCTGCTTCCTGGAGCTCATTTTGTTGAATGGCTGTGAGGGTTTACATTTTTTTTCCCCATTGAAACTTTGAACCAACTTGAGACTAGAATCCTAGTCCAAAACATAGCCTGCTAAAGAAGATGTGTTGGTAATCTGAATATGGGTCAGATAGTCATCTATGGCCCATTCATTTGAGATCAGGAGATGGGATTTAAAAAACATTTTGGTTGCCTGAGCTTGGGTCACTTCTCACACCCTGGTCAAATCTCGTTAGGAGGTATTGCATTGCAACAGGCCAATTGCTAGTACCATGGATAGAGGAAGAGGCAGTTCTTATAAAAAGGCATCTGCTGGGTGGGAGAGGTTGTAGTGACAACTAAGTAAGTGTTACCAGAGGGGAATTTGAGCATATCAGAGGAGACCAAATGGCAGGGAGATGAAAGGGATGAGAGAGGCCATGATTGATGGGTGAATGTTCTGACCAAGGCAGGTGAGAAAGGGATCAAGACTAAAAACAATGTCTTACAAAGTAACTTTTGAAATATGAAACAGCCCTGAGAATTAAAACAGATGGTTGGAATATGGGATAGACGCACTTTTAATATACTGGAGGTGTTTTTGGAGGATTGTTCCAAATTATATATTCCATTCTCAAGAAGGCATGACATTCAGAAATGTAATATATGCACATTAGTAATGTTCACATTTTGAGATATACAGACCAGAGTTTTTCTTTTCTTGGTAGTAACAAGACTCTAGTATGTCACTGTGTTTCCTTTGGACACAGCAGTGTTTCTTTGTTTTTTGTGTTTATTTTTTTCTTTGTTTTTAAAGTAGAGATTATCATCCTGAAGATCCATGTAGTTTTGCAAAATGTCATTGGTTTTAATAAGTGTATATGCTTATGATAGAAAGATGTTTCAGAAATACCAAGGAAGAGGAAACAAACAAACAAAAAACAAATAGTTCTTGTTTGGGGCAATTTACCATTATTCACTTCTAGATTTTTTGGCAGATAGGAATAGTTTACAGCTGGTTTACAGCCCTGCTCTGCCTGTGCTTCCCTCCACCTCCCAACCCCATGTCCATTCTTTAGCAGAGGGCAGAAACTTGAATTGAAACAAGATTGTTAAAAAAAAAAAAAAGTGCATTTGATAACACAGCAAACCACTGACAGAATATTCCAGCAGAGCATGTCCCTGGTCAACCCATACAGAGGCATCTCAGGTCTCTTGAAGGTCTGAAGATCACTGGCAGCTGCTATCTCAGCAGTTCTCTGAGTTTCCGAGATGACTGAATGAATGGTTAGGATCGCAAATGCTGGCAGATCTAATAATCAGTCTTGATCTCATTGGTCCCACTGCAGTGTGAAAAACTACGCTTGTGGTCTGTAACAAGAAAAGAGGAGAATCAGGGTGCATATTTATTTCCATTTTGTGACTTTACTCTTTTTTCTCTTCCATAGATAGTCACAGTTTACGGGAACTAATTTTGATGTCCCTACCTGCAGAATGTCTAGACACTAATAATTATTCACAACTATCTTTCAGTTATTGTGATACTGCTTTCTATAATTTTTGAGCTCTTGAATGCCAGGCACTGTGAATTAATACTTTGCTTATTTTTTAATCCATCTAACCTTTAAGTTACTCCCTTAAGGTAAGTATTATCCCTATTTTATAGGTGAGGAATGTTAAGTTTTGAATATGAAGGAGCTTTCTGAGTCTTTTTAGGAACCAAGTTTGACCCCAAGCAGCTTGATTTTAGAGTCCTACACTTACCTGCTGTACTTTGCTGCCTTTCCCTGGCAGTACCCTGGATGTTTTTGCATCCATTATCTTACCTGTTCAGTTTGTGGCTAGCTGCATATTCTAGCAAGGAGGCCAAGGGGGAAAAGGAGTCGGTGTAAAGTAGAGCAGAATTAACAGCAAGTCCATTTCCTCTATCTGCAGATCAAGGGTAATATTAAGCTAATCTTGAATCATGGTATTCCATTATTGGGGTCACATGAGAGGATGCATTGGGAACCTTGAAGGACCATTTTAGAGCCAGGCTTTATTATTTGTACCACATGTTACTTTTTCTGCCTTCAAGAGGTCATGAATCGATGCCTAAGGGTTAGTGAGTTAGATTATTGTACTAATACATCATTTGGGCCAACAGAAAAAACTGGGATGAGAAAAGGGATGTTTAGCTGGCCTTAAAAATTTCTCTTCTTACAAGTTGTGTAGCCTTAAATGATAAAGAGGAAATGAGAAGAGATGCAGTGGACTCCAGTGAGGGAAGTGTTTTGTCTCTAGATTCAGGACACAACCTATATCTTAAAAGGGACCAAAAGAAAGCAGGACCTCAAAGGATTTGATGTGGTTCATCTTGGCATTTCAGCCAGCACCTGTTGTATGAGTTCTGTGCCACAGGAGGTTGAGTCTATTTTTAAAAGTCATAATTTTGCCACTGATAACCTCTCATTGTCAAAGATGGGAGTTATCAGCTTCAAGACAGAATATTTGAAAATGAATAAAGCAGTCTATCTATGATGTTTATAGAAATGATTCCAGACAACCCTGAAAACTGAACAAGCACAGAATAGTAAAATTGAGACCAGTTGCATTTTTAGCAATCAACACATAAGTCAGAAAAAAAAAAAAAAAATCTGCCAAGAGCATACTGAAAAAGGCCAGTTTTTTTCGTCTGACTCATCCAACTGATGATTAGTTAAACTCATTGAACCCCACCCCTTCACTTTACAATATAAATGGAGGCTAGCCTTTCACAAATACTTTTCTCATTTTAGTAGAAATAAAACACTTAAATTTCTGCTGCACGGTTTTGATAGACTTGTGGAGGGAAGAGATGTTTTAGATGAAACTGTTTTAATACCAACGACTAATAAGCACAACTTGAGGATAACCATTGAAGCAGTAAGTGGTCCAGTGCCAGGAACCTGCCTTCTTATGGCAGTCATTTTGACATTTGCTACAGAAAGGAATGTGTAAAATTCTTATGATGTCTGTCACTTTAAAAATACCAACCCTTCTTTGCCATCACATTACATTAGAATTGACTTAAATTTGCATCTGTGAAAATGTTAGGAGAGATAAACAAATGGGCCATGTGAAGCCTCAGGAGGATGGGCACAATGAGGGGTGTGCAGATTGCTCTAAATTCAACATGTAGAATGCTTGGTTGTCTCTCACAACACCTGATTTTCCTGTTGATGTAAATGTAGAAACCAGAATTAATTTTCATGAGGTGAAATTTTATTGTGCCTGTGTAGCTCAGTTCCCAGGGGGTTGATCCATGGGGTTAAGATCTGCTAGTGAGTAATTGTTTAAAATTTATAGTAATACTTGATGGTAATAAATAAACATAGGGGAATGGTAACTCATCACAGAGCAAACCATGCATGATAATTAGATGAGGTCATTTATCTCCTTAAATTATCAGAGGTGACGCAACCTGTCTGTGTGGTGTGTAAAAGCCAGCTGAGACCCTGGGTGAAAATGATCATGACAGAGGGGCGATTTGAAGGTTGCAAACTTTGGATTTGGTCCTACATTTCTGTTTTTTTTTTTTTTTTTCTATAAGGGATGTAGATTAACTCCTGAAGATTTTCTGCTTTTATAATAAACACAAGGAAAACCTGAGTTCAGTAGGTTGCTCAGTCTGTTTTTCAATTTCATTTTTATGTTTCTTCTGAATTTTTCTGTATTGTATTTTAATCTTTCTTAATTACAAAGAAATGCATCAACTATATATATAAACAAATATAAATCTATAAATGTGAATAAACATACATAGTTTATAAATATTAGATGTTGGTTCTATGCTGAGTGCCATCAAAGCTGTGTTCTTTGAGGTGACAAGTACTTCTAAATTCTAGAAAGTGATCATTTGTGGTGTGGTTGTAGCCTTCCTAACCAGATTTCCTCATCTGAACCACAGAACAGATAATGATTTTAGTGACAATTTTTTTTCAGTTCTTTCTAAATATTTCATGATTAGTACCATTCTAGAGGTATAGGGTGAAGTTAATAATGGATGCTTTTGAACATTAGGGCTTAATTCCCTCCTGGAATTTGCCTGGTTGGCCAATAGTGTGCGTTCAGAAATCAGCTCTACCATTTGAACAAGTTAACTCTTTCATTGCTAAAACTTCATAAGGTTGTTATGAGAATTAAGAATGCTAATTCATTTGAAGCATGGCACAAAAAAAGCACTGGAAAATATAATTTGATTAGAAGCAAGAGAATTTAGTGGAGTCAGGTGACTTGAGTTCCTTTTTGCCTCCACCAGTATCTTGTAAGGAAGAATTCATGATTTTAGCATTTTCTATAATTACTCACCGCCCAATCATTTCTGAACAAGTTGGTCTTAGTTGTCATGCATTTGCATTCACGTGTCTGTTGAGCATAAATGAGATGTTTCTTGGTACCCAAGTATTCCACTGCTGGTAACGATGCTTCTGAAGAGTTCTCATCGCCAGCCCCCACATTTTAGTTTTCTCCCTAATAATCTTTCTGATAGCAAAAGTGGTAAAATTTGGTTTTTTCCTCTTTTTTTTTTTTTTTAAAACTCTGTGCTATCCTCACTTGTACTTAAGTGTGATATGCTCTCAGGCTCCTTTCTTTATTTGATTGAAGAGCCCACAAAGATATATATAAGGAGGTCAGTGACCTTACATTCCTGTGTGCAGAGAAATAATGTTAGTGGCTTATTGTCATATGAGGTTTTGGTTCTGTGAAAGAAGCCCTAGATGTTCTCATTTGATAATATATTTCTAGTAATGGTTGCAAACTGTCTGAAAATGTTAATTTTAAAGTATCAGTAATAATTGTGTGTAACATAGAATAGTGCTTTCTTTTTCTTTAAGATGAGCAAAAACCACCTTATCATATGTTACCCATGGAATAAATGAATGTTATGAGTGTTTTTAGAAGAGCAGAACTCAATTATATTGTACTGTTTAAAATATGTAATTTTTCAAGGAGAAGTAATACTAGGGCTCATTATACATCTTAAAGTTTGAAAGAGGTATGTGTGTAGAATCACATGAAGTATGGCCTTTCCTTGTGCCCAGTTGATTAGCTTTCCTCATAGTAAGGAATGGAGAAGGAAATGGCACCCCACTCCAGTACTCTTGCCTGGAAAATCCCAGGGACGGGGGAGCCTGGTGGGCTGCCGTCTATGGGATTGCACAGAGTCAGACACGACTGAAGTGACTTAGCAGCGGCAGCAGCAGCATAGTAAGGAAATTCCTAAAAGAGAGAAGTTAGAGAAACAGTTAAATCCTCATGATTTATTCAAGAAAGACGTGAATCAGACTATACAAAGGAGATTGAACACTGACCATGACCACTGGTTTAAAGTATAGTGAATGAAACAAACCGTACAGAATCTTTGTAAAGGCATTTTATATGAAGATTGAGAGAGAAAATTAATCCTTTGTTTAGAATTAAGTAATCTAGACTCATTTGCTTATTTTAGTTTGATGTCTTCTATGCTGTGAGTACCACAGATTGAGTGGTTTCAAGCAATGGGCATTTCTTTTTTTACAGTTTCCATGGTGATGAGTCCAGCCATGGCTTTGCTTGTTCCTTTCCTGAAAGTCTTACATGGTTGCAATAAGGTGTTGACTGGCTTGCATTCCTTTCCAGGGCTACTCTCTGCTCCTTTTTCAGGCTTTTGTGGTTGTGGATACTTACTTGTGGTTGTGGGACGACCTCCCCACTTCCTGTTTGTCTTCAGCTCTTGGAGGCCACTCACTTCTTTTCCACAGGGACCTCTCCAAGGTCTTCTTACAACATGGCAGCTTACTCTTTCAAGGCCAGCAGTAAGATCTCTGTTCACAAAGGGGTCCCAGTCCCTTTTTAAGGACCTTCAATTAGTTAAGTTAGACCATTGGCAGTCTTGATTATATCCATAGAATCCCTTCACTTTAGCCATGTAACAATCATGGAAGTGACAGCCCTTCTTGATCCCAGGTCCCATCCCTACACCAGGAGAGTGGATGATGCTTGTGAGCTGTTTCAGAATTCTTCCTCTCTTGAGTTTTATTGTTAGACAACCATCATATAAACAGTAAAAACTAGAAAATGGGAAAACTTACTCCTTTTCACTTAAGATGTTCCCAGACTTTGAAGAAGCACTCAGATAACTATCATCACTTTTGCCTCAGGTGATCTGTGCTTTGCCACATTGGTGCTGATCCATCCCATCAGGAGTCAGGAAAGCAAATCCCAAAAGCTTGTTAACTGCTCATTACTAGTGTAGTCATAATTAGTTAGCTGAACTTTTCACCCTCTACAAAGAAGCGAGTTCCCTGTACTGTGGTTTAAGCCAGTTTACATGATTATTGTTAATAAATGTGTGGAAAAACTGTAAGACAGTTCTTTTGTAATGTAAAGGATCAAGTTACTTCTAAATTAAGGTTACACTTCTTGAAATCTTAGATCTCTCCTTAAATTGTGTGCCTTTCCCTGCCTATATAAACTAGGTGATTCTGTAAACTTAATCAGCATCTAGTTTTGCTTATATGTATTTATGGTATGGTCATGTTTTCTAACTAATGCCCCAGTTACAGAGTATTAATGCAGGAATGTTCATATGTAACTGAAAGCATCCATATGTGATTTCTCCTCTTCACTGACTAGGTTCAGGTGAATAGCTGTGGCTTCTGCTTTTCAGTGAAAGTATTATAAGATACTTCTTAACAGTACCTAAGTACTGGGTACTCAATAAGTTTACCTGGAAAGAAAAAGGCCCCTCTTACCTTGCATGTTGGTGTGCCTTTGCTCTGTACCATGCATGCCTACTGACTTTGTTTTAGAAGTACTGCTGATTGTCTGATTTATTCAGAATTTTTCTTGTTATACCTCTAGCACTAATTAATTTGCTAACATGACAGGATTCTGGCCAAAGTAATTGTCTATCTAATTCAGTGCTTTTCACACTAACTGTGCTAAAGGAACAGAGTTTGTTTATTTTTTGTAAATTTCATATTCATTGAAAATGTGTATTTTTGTAGCATACAGTGAAAATTAGTAGAAAAATAAGATTTAAAAAGATATGAATCTTTGTTTTTAAATAATTATATTCGGTAGTCATAACATTACTTTTTCAGACTGTTATCAAAGTGTCTAAACACCCTCCATTTCTGTACTTCACCTGAGCTGGATTTGCAGAGCGTAATCTGAGTAACTCTAGTTAAAATGATTTGGCTATTTAAGGTAACTAAATGTTTTCAGTTTAAAGTGGCATAAAAAGAAACAAAACTCCCCAAATTGAAGGTTTTCACATTAAAAGATTTTTTGAAGTGATATGTCCTACTTTAATGCTTATCTTTTATTTTGGCTATTAGATAGAAGTAGCATTTTTTCTCGAAGTCACCACAATACTTTGGCTTGGAAGGAGCTGCCAGTTTCACATGGTTACATGCTGTAGTTCCGTACTTGAATTTTTTGTTCTTCACAAGCAAATTTATTTGACTTTTAAAACATTTATTGTTTGCAATAGGTCTAAATATTTGCTATCAGTAAAGCAAATATTTTGGTACTGTAATGAAGTTAAATGGGCTGCATACCCTTTTTAGGACCATTTCAATGTCAGGACTCATGTGAAGATAACTAGTATTCCCTTTTGATGGTTTATGGAATTATTTGGATATATTCAAAAACAGGGGGACACAAAATTGTTACTCCTCAAAGATTTTATGTCCCAGAATCAAGACGAAAACATCTTAAACATTCCTGAGGTAGGTTGAGGTTTTTTTCCTTTCCCCCTCACCCCACCTTGTCCTTAAAAAATTACAAGTATAAGGTGTACTTGGTCTCTGAGGCTGAGGCTATATAAAAATGTCTACCTATTTCTTAGATTTCAGAGTGTCTGCTGAAGTATAAAAGTATAAACGTCTTCACTGTGTTGAATAACAGCCAGAATCAAAACGATTCTTGCAAAAGGCAATTAAATTTTTTTTTCAAAGAATGCAATGTGCCATTTATCTTTGGTTCAAATGTTCACTTACTAAGTAATGAGAATTCAAGAACTTTTTCATTTTGTAGAATTCACTTACTCTGTATGCATCTGTGTACTTTATAGTTGACACGTATATCAAAAAGCTTTATTGAACAAGAATATTTTTGCTTTCTGTTCAATTAGAGATTTTTCTGACAGTTTGTTACCAAAGATGTCCTTAAATTACATATATGATTTTACCTAACAAAACTGAGGCATATTAAATTATATCAGTAGACTGGCACAATAATTAGCTGCTCTTTATTTTCTGTCTTTTCTTGCAGTCCTTCTGAATAATATCTTTCTCTATACACTTATTCCTGAACAGTTGTCTCAAGGATTTTTATATGATTTTTCCAGACTGCTGAGAAACTAGTTTTTTAAAAAGTCAGAACTATATGTTTTAAGAATGTCTTAAAGAATTCTTACTCTGTTCTTTAGTGGATTACTTAAAACAAATTGAATTACACTAGATCTTTTTATAAAGATGTTGCATCTTTTAGCTAATAGTTGGAATGTCAGGTCAAGAACAATACCAGTCTTAACAGTGTTAGACAAACTCTTGCTAAACTTCCCAGAACAGTAATCTCTTTTAAATGACTTTCAGGATAAGCTCACAAAAAATACCTTGTTGACAAAATCTCTTAAAACTTCATGAATTTTACATAGTAAGAGTTGTAGCTGTTTCTATGTAGTTTGAAGAAAGATTTCTTTAAAAGGATGTTCAATTCAGCATGTTACAGAGGCCACTGATTTTAAGAAATCAGCTGAAATCTTACCAATGAAATTGTCCAAGACCTTGGTAACCATTATAGCTAATTATTGCAATAAAATATCAATTATTACATTTTATGTGCATATCATTTAAAATATCTTGCCAAGATGACCTTCGTACATGAATATTTTAATGTAATTTAATATATTTGCAATTTGGCCAAAAATATGGGTGGCAATTTAGAACCAGATGTCATTGCCTTATAAATGTCACATCTGAAAATAAAGTATTATCTTCGTAGTGAGTAGCTTTGGTTAGGGGTTAGTTAGGGCTGTTTCTTAGAGCTGCATGAGACAGTAGGTAGGGAAAATATGGTTAAAGACTATATGAACAAGAAAAATAGAACCTTTGCTGCTTAAAATTAAATACAATTTTTATTTTAACCTGAGAGGTTATTCTGTTGACCTTAGATGGCCCAGATATGAAAGTCTCTGCAGTGTTCTTTCTTTTCCCTGATCATCCTCAGTTTTTAAATTCGATTTCATTTAAGGCACACCTATGTACGCATGATCTGATTAAATCTGAGCCAGCCCTTCCTCCAGGTGAGCTTCTTAGAACTGACAAGCATCATATTTAGTGGTATGGAAGGCAGTCACCAACTGTGTTGAAATGTGCTTTTGTGTCCATCTGCCTCTTTTTTGCTATTCCTCTGCCACTATATTTCTTCCTTTCTTGATGGAACAGGTGTATACAAGCTCTTTCTTGATTTTATGCTCCATCGATGATTTTTCATATGACAGTCAGAAGCAAAGTTTTACTTATAGATAAACTGGTTTTAAAACTTGTATTTAAAGTGGTGTGTTTCAACATCTTTTTAGTGATCATGAAGTTCTAGAGGTAGAATCAGAAATGAAGGTGAGATTACCTGGTTCTTGTCTTAAGCCAGAACCGCAGCACTAGAAAAATGTAAACTTAACCTTGCACAATTTCTCAATGAAAATAAAAGTTAGGAGAAGATACGATGAAGTTGGAGTCCTTTGAAAAATGTCCTTTAAAATTTTATTCAAGTCTTTGTTTTAATAAGCTTATGCCTTTCAGAAAAGAGGGGATATATTGATGCATACAGCTGGTTCGTTTTGCTGTATAGTAGCAACTAACACAGCATTGTAAAGCAACTATACTGCAATAAAACTTAAACAAACAAACAAACAAAGCCCCAAAATAAAACACAATAAAAAGTTACTCGTATGGAAATTAGAGAAAGTCTGATTCTTGTAGAATTTTCTGTTGTGTGATTCCACGTTATTCTAGCCTGTATTGAAGAAGATAGCATCTGTCAGTGTGTTCCCCAGACCATCTGCATTAGTCATGAATTTACTCAGAATCTAAGGTGGCCCCAGGAACCTGCTTTTTAACAGCCCTGCCAGGTGATGCTTATAAATTTTCATGTTTAAAATCCTGGCGTAATGGACAACTTTTAAGAGTAACTAGTTGGCAGCTTACTTTGAGAAGTTTGACTTAGATGTGGTAGATCCAGTGTAGGTAGAAACACCTCAGAACATATTTTAAAAACGACACCTTAAGGTCAAATGAAGTACCAGAAACTGGTTAGAAAGGTGCTTACTTCCAGGGAAGACTATAATGAACCAGAGTTTCCAGCATTCAAGTTCAGCAGTTTTCATTTTGATAGTTTTGTGATTCTTACCCTTAAAAATATTTTGATAATGCTACGTGCATGAGTAATTTCTCTCCTAAGATGTTTGCATATGAGAGCCCAAGTTTGTTTCTGTTATGATGGTTAGAAGATGGGTTAGAAGATGTTCACATATACATTTTAATCACAGAGTGTTCTATGTTTTTGGCATAGCAACATATTTATTGATAGCTATTAAAAAATAGTAGGAAAAGAATGTGACAGGAAGTCCACTATATAGTAATTTATGAGCACAGTTTTTTTCACTGTAAATTTATTTTCTGAATGAAATTGGAACTTACTTGACTTAACATATTACCAGGAAATTTTTGCAGAAACTTATGCCTGTGACTGGTGATGTGTTATGTGAGTGAATATCGAGACCCCCAATATTCAGGTCCATTTGACTAAATAGCAACAAGGTTTTTTTGCACTTAAGAAACGTACAGCATGTCAAATCAGTATTCTTTCCTTCTGTAACACCCAAGAAAACACCTTTTATCCTTCTGGTAATCATCTCTCTTTATTATTTAGAAATACCCTAACATTAGAGAAGGAAATGGCAACCCACTCCAGTATTCTTGCCTGGAGAATCCCATGGACAGAAGAGCCTGGTGGGCTGCTGTCCATGGGGTCGCACAGAGTCGGACACGACTGAAGCGACTTAGAAGCAGCAGCAACCCTAACATTGAATCTGTTTTAATAATAATTATGCTTTTTTAGGTTTATTTACCAGAGGCCATTTATTTAAGCTGATGTTTTAAGATTGAGTTAAAGCAAGACTGCTGTGCTTTTTTTTTTTTTTTTTTTTTGAGCCAAACTGCTATATTATATATGTATACGAGCTTTATAAAACTTAGGGATGTGAAAGGAGTCTGAAGGTTACAAAGAGTGCTTATTAAGCAAAAAGGAAAAGGCAGATGTGTTGTGATATAAAACAAAGAAAAACAAATGATTATTTTTCATTCTGTTGGCTCTGTCTTTTCCTGTGCTTCAAGTACCCATAGGCAGGCTATCCAAAGGAACTGACATGGGCTCATATTTAATAGTATGGAGGCAGTAACCAACTGTGCTGAAATGTGACTTTGTGTCTTATCTGCCTCTTTCCCTATCCATCTACCACTGTATTTACTCCTTTCCTGATGGAACGGTTGTACACAAGCTTTTCCTTGGGTTTATGCTCCATCCATCATTTGAGACCCACCCTGCCTTTTAAAAAAATTCAAAGGACCTCTTCTCTCTGAAATATGGGATAAACAGAATCTTCCCAGAGAGGTGATTTTAAAGGGAGTCTATTACCAGTGGTATATCCTCATTATGTAGACCATATAAATGCAAACTGTAGTTTAAGGGAGGAGTTTTCTCTGGTTCTGTTTTGACTTTGTGATTGCAGCTGTCAAACAGTCAGGTAAAGATCATCTGGGCTTTCCACTTCTGGAAGTTTTCTCCCAAATGTTTTGCCATAGAGTCCTGGAAAGAGCTGATTTCTTGAGGTTTTCTATGTAACTTCAGATACTACCCCTTAGAACTCCTGATACTATTCTAAAATCTTTGTACATAATTATCAGTGGCACTATAAAGAAAGCTGAGCGCTGAAGAATTGATGCTTTTGAACTGTGGTGTTGGAGAAGACTCTTGAGAGTCCCTTGGACTGCAAGGAGATCCAACCAGTCCATCCTAAAGGAAGTCAGTCCTGAATATTCATTGGAAGGACTGATGTTGAAGCTGAAACTCCAATCCTTTGGCCACCTGATGCGAAGAACTGACTCATTTGAAAAGACCCTGATGCTGGGAAAGATTGAAGGCGGGAGTAGAAGGAGACGACAGAGGATGAGATGGTTGGATGGCATCACCGACTCGATGGGCATGAGTTTGAGTAAACTCTGGGAGTTGGTGATGGACAAGGAGGCCTGGCGTGCTGCAGTCCATGGGGTCTCAAAGCGTCGGACACGACTGAGTGAGTGAACTGATCTGAATTGATCAGTGGCACATAATAAAGTGCTGATAAGAAGCTGGACATAGCTAGTATCGGACCACTCTGAATATATGTGGTATTTTATAATGATAAAGCAAGAGTGCTATTTTATATAATTATGGTTAGTGGAATACCAGTGTGGTAGATTAAGAGGGGAAGGCCACTGGAATAAAAAGATATTTTGAAGGACTTGCACTTGAAGAAGTATAAAAGATAACTGAATCATAAAGAAATAAGTGATACAGTCAGTGTTAGAGGAGCTGTGTCCTGATAACTTTCTTCCTACTCTGATTTTACTGAATACTTTACATTCTTAATTGAAGATTGAAAATCTGCCCCATGTAAAACATAATACAAATTTATCACAGGCATGTATTCTCCAAAATTGTTGTTGTTTAAAATATAGAAACAAGAACCTCAAACTGCTTAAAGCAGTTATTCTGTGAAGTATATCACAGAGAAGATATTCTAGCATTTTCAAGATATAGCACTAGATTCCCTCTTTATTGTCATTTAGGTACATTTCTAAAAGCGTATCTCATTCTTTTATCTCTCAACGAGCGTGGTTCTGTTTCTGGCCGTGAAGATATGGTGGGTTAAGAGTGGTGTTATATAAAAACAAAACAAAACAAAACCATGAGTTGGTTATGAGGTGAAAACTGGAAATTAAGAAGTTTTTGAAGTTGTCATTTGATACTACATGCAGTTCAGTTTTGATTCATTTATATTTCTTACCAATCTTCATTTCTCCTAAATTCAGACAATATGATAAAGGCTAGACTATTTTGTTTTAATTTTATAGTATTTTTCTTAGCATTTCATAATAATTTTATAGTATTTGGGAACAATTCAGAATTATAATTTTGACAAGTTAGAAAAATCAAATCAAAGAAGCTTCACTGAAAATAACTATTAAAGTCTATTAAAATGTACCTAGGAAAAATAGTACTACCACATGGAATTTATTTAAAAAAAACCACTAATTTCCCATACATTGTAAGGCTGGGTTTCTCAGGCTTGGCACTATTGATATTTTGGACTAGATAGTTCTTTGTGACAGTGGTCTTTCCTGTGCTTTGTACTTAGCAGCATCCTCGGTCTACCTGTTAGAGGCTAGTGGCAATTCTCCAAGTCATAGTAATAAAAAAACATCTCTAGACATTGTCAGATGTCTTCTTGGGTGCACAATCACTCCTGGTTGAGAACCACTGATCTAGATCGAATCTGCACAATAAATGGGCCCCTGATATGTATTCCTCTTGCCAATGATGTCTATTTTTGGCTCACTCCCACAATGCTTAGGTGGTGTTTGCATTTTGCTAACATTTTGTCAAATCAGTAAGTTTTATTCATTAATTCCTGATAATAAGTATGCCATTAAAAGGGTAAATTAGCTAGTTCAAAATATTTTCTAAATGAAGCTGTTAAATTTAGTGCTTGGTGAAGCAGGAAGTGTAATTATTTAACATATAGTTACATGTGCAAGGGTAAAATTCTCCTGTTCCTGGAGATCTCTGAATTTCCTGAAGGAAAATTTTGTAGTGAAACTTGTCTTTAACAGAAGCATATTGGTGTCTGCTCTTTCCTGCCGAGTCTGGAGCGGAAATGAGACAATCTCTCCTGTCCTTGTGCACACTGAATAAAATGCTTTGTAGATACCAGAATTGCTGGACAGTTGCCCAGGTGGCCTGTGGACAAACTGTAATTAACATGGACATACACTTTCCTTACGGGTATTTGTTTCAGCTGGGAAAGCGGCGTAGTAAACTAATGAAGATTCTTCTTGTTGAAAGTACTCTATTTTTTTTCAGGGGAGACAACTGACAGAGTCCCTGAAACAGTACGAGCACTATTGGGACAAAGTCATTTCACTACTCAGTTCTATTTGTAGGTATACTGTATAGTGTTCTGTCTTATATGGAGCTTTAAATTGTATAGTGCTGGTCTGAACTGGTTACACACCAAAAATATCTTGATGAGTATGAAATGAATACCAGGTGTTTCTGCTCATCTACTTTTTTCTGTAAATGGAGAATAGCTACATGCTGTTTGTTCTCTTTTAGGACAGTATACTTAACAAGAATGGTAACACAAAGTGATGTAGTATAGAAACAGTAATCCCAATGATCACTGTCTACATTGGTTACGAGGGAATGCTATTACATGAGTGAAAATGGAAACCCAGAATCTCTGGTCCAAGATACTCTTTTTTTTTTTTTTTTTCTGTTCAGTCAAAAGAAATTTCTTTGCTTCTTTTTTTTCTGCCAAAAAATTACAAATAGTTTACCTTTTTAGTTGATTGGCTTAAATGGGTGTCTAGAAATAATTCAAGACCCCAAAAGAGTCTAAAATGCAGTACTTGGATGCAGTCTCAAAAATGACAGAATGATCTCTGTTCATTTCCAAGGCAAATCATTCAATATCACAGTGATCCAAGTCTATGCCCTCACCAGTAATGCTGAAGAAGCTGAAATTAAACAGTTCTATGAAGATCTACAAGACCTTCTAAAACTAACACCCAGAAAAGATGTCCTTTTCATTATAGGGGACTGGAATGCAAAAGCAGGAAGTCAAGAGATACCTGGAGTAACAGGCAAATTTGGCCTTGAAGTACAAAATGAAGCAGGGCAAAGGTTAACAGAGTTTTGCCAAGAGAACGCACTGGTCACAGCAAACACCCTCTTCCAACAACACAAGAGAAGACTCTACGCATGGTCATCACCACATGGTCAATTGATTATATTATATTCAGCGAAAGATGGAGAAGTTCTGTACAGTCAGCAAAAACAAGACTGGGAGCTGACTGTGGCTCAGATCATGAACCCCTTATTGCTGAATTCAGACTTAAATTGAAGAAAGTAGGGAAAAACCACTAGACCATTCAGGTATGACCTAAATCAAATCCCTTACCATTATACAGTGAAAGTGAGAAATAGATTCAAGGGATTATATCTGATAGACAGAATTCCTGAAGAACTATGGATGGAGGTTCGTGACATTGTACAGCAGAGAGGGAGCAAGACCATAACCAAGAAAAAGAAATGCAAAAAGGCAAAATGGTTGTCAGAGGAGCCCTTACAAATAGCTATGAAAAGAAGAGAAGTGGAAGGCAAAGGAGAAAAGGAAAGATACACCCATTTGAATGCAGAGTTCCAAAGAATAGCAAGGAGAGATAAGAAAGCCTTCCTCAGAGATCAAGGCAAAGAAATAGAGGAATACAATAAAATGGGAAAGACTAGACATCTCTTCAAGAAAATTAGAGATACCAAGGGAATATTTCATGCAAAGATAGGCACAATAAAGGACAGAAATGGTATGGACCTAACAGGAGCATAAGATATTAAGAGGAGGTGGCAACAATACACAGAAGATCTATACAAAAAGGATCTTCATGACCCAGATAATCACGATAGTGTGATCACTCACCTAGAACCACATATCCTGGAATGGGAAGTCCAGTGGGCCTTATGAAGCATCACTATGAACAAAGTTAGTGGAGGTGATGGAATTCCAGTTGAGCTATTTCAAATCCTGAAAGATGATGCTGTGAAAGTGCTGTACTCAATATGCCAGCAAAGTTGGAAAAGTCAGCAGTGGCCACAGGACTGGAAAAGGTCAGTTTTCATTCCAATTCCAAAGAAAGGTAATGCCAAAGAATGCTCAAACTACTGCACAATTGCACTCATCTCACATGCTTGTAAAGTAATGCACAAAATTCTTCAAGCCAGGCTTCAGCAATATGTGAACTGTGAACTTCCAGATGTTCAAGCTGGATTTAGATAAGAAAGAGGAACCAGAGATCAAATTGCCAACATCCGCTGGATCATAGAAAAAGCAAGACAGTTCCAGAAGAACACCTACTTCTGCTTTATTGACTATGCCAAAGCCTTTGACTGTGTGGATCACAGCAAATTGTGGAAAATGCTGAAAGGGAATGGGAATAACAGACCACCTGACCTGCCTCCTGAGAAATCTATGCAGGTCAAGAAGCAACAGTTAGAACTGGACATGGAACAACAGACTGTTTCCAAATTGGGAAAGGAGTACTTCAAGGCTGTATATTGTCACCCTGCTTATTTAACTTATATGCAGAGTACATCATGCGAAATGCTGGGCTGGATGAAGCACAAGCTGGAATCAAGATTGCCGGGAGAAATATCAGTAACCTCAGATATGCAGATGATACCACCCTTATGGCAGAAAGTGAAGAAGAACCAAAGAGCCTCTTGATGAAAGTGAAAGAGGAGAGTGAAAAAGTTGGCTTAAAACTCAACATTCAGAAAACTAAGATCATGGCATCCAGTCCCATCACTTCATGGCAAGTAGATGGGGGAACAGTGGAAACAGTGACAGACTTTGTTTTTTGGGCTCCAAAATCACTGCAGATGGTGACTCCAGCCATGAAATTAAAAGACACTTGCTCCTTGGCAGAGAAGTTATAACCAACCTAGACGGCATATTAAAAAGCAGAGACATTACTTTGCCAGCAAAGGTCTGTCTAGTCAAAGCTGTGGTTTTTCCAGTAGTCCTGTGTGGATGTGAGAGTTGGACTATAAAGAACGCTGAACGCCAAAGAATTAATGCTTTTGAACTGTGGTGTTGGAGAAGACTCTTGAGAGTCCCTGGACTGAAAGGAGATCCAACCAGTCCATCCTGAAGGAGATCAGTTCTGGGTGTTCCTTGAAAGGACTGATGTTGAAGCTGAAACTCCAATCCTTTGGCCACAGGATGGGAAGAGCTGACTCATTTGAAAAGACCCTGATGCCGGGAAAGATTGAAGGCGGGAGGAGAAGGGGAGGACAGAGGATGAGTTGGTTGGATGGCATCGCTGACTCAATGGACATGAGTTTGAGTGAACTCCGGAGTTGGTGATGGACAGGGAGGCCTGGCGTGCTGCAGTCCATGGGGGCGGGGGGTTGCCAAGAGTTGGACCCGACTGAGCGACTGAACTGAACTGAAATAATTTAAATCTGTTTTCTACTTTGATCAATGTAGGAGAGGCTAGAAAGATTCCCTTTTATGTGATTAACAATATTTCCTCTTCATATTGTCCACTCTCACACTTTTCTGAGGCTTATCATTCATTCACAAAACAAATATATATTATACTCTCATAAAGCAATGGCACCCCACTCCAGTACTCTTGCCTGGAAAATCCCATGGATGGAGGAGCCTGGTGGGCTGCAGTCCATGGGGTCACTAAAAGTCGGACACGACTGAGCAACTTCACTTTCACTTTTCCCTTTCATGCATTGGAGAAGGAAATGGCAACCCACTCCAGTATTCTTGCCTGGAGAATCCCTGGGACGGCGGAGCCTAGTGGGGTGCCCTCTATGGGGTCGCACAGAGTTGAACACGACTGAAGCGACTTAGCAGCAGCAGCAGCATACTATGGAAAATCTAGTGCATTTCCTCACATTTTCTGTCTTCTTATAGGTGTTCAGTATTCCTTTGTGAGCAGAATAATCACTACCTTTCCCATTCTCTACTAAAGACTAATAACGGAAAAGATATCTATCTTCCAGCATTTTATTTCAGCCCAGTTCTTTTTCTTACTTATTCTCATGTTTGTCTTGAAAGTGAAAGTGAGTCACTCAGTCGTGTCCGACTCTTTGCAATGTCGTGGATTGTAGTCTACCAGGCTCCTCCTTCCATGGGATTTTCTAGGCAAGAGTAGTGGTGTAGGTTGCCACTTCGTTCTGCAGAGGGTCTTTCTGATCCATGGATCGAACCTGGGTGTCCCGCTTTGTAAGCAGATGCTTTACTGTCTGAGCAACCCAGGAAGTCATGTTGGGCTTGACCAGGACCCTTTTGGTTTCTGCTTGTTACCCAGCCTGCTGCTTAATACTACACTGTCACTTTCAAAGTGTCCAGATTCAGACACCAAATTATATAGTCATGCTATGCTCAGGTTTTATACCAGTATGCCATACCATGCATTACAGTATATGGTGTCATTATTAGGAAATTTAGATTGTATATTTTTAATGTATATGTAACATATAGGAAAATATTGAGTATTTATAAACTAATATACGTATGTCTGGAATGTAGTTATATCAACTCTAAAAAAAAACAAAACAGTTGAGACCTACTTGTTCTAGCTTCTTTTTATCCTGAATATATGCTTTCCTTTAAATGCATCGAGAAGTGGGATATTTATTATATACAAACAATATTAATCTTTCTAAAAAATATTTTTATTTTGTGTTGGGGTATAGCCAGTTAACAGTGTTGTGATAGTTTCATGTGAACAGCGAAGGGACTCAGCCATGTACACATGTATCCATTCTCCCTCAAACTCCCCTAGTATCCAGGCTGTCATATAACATTGAGCAGAGTTCACTGTGCTATACAGTAGGTTCTTGTTGGTTATCCAGTTTTTTTCTTAAGATACATATTTTATTGAAGTGTAGTTTCAGGTACACAACAAGATGATCAGTTATACATATACACATATATTATTTTTGAAATTATTTTCCTTCTTATGTTATTGCAAGATATTGACTATAGTTCCGTATCCTAACAGTAAACCTGTTGCTTGTTGCATATCTTTTTCTTTTTAATAAGAATCTAACATTCTATTCATACTGAGTCAAACAAGTAGAATCAAAATGTCATAAAGTTTTTAGTTAGGCAAAAATTCATAAGTCTTCTAAAGTATATGTACTATAATCATTATGATGACCTTTTTCCTTTATCTCATTTGTTTCACTTTCTCTATTTCATTTTCAGTGCTCCCATTTCATTTAGTTTATGTTTTCCAATTTCTCCATCTCGTCTTTTTTTTCTTTTTGTGTTCTTTCTCAAGCCTTTATCAAACATAGTAGACAAGCTTTTGTATATATACACATACAATATTAAACTTCCTAAACAGCTGTGAATTATCAAGCTATGCATATGGTTAATATGAAGAACATTCCTAACTTATGTATTATATGTGAGACTGCTTTTGAGTCCCTGCATGGGACACTATCATAGGTTGACTTGTGTTCTCCCAAAATCCCTGTGTTGAAGTTCTAACCACCTTTGCCTCAGAATGTGTCTTTAGTTTATAATGGGGTCTTTGCAGATGTAATTAATTTAAATTAGTTCAAGCTGCAGGTGGGTGGGAGAAGGCAGTGGCACCCCACTCCAGTACTCTTGCCTGGGAAATCTCATGGACAGAGGAGCCTGGTAGGCTGCAGTCCATGGGGTCACTAAGAGTCAGACACGACTGAGGGACTTCACTTTCCCGTTTCCCTTTCATGCATTGGAGAAGGAAATGGCAACCCACTCCAGTGTTCTTGCCTGGAGAATCCCAGGGACGGGGGAGCCTGGTGGGCTGCCGTCTATGGGGTCGCACAGAGTTGGACACGACTAAAGCGACTTAGCAGCAGCAGCATGTGGGTGGGCGGTAGTCTATGACAAGTATCCATATAGAAAGAGAAAATTTGGACCCTGACACAAGCATAGGGACAGTGCCATGTGCCAGAAGCCAAGGACCCACCAGAAACTAGGCAAGGGGCATGGAATAGTTCCTCCTTAGTGCCTCCAGAGGGAGCATGGCCCTGCTGACATCTTGATCTTAAACTTCCCTCAGAACTGTAAGGTGATAGATTTCTGTTCTGCGCCACCCGTCTTGTGGTGCTTTGCTTTATGGCAGCCCCGGTACAGTAGTACAGACACCAGGTCTGAGCTGCTCTGCTGGGGAGGTCAGCATATCACACTGAGTCATTCAGTATCTGGTGGCTCAGATTGTCATCAGATACCATAATTATTTCAGTGGTTTCATTTTAAATAAGACATCATTAAAAATAATTCCTGTAGAACATTTAACTGTGAATGCTTCATGTATTTATACTCCCAATATTCTTTTACTGGGTGTGTATATATGTACTTGTTGTTCAGTCACTCAGTCATGTCTGACTCTTTTCGACTCCATGGACTGCAGCACGCCAGGCTTCCCTCTCCTTCACCATCTCCTGGAGCTTGATCAAACTCACGTCCATTGAGTTGGTGATGCCATCCAACCATCTCATCCTCTTTCGTCTCCTCCTCCTCCTGCCTTCAATCTTTCCCAGCATCAGGGTCTTTTCCAGTGAGTCGACTCTTCCCATTAGGTGGCCAAAGTGTTACAGCTTCAGCTTCAGCATCATGTACTAGCCATACACATATATGGTTGCCTGCTAACTGGCTTGTCTTTGAGATGTTTTTTCTTTTAAAAATTAAGATCAAACTAATGAAAGATAAAGTGCAATACATTTAAGCTAAGGAAAAATATTCAAAGGCTACTGTTGCATATTCCTACACAGCCTGTGTAGTGGGTAAGAGTCATGCAAAACCTACCTGACTAGACTAGAATCAAGGTGTGTGCAGCAATGGAGCTTGTCTTTGAGATCTCAGAGGTAAAAATTCTAGGGAGTTTCATATAGCTCCTAGACTTCATACTGAAGGGATTTTTCTGGACTTCTCTTACAAAGAGAAACTTTTGTCTGATATTATTATGCTTGTGCTTCTCCCTGGCACAACACCAATGGGTCTGCTCCAGATTTAGGAAAATATGTGATGGATGAGTAGGATGATTCTTGCCAGACAGACTTCCCAAGAAATAAACAGAACCCTTAGGCCTTTAAAGATTAGTTTAATTAAAAAAAAAAAAGGCCAAATTGGAAAGCTTTTATTTGTTCTCATAAAATAATATGATAGTAGTACCTTCTAGTTGGGGACATTTTATGTTAGAAGAGTATGAATTTGTTACTGTATACATTTTTAGAATGCTGATGATCTGAGTATAAGTATAAATGGATAACGAGCGCCAGGGCGGTAAACACATGGTTTCACTGAGGTGTACACTCCCAGGTGTACAGTCTCACAGAATCGGAGGTGGGGCTCACTGTGAACTATCAGTGCTGGTACTGGGTCCACCTTCTTGAAGAAAACATTGTTATAACAAACCTTTTGGACACATAGACCTCCCTAGAATGGGTCACAACCACTTGTCTGCGGAATCCATACTGCACGTATCTTGTTTCAAGATTTGATGCTCTTTGCACCCTGGTCTCCCTGGATAGATGCTTGATATGCATGCTCATTGCTACTCTTACTCACCATAGATTAACGCTCTATATTTCATTGTTATTATGCTTAGTAGTTCTTTGCACTTGTCATTTTTCCTGAAGCTTGTTTGATGGTTCCAATAACCAGCTCTATAGTATATGTGTAGGGTCAGTTGTTACCTAAGCTTTCTTGCTAGCCATGGGCCCATGTTTACAGTGTTTGACACTTCAGTTTCCGTTTCCTCATCACTAAAATGCTTTCAAATGATCTATCTTACTGAGCTCACTGTGTGGTTGTGACATTCAAATGTGGTGATATTATGGAATACTTTGAACAAGCTGTAGAGCACAATATTGATATGTGACGTTAGGCTATTCATTTGCTTCATTTAAGCCAGTGTGTTGGATTTGTATAATATTAAACCCATCATTAAGACTGGTGGTTCTGTTCCTTGCTTTTTCTGTGCTCATCTTATGTTTGAAAAGCAGTGTTGGCTTCCCAGATCGTGCTAGTGGTAAAGAACCCGCCTGCCAATGCAGGTAAATGTAAAAGACAAGGGTTCTATCCCTAGGTCAGGAAGATCTCTTGGAGGAGAGAACACAGCAACCCACTCTAGTATTCTTGCCTGGAGAATCCCATGGCCAGAAGAGCCTGGCAGGCTGTATAGTCCATAGTGTCGCATAGAGTCAGACATGACTGAAGTGACTTGGCATGCACATAGACACCCACTGTCTTGTTTAGACACTAGCATTTTTGTTCTATAATTTTAAAATTATGACTGTGTTACAATTGTGACTTGGTTTATTATTTTAGTATTTCATTGGTATTCTAGTATTTCTGGCATATACATTGTTATAAATATCATTCATGATAATATAACCTCATTAGTAAAATATTCAGTGTAATGTTTCTATAAATATGCATTGTATCTATAGATGCACATATCATGTATCTCATGTATCACATATGTATTGCATCTATATAATATACAGGTACAGAGGACAAGATGGTTGAATGGCATCACCAACTTGATGGACTTGAGTTTGGGCAAGCTCTGGGAGTTGGTGATGACAGGGAAGCCTGGTGTGCTGTGATCCATGGGGTCACGGAGTTGGACACGACTGAGCAACTGAACTGATGTAAATATGTGTGTATATGTAACATATGCTAATTAATTAGATTAGTAAGATAATATATATATATATATTTTTGTCCATGGGGTCATAAAGAGTAAGACACAGCTGAGCGTCTGAACAACAACAAAATAATTAAACATTGTCAATCATGGGCTAGGCAGTATATTAGTTCTTGAAGAAACAAAGGCATTGAGCAAGATGATAGCTTAGATAATTCATAGGACAGTTATAAGAATACCTAATACTTATTTTAGAATGACTGCTGATGGTGATTGCAGCCATGAAATTAAAAGACGCTTACTCCTTGGAAGCAAGGTTATGGCCAACCTAGATAGCATATTTAAAAGCAGAGACATTACTTTGCCAACAAAAGTCCGTCTAGTCAAGGCTATGGTTTTTCCAGTGGTCATGTATGGATGTGAGAGTTGGACGGTGAAGAAAGCTGAGCGCCGAAGAATTGATGCTTTTGAGCTGTGATGTTGGAGAAGACTCTTGAGAGTCCCTTGGACTGCAAGGAGATCCAATCAATCCATCCTAAAAGAGATCAATCCTGGGTGTTCATTGGAAGGTCTGATGTTGAAGCTGAAACTCCAGTACTTTGGCCACCTCATGCGAAGAGTTGACTCATTGGAAAAGACCCTAATGCTGGGTAGGATTGGGGGTGGGAGGAAAGGGGACGACAGAGGATGAGATGGTTGGATGGCATCACCGACTCGATAGACATGGGTTTGGGTAGACTCCGGGAGTTGGTGATGGACAGAGAGGCCTGGTGTGCTGCAATTCATGGGGTCGCAAAGAGTCGGACACGACTGAGCGACTGAACTGAACTGAACTGAATACTTATTTTATTTTTATTATTTTTTTCTAGATTATTTTGGGTTAACAAGTGTTTTGGTTGTAATCAAGAATTAAAAAAAAAAACAACTCAGTTTTTTTGTAAACCACCCATACAATAGGATAAGCTCCATTTATTTTTATAAGGAATAATGAGATTCTAGCCAAAATCAGTGTCCGACATTGTTCTGGAGGCCCTCAGGGATGGGAAGACGTCTGAAGAAACAGTCTTGGCCTAGGCCTGAAAGTGCAGACCCATCACTTACTTGGCTGAGAAATCAGAGCATGAATAGAAATAAACTTGCTGATGACCCATTTTCCTTTGGGCAAATGTTAGATATTATAGAAGGAAAATTAATAAGTCAATACAATGTTCCTCTTGTACAGATATAAGAATGGTTCTGCAGTCAAAAAAAGTGATTGAGAAATATCCACTTAAGAAATGCTCAGAAAAGTCATCCAAGAAATACTCATGTAGGCTGTTGAAATCTGTTTAGTTTGTATAACAGATATGTGAACTAATGCAAATAGTATTATTTCTTTTTTAGATACATTGAATATAGTTAAAATACTTTAGCAAGCTAAATACCTTACTTTTAGCAAACTTACTTAGTTATACTTACTTAGAAGTAAGTATAAACTTACTTCTAGTTTATACTTCTATACTTGCTAGTAGTTTATAAGCATTTTGGAACTTTTTTCTCTCATCATTTTACATTTGAAAGAACTTGGGAAATATTTCAGTTACTTCTGAGTTTAATACAATGTCTTTTTAATCTCAAGGGAGTTATATGATGTTTACTCTAAATGGACCGTCTGAATTTCAAGTATTTTTAACATAGATTTCTGCATAATTTTCCTCTTTTATACCAATAATTAATGACTTCTGGTCTAAAGAATAAGGTGAGAAGCAACTTAGTATATATATTATTTAAAAAATAAAACTAGTTTTCACCAGATTTACAACTGGTTTCTATTTTCTTTGAGAACCAAACCAGAGAAAATGGCTGAAACAGGAAACAGCTTCAGATACAAATACAAAGTGTAACATGTGAACAGTCCCTGGGAAGACAGATCAAGAGTCCAGGGGTGATGCCTGTGAGATGAACCCAGAATTTTGATCAAAGTTTACTTTTTAAAATGACTTCTCATGTATTCAATGATGCCTTGATGGGAGGCAACTCAATCACATTGTTTGAGATTTAGGTAAAGTGATAATGATTAATCATGAATCAGGATTTTTCTGGGATCTTTATTAATAGATTGTGTGTGTGTGTGTGTGTGTGTAGTTTTTGTTTTGGCTTGAGCTTAGGAGTTGAACATTTTGAGACACTATCAATTTCTATGAAATAATTTCAACTTTTCATCAAATATAGCATCTCTAGTATATGCATGTTATGAGAAATGTATCAAAATGCAAAATTTCCTCTAGTAAAGTTTACCACCCAGGAAAAAAATATTCCCCAAGATATTTTTCACTTCTATTATGCTCTCTCTGCCAGAAAAACAGGAAGAGGCAAACCTGTTTAGAAAAAAGGCTTTGAGATTTTGGATTCTTATGTGTAAATAGTATGTGCCTACTTAAAAACATCAGCAGCAGTTAAAATAGTATTGCTTCTTGATGGTTCAGTCATCTGCTGCTCATTGACTAATATCAATAGCTTATTGTCACCAGTAACCATCATCTATAGTATTTATTGAGTGCTAGGGGCCAGACAGTAAGCTAGTGTCCTGCTGATACTGTCTTAGTTAATTCTGACCTCAACTTTATAAAACAGGGATAGACATTATTTTCATCTTTCATAAATGAAGAAGAAGCTGAGGTCTTGAGCAGTTGAATTCTGTGCTTCAGACGAGCAACAGTGGGCAGGGGATGCAGCTCTGAGCTGATTCCAGACTTGTTTTCCTCCTCAACATTTTATTACCTTCTCATACAGAACTATTCTGGACCAAACATTTAAAATAGCATTTAAAATAAGGATGACCTTATTCGGCTAGTGAAATATGTTATTAGGAAGTCTGTAATTTTCCTTTCTCTGGGCCAGTGATTTTTCAGTGGAAGACATTTAAATTGCTATTTCTCTGGATGTGTTAATAACTCTTTTAACTCTTGCTTCTTAGACCACGAGTCCCGGAAAGAATACATAAAATATTAACAGATAAATGGTTTTTCCCCAGAATAATACATGTGAAAGAAATCTTCAAAGTAAGATAGGCAAATGAATATCAAAAAAGCTTATTTTAGAGTGTAATCCTACGAGAGAGCAGTCTTGAAAGATTAAAAAAAGATTCTCTTTATGATTATGAATATGAAACAGTTGGAATGAATTCAGTCATGGCAACGTAACTGAGGATCATTTCTGAAAGTGAGGGATACAGAAAGTTAAAAGTCTCATTGCTTGGTGCTGAGGTCACCTGCTTCATAACAGACTAAAATAGAAGAGAACAAGTGTTAGGAATTCATTCTGCCTTCCCAGTGCTTTTGTAGTTTTATTTTTAGAGCTCTGCCAACAGTAGTTGGAGCATTGTTTGCCCTTCTGCGCCTGCTCAGTCAGATTCAGCCTCCCACTTGCAGTCTTTGCCTCCCTCGACAGGTGTAAGGGACTTCCTAAGGGTTGCAGACCAGTCACCTGTCGTCAGCCACCCCGAGGTAGCTTGCTTCTTCACTCACTGAGCTCATAAGAGAGGTAATTTTTATCTGACTGTTAACATGCATTACTTTTTTATTAAGGCTGAGGTAATCAGAATAAAAGGGTGTTCGATAGATAGTGGTGCAAGAGTGGTGGAAAAATACTTAATAAAGACTATGTGTTTCAAATACTTAAATATTTAAAACCCAGAAAACAATAGTGAGCAGAAGAGATCTTAGTGACTTCCTCAGAAACTGTCAGCAATTCATGTTGTTCATTGAAATTAAGTGTGATTCAGTGGTTTTAAGCACAGATGCATATTTGAATTACCTGGGAAGTTTTCAAAAAAACATTATTTAGTTCCTATCCTAGACACTATAATAATTGGGTTGGTATTGGTATTAAAAATTTTTTTCCCCAGATGATTTTATTGTATAGCCAGGGTTGAGGGCTACTGACTTAGAGAACTTAGCAGTTCTGCTTTTGCCAACATCTACATCATCTTGGGTACCATACTTCAATATGTCAGTGTCCTGTATTAAGGACTATTAGAAGAAATAGCGTATTTTAAAACTGGAGAGCTGTGTAAGGTGCGTTCAGAATTATATGCAACCATTTATATTTGGCTTGCATGATTTGTAGAAAATAACATTTTTAAATGTACTAGCATTAATTAAAAAAGAAATAGCACAGTGCTTTCATTACCTGACCATCTACATATGATGGTCATTCAAATATTTGTTGAATACCTACTATGTAGAAAACACTGATGGAACGCCTAAAGAATCTGGTATTGTTTTGTTCTGAAGGAATTTGTGATCTGGTGAATTAATAGATATAACTTAAGAAGTAATAAACATTGCAAAGCTATGTGTGCTTTTCAGCAGTGTACAGTAGTGCTACAATGAATCCAGAAAGAGTAACAACTCTGGGCTTATGCTGTCATGGAGAGGGAAAGAGTTCATAGAAGCCATGACACTTGCAACGTTTACCAAGTTGCTGGTTTGCAGTCCTCCCCATTACAGCTTTTCTTTTAAAGCCTCAGAGACTGAGAGGGAACTTTTTGTTGGTGGCTTAAAGTTCTGAGATCAGATCACTAATTTAGACCTATCTGTTCTTCCCTTATAGATAATTATTTTCTTACTGAATAACAACATTATCTTGGGCCCACCCCCTTAATTAGCTGATTAAGGTAAACACCAATTGTGTTGACATCTGCTTGGTGCTTGAATATGATGCTTGTGTAAGACAAGAGGAGCTTTTGAGCTGGCCTTGCAGAATGAACAGAGTTTAGGTGCCAGTAATAGTAGGTTGAATTCTGTTTCAGCTATCAGGAGGAACATACTAAACAAAGGTTAAGAGTATATAGTCTGATTGAGGAAAACATTACTGCAATAGAAGCAGAGTTCATTCAGTTCTTCCTTCCTGTGCCCTATCTGCTAAGTGCATTTTGATTATTATCTTTTGTTTACAACTTCTGCTAGGTAGTAATTACTTTTATTTAGTAAAATGTGAGGTTCAAAGAGTTTATAATATCATACATCAGTAAGCCATCAAGTCAAGACTGAAACATAACTCAGTAACCATTCTGATATCAAAAGCAGTGCCCTTTCTACTCTGCCATGTTGCCTTCTATAAAGGATTAATGATCAGAGACAGAAGGAAAGTACCAGGGAGAGACTGGGTTGTGGAATGCCTTTGATGGATTTCATCCAGATGGAAGTGTGTAGCCACTGAAAATTTTTGAAGTAGGAATATATTTTAGGTGTTTTAGAAGGCTTATCTGGCAAGAGTGTATAGGTTATATTAGTTCAATAAAAATGCTTATTCATTCAAAACCTGTTCTATCGAATATATATTGTGTTCTACATTGTATGTAGTCTCTGGGAATGGAGTTGCATTAATGAGTGCTTTTAATCTAGAACTCTTTATATAATATACTGTGCTACACACTTTGGAGAGAAAGAGAAATATGACACAGCATCGACCCTTTACATGTCTTACAGTTGAACTAGCCTATTGGATAATTGGGTCCTTGTTGGTGTTTTTGTGTGCCCAGTTGCAACAATGATGGCCTCCAGGAGAGGAAGGTAAAACAGGGATCACCAAGGCTTTGTAGTGGTCTGGATGGTTTCAACTCAAGCGGTTAAAGAAATGAAAGTATGGAAAGAAGAGATAACTGTAAGAGTAGGTAGAATTTAGTTACATGATACATATGGGAAAAGTAGGGGCAATCAGAGACAGTGTCAGTAGGATTGGTCTGGGTAACATTTTAAAATTTCCCATCTACTGACATAAAGCTGCCAGAATAGAGGAGTGAGCATTTAAAATGTTTCTCTTCTGTCTACTTTGTTTCTTTGAACCTTTATGTTTTATTTCAAACAAACTTCTTAAAAGTTCTGTCACCATGAATTAATATGTAGCATGCTGTGACATTGTGTATTTGTGCTTGCTCAGTCATGTCCGCAGAGAAGGCAATAGCAACCCATTTAAGTACTCTTGCCTGGAAAATCCCATGGATGGAGGAGCCTGGTGGGCTGTTGTCTGTGGGGTCGCACAGAGTCGGACACAACTGAAGTGACTTAGCAGCGGTCATGTCCGACTCTTTGTGGCCTCATGGACTGTAGCCCTCCAGGCTCCTCTGTCCATGGGATTTCCCAGGCAAGAATACTGAAATGGGTTGCCATTTCCTACTCTAGGGGATCTTCTTGACCCAGGGACTGAACCCAGGTCTCCTACTTTGCTGGCAGATTCTTTACCACTGTGCCACCAGGGAAGACCTAGTGTTCCAAATATTATCAATTTTTAACTTTCAGCGTGGACATAAATTCATCTTATGTTATATAACTTTCTCTTTATGAAATATGTGACATGTAAGACTGAGAGATACCACTCCTTGCCTGTTTCTTTATAGCAAAAGAGAGTTCACAGTTTGACATGTGTTAAGAAAGATTATTAAGCAAGAGAAAAATTATGTATTAAATTACATAATATTCTTCCTGCAAAGATCTAATAATTCACTAAATTTGACCAACATGTTTTTTAAACATTCTTGATGGCAGATACTCTTTCAAGAAAAACTATGTAAATACCATTAGGTGTCAATATTATGTCTAGAGTACAGAGTAAAATTACTTTATTGCAGCGTTAAACCCTCTTCCTGGTCTTCCTTAGTACAAGCTCTGACCTAGTCTATGTGTTTTAAGTAAGGAGAGGAAAGAAACTCCTCAAAACCCTATGGACACCACACATTATCTATAGCATAGACATAAAAACTATCATGTTCATAATAATTATTGTTATTTCTCAACTGTATGTCAGTGTTGGTGTTCTCAGTAGATATTTGGACATGTGCCATTCCTTTTTGTTAAGAGGAACCCTGATTCAAAATTCTAGCAGCAAGCTCTTTGTCTTTTTTTTTTTTTTTTGGCCAATATGCAGATTATCAAGAAAACCTTAGTTAATAAATATATTAAAATAGCAGTACTTTTCCAATATTTGGGGGATACAGGAATGTATATTTTATGGAGGTACAGAAATATGAGACATTTTCTGTATGCATGTTTTATTTATCTAGTGATATGAAAAACTCTCACCGAAGTAAAACTACATTAATAGGGATGTCAAATTCATTCCCATTGCCTCTTCAAATTTCAAATACATTTTCATAGCTCTAGCAAAGTAAGCTCACACACCTAGTGTGTGTGCTCTTTGTGTTCACACTTAGGGTGGTAGGCAGATCTCTCAGAAAATATTTGAACAAAGAATTGGAGACAACTGTCAGGCAGCTATTAAATTAAGCTGTGCTAGAGTTTTCTGTCTGTGCCAATCACATTCTTCAATTCGGCAGAATACTTTTACCATTAACATATCTGCCTTATTGGACTCCTTATAATATTTTTAGAGGGGTTCAGTTCAGTTCAGTCACTCAGTCGTGTCCGACTCTTTGCAATTCCATGAACCGCAGCATGCCAGGCCTCCCTGTCCATCACCAACTGCTGGAGTCTACCCAAACCCATGTCCATTGAGTCGGTTATGCCATCCAAGCATCTCATCCTCTGTTGTCCCCTTCCCCTCCTGCCCTCAATCTTTCCCAGCATGAGGGTCTTTTCCAATGAGTCAGCTCTTCCCATCAGGTAGCCAAAGTATTGTAGTTTCAGCTTCAACATCAGTCCTTCCAATGAACACCCAGGACTGATCTCCTTTAGGATGGGCTGGTTGGATCTCCTTACAGTCCAAGGGACTCTCAAGAGTCTTCTCCAACACTACAGTTCAAAAGCATCAATTCTTCGGCACTCAGCTTTCTTCACCGTCCAACTCTCACATCCATACATGACCACTGGAAAAACCATAGCCTTGACTAGACGGACCTTTGTTGGCAAAATATGCTGTCTAGGTTGGGCATAACTTTCCTTCCAAGGAGCAAGCGTCTTTTAAGTTCATGGCTGCAATCACCATCTGCAGTGATTTTGGAGCCTCCAAAATTAAAGTCAGCCACTGTTTCCCCATCTATTTGCCATGAAGTGATGGGACCAGATGCCATGATCTTAGTTTTCTGAATGTTGAGCTTTAAGCCAACTTTTTCACTCTCCTCTTTCTCTTTCATCAAGAGGCTCTTTAGTTCTTCTTCACCTTCTGCCATAAGGGTGGTGTCATCTGCATATCTGAGGGTATTGACATTTCTCCTGGCAATAGTAAATAGAATGTGTGATTGTTGACATTAGTTTTTATATATGTGGACCTATCATTTGAAATTGCTTAAACATAACCATTAATTCATTATAATTACTGAAAAAAAATTAAAACTGATTAGCTAGTGAGGTTGTAAAGAAAGTGGAAAGTCTAAAATTAACAAAGTAGAGAGGGGGAAAGAAGCTTCCAAGATTAAAATAGGTAAGGATTTACAGAAAAGAAAAGGAATGTGTTGAACACTAAAGCTGTGATTTCTGAGCCAGGTTTTTCTCCAAAATGAGATTTTTTAAAAAAGATTTTATGTTTTAGAGTCCTGGAGAAGGAAATGGCAGCCTACTTCCAGTGATCTTGTCTGGAGAATCCCATGGACAGAGGAGCTTGGGGGGCTGCAGTCCAGGGGGTCACGGAGAGTCAAACACGACTGAGCAACTACACTATATTTTAGAGTAGCTTTATGTTCACAGCAAAATTGAGAAGAGAGTAGTACATTGATTTCCCATATCCCTCCTGCCCCCACATGTGCACAGCTTCAGTGTCAGCATCCTTTTCCTTTTACATAAAGCACAAGAATCCAAAGTATTCCTCAAAGATAGGAAGGCTTGAGGATGTGACGCTCTGTGATGTTAGTTTGGGGGGGTGTCTTCCAACCAACACCATTCAAACTCCAGTCCCCACACTTGAAAAATGGTTCCAATTGTACAGACTTGATAATTTGCGCTGTATAATACATGCTGAGCCATGTTCTTTGGAATCCCCTTCTACATTCCACCTACAACGTTGCTACTGGCCCACCAGCCACAGTGTGAATTCCTAGACTTCATCCATTATTTTCCTACTGACTGGCTTCTATATTTTATCCAGGTTTTGTTTTTTGGCTTTTTTAGGGGGTGGGCAGGAATGTTGTATTGCCTTTACTGATAAATAATTTCCCCAATTTTAGAAATATGATTCTGTTCACCTAATCTGTACATCTGAATTTATATGATGATTTTAAACCTTAATTCTATGTCTTCAGACCATTCTGCTAAAATTTAATATACACTTTTATATTTAAATTTTAATATATTTGAAAGTAATGCGTATTAATGGCCTATTTTCATTACATAATATCATTTTACTATTATCATAATTAGACATACATCTTCATTTTTAAATTGTGAGCACTTAACTGTATTTCAGCATTGGTCTTATTTTATGTTTGGAATCCCCATGAACAGTGACATGAGATGACCAGTCAGATAATCATAAAATGGTAAAGAGAAAGTTTTTTTTTTTTTTTTGCTAATCCTCTACAAAATTTATGATAATACCAATAGAATTTTATTTAACCAGTTTTGAAAGACTGTAGCTCCATGAGAGTAGCTCTCAAAAACAGCTAAGTCAGGAAAGGAAAGTAACTTGGATGCTTTGGATTTTTCTATTTAAATCTCCACTCACTGCCCCAAGTAAATATAGATTTAGTATCTGAGTGACAGCGACAAATGCTGAAACCTAACCCTAAATTCTCAGTGCTCCAGTGGACCATATTTGGCAAATCACTGCACTCTGATCTAGCAAATATCTTTTCTGTTGACACCAGAAGGAGAAACTATGTGAGACATAGGGCACACAGGCTCCTGGTTTTCTTTTCTGAGTGTAAAATTAGTAGTATTGATTGAGGGTGAGAAATAATGAAGTAATCTTAATTAAAAGTTATCTTGTGGTGCAAATGTAGAATTAAAGTTTGGCTTTAATCGAAAGTTCTATGATGCATACAAAAGCAAGCATACAGGAAATATAATAAAATTTATCCCCCTATGATTGAACTTTATTTGAAATTGGAGCCTTAAGAATAATGATAGAGAACTTAAGCTAGTTACTTATAACTAACCTCAATCAATTTGAACCCATTTGAACCAAGGCTGGCAGTTTAAGATCTGAGAATGGCTTAAGTAGTTTCTCTGGCTTTGGAAAGGAAGGTTTTGTCTAACATTCTTTGAAGTGACATGAGTTTGGCCTCTGTCCCTTCTGCAGATACTTAGATATGCATGTTCCTCCACATGTCACTCTGTGTCCTCCTTATTGCAACCCTGAGGTTCCTTCAGGTCACTGGCCTCAGCCACTTTCACATCTCTCTTGGCCAGGGTTTCAAGAACTTAGAACTCTCATCCAATAATTTGACTCTTTTCTTTCATCTTTGTACTTTGGTGTCCTCCTTTGGCTACTGACTCAGTGTAGGGATTGGGAGTGGAGGGTAGAGAAAGGGGGAAGAAAGTGAATTCAGTTCACTGCAGTAGGTTTTATCCCTTTAGTGGTTTAGTCACTAAGTCATGTAAGACTCTTGCAACCCCATGGACTGTAGCCTGCCAGGCTCCTCTGTCCGTGGGATTCTCCAGGAAGAATACTGAAGTGGGTTGCCGTTTCCTTTTCCAGGGTGTCTTCCAGACCCAGAAATCGAACCCAAGTCTCCTGCATTGCAGGCAGATTCTTTACCAACTGAGCTATGAGGGAAATCCCCCCCTTTTTTTTTATCCCTTTGCACATATTAAAAACTATTCTGTATTTACAGTATTAATATATTTTTCTCATAGAGTTGGAATATTTCTATTGTCATTACATTTGGCAAGGGAGTATAGTTGAATTTGGGTGATGCTGGAAGCTTAATCAATCCTTAAAAAGCCTGTAAATCATAGATAAATAACTTTTTCTTCAATGTGATGTTTGAAAAATATTCTCCCTTCAGTTCAGTTTAGTCGCTCGGTCATGTCCAGTTCTTTGCGACCCCATGGACTGCAGCATGCCAGGCTTCCCTGTCCATCACCAACTCCCGGAGCTTACTCAAACTCATGTCCATAGAGTTGATGATGCCATCCAATCATCTCATCTTCTGTTGTCCCCTTCAGTCTTTCCCAGCATCAGCGTCTTTTCAAATGAATCAGTTCTTTGCATCAGGTGGCCAAAGTATTGGAGCTTCAGCTTCAGCATCAGTCCTTCCAATGAATATTCAGGACTGATTTCCTTTAGGATGGACTAGTTGGATCTCCTTGTTGTCCAAGGGACTCCCAAGAGTTTTTTCCAACACCATAGTTCAAAAGCATCAATTCTTCAGCGTTCAGCTTTCTTTATAGTCTAGGTCTCACATCCATACGGATGTGAGATTCTCCCTTAAGGAAATGGAATAATAACCACTGTCAGCTTTGGAAGGCAATTGAGCAGGACACTGGAATTACTTCCTCATCATTCATTCCAGTTTTCCCCCACTGTGTGGCATCTACATAATTTAGGTCAGCCCTCTTTCTATGCTAGTCAGTGTAATCCCATCCCTTGTGACAGTGGTGGGAATGATAGAGCTGGTTAGAATGATGTCTAAGACTATTTTCAGTAAGTAGGGAAGAAAGTATTTCTCTTCTGTGCTGATTTTGTGGTCAGCATAGTGAATGAATGAATGAATGAATGAATGTTTTATTTATCTTTTATTTTAATGCCTAACACAAAAGCTGGCATATCTCAGGTACCAAAAAACAGTTGCCTGAATAAATGAATGAGTGATGCTGTAAACCTGAAAATTGGAAGAATGTGACTTAAATACAGAAGGGTTTTCTATCATAGTTTAGGTGCATTTAGCTTTAGAGAAAGTGGATGTGAATTGTAATGGTAACTCTTCAGTGCCTTATTTTGGGCTTTTTGTTTGTTTGTTTGTTTGTTTGTTTTGAGATGGAGGGTGTAAAATGGAAAGAAAAGGTGAGTGGGAGATAGAGCTTTTAGTTTTTACCCATTTACAAATAAAACTGTTATATAAATAAGTGTTACTAGTTTATAAAAGGGAATTGTAAACCTAAACTTGTTCAATTGTTAACAGCATTTTTTTTTCTGAATTATTTTATTATCTGGTGGAAAAGTTCAGTTCCTACATAGCTATTTAAAACATGAAGCTTTGTTAAATCACAATGGAGACAAATGGAATTGAGTGGAAGCAAGAGTGCCTTTTCATGTTGATTGTGACTTTTATGAGATGGAAAACTTTACTCAATTTCATAATAGTCACAGCCCAGTAAGATTTTGGTGACTGACCGTATTGGTCTGATTTGAATGGGTGACTTAATTGTAGAAGATTCTCTGTTCCAATATCAAAATAACTCCTAGTTGATAATTCAAAGAACTAATGAAAGAACAGAAGGATGAACAAAACAAGGAAGAAAAAAAAGCAAAAACGGATGAAAGGGAGGGAGGATAGAAGTAAAGGAAAGAGACAATCTACTGTGATATTTCAGTGAAACCTCACTCAGAAATGAGTAGAGCAATTCTAAAATGTTATTTATTTTATTCATTGTGTCTAATAGCATATTGCATCTCTGGGTATAGTACTGTAGTGTGAATAGATAAGTACATACACATAGGTACACATGCATATATTTATGTAATAATTCAATGCATAGTACATAGGTAAAGAATTAAAACATACAGACTCTCTGACTTGAAAACTCCATTGTTAAAATAAGTGTCTGTAAATGGAATAATGTTTGTACTGTGGCAAAGACAGTTCAACTGTAGGAGTGGAAAACAGCTGATTTGCTGGACTAAAAATCAAGAAGAGATCTTGATCCTTTTCTCCCAGCTCAGTATTCTTTCTTCTTTACTGTCTGTGAGTCTCTCTCCTAAGTATTTATTAGGTCTGGGGCTCTAAGCCTGCTGAATCATTCTTTCTTGTATGTTGATAGTTGTGGTTTAACGTGAGTTTCCTGTAGACGTAATGTTCAAAGAATGACATCACTATAGATATTTAGGTAGAAAAGCAGCTGGAGGCAGCCTGTTTATGAGGTCTGGCCTCTGGCTGCTCTCATCACCTGTCCAATCTTGTCCCTCTGGTGTCTCTCACCAGCCCTTTCACATACTCGTGGCTATTGGCTGTTAAGACATTTTATTCCCATCACTGGCCTGCTCTTTTCCACTTTTATCACCTCATGAAAAACATTTCATCTTTCAAGACCCTGTTTTGTCTCCTCTAATAAGCACTGTGAATCTTGACTCCACTACTGCATTACTTTGGTAAGGTGTTTAACCTCTGTGTGTCTCATCCATATAAGCACCTGTCACAGAACACGGCAATGATGATTAAATGGAGTCATATGGGCTTAGTACATTCTATAATATGGCAATATATGTTCAGTAAATTTGGCAATAAGAGTAAAATTTGTTGCTGCCTTCAATCCTAATATTGCCCTTTCATCATCAGATGCCTCATTAAAACTCTTAACCGCATTACATTGCTATCACTCCTTTGCCCTGTGTTTCTTGTGCTAGTTTGTGGGCTCCATCAGCATAGATGTTTACATTTTCAAATGCTCAATTCTATGCAAAACGAATATTGTTATTAAGAATGATCACTTACAATCTAAAATAGTCCCATAAACACAAATATATAAAGTCTATAAATATATTCAGTATACCTCCTCATGCCTTTCTCCTGTGGTAATCATAAGTTTGTCTTCTTTGTTTGGGGGCCTATTTATACTTTGCAAAAAATTTATATCATTTTTTTAGATTCCATGTGCAAGTGATACCATGCCTTCATTTGTGGATTTGTAAAGGAGCAAGATAGCTGCCAGGCAAACCAAACTTCAGAACGATAGTGAGTTTTACATAAAAGGTTCTAACAGTGAACAAAATTGAAGGGCAGTATTACAAACTGAGGAGGGTAATTCTTGCCTGGAGAATCCCCATGGACAGAGGAGCCTGGCTGGTTGCCGTCCATGGGGTCGCAAAGAGTCGGACACGACCGAGGGACTAAGAACACATGCAGATACTACAAATTGAGGAATAATTATTCAGAAGTAAAGGAGTAGCAAGTACAAGGAATCCCCAGGGAAGAAATATATTGTGTAGCCACTAAGTGGTGAATCAGCCATGAGAAGTGCTAATATGAAAGAAATATTAGCTGATTTAAGATTATCCAAATATCTTCATCTTTAAAGACCTAGATTATGGGACTTATATAGTTATACCTGGCACTCTGCATTGCTTAAAGATTGTACAAAACTTGAAAGTGGGAAAGAAAAAACTTGGAGAGTAAGGGAGCAGTATGGCAGTTCAGAAGGTAGTATCAACTCAGAAATAATGGTTACTAAAACTTGAGTTTGGGTTAAGGAGTTAAGGGCAGAGTGTTTTATTTTGAATTGTACATAGGCAAAGTTTAATAATTACCAAAGTAATAGAGTATATTAGGAAGCTCAAATAATTCTGTAATTCTGTGAAGAGAGAATGATAAAGAACACGGCATTCTTTAGTTTGCATAGCATTTTTACATTTATCTTACTTAAGCCTATCAAACAAATGCCAGGAATGTATCTTATGCCCATTATTTATTTATTCATTTTTAAATACATCAATAGAGACTCAGAGTAGTTAGAGTATCTGCTTGACTAATTGCAACTTTCTTTTTGTTATAGAATATTTCTTTAGGCTGAGAAAATATGCTCTTACTATGAACCATTGACCAAAATGTGAAATGTTGTATTGTAAGTATAGATAGATATGCATGCTATTCTAACTTCCTTTAGAATATAATTGAACCCATATAAATTATTAATTGTAATCAACTATTTATGTCAATGACCATTATAATACTCAGTTTAGTTCCTCAAACACTTTTAGATTTAGTGTTTTCACCTTGCCTGCTTTTTGAGTTTTGTGCTTAGAAGTTTTCTTTTTTAAAAAAGTGTAACTATATTACAATTGAATTACTCCTTATACAGTATTAAGTAGAAAAATATAAAATCTGAAAAGCAGAGTGCCTTACCTGAGCCCTGACAAGTGTGTTGTTACATCCAAAGCAGTAAAGTCCATGGTATGAAGAAATGGGTCCTGGAATCAGATTGCTTGACATTGCCCTTGTCACTTACCTGGTGTTCTGCTGCTGCTGCTAAGTCGCTTCAGTCGTGTCCGATTCTGTGTGACCCCATAGACTGCAGCCCACCAGGCTCCCCCGTCCCTGGGATTCTCCAGGCAAGGACACTGGAGTGGGTTGCCATTGCCTTCTCCACCTGGTGGTCAATGCTGGGCAAATATCATTTAAATTCTCTGTAGCTCAGTTTACTCAGCCAGATTGTGGAATCTATCAGAGATGTGTTTTATATTTTTTGTTCAGTATTGTATTGTGAATGTCTAGAGTAGTGTCCTACGTGTAATAAACATTCAATAACTATTTTTAAGATACATTTGCAAAGGACTGACTGTATTATCTACCCATAGGTTGCTTTGAAAGTAGGCCGTTTACCATTTACCATAGCTTTTTGCAAATAGGAGATGCCTTCTCTTCTTGCTGCTATGCTTATTATCATCATTATCATTATTAGTGTCTATTATTGTGGCTGAGGGTGAAGGAGGTTTAAAAGACAAGACATTGTAGACTGTTGTAAGTAAGACAGCCAGTGTTTTGCGGAAGGGCTCCATTCTGGTAAAGTATCTGGTGATTGATTCTATTTAGTTAAACAGAGAGGAGGGTGATGGCTTTATGTAAGTCCCGACTAATAAAGGTTTGAAATGGACTTGACCCTCTTGGCTTCTTCTGTTCTAGTTATCCCTTTTCATCTCCTTTCACAGATAATCAGTCTTTGATTCTTTTACTTCTGATGGTTCGGTTTTATCAAGTATTTGAGACTTGGAACCTAAACCGTTGGTGTCGTGGCACCATTTTTCTCTTCCCTATCACTTCTTCTCTTCATGCTTTCATATGCAGTAGCTGTACTAGTTAAATTAATGACTAGTATATAATTTTCCTCTCCCAAATATAAAACTAATTTGGAAGGTCACGGGTCTAGTCCAATATTATAAGGGCTTAGGAACTTTTTATAATATACTAAACGTTAATAGCTTGAGGTATTTGTCATTTTTCTGAGAAATCTCCTTTTTTTAAATAAAAAGTATTCTAGGAAAACAAGCACAAATAAACCAACAAGCAAAACCAAACAAGCCCCTAAAATCCCCCCAGATATATGTTATACATGTTGCTTTTCTGAGAGTGGTCTCTTATTCCATGTTCTCTATGCAGTCAGTATACACTGCTTTCAAAAAAGGGTCTGTGAAGCAAACTAGCTGGCAAGTGATTGATTACTGATAACCCAACACTCAAGCGCTCTTATCTATCATGATAGATTTCAGCATGGAAAGTTTAGTTTTATTCTTTTCCTTCCTTTCTTTCCTCTTTTGCTTCCTATCTCCCTTCTAGTTTTCTTCATCCTCCCTCCTTCCCTCCCTTCCTTCTTTCTATTCTTTTAAACTCTTTATAAAGAGGATTGAAGGTATTAATGATAAAATCACTAAGTTCTGACTTAAATTCAGGTAGATGTATTCTCTAGAGCAACAGTCCACAACTTTTTTGACACCAGGGACCAGTTTCTTGGAAGACAATTTTTCCGTGGATGGAGTTAGGGAGGGGTGGTTTTGGGATGATTTAAATGCATTACATTTATTGTACACTTTATTTCTATTACTATTATTACATTAGCTCCACTTCAGATCATCTGGCATTAGACCTGGAGGTTGGGGACCCCTGCTGTAGAGCCCACTTCAAATCCTTTCATCATCCATTTCACCTCAGAGTTAATCAAACCCTCCTCTAGGTTATGTTGCTCTTGCACTTGCCTTTATTGATGTACTTACTGTACTTAATTTATTTTAATATATTATTTTCTCTATTATCTGAGTAAGAATTGAATCTTTTTTATTGCCATTCCTCATATTGTATACTTGGCACGTACCAAAGACTCAATAGATGTTTATGTTTTACTTCTGACCTTTAGCAGAATTTTTTTCACTTCTCATTCTAAGTTTCTGTTTCTGCTATTTTCCCACTGGTATTGCATTAGGAATGTATAAGATTATCTATAACTATGCAAGTGATATGTACACACATATGTGCATATATCAGCAAGTCAGGTATCTAGTTATTTTATGTTTATATGATGATTTTACATTTTAGAATATCAAGAATAAATATTTGTTTACAATTATTTTTCTTAGTCTTCTTTATGTCAGACACAAGTGAAGGTTTTAGTGTAAATGTGCATGTGTGCTAAATTGCTTCAGTCATTTCCGACTCTGAGACCATATGGACCATAGCCTGCCAGGCTCTTCTGTCCCTGGGATTCTCCGGGTAGGAATACTAGAGTGGGTTGCCATGCCCTCTTCCAGGGGATCTTGCTGACCCAGAGATCGAACCTGCTGTCTCTCACATCTCATGCTTTGGCAAACGAGGCGGGTTCTTTACCACTAGCACCACACATTGCAACATTGGGTAGCTATGCCTAAGATAGATCATTCATTATCAGGTATTCTGATAAATGGGTTTTATGTGTTGGAAAAGTTTTTTCAAGTTTTTTTTTATATTAAAATAATTTAAGAATAGACAGAAAGTACAGCTTTTTTGGTTGCTTTTTACATTGAAATAAAATACTCAAATGATTAAGTTTTTATTTTTTTTTAAAGATTTCTTTATTTACTTATTTTTTATATATATACTTTTGGCTGTGGTGGGTCTTTGTTGCTGCCATGCAGGTTTTCTGTAGTTGCCGAGAGTAGGGGCTACTTTTCATTGTGGTGCTCGGGCTTTTCACTGTGGTGGCTTCTCTTGTGAAGCACAGGCTCTAGGCACACAGACTTCAGTAGTTGAAGCACGTGGGCTCAGTAGTTGTGGTTCGTGGGCTTCAAAGAGGAGGCTCAGTGGTTGTGGCACTCGGGCTTAGGTGCTCCGAGGCATGTGGAATCTTCTAGGATCCGTGATTGAAACTGTGTCCCTTGTTTTGCAGGGTGGATTCTTAACCACTGGCCCACGAGGGAATCCTAAGTTTTATTTTTAATTCCATTTCTAGTGTAAATATATATCTTATTATCCTCTCTTTTTATTTGTCTGTATTTTTGTTAATACAGATACAGTACTATTATTTGACACATTGTGTAGCATTTAGCTTGGATTATACATATACTTTCCATGTAAGAACATATGCAGCATTATTCTTTCTGTAAGAAATAGCATTTCCCTATTGCATAAAAATAGTACATCTCTGTATATAGGTGAAAATTCTGCATGCAGATGCTGTTTCAAGGCAATTCAAGAATTACTGCCCTTTGCTTTTTTTGTAGTCTGTCATTTTATTGTATTTGAATCTTTCAACACTGAGCTGGAAGACTGCTTACTTATAACTTTATATTTACAAAATTCATGGAAATTGTTTATAATACAATCAAATTGTTATCACTCCTAGAATATTTATTACTTGGAAAGGGGGAACACTCTGTCTCAAAATGAAAGATAATAAATTTATTTCTTATCTTTGCTGTTTCCTAATGACTTACAGAGATACTTAAACCTTTACATCTAAGGGGCAATATTTATAATCAGAATTTTTGCCCTGACATGGGATAGAATCCAGTGAAGATCTTCTTTTTCTCTGAGGTACTTAGTGTTCAAAATTATTGTTTTATCTGTTTTCTTAATCATAATAAATTCATTCATTCTCAGCTAATAGTTCTTTAATATGTCACTCCTCACAGGGGCATTCTAAAATAAAAGAACGCTTCAGGAAAGAGAGAAAAGTTTATATAAAACAAGGAATGACTAATTACAGGTGGGAAGGTAGTTAATCTTTTCTAGCTCCCTTTAAATGCTGCCATATGGGACTACCAACTTTATACCTTCTGTTTGGTTTGAATCTGTATAAGGGAACAAAACAAGTCTTAAGAAAAATCTACTGTGTGAAAATATTTAAGGTATTTAAAGGCCAAATATTATATTTTTGTGCTGTAGTCTACCTTAGTCTGCCATAATATCAGTACCCTTTATGACATGGATAATTAAATTTCATTGTAGTTTGAATTTAAACAGATTAGTTTGGATAATTTGAGATTTCAGAATTAGATGAGTGGGAAAAACGTCAAGTGGGTCAGCAGAAGTGGAGATTACACTGTGTAATTTGCCAGTCCTATTCAATCTAGTGCTAGAAATTGAGTAGTTTTTCATGGACATAGAAAACATGCAGAGGACATAACTTGTTTCCATTTAGTTTTATACTTGTGCAGTGAATGTGTTATCTGATTCTAAAACCATCTTTGAATTAGCTTTTTTTTTCATGTTGGTACTCTGTGGTTTCTGAGATTTTGTATGATCATATGAACTGTGAGTGATGCTCAATATTGACAAGTACAGTACAAACAGCAGATGGTAAGATACTGATGGAGACATTTATTAATGGGCCAGTAGTCTTCCTTAGAAGTACAGATTTTGGGGAGAGTTTTTGGCTCCCCGCCCCCCACTGCTTTTCTATACTGAGTACCTGGGAAGGAAGAAAGAATCCAAAGATTCTTTTGTGTTTCTTCATGGGTAGAAAATGTGAGTATCAGGATTGCATCAACCTTAGGTGAAACCACTGTTAGTAAATGGAGTTGCTACATTATGAAAAAGGATATATATAAACACCAGCTCTGTCACACACTGGTTGGTAAACTTGGACAGATTTCCTAACCCTTCTGAATTTAAGATTCTTTGAATGTGCGTTGAAGATCACAATATCTATTTTATTATGTTTTCCATTTACTAGGATGAAGTAATATATGTATAGAAAATGTACATAGTAATGCTCCTGGATATTATTACGTAACTGGGAAATAAAGAATGTCATGGGAGAGCATGGATTCTACTGGCTTAAAGTATGGGCTTCAGAAAATCAGAAAGATCTGGATTTGAACTCCAGACTTACAGCTTCCTTGCTGTGTGAGCATAAACAAATTACTTTCTTGGTTTAAGCGTTAGTTTGTTTATAAAATGGAGTATTGTTGTTATATGGATAATGCTACTTATATGCAAATTATTCTAGAGTTAGCATGAATTAATTGCTTTATAAAGCTTCCCAGGTGGCTCAGTGGTAAAGAACCCATCTGCCATCGAGGTAGACTGAGGTTTGATACCCTGCTGGGGAAGATCCCCTGGGGGAGGAAATGGCAACCCACTCCAGTATTCTTGCCTGTAAAATCCCATGGACAGAGGAGACTGGTGGGCTATGGTCCATAGGTTCACAATGAGTCAGACATGATTGAGTGACTGAGCACCCATAAGTGGTAATTACTATCTCTTTCTCTCTCTCACTTTTTTTTATTCCCCACCAGTGACCATGCTGTCACTATTTTTTGTTAGTAAAATAATAACTATTTGAAGGATTGTTGTAAGTTAAAATTAATAAGTTAAAATTATTTTTGACGGGTCAGAACATGAGCCATAACTAAAAAGATGAAATTATATAGGGTTGAATGTAAAGTTCTACATTTAGGCTTATGAAAAAAATTTAAAAATGAAAAATAAGAAAAGATGAACTTTGTAAACCTTATGTTAAGTGAAATAAACTAGACAAAGAAGACTACATAGTGTATGATTTCATGTGTATAAAGTTTAAAAGATAGACAAGTTACAGAGACAGAAAGTAGATTAGCAACAACTCTGGACTTAGTTATAGGGGAGGACAGGTAGAAGAAATGGAAATTGCTTACTAATGGACGCATAGGTTCTTTCAGGGGGTACAAAAGTATTCTAAAATTACATAGTAGTAATGGTTACATTGGAGAAGGAAATGGCAACCCACTCCAGTATTCTTGCCCGGAGAATCCCAGGGATGAGGGAGCCTGGTGGGCTGCCGTCTATGGGGTCGCACAGAGTCGGACATGACTGGAGTGACTTAGCAGCAGCAGCAGCAGCAATGGTTGCACAGTCCTATGACTTGGCTAAAAAAGAGCACTAAACTTTACATTTTTAGTGAGAAATTGTATGTAATTTTATCTCAATGGAGTTCTTTAAAAGTGAAAATAATACTACATTCAAAATAATTACTGTGATAAGCATTAAATTTGTTTCACTTTTAGAACCCTGTTAATCCATTCACTAACTAGCATTTTCTACATTAGAGACATAGTTTTGTGTGTATTATGTTTAAGTGTGTGTGGGAGGTGCTGTCCCAAGACGGTAAACATCTCAAGGGGAAAAAAAGATGGGGACCAGGCTTCCTCAGTTCTCTGAAACTGTACACATTCTCAGTTAATAAATCCCTTTTCTAGAAGTGGTATTTTGTACCTCTGCTGTTATTTTATTGTTAATTGGCTATTTCTTGTTGATGCTGTAGTCCTTAAGACCTGCTTTCAGGAATCCCTAAAGAGTCTATGAAGCTTCAACTCTAATTTACCTCCAGGTTCGCACAGTTACCTGAGCCCTGGGAGAAAACTCAATTTTCCCAGCAGACTTTTCTTTTACTCAAGAAAACAGGGATAAAGACTGGTGACTCTGCTTTCTGATACAGGCAGGTGAAGACCCCAAAAGAGGAATTGGCTGTCTTCAGTCTTCTTCCTACAGATACTGTTACTGACTGAGTATATTAAAGTGTTCTATGTATTTTCATTCAGATGAGCAACACTCACATTGCCCTTTCTGTAAACCTTTGTAGATTTCTGTAATGCTGTTTCATCTTCATTTTGCGGGTTAAATTATAATCCTCGAAGATCCCTAAGAAAATCTTGACAGCTCTTAATTGTCTTCTTTGCTGTTGCATGTACATATTTTTAAACTTAACACAGAATATATGTGAGATATATTTAACATACCTGCATACTTATTTCTATATATACTGGTTAGTATAAGTCTCCTAACAACCCAGTAAATTAGGTATTGCTACCAACATTTTAAAGATGAGGAAACTGAGGCTGAGAGTTTTTATGGTCACACATTAAGTAAGAATGAGGCATCAAGTTCAATATTAGCTAAGTGGGACAGCATTATTATAAGGCTTCTGGGGTAGGGAGGCTAGTTGCTCAGTTGTGTCTGACTCTTTGTGACCCCAAAGACGGCAGCATGCCAGGATTCCCTGTCCTTTACCAACTCCCGGGGCTTGCTCAAACTCGTGTTCGTAGAGACGGTGATGCCATCCAGCCATTTCATCCTCTGTCGTCCCCTTCTCCTGCTGCCTTCAATCTTTCCCAGCATCAGGGTCTTTTCCAATGACTCAGTTCTTCGCATCAGGGAGATGAGAAGTAACACCATATATACTATTGTGCACCTGTGTGTGGTTTTTATTAGCATGCATATTTAAGAATGGAGATGAAGCAAAGAACCCAGGAAATCTTTAAAAAAATCAGATCATATGTCATATATAAATGAAATTTGAAATTCAGTTTATGAAGTACTACCAATGTGAGTATTCAAACTCTATTAACCTCTAGTGTGCATTAAAATGTTTGGAGTAGAAATGACAGCCGTAATGATAACTTTCCATTAAAGAACATAGTCTAGGGGTTTAAAATAATCTCCCATCATTGTTGGCTGGTTTACTTCCCCCCCTTTTTTTCCAATTGCACAGTTTATTTTCTCTCTTTTCTAGAAAACAGAAATTTAGAGTATCAAATCTTGAGGTGAGACCCTGAATATCCTGCCTTTTGGAGTAAATTTATGTGCTTTCACCTTGTCTTCAAAAGGTGCACACTATACAGGGGCTCACACTTATTTCAAACAAGTCTTTTTTTTCCCTGAGAAGAAAATACTGCTCTAGAGAAGCCAGTGAGCCTCAAGTTTGGTGAACTTTGATGGCCTTGATTGTTGCTTGGCTGCTCTCTGGCCTCTTAGACAACATCCTGTGGCTTATTCCCTCACACAGCGTAGGGCACAGGGCCTCTGACTTTGTGGACTGTATGTGAAATGGAAAATGCTGCACAAAATGAGCAACCCACCTGAATTGATTTTCACAGTTCTGTGAATTTTGCTCTCAGAACAGAATACTGTGGTGGTTGGAGCATCTAGAATTCTAATCTGTCCTTTAAGAGCTCGTCACACCTCCACTTAGCCACTAGTAAAGTAAGCCAACACAAAGCCAAACTATAACCTGCTTTTTTGAACATCAGGTTGTCAGGGGAGTTTGTAATTTCCTTGGTTCTGTCTCACCGCAGCAAAAATTTGAAGCAATGGACAGACAAGAGTTACAGCTCAGTTTTATTTGGCAAGCAAAGGAAAATACATCCTTGAGGCATGAAGGTGGGCAGACCCAAAAGAAATGAAGAGAAGAGAGGCCCCAGGGTCAGTTTTGGCTCCTATTTTTACAAGTTTGTTTTTTCTCCTCCCCCTGAGCCTGCCCTGTGTAAATTGGGCTAGCCCGGGGCGGGTAGGGGGGCTATTTGTTTCACCTGAGGTTCTTACTAAGGTCCTCGGACCTTCCTTTGTTCAATTTTCACAGGCTTTTCCCTTTCTTTGTCTTTTAGCCACCACCATTTTGGACTCCCTCAGGAGATGGGAGGCCCAATTCTTTGGGAATAGGGGTGTCGAGGTCTCTCTGGCTACTTCCTGCTGAACTGGGATGGCGAGGGGCATTGGGCCTCCCCCTCTTGCTAGTCTCAAGCCTCAGAGTCCTCATAGTGGTGTCCATCTAAGGGTGAGTGATATTTTCCGTGGTTGGCTGTAGTTTTATATATCCTTGTTGAACTGGCACTGCATGTTGCAGTTTGTTGACCTGCACAGAGACAAAATGGGTTAGACAATTGATAATAATACATGGAGCAGTCATAAGCAGCATCAATATGGTGATAACCAGGATTAGTAGGGGCATTAGCCAACTCCAAATTCCCCCTTGCCAGGAGAAGGATTCCCCCAAAGAGAGATTGTAGCCACCCTGAGAACTCTCCAGCTTGTTCTTTGAGGTCCTGCAGGCCCTGGAATGTTTTTCTTGAGGACTGTGAGACTTTCTTTAACTTGGCTGGAAGTATTTACCCAGAAACAACATGTCTCATTCAAGATGGCTCAAGTCCTTCCTTGTTCAGGGATCGGGAGATTTATCTCCTGTCTATTTTGGAGTACAACCCCTCCCCTGCCAAACTGTGTTGGCTCTTTAGAGCTGTCCTGAGAAATCTTATCCCAAGAAACTTAATTTTGGGAGTGTTCATTAGGATGACACTCATTTGTAGTCCAGAATAGGTATCTGATAGCTCCCAGGGGCTCACAGGTGTATTGAGTGTCTCTTCTGTTTTCTTCCAAAGCTTGACTCGTGAGTAGTGAATCCAGGAGTCGTGTCCTGGTACCTTGACTGTTGTGGGGATAGAAAGTATTACAGGGTAGGTGCCTTTCCATGTGGGCTGGAGATGAGCCTTTGGGGGCCCATCTTTCCAGACTTTAATTAATTAGGACTTGAGTTCCTGGAGCATATAGTGACTCTTTAGAATCTTTTGGGTGCTGGTTGACACCCAAGAAGCATATATTTTGTTGGAATTGCCCAGTGGCAATGGCATAAGATCGCAGGGTCTGAGCCTCTGGATCTAGGAAGAGGTCATTGACATAAACAAAATGCATCCAATATAGCATCTCATAAAGACTAAGACCAACCTGTTCCTTAGGGGCAGTATGATGTGGAGGAGAGCTACTGGTAAAGCCTTTTTCTGTCTGAGAGAGGTCTCCTGGGTTATCTTTTTTATCACTGATTTTAAGAATTGGTTGGCTCTTTCTACTTTTTCTGAAGACTGAGGCCTCCAGGTACAATGGAGATAATAAATAATGCCCAATGCTTCAGAAACCCCTTGGGTGATCTTAGAAGTAAATGATGTCCCATTGTCACTTTGTAATGACTTGTGCAGACCAAATCTCAGAAAGATTTCATGGAGCAGTTTTTTTAACCACCTCCTCAGCCTTCTCAGTCTGGGAAAGCCTTCAATCCATCCTGTGAATGTATCTGTCATGACTAATAGGTATTTATACCCTTGAGAAACTGGCATCTGGTGACGTCCATCTGCTAGTTCTCTCCTGGGTAGGTCTCACGTCATTGGATGGGATGGGCCATCTGGGGTCTTCGAGCTCTTTGGGGCTTGTTTAACTGGCAAGTGAGACAGGGGGAGACTGCCTACCTTATAGTTGTTTGGAGGCCTGTTCCTCTGAAGGAGCTGTTTAGTAATCTTTGGAGGGCCTTTTCCCCTAAATGAGTGGTGGCATGTAAGGAGTTAACCAACTTCCATTGGAGGTTCCCAGAAAGAAAAAGGAGTCCCTCCTTTTGGAACCACCCCATATGATCTTCTTGAAAGTCCTCACTCTTAGATTTAAGAGTCTTACCTTCAGTATATGATGGAGTTTCTGGCAAATTAGTCTGTGGAACTAAGGTGGAACCCCTTTTAGGTCATTGTTCTGTAATGCTGCTCTTAGCTGCCTAATTGGCAGTTTAGTTCCCTCGTGCCACTTCCCTGCTCCCTTTTTGGTGTCCTTTACAATGGGAGACTGAAACCTCGGTGGGCAGATGGACTGCCTTCAAGACCCTAAGGATGTGGTCAAGTGGCCTCTTTCTTTCCAAATAGCATGTGCATGTAGCACCAGAAAGGCAGGCTTGGAGTCAGTGTAAATGGCTACTCTTTTTCCTTTTCCCAGCTCTAAAGCTTGAGTCAGGGCTATGAGCTCAGCTAATTGGGCTGAAGTACCTGGTGGCAGAGACTTAGCCTCTGTGGTCTCAAAATTGGAGACTGCTGCATATCTGGCCCTTCTTTTTCCATCCAAGACAAAGCTGCTTCCATCAGTGTACCAGATTTCCTCAGGATTGGTCATAGGATCTTCTGATAATTCCTCTTGGGGTTTTGTCCAGTGGTCCAAAGTTTCTAGGCAAGCGTAAAAGGGGAGAGAGACCTCGGGTAGGCAGGAGGGTAGTTAAGTTAAGAACTTCACAAGGGGATATAGTCAGGCCTGGAGTTTATTTTCTTTTCTTTTTAAATTAATTAATTTATTTTAACTGGAGGCTAATTACTTTACAATATTGTAGTGGTTTTTGCCATACATTGACATGAATCAGCCATGGGTGTACATGTGTCCCCCATCCTGAAGCCCCTCCCACCTTCCTCCCCATCCCATCCCTCAGGGTTGTCCCAGTGCACCAGCCCTGAGCACCCTGTATCATGCATCGAACCTGGGCTGGTGATCTATTTCACATATGGTAATATACATGTTTCAATGCTATTCTCTCAAATAATCCCACCCTCGCCTTCTCCCACAGAGTCCAAAAGTCTGTTCTTTACATCTGTGTCTCTTTCACTGTCTCATGTATAGGGTCATCGTTACCATCTTTCTAAATTCCATATATATGCATTAATATATTGTATTGGTGATTTTCTTTCTGACTTATTCTTACTTCCCGCTGTATAATAGGCTCCAGTTTCATCCACCTCATTAGAACTGATTCAAATGCATTCTTTTTAATAGCTGAGTAATATTCCATTGTGTATATTTACCACAGCTTTCTTATTCATTCGTCTGCCAATGGACATCTAGATTGCTTCCATGTCCTAGCTATTGTAAACACTGCTGCGATGAATATTGGGGAACACGTGTCTCAGTTCTGGTTTCCTTGGTGTGTATGCCCAGCAGTGGGATTGCTAGGTCGTATGGCAGTTCTATTTCCAGTTTTTAAAGGAATCTCCACACTGTTCTCCATAGTGGCTGGACTAGCTTGCATTCCCACCAACAGTGTAAGAGGGTTCCCTTTTCTCAGCTCCCTCTCCAGCATTTATTGTTTGTAGAATTTTTGATAGCAGCCATTCTGACCTGTGTGGGATGGTACCTCATTGTGGTTTTGATTTACATTTCTCTGATAATGAATGATGTTGAGCATCTTTTCATGTGTTTGTTAGCCATCTGTATGCCGTCTTTGGAGAAATGTCTGTTTAGTTCTTTGGCCCATTTTTTGATTGGCTCGCTTATTTTTCTGAAATTGAGCTGCATGAGCTACTTGTATATTTTTGAGATTAATTGTTTATCCGTTGCTTTGTTTGCTATTATTTTCTCCCATTCTGAAGGCTGTCTTTCACCTTATAGTTTCCTTCATTGTGCAAAAGCTTTTAAGTTTAATTAGGTCCCATTTATTTATTTTTGCTTTTATTTCCGTTTCTCTGGGAGGGGGGGTCATAGAGGATCCTGCTATGATTTACGTCAGAGAGTTTTGCCTATGTTTTCCTCTAGGAGTTTTATAGTTTCTGGTCTTACATTTAGATCTTTAATCCATTTTGAGTTTATTTTTGTGTATGGTGTTAGGAAGTGTTCTAGTTTCATTCTTTTACAAGTGGTTGACCAGTTTTTCCAGCACCACTTGGTAAAGAGATTGTCTTTTCTCCATTGTATATTCTTGCCTCCTTTGTCGAAGATAAGGTGTCCATAGGTGCGTGGATTTATCTCTGGGCTTTCTATTTTGTTCCATTGATCTATATTTCTGTCTTTGTGCCAGTACCACACTGTCTTAATGACTGTAGCTTTGTAGTAGAGCCTGAAGTCAGGCAGGTTGATTCCTCCATTTCCATTCTTCTTTCTCAAGATTGCTTTGGCTATTTGAGGTTTCTTATACTTCCATACAAATTGTGAAATGATTTGTTCTAGTTCTGTGAAAAATACCATTGGTAGCTTGATAGGGGTTGCTTTGAATCTACAGATTGCTTTGGGTAGTATACTCATTTTCACTATATTGATTCTTCTGATCCATGAACATGGTATATTTCTCCATCTGTTTGTGTCCTCTTTGATTTCTTTCATTTGTGTTTTATAGTTTTCTATATATAGGTCTTTTGTTTCTGTAGGTGGATTTATTCAACAGAAAGAGAAATTAAGGAAACAATTCCATTCACTATTGCGATGAAAAGAATAAAATACTTAGGAATAACTAAGTCTGTTTTCTCATTGTTAGTGTATAGGAATGCAAGGGGTTTCTCTGTGTTACTTTTATATACTGCATCTTTACTATGTTCACTGATTAGCTCTAGTAATTTTCTGGTGGTGTCTTTAGGATTTTCTATGTAGAGGACCATGTCATCTGCAAACAGTGAGAGTTTTACCTACCTCTTCTTTTCCAATCTGGGTTCCTTTATTTCTTTTTCTTCTCTGACTGCTGTGGCTAAAACTTCCAAAACTGTTGAATAGTAGTGGTGAGAGTGGGCACCCTTGTCTTGTTCCTGACTTTAGGGGAAATGCTTTCAATTTTTCCCATTGAGGATAATGTTTGCTGTGGATTTGTCATATATGGCTTTTATTATGTTGAGGTATGTTCCTTCTATTCCTGCTTTCTGGAGAGTTTTTATCATAAATGGATGTTGAATTTTGTCAAAGGCTTTCTCTGCATCTATTGAGATAATCATATGGTTTTTATCTTTCAATTTGTTAATGTGGTGTATCACATTGATTGATTTGTGAATATTGAAGAATCCTTGCATCCCTGGGATAAAGCCCACTTGGTTATGATGTGTAATCTTTTTAATATGTTGTTGGATTCTGTTTGCTAGAATTTTGTTAAGGATTTTTGCATCTATGTTCATCAGTGATATTGGCCTGTAGTTTTCGTTTTTTTTAGGCCTGGATTTTCCATCAGCACTATTTGATATCTGAGGATTCTTAGATCAGACATCCATAAATGGCCTCTCCTATTCAGGAGTTGTTTCACTTGGTGGTTGGTAAAAATAGTTAGTTTGCCCCCCAAAGAGAGTTTTAACACGTCTTCTATCAGGACTGCAATAGCTGCACGATTTTGAAGGCAGGGAAACATCTCTTCCCAATAAGGGAATAGGACTCTCAGGGGCCACCAGAAACTGGTGGGAAAAGATTTGTCTATCCCAGCAACAAAGAAGTGCTTGGGTGAATCTTTTTGTAATTGTTTTTCCTGTAGCATCCAAAATGGTACAGGTTTGGGAGGAGAAGGCTCCGGAGTAGGAGGTCGGGACAGAGTAGGTAGCCCCTGTGTCAACCAAGAAATTCTCAGACCTACCTGCCACATCCAGTTGCACCCTTGGCTCCAGCCCCGTGATGGTTATTTGTGACAGGCAGGCTGGCTGGTGTGGGCCGCTTCAGTCCTGTTGAACCATCGTGAGGAAAGGCTTAGGGCTTGACCTTGAGACTTGGGTCCCCAGGGCAGAGTGCCGCCCAGTGTCCCAATTGATGACCCTTATAGCAAGCCGTTTTAGGAGACCTGTCACGGTTTGGATACTCTTTGGCCCAATGTCCTGCCTATCCACAATTAGGCGTTTGCCTCATGCCTTGTCGTTCAAGGACCCAGGGTTTGCCATAGGGCTTCCCTGGAGGGCGACGAGCATCTGGGCATGGCTTGTCTCTTTCCTTCTCTCCCTTTCCTGGGCCTTGGCCTCCCTCTCCTGTTCTCTGTTATAAAAGATATTGGTCACTGTCTGGACCATCATCTAAAGAGGCAGCAGGATCCTGCTGCTATTGCAATTGTAATTTTATCCTGATGTCTGATGCACATTGGGACAGGAATTTGTCCTTTAAAATCACCTGTCCCTTGTAAGAGTCTAAGTCCAGATTGGTAAACTTTTGGAGGGCCTCTTTTAAGCTTTCCAGAAAGGTAATGGGGTTCTCAGTGGGCTCCTGAGTTATTGCTGAGACCTGGGCATAGCTTATTACTTTTTGCTAGGCTGCTTATAGTCCTTTACACAGATCAGAAAATGATCCCTTTCCCAGATGTGCTCAGGGTCATTATAATTCCAATTAGAATCTGAGGAGGGGACTGCAGTTTCCCCTACTGGATACTTATCACTTGACATGTGAAGCCCTGAAGCATACCTTCTGGCTTCCTTTAAGACCCTAGCATGCTCAGGGTCACATAAAGTTTGACTAAATATGACCATGATGTCCTTCCACGTCAAGTCAAAGACCAAGATAATGTGTTGGAATGTATCTATATATTTGCCTGGGTCATCCGTATAGCTTCCCAGGTCTTTAGGTCTAAGAAGGAGAAGGGCTTAGGGACCCAGGTTGGTCTGAATTCTCCCCCAGTTTCAACTAAGGGACAAATTTGAGTTGGCTTTTGTGGAGGGGTTGATCCCAGATATGGAGGCACATTTGGATACAAGGAAGGAGCACTAGGCAATTCAGGAGCCATGGGAGGTGAATCTTCGTGGGGGGCTTCCTTCTCTTGGTTGTCTGTACCTAACACCATTTGCCTAGTAGGCTCACTTTTAAGGCGTATAACAATCCCATAGTTAAGACAGAGTCCCTTCATATCTCTTAGTCAGAAGATAATTTGGACATAGGGAGTCTCTGTCCATTTCCCTTGTCTTTTGCAGAATGAGTCTAGCTGCAGGATGGTATTATAATTTAAACTCCCATCTTCAGGCCAGTGTTTCTTGTTCACCAGAGGGTACCGTGGCCAAGCAGTGGTACAAAAGAATTTTAAGCGACTTCTCCTTAGAGTTAGAGGATCAAACAGCTTCCAGTTATCAAGGATGCATCTCAAGGGTGTCTGTTGGGAAGTGGATTGGTTATTTACCGTGTGAAAGACAGTGATGACAGGGAGGAAAAGAAAAAAGAAAAAAAGTAGTAGTCCTTTTTCTAATTTTATGGGTGGACTTCTAAGGGGTGAGTCTTTCTGAAGCTTATTCTACCCAATACTGTTGCATCCTGAGAGCCAGGTGTTCCTGGGTCAGGGTTCAGATCCACAGGCAGGCTGAGGTGTGATAGCCTCCTGGAGATCGACTCTCTGGGCAGGTTGAGGCAGGTCAGCCTCCTGGGACGCCCAGACTGGAGTTGGGCATCCCCAAGGTCTCCAGTGTGACCAGTGCTGAGTAGGATTAAGAGGCTGTAATCTTCACACATTGCTGGTTTGTCCACTGTAGATGTGAATAGATAACTTAATGTAAAGTACTCCATATCTGTCCCCTGAGACTTGGAACTTCGTGAAACAGCCATAAGCCTTATCCTCTTATTGCTCTGAGGGAATGTAAGTCACCGATTCCTCCTCTAGCCCTCCATAAGAACAGCTTAGGGTGTTTTCAGTGGTAAACATTTCATTGTCATAGACCTACTTTAGGTAATAACAGAAGTAATGACAAAGAAGTGGGTTATCAGGTCCTGTTAGGGGTGTTAGGAGTATTATAATAATAAGCAGGGTGGAGCAGTGTTGCCTACAAGGGAGCAGGGTCCTGGTTGTTGGAGTTAATAAGTGGCTTAAGAACAAATTGATAAGTGGCAACAGACCGGATGTTCCATAAAAGTGGAGTGGAGATTTGATGCAGGGCTATGTTTTTAACTTTAGGAGAAGGGTGGTAAGGGTTTGGGCCCAAACGGCCTGCAGGGCTAACTCCCAAAGTGGCAAACGTTACCCCTGGAAGCCCAATTGCCCTTGAAGGGATGCCACCAACAGACGGAGTTCTAGCAGGCATGGTGTGCCTGTCACCATACCTAGCAGGTTCACTGAGAGGTGCTGTTGTTGCCCATGTTGTAGGAAACATGGAAGATGAAGGCCTGAACATCTAGAGGGGTTGAATATTATACAGTATTTCCCTGCCAAGGGCCAGCTATTTTCTGGTTGCCCCTCCAGAAGATGGTAGAGGCAACATTGTGGGCCTGGATGGGGCCCAGGAAAAGAGCATGAAACAGGAAGGAAGAGGGCAGGGCACAACTTTTGAAAGAATGCCATAGCCCAAGGGTATAACATAAACTGATTAAAATCAAATGGGTCTAAGATGACAAGGCAAATTCAACTAAACCTTGATCCTCAATCTGCAAGCTAAATGACACACCCAGAGGTGTCAGGACAGTTCCAAGGCACTGTCAAAAGTCTGAGGAGTGGGTGGTTCCCCGATTGTTGGAATGATCCTTTAATTCATTAGCATATGAAATCACCCAGTTCAGGAAAACTGCAACACCACATTCCTAGGCCTCTGCACTTGCCCTCTGTTATGGCCCACACCCTGTGGAGTGTGCTTCTCCCTAAATCTGAACAAATCCACCTCTTACCTATTGCTCTCTCACTGAACTTTTTTCAATGAGACATCAAGAACCTGAGATTCATTAGGTCCTGAAACCAGGCACTGTAGGTTTTGGAAGGGCTCAAATCCCAGTTGGACACCAATGAGTGACTAAGCATAGCACAGAGTCCCTGCCACGTGGGGTGAGTCCCAATCTTAGGTAAACGGTTTCAAACACAACTTTCAGAAATGGAAAGATGATGACCTGCCCAATCAAACAGTGGCATAGATGGAGAGAGGAGCTGAAGGATGGGAGGAAAAAGCAGTGGGAAAAATGTGCCGAGGAATCCCCTTCGTAACCTGCTGGAAAATCTGCTAAATACCTGACCTGTGCTCACAGTTTTCATTGGCCTGATCCTTGGCACAAAGATTAAGGACAGAAGAATCCCCACATACTTGGGCAACAGCTACTAAGGCACAGCAAATAGTAGAGCCTTCAGGACACCCTGGGGCACCCACTGCCCCTCACCTGTTCCCAGGGGGTTTGAGGAACAAGAAACAAGAGATAGTAAAGGAATTAAGATTTTGTTAGCCATATGTCCTTCCAGCCATAGGAGGGAGGATTTCCTACCCCAACCGGAGGTCTTCTGGAATCTGAGACTGAGCCTCATGAGCTTTCTGCTGAGTTTGTTTTTGCTGTCCTGGGTTCTAGCATGCTGGGCTTCTTCTTGTCACTTCCTCTGCGCTGGGTCCTCTGCGCTGGGTTTTCTTCACGTTCAGCTTCCACTGTGGGAGCTTTCGCCGAGTTGGGCTTCTGCCGTGCTTGGCCTCTGCCTCGCAGTGGCCAAGCTGAGGTTGTTTCAGCCAGGTTAAATCCGAGAAACGGCACCGTATATGTCAGGGGAGTTTGTAATTTCCTTGGTTCTGTCTCACTGCAGCAAAAATTTGAGGCAACGGACAGAAGAGTATTACACCTCAGTTTTATTTGGCAAGCAAAGGAAAAGAAATCCTTGAGGCATGAGTGTGGGCCAACACAAAAGAAAGGAAGAGAAGAGAGGCCCCAGGCTCAATTTTGGCTTCTCTTTTTACGTGTTTTTTTTCTCCTCCCCCTGAGTCTGCCCTGTGTAAATTGGGCTAGCCAGGAGGGCTGTTTGTTTTACCTGAGGTTCTCACTCAGGTCCTCGGACCTTCCTTTGTTCTATTTTTGTGGGCTCTTTCCTTACTTTGTCTTTTAGCCACTGCCGTTTGGGACTCCTTTTTCCTATTCTAACTACCTAACAAGGTATAATGAAACTTCTAGAATATTTGCTAATCCATAGTCTGAACATGAATTTATATGCAGAAAATCAATACTTCTCTATTTTCCTGTAAAGAGAAGATAACCCTGCTGGTGGAAAGTCAGATCTAGAGATTAGCTCTCCTTTGAATTTGAGGAATCTTCACCTGAAATGCTTTATGGTATTCTAATGTATTTTCATTTTCTTTACTACTTATTTGCATCTAGCTAAGAAAAGAGCAGAACCATTCATACTGTGTTCTCAGGTATTTTGAAATGAAAAATATGTGATATATTGTGGGAAAGCCAGGGGGTTGGAGTGGGAGGTTGCTTTCTATCTTGAATGGCTTATAAATCCTCTGCTCCAAGAGTTACTTTCACAAAAAATTTTAAAATTTTGCTTCTTATTAGAAAAAAAAATTTCTTTCTTCATTAGAAAAAGTATTACTTCTTATGGTTGTTTATTATACAAAAAAAGTCTGGGGAAGGGCTAACTGTGGATTCCTATACTAGCCCTCATAGTAGGTGCATTTAATGATTTATAAAGGACATATAGCCATTGCAAATGATATATTTTTTCAAAGAAATATCTTAAGTGCAATAATTAATTGCCACATTATTCTTTAACCACCTGATAAATACTTTAAATTGCTACCACTTTATACACTGTGTGTGTGTGTGTGTGTAGAGGGTACTAATCTAATTGCTTTATAATAATTTTAAATTCATTGTTAAAAGCCCAGTTAACATGTTTTTACACTGAATAGTGGACTTAAAGGCTTTGAATGGGTGTAGTAGTGTATTTTATTTCATTCTTCATACCTGCATGTGTATTTCTGCTAAATATTGTATCTCAATGGATGCTCCCTTGGCTTCAAAAGGTTTTTATTATGTTAAAATGTAGTTTGAAACAAGAACTAATTTCTTCCCCTAGTCTCACGTGGAAATGTATCTCTAACGTATTGTCTTATGTATTTTTCTCTTTCTCATGATGTACAGTTGCATTTGATGTAAAAGTTTCCACTGGAGAATAAAGCACAGCATAAGAAATGGGAATCTGGTTGATTAAAACAGAGGGATATTCAAAACTATAGAAGTTTTTTCACCCTTGCTGAATATGTTTATTGCCACGGTCGTTGCCATTTAAACAAGCAGAAACTGCTGCTTACTTAATAGTAGCAAGTGGTCTCTAGGGGACTTTGCAAAAGATTTCAAGGATACATAGTCATTCCATGAACCAAAAATATTTTGAAATTGCCTGAAAAAAATCTTAGCTCACTTATTTCTAAATGTGTTGGTAATTCTAAACCTAAATATAAATGCCAGCATGTAGTTAATGTTATATAATAAAAAACAAACTTAAATGAAAAGTCAGAAAGTATATCCAGTATAGGTGGTATCTTTATGTAGTCTTCCAGAATTTGTAAGTATATTCTTTGGAAAATGAGCATATATTTTATCATAAAAACAGTAGTTTCCCATCTCAGTTTATAAAGCCCATTTGAACCAGATATCCTACACACACAGTTATTTCACCATCAGGTTTTTTGCTCATTTACTCACTATGAACATCAGTGGGGGACACATAGGCACTTTGGATGAGTGATGAATTTGTGGAGGGCAAAAGAAACATATTTGGAAAAGTCCTTTTCTCTAAAGATTTCTCTGATTGCTGTGGCTAGGACTTCCAGACTATGTTGAATAAAAGTGGTGAGAGTGGACATCCTTGTCTTATTCCTGATCTTAGAGGAGATACTTTCAGCTTTTCACTGTTGAGTGTGATGTTAGCTGTGGGTTTGTTATACATGGCCTTTATTATGTTGAGGTATGTTCCCTCTGGGTTTCCCAGATGGCTCAGTGGTAAAGGATCCACCTGCCAATGCAGGAGACATGCATTCAATCCCTGTGTCAGGAATATCTGGTGGAAAAAGAACTGGCCATCCACTCCAGTATTCTTGCCTGGACAGAGGAGCCTGGAGGGCTACAGTCCATGGGGCTGCAAAGACTGGATACAACTGAGCAACTGAGCACAGCACACTGGGTACTCGGCCCATTTTCTGTAGAGTTTTTATTATAAATGGGTGTTTATGATTTGAATTTTGTCAAAAGCTTTTCAAGCATCTATAGAAATGATCATATAGTTTTTTATTCTTCAATTTGTTGATGGTGTACCCCACTGATTGTTTTATGGATATTGAAAAATCCTTGCATCTCTGGGATAAATCTCATGTGATCATGATGTGTGATCCTTTTAATGTATTGTTGGGTTCAGTTTGCCAGTATTTTGTTGAGGATTTTGCATTGATGTTCAGTGAGTGATGATCAGTGAGAATTGGCATGCAATTTTGTTTTTTGCTTGTGGTGTCTTTCTCTGCTTTTCTTCAAAGATTTAATAATATTCTCATGGTAGATTGTTGCCCATTCCAGTTTGACATTCTAAACTATCTTCCCTTTTCCAGCAGTGGGAGAGAAGACACTCTCCAGCTCTTTGGGCACCAGTATTAGGAGTGGAAAGGGAAACACAGCAAAGGACAAATTGAACAAAATGTGATTCTGTGCCTCAGGGAGCTTGTGATCCAGAGGGCAGGCAGACAGTTCTTTGATTTGTTGTCTTGTGAAATAGTGAAGTTTTGTAGATGTTAAAAAGAGGAGGAGGAAGCTAGTAATGCAGGCAGAAGAGAAAGATTTGTAAAGCCCAGTGTTTCAGTAGGGGATAAGGATGCAGGAGCATTTCAGTACATTAATGTGATTTATGTTCCATATACATGCATTAATTGATTCTTACATCATGCCCCATTTTCCCTTGTGTCTTGCATCAACGTTAAGTTGAAAACAAGTCCATATTTGCTTTTTATTCAGCAGTGAAATATACTTACTTTCTGTTGATTTCTATGCTAACTTCTACTGATTTCAGATTATATGAAAAATCTCTTCCTCAAGTAGCCAGGCATTTTTATCATTTATATATAAGGCTAACAAATAACTTTACATTTCTTTTATCTTGAGTATTTGAATGCAGTGTTTATTTCATACCATAAAATATAATTCTTTCTAGGGTAAAAGTATTTTTTCTTTCTTTCTTTTTTCAGTTTGACTGTCAGTCATCTATTTTTTTTTTCAAAATATTTTACAACTAATTGTGTTAGTCTGCTTGGGCTGCTATAACAAAATACCATAGATTGGGTGAGTTAAACAACAGACATTTTTTCCTCATGGTTGTAGAGACCGAGAAGTTCAAGATCAAGGTGATGGCAGATTTGGTTCTCAGTGAGCTTTGCAACCTTTTTGCTGTGTCTTCACATGGCAAGGAGGGAACATTCTCTCTTCCTTTTATTGTAAAGCCTTTAATTCCATCATAAAGGCCCTACCTGCATGATCTCATCTAAACTGAATTATTTTCCAAAGATCCCATCTCCAAATTCAGTCAGTCACATTAAGGAATAGGGCTTCACAATTTAGTCCACACCATTGAAACTGAAAACAACAGCAACAACCCTGATTTTTCTTTAATTGCTGCATTAATTCTCTAATGCTTTTGTCACGTGAAACTTGAAAAATGAGAGATTCAAGCGTATACTCTAACTGAAAAGGAGCTGTATACTTTTTCTGTATATTTCATATTTTCAGCACTCACTTGGCTATGCATGGTAAGTATATATTTCATATAGACTTGCACATTTTTCCAGAAGCTGCTTTGGCTTGTTTAGTTTTAAATAAATCATTTCGTTTTTCAAATATGTAAGAATGACGTGTGCAGGAAGAGTCGAGCTCAGGTGAAAAACAGAAAGCGATATAAATACTGTGCTTGTTCCTACTCTGGAAGCCTCGGCTCATTCAGCATTTCTTTGAATTTTTCATACATATTTGCTACTAATTTAGTTTGAATGTATGAAGACCAAGGATGCTATTTTCATTGGAATTCCTGAGGACATTGTGTATATCCCTTGTTTCAGTATCAGCTTTCTTCTGTGATGCTTCTTCCCCTCACAACTATTATAAATCCTCTTCCTTCCTTCTTGTATTTGCTGCTCTATTTCTCCTTATTGTTTTCTCTTCCCAACAAGGGCTGAATATGAATAATTGAATGGCAAGTAGTTTTTAGTTCAGAGTGGCTGGTTTAGTTCTAGCTGGCTGTCTTGCCTACAAGTATCCTTGGGATGGAATAGTTTAGCCTCAGGGCTAATTCTTCTGTTTTGGAATAGATCAATGGCCCAAAAATCGCAATAACAGAAGCTTCAGCACAAGTTCTATAAGCTGTAGTGGAGGAAAAATCCCTGGTATCAATTATGATCTATTTTCTGATCAAAACTTTATTCTAAATGACAAACGTGTAAATATCCCTAATGGTTCATTTCTCAGTCTCTACTGACTTTTACATTACTAGGTAAACTATCAGTGTGAATCTTTCTTCTACCACTCTGGAGCTGATGATTTGGAAGAAATCCAAGTACCATTTTAAATAAATGCAGTTAAATAGTGGGAGACCTAAGTCTTCTTCATATCCCTTAATACCATTATATGTTTTCAGGCAGAAAAGTCTTAGATATACTTACTCTTTTATTTTTGGAACAAACATAGTAAATATTTATGTATGCCAGTCATATAATAGATTTTGCATTTTTTCCGTATATCTAAGCATGTCACTTGATTAGTTTTAAATACCAATAATTCATCTAATCTTTTCAGAAGCCCCATTTTAGGCCATGTAACATTTACGGAATCACAAAGCGTATTATAGAGGAGGTGGTTCCCTTACATTACTTAGACAACCAATGACAAATAGAAGGTCATTTTCTGATTTAAGGGGTCACTTTCCTTTCTTCTGTGGAGGGCCACCATCCCGCCCACTGCCCCTCCCCTAACACTTCTCTGAATAGTCTCAGTGAATGGGCCAGCACGCCTCTGTTTAGGCCTCAGGCACTCTTGGTGCAACACTTGAAAAGAGCAGGTGCAGGTCAGAAGTGAATGGGATAGCCCAGGATCACTGCTGGGAAACATGTGCACGCAAGTCTCAAACTAATCTGGGAATGACTTCAGACAAAGAAAACAAAGGAACACTTTAGGGTCTAAATCACCCACTTGACAGAGGAGGGCTCCAGGATGAGAACGGCTGTAAGGACTAGTTGCTTCTGTTTTCCTTTCACTCAACTTCTAGTGCATTTTAGAGATGAAAGACAAAACTCTGGTCATCTGAAAGTCAGAAAGTTTCCTAACCTTTAAATGAATCCTATATGGGGCTATTCATCATATATATCTTCCTTCTTTCTAGAACTCTGTACTTATACAACTCAGCTTCAATTTAGACTATTGCTGTTACTGTGGCCTTCAAAGTTTCTTTATTGAGAGGATGCAGTCTTCAAGTCCCTCCCCAATGTATGGTTTGATTAAATATTTCTCTTTTGTGATATGGGCAAAATAAATCTATTTGGAAAAAATTATATCTATTAATGTTTTGTATTTATAGAAATACAAGAATATAAAACAATATGGTAAAATATGAAAATAATACAAAGTTAAAGACAGGAAAAGAGTAAATATGAATAAGAGGTGAGGATAGTTTGAGTGTAATATGTAAACCACAGGGTATTATGTAGTCTCTAAAAATTCACAAGCCATCAGGGAAGCCCCACATGCTAGTAAGGTAATGCTCAAAATCCTTCAAGATAGGCTTCAACGGTACATGAACCAAGAACTTCCAAATGTAGTTTCAGAAGCTGGATTTAGAAAAGGCAGAGGAACCGGAGATCAAATTCCCAACATCCTTGGATCATAGAAAAAGCAAGGGAATTCTAAAAACACATCTACTTCTGATTCATTGACTACGCTAAAACCTTCGACTGTGATCACTGTTGTGGATCACAACAAACTGTAGAAAATTCTTAAAGAGATGGGAATACCAAACCACCTAACCTGTCTGTGAAGAAATCTGTATACAGGTCAAGAAGTGACAGAACCAGACAGGAACAACGGACTGGTTCCAAATTGGGAAAGGAGTACGTCAAGGCTGTATATTGTCACCCTGCTTATTTAACTTATATGCAGAGTACATCATGAGAAACGCTGGGCTGGAGGAAGCACAAGCTGAAATCATGATTGCAGGGAGAAATATCAACAACCTCAGATATGTAGATGATGCCACTCTAATGGCAGAAAGCTAAGAGGACCTAAAGAGCCTCTTGATGAAGTGAAAGAAGAGGGTGAAAAACCTGGCTTAAAACTCAACATTCAGAAAACTAAGATCATGGCATCCAGTCCCATGACTTCATGGCCAATAGATGGAGAAAAAGTGGAAAGTGTGACTGGTTTTATTTCTTGGGCTCCAAAATCGCTGCAGATGGTGACTGCAGCCAGGAAATTAAAAGATGCTTGCTGCTTGGAAGAAAAGCTATGACAAACCAATACAGTGTATTAAAAAGCAGAGATATTGCTTTGCCGACAAGGGTCCATATAGTCAAAGCTATGGTTTTTCCAGTTCAGTTCAGTTCAGTCGCTCAGTCATGTCCTACTCTTTGCGACCCCATGAACCGCAGCATGCCAGGCCTCCCTGTCCGTCACTAACTCCCTGAGTCCACCCAAACCCATGTCCATTGAGTCAGTGATGCCATCCAGCCATGTCATCCTCTGTTGTCCCCTTCTCCTCCTGCCCTCAATCTTTCCCAGCATCAGGGTCTTTTCCAGTGAGTCAGCTCTTCGCATCAGGTGGCCAAATATTGGAGTCTCAGCTTCAACATCAGTCCTTCCAATGAACACCCAAGACTGATCTCCTTTAGGATGGACTGATTGGATCTCCTTGCAGTCCAAGGGACTCTCAAAAGTCTTCTCCAACACCACAGTTCAAAAGCATCAATTCTTCTGCGCTCAGCTTTCTTTATAGTCCAACTCTCACATCCATACATGACCACTGGAAAAACCATAGCCTTGATTAGATGGACCTTTGTTGGCAAAGTAATGTCTCTGCTTTTTAATATGCTGTCTAGGTTGGTCATAACTTTACTTCCAAGGAGTAAGCGTCTTTCAATTTCATGGCTGCAGTCACCATCTGCATTGATTTTGGAGCGCCCCCCCCCCCAAAATAAAGCCAGCCACTGTTTCCCCATCTATCTGCCATGAAGTGGTGGGACTGGATGCCATGATCTTAGTTTTCTGAATGTTGAGCTTTAAGCCAACTTTTTCACTCTCCTCTTTTACCTTCATCAAGAGGCTTTTTAGTTCCTCTTCACTTTCTGCCATAAGGGTGGTGTCATCTGCATATCTGAGATTATTGATATTTCTCCCTGCAATCTTGATTCCAGCTTGTGCTTCCTACAGCCCAGTGTTTCTCATGATGTACTCTGCATATAAGTTAAATAAGCAGGGTGACAATATACAGCCTTGATGTACTCCTTTTCCTATTTGGAACCAATCTGTTGTTCCATGCCCAATTCTAACTGTTGCTTCCTGACCTGCATATAGGTTTGTCAAGAGGCAGGTCAAGTGGTCTGGTATTCCCATCTCTTTCAGAATTTTCCACAGTTTATTGTGATCCACACAGTCAAAGGCTTTGGCATAGTCAAGGAAGCAGAAATAGATGTTTTTCTGGAACTCTCTTGCTTTTTTGATGATACATCGGATGTTGGCAATTTGATCTCTGGCTCCTCTGCCTTTTCTAAATCCAGCTTGAACATCTGGAAGTTCACTGTTCACCTATTGCTCACTTTTTCCAGTAGTCATGTACAGATGTGAGAGTTGGACCATAAAGAAGGCTGAGTGCTGCAGAATTGATGCTTTCAAACTGTGGTGCTGGAGAAGGCTCTTGAGCATCACTTGAACAGTAAGCAGATCAAACCTGTCAGTCCTAAAGGAAATGAATCCTGAATATTAATTGAAGAACTGATGCTGGAGTTGAAACTCCAGTACTTTGGCTACATGATGGATGAGCTAACTCATTGGAAATACCCTGGTGCTGGGAAAGATGGAAAGCAAGAGAAGGGAGCGACAGAGGATGAGATGGTTGGATGACATCACTGACACAAAAGGACGTGAGTTTGAGCAAGCTCTGGAAGGTAGTGAAGGACAGGGAAGCCTAGTGTGCTGCAGCCCATGGGGTTGTAAAGTCAGACACAGTTTAGTGACTGAATGACAACAATTCTTGCAATAACCAATAACCATGGAGTATTTTTTTTTTTATGATTTCTGATGCATAGAAACTATTGATACAAAGTTGATATTATGAGTTATCAGAAAGCACAAGCTAGAGTTGTAGACCTATTTGATACCTTTTTTTCTTTTAAAGTGAAAGTGAGTTTATTTATAAAGATACACATTCCACAGGCAGAATGCAGTACCTCTTTGAAGGTGCAAGTGGCTCTGAGATATGAGGTGACTTATACCTTTCTAATCACCCACAAAACTAATTTTTCTATTTAAATTTTATTTTTTTATTTAATTTTTTCTGTTTAAATATTTATATTTGCGATTTAAGGTGAATCATGCTGTAATGTCAAATGGAAGCATTCTGTTTCTTGGGTAATGTAATGGGAGACAATTACAGTTAGGGAACAGAATGTAAATGTAGTAAATGCTGACAACTTAAAAGTAATTCTGTAATGGAGAGAATCTGGGTTATGAGTGGGGGTTAGGTGGTGGAAGGATGTGGCATGGTACGAATTTTTTCACTTCTAATACTTAGGGTCTGAGTAATATTGCCTAAAACCTATGGATAGTCCAATAGAATTATTATTTTTTTTAACACTTATTTTTTTGAGGTATAGTTGATTTCCAATATTGTGTTAAATTCTGTGCAGCAAAGTGATCAGTTATTCATACACACACACATTCTTTTTCATATTTTTTCTATTGTGGTTTATCACAGAATATTGAATATAGTTCCCTGTGCTGTACAGTAGGATCTTGTTCTTTAACCACATCTATCTATCTTTCTATCAATGCATGTGTTAACCCTTAAATCCCAATCCATCTCTCCAGTGCCAATAATACTACTACTACTAATTAGAGTATTATTTGTTAAAATGAAAATAATGGAAAAGTTAAAAGTCAAATTATAGCAAAAGTTGGAAGAAGAGAGAGAAAAAGATAGATGGGTTTATGGTGGAGGAGAGGAAAGGCATACATGGGTGCTGATTTCTATATAGCTCATCGAAAGAGTGAGTGGTACTCCCTACAGCTGAAAAATCAAGAAATGGAAGTGAAAACAGAGTATTTCAAGTTCTGAACATGACCAAAACGAGGCATATAAAGAGAAACTGGAGAAAAAAATTGTACTTCCATGGAATAAAACTGGGTAGGGAATGAGAGGAAACATTTGCTTTTAATTTTATACCTTTCCATACTTATGCATTACTTTTATATTTTCAAAGAGGTGATGAGCAGTTCACTGGATATATCATGTGCGAAACTATGGACCATCTTCTGAGTAGTCAATAATATTTTAATGTGTCTGAAGACAATACAGATACTTAGCACACACATTTTTCTAAATGAGATTTTGGAAGAAATTCAGGTAAGTGTAAATAAATTACAAAAGCATAATTTTTTTTGTAAAATCAGTTCATACAGTTGTTATAAAGGTAATTAAGAGTATGATAAAGTAGTTTGTGAATTTTAAATGGTAAGAAAGTTATATGCTTCTATTATTTATTAAGATTGTCTTTGAAATGTTTTTCTAGGGAGAAGTAAATATTTAATAACTTCATGAGAAAAAATGGTTTGAAAATTATGCTTCCATGGATTCTTTTAACTCATGCTCTGAAATTCATTATTCAGCAGGCATGGGGCTGGACCAGCAAAGGTTTAATTTTTTAAAGTTTTATTTTATATTAATCAACTAACTACACTCCAGTGTAAAATAAAATTAAAAAAATAATTACACATTTGCTGGTCCAGCCCCATGCCTGCTAAATAATGAATTTCAGAGCAGGGGCCAAAGGAATCCATGGAAACATAATTCAAAAACCATTTTTCTCATAAAGTTATTATATATTTACTTCTCCCTAGAAAAACATTTCAAAAACTATCTTGATAAATAATGGAAGCATGTAACATTTTTTTTTCCAATTAAAACAATGTTGTATTAGTTTCAGGTATACAGCAATGTGATTCAGTTATACATATACGTGTATCTATCTATTCTTTTTCAAATTCTTTTCTCATTTAGTTTGTTAAAGAATATTGGGCAGAGATCCCTGTGCTATGTTGGTTATCTATCTTAAATATAGTAGTGTGTACATGGCAATGGAAAACTCCCAGTTTATTCCCCCTCCCTGCCACAACTCTTCTCCCCTGGTAATCATAAGTTTGTTTTCTATGTCTGTGGGCGTATTTCTGTTTTGTGAATAACTTCATTTGTATTTGGTTGTTTAGCTCCACATATATGTGATATCATGTGCTACTTGTCTTTCTCTGATTTCCTTCACGTATTATGATCATCCCCAGGTCCATCCATGTTGCTGCAAATGGCATTATTTCATTCTTTTTAATGGCTCAATAATATTCCCTTGTATATGTATAACAAATATGTAATTTTTAAAGGCATCTAATTTATTATAATGCAAATGATAGGAGAAAGCACTTTGAGAAACTGAATAAAAAGTAACTGGTACAGGTGACTAAAAAATAGTACCACTTTCCCTGGTCTTCTCTCTCACTCTCATTAAAAAAAAATAGTTTCACAAGTAAAATACAAATTCTTAGTGTAAGTTTACTGTCTGTAGTACAGAGTGGAGAAGAACTGGCTTAGGTGCAGCACCTGAGTTTAACATACATGACACATACACACTCCAGCAGCACCAGTAACCAGGTGACGATAAGCAAAACATGTCATCCCTACTGAGACCCACAACTCTATCATGGTCAGATGACAGTTTGTGTGTTGGCTTCAGGTCTCAAAGTTGAAATTTTATTTAATAAGCTGATTGACAAATTAGATTATTTTCAAGGAGACTAGGGTGCTCAAGTAGCAGGGAATCATATTCTAATAATTTGGTGTTTTTTAAACAAACTGAAAGAGTTCATGACAGAAGTAGATATAATGAAAGCATCAGAAATTTAGGCTACTGACTGAAAGTTACAGGGTGGCAGAATATGGTTTCAAAACTCTCAAGAAAGTGAACTTGTCATTAATCATGTTTAATATAATTATAATTGCTCTTTATTGAGAACTTGTATACTAAACTTTTAAATCCCTTTAATCTGTCATTCTTTCTAATCCTTGCAACATCCCTGAAAGAAAAGTATGGGTAAATAACCCCATCTTACAGGTGAGAAATATAAACATTCAAGATTATTTGTCCTGCTTATGATCTCACAGGCTGTACATGGCAGGGAATCGAATCTCAGCTCTTCCAAACTTTGAACTCCCAAATAAGAAGATGAAGTCATAGTTTAATATACTCAGGTTACCTATGTTTGGAAGAGGATCTGAGTTAGATAACATTAGTGGTTTTGTTTTCTTTTTTTAATGTTAAGTACATGTTTAATGATTTTCTTCAATCTTAGGTTGGAACCAGATTGACATGACCTGTTAATAGTTATAGTTGCCTTATTTAATGATAGAGTGTAGGAAGATCAGTCCTGTTTGCCACCTAGTGGAGTTTGGATGTTATCATGTTGGGAGTTAGAAAAAAGTATTTTGGTCTTACTTAGTGGTTGTACAAAGAAACATCTAGAAATGCATGAATTCCTGCCAAACATTGTTTGTTTGTTTTCTTGCTTGCTTGCTTTTTCAGAGAAGTTTTTTATAAAGGCACATAATTCGTGGGCAAAAGTACTATCATGGGTGCTCACAAGGTGATTGATAGCCTCATGCAATGTTTGGAGCTAATGACTCAGCTGTAAATAACCTCTGTGTATCTAAAATTCGAGCCCACTATGCTTGAGTACTTGTGGAAACAGTGATAGTTGAAGCACAACAGAAAAAGAAAGCTTGATCCACAGAGGGGACTTCTTTTCTTTTCCATCCAAATTCTTAGAACCAGAAAGAGAAGGAGAATGATGTAGTCTGAGGTCAGATAATCATGTGGCAAATAGCAGAAAGTGCAACAGAGAGAGAGAGATCTTTTCTCTTAAAGAGTCCTTGCCCTTTAAACCATAGTGATTGCTGATTATTACTAGTAGTCGTCACTGGAGAATCACTATTTCAAGTGTGAAGCAGTAAGATTCTGAAATCTTTCTTTTAGATAGGACAGACTGAGAGGGTGAGATCCCATTCAGGAGGATGGAGAAAAATATTTCAAGCAGTGAAAAGAAAGCAAAAATATTCCCTTACTTGGATATTTTTGCCTACATTCTTGACAATTTTGCCAAACTCCCTAAGAGTCATACTGGTTGTAGTAACTGTAGCTAAACTATGGACTGAGACAAGCCAATGTGAATAGCTGAACCTGACAGATGGCGACAACCTTGGTCTAGTATAGCAATCCTGATCTAAATGAAAAAGAGAATCTGATACCTTCCAAAGCACCTCTGAAGCTTTAATCAATCACTAGAATGTTAGGCTTTGGCAAAAGAAGAGATGTTAGAATTTTGAAGCTGACTACATGACCCAAATAAAAAAGGATCAATTTTTATTAGGAATGGAGCCTGGTAGTTTTGCATAGTAATCCAGAATTTCCTTGACAAAATTTGAGTAATGAATTAGCTCCAGTGGAAACTGGGCAATTTTTTGTGTGTGTGTGTGACTTAAACATGATGCACAAGAAGCTTCAATCAATAATACTTGCGTTGGAGAACAGTTTTTAAGTAGGCAAGCAGTGCGTATAATACTGTCATGTGTGTATAATTATCTCAGCATGCGAACGGGTGGAAAACAATCTTCAAGTAGCAGAAAATTAATAACCTTCTATTTCATTGTTCAGCGTTTTCCTCTAAGTTGTGTGGGTTTCATTTCCGTTTACCCTCATTGCTTGAGATTGTCTTAAAAGTATAAGCCTGACATTGCCTTAAAAGTATAAGCCTGACATTGCTCATTACAGCTTACCTTCCCTCAACGGTGAGCTCAATGCTGTTGAAAGTGAAATATTTTACTTATCAGTGTCTAGGAAGGCTAGTTACAAGGAAAAAAATTAATCAGCCTAGCTAGTATATGGAAATTCTGTGTATATATAGATTTAAGAGTCTAACCCAAATGAATTCTTTTAAATTAGATACCAAAGTATATATTTGGGAAAGAAGTATGGAACTGTTCATTTCAGATGAGAAGATTTTAACCTTTGCTGAGATTACTGAACTAAGATACTTGCTGTTTTGGAATATATGTTTATTATTAATAACTGTGACAAGAATATATGGTTCATAATCAAAGATTATATTTTACCTCATGGTTATTTCTCTTTGGAGGAAATATTAGCCTCGAATAAGGAAGTCAAGCAAGGACAACATGTACTGGAAATCATGAGTGTTATGCTGGCATTTTCAAGTTTCCAGCTGTTTCATGTGTTTTATAACAATAGGACAAACTGTAAGAGTAGTGCTATGTGCATTAAAGCTTGTTTCATTTCTAGTTTGTGAATGACAGGTATTTATTGATTTGCTTAAGACATATAGCAAGATGGAAAAATATTCATTAAAAGCTCCTAGCCCCTTGAAAAATATTTTAAAAGAATTCAAAACTAAATTTGGCAGTGTGTGGGATCCAACTACATTTCTTACCAACTTCCCACGCTGGTGAATTGGACAAAACCAGCCATACTTTTTTGTTTTGTTTTGAGGAAAGAAACACAGATTTCCTATATTTTACTAGATGGTAGGGCGCTCAATTCCCTGCTCAATCTCCTTTGTGATGTCTATTTTCTGTACCCCCAGCTCTAGCTGACACACAAATTCAGTGACATGTGGCCTTGTTCCACTGATGGGCAGCCAGTGTGTTTTTAGTCATTAAGCTTGCTCCTGAAACCAAGGGAGCCCGAGGCAATCACCCGTAACTTGATTTTTCACCCCAGAGACCTCACAGACACGGCATTTGGGGCTGTAGGCAATTAAGACAGTCTACAATGAAATCAATAATATTTGGGGGGGCATTAAGTATATTTATAAGTGTTGTGCCACATGTGTTTGTTTCCTGCCCACAAAATCTGCATCTTTGTGGATGAGAAAGTACACACAGGCAGCTTGTTAATTCTATAAGAAGAAATTGCAAAGAGGAGGGTGGTGCCGTGGAGCTGTAACAACTGGGAATTATTTGTAGGAGAAAAGGCTTGAGCAGAGCACACACTCCCATGTCTCCACACCTCCACACTCCTGTGATCAGTATGGCTGGGAATTTAATTGGGCGCTTGCAGTTCCAATAGGAGAGATCTTATGATGTGACCAGGGTATCTCTCTGTCACTGAAAATGCTAGGAACAATTCTGAGATGGCATTGCTAGAATCTGAAATGCAAGTTGTCTTTGAAATAAGTGCCTTTATATTCTCTAGTGGCCTGAAATATGACGTAGGCTGATGGGGTGTTGGTGAGACCTTTCTGTATTCTGCAGACCCCATTATGGATGATGGGATATGGCAGAATAGTGGCAAATCTAACTGCTCTGAATGTGTGCCTGTGTGTGTGTGTGTGTGTGTGTGTGTGTGTGTGTGTGTGTGTGTGTGTTAGGAGCATTCAGTTTGGAGTTGTTTTTCTACCTCTTTTCTGCTCCTTGTTTTTATTTTATATATCTCTGACCTCAATCTTTCATTTGAGTTATCCCACAAAACTTAGATCCAATATGATACTCTTAGGGATAAATCTCTTATATTCCATCAATTTAATGCCCTTAGCTTGTTGAGGATTAGAAAACTGGAATCTGTTTTGTAAATTCTAAAATCCAGCTACATCTTTAAGCCGTTATGAAAATGCCTTATTTTCCTCCTTGGTAAAGAGAGACTTTCCTTATGGTAAAGTGAGTTATTTTGGTCAGCAGATACTGTATACATCTCCAGGAGGGCTCTTAATCAGAAGGACAAGAAAAGATAATTGTGTTAACCTCCTGGATTCTCTGCTTTGCATGAAGATGTGAGGATTGCTTGACATATTTCAGAACTTCTGAGCTTCAAAAAACCCTGCAACTGCAGTAATTGTGAATCAGGTTCTTGTGACGAAACAAATGTTTCACAGTTAATTGCCAGGAGATTCACTTCTTTATATTGTGTATATGTTTTTTGTTTTGCTTTGTTGGATGTTTTTGTTTATTGCGCTCTGCTTTTAGTAATTTTTTAAAAACAGCTATTTTATGAAAAGCATTGCTGTATAAGAAATTTGTAGTAAGGTATTGCTGAATCTGAATTATGTTAGCTTTCATCTAGCTTTATTTATTTTTCCATCTATTTATCTGATCTTCAAGTACTGATTGCAGCCACCATAAATTCTCATTTGCAGAGATGGATGTAGCAATGGCTAAAGCATGGAACAAAGCTTAGAAGGAGTGTCTGTGTTTGTCTGTGGGCGGTGTTTGTGTGTGTGCATTCAAGATGTCTTGATCCAGTTGCATATTTCTCTGGGGAATTCTCAGGCAATTAAGTCAACCTATTACAAATAGAGCCCTCTCCAGTACATTCTGATTTGGTAGGAGAATGGGTAATTCCTGTTAATGACTAGTACATCTGTTCAATTATATTGTTTTGTATTGATGCTTAATTAGGTGTCAAGTTGGAGAGGGAGATGGTGAAAGCATGATTCCCTTTTAAATGTCAGAGACGCTTCCTGAATTACCTGTCTTTTTAACATACACAGAACATTTTGACAGGCATTATGTTCTTTTGACCTTAAAACATTTACACTGTCTTGGAGAAGTGTAATGTTCCCTAGAAAGTGAGCTGTAAGTATTGGAGCTGGTTTGCCGTGAGTGTCACTCATGTCCCGTTTCATGTGGAGTGACCCGTATCAACCTTTAGCTGGCAACAGAGGGGAGCTTCCCATGGGTAATACAGTTTTTGTTAAATAGCCTTCTTTTCTCTGGGAGGTTTTCATTAGAAAATAGTGCCCCAAATAAAGCTGATGCTGTATTGTTTAAGAGTATAACTTGCTTTTTTTCTAGGTGTATTTAGATATAAGCAAATGGAAGACCAATTGCATATTTTTTTTTTAAATGGTAAGATCACACTGAACCTATTTCTAGAATATAGATGGACTAATGTGTAGATTTATTCACTGAATAATAGTGAGTATTTATAAATCTAACTCTTGAGAACAAAACAGGAAAAGATCTGTAGTAGAATGGAGAGTGTCTAAGGAGCTGAATAGTATTTGTTACATTATCTGGGGAGTTACGAGAGTACCACAGTATAAAAGCCTTTTTAGCTAGCTTGTAGGTGTAATTTTCATTTTTTATTGATGTCAGTGGGTGCGTTGAGGCCAAAGATTATTACGCTTTACTTGATAGCTCATGCTATGTCACAAGGCAGTATGATGTGTTCTGATAAAATTATGTATTATGTATGAGATCCTGTAACAATTAAAAAGGGAGAATTGACAGCACAGAAATTAAGTCCTTAAAAATGAATCATGATAGTCAAGGCTTGCTTGACTAGAAGACTGATCTTGTTTAAAGTGTTTGGAGTGATTTTTTGTGAACTGTGGTTTTCCAAACAAAGGAGAAGAAGGTTAATATGATATTCAGGAAATGAATAAAGAGTTGTTGATTGTAGTAACTTTGGTTAGAAGCCTCTTGCCAAGAGTCATGTGATTTAAGGCAGTCTAGTTATAATCCAGCAATTCTCAGGTCTGGTCTATTCTTTGTTTGGTATTGTTCTTATTAGTAAAATTTCTTTCTAACTATATCTTAAGGTTGTAAAATATAAGAATATATAAAGGAAACTGTAAGCCATCTCTTGACTCTGGACACAGTAAAATTTAATCATCCATTGTAGTTTCTTTACAAGTCCTCCCTTTCACAAATTTCATCACTATTTCAGGTTTTGATAGTGCTCAGGAATATTATTTGTAAACTATATTCTAAATTTGGATAAGGTTATTTTCTCATGATTTAGGTAAGATTTCTACTTTGCATCATATATTGCCATAATTTTATACTGAATGAGATTTTCCCTTACTGAATTTATTTCTTTTTTCTTGTATCAATTCTGTAAGTTATTGCTTAGAGAACTAATTTGTGCACATCTTAAATGCAGTGAGGAATCTCACACTTATTTCCAGAAGGCTGAACACATTTTTTGAGGCATGATTTGGCTCCTAATGTCTTAATCTTTATAGTTTATTTTGTATTAATACTTATGTTATATATATTTTTGAGAATATTGTCTTAGAATGGAAGTTAAATGTAAGTTAATGCTGTAACTGAGCATACTTTTTGTAATATACAAAAATATATTCTAATGATAATAATACAAATCAAATAACTACAGTTTTTTTATTAATTTGTTTAATGTATAAAATTGGAGACCAGTTTATTTCATTTTCTTTTTCTAATAATAGAATGTTTATTAAACATAGAAAAAGTACTGAGGGGGATTTTAATCAAAGGATGAAAATGACAAACAGTTGTATAACATTCCAGGCCTGTAGCCTTGTAATGAAATTGCAGATTAAGCATCTCCTAGAATTTCGTTATAATGAAAGTTATTTTTTTTAATCTTATATAGAACAAGTGATTTTGCAGAGGGCCTATGTATAAAGGGCACAGTAATCCCTATGTGGTGACTTGAAGTTGCAATTACTGGAAGACAGAGGAAGATAGAGTCAGTTTGACCAGGTAGGAGACTACTGCAATAGTCCATGCACTAGATGGAAAAGTCCTTAAAAAGAATGGCAGTGAGAATGGAAAGCAGGAAGGGATGGCAAAGAGATAATAATTTAATAGAATTAACATTAATTCATTAAACATTTAATGAATTCATACTAGCTGTCAGGCACTAGTCACTTTGATTGTTGCCATGAAGCTAAGTGTTTAATGGTGAGCTTGTTGACAAATAATTACTGTGAAATTTAATACCATTGTAATATTATAAATAAAGTGTATGATATCCAGGAGAGATTTGCTGAGAAATTAGTATTTGAATTTGGCCTTACAAGGAATTTTCCAGGAGAAGGATTTCAAGGAAGAGATGTTTCCAGTAGAGAAAATAGAATGCAGAGAGTTTGTACATTAGGAAAAAAGAGTATGTGATGTTGTTGGTATTGTGCTATACCTAAATTATTTCAACTTTCTGAATTTTTATACAAAATGATGTTTTGTTGAACTCATGTTATTCTGGAATGAGAATGATATAAGATCATTATTTATTACGTACAGCAAAAGAGAAAATATTGATAGAAAAAGGATTGGAAATATAGGAGGTGCCAGTTTGTGGAAGCTCCTCATAAAACATTAAAATGTGAACAAATGGGATGTACCTGGAAATTTCTGGACAGAGAGTGAAACGATAAGTTCTGATTATTCTGAGTAACAAATTTGTAAGGCTTTAATTTGTTGTTGTTGCTATTATTCAATAATAGAATGCCAATCCCAAAGCAACTACCTAGGAAAATGAGACTGGATTAAAGCATTTGAAAATATGTAAAATAATACTTTCCTTGGAATTAATAGTCTCTAGAAATTTAAAATAAAAATGGTACATTGATTTGTTTAAAGTCTAAAAATGCAGAAATAGAGATATTTTGTTTCCACTTTAATTTTAGATTCTGCTTTTGACTGTGAATAAGATATCAGCTATGGTATCATTACTTTCCTGATTTATAGAACTTAATGAGCTTTTAAAAGTAATTTTAGCCATTGACAAAGCCAGACAATATTAAATAGTAACCTCATTGTATTTCTACACAATTTGTGTAGGTTCTTTTCTCCAAAGAATCTAAAAGTTACCCTAGTATTCAGTACTTTCAACTTCATAGGGAAAGTATGTATGCATATGAAAGTCACTCAGTTATGTCCGACTCTGCGACCCCATGGACTGTAGTCTGCCAGGATCCTCCATCCATGGACTTTTCCAGGCAAGAATACTGGAGTGGGCTTCCATTTCCTTCTCCAGGGGATCTTCCTGACCCAGGGCTCAAACCCAGGTATCCATGTTGCAGGCAGACTTTTGCCTGTCTGAGCCACTAGGGAAACCCTCCTTAGTCCCTTGTGTTGAAGTTTCTGCAAATGATGAGAAACATTCCCACCATCAAAACAGTTGAAGTTTAGGTAGCTGGGCAGATTGACAGTGGTGTGCAGTGCTAGATCCCACTTGGTGGAGATGGACAGTGTCCAGAATTTGTTACTCTGATTGCATTTCCATTTCTGATACAATGGCATCATCCCAGTTGGATTGTCTACTTTTTGCTCTAGGAAAACAATGATCCTTTTATTTTTCTCACTTCAAACTGACCTGACATAATTTTATGGACATTTTGTATGAAAATTCAGACATTTGAAATGTAAATTTTTTCCACATGACTTTAATTGAAACTTTATGGTCTCTGTGTCAGCCAACATTATGTTTACCTGATCTTCTCCATTCTATTAATTGTGAGTATCCTTAAGAAACAATAAGATCTTGATACGGACAGGAGGCGGGACAAAGAGGTGGTTTAGCTAGTGTGGTTGGGAATGTGTCCTTGCCCTGGGTTTTAAAGGAATGAGGAGAAATGAGAAGCCATGGAAAGCAAATTTGGTAGACAGAAGAAGAGTAGATAAGAACATGCTATTCAGTGACGGTGTCAAATTCTAGAGTGGCAAGTTTGAGATCTAAGTCTCTTATATCTCTGCTATAGCATTGAGCTATCTAGGAGAAGAGTTGGCTCAGGAGTTACTTGGCATTTGGGTTCATTTTCCATTTTGAAGGTCCAAGTGCTAAAGAATCTCCAATTCATTAGCTGAAAAGTTAGGGAGTAAAACCCGCAGCCAGGTTATAAAGCACTATCAAGACTACCTCCCCACAGTAGCTTGACTTCCCAGATCCTGTGTCATCCACTGTGTTCAATAGAAAATAACATGTATTGTTATGCAAATCAAACAATATGACCTTAGCCCTCCTTTAAATCTCCCTTATTAACCACATAGAACTCCTAAAGAGAAGGTGAAAGATGGTGGCCTAAGGTGTAGAAATATCATATGCTATGCCACTTCAGTATTTAGTACAATAAAATAAACTTATGTCTTTCACAGATATGTTCAGATATGAGTGTAGCTAAGATGTGAAGATGCACAAATATGAGCTCCACTTCTCTGCAGGGAACCAATTTCATGATTGCTGTAAACAAATTATCATTCATTTATTGGTATGTCATTAATCTACAAAGCAAAAATCAATGTTTTTCAAATCTTTGTCCACACTGAAAAGATGTATACTTGAATAGTAAAGATGAATGATCACTGTTTTTCTTAACAATAAATTGAATGTAAACAAGAATTCATAAAAATGAACATAGTCTTAAAAGTGATTTGATTTCATAATTCCATGAGAAATAGAGCAAGGCAATCATCTATCCCATTATAACCAGATTAAAGGCTGTATCAGTTTATAGAACTAGTAATTGTATATCTCAAAAATTGAAGTGATTATGTAAATAATATAAATAGTGCTTAGTTTAAAGTTTTTGGTGATAAACCAAAATTTTTCAGAGGTGCAAAAGTAAATTTTCATCTTTTTAGGAGAAATTCAATTGATTTTTAGAAATATTGCAGGTATTTTTAATATCCTTTCTTTTGGATACTCTTCTCTCACTCTTCCCAAATTCTGTGTGTCCCTCTTCCTCATTTCTTCTCGTGATTTCTTTATTTTCCTTTGAATCCATTAAATCTCTTTCAATTTCTTCTGTTTCATTTTCCTTCATTTAATCATTTCTACTATCAAGCTACTATGTTATAAATTCAGGGAGAGTTGTTAATAATGTTATTTCCCCTGGGCTTCCCAGTTCTGTGCACTCACCGATTTTTCTAATGAAGAGGAGAAATACTGTGATGGGTGTAATGGAGTCTCTTCCATTAATTCTGTTGCCTGCCCATTCATTGCACACACTTCTCCTTCTGTCAAATCGGAAGAGTGAACGTAGAGAATAAGACCAGCTTGGATGGAAATGAGAACACCTTTACCACAGTCCTGATAGAGACGTTTCCTTTAGATGGAAAGTATATATACTACTCTTGAATTTATCCAAAGATAGTCCCTTGGCCTTTTTGAAAAATCCAGCAGGAAGAATTGAGAGAGTCAAGAATAAGATTCTAATTTGAGCTCTGGCATTAATATAAAGATGAGTATATTTACTTCTTAAACTTCAGTTGTCTAAAAGAAATAGTAAAACCAAATGAACTTCCCATTGTAGTGACATTTTGCATGATGCACTTTGGGATCTCAGAGTAAGAATTTAAATAGATGTGCTTAGTTGCTTACTAGTGTCTGACTCTTTGAGACCCCATGGACCACAGCCCACCAGGCTCCTCTGTCCATGGGGATTTTCCAAGCAAGAATACTGGAGTGGGTTGCCATGCCCTCCTCCAGGGGATCTTCTTGAGCCAGGGATTGAACCCAGGTCTTCCACATTGCAGTCTGTTTCTTTACTGTCTGAGCCACCAGGGAACCCCAGTATTGGAGTGGATAGCCTATTGCTTCCCCAGGAGATCTTCCTGACACAGGAATCAAACCAGGCTCTTTTTTGTTGCAGGCAGATTCTTTACCAGCTGAGTTACCAGGAAAGCCCTTATAGAGATAGTAGAGGTCTTTAAACAAACCTTCATGACAATGGCCCAGCCAGGGCTTTTAGCAACTCCCTTTGAATCCACAGATGGACAGGAACACAGGAATTCCATAGATAAGTCCTTAACCACATTGTGAAATTGTTTGACTACTCCTTTGGTTCCCAGTCGCGCTCTATTTTTGTCTTTTGCTGTGTTATTGTCTCTAGTTGCTATTCTCTTCCTAGAGCCCCTGTTCTCTTTTTACCCAGCTTACTTGAACCTTTATTTCTATCGGCAGCTTCTTTGGTTCTTGGCTCCAACTTTCCTTTTGGACACTGGCTGCTGGCTCTTCTTTAATGTCCATAATCCAAAGAATCTGACTGAAGCCAGGCCCAGTCTACACTTAAACCCAAACCCAGGTTCTAGAACTTACCATTTGACCAGAAAAATATTTCTATTAAACTTACATGGGATGTTCATTAATCATTATTACCTGTTTGCCTTTAGTTGCTTGTTGATTGTTTTTTCTTTTTTTAATAGGAAGGAGAAGATAGAAATTCTCATTTTTCCCTTCACATACATGTATTTTGTTTTCCTTTTTTATTTTGTTTAAATTTTAGTATAAAGACAGATACAAGTAGGGCAGTCAGATGGCAACAACTATATTAACTGCATTCATTGTTCTTTTGCTAGGCATTAGAAACTGCATGTCTGAAGACAGTTGTTTTTATGAAAATTTTATAATTTTATTTGTAAATTTCAAAGTGATGATGATTAAAAATCAAACCATATAGAAACATATATGAAAGGTATTTTGGATGGTTGCCTAATATTTTATAAGATAAATATGCCATGATTTTTTTTCACCGGAAGAACTTTCTAATAGTTCTGCCCTTAAAACAAAAAGATTGTCAGTAAGATACAGTAAGCCCCCTTCATACGAACCTTCAAGCTGCAAACTTTCAAAGATGCGAGTGTGCGTTTGTATGTCTAGTCATGTTAGTTCACGTGTGTGGTGTACATTCTCATGTGCATGCATCCTCTCCCAGTGGTTGTGCTTTTGTGTACTTTACTGTACAGTTCTGTATAGAGTGCAGTACTATACTATCTTTGTTTCAAGTGTAGGATGTCTGGAAGCAAGCATAAAGGTAATGATGATGTAGCTCATACTGTCAAGAAGTGCCAAGTGATAACATTGGGAACAAAAGTGAACATGATTGAGAGAGAGGAGTGAGGTGAAAGGATGGTAGACATTATTTGTTCTTCTAACATGAATTGTTCAACCATCAGCATAGTTTTAAAGGACAAAATCATGGAATATGTGAAGTCCGCTGTGCCAATGATGTCAGCTGTAGTTTTGAAGAAGCATGGAAAAGTGATGGAGGAGATGGAGAAAATTCTCAGTGTGTGGATGTAGGATTAGCATCAGTGTCGAGTCCAACACAGCTTAATGCTGATTCAAGAGAAAGCTAAAAGCATTTCTGAAGACTTGAAGAAACACAGCGAAGAATCAGAGGGTATACCTTTTAATGCCTCCCATGACTGGCTCCTGAGAAATCTATATGAAGGTCAAGAAGCAACAGTTAGAACTGGACATGGAACAACAGACTGGTTCCAAATCAGGAAAGGAGTACATCAAGGCTATATATTGTCACCCTGCTTATTTAATTTTTATGCAGAGTACATCATGGGAAATGCTGGGCTGGATGAAGCAGAAGCTGGAATCAAGATTGCCGGGAGAAATATTCATAACATCAGATGATACCAACCTTATGGCAGAAAGTGAAGAAGAACTAAAGAGCCTCTTGAAAGTGAAAGAGGAGAGTGAAAAAGTTGGCTTAAGACTCAACATTAAGAAAACTAACTTTATACCATCTGATCCCATCACTTCATGGCAAATAGATAGGGAAACAATGGAAACAGTGACAGACTTTATTTTCTTGGGCTCCAAAATCACTTCAGATGGTGATTGCAGCCATGAGATTAAAAGATGCTTGCTCCTTGGAAAAAAAGCTATGACCAACCTAGATAGCATATTAAAATGCACAGACATTACTTTGCCCACAAAGGTCCATCTAGTCAAAGCTATGGTTTTTCCAGTAGTCATGTGTGGGTGTGAGAGTTGGACTATAAAGAAAGCTGAGTGCCGAAGAATTGATGCTTTTGAACTGTCATGTTGGAAAAGACTCTTGAGAATCCCTTGGACTGCAGGGAGATCCAACCAGTCCATCCTAAAGGAAATCAGTCCTGAATATTCATTAGAAGGACTGATGCTGAAGCTGAAACTCCAATACTTTGGCCACCTGATGCGAAGAACCGATTCATTTGATAAGACCCTGATGCTGGGAAAGATACAAGACAGAAGGAGAAGGGGATTGACAGAGGATGAGATGGTTGGATGACATCACCGACTCAATGGATGTGAGTTTGAGTAAATTCCGGGAGTTGGTGATGGACAGGAAGGCCTGGCTTGTTGCAGTCCATGGGGTTGAAAAGAGTCGGACACAACTGAGTGACTGAACTGAATTGAACTGAGGACTGGTTTCAGCAATTCATGGCTAGAGCTAACTTTCATAACATAAAAGTAAGTGACGAGGCAGCGAGTGCAGATATGTTAGTTGCCCGGGAATTTCCTGAACCGATTTGAGAAATTATTGATGAGGCATGTACAGTATTTACCCAAGCAAGATTTCTTTTTTTTAACTAGTTAATATATTTTAATTGGAGGATAATATGGTTTTTGCCATACATCAACAAGAATCAGCCATGGTTGTACATGTGTTCCCCCATCCTGAAATCCCCTCCCATCTTCCTCCCCACCCCGTCCCTCTGGGTTGTCACAGAGCACCAGCTTTGAGTGCCCTGCTTCTTGTATCAAACTTGTCCTGTCATCTATTTTACATATGGTAATATACACGTTTCCATGCTATTCTCTCAAATCATCTCACCCTCTCCTCCCACATAGTCCAAAAGTCTGTTCTTTACATCTGTGTCTCTTTTGCTGCCTTGCGTATAGGATCATTGTTATCATCTTTCTAAATTCCATATATATGCATTAATATACAGTATTGGTGTTTCTCTTTTTGACTTACTTCACTCTGTATAAATGGCTCCAGGTTTATCCTCCTCATTACAACTGACTCAATGTATTCCTTTTTATAGCTGAGTAATATTCCATTGTGTATATGTACTATAACTTCCTTATCCATTCGTCTGCCAAAGGAAACATAGGTTGATTCCGTGTCCTAGCTATTGTAAACAGTGCTTCAGTGAACACTGGGGAGCATGTGTCTCTTTCAGTTCTGCTTTCCTTGGTGTGTATGCCCAGCAGTGGGATTGCTGGGTCGTTTGGCAGTTCTATTTGCAGTTTTTTAAGGAACCTCCACACTGTTCTCCATAGAACAGTGTTGTACCAGTTTGCGTTCCCACCAACAGTGTAAGAAGGTTGCCTTTTCTCCACACCCTCTACAGCATTTATTGTTTGTAGACTTTTTGGTGGCAGCCATTCTGATCAGTGTGAGATGATACTTCATTGTGATTTTGATTTGCATTTCTCTAATAATGAGTGATGTTGAGAATCTTTTCATGTATTTATTAACTATCTCTATGTCTTCTTTGGAGAAATGTTTGTTTAGTTCTTTCATCTACTTTTTGATTGGATTGTTTGTTTTCCTGGTATTGAGCTGCATGAGCTGCTTGTATATTTTGGAGATTAATTCTTTGTCAGTTGTTTCATTTGTTGTTATTTTCTCACATTCTGAAGGCTGCCTTTTCATCTTGCTTATAGTTTCCTTTGTTATGCAAAAGCTTTTAAGTTTAATATGGTCCTATTTGTTGATTTTTGTTTTTATTTCCATTACTCTGGGAGGTGGTTCATAGAGGATCTTGTTGCGATTTTTGTTGTCAGATTGTTCCGCCTATGTTTTCCTCTAAGATTTTTATAGTTTCTTGTCTTACATTTAGATCTTTAATCCATTTTGAGTTTATTCTGATCAAGTTTTTAATGTGGAAGAGGATGCTAGGCCAAAGTTACATCAGTAAGGAAGAAAAATTGATGCCATCTTGTAAAGCAGCAAAGGATAGGCTAACTCTGTTGTTTGGTGGCAGTGCTTCTGGTGATATGAAGCTAAAGCCTCTCTTAGTTTATCATTCATAGAACTCAAGAGCCCTTAAAAACATAGCCAAGCGCTCTCCTCCTGTTTTGTAAGAGTAAGCCCGCAAACATGGGTTACACAGGCCATTTTCCAGGAGTGGTTTTTCCCATTGCTTTATCCCAGATGTAGAGAACTACTGCTTGGAGAAGGATGTCCCATTCAACATTATTTTGCTACTCAACAGTGCCCTGGGCCACCCCCCATTCATGGACAACTTTCATCCCAACATCAAAGTAGTGCATCCACCACTGAACACTACCATGCTTATTCAACCAATGGACCAAGGAGTTATAGTGACTTTCAAGAAATACCATTTACATTACAGTTGTTGTTAGGTGGTAAAGGCAAGTGATGAATCAGGAACAACTTTGTGACAATTTTGGAAGGATTATTACATTTACAAAGCCATAAAACATATTGACTTTGCTTGACATGCGGTTTTGGCTGTCACCAAGAATGGGATTTGGAAGAACCTTTGCCTGCATTTTGTTCATGATTTTTGTGAATTTGAGAAGTTAGATGAGTAGTTCAGAGAGGTCTTCAGCAACTTAGTGACCCTCAGTGAGAAGCTGGAGCTAGATCTGCAAGTGGATGACTTCGTGGAACTCCTTGTTCTGCACCACGAGGAGCTTACTAACCTGATGGGATTGGAGGCCCAGAGAAAGGATGAAGAGAGGCAAGAAGAAGAAGTAACTGAAGAGATTCACGACACAGGAAATGGTAAAGGGATTTTCTTTAGTTGAGGAGGCACTGTTAGTTTTTGAGTCACAGGCCCTGAATTTAGAATGGTATGAAGGTTGCAGTGGTCATTCAGAATGCAGTCCAGTGCTACTGTGTTATGTATAATGAGAAAAAAAGAGCTACTACTCATGCATCACTGGATCATATTTTTCAAGACGGTAGATAGAATTGAATCGCAGGGAACCTGTGCCATCAATATCAGCCATAGTGAAGTTGCACCTTGCCCTTTGTCTCCTGCTGCTGATGATTCTTAAGCTCTGACATCTCCCATCTCCTCTCTCCCCTCCATTCAGTGATTATTCTTGTCTATTCACTCAGTGCCAGCCTCTGTATGCCAGCTGCACTGAACTACTGTAGTTTTCAAGGTACTGTACTGTAAGATTAAACATATTTAATTTTTTGTTTTGTTTTATGTATTATTCGTGTCAAAAGTACTATAAACCTTTTACAGTACAGTACTGTATCGCTGATTGTGTTAGTTGGGTTCCTTAGGCTGTTTGTTAGACATAGGAACAAATTGGACTTTTGAACAGGCTCTTGGAAGAGAACTTGTCCATAGTATGTAGGGGACTTACAATGAGGAACACCTACTCCGGGAAGTATTTGGGTGAATTGACATGATCATTTTTTATTGGTAATGATATGAAAACCATCCATTAAGTAGGAAACTGGACTGCAAGCCTGAGGTGTATTCTTCTGCTGTTTTTAGAACTGAAATAATGTTTACTACCTGCATTAACTGGAAAAATAACTTGAGTTAAAGATTTAGTTGCAAGATGTTCAAAGGTGATATAAATGTCTATGAAGTTACTCTTTCCCTGATGTGATCAAGAGATAAGAGAGCATGATCTGGAACTTGAGGGCAATATAATATGAATAGTTGAAAAGACAGTTCTCTAGATAGCAAGAGATGTGGCAATGGGCTTTTTCTTTTTCCCTTTTTTTCCCTCTATACTGCAGTGACCTAAAAGTGGTATTGTGAATTCTAATGGAGCGCCTGAGCTCAAATTCCTTTGTGTTTTCTGAATAGTAATAATGGAGTCCATTCAGCCTCTCTTTTACAGAAGGAACATTTTCTGGGAAAATATACGGGATGTCAGGCCTGTGGGAGGCTGCTGAGTCACATATGATTCACAGATCTGGCTTCAGAAATCTTTAGATTTTTGTATTACAGTACAGGGTGGTCTGTTTCAAAATTGCTTGTTGAAATCCACATTGAAGTGTCTAAGTGGAGCATGAGGAACACTAACAGAGTAACTATTAATAAAAAAAATTAGAAGCCTGCAACAGCTCTTTTGGAATGTTGATTTTTAATTCATGCTGCTGGCTGCTTTGTGATTCCTTCCTGTTTCATGAAGATGATGAGTTCCACGGACATACCATCTTACTGTAGACCTCTGGAGCCAAAATCACCTCTTTGCATGAAGGCTTATGAAATGCTTCCTCCCTGTTTCTAAAATCACTGAATGAGATCAGTTTCTCATCTTCCCTTCTGATTGCAGAACAAGTATTTCAAATGTGGAAGATACAAAGTGAAAGTGAGTGTTCGTTGCTCAGTTGTGTCTTACTCTTTGCAACCCCAAAGTGTAGCCCACCAGGCTCCTCTGTGCATGGAATTCTCCAGGCAAGAATACTGGAATAGGTAGCCAGTCCCTTCTCCAGGGGATCATCCCGATCCAGGGATTGAACCCAGGTCTCCCAAATTGCAGGCAGATTCTTGACTGACTGAGCCACCAGGAAAGCCCTGAAGGATATAAACATCAGCACAAATGAGACTTTGAAGAGATTAACCATTGTATTTTAAAGTGTTTATATGTATAGAAATAATTTAAATTCAAGTAACCATCTTATCTTGTTCACTGTATGATAAAGGAAAATATACCTAAGACTTTGATTTTTTTAAACTTTTTGTTGATAATTGTGAATTATCTGGTAATAAAGATTTATTTTAACTAGAAAAATTTTTTTGTTTGTATTTAAATTGGACTTCTAAGTAACTATTCATACATAAATCATGCTTGACAGTGTTTTTTTTTTTTTTTTTTTTCTTTTCTTGGCTTTCATTCATTTTAAAATGTATTTTGGCCTCACTGTGCAGCTTACAGGATCTCAGTTCCTTGCCACAGGGGATCACACTGGGGCCACGGCAGTGGCAGTGCCAAATCCTAACCACTGCATCACCAGGGAATTCATACAATATTTTTAAAACTTATTAATGCATGACAAAGAAGCTTCAATTGGATTTCATTATATAAAGTGCAAACTTTTTCCTCTTTGATATTTTTTCTATTTAATTGCCTAGATTTTGACCCATCTTTCCACATATACTGCATCAAAGGTCATAATCTTACAATGTCATTGATTAAATAATTACAATTACGACATAATTTGGAAAATTAATTATTTGAATAATACATGTTCAAAATTGTGACCAAGGGACTGAAAATGATTTCTTTTCCTGTGTTCTTTGACATGTATATAAAATTTTCACCAATGGTTGACAGTCTTTGCAAGGAGTTATTTGATAGTGCCAAAAGTTGTAATTCTTTCACTGTTCAATAAGCATAAATTCATTGTTAAATGCAGTTCGCATTGTTAATTTCACTACGTTAATGGAAGAAAACCTATTTGGTTAAAAAAAGTAGTTCAGCTTTGTGTTTATATTGAGCTCAGATCAGGAAGGGCAACTGGTTGTAATCTCTACCCAAGAAGCAGTTTTCTACCTGGAATACATCAGAGAGAAGTGCCAGGGCAGTGAACAGACTGCTCAGGCAAAGAGGGTCAAAGAGAACCACATGTCTGTGAGGACAAAAAGGCTGAAAGCAATTAAATTGTAGTGTATTTTTTGAGCTGGGAAGATATGTACTATTTCAGATTTGAAAAACAAATTTATTTTCCTAGAATCCTGTGCTTAAACATTCAGGAATAAAAATGTTACCAATGGGCTTCTTTTAAAATGTTCCTTCTGATGGTCTTCAGAAAGAAAGTTATTGTTTTTCTAATTTGTGCATTAATAAATAAATTTGCATGAAAATCTTTTTGATTGATAAATTAACTCTGTCCTGGAATAGCTATCAGACAAATTACACTATTAGCTATCTTTAAAAGGAGCATCATACAAGTTGGTCTGGGCCCAGACTTTTGTATTCTTGCATTTGTTTGCTATCTGAACTTGCAGTATGAACACAGTGAAGGCCAGCTGAGAGACTCTTATTTTCCATTCATAGTTGAAGGATGTAATGTTGCTTCTAGAATATTTTATATTTAAAAACACATCAGGGCTGACTCTACATCTGACCTTCTACTACATGTCAAATCTTTGTGCATGTTGTGTATAATACGAGAGTCTGGCTATGTACCTAATGCTGAGGAGCCATGATGTTATGCTAATGAAAGCAGAAAAATTCATGGTTTTGTAAATACACAACTAATGCTTGTTTATTCGATAATCTGAATAAAACTTAATTTGAGGAAAAATTGTTACATAAATAGTCACGCATTTCTTTTTAGGAAGAAGATGCCTGGGTTTGCTCAGTTATAGTTTTTGAATTGTTATTTTCTAACTATAACTAATTATTTTCTTACTGTGTAAAAATAAAACTTTGGTAATTGTTATTTCCTCTATTTATATCAATGAAACACACTTAGAACCATAGGCCTATGAAAGTGTGTAAAAGTGAAAACATAAAACTTTTGTAAGTTAGGATGAGAGGAGAATTAGAGACTGCTATCTGGTGAGATAAGAGATGAGAACACCGCTATGTCTCAAATGACATCAATTAACATTTATTAAGATGGTAGACTGTGGGCTTCTGAGGGTAAATTGCTCAGCTCTGTCACTTACTAATTCTGTGACCATGGAGAAGTAATATAACCTCTCTATGCTTCAGTTTCCTTATCTGTAAAGTGTGATTTGTAATAGTATCTGCCTCATAGAATTTTTGTGAGAATTAGAGTTTGTTCACATAATGTGTTTATAACAGCTGTTGGCACATAGGTGTGTGATAGATGCTGTCTGTCGTCTACTGAGCATATACTGTCTGTTCAGAAATGTGCTAGATATTCTCTGAATGCAGAACTGGAAGCTGTGGCCCATCCACTCAGGGAAATCAAGCACTGTTGGGGAAAAATAATACTAACGTAAGACAATATATCAATGTGTATGATGTTTTGTAGGACAGGCTATGCCTGTTTTTAGGAACTTGGAAAAAAGAAAATTTCTGAGGGCTTGAGGACTTGCCCAGAAGGAACTGAAGTATCGACTTGAAAAATGATTTTCAGGCACTGAAGAAACTTAAGAGAGGTCATTTGAGGCTAGTGGAAAATGTGATTAACATGACAAAACTGACATGTTTGCGAAACTCTTAAACTGGCCTCACTTCAAATACCGATCTATGAAGGGAAGAAGATAGGCTGTTTAAGTCAGAATCCGAACATAATAAATATTTAAGGATTTTGCAGTATTGGAAATATTGTGGATGTGCAGTAAGTAATTCAGAGAAGAAAGGAAGTGAGGATAATTTGATTATGACATTAAATAATCTTTACATGCTTGAATTAGGCAAAAATAAAATGTGTGAACTATCTACAATCCCTAAGAAAACATGTAGATAAACTATGAAAGAGAAGATCCTCAAGAAAGTGAACGGAGGTTTTATAATGTGCAATTAGAAATTCAGCTCATTTGGTTCATAGAAACACCAGCAGCAGATTGTGTGGCCATTTGGGACACCTCCCTTGGCACCAGGCTGGAGGGACAATGCTGCAGGTTGTAACTAAGGGTGATGTGGAAGCATAAAAAACAAAGCTCTCCAGGCCTCCAGGGAGCAAATCCCTTGTATGAGAACCCTCGCCCCTCTAGCTAATCCAGGGAACTACACTAACATCAACCCTGAAGCGTATTGCTTATTTGTTGTCTTGGAAGCTGGCAGCACATTGCTGCAGCTGAGGCAAAAATATTAGCTAAATAAAGAAACAGTGAAAATGCTGGGATAAAACAAGAATCAATCCAAGATGGTGGGAAAGGTAGATCTCATGAAGAATCTTTGGTCTTTGAGAATTATGAGTATATATGAGTATATATATTTGTATTATATATGTATAGTATATATATTACATATAGTAATATGTATAGTATATATATTTGTATTAAGAGTATATATGAGTATATATATTTGTAAAGCAGATTAAACACACACACACACACGACAGCAAAAAGCAAACAGAAAATGAAGGCAGAGGAACACAATAGCACAAGAATCCATTTTTAGTGGTAAAACCTTTTTGCTTCTACTCTCAAGTACTTTAGTTTTCCACTCTGATTAGCACGATCACATCCTTCTCTGCATTTCTTTCAGGATTGACTCGAGACAAAAATGAAATAGTAAGACATTTCACAAGTCTAAACAGCTTTCTAAAAACAGAGCAGCAGTGTTTTTGAAAATGGTTTAAATAGAGGATAATTTCAGGAACTAAGGTTCCTGTCATGACATGCATCTCACAAGCAATTTTGTGTTTAATGTAGATACCAAGTGTTCCTTTCACACACACATACACACATAGTATTTCATAATACAGTTATCCATGTTATAAGAAATGCATATTTAATAGAAGAGTATGTGTAGGCTATTTAAATCTTTGGCTTACTTATGTTATTTTTTATCCAACTATGAGAACACTGTGGGTGGTTTATTATATAACAAAACTAGGAGAAGTTTGGTATTGGTGGGATATTTATAGCAAGTGGAACAGTTTTGAAATATATGGTCTTATTACTTCAAATTTATGAATAGGCTATATATCAACACAATTGAAACGGTCAGTTTATTAGACCTTGTGATATTTTTATGTTTTCCCAGGCCCACAGGGCAGAATTGTCTCTGATTTCCTTGGTTTAAAAATAAAATTATTTCTTAAAAATACTAGCATGGGCTGAGAATTGCCTTAGGACAAGGACCCCAGAGGGCAAGGGCCTCTCACTCTCATATTCCTCTTCTTCCTCTCAATCTCATACTGTACCAGCCCTCTTCTGTTTGCATTTATTTTCTGTGTATCTCCAATAACTTAAAAAGATTTTTAAAGATTAATTTTTATTGGAGTATAGTTGATTTACAACGTTTTAGTTTTTGCTGTACAGCAAATGAATCAGCTATACATATACATGTATCCACTTCTTTAACGATTCTTTTCCCATATAGATCATACAGAGGATTGAGCAGAGTTCCTGTGCTATTCAGTAGGTTCTTTTGTAGAAAACAAACTTCTGCTTACCAAGGGTGGGGTGGGGAGGGGGGATAAAGTGGGAGATTGAAATTCACCAGTATCTTCCTTTTTTGCTCTCATCTCTATAATTACTAGTGGGATAATTCAAGATGGATGTAGGAAAAAGATGTCTGTTTCAATACTCTATTACTAATATCAGGAGGTTCACACATTCTTTTTTAACTGAGGACTTACTATGTGAGTGTAGGAAGGAAGACAGTCGGTCTCTGTAGGACCTGTTACAACATTTCTTAGCTATCAGTTTGACTCTATTATTCCATCCAGTAAAAAGGCAAATTCTCTCTGTAGCGTTTAAAACAATTAAATAACTACAAACTTGACACTTTGTACTCAACTGCTACACTTTACAATAGATGGAGCAGGGTGTAATTTGTGCTGTTCTGAATTTGATGTTCCTCAAATGCGTGCAAAATGAAATGAATTACCATCTCTCTTTTTTTTTAAATAAAGTTTTCTGAACTATGCAATACTCTTTTGAAAGCCATCTGACAGGCAAATGTCATCTCGAAAGGAACAATATTAATTGCATGACTAGTATTTTTTTCTCAAATTTAGTGAAAACTTGATTATATTATTTGCCTTCAGAATTTGGGCTGTTTGTGTATAATAAAGGGAAATAGAGGATATAAAAGATTATCTCAACTGTTCAATAAAATATTTGCCTCAATTTTTAGCAATCTCTCCAAATTACACTCGATCTGCAGACATCATAAAACAATTGGAAGCATATACTGGTATTTGATTTTGTAATGAGTTATTGTAGAGTTAGAGAAGGATTACAAGACTTAATTTTTTTCCAATGAAATTTAATATCCAGTTGAAACATTTAGAATTATAATATAAGGTATATGCATGCTAGGGATTTAAAAAAAATTATTTAAACTGTTAAGTCATATTTTAAAATTCTTCTACTTCTTGAAAAGTGGGTGCTATTTATAGAAACATGGATTCAGCAGATTATGTTTTTCTCATGTGAATTTTGGAGAGAAGAGGGAATTTAGTAAATAAATCACTTACTCTGTATGCATTAAGTAAAGATAATTGTACATTTTAAAAAACACTACGATTATATTTCATTTCAATACACTTTTCTATTTATTCAATAAATATATGTGTGCCTGCTGTATGCAAGGCAATATAATATTGATTGAGTGACAAATGAGAATAAAAGTATATCTAATCATGAAAGTCTATAGAAAAAGAAGCACAAAGCATATTTTTAGTTTGGAAGTTTGTGAAAGGTGATATTAAAGTATTTGTGAAATTTATTCACGATGAAGGTAGAGGCTTAATTTCAGGGAGAAGTTATAGAGCAAAAGCAGAATGTGAAAAAGGACAGTCTACGCACAAGGAAATGTGGGAGGTTGGTGGAAGTAAAATGGCTTAGAAAAGCAGAAGCTAGAAGGCTGGACAGTTAAATTTCAAATTTCTCTAAACTTTGTTTTCTCATTAATGAAACATGAGCACTGTTTTTCTGATGACTGAGAGAGAATGTTAAATACTTAGGCAAGAATTTTGGCAGAAAATAAGATCTCAGTGCATTTAGCTATCAAGTGTGTGTTGGAAAAACACTGAGATGCAAAGGATTGATTGAAGAAGGGATATGATGATGAAATTGATGGCAGGGACATGGATGACTGAGGATATGGTTGGTCAACAAGTAGAAGGAACATGGGAAGATTAGTGCTATTGGGAGGAAATATTTTGAGTTCAGTTTTCTAGATTTTTGGGAAAAAATGGTGGCAAATCAAAAGGGTGTAAATCTGGCAAATAGTTAAGACAGAACTGGAGCTCAAATTACATATGTAAAGGTGGTAATTGAAGTCATGAGATTTTGACGTTTTAGGGTTGTACAAGCTTAAAAAACACAGGGTTTCAAAAGCATTGGAAAATTGGGAGACGGGTAGCAGAGAGATAGAAAGTGGTTGTGTTACAGTCTATGGTTGACTACATACCCAGTCTCTGAAACTTCTCACCATTTTCCTCTATAAATATCATGCATTCTCACTCTCCGATTGGATCATGCGCTAGTCCTATCCTTGTAACCTTGAAGCTTCTGTTACCACTTAACACTTGAAGCCATGGTTACATTTCTCATAAGCAGAGTAAGTGTGTTCCTGACATCACAATTTGAAAATGCCATGCATTTTCTCATGGAAACACTATACCTATTAGTCAAGTTCTGTTGTATCTATGTAACCAGATATACATTGATTCAACTTTTTTTGAACTCAGATATTGTAATATGTATTTGTTTCTAAGAGAAAGATTTTCAAGCAAACTATTAAGCTTTCTGAGAGCAATCCGTTTTATTTCAGTAATTTTAAGAATTTTTTCTTTTAGAAATTATATGTTGTTTCAAGTGACTGAAAGTGAGATATGTGTTCAGGCCACTCTCTTCATTTAGTCTTCCAACATATTATTTTATGAGATTATTAGTCTAAAAATGTCCCAAGTGATGAGAAATTTGAAATTTGGTAATGTAGTATTTTCACATTTTCTCAGAAATTTTGTAATAGTATTTTTGGTTCCATAAGAAAAGTGTTTAAGAAAATAAGCATTGTATATGAATATAATACTGTAATATTTTAATGACTATTTTTCGTGGTCTTTGTTACTTAGAATTAGTAGAGATCTTAACATTTTCAGGTCCTTCAATTTACTTTTCCTAGTCCTTTATTCCCCCATCTGCTGGTATCTGCCGCATAGTCATCTGAATGCCTTTTTTTTCTCCCATTTTGCCCTGTTTAGCTTAGTACTGGTAGAAAAATTCACAGTTAAGCTGATTAACTGATGACCTCCAGTATAGGACTGGTCCTTACTCTCCAGCTATTGTTCTTTTTAAACCTGCAACTTTTAAACAACCCTACCTTAAAACCTCCTGCCTCTCTCTGAACAGAGGACTGAATCTCTGTTTCTTTTATTAAAAAGAAAAAAATAGAACTTGTCTCCAGTTTTTTTTTCTTCTAGTTATTACAGTTATTTCCATCTACTTAAAACCTTTTACATTTTCCCTTCAGTCTCCATGGAAGAAGTAACCCGTCTTCTAGCCATGGATTAAGTTTCTCCTGTGTTCTGCTTATCTCTTCACTCATCAGCCATCTCATCATATTTGGAATATAGGGGGTGAGCAAGAAAAAGCTGAATGAATTTGGAGTCTTTTGAAACCTTTCCCTGTCAGTAAGTTACATGTTCTCTCCTGAAATCTCTCTCTGATGTCTCCTTTTCTCCTTGCCTTCTCCTTTTGCATGAAACCATGTCTTTGTCTTGGACTGCAAGGAGATCCAACCAGTCCATCCTAAAGGAGATCAGTCCTGGGTGTTCATTGGAAGGACTGATGTTGAAGCTGAAACTCCAATACTTTGGCCACCTGATGCGAAGAGTTGACTCATTGGAAAAGACCCTAATGCTGGGAAGGATTGCGGGCAGGAGGAGGAGGGTACGGCAGAGGATGAGATGGTTGAATGGCATCTCTGACTCGATGGACATGGTTTTGGGTAAACTCCGGGAGTTGGTGATGGACAGGGAGGCCTGGCGTGCTGCGATTCATGGGGTCGCAAAGAGTCGGACACGACTGAGCGACTGAACTAACTAACTATGTCTTTGTCTCTCTGATTAAAAAACAAAAAGAAAGGGCTTTTGTGGCAATCTAGTGATTAAGACTCTGTGTCCCAATGCAGGGGACATTGGTTCAATCCTTGGTCAGTGAACTGAGATCCTACATGCAGTGTGGCATGGCTGAAAAACAAACAAAAAGGAGCACTAAACTACTTGTTCTCCATGTATTCCTAGGTTCCACACTGTTCTCTCCCTCTCCTCACATGTAAGATTGATAAATTTCACTCATCTTATTTGGTAACTCTCTTTGGAAACTCTCCCCTTCCTTGACTTTTTCGATACCGTTGTTCTTGGATTCCCTTCTCTCTTGCCACTACTTAGATTGCTGTGTCTCCTCTTTTAGTGTTATTTACAGACTTCTAGCTACTGTGTGTTTTCTTCCCCCCTCTAAACCTCTCCTATGTGAATCATGCAGTAATTTACCTTTGTCCTTTGTAATAACCAGATCCTTCAATTCTATGGAAACCTCTGAGAGCTTCAAATCTATGTATATTCAGTTGCTACCGAGTTTCTATACATCAATCTCAAAAATATCTCTATCTCAACCAATAGCAACAAACTCATCAATATTCCCCTAACTTGTTCTTCCTCTTGTACTATCATTGTCTAACTGAGAAATTCCATGAGTCATCTGCATTCACTATTTAAATCAAGTAAGACTTGAAATCCTGTTGGCCATCCTTCAGAATCTTGTTGAGCTGGTTTCTTCTCCTTTCTCTCTCTCTCTATTTTTGGACACTGCTATGGCACAGCGTGGCTTGGCATGTAAGATCTTAGTTCCCTGCCCAGGGATTGAGCCTGTGCCCCTGCAGTGGCAGTGCAGCGTCCCTAACTACTGGACCAGGAAAGTGTTTCTCTCTCTACTCTTGCTAATACTGAGCTGTTTTGAATACTACTCATTTCTTACGTCTTGTCTTGACCTCCCCTCCTCCCTTTTTGTTTTCCCTTTAAGCTACCATCCACTCGGCTGCCACAGGAATTATTTAATAATTTAAGACCCTGGGTCTGGCAACTATTTGCTTGAATTTCTTCCTGACCATTCCTGCCTCCTTTCCTTAATTTGTTGAGCCAGCCTTGGACTCTGACTATACAGGCTACTTGTGGTTGCTGACTAGGCCATGTTTTACATTCCCTCTGCCTTTGTTGTTACTTCCTTCCCTTCTCGATTTTGTCAAATTCCACTTGTATTTCATGTATTAATTTAAGTAGCTAGTGCAAAAAGCTTCCTCTACCCACTCTCCCACACAAGTGTCTGATGAACTTTAAGGGACTCTCATATTGTACTGATGGAATTGAGTATATGCTACCCCAAAATATGGTTACATGGCCTATTGAGTATTTTAAGTTGAAGGTGTTTGGGAAAGACCTCCTGACCTTCCTCTCTGGTGAACCTTGTCTTCCCTGTACTTGGAAGAAAAGGGCATCCTTATCTTTTAAAACATGGGGCAGAAATAGAAATGTGTTGTTTTCCAAAGTTTACTATCAGTTCAGTTCAGTTCAGTTGCTCAGTCGTGTCCGACTCTTTGCAACCCCATGAATTGAAGCACGCCAGGCCTCCCTGTCCATCACCAACTCCCGGAGTCTACCCAAACCCATGTCCATCTAGTCAGTGATGCAATCCAACCATCTCATCCTCTGTCGTCCCCTTCTCCTCCTGCCCCCAATCCTACCCAGCATTAGGGTCTTTTCCAATGAGTCAACTCTTCGCACGAGGTGGCCAAAGTATTGGAGTTTCAGCTTCAACATCAGTCCTTCCAATGAACACCCAGGATTGATCTCCTTTAGGATGGATTGATTAGATCTCCTTGTAGTCCAAGGGACTCTCAAGCGTCTTCTCCAACACCACAGTTCAAAAGCATCAATTCTGTGGTGCTCAGCTTTCTTCACCGTCCAACTCACACATCAATACATGACCACTGGAAAAACCATAGCCTTGACTAGACGGACTTTTGTTGGCAAAGTAATGTCTCTGCTTTTAAATATGCTATCTAGGTTGGTCATAACTTTCCTTCCAAGCAGTAAGTGTCTTTTAATTTCATGGCTGCAACCACCATCAGCAGTGATTTTGGAGCCCCCAAAAATAAAGTCTGACACTGTTTCCACTGTTTCCCCATCTATTTCCCATGATGTGATGGGACCAGATGCCATGATCTTAGTTTTCTGAACATTGAGCTTCAAGCCAACTTTTTCACTCTCCTCTTTCACTTTCATCAAGAGGCTCTTTTTAGTTCTTATTAGCTGATATACTTTGTCCCAGCGTATCTTTTTTTTAAACTAATTTTTTGGCCACACTGCTATGTAGGATCATATTTTCCCACATGGGATATCATTGAACCCGGGCCCTAGGCAGTGAAAGCGCAGAATCTTAACTAGTAGACTGCCTGGGAAATCCCCATCATATCTTTCTGCTTTTCATCAAATCTAACATAAAGATATTATGCTTAACCTTTTTTTGATTAAGCTTAACTATTTTTTGAGGGGATCTTCATTTCCTTATAAAGGCTCTCGTGTCATATAAAACTTAAATTAGATAAATTTGTTTGCATTTCACTTATTAATCTGTCTTTTGTTACAAGGTTCTCAACCAAGAATTTAGAAAGGTAGAAGAAAAATATACTTTTTCCTCCCTTACATCACCTTATTCTTTTTCTCTTCTGCCTCTTTCCTGTCAGACTCATTTTAAAGCTCAACCAGATAGTAAGACATGTATCTTTCATTTCTACCCCTCCAGGTTTTAGTATCTTTTCCAACAGTGCTATGTTATATGGGCAGACAGAGAAGAAACAACAAATTCTTCCTCCTGGAGTGCTATGTTAGTTTCTTATCATCTTAAAAGGCTGTGTCCTCTGTAACTTTCTCTATGGAGACATTTGATAGTGCTTAGTGATTTTACAAGGCTTCCCTGATAGCTCAGTTGGTAAAGAATCTGCCTGCAATGCAGGAGACCCCAGTTGGATTTCTGGGTTGGGAAGATCCACCGGAGAAGGGAGAGTCGACCCACTCCAGTATTCTTGCGCTTCCCTTTTGGCTCAGCTGGTAAAGAATCCGCCTGAAATGCGGGAGACCTGGTGATTATACATATGTGCTTGACAATTTACCTAGAAAGAGAAAGACTGATGGAGAATTTGCCCATGTGAATATTGTCCCTTGTCATCAATGAAATCTTCGCTTATATCGTAGCCATTATTATTTTCTAATTCCAGGTTTGAAAAGCAAAGTGCCTATACATTTCAGAAAAGCCAGGTAACACCTGATGTCTATAAAAAATAATCTTTGCTCCTATAAAATGTTCTTGACAGCTTGTCAGTGGGACAGACAAGACTGGACGGGCCCTGAATTACTTTTCAGCCAAAACAAGTTCACCTCAGTGAACATTGGCAGTGACAGTAGACTCAGGTGTCAAGATAGAAAGCACATTTTAGATCAGTTTATCATAAATCAGAATTCTAGAGTTAAGTTTTTTACATATATTGTCTTTGTCTCTCAGTTTCCCAGCCGAAGACTTGTATAACACTTCTTACTATTTTTTTTCTTTTTTTGCTGGGAACACTATTTGTCAAAGTTGGGAATTATATTTGAGAAGAGGTGATTCATTTTCTCTCGGTTTTAGGACTTGTTCAGTAATTGCTTGGGAAAATGAAATAGTTTCTCTGAATTTAGAAGATGATATCTATGTTTTTTCTCCTACCCATCCCCAACTGTAATTTTTTGTTCTTGATGTAAAAGTGGATTACATTTATACTTACTTAATAGAGTAGTAAGAATTATTAGCATTTATAATATTTTTCAAATATATACACCAGCTTGTAAGTAGTGCAAAGTATAATATTATTCTAATAATGTGGCGTACATCATTTATTTTAATGGTACTATATATTTTTTTAATTTTACACCCTTTTCCATTTATTTATTTCTTGTTTCTTGATAATCATTTTTAAAATCATCCTCATACAGCATAATTAAATAAATATTCTTTCTTATTTTCATTTGTATGAAAAGTATCCCTTGTTTTTATGTAATTCATTTACCACCTATTTTGTTTCACATGCAAATGAAGCCTCTGTGTTTTCCTCTAAGGCATTCCTTCCTTTTTCATGATTGATTTTCAGTTTTCCTTGTTCCTCTTTAGTTAATCAGCTCATTATTCTTTTATATGTTCTCCTGTATATACCTAATTTAAATCCCTTTCCCATGTAGAAGTTAGACTTCTACATTTAAGTTTTAATACTGTTCCATTCAAAATTAGCTGAGAAAAGTTGATGACCTTGTAGTTCTGTCGAAATTATTGTCTAAGGAGAAGACATGGATGCTAAGTTAAATTCCTGTGATTCCCACTTGTGAAATACAAAGTTTATTTTCAAAACAGCACTTTTCTACTCCATTCTAGGAGGAGTGGAAACTAGTGCAGTGAAACCGGTGAACATGTCTGGGCTTTGAAATGAGAACCAGCTCCCTTGGCAGAGGTGGTGTAGCCGCCTACCATTTTAGGTTCAGATTGTTGGTCAGTCAGAGTAAGACAGTGCTTCAGTGTTACTCTTCATCGCTCTATTTCCTAAGTGAAAATGTGCATAAGTGCCTTTTAGATACTATCATGAATAATGTGATTTTCCTCAGGGGAAGTTTTTTTTGAAATGTTTGAGAGCCACTCACAAACTTCTGGAGAATAGGGAGAGGGACCAGGATTATTGTTCTTCCGCAGAGTCAATCCACTGATGAGCTCCTTCTCTAGCATTTTAAAGAATCCATATGTTTAGAGTTTCCTGGTGGAATCAGCAGAGATGATATCTGCTCTTAAACATTTTCAAAGCCATGCCCCTTGTCATTCCATTGAGAAGGCTAGTAGTCAGGAGGGGGTGGGCTCGGTTTGGTGTGAATGCTGACTGGCCAGAGTCAGTGCTATTGTGGGCAGACCGGCTTCAGTCCTTGAATTAGTTTACTGATAGAAGCGTTACCTTTAAAAATTGAAATATAGTTGATTTACAGTGTTGTGTTAATTTCTGGTGTGTAGCAAAGTGACTCAGTTATACATATGTGTGTGTGTGTATATAAAAATATATGAAAAGTGAAAGTTGCTCAGTAGTGTCAACTGTTTGCGACCCCATGGACTACACAGTCCATGGAATCCTCCAGGCCAGAATACAAGAATACTAGAGTGGGTAGCTATTCCCTTCTCCAGGGGATCTTCCCAATCCTGGGATCAAACCCTGGTCTCCCACATTGCAGGTGGATTCTTTATCAGCTAAGCCACCGGGGAAGCATATATATATTATATATACACACACACATACATGTACATATATGTATATATATGTGTTCTTTTTTATATTCTTTCATTTTGATTTATCACAGGATGTTAAATATAGTTCCTTATGCTTTACAGCAGGACCTTGTTGCTTATCTGTTCTATATATACTAGTTTACATCTGCCAATCCCAAACGCCCAATACTTACCTCTCCCACTCCCCTTTCTCCTTCGCAGCCACAAGTCTATTCTCTATGTTTGTGAGTCTGTTTCTATTCATATATAAATTCATTTGAGAGTTTATGTTCTCTCTAAGATGAACATATCTAAGAGTTACATTTTAAATGTATGAATTATATGCTATTGCAGTATAATGAAACTAGATCACAGTGTCAAAAGAAAAAGGAAAGAAAACTTTCAATCAAAAAAAAATGGAGGGAATACATTTAGTGCCAATGAAATCCAAAGAATAGAAGAGATAAGCAACATATAGCTACACATGCCGTATATATAGAGAGAGAAAAATTAAAATTAAAATACTGATAAATCAGTATTTCCTATTGTTTTTATTAGGGTTTTCTATTTGAGTGGACAGAAAAGAATACATACTTTTTCAACATGAGGATGAATAAGTAAAATATATGAAGAGAATGCAAATTAATTTATTAGAATGGGGAAAATTGTGTGGTATTTGGTAATCTCTAGTAGTGAGAAAAATAGGACCATCAGTTTATAATTTTTCTAAGATCTCTAGACATCCATACCTTCTATTTTAAGATCTCCATTACATTAATCTAAAGTATGTACAATTGTCCCTCAAACAACATTGGTTTAAACTTTGTGGGTCTACTTATAGTAGGTTGATTTTTAGTAAATGCACAGTACTACATGACCCATCATTAGCTAAATCTGTGGATGTCAACCCATGTATATGGAGGGATGACTGTAGATCATTTGTGGATTTTCAACTGCTGGGGGCTTGGTACTTTAACTCTCAGTATTGTTCAAGGCTCAACTGTACATGGAAAGGATTTGAATTGGACCCTTCAGCCATACTTTTAATGCTCAAAACCATTTCTTTAGAACTTAAGCCTTGATCCAGTAATTCCAAATCTGAGTCTAGCTAAGGACTAAGATTTTAAGCTTTATGTACTAAGATATTTGTTGTAGTGAAATTTTTAGTGGTTAAAGCTGATGACGTTTTAGCTATATATTTATTTATTTTTTTCTAGAAAGGAGTATGGTCAAGTGTATTAAGTGATTTAGAGAAAATGGAATATTAGGTGGCCATTAAAATTCAGTATTTATAAAATACTTGTAATGACATGGAAGAGTATCAAGTGACTGATGTTTAAAAATAAGACATGACTTTTACGTAATATGTGCTCAAAATGCTTTTAAAAGACTAGGAGGAGAGTGCATCAAAATATTAAGAGTGGCTATCCTTGGGCATTGGAATTATAAGAAATTTTAAAATATTTCTTATTTTCTTGAATTTTTCAAATACTTATTTATCACACCCTTAGTATTATATTAAGAAGACTTGGGCTTCCTTGGTAGCTCAGCTGGTAAAGGATCCACCTGTAATTCAGGAGACCCCAGTTCAATTCCTAGGTTAGGAAGATCCCATGGAGAAGGGATAGGCTACCTACTCCAGTATTCTTGAGCTTCCCTGGTGGCTCAGATGGTAAAGAATCTGCCTGCAATTGTGGGAGACCTGGGTTTGATCCCTGGGTTGGGAAGATCCCCTGGAGAAGGGAACAGCTACCCACTCCAGTATTCTTTCCTGAAATACAGTCCATGGGGTTGCAAGAGTCAGACATGACTGACTTTTGTTTCACTTTAAGAAGACTCGTAAGCCAAAAGGTAAAGTTTAGTTTAGAATATTCCATTTGTTAACTTGTTTTTAATAGAATTTTCATAAAAATTAAGCGTATATTTATAATTTTTCTCTATTTGAGTTGTTGATATTTTAGCATCCTAAGAGGTTGGCCCTTAAAGGTTCATTGGTCTTATAACTTAAAAGTGGGCTGGGGAGGTGTAGGCATAGTAGGAGCTAGCAGGCAGGAGAAATATTTAAAAGTAATTTAAGAATTATCTGTGGATAATCTGTACATATCAAATGTCAGTCTGTGACCTTACTTTGCCAGAGATCTGATAGAACATTCTTTCCTCTGATTTCTGCAGTATCAAGTCATGGGTGGATAAGATGCAAGAAGACCTTGTCACCCTGGCAAAAACAGCAAGTGGAGTCAATCAACTTGTTGATGTGAGTAAAGTTCCTCCAAACTTACAAGTCATTTCTTTAATTTGAGTGCAATTTTTCTAAGAAACTGTATTTCTATGTTTTAATTAGGACATAATTTTTCATGGGAATATGATAGTGAAATTCTGAGAGAAACTCTTGGTATTGCTAGTTATTACCATCCCTAATAATTAGTGAGGTGTTTATATACAACCCTCACTTACATGAGTTCATGTGATATGTATTCATTCCTGCAATTCAAATCAGAATGTCCGGTTTCCTTCATCCTTCAGAGCATATTGGAAACTCACATGTAGTGGTCACTTTAAGGCTTGTGATGGATTCTTTTGAATATCCTCAGCGGGAACATATCTTCATTCTTTGAGGGTAGATTTTATTTTCAAAAGTGGTTTCCAGTGTTTACAGCCATGCCTGAAGACATGAGCGAATCACTGAGATGGGTAGTACAGACTTTTGTGCGAGAGAAGGAGACACTTTTATAAAAGATAGTTTTTCTTATGATTATGAAATGGCTATGAATGTCACTCTAAAATGATTTTTGAAAATGATAGCAACATATAAATACTTGTGTGGCATCTTAAATAGATCATGTTCCTTGGGTAAGAGTATATGCATATAGAGCTTCTGTAAGATTTATTAAAAATTAAATGTCATTTCTTTGGAGTCTCACTGCTTCCATTTTAATGTAAGTAATCTAAAAATTTGGAAGTATCTCACCTGTGTTCCTAGTGATGCAGTGAGGTCTTTTGTTTTCCAAAAAAGTTGTGGGATCAATGAGGTGAAATGGTGTAAAAGTGGTTTCATGTATGATATATGAGTATTTTTCTTATATGTGAATATTCTTTTCTGGGGGAAACTAGGATGAATGGTTGGTTACCTTGTGAATTACTAGGAATTCATAAGGAAACCGTACTAAGCATATATTCAATATATTATTCCAGAATCTCGTTATAAAACAATTGTAGTTTTCAAACTGAATATGTTGAGTAAACTTAAATGTCTGTGAGATGACATAGGAATATGCTTTCTTTGTTAATAACAATTATCACACTTAATTCTAATGAATATTTATTGAACACATACTATGTCCCAGGCACTGTGCAGGCTACCAAGGGTTTCTGGAGACACAGTTTCTCTCCTCAGAGAACTGAGAACCTAGTAATCAAAAATCTCCATTTTTGAAGGTGCAAAGATGCCTGAAAGCTTTTGTAAGCTGATGTTTGGGAACTGCAGTGATTCTCTGTGGGATAATAAATTGGAATATGAAAGTGTGGAGGGTAATAAGTAAGCCTCTATGAAAGTCATGGTGTTAGTGGAATAAGAAAAAATAAATGAGAATTGACAGATTCTGGTTAAAAATTGCATGACAAACTGAAATTAAAAATAAGCTGCTCTTGGAGGTCTCCTTCACTCCTGCAGTGTTTCTCCAGCCTCAAAAACCACCTTCTTGGCTGACCTCTTTTTTACTTCTTGTGTTAATATGTGGATCCTCTCTCACCAAATCTTCAGTTTTCAGTGTATCCTTAAGGGAAAAAATAAGTATCATCTCATTTCCATTATGCTTTATGAGGTGTGGGTTACTAAGAAGAGTGTGAATACTGATGAATGAGGAAATGGCCTTGTCTGAATTAGGATAACGAAAGAGAATTGACAGGACGGAAGAAAAATCCTTACAATGTTGCTTTTATAAGACATGTACCTTATTACAGTCACAGGAAAAATACAGATAAAAGAATCATATGCATGTAACAGGGAGGGAAAGAGCAAACTTTACTATTGGAATTTAAGTATTAGGAGACAAGATAAATGAGTGAGTCTATGTGCCTCTTCCATTTTATCTAGAGAGAAGTTACATGACGGGGACAGAAGAGCACATTTTTTTTTTTTGGCCACAGGAACTCAAAGCACAGACTAGCTGAAGGACACCAGAGTTGAGAGTGAGCTTTGTGCTGAGACTGGGGGTGTTAGATGCATGCTGAAGACAAAAGTTGAGTAAATAGAGGAATTCAGCAGGCTTCTGGGTTGAAATTCAATATTTTAAAATGATGGATCTTCCAAAATTATCAAATTTAGTTTTTACTGACTTCACAGGACACATCTTGCTTTTTACCTGCAGGTTCAACCACAGTGAGTGAACATAGATAAACAGGATTTTTTTGCAGTTTTATAAAGATTACTTTATGGCATCGTGAAATATTAGCTCAGAGAAGATTGATAAATAGTACTGAATAAATGCAGTACTTTAACTTTTAAAAGTTAGAGATTTTGCCAGGTGCCTGCATGCATGCATGCATGCATGCTAAGTAGCTTCAGTCATGTTTAACTCTTTGTGAGCCCATGAGCTGTACCCTGCCAGGCTTCTCTGTTCATTGGATTCTCCAGGCCAGAATAATGGAGTGTGTTGCCATGCTCTTGTCCAGGGGGTCTTCCCAACCCAGGGGTTGAACCCATGTTTCTTGACTCTCGTACATTGGCAGGTGGGTTCTTGACCACTAGTGCCACCTGGGAAGCCCTGATACCTACCTAACTTCTGTTGAAGATCACAGTGAATAGGCCTACATATTATCCCTGATGCTTTCAACTTCTAAGATATCTTTTATTGGATTTTTCTGTTTCTAATAATGTATTAGAAGAGTACATATGTCCTTCAACTGCATATGATTATCCACAAAAGTAGATTAAATAACTGAGGAAAAAAATTAGGATAAAGAGATAAATGTATTATACTTTTTCTTAATATAATATTAGAACCTTTTAAATATAACTGAAAGGCTGCATTTTTTAAAATTTCTAAATTAGTTCAAGTACTATCCTAAGCTCTTTTCACCCATTATTTTATTAATCTTTAGGACAACCTTGTGAAATGAATATTATCATCTTTAATATGCACGAAGAAATTATTTGCAAGGTTAAAGTTTTCTTCTAGGTTATACAGCTACTAAATGGAATGTAATTCCAACAGTGAAAAGAGTCTTGTTATGCTTTAGAATATATGTTAATATTTTACATTTTTATATCGCCACATGTATGTTGAGAAAGTGAGCAGATCCCCATTTAGGTACAAGGTTAATATGTGTCCTTATTCCACTGCTCTTTTTGTAAAAAATATAAAGGAGAAGTCAAAGCTTTGCCACCAAATAGCCACTTGTGGACATTTACATTTGAGATTATTTAAAAAAGAAAAATGTAGAAGGAAATTCTAAGACCAAAACTTACATGTATAATTTTAAAAACTTTCATTATTGTGGTGTGCATGGAAGTGTCTTTGTGTATATATTCATTGAAAGAATTGCTAAGAATGGTACAGAAAGTTTTTCTTGTCTTCATGGTCATTCAACTGAAAGAAATACAGTTGATTATGTTTTTATATAATGTTATAACATATTCTTTTAAAATATCATTTTAAGACTGTTATACCATGTGGTTCTTTCAGTTGATAGCCTGTGATCTACCCAAGATGTTTAACCTCATGAAATTGCTGAGATAGTTGACATAATCCATATAAAACATTTGTTGACCTGTAACCAGAACTCAACAAATGTCATTCATTTGTTTTATTAATTAAGGTTATAATATTGTATTAGTTGGAGGTACAGATGGAACTAATGTATCAAAGAGATAAGTTAACCATATATTTTCCTCTCACATAACAGTCTGGAGGTGGGCAGTGTAGGGTCAACAGAGTGGCCCTGCAATCCTCAGTATATGGCTTCCTTTCTGGGTCCAGGGTGATCCTTCTAGTTGCCCTTATTACCCAGCCTTCATGCAAAGGGAGAGAGACTAGGAAAGCGGGTACACAGTCATATTTGCTTCCATCCCAGTGGTCAGAACTTACTGTCAGGGCCATATTTACGGAAAAGAAGTTGGAAAAATGAAATCTTTAGGTGGGTGGTCATATACCTACTATAACAGTGGAAGACGAGAATGAAGAGTGGAGGATAACTAGTAGCCTTTCACTGATAATGTATCATTATTTGAAGAACTATATCTAAAAGTGTATTAAACACCTACTAATACAAAATGAAATATATATGTATATTTAAACATAATTAAGAATAAAATTGTAGATGAAGGAAAAATAAAGACTCCTAGATTATGAAACAGATGTGTATTTATTTTTTCTGTAAGATCATTTTATGTAAAATGTAATACAGTCTCAAATTTTATCCTGCATACAACATTACGTGGGAACTTTATGCATTTACAAAATTATTTATTACTATAAATTTATGAAGAAAGATTTAGCATACTATTCTGTCCTCATTTTTTTTAAATTTATTTTAATTGGAGGCTAATTACTTTACAGTATTGTAGTTGTTTTTGTCATACATTCACATGAATCAGCCATGGGTGTACATGTATTCCCCATCCTGAACCTCCCTCCCACCTCCCTCCCCATCCCATCCCTCAGGGTCAACCCAGTGCACCAGCCCTGAGCACCCTGGCTCATGCATCGAACCTGGACTGGCGATCTATTTTCACATATGATAATATACATGTTTCAATGCTATTCTCTCAAATCATTCCACCCTCGCCTTCTTCCACAGATTCCAAAAGTCTGTGTCTCTTTTGCTGTCTTGCATATAGGGTCATCGTTACCATCTTTCTAAATTCCATATATGTGCGTTAATATACCGTATTGGTGTTTTTCTTTCTGACTTACTTCACTCTGTATAGTAGGCTCCAGTTTCATCCACCGCATTAGAACTGATTCAAATGCATTCTTTTTAATAGCTGAGTAATATTCCATTGTGTATATGTACCACAGCTTCCTTATCCATTTGTCTGCCGATGGACATCTAGGTTGCTTCCATTTCCTGGCTATTGTAAACAGTGCTGCGATGAACATTGGGGTACACATGTCTCTGTCAATTCTAGTTTCCTTGGTGTGCATAGCCAGCAGTGGGATTGTTGGGTCATATGGCAGTTCTATTTCCAGTTTTTTAAGGAATCTCCACACTGTTCTCCATAGTGGCTGTACTAGTTTTCCTAGTACACTAGTACTAGTACACTTTTTACTAGTGAAAGAGGGTTCCTTTTTCTCTGCACCCTCTGCTGCATTTATTGTTTGTAGACTTTTTGATAGCAGCCATTCTGACTGGCATGAGATGGTACCTCATTGTGGTTTTGATTTGCATTTCTCTGATAATGAGTGATGTTGAGCATCTTTTCGTGTGTTTGTTAGCCATCTGTATGTCTTTGGAGAAATGTCTGTTTAGTTCTTTGGCCCATTTCTTGATTGGGTCGTTTATTTTTCTGGAATTGAGCTGCAGGGGTTGCTTGTATATTTTTGAGATTAATTTTTTGTCAATTGCTTCATTTGCTATTATTTTCTCCCTTTTTGAAGGCTATCTTTTCACCTTGCTTATAGTTTCCTTCATTGTGCAAAAGCTTTTAAGTTTAATTAGGTCCCATTTGTTTATTTTTGCTTTTATTTCCATCACTCTTGGAGGTGGGTCATAGAGGATCCTGCTATGACCAATCTAGCCAGTGATCCGTTCCCTAAGTGTTTTCCACAGCCTGGAACACCCAAAGAGATTCACAGGGTTAAGTAGCGAAGAGAAGAGGGAGGGAGGAGATAGAGGTGACCTGGGAGAGGAAATGGAGAGTCAAAAGGGGAGAGAGCAATCAAGCCAGTAATCACACTCCTAACTGTGGTGTTGGAGAAGACTCTTGAGAGTCCCTTGGACTGCAAGGAGATCCAGCCAGTCCATCCTAAAGATCAGTCCTGGTTGTTCACTGGAAGGACTGATGTTGAAGCCAAAACTCCAATTGGCCACCTGATGCGAAGAGCTAACTCATTCGAAAAGACCCTGATGCTGGGAAAGACAGAGGAGGCAATGGCACTCACTCCAGTACTCTTGCCTGGAAAATCCCATGGACAGAGGAGCCTGGTAGGCTGCAGTCCATGGGTTTGCTGAGAGTCAGATAGGACTGAGCGACTTCACTTTCACGCATTGGAGAAGGAAATGACAACCTACTCCAGTGTTCTTGCCTGGAAAATCCCAGGGATGGAGGAGCCTGGTGGACTTCCATCTATGGGGTCACACAGAGTTGGCCATGACTGAAGCAACTTAGCAGCAGCAGCAGCTGGGAAAGATTGAGGGCAGGAGGAGAAGGGGACGACAGAGGATGAGATGGTTGGATGGCATCACCTACTCAATGGACATGGGTTTGGGTAGACTCTGGCAGTTAGTGATGAACAGGGAGGCCTGGCATGCTGCGATTCATGGGGTTGCAAAGAGTTGGACATGACTGAGTGACTGAACTGAACTGAACTGAACTCACTAAATGGGCAGGATGTCCCCAGGTGGGGCAGTGCATCTTATCACCTCCCTGGTCTGGGCTGCTTGGTTTCCCGGGTGTGCAGTGCGGGTGTGTGTCTCCTCTGGGGAGCTGATCTCTGGCTGCGATCCTCCTGGTGGATGTCAACTGTCCAGGATCCCAGGAAGACTTATTTAGCAACTGGGAGCCTGCTTGCAGTTTGGTAGAGGATGCTGTTCTGGGGCCGGTTTGCCCCTTACCTTCTGGCTCTGGCTGTCGCCCACCTGCCTCCCTGCCTCCAGTGGGGGATGGGCCGGTCCACAACTGGCTAGCTCTCCCCTGGTATTCGCTCAGTCCTTTGTTCTGTGAGCGGCCTGGCAGTGCCTTAGGTTAGGGCTTTCCGCGGGGAAGTTCTCTCTCTCCTCTTTTTTTTTTTTCTCTCTCTGGCTATCCCACAGTTGAATTGCTATCTCACATTAGCTTCCTCAGATTGTCATCAGGACATTCAGGCCGGGTCCTTACCCTAAGCAATGCAGCCTGCGCCGCCCTGTTCAGCCCCTGCTTGCTGGTGGCATACGCGAGTGTCTGGGCTACTTCTCCGCTGGGAGTTGTGGTTAGACGCCGTAATCTGTGGGTTTTATATATTTATTTTTTCCTCCCGGTTATGTTGCCCTCTGAGATTCCAAAACACCCCACAGACCCGCTGGTGAGAGGGTTTCCTGGTGTTTGGAAACTTCTCCTCTTTTATGACTCCCTCCCTGGAATGGGTCTCTGTCCCTAACTCTTTTGTCTGTCTTTTTTTTATCTTTTATATTTTGTCCTACCTCCTTTCGAAGAGAGTGGGTGCCTTTCTGGGTGCCTGCTGTCCTCTGCTAGTGTTCCGAAATTGTTTTGTGGTATTTGCTCAGCGTTCGAATGATCTTTGGATGAATTTGTGGGGGAGAAAGTGGTCTCCCTGTCCTGTTCCTCCTCTGCCATCTTCCAGATGTGTATTTTTAAACACTTTGAATTATAGAAGTTTTGAATACATTGTAATACGTTTATTTATTTTCTACTGGATAAATTTGACGTTATGTAAATTTAAGGTATTCATTGTGTTACTTTGACTCATTTATATTTTTCAGTATGCTTACCATTGTAATGATATTTGTCATATTATGTACTTATAGGACACTGTTATTATCTGTGGTCAGTAAACCATACATTAAATCTGTGTCATTATTTTAGTACTTGTTACAAGTTTGTACCCTTAGAGACTATTAATCTTATTCCATTGCCCCCTATCCCCAGTAACCCCTAGTTTACACTCTGTTGTTGGTTCTTCTCATGTTTGATTTTTTCATAGTATCCACCTATAAGTGATAGTGTGCAGTGCTTGTCTTTCTCTGACTTGTATCACTTAAAATAATGTGCTCAAGGTCCCTCCATGTTGTTGAAAATGGCAGAATATCCTCCTTCTTCATGGCTTGAAATATAATATTTTATTGTATATATACCACGTCTTTTGTATTCATTCATCTATTGATAGGCATTTGGGTTGTTTTTATTTCTTGGCTGTGGCGTATAGTGCTGGAGTAAACATGGAGGAACATATGTCTCATCCAACTTTTGTTTTCTTTATTTTGGGTTTATCCCCAGAAGTAGAATTGCTGGAGCATATAGTAGATCTATTTTTAACTTTTTGAGACACTTCCATCCATATTGTTTTCCATAGTATTTGAACTAATATACCACCCCACGGGTATGAAGATTACCTTTTCACCAATACGTGTCAGGACTTCAGTTCAGTTCAGTCAGTCAGTCGTGTCCAACTCTTTGCAACTGCATGGACTGGAGCATGCCAGGCCTCCTTGTCCATCACCACCTCCCAGACTTTACACAAACTCATGTCCACTGAGTTGGTGATGCCATCCAACCCTCTGTCGTCCCCTTCTCCTCCCGCCTTCAACTTTTCATAGCATCAGGGTCTTTTCAAATGAGTCAGTTCTTCATATCAGGTGGCCAAAGTATTGGAGTTTCACTTCAGCATCAGTCCTTCCAATGAATATTCAGGACTAATTTCCTTTAGGATGGACTGGTTGGATCTCCTTGCAGTCCAAGGGACTCTCAAGAGTCTTCTCCAACACCATAGTTCAAAAGCATCAATTCTTCTGCGCTCAGCTTTCTTTATAGTCCAACTCTCACATCCATACATGATTACTGGAAAAACCATAGCTTTGACTAGATGGACCTTTGTTGGCAAAGTAATGTCTGTGCATTTTAATATGCTCTCTAGTTTGGTCATAACTTTCCTTCCAAGGAGTAAACATCTTTTAATTTCACCATCTACAGTGATTTTGAAGCCCCCCAAAAGAAAGTCTGTCACTGTTTCCACTGTTTCCCCATCTATTTGCCATGAAGTGATGGGACCAGATGCCATGATCTTAGTGTTCTGAATGTTGAGTTTTAAGTCAACTTTTTCACTCTCCTCTTTTACTTTCATCAAGAGGCTATTTAGTTCTTCTTTGCTTTCTGCCATAAGGTTTGTGTCATCTGCATATCTGAGATTATTGGTATTTCTTCCAGCATCTACTTGATGATAGCCATTGTAACAGAAATGAAGTGATATCTTGTGAGTTTTATTTGCATTCCCTGATGATTAATGATGTTGAGCATCTTCTCATGTGCCTGTGCTCATTTTGATGACCTCTTTGGAAAAGTTTCTATTTCTGAGGCCAATTATTTTCATTGGGTCATTTGTTAATTATTATTATGTTGTGTTTTTAAATATATTTTGCTAATTAACTTATTTTGAGACTGTTTACCAATTTTCTCCCATTCTGTAGACTACCTTTTCATTTTGTTAATTGTTTTGTTGTTGCTTTGCAGAAGCTTTTTAGTTTGATACAGGACCATTTGTTCATTTGGCTTTTCTTGTTTGTGCTTTTGGCATTGTCCAAAAAATCATTGCCAAAAAAGTATCAGCGAGCTTCTTACCTATGTTTTCTTCTAGGATTCTTATGGTATGAATTCTTACATTTGAGTCTTTGAACCATTATGAGTCAGTTTTTGCAAGTGGTGTGAGATAGGTGTCCAGTTTATATATTGGGCTTGTGTTTTTCCAGTTTTACCAGCATTATTCATCAAGGAGACTATCCTTTCTCCCTTTGGCATTCTTGGCTCTCTTGTTAAATATTAGTTGATTGTATGTACTGGAATTTAAGTGCTTCCCTGTTGGCTCAGATGGTAAAGGATCTGCCTGCCGTGCTGGAGACATATTCGATCTCTGGATTGGGAAGATCACCTGGAGAGGGGAATGGCAACCCACTCCAGTATTCTTGCCTGGAGAATTCCTTGAACAGAGGAGCCTGGTGGGTTACAGTCTATAGGGTCACAAAGAGTAACACAACTGAATGACTAACACTAATAATGGAATTCAGTTCTGGGCTCTTTCTTCTCTTTCACTGGTCTGTGTACGTATTTTATGCCAGTACTGTACTATTTTTTTTTTTTTATTTTACTACCGTGGCTTTGTAGTGTAGTTTGAAAGCAGAAAGTGTGATACTTCCAGTTTTATTCTTTGTTCTCAGAATGGATTGGATCATTTGAGGTCTTCTGTGATTCCACACACATTTTATGATTGTTTCTTTTACTACTGTAAAGAATGCCTTTGGTATTTTGATAGTGATTGTGTTGAATCTAAAGGTAACTTTGGGTAGTATCAACTTAAAAAATGGTTACAACCTAAAAGTTGAGAGTTATGTTTTATTTAATGGGATTTTTTAGAAATTCAAGACCAGGCAACAGCATCTCAGGTGACCTTGAGAAAACTGTTCTGAGAAGGTGCAGGGAGATTTTAGGTTATGGAAACTTGTAACAAAGCAGGTAGTTTGACCATCAAAAGATGATTGTTAATTAAGGAAAACCAGATAACTCAAGTTAAGGAATTTAGTGCTTTTCTGTGTATGGGAAGATACAAGAGTCTGGGCTTACTGAAATCATTCCTTTCATATGTATCTCATCTATGTACAGTCAGCATCCTTTGATTTTATTATTCCTATCCTTAGTCCTTGCTTCTTGTCAGGAGTTGTGGCAGCTCAATGGCATTGTTCTTCCTGGGCTCAGAAACTCACATTTGGAGGGCTGGAATCCCTGATGGCTGTGATATCCTTGTTTATTGATATGACAGGAAATACTCCATTTCACAGTGCTATGGCCATTTTAACAATATTAATTCTTCCATGTACACAAGATATCTTTCCATTTGTTTATGTCTTTTCCAATTTCTTTCAGTAAAGACATTTTATAAGTTTTAAACTCATATATAGACACACAAACACAAACTTTTTACTATCATGCTGGCAAATGAAGCTAATGATCATATATTAATAAATAGATGACATTTTAAAAATTAAAGTGGCCTTAATATTCTTTGAATATTCTCTGTCTTAATATTTTTGGAAACAAAGTTTATAAAACATTCTCTAGCAACCGTTTTATCATTTAATACTTTAATAACATTCAACATTGTGTAATATATAATTTAATACTATAATTAATGATAGTATATATTATTAGAGTTATTTATTAAAATTAAAATATTTAATATAATTTAGTAATACTTAATATGTAATAAAGTTAATACTGAATTTCATTTTAGAAAACATTTAATGATAAAATTGTAGCTAAATTTCAACCAATATCTAAATGATCAGATAGTCTAAATGAATTGGTTCTATAGCAATAAATTTTGGTTTATTTAAAAGATTTCTAAAAATAAATTGATGAGAAACCATTGTTTATTTTATAAAATTCCATTCTGAATCCACAAAAAGTTATATTAAAAGGAAAGAGAAATCTGCTATCTGTCAGAAATGCTCAGTTGTTGCACTTGACTGCCTCTACCCTGGGGAAAGCAAACCCCAACAGTGGAAGTAAATTACAGTCATCCAGGAGTTTTTTTTTTTTTTTTTTTTTTTATTTTAGTTGGGGGCTAATTACTTTACAATATTGTAGTAGTTTTTGCCATACATCGACATGAATCAGCCATGGATTCACATGTGCTCCCCCTCCCAAACCCTCCTCCCACCTCCCTCCCCCTCCCATCCCTCAGTGTCATCCCAACGCTCCATCCCTGAGCATCCGTCCCATGCATAGAACATGGAATGGTGTTCTGCTTCACATATGACAATATACATGTTTCAATGTTATTGTCCCAGAACGTCCAACCCTCACCTTCTCCCTCAGAGTCCACAGGACTGTTCTATGCATCTGTGTCTCTTAGTCTGTCTCACATATAGGGTTACCATTACCATCTTTCAAATTCCATATGCATGCATTAGTATACTGTATTGGTGCTTTTGTTGTCTCCTTTGTGCACTGTTTTCTTCACACCCGTTCTTTGCCTTTAGGAGTCGAAGACTTTCTTATTCCCCCCCTATTACAAAAGGAAGGGATTGATAGTTATCACTTACTCTTGCTTGTTTAAGGCTTTGTTTACTCACTTCAATCCCTGAGCAGAACATATTTGGTATTAGAAAGCAGGTGTGAAGGCTGCATTTTGGAGGAGGTAGAGTTTCTCCTCATTCCAAGAAGCTCTGTCTTTTCTGGCAAGGTCTGGGTGGGGACGGGGGATTTGCAGAATCTGGAGCAAGGTGAGGCACATGATGCACTGAGTGAGGGTTGTGAGTTTAGGGAGGCTCACTCATCCTGAGAGTCACAAGCTTCTATGATCTTCAGAGTGAGTGAGCGGTTCCTGAAGTTTTGTTGCCTCACCCTGGTCCTAGCTCTGGGGCCCAGGAACAGTAAAGGCCTGACCTGCTCTGCGTCTTCTGCTCCCCATGGCTCAACGAAGAGCCATTTAAGCCTTTGAACATCACAGGAATTCCAGGCTACCTTTCCTTCCCTGTGCATTTCTCCCCAACATGTAATGTTAGGTCTTTCTGGCAGCTTTATTTGATGCTTTATAAGCCTCCCAGACTCTTCTTATGTCAATGTAAGGTACAGTGGCTGTTCCTCTAGTGTTAACAATATGCATTTTGAAATTTTTACCCCATTATCGGACACTCCTCTCTACTTCCCCTCTATTTTAATTCTAATGTGTTGTGTCTTCTTATAATGAAGGATGTTAGGGAAATCCAACTTTTTTGTTGACAGAGACTATTGTATTCCTCTTGTTATCTAAGAAAGTTGAAATGATGCTTGTCACATTGTTATAAGACATACTTCTTAAAAGTAAATTCTGTCTGGATTTCTAATATGTTAGGCTAGAATGTGCAAACACATTTAAGAAACTTACTGATTAATTTTTCCTGGAAGCTTATTCTTGAAGTAGACTCAGGCTGCAAAGGCATTATCATAGAATTTCCTGGCTTTTGATTCACTGTTATGATTTTGTAAGTTAAAGTTATGTTGAAATTAATATCTTCATATTTTAATATGCTCTCAAAAATGTAAATATGAAATGTGTATAAATATTGAACATTCAGAACTCTTAATTAAGTTAGTATTTACATAAATGTTTTAAGTGAAAATTTTCTTTTCATTAGTTACTTATGGGATTAACAGACTGATGCTCTGATGCTGTGGTCATGCCATCTTTATGTAAATAAAATATTTTCTCGGTGGTGGAGAGTTTAATCTATTAATCTGTTTACAAAAGAAGGTACTCTCAATCGGAATGTAATTAATCATTGGTGATTGTGACTAGGAAATCAGCAAGATGCAGAGGCAACAACAGGATTGGGGAATCTTCCTTTCTACTCTAGGTGATTCTGTTAAGTAGTAGGATTTCTCTTTACCTGCTTGTGCAGTGAGGCAGATAGTAATATTCTCCCTTGCTTATAGAAATGTTACAGGGGTAAAAGGAAAATAACATAAAATATGAAAACAATAGTAGATGCTGTGAAGAAGTTAAATTCTTATTACTTTAAAAAATGTAGCTTTGTATTACTTTGTAAAAGCAATATACTTTATATATTTATAATTACTTCATAAAGGCAGTACAATGATTATAAAGGTGATATAATTACTTTTCAAACAAAGCTATTTATTTTTGTTTCATATGTCCTGGTTTTGTTTAGAGTTGCCTTATTCCCTCAATGATGAAGTGTTGTAATTAAATCAGTTACCATTCATGTCAGCAACCTGAGATTATTATGATTTTAGGGGTGAAACACTTTTTTTCTCTTAGGAGAAAGAACTCTATTTGACTATAGACTGTATTATCACTAGAGACTGTGGACCCCCTTTACCCCACTGCTGGAGATTTTAAAATAAGACGCTATTTTCTTTTTTAAGACTGTAGTTAATCACATTCATTTTCAAAGATACAGAATACACTAAGGGAATTTCTAATCTTAAGGTGACTTTCAGTATTTTATTAACAGATTTTTAAGTACTGTTGTTTCACACACATGAACAGTGAAAGATTGTTACAGATGTTTTCTACCTTACAAATCTATTCCATTTTCAATCAGTAATTAACGCTTTAAATTATTATACTACTTGAAGGGTGAATGATTTGTTATTGTTTCTCCAAATAGCAATCAAATGGTTTGGTTATAATAATTACAGAGAGAGTAATGTATAGTAGTTGTGCTCTTTGCTTGTCTATGAGCTGCACAAAGAGAGGGAAACTAAAAGCTCATAAGTGTTGTAGCCAAGTGTTGGCTTCTTCTCCAGAATGAAGATGAATGGTATAAGAGACGATGATTTACTACTGCACACTCTCAATATGCAACAGAGAGCTACTGCTGCTACTTTTTTCCCCCTGAACACGTCCGTCATTAATGTCTTTATATCTAGAGCAGTGGTTCTCAGCCAGGGGCAGTTTTGTCCCCCAGGAGACATTTGTCAATGCTTGGAAACATTTGTGATTGTCACAGCTGGGGGCAGGGAAGGGATGAGTGCTATAGGCATCTAGTGTGGAGACTGAGGATGCTGCCAAACATCCCATAATGCACAGGACGCCACCCTACAACAGACTTACCTAGTAAAAATGTCCATAGTGCAGTGCTGAGTTTGCAAAACCACCCTAGAAGGACTGAAGAATTTAAGGCAAGGATAAATCTCCAGAATTCTTTAAATGAATATAAAGTTGTAAAAGTTGGATCTCAGCATCGCTGCCTAGCAGTTTTATTTTCCAAAAGCTGTTTGTTAATAAGGTCTGATGGTTAAGGGCAAATTAAACTCTGCTCCTCTTCAAAATTCTTTTGTTGGCAGTGAAATGAATTTAGGTCGTTTGAGGTTAGGGACATGAAAAGAGCCTCTCACTCAGCCTATTATTTTTTTGATTTAGTTTTTATAAAATCTAATATGATCTCTTTTAATTACATATGAATTTTCTCGTCAAAACACATACACAATTCATGTATAGCTCCAGACATTCAAAGGGAAACAGAATAGTTTAATAAGTTATTTCCGGTATTAAAAACAAACAGAAAACTAAGTAGGTAGGTTTTATACATATCTTAATATTTTTTCTTGTTTTAATTTTAAGTATTCTAAGATAAACTTAAAACTTACCATATGTGGGCAATATCTCCAACCTAAAAACTGAAGAGTTCTTGATCTGGATCTTTTTCATGCTCATCTTAGTCTTTGTTAGAGTTGTTTTCCTTATTCCAGAAATGACCCCTAGTATTTCACTTGTATTTTTTGTTAAAAATAATCACTGATTCCTATGTGTAGTATGGAGAAAGTGAACAGACATATTTATGGTTGTCACTTGTTCTATTCTTTCTTAATTTTTAAATATATTACTCAAAAGTGTCACCATAAAATTCTTGTTACTAGGAATTAGGGCAAGAAGGAGTGTATGCTGTGAAAGAGTCACTAATTTTGACTTCTTTCTTAATATTCTTCCTCAAAATAATGTTCCAGTTGAAATGTGATCCTGTCCCAGCTAAGACACGGTGTCGTATCAAATGGAACAAATAGGGGAAGTAGGGAAAATATTATCAAACTCTGGTGTCTGATTTTAGAATGCCTGTTTGATGTAATTATGACAGGAAAAACACGCACTGTAGAAGTGAGAACATGACATATTGTATATGTGTATTCATGCATATGTGTGTATATGTACATGATTAACGTGTGAATGTTTATATATACATGTATGTATATATATCTGGATCATGTTTATAATAAACAAGCCTATGTTATATTTTGAATTCTTCCTATGTATGAATTGTTATAATAGGCACTAGATGTTCTAGGAGTCAGTTTAAAATAGCTTGGATTTGACTACATAGTAAAATACAAACCAATATCCTGAATTTTAAAGCTTTTCATCATAGCGTTCCAGTTTGCCTTTCAGTATTGTCCAATAATTCCTTACATCACATTCATTTGGATATCTTTCTCTGCCATTAATGCATATATCCTCTAAAACATGGCTGTAACACCATCTTTTGACTGTCACAACCCATGTAATCTTACTTTTCTTTGAATTCTGATAGCCAAATTTTCAGCACCTCTTCACTGGAACTCTAGTACTCTTCCTCATATTGATCAGTACCTTATTTGTGTATTTATTATTAGAATCTAATTATCATTTAGGTGTTGTTTTTATTTCATTATATGAAATAAAAGACCTCATATAGCCTTTTTGGGGGGTTCAAAATAGATATGGATTTTAAAATATAAGGAAGACTTTGTTAAATAAGCATTCACGTTGCTAGAAAAGCCTAACATAGTGGCAGTATCAGTGTCCATGCACTGATTCATGTCATCAGTATTTATTGGGTGCCTGCTACATGCCAGGCACTATACTATGTGCTTGGTTGAACCAGTGAACAAAATGGGCAAAAATCTGTCCTCTTGACACTAACATCGTGATTAAGAGAAGTAGGAAATACATAATAAACATGATACTTACATGTTAATGATGTTTGCATATGCTCAAAGGTAGCAAAATACAGAGAACTGAAGCTATAAAAATTTCAAAGGCAGTATCCTATCTCAAAACCTAGGTTATTGAAAGAAAAAGGAACTGTAATTTACTTACAATGAAGTTATAGACAATCAAATCTGATTCTTTTAATGATAGTAACATATTCTTTCATCTTATGAATGCTTATATCTTCATAAATTTACACAAATTCTATTGGATTAATATGCAGTTGATGTTGGCATTCATTTTTTTACCCAATTGTGTTAGCTGATACAACACATTTTAAAAGCTTAACTTTTGTTTGAGATTGCATTATTTGCTTTTTAAATCAAGAGGGAAGAGTTTGAATAATTTAGGGGGTTAATTAGGAAATACTTCATATTTTTTATGGCAAAGTTCACCTTTTAAAATTCAGCTAGTTTTCAACGGAGGAAGAAAAGTTTTTTTTTTTTTTTTTGATAAAATATATTCCAACATCAATTCAGATTTGATGTCAGTAGTTACTCTTTACCTTAGATGAAGGACTCTTCACATATCTTAATGTCTCTCTATGCTGGCCAGCTTAGATGATGATGAGATTTATAATAAATTTAAAGGAAGACTGTACCTTTGAATTGTAAAAATTTCTCAAGGGAACTTTCATCCTTGAAAGTGACCAAGAAAAAAAATTATGTCAACTTTTGTGTTACTGCATCTTTTAAGAAACAAGACATTCTTAAGTTGTTAGGAAACAAGTAATTCAGAAGCCCACAGAACACTATTACAAAGGGAAAAAAAAATCCCAAACTGCAAAATTCAACTAAAAGTAAGTGAAATTGATTTTATGATTATCTAAAGCCATCGAGGGGGTAGTGAACCTCTTTTCCTGCCTGTATCAGTATTGAAGATATATGAATTTAGTCAATAAAGATAGTGAAATTGAAATGATGGTGAGGTGTATATTCTAACTTTTTCTCTTACCCCCACCTTTCATTATTATGAGGTAGAATCATATTTATTCACCTAATTCATATATGTTTTTGTACAGTGTGTGCCATCTATTCTTTATATTTTTAGCTCCTCTTTCTAATATGTCTTTTCAGGCTCCTAAACAATTATGAAGGCTATAATGGGAGTCCTGAGATAGCTTCATTATTTCATAAAGTCTAATGGGAAATAGTACGTTTCTCACAATAGAGCTCATTTTTTTCATTTCAGTGAAGAGAGTCTGATGACTAATGAAATGGACATTCAAAGTGTATTTAATAAACAATGTTAATCGCAACTTAGAAAAATACTTCTTAGCATTTTTAGTTTTTGTAGAGTGAATCACGTGGGGAATTTACTATAGCACTACCTGTAAAAGAAATATAATGGTACCACATTTAAGTGAACTCAGGAAAAGCCTGGGTTTCAGCAAGAATTTAAGGTGTTTGGAAGATAGTTTGGGCAGTGGGAGGGAAGGTCCAGAGCCAAGACAGCCCCTGAGGCTGAGTATTAGCATTGTCTCCACTGCTAACTCATCGTGTTAGTTTTCTATTGTGAGTGTGACAAATTACTCTAAATTTATTGACATAACACATTTATTATCTTACAATGCTGTGAATCAGGAGCCCTTTCCTTGCCTCATGGCCCATTTTCCTCACTCTTTAAAGCTAGCAACACAGGATAATTTCTTCTCACATTATCATCCATTTGGTTTTCTTTTGCATGGTTACCTTTTCCTCTTCCGTTTTTTAAGGATCTTTGTGATTACATTGGACTCTCCAGGATAATCTCTTTAAATGCAACTGATTAGCAAAACTTCATCTACAAAATTAATTCCTCTTTGCCATGTAACAAAATATTCATAAGTTCTAGAGATAAGGATGTGTTTATCTTTGGGAAGTCATTACTCTACCTACCATAGCCATCATTTATGGCACTAGTAGTATTTGAAGACTGTTTTTCTCTGGCTAGTCTTTTCACTTTTGCTGCTGCTTTTAACTTTGATCCATCTGTCCTCCTATGTGGAGAAAATTTGATTGGTTCAATATATTATCCTTGTTCATGTAGATCTTTTCTATCTGATTCTTCACAGATTATTAATTCAGGAATTAGCTGCTTCCAGGTCTGATATCATCTGTTCAGTTCAGTTGCTCAGTTGTGTCCAACTCTTTGCAACCCCATGGACTTCAGCACGCCAGGCCTCCCTGTCCGTCACCAACTCCCAGAGCTTGCTCAAACTCATGTCCAGCGAGTCAGTGATGCCATCCAACCATCTCATCCTCTGTCTTCCCTTCTTCTCCTGCCTTCAGTCTTTCCCAGCATTAGGGTCTTTTCAAAAGAGTCAGCTCTTCACATCAGGTGGCCAAAGTATTGGAGTTTCAGCTTCAGTATCAGTCCTTCCAATGAACACTGAGGACTGATCTCCTTTAGGATGGACTGGTTGGATCTCCTTGCAGTCCAAGGGACTCTCAAGAGTCTTCTCCAGCACCACAGTTCAAAAGCATCAGTTCGTCTGTGCTCAACTTTCTTTGTAGTCCAACTCTCACATCCATACATGACTAGTGGAAAAACCATAGCCTTGACTAGATGGACCTTTGTTGGCAAAGTAATGTTTATGGTTTTTAATATGCTGTTGGTGATGGACAGGGAGGCCTGGTGTGCTGCGATTCATGGGGTCGCAAAGAGTTGGACATGATTGAGTGACTGAACTGAACTGAACTGAACTGAGGTAGATCACAGCTTTTCTTCCAAGCAGCAAGCATCTTTTAATTTCATGGCTGCAATCACCATCTGCAGTGATTTTGGAGTCCAAGAAAATAAGGTCTGTCACTGTTTCCCCATCTATTTGCCATGAAGTGATGGGACCAGATACCATGATTTTCAGTTTTTGAATGTTGAGTTTTAAGCCAACTTTTTTACTCTTCTCTTTCATTTTCAAGAGGTTCTTTAGTTCCTCCTCACTTTCTGCCATAAGGGTGGTGTCACAATGTATCTGAGGTTACTGATATTTCTCCCGGCAATCTTGATTCCAGCTTGTGTTTCTTCAGCCCAGCATTTCTCATGATGTACTCTGCATAGAAGTTAAATAAGCAGGGTGACGATATACAGCCTTGACGTACTCCATTTCCTATTTGGAACCAGTCTGTTGTTCCATGTCCAGTTCTAATTGTTACTTCCTGACCTGCATACAGGTTTCTCAAGAGGCAGGTCAGGTGGTCTGGTGTTCCTGTCTCTTGAAGCATTTTCCAGTTTGTTGTGATCTACATGGTCAAAAGCTTTGGTTTAGTCAATAAAGCAGAAGTAGATGTTTTTCAGGAACTCTCTTGTTTTTCAGATGATCCAGCGGATGTTGGCAATTTGATCTCTAGTTCCTCTGCCTTTTCTAAATCCAGCTTGAACATCTGCAAGTTCGTGGTTCATGTACTGTTGAAGCCTGGCTTGGAGAATTTTGAGCATTGCTTTGCTAGCATGTGAGATGAGTGCAGTTGTGTGGTAGTTGAACATTCTTTGGCATTGCCTTTCTTTGGGATTGGAATGAAAACTGATCTCTTCCAGTTCTCTGGCCACTGCTGAGTTTTTCAAATTTCTGGGCATATTGAGTACAGCACTTTAATAGCATCATCTTTTAGGATTTGTAATAGCTCAACTGGGATACCATCATTTCCACTCACTTTGTTCATAGTTATGCTTCCTAATGACCACTTGACTTCACCTTCAAGAATGTCTTGCTCTAGATTAGTGATCACAACATTGTGATTATCTGGGTCATGAAGATCTTTTTTGTATTGTTCTGTGTATTGTTTTCACCTCTTCTTAATATCTTCTGCTTCTGTTAGGTACTTACCATTTCTGTCCTTTATTGTGCCCATCTTTGCATGAAATGTTCCCTTTGTATCTCTAATTTTCTTGAAGAGATCTCTGGTCTTTCCCATTCTGTTGTTTTCCTCTATTTCTTTTCATTGATCACTAAGGAAGCCTTTCTTATCTCTGCTTGCTATTCTTTGGAACTCTGAATTTAAATGAATATATCTTTCCTTTTCTCCTTTGCTTTTAGCATAGGTCTGATATGTCCTGATGCTATTAGGCAGGGGCCAAGGGCAAGGTCTTACATTAAAATATTGCTATCCATTTGTAAGGAAACTCCTCTGACTCCTGTTTCATCAGGGACATCCAAGGAAAAACTTCCCTCAGAAAAATGGCAGAGGTCTTGATGGCTTGTCCAGGACAAGTTCCAATAGAGGGAAGTAAATGTACAACTATTGAAGGGGCTATCAAAATGTACATATTTTGATTTACTATGCAGAGATTTGACTGTGTTTATCTTTAGGCAACTTAACTTACTGTGAGCTGCCATTCTCTCTCCAAGAAAAATTATTCTCACAATTTCAAGGTTAGTCTCTTTCAGTTTAAAGCAGTCTCTTGTCTTGTGATCAGTTTTCTATTCAGTTAATTCAGAGTTCCAACTCCCTTTCAGTATTCTCTGATTTTCTTGACTGTTCTCCTGGGCCTCTGGGTAAAAGGGAAACTGACATGACAAGATATCTTATGTATTTACTGTCTTCTGTTCTGTTGACATGGATATTAATGTGATTGCTTCTAAGAATTTGGTATATCTTTCCAGATGGTTTTCACCATTATTCTTCAGCTGGACCTCTGCTTCCCACTGTCCATTCAGTCTGCTTTGGGAATCCCCTTGAACTCATACCAAGGTCATCTCCTAGAAGAGATAATTATCCTTAATTTCCAGCTTCCTTACTTGTTCATCCCAAGGGGCTTTGCTATGAATATTTCTGCACATCCTGCTGAAGCAAAGGGAGGTCTCAGATAGAGAGTGGCACTCTGGTTCCCTTTACGTAACTATGATACATTAGGATTTCATTTCCTTCTGCTCTGGGCAGTGGTTTGCTCCTCAGAAATGTGAAGTGGGACTTAAAGGCTCTCCACACTTACATTCCAAAGCCTGACACCCACTGATCCCACTAATAAAATGATTATTTGAAAGTGGTGGACGGTTTTGGCTTCCCGGGTGGCTCACACGGTAAAGTGTCTGCCAGCAATGTGGGAGATCCAGGTTCGATCCTTGGGTTGGGAAGATCCCCTGGAGAAGGAAACAGCGACCCACTCCAGTACTCTTGCCTGGGAAATTCCATGGACGGAGGAGCCTGGTAGGCTACAGTCCATGGGGTTACAGAGAGTTGGACATGACTGAGCGACTAAGCACAGGACAGCCTATATATGAACCTGCAAGATGCAAATTTTCAAAGATGCAAAAGTGCATTTTCATGTTCAATCACATAAATTAATTCACACGTGTGAAATTCATCATTACATGCATGCATCCTGTCTAGGTGTTTGTGCTTTTGTGTACTTCATAGTATAGTACTGTAGTACAGTATCTTTATTTCAAGCCCAGGATATCTGGAAGCAAATGTAAAAGCAGCAGTATGTAGCCGATTGTGTTAGTTGGGTACCTTCGCTAACTTTGTTGTACTTATGAGCAAATTGGACTTATGAACGTTCTCTCAGAAGGGAGTTCATTCCTATGTAGGGGAATTACTGTATTTCATAGTATAATTCCATGGTGTGATAATAATATTATGATTTCTGAAACATTTCATTAGGTATATTTATTTAGCGATTGTGTCAGTGAGTGATGTTGCTTTTTAGATAATTACAGGTGAGTTATTTTTAAATGTATTGTTCTGAAAATTATCGCTGAACCATGGGCTTAACTATAGAGCAAAGAGATTTAATGGACGTTTTCAGTGAAAAAGGTAGGGAAACCATGGTTTCTGTTATCACAGCAAATCTTGGCCTGTGAGTTTTGTAGTGAAAGAATGTTAAAACCAGCTAGTTAAGATGGTGAGAAGTAAAGAATGTACAAGGCGACAAATATTCTTTTTGTCAAGACTAGTGTCAAGGGTGGCAGTGTGACGATTTGAACTACAGAAAAAATTAAAAGCATGTTAGTGTTATCAGTCAGGAGGAAAAAGATCCTGTCTTGAATTCTCTTTATGTGCTCAATTCTTTCTAGTAGAAGAAATGCAAGCCAGTGTCACATATCATGTGAGGAGCTGACATGTGATTTGAATGTAGCTCTGTCTGGTCCCAGAAACTCATGATAGTCCCATCATGCTGTTTTTCTGTCAGAAAGACATTAGATAAGGTGGTAAAGCGGATAATTAATTGTTTATAAAGGAAAAGAAAAACTAGGAAGAAGTAAAATAAAGATATTTAAGACTCTTTAAAATATTCATGTTAGCATGTTAAATATTATAGAAATGTGGTTTATTTTAGTGGTGGAATGAATTGTAAATACCAAGTTATGGAAATATAATATCTTAAAAATCCATGTGAAACCTTCTACTCTGAAAACTATTCACTAAACATGCACCAGGCTCTCTCTCTTTGAGAGCCACTGCAATATCTCATGCAACAAAAAAAAGAAGATTGCATTCTTTGAAACCAGAAGCAAAGTCCACTTCTTTTGGTGGTGGCTGTTACATGATTCTAATTCATGTTTTATTACAATGAAAACATTTCAAATGTGATATTGTACCTAAAAATGTATGGCAGGGCATTTACATTGGGGCTCTAGACTTAAGCTTCCTTGACTTTATTTATTAAAGTTTATTTGCATTCTGGATCTTATTTTTTATTTCCTAAGCTTTTAAAAATTACCCTATAAGTGGAACTTGAGAGAATATTCTCTGTTTGAGAGAAAAAATATATACTTGAACTAGTTTTTTCTTATTTATAATTCATTCATCCTTTATAGCATCTAATATGTCTGGCATACATAGATAGTGACTAGTAATTGCCATTAGCTATAGTACATAATATGAAGTAGAGACTGTGCATCCTGAACTAATCTTTACCAACTCTCAATTCTATTAGAGTACCTATACCACAGGAAGGAGGTTAGACTTTATACAGAAATGAGCAAGATATTCATGATACAAAGCATACCTGCCTTTCACAGCAATTAGTTGTATTGGTTTTTCTGCAAAGAACTAAATATCCTTGATCAATTAAAGTGATGTTGAGGTTTATCTGTTTGAACCTCAAATCAATCTGTTTAGGAGTTCATGTTCCTAGATGAGGTCTTAGGCTGAAACAAAAGAGATAGCTTTGGACTGGAGGGAGTCCTTCATGGACAACCTGAGTCTTTAAAAATAGGACACAATAATCTGTCCATCAGTAAAAAGTAGAAAAAATACAGTAATATGCAGGAATCCTGAATGACATTAACCCTTGGGATTTTATAGGACTAAATTACTGTGTCTTAAATAATTGGAATAAGAACCTACAAGGTCAAAATTCAAAGTGTGAGAAAAAGCCTCATAGTTTGAAAATGATAAACAATTTTAGCAGTAGAAGTTTGGCTTAAATCTTTAAAAATATTAATTAGATAATTTTATTATAGTTAATTATTTTAACTTATTAATTAAAATGTTGATATATTTTAAATCACTTAAAACTGTGTAACTTTGTGTGAAACCAACACTTCAAAAAATAAATGTTAGTCTATGTATCTTGCTCCTTTTGAAACCAGTGTTCACCAGCAGCATCCATGGTCAGCTAGGACCAAGCTGTAGAACCTGTTGGTAGTAACCAGAATGCTGGCATTATGCCAGTAAAAAGCAGGGTTAAACTGGTTCCTGCTTGTGCCTGGATTCACTTCTCATAAGACAGTAAAAACCTGCCAGTCCCTGGCTTTGAAGATGGTTTAGTCATGCATGTGCAACCCATCTGTTGGGTGAATAAGGGATTTCCTTTTCAGCCCAGCCCTTCAGCCACAGACATGGGCACTGTCCTTGTGCTTCTCCCCGCCCCCGCCCCCCCCGCTTTCTTTTAATCTTTATTTCCTGCCAGAAGTATACACGCTTGATAAACCAGGTGCATCTTATGCTACTCTAGGGAAATCCTTCCATAAATGCAGATGTGAGCCAGAAATGTAATTGTTTTCTCTTGCTGTCTAGGTTGCTTCCAATATAGTCTTATCCAGTGAGTTTTAAAAAAAACATTCAATTTCATAATACAAATGCTTATGCTATTACAGCTTCAACCAAACTTTTATGTAGACCTCAGTGACCTTGTTGTTCACTGTGAAATGTGAAGCTCCCTGTGCCACCAGGATGAACCTGAGGAGGGGAAGGTCCTCATTCTCTGTGTTTCTCCTTTTGGTTATAAGCCTATTTAGCAGCATACATCTTAGCTTCAGTGTTGGAAAAGGTGCGAGTCTCCCTAAGTGCAGTATCTTATTCCGTTGCCCCAACTTTTGTTCAGTGCACACATGCTCCAGTTTTTATGTCCCATGCTTAAATTCTTCTATTTTCTAGAATAGCCTCCTTGTTTCTTTAAAATGCTGAAGGCAGTAAATACCAGGTTTTGGGCTTCCCTGTAGCAGGGTCGGACACGACTGAAGCGACTTAGCAGCAGCAGCAGCAGTAGCTTAGCTGGTAAAGAATCTGCCTGCAATGCAGGAGGCCCCATTTCAATTCATGGGTTGGAAAGATACCCTGGAGAAGGGAACAGCTACCCACTCCAGTATTCTGGCCTGGAGAATTCCATGGACTGTATAGTCCATGGGGTGGCAAAGAGCTGGACACGACTAAGTGACTTTCACTTTCACTTTTTCACTGTGAGGTTGGAGGTACAACTTGAAGTTGCAAAATCACATACACAAATTGTTGTGTTACAAGATGTTTTACAACCTTTTAACATGATACACTGTTTTGGTGAGCTTGTGGTCTTACAGTTTGATATTTATATTTATATCAACATATATATATATATGTATATTTTGAACACACTGGAACTCCAAAAAGATCAAGATGAAGCAAGTAACAGATTTGTCTTTCTAATCAGTTGTTTATGGTTTTAAATACATTCTAATGTGAGGACAGGAACCAAATAAGCAATTATTGTTGTTGCTAATTTTATTTCCTCTTCATACAGATTTATGAGAAATACCAAGATTTGTATACTGTGGAGCCAAATAATGCACGCCAGCTGGTGGAAATTGCAGCCAGGGATATTGAAAAACTTCTGAGCAACAGATCCAAAGCCTTGGTGGTGAGTTTAAATTGTATCTACTCATTTTATTATTCTATATTACTCATTTATATATTACTATTTATCTTTCATGCTTTATTTGGAGGTTTTCTTTAGTATGCTTGTTTTATCTGAGAAACTGTGTTCATCTAATATATGTTCATAAAAGATGAGATCATGGCTTCATTGTGAGCTTGAAATAATGAATTAGCTTGTTTCTAATTATTATTTTATTTTTATATATTAGGTGATTTTAATACAGAGAATAGTATATTTAATTAGAACATACATCTATTTATACATATGTAAGTAATCATGTGTAATAATCATGTTTAAACTGATCATACAGTGTAAAATCCTTGAATATTGCAAGCATCCTTAAACCTGCCTTTGTAGTATTTCTTGTCTCATCACCCTGTGTCTCTACTAGAGATAGCCAATACACCAGATATTTGATTACTTGTTTCTTTGCTCTTTAAAAGTAGCTGTACCTCACATAAATGTTTTGCTAAACATGTGTTAGTCTCCTTTGTTTCAGCTTTATTGAAATCACATAATGCTGTATGTGGTCTTCAGCCACTTCCTTTCTTCCATCAACATTATGTTTGCATGATTTTTTTAGATGTTTTTGCTTAGCTTTAATTCATTTTTATTCATGGTAAAATATTATTTTTTGAAGATATATCTTGGTTATTTATTCTCTGCTGGTAAATTATTATTTGGATTGGACTATGAATAGGGTGGCTTCATTTTCTTGAGTTTCTTGGTACATATGTGCAAGAATACGGGTCAGTACGTGATAGTAGAATACTAGACTATAGGGTATTCACAAAATCAGATTACATAAGTATGACACAGATTTTCCAAAATAGTTGAATCAGTTTAGACCCCCACTACCAGTATTTGAGTCCCCATTCGTCCATATTCTGGCCAATAAGTGGCAAAGTCAGAATTCTTAACTATAGGCAGCTGAGTGGGTGACAAATGGCATCTCTGCTTATCACTAATGAAACGGTTATCTGTTTTGTATTCTGAATATTCTTGCTTCCTCTTTAGTGACATATCTCTTCATATCTTTTACACATTTTAATCGTTTAAATTGATTCGTAGATTGTATATTCTTCATGGTAGTTCATTTCAGTTGCATGTGATATAAATATCTTTTTCCAGTTTGTGACTTGTCTTTTTATTGTCATTATGGTATATTTGATCAAATAAGTTCTTAATTTTAATGCTGTTAGAGTCAGCTTTAAAAAAATTAATATTTTGGGGTGTATGTGTTGTTTAAAAAATCATTTTCTACCCCGATGTTCTAAATATTTTTGTGTATTCTAAAAGATTCCATTTCTTTCAGATCTATTTAAGCCACCTGTAGCTAATATCAATATACAGTTTTAGGTCACAATACAAATGATTTTTTTTTCTAATCAGTTCTCCTGAGACCATATAGTAAATATTTTACCTTCCCTTGATGAAGCCCTATTTATCAAGCTAGTATGCTCAGCTTCTCACCATATTCTTCTTCAAAAGGATCTTGACTAGTCTTAAACTTTCACACATTATTTAAAATTTAGATTCAGCATGCTATTATCTGAAACAATCTTTACTGGGATTTTAAATGGTATTCCATTGAATTCCAAGTAAAGACAAAATTTGGAAGAATTGATATCATTATGATTTTTGTCTTTATATTTATAAACATGATTTTTTTTTCAGTTAGCTGTTTTTTATGCCACTTTATAGCATTTTAAAATTTGTTTATAAAGTTCTTATGTATCTTTTGTTAGATGTAATGCTAGAGTTTAAGTTTAACTCCTTATTCTACAAATCTCAGCACCGTTACAGGTGTTTGTTCCAGGATAACTCTGAATTCTTTGTTTACTGATCACTTACAGTTTAGATTTTTAACTTAATATATTATATACACACACACATATATATCTTTTGGCATTCAGAAGCTGTCTGGTTTTTTTTTTGACCCTTATACATTTCTATGTATCTTAAAATAGCCAGGATCTTGTTGGAACATAATAAGAGGATCCTTTGGAATATTTGGTATGCCACGTTGCCGAAAGTTGAAACACTTTTTTTTTTTTTTTGAAGTATAGTTGATTTACAGTAGTGTGCAAATTTCTGCTGTATACCAAAGTAACTCATTTATACATATATATACCCTCTTTTAAAATATTCTTTTCTGTTTATTTCAAGAGATTAGATATATTTTGCTTTGCTATACAGCAGGACTTGTTTTTTTATCCATCCTGAATGTAGTAGTTTGCATCTACTAACCCCAGACTCCCAGTCCATCCTTCTCCCTACTCCCTTCCCTTGGAGAACCACAAGTCTGTTCTCTTATATCTGTGAGTGTGTTTCTGTTTTGTAGATAGGTTCATTTGTGCCATTTTGTAGATTCCACATATAAGTGATAACATGTGGCCTTTATCTTTCTCTTTCTGACTTCTCCTAGTATAATAATTTCTAGTTGCATCAGTGTTGCTGCATATGGCATTATTCTGTTGCTTTTTATGGCTGAGTAGTATTCCATTACATATATGGTACCACATCATTTTTTTTTTTTTTTGGCCTGTGCTCTTTTTTTTTAAATTTTTTTAATAAATTTATTTATTTTAGTTGGGGGGCTAATTACTTTACAATATTGTAGTAGTTTTTGCCATACATTCACATGAATCAGCCATGGGTTTACATGTGTTCCCCATCCTGAACCCTCCTCCCACCTCCCTCCCCATCCCATCTGTCTGGGTCATCCCAATGCCCCAGCCCTGAGCATTTGTCTCATGCATAGAACATGGAATGGTGTTCTGTTTCACATATGATAATATACATGTTTCAATGCTATTGTCCCAGAACGTCCCACCCTCACCTTCTCCCTCAGAGTCCATAAGACTGTTCTATGCATCTGTGTCTCTTATTCTGTCTCGCATATAGGGTTATCGTTACCATCTTTCAAATTCCATATACATGCATTAGTATACTGTATTGGTGTTTTTCTTTCTGGCTTACTTCACTCTGTATAATGGGCTCCAGTTTCATCCATCTCAATAGAACCGATTCAAATGTATTTTTTTAATGGCTGAGTAATATTCCATTGTGTATATGTACCACAGCTTCCTTATCCATTTGTCTGCCGATGGACATCTAGGTTGCTTCCATGTCCTGGCTATTGTAAACAGTGCTGCAATGAACATTGGGGTACACGCGTCTCTTTCAATTCTGGTTTCCTCGGTGTGTATGCCCAGCAGTGGGATTGCTGGCTCATATGGCAGTTGTATTCCCAGTTTTTTAAGGAATCTCCACACTGTTCTCCATTCATCTGTCAACGGATATTTAGGTTGCTTCCATGTCTTGGCTATTGTAAATGGTGGTGCTATGAACATAGGGATGCATGTATCTTTTTGAATTATTTTTTGTCTGGGTAAATGCCTAGATGTGGGATTGCTGGTAACTCTGATTTTAGTTTTCTGCGGAATATCCATATTGTTCTCTGTATTGGCTACAGTAACATATATTCCCACCAAAATATATGAGAATTCCCTTTTTGCCACGCTTTCTCCAGTGTTTATTTGTAGACTTTTTAATGATGGCCATTTTGATCAGTATGAGGTGGTACCTCATTGTAGTTTTCCTTTGCTTTTCTCTAATAATTAGCGATTTTGAGCATTTTTCCATGAGCCTAATGGCCATCTGTATGTCTTCTTTGGAGAAATGTCTACAAAGTCCTCTGTGAAGCACAATTTTTAAGAAATGTATAAATGGTAAGGCACACTTTCATGATTAGAAGATTCATAACATTATCTTCAGTTTTCGTTATATGAATACCTCTTTAAAGCTTCCTTTATAGATGTAAATATATTTTCATTAAAAGTTTATCTAATAAAAATTACTTTCTTCTTAAGTGATTAATATTCACTAATGACTACTGAAAATGATTCCATTTATATTGATTTTTATCAGCTTACATTTTTTTTGTGCCCTGGATGTAGGAAGCAGATAATCTGGTCCTCACAGTCCTTAGAAGAAAGTCGTAGAATGAAGTAGGATGTATCTTGCCTTAACTGGATTAAAATGGGAGCTTAATGAGACTTTGTTTTGTGTCATTTGGAATTGAAGATCTAGAAACTTGGTATATTATTTGAGTCCTGTGGGATCACTGGCTATCTTAAGCACATGATGGAAGAGTACAGAAAGCATAATGACTAATGAAATGTAGAATTTGTTAGATTTTATGCGAGGGAGATGGAGAAGGCAATGGCACCCTACTCCAGTACTCTTTCCTGGAAAATCCCATGGATGAAGGAGCCTGGTGGGCTACAGTCCATGGTGTCGCTAAGAGTTGGACACGACTGAGCGACTTCACTTTCACTTTTCCCTTTCATGCATTGGAGAAGGAAATGGCAACCCACTCCAGTGTTCTTGCCTGGAAAATCCCAGGGACGGGGGAGCCTGGTGGGCTGCCATCTATGGGGTCACACAGAGTCGGACACGACTGAAGCAACAGCAACAGCAGCAGCAGCAGCAGCATGTGAGGGAGAAAGATTCATGTTTGTTTTCAAACTAAATTTTTTATTTAACTTTTTTGAATATATGGAAATAAATACATTATTTGAAAGAGAAATATTTTGAGGATAATTAAAAAACAGGTGCTACGTTGTGTTGTAAATGAATATAAGATGAATATGGATTCATGAATAAATTCATAAATTTATTCATATTCAATAAATAAATTCATTCATATAAGATGAATATGATTGAATATAATATATTAATATTATATACTAATATAATATTAATAATGTATATTATTAATTTACTTCTACTTTTGTTATAGGCTTATACTCAGGGAGACTTATGTATTAAAGGAGCTTTAATTTATCTGCGTGGGGTACCAATGTAATTGTATAAATAAATACTTTGGAAAAATATCTTGAATATACAGCTTTGAGGTAGATGATCAAATTTAATGCCAGTTACACCTTATTGAGTATTTATCAAGTAGTGTTACCTGATTATTTCTCACAATAATGCTGTGCACTATATACCATTAGTAGTCTCATTTTTCAGTAAGGAAATGGAGTCTTAGAATATTCCTTTAACTTTCTTCCAAAAATGTGTTTAACAAGCAGTGTATGCCAGTGTTCTGAAACTTTAATGTGCATGTAGTTCACCTCTGGCTCTTGTTAAAATGCAAATTTTTATTCATTATGTGTATGTGTGTGCGTGTGCGTGCACTCAGTCATGTCTGACTCTTTGCTGCCCCTGGACTGTACCTTCCAGGTTCCTCTATCCATAGGATTTCCCAGGCAAAAATACTGGAGCGGGTTGATATTTCCTACTCCAGGGGATCTTCCCAACCTTTGGATCAAACTTGCATCTTTTGCATCTCCTGCATTGCAGGTGGATTCTTTACTACTGTGCTACCTGGGAAGCCCCTTTTTGTTCAGTAGATCTGGCCAAAGATACTGAATTTCTAATAAGCAAACAGGCGATGATCCTGGTACAAAGACTGTCTTTGAATCAGGTCGGTTCAGTTGCTCAGTCGTGTCCGACTCTTTGCGACCCCATGGACTGTGTCACGCCAGGCCTCCCTGTCCATCACCAAATCCTGGAGATTGCTCAAACTCATGTTCATCGAGTTGGTGTTGCCATCTAACTATCTCCTCCTCTGTCATCCCCTTCTCATCCTGCCTTCAATCTTTCCCAGCATCAGGATCTTTTCCAATGAGTCAGTTCTTCCCATCAGGTGCCCAGAGTATTGGAGTTTCAGCTTCAGCATCTGTCCTTCCAATGAATATTCAGGACTGATTTCCTTTAGGATGGACTGGTTGGATCTCCTTTCAGTCCAAGGGACTCACAAGAGTCTTCTTTAACACCATAGTTCAAAAGCATCAATTCTTTGGCACTCAGCTTTCTTTATAGTCCAACTTTCATGTCCATACATGACTACTGGAAAAAACCATACCTTTGACTAGATGGACCTTTGTTGGCAAAGTAATGTCTCTGCTTTTTAATATAGGTTGGTCTAGGTTGGTCATAGCTTTTCTTCTAAGGAGCAAGTGTCTTTTAATTTCATGGCTGCAGTCACCGTCTGCAGCATTTTGAAGCCCAAAAATGTCTGTTTCCTTTTTCTCCCATCTATTTGCCATGAAGTGATGGGACCAGATGCCATGATCTTCATTTTCTGAATGTTGAGTTTTAAGCCAACTTTTTCAGTCTCCTCTTTCACTTTCATCAAGAGGCTCTTTAGTTCCTCTTCGCTTTCTGCCATGAGTGGTGTCATCTTGTGTGTCTGAAGTTATTGATATTTCTCCCAGAAATCTTGATTCCAGCTTGTGCTTCATCCAGTCCAGCATTTCATATGATGTACTCTGCATAATAGTTAAATAAGCAGGGTGATAATATACAGCCTTGACGTATTCCTTTCCCAATTTGATACCAGTTTGTCGTTCCATGTCTGGTTCTAACTTGACCTGCATACAGATTTCTCAGGAGGCAGGTAAGGTGGTGTGGTATTCCCATCTCTTTCAGAATTTTCCACAGTTTATTGTGATCCACACAGGCAAAGGCTTTGGTTTAGTCAGTAAAGCAGCAGTAGATATTTTTCGGGAACTCTCTTACTTTTTCTAGGATCCAGTGGATATTACTTTGAATAGTAAGTTTGTAAAAGGATTCAAGTTCACATGTGCCTTGACTTTAAGCTCTCATTCTTACCTATTACATGTATATATTGTTTGGCCTAAAGAAATGTTTTGTCAGAACTAGGAAGAAACAAAGGCTAGGCAGTATGCTGTAAACTACTGTTCATTCAGACTGATTGAGAATTGTGTGTGGCAGTTAATAGAATATTCCAGAATGCTGTGAATTGGTCAATGAATCCTGTATTGATTTACCACCTTCAAAAAATGATTCAGTGATATAAAATATACAGCATTGAAAAAATTCACTTTTACTTGCATGTGAAAAACTTTAAACTGTTACTTTCTTCATCATCAAAGTCATCAGCCTAAGATACTTTTGAAAAAAATATTTTGTTGTTCAGCAGCTGAGTCATTTTCGATTCTGTGACCCTATAGACTGCAGCATGCAGGCTTCCTTGTCATTCACCATCTCTCAGAGCTTGCCTAAATTCATGTCTATTGAGTTGATGATGCCATCCAAATCTATGAAAAAGAAGTAAATAGAAACGTTTTTTCTTACATATCTACTAAAGAAATTACATAACAGTTTGTTTAATAATTCAGCCTTTTTAAAAAGGGAGATGAACTAGAGGTTTTTTTTTGTGTGTGTAAAGTTTTAATTCTTTCTAGGCTGTTGATGTAAAAACTAGAATGTAACTTATTTCATTGCTGTATGCTTATGTTGTGTTTGTTGTAAGTTTAAACTATTTTGACCAGTATTTTCAATTTCAGCATTATTTTGACTTATTATTCATATTCATTTTGTGCCATATCTTTGATCAGCTCCATCAACCAGACTTACGAAGAGCTGAAAGTGAAATTGATATAAAAAAAAATTTTAGTTGCTTCTGCACTAAAACCATCCCTTTGATGGCAAAACAGACTTTGCATTCAAATAGTTTGTTTTAATTTTGTACTTGAGATACAGAAAAACATTATGATTCTGATGATTCATATGCATTAGGCTCTTCTAAAAGTCTGTGAGGTAGTCACATTAGAAAATCTATGTACTCTTTGTGTAACTGAGGATGCTCAAGGAGGACCAAGGTTCTTGCTAAGACTGTATAGATAATAGGAGGTAGTGGTGTCATCCATTTTTAGAATTTGTGTTTCCAAAGTTATTTTTTCCCTCTAGACCCACACTGGTAATTTCAGCCATTTATTTCAAAGTTGGTTTTGTAAATGACTATTTCTCCAACCCTTGATTTTTTCTGTGTGTTAGAAACTGGTTCAATGTGATGACTATCCTGCTAATATTGTTGAATTATTCTTAAGTGATCTCAAATCAATGTTTGGAAGCAAAAAAGAAAGAAAAATTATTTAACATGGTTATTAATGTTTATTTTAGCTTTAATGAAGCTGAAAAATCTGCAAGTGTTAATGAACAATGTATAGGAGAAAGCTTTTTAATAAAGTAATCCAGCCTCTAGTGGTACTTCCTGAATGATGGAGGTAAATGAAACCTGTGGTCTCATTGTTTACCAGCCATCTCTGCCAAGGGGAACTGCTGAGTAAATGAAGGTCTCTATACATTTTCCTCAAAGGAAATAGGGTCAAATTTATCATAAACTGATTTTTCTAGTACACTTTTTCAATTATGATATAGCCTGCCTTCCTCTGATTGTCCTGGTAACTTTAATTAGAACTGCTTGCTCCAATCTTTTATGGAGCGTTAAATACTGTAATATACTCCATCTCTTATTTCAACTTTGGTATTTAACTTATCATTAGTTATTGAAAAGGAGAAGATGACAAATTTTTTCAAATAACTATTAAAGTAGAGGTTCCCCCTCCCCCCCCACCAGAACTAGATTATTGTTTAATTGAATTTTGTTCTTGTGTTTCCTTAGTCCTTATTTCCAGTAGTTCTCTGTCTTTTATGTTTGTCAGCAGTGCCTATAGAACTTGCTAAAAATGTAGGTTCCTTCACTTCTAGAGTTTAATTCAGAAATACAGAAAGAAATCTCAGAGAACTAGGTCCAAAGAAGTGATGAAGAGATCCAGGAAAAAAGGGGAAATAATTCAGACACTCAAATAATTCAAACTGTCTCATATTTGTATATTAGTAGCAATAGGTTTACTTTTGTGGGAACAGATTCAGTAGAATGTTTTGGAACGGAGGAAAGACTGCAGCATTAAAGAATGTTTGGGAAGAGAAAAACGGCAGAAATGTCCACATTTTTATGAAGTTGGGTAGGACAGCTAAAGAGAAGTATGGAATGCTACTAAAGGCTTAGTTTTTCTTTTTTATTTTTGAGAACGAAGGATATACTTGTATGCATATAGACAGAAGGGAGGGAATCTGTGAAATTTGAAAATAACAAAAATGTGAATATTGAAGGTTGATTTTTAGGAAAACCAAATTACAGAGAAGATGCATCATACAATTTAACTTTGAAAAGAGGGTAGTCTTTCACTTGAGACAGAAGGGGTATTTAATATGAATAAAAATAAATGAGTTTGCAGATAGAGGATGTTTGGAAATCACACTGGATGACCACTTTTCTCTTGGTAAAGTAAAAGTAGATACTTACGTGAAGAATGAAGGGGCTGTGGGGATCTTGAGGACAATGGCGAAGATTTGAGGAGCATAGTAAGAAAAAGTGAAGAGACTCTACTGTGGATAAATGAAATGACTCATGAATAAAATCAAGAGTCTTCCTTCTTAACATTGAGAAAAACCGTATTATATAAAATATCCTATTGTTCTTAAAGTGAGTTTGAAAGTACTGTCTGAAAATTGTGTGTACATGTGTATTGTGTGTGTGTGTGTGTGTTGACCATTAGTCCAGAATGTATCTGGAGGATATAAACATCCTTGTTGAAGAGAACAAGAAAAAACTACTTAGGGAAAATTGTGGAATATTGTGCCATTTCTATTTTCCCAACAGATAAGTGTACTTTAAGTAGAGTTCAGTCACTCATTTGTGTCCGACTCTTTGCGACCCAATCAACTGTAGCAAGCAGGCCTCCCTGTCCAACACAAACTCCCAGAGTTTACTCAAACTCATGTCCACTGAGTCGGTGATGCCATCCAACCATCTCATCCTCTGTTTTCCTTTTCTCCTCCTGCCCTCAATATTTCCCAGCATCAGGGTCTTTTCCAGTGAGTCAGTTCTTCCCATCAGGTGCCCAGAGTATTGGAGTTTCAGCTTCAGCATCAGTCCTTCCAATAAATATTCAGGACTGATTTCCTTTAGGATGGACTGGTTGGATCTCCTTGCAGTCCAAGGGACTCTCAAGAGTCTTCTCCAACACCACAGTTCAAAAGCATCAATTCTTCTGTGCTCAGCTTTCTTTATAGTCCAACTCTCACATTCATACATGACTACTGGAAAAACCACAGCTTTGACTAGATGGACCTTTGTTGGCAAAGTAATATCTCTGCTTTTTAATGTGCTATCTATGTTGGTCATAACTTTTCTTCCAAGGAGCAAGTGTCTTTTAATTTCATGGCTGCAGTCACCATCTGCAGGGATTTAGGAGCCCAAAAAATAAAGTCTGTCACTGTTTCCATTGGTTCCCCATCTGTTTGCCATGAAGTGATGGGACCGGATGCTATGATCTTCATTTTCTGAATGTTGAGTTTTAAGCCAACTTTTTCACTCTCCTCTTTCACTTTCATCAAGAGGCTCTTTAGTTCTTCACTTTCTGCCACAAGGGTGGTGTCATCTGCATATCTGAGGTTATTGATATTTCTCCCAGCAATTTGATTCCAGCTTGTGCTTCCTCTAGCCCAAAATTTCTCATGATGTACTCTGCATATAAGTTAAATAAGCAGGGTAACAATATATAACCTTGACATACTCCTTTTCCTACTTGAAACCAGTCTGTTGTTCCATGTCCAGTTCTAACTGTTGCTTCCTGACCTGCATACAGATTTCTTAGGAGGCAGGTCAGATGGTCTGGTATTCCCATCTCTTGAAGAATTTTCCACAGTTTCTTGTGATCAAAGCCTTTCAAAGGCTTTGGCATAGTCAATAAAGCAGAAGTAGATGTTTTTCTGGAACTCTTGCTTTTTTGATGACCCAATGGATGTTGGCAATTTGATCTCCAGTTCCTCTGCCTTTTCTAAAACCAGCTTGAACATCTGGAAGTTCACGATTCATGTACTGTTGAAGCCTGACTTGGAGAATTTTGAGCATTACTTTGCTAGCATGTGAGATGAGTGCAGTTGTACAGTAGTTTGAGCATTCTTTGGCATTGTCTTTATTTGAGATTGGAATGAAAACTGACCTTTTCCAGTCCTGTGGCCACGACGGAGTTTTCCAAGTAATAGTTACCCTTCTCTTTAATCTTACTGCAAATGACTTCAACAGGCTTAACTCAGATTGCTGATATACTTTCCTTTGAGTCTGAATAATAAAGGGAAGAGGTAATCCACTCTTTGCTTCACAAAGTTGAGATTACTTTTATTGACCTGAATTTGATACATACATGCCTGTGGATGCTAAGAGTGAATTGCTGAGGCTAAAGCTGCTTGCCTGGTGGCTGAACAATGAAATGGAGCTTTCTTGGGCATGAGCTTATGTACCATTCAAAGTAGAGGTGAACCGTATGGTATGGAGCTGTTCTGGGACTCGACTAAGTGAGATTTCCTGCCAGGGGTAGAATGAGTACTGTAGAAAGAGGGAACATGCCCATTGTCAGCTGGGAATGGAGGGGTGTAAGTGGCAGCCAGAAGTACAGCATTGTGGTGTGTGTCCTGAATATCTCCAGACACTGCAGGAAAGCACCCCATGAGTAGACCAAGTTGGTGTTGAAGATCCACCAATCCCAGAGAGTACCAGCACATTAACTACAGTTATGAAAGGACCTTCCACTGCCTGTTTCTTAGCACCATTGCTGAAATCACATGTGAGCTGATAAATGGAGTTAAGGTGGGATCAGGAGGAAAGGTTCAGACAGTAGAGATAGAAATCTGTTACACTCAAATGAAAGCTCCTGAAGTTTCTCAGTCTGAAGTAATATCAAGCTTGTAATGGGGTTAGAAATGACTTTCATGTAAAGCTGAAACTTTTTCTGTATAACACAGGTTCAGTATTTGATTAACTGAGACTTTTTAGGTATAAGATTTGTATATACAAAGGTGAATGGAAAAGTTATGGGACCTATAAAGCTTGAAGTTGTTCAAATGTGATGAATAGATAAGCCAACTAATCAGTTAGTTAGTTCAGTCGCTCAGTCCTTTCCAACTCTTTGCAAGCCCATGGACCGCAGTATGCCAGGCCTCCTTGTCCATCACAAACCCCTGGAGTTTATCCAAACTTACATCGATTGAGTCGGTGATGCCATCCAACCATCTCATCCTCTGTCATCCCCTTCTCCTCCTGCTTTCCATCTTTCCCAGCATCAGAGTCTTTTCAAAAGAGTCAGCTCTTCGCATGAGGTGGCCAAAGTATTGGAGTTTCAGCTTCAACATCAGTCCTTCCAATGAACACCCAGGACTGATCTCCTTTAGGATGGACTGGTTGGATCTCCTTGCAGTCCAAGGGACTCTCAAGAGTCTTCTCCACCACCACAGTTCAAAAGCATAAATTCTTCAGCCCTCAGCTTTCTTTATAGTCCAACTCTCACATCCATATATGACTACTGGAAAAACCATAGCCTTGACTAGATGGACCTTTGTTTGCAAAGTAATGTCTCTGCTTTTTAATATGCTGTCTAGGTTGGTCATAACTTTCCTTTCAAGGAGTAAGAGTCTTTAATTTCATGCCTGCAGTCACCATTTACAGTGATTTTGGAGCCCCCCAAAATAAAGTCTGTCACTGTTTCCCCATCTATTTGCCATGAAGCGATGGGACCTAATGCCATGATCTTCATTTTTTGAATGTTGAGTTTTAAGCCAACTTTTTCACTCTTCTCTTTCACTTTCATCAAGAGGCTCGTTAGTTCGTCTTTGCTTTCTGCCATAAGGGTGGTGTCATCTGCATACCTGAGGTTATTGATATTTCTCCCAGCAATCTTGATTCCAGCTTGTGCTTCTTACAGCCCAGCGTTTCTCATGTTGTACTCTGCATATAAGTTAAATAAGCAGGGTGACAATATACAGCCTTGACATACTCCTTTTCCTATTCTTACCTTGAGAACCCCATGAACAGTGTGAAAAGGCAGAAAGATAGGACACTGAAAGATGAAGTCCCCAGGTTGGTAGGTGCCCAATATGCTACTTGAGATCAGTGGAGAAATAACTCCATAAAGAATGAAGAGATGGAGACAAAGCAAAAACAACACCCAGTTGTGGATGTGACTGGTGATAGAAGCAAATTCTGATGCTGTAAAGAGCAATATTTCATTAGCCAGCTAGAGTGATATAAAAAGATTCTAAGTTTATTTTCTCTCAAAGCAAGAAACCTGGATGTAGGTAGCTCAAGAGATTTCCACAAGTCTCATTCTGTTACTTCTGTGTTCATTCCACTGGGTTACCCTTGGCTGCAAGAGAAAATAAGAGATGGAGTTTTTTTTTTTTGCTGGGACACCACCTCTCTGTACAGAATTGTGGTAGTCTTAGTTAAAATGTGGATCCAGCCAACCAGTGTCTGCATCAAATCTTTTCAAGATTGAATGTGACTTTTAGGGAAGAAAGTCTGGAGAAAATTCATTTTGAAGATGCTGAGGAGGGGAAGGAAAATGTTGCTTTCTTTGGCTTTTTGTATAAAGTCCCGTTTTGTAAGAATATTTTATTGAAAATATAATGATTGCATGTGTAGTCAAATCAGCTTTTCTAACAAGGCTTGACACAGTGTGAACAGCAGTAGAATGGAAGGACTGTTGAATCCATGTTTTAAGACTCGTAAGAGTAAATTTTTTAAATATCATGGGTTGAAATGTTTGAAATTATGAACCATGGGTAGATCTGGTAATGGTCAGAAATTGTGAGTTCAAAAAAGTAAACATAGTTATGATAATTTATAGTGAATAACGGATAAAAAGAATTTTTGATAAATAATAGAAATGAAAGAAATTAAGAGTTCTGGGTGATAAGGTTGAGGCATGAGTGAATGAGTGGCTTCCTTTGATGGAGAAGAGTGAAAGTCGCTGGAGGTCTAATAGGAACAAATACGTAGTTAACATTTATTAAATATCAGTTATATTCCAAGCAGTTTGCTAGATTCTTTCTATATATTTCTAACACATTTCCATTATGCAAAATAAGTATAACTGTTCTCATTTTACAGTTGAAAAGTAAAAACTCAAGGAATTTTGAAAAATTAGTTTAACTTTACACAACAAAGTATTCAATTCTGTATATGTATATAGGAATGTGGTTGGATACAGGCATGAGGTATTTTTTTCCTTTTAACAAAATAAACATAATACATGATGTCATAGTTCTCCCTCAGAACATATGATTTTTCTGAAGTAGATGACAGGTTTAAATGGGAAATGCCTGTCTTTCTTGATACCATTTGCTAATGTGTTAAATGAAAATGTCCAGATACACCAGCAGATTTCCTCTCTCAAGTTATATACTTTAGCAGCAATCATCTCAAGTAATGATAATGATTGAAATTTGGGGTCAGAAGGAATGGGGAAACACTAAGTGCTGTGTTTGGAACCTATTAAAGTACCCTAAGAAGTAAACAGATCCATATACTTGTAACGGTGCTGCTACTTGCTACCACACTCAGCACTTTAATTTTTATAACATTCTGTTCTGATTAATATATTATTTAAAGGTTAGCAGCAAGGTGTTTTTTAAACATTTCCTGCTGTTAATTGCTCTCTGCTATACAGTAGTTTCTTCCTCGTCCATTCCATGAAATAGTGTTTATACTCAATTGTCTGAGCAAAGGCACTTTCGGAAAAAAGAGAGCTGCCAAATACACCTGTAAGACAGAGAGTAGAATTAATGGTAAAGTGAAAGTGAAAAGTTTTCTCATGGAAAGTGTTCAGAAAAGGAAAGGTTCTGGGCAACACTGATAGTCTCTTTCTACTTAAAAAGAAAAAATCTCTCTTGGAAATATGATTTTCATAGACTTGAATTGGCTTAATTATTTAGGATCAGAAAGTAATGTTAACACGGCAGTATTATTGTGTTGACAATTTAGCAAACATAATGTATGCTCCGATAGCACTGTATTTCCAAAAATTAGGGGAAGAGGGAGTGTTGGGTTGTTGATCATATGAAAGATAATGAGAATTAGATAGATGGATTGAATTGGAAATCTCACACGGGCAGTAACAACTATGTAATTTGTGGGGTCTTGTCCAAAATGAAAATGTGGGGCACCTCTTAAAAGTTATTCAGAATTTAAAAATAGCAGCCGCGGAGCTTTAGACCAATTGTGGGGTCCAGCTGGGTGGTTGCACAGGTCCCACACCCATGGAGCTGGCTAGCCCTCACACCCAGGTGGTCAGAGTCAGAACTGGAATTGGACTTGGGATTCTTAATCATGTGTGCTCTGCTGTTTCTACAGTGATAATCATTGAACTTTACCTGGAGACTTAGGAGTCTCCAAAACCTATGATAATTGTACGAGAATGTCAAAGTAAGATCCGTATTTCATTCCACTTCTATTCTAGAAAATTGCAAACTCAACCCAGCAGAACAATAGCCATGCTCTGATCTAAATGTGCTAGTGAATGATGTTGACAAGGGAAAAATATATATAGAGAAGCAGTGCTAATCCAAGGTTACCATCTTTGATTCACGTAATGGAATCTTTAAATAAAACTTCATAACATGCTGTACATTTGGAGACAGTCTGATCAAGTAGTCTTTGCTGAAGGAAGGTAAACACTGTTTAAGCTATTTATAGAGTTCAGCCTTCCATGGTGTTCTGATTCTTAACTTTATCTGAGTCCTTACTAACTTTTTTTTTAATCTTTTGATGTTTAGTTTTCCCCTTGCCCCCATTAACCCTGTATCATCCTCCTACAGAAATACATAAACTCTCAACCTTCCTCTGAATTAATTTTCTATCTTTAATGGAGAACAGAAGGCAGCAGAAGCCCTTTGTGAGATACCCAATGCCATCCAGATTTTTTTTTTTTTGGTATATACAGGAATTCTTTTAAATCTATTCCAATAATTTTTTTTAGAGCTTGTAAAATCACGAATTTCATTTGCAAAGATGAGCTGTCTGTGCTTTGCTTAAACCCCCCTGACACAATTTACCGGGGGAATGATGGAATGTCCTTTTAATTTAAATAAAGTAGCATAGAAACATGAAAGAATTGGGCAATTCAGTTTTCTGGTCCTCTTCTCATAAGTAAGTGAATATCTAATCCACCAGGTTTGAGAAGATAGCTCTTTCTTTTCTCAGATATTTTTGGTGATGAAGCTTCCACAATTATAATATCCCATTATTATTGCTTAGCTTAGTATTCAGGAAATTATTTCTAACATGGATGTCCTTGTCTAATTTAAATCTATTTTGTTTTCTGTTCCCTACATACGTTAAAATTTGTCTGACTTTCTCCTTACAAGAGTATCTCTGTGTGTGTGTGGGGGGAGTGTTTTGGGTGGGAGGACCCATCATCAGCTCCTCATAGCTGAGTGTTCCTGGCAGATCCATATTGATGATTCTCAGTTGCTGAGCAATCTTTATTGCCAGCCATTGTGTTAAATGCTTTATACACATTCTCAGAACAACTCTTAAGAACAACTCTTAATCTTCGGAACAACTCTAAGAGGTAGGTGTGTTGTGTTGAGGTTGTGTCTAAACACAGAGTATTACCTAACAAAATTGAGCCATCTCAGGTAGCAGGTAGAAGAGATCTTCAACTTAGGTATCCCTGATTGCTAAAGCCTCTGGTTTTTTTTTGACAGTATGCTGTACTCTATAATCTAATGAACTCTAATTTAACTCCCTATATAGACATATTTTTGGTTTCTTTTTCATTTCTGTATTCTGGAAATTATCAAATATTCTCCAACTTTCTTAAAGTGTGGAGGATGCAATCGAAGGTGGTGCTTTTATTAAGGAGTAATCTGATAAAGCATAGTATAACAAGTTCGCCTTTTTTTTTTTTTTTGTCATGTGATCCAGGTACAGTGGGAACTGCTTTATTCTCTGTGGGTTGTGTGTTAGATGATACCACTATGAATGTTAGATGATTCTGATATATGTTATACTTATGTTGCTAAATTTATAATATATTCTTATAAATAATTTAAACAATATAAAATGAAAAAAAAATTCCCTATGAGTTAAAAACGTACCTTCTATAGTGTGGTGACTACCCTTTAGGACTCTTTGAGTGTGTGTGTGTTACTTATGAGTATTTCAAGAAGATTTTTATGTCTGTGGATATGAATATATAATTGCTTCTTATGGCTTTGTATATATGAGTATATTATTTATTTAACCAGTCTCCTGTTGATAGTTTCTATATTTTTTATATAGACAATATTTAATATTCTTTATGTCATACTTTTCTATATGGGAAAACTGATTATTTGAATTAAGACATATAAATGGAATGATTGAGTAAAAAAGCTTATGGGATATTATTGATATTTTTCTTTTAAGGAAATAGAAGTCTTTAATCTTTCCATTGATTTCTTCCTTCCTTTTTCTTTGTTTTTAGATAGCAGAACTTCTGATAGACTTAGCTAGGAATGACTAGGTTGCCTTTGGCTCAGTATAGTCAGTTAAATATGTACACAGAACTTAATTTTAAATGATATATAAGTTTTTAATTATTATAAGAATGTCAAAAACTCATACTGTTCTCTACAGATTAGTGCCTTTGTTGTTGGCAACATAATCAGTTCAGAATTAACAGGCTGGCTGGGGCAAACATCTGTCTTCCAGATTTATTAAAAAAAAAAAATTCTGCCTAAGAGTTGCAGTTGCTGATTACACATACCAGCTCATATGCTCTAACTTGCATGCATTATCTCAGCCACAGGCAGAGTGCCAAATGCTGCATTGTGGTTATGTGATCCTGTTGCCCACAAACCTTGTATGCTAGGGCAACTGACACTGTCAAGGCCCAGTTAAGAGCAAAATCTGAGTTATGTCTTGACAGCCAAGGTATTCGTTATAGGATTCTAACCTTTCTCTTAAATTTATTCATTTAGTTCCAGGACTCATTACTCCCCAATTACAGCTACTCCTAGAAATGTTGGTCTATTATTGCCTGACAAACCAATCACCCCTGATTATTTACACTGCCTTTTATAAAAAATTCTAGGTCAGCCGACTTGAAAGTCCTGTAATAAATAATAATGACTCATTTTCTCCAAGAGGGTTTACAGAGAAGTTATTGCCCTATATATCACTGCCTGTACCATTTTTTCCCTAGTATAACAACATAATATGACCTCTTAAAAAGCAAAATAATTAAATAAATCATCCAGTATGGTATTTGTGTGCTTTGGATGTTTCTTTAAGTGTGGATGTTCAGTAGTCATTTTTTGCTTGCAGTTAGTTCACAGTAATGAGTTTGACTCTTGCAGAATATTTGTTCACTTTCATTAAGTAATATTGTCTGCATGAACTCTCCTCTCTAAAATGGGTATTTTTTTAACTTGAGAGATCAAATGGATTAATCAAGTGTATAGTTTATGATGCCTTTATTAATAACTATGTTTGGACTAATTCTATTATTTGAAATGAAATTGATTCTCACATATTCTCATTAGAGAGTGATGGCATCTTTAGTTTAAGTATTAAATTGTTTTTGTAAATAGCACTATATGACATCTTATATCGATGGATAGTAATAATATTTTATTAAGTGCTTATGATATACTAGGCCCTGTGCTAAGGACTTTATTTGCATTTACTTATTTAATTCTTACAACATGCTTCCACTTCATGTATTATTGTTACTATTTAATAGGTATATTTTCCCTGAGGATTTGAAACCAGATGCATTTCATTGCCATGTTTTATAATAGTGGTTTTGCACTTATGACGTGTCAGGCACTCTGCTGAGTATTTTACATGTATTTTCTGTTTCATAACTTCTCTCTTTCTCTTCCCCTGTTCCTTCTCTTTCTCTTCTACTTTTCCTCCTCCTCCTTTGACCTTCAGCTTCTTGTAATGAACATATAATATGATCAGGTAAGGAAGTATAGAATTAGAAAAATTTTAAGTATATTATCCAAGGTCATGTTGCACTAGGTTGGTATTTTTGTTCCAAAATAGGATTATATATTAATGTATTTGATTTTATATAAGATATGCTACATAAAAGAAGTAGTGAAAGTGAAAGAGTTGCTCAGTCATCTCTAATTCTTTGTGAGCCCATGGACTGCAGTCTGCCAGGCTCCTCTGTCTATGGAATTCTCTAGGCAAGAATACTGGAGAGGGTTACCATTTCCTTCTCCGGGGGATCTTCCTGATCCAGGGATCAAACCCATGTCTCTTGTGTCTCCTGCATTGGCAGGCAGATTCTTTACTACTGTGCCACCTAGGAAGCCCTAGCCTTAATGTTATTTGTCTTGCCTTAAGTATTTACCTAAAAATATATGATTGTCTGCTGATGGAGATAGAGCTAATAAGATCCAAAAGTGTTGTTAAGCTCAGTGTAATTACTTGGGCTTATATCTGAAAACCTGCAATTTTATAGTATCTACATGCCACACGCTGCTGGGGCTTTTACTCCAATAAGCGGATGTATTTTGAGAGTGTTTTAGGGAAACTCTGGTGGTCTACTTGGTGCAGCATATACAGTTGTGGTCTAAAGGTAAGAATTAGAAAGGTTATTTTTCTAAACCCGAGCTTCAATACTATGTGGATACGTACTCTATTATTGTAACCAATGAAACCAACATTTTTTTTATTGCTGTGCTCCTCACTTGGTATTTCAAGGAGTAAATTTTAATATCTCCTAAACATTTTAAGGTTAAAGGCAGAGATGCAGAGCCAAGTGGACTATTTGCATGTCTCAACCTAAGGTATTCTTAAATTAACCAACTTTCAGTTATAATGAATAGTGAGAAACTGGATATGAGATCCCTCTGGCTGTGGACACCCGTCAGCCCATTGATCACCAGGGTTGCTTCTGCTGATCTGGTGGACTGAGTGGCATCCCCTCCTCCCTCATTGCTCCAAGTGCTTCTCCCGTGAAGCTGTGCACTGATAGAAGAGGATGACCTTCTCTGAAAGAGGCAGACAGTTTCTTTGGTGAAGGTTTCAAGAGTAGCTGCACTCACCTGCTAGAACCACCAAAGTGCTCTAATGGGGTATTTGTAGAACAGGTAGTCAAGCTTCCAGAACTCCAGACCCACCCAAATGAGGCGCTGCATGTGGCAGTCAGCGTTTCTTAAAGTTATGAGAAAGGTAGGGCTATGATATATATTGAAAAGGCAAAATCACTCCGTTAGAGGGGAGAAAGAGGCTTCTTGGGAAAAGGAAAGGTAGAACTTGGAGGCCAGCTGAGTTAGTAAAATACAAAGAACCTGGATCAACTCCTAGACTTTTCATTCTTCTTCAGATGTATAGATGTTTAATATATTCACTGTCTGTCATTCTTTTGTCCCCAAATGGTGACTGCAGCCATGAAATTAAAGGAGGCTTGCTCCTTGGAAGAAAAGTTACGACCAACCTAGCCAGCATATTAAAAATCAGAGACATTACTTTGCGAACAAAGGTCCGTCTAGTCAAAGTTATGGCTTTTCCAATAGTCATGTATGGATGTGAGAGTTGGATTTTAAAGAAAACTGAGTGCCAAAGAATTAATGCTTTTGAACTGTGGTGTTGGAGAAGACTCTTGAGAGTCCCTTGTACTGCAAGGAGATCCAACCAGTCCATCCTAAAGGAGATCAGTCCTGACCAATGCTGAAGCTGAAACTCGAATACTTTGGCCACCTGATAAGAAGAACTGACTCTTTTGAAAAGACCCTGATGCTGGGAAAGATTGAGGGCAGGAAGAGAAGGGGACGACAGAGGGTGAGATGGTTGGATGTCATCACCGACTCAATGGACATGAGTTTGAGTAAGCTGTGGGAGTTGGTGATGGACAGGGAAGCCTGGCGAGCTGCAGTCCATGGGGTCACAAAGAGTCAGACACAACTGAGCGACTGAACTGAACCGGTGCTTTATAATTCAGAAGTGATATTATCAGTTGGGAATTTGGAGGAGAATACCTTTTTCTTTAATTTCAGTGATGCCAAATGTCTGCCTGTCATATGGCCAGGAAAATCAGGGCTGCTTACTCTTACTGCAGTTCTGTGATCAAATTTCCCTTCACTAAATGGTAGTGTCCAGTCCTCAGCTGACACTTCACACCAGTTGCTCCATTGCTGATGGAAGCTAAATCAGTGTATCAAGAAGCAGCAAGTGGCACCTAGTGCCTGTCTTGAGAAAAGTCCCCAGGTTTGAGTCACCTTGAAGTTCCTCAGCTGCTCTCCCTGAAGAGTCTCAGACTCTGATTTGAAACAGCTTTTCTCAGCTTGGTAGAAGGCACACTGAATAAATATTGGAAGAAGGACCGTTTAAAGACTTAAAGGCAGTTCCTGTCAAGGCAGGCCATACTTTTGCTCTCAGCTGCACACACACAAGAGAATCAGTCCTGTGATCTGCCTGTATTTTATTGCCGTGTTAAGTAGGCGTCCATTATAGAAGTAGCTTGCAGAAAACATTTTTGTTGTGTTTGTGTGACAATAGTAATTTCCAACCTCTCCATTTAGTGACAGTGTTTAAAAAGGAAAATAACGTTTGCATTTTAAGAAACAGTGAGCTCCAAAAGACTCTTGGGAGCTTATAGAAACACTAGTGGTATGTGTGGTACAGCTGATGTCTATTTATTTATTTATTTATTTAATTTTATTTATTTTAATTGGAGGCTAATTACTTTACAATATTGTAGTGGTTTTTGCCATACATTGACATGAATCAGCCATGGGTTTACATGTGTTCCGCATCCTGAACCCCCTTCCCACCTCCCTCCCCATCCCATCCCTCTGGGTCATCCCATTGCCCCAGCCCTGAGCATGCTGTCTCATGCATTGAACCTGGACTGGCGATCTGTTTCACATATGATAATATACATGTTTCAGTGCTATTCTCTGAGATCATCCCACCCTCGCCTTCTCCCACAGAGTCCAAAAGACTGTTCACAACAGATGTTTAAAAGTTGGATCATGTTCAACTGACATGGACCAGTGAAAGACTGGGGTCTGCTAACGTGCTCTTGATGATGTTGGTATACACTCTTTTGGTTCCCTTTGTGGTATTACCTGTTCGAGTATTACTGAATTAGATATTTTTGATTTTATATATTAGATCCTGATTCGGTTGCCTTAGTTTTCTGGTCATAGGAAATCATTCCATTATATTTAGTTCTCATTATCAAAGAAGTTCTCAGTAAGTATAATTTAAGGGCATGTTTCCCTTGTGGCTCAGCTGGTAAAGAATCTGCCTGCAATGCGGGAGGCCTGGGTTCTGTCCCTGGGCTGGGAACATCCTCTGGACAAGGTAAAGGCTACCCACTCTAGTATTCTGGCTTGGAGAATTCCATGGACTATATAGCCCAAGGGGTCGCAAAGAGTTGGACACGAATGAGCAACTTTCTATTTTTTTTTTTTTCTTTTAAGGAACTGGATTTTTCTCTTTATAAGAAGTTGGGAGTGGGGAAAAAGAATTGAAGTTAGAACCAACAAGGCTGAGGATTTTTTTTTTCTTTTATTATTGAAGTATAGTTGGTCTGGTGGGCTACAGTACATGGGGTTACATGAGTCTGACATGGCTTAGCAACTAAACAACAACAATAGTCGATTTACAATGTTGTGTTAATTTCTGCTGTACAGCAAAGTGATTCAGTTATATGTATAATGCTTTCTTTTTTAAAAAAATCCTTTTACATTATGGTTTATCATAGGATATTGACTGTAGTTCTCTATGCTTTACAGTAAGACCTTGTCATTTATCCATTCTATATAAAATAGCTTACATCTGCTAACCCCAACCCCCTGAATCCATCCCTTACTCAACTCTCTACCCCTTGGCAACCACAGATCTGCTCTCTATGTCCTTGTGAGTCTGTTTCTGTTTCATAGTTTCATTTGTGTCATCTTTTAGATGCCACATATAAATGATATCATATTTGTCTTTCTCTTTCTGACTTACTTAGCATGATAATCTCTAGGTCCATCCATATTGTTGCAGATGGCATTATTTCATTTTTCTTTTTGTGACTGAGCACTATTTCTTTGTCTATATATCTACCTTGTCTTCTTTATCCGTTCATCTGTGGATGGACATTTAGGTTGTTTCTGTGTCTTGGCTATTGTGAATAGTGGTGCTGTGGACATAGGGATGCATTTATCTTTTTGAATTATAGTGTTTTTTTTTTTTCTGGGTTTATGCCCAAGAGTGGGATTGCTGAATCATATGGTAATTCTATATTTAGTTTTTTAAGGAATTTTCATGCTTTTCTCCATAGTGGCTGCACCAATTTACATTCCCACCAGTGGTGTAGGAGGGCTCCCTTTTCTCCACATCCTTTACAGCTTTTGTTATTTGTAGCATTTTTAATTATGGCCATTTTGACCCCTGTGAGGTGATATCTCGTTGTATCTCACTGACTATATTATATAAGAAGATAGTGTGCTTAAAAATCTAGAACAAGAGAAACAAAGCTATTATTCCTTTTTTTCCCCTTACAATGTAATATGAAGTGGAATGGTGAAACAGAGAGTGCTGAAGCCTTTGATAACTGTAGTCATATCTGCTTTGAATCATCTCATTATTATGAGTATATTGATGAACAAGGTTATCTCATGCATTTCTGTACCACATTAAAATGTCATTTTTACTGCTGCTAGGGTGACTGGACATTTTTCAAGTTGGGAAAGAATGCCTGCTGTTTAAAATCACTAATTAAAATAGGTGAATATTTATTCCTTAACCAAATTTGAACCATATAAATTAACTAAGATTTTTGTATTTTTTAAAGGCAAAGGTGGCATGTAGAGGTTCAAGCAGCATAATTTCTCTCAGGAGCTTTAAGATAGCCCATGCTGCATTTTCTTACAGTTCTTCCTACATATTGTTGATATTACTATGTTTATTTGATATGCTGACTACAGGAATAACTTAGAATACAAATTTTGCCAAAAGTCTCATTATCCTGGTTTTTTGAAAAATTGGACAAAAACAGTATTATCTGATTTTCTCACATTCTTTAATGAACAGCACATATAACTGACTAGGAGAATAGATGGTTTTAGCATTTTGAAAACCGCTACAATTCCTTTAGTGTCTGTAAAAAAAAAAACAGTGAAGTTACAAATAAAGCTTTTTTCCTTCATTTTTTAACAAACCTAAAATGGAAAATATAACAAATAGAAAAAAGTAAAATGAAGCAAACCAAAGTATTTACTGTGTGCCTTGGCATCCTTTGATCCCTTGAGATTCAGATATAAAAGAAAGCAAACATTATTAATATCGAAAATATGATGTCATAAATATTATTCATCTGATTCTTTTAGAAAGCCTGTGTTTTTTCCAAGCAGTATTGGATATAAATAAAAATTATAATAATAAAATAAAAATAATGCACCTTACTTTTCCTTAAAAATATTTAAACTGTTGGTAGAAATCATTGACGTAATATAGTTTTATTTTTTATTTAGTTCTTATTAAGGTAACCTTTTTTTTTTTGGTCTCACAAATAAACATGTTCACTATAAGAAATATGAGAAATGGAAATACATTAAATTCTGTTATCCAGAGACAACCTTTATTTACATTTTTGGTGTTTATTTTTCAATTATTTCTGTATTCATATTTAAAAGTTAAAAGTAAAATACAATGTTCTCTGGACTGTTGATGCCAATATATTTTACATGCCTCTACATGCATTCACCAGACTCTTGCAAAATATTTCAAATGTATTATCTCATTTAATCTTCACAATTATCATTTTAGAGAGGAATTACCTGAAACTCAGATAAATATATTTTCCAAAATCACAAGAATAATTAGTAGTAGAGTCAAGATCATTTGAAACTGATAACAACTGATTATCTCACAAGTTATGTTGTATTGTTCCCCTAGCATGTCACCATGCCTCCTACATTTTCCATTATTATTGACTGTGTCTTTATAAGGAGGCTTTTATTACTGTCTAAACTATCTTGAACATATAATGCCATTTACTTAACAGTCTTCCGTTTTTGGACAATTAGGTTTGACTTGTATTTGTCTGTATATAAATAATGCTAGCATGCATATCCTTGTAGGTGTACATTTCCCAAATACTGAATTACTTCCTTAAGTGAATTGTAAGAATTTGGTATCATGGAGCTGAGTCTGTACACATTTCAAGGCTTTTGATTACATTTCCTTAAGCTCTGAAAGTTTCTGCCACATAATTATACAAGGTCAGTTTATTAGGTTAACAAAACTTTCTTTAACCTTTCACCTTCGTACCATGTCAGTGTTTATGCAAGTATAAGAAAACGTTAATATATAAATTAAATTGTAGTGATTAAATTTGAATGTTGTTTTGTTGTTGTTTAGTTGATCGGTCATGTCCGACTCTTTGCAACCCCATGGACTGCAGCATACCAGGCTTCCTTGTCCCTCATCATCTCCTAGCTCCTGATGGACATTCAAACGCATATCCATTGATTCGATGATGCCAAAAAACCATCTCATTCTCTGCCATCCCCTTCTCCTGCCTTCAATCTTTCCCAGCATCAGGGTCTTTTCCAGTGAGTCAGTTCTTCGCATCAGGTGGCCAAAGTATTAGAGCTTTAGCTTCTGCATCAATCCTTCCAATGAATTCAGGGTTGATTTTCTTTAGGACTGACTGGTTTGATCTCCTTGCTTCCCACTGGACTCTCAAGAGTCTTCTCCAGCACATTTCAAAAGCATCAGTTCTTCAGCAATCAGCCTTCTTTATGGTCCTCCTCTCACATCCATACATTACTGGAAAAACCATCACTTTGACTATAAGGACCTTTGTTGGCAAAGTGATGTCTCTGTTTTTTATATACTGTCTAGGTTTCTCATAGGTTTTCTTTCAGAGAGCAAGCATCTTTTAATTTCATGGTTGTAGTCACTGTTCATATTGGATGTTGTTTGTCAGGTGATTTTTCTTCTATAACATTTAAATTTGGAAGTTGTCGTCTATTCTTTATAATTCCTAATGCCAGTCATCCAGATCCTACTTCCTTATCACTATATTGAATTAATTCGGATCTCTTTTCAAGAATGAGATAATAGGAATAGGTTTTTAATTTTAGAAACTATATTATATATACTTACGATATTTAATGTCATTTTCTGTTTTATTTTTATTCAATTAAAATGACAGATACTTGGACTAGATGTAAATTATCAATATTCTGAATACCTTAATCTCAGTATGCTAAATATTCTAAATTCAAAAGCCTTCTTTTGGTTGACTCTTACTTACGTTTGGTCCTCTGTTGAAAAGTGAGGTTGCTTGTATTCATACGTAATAAAATAGGAATAATTACTGCCAAAAAATGGTATTTCCTGCATACTTATAGAAAATATAGTAAAACACTGGGGCTTTAAATATATATTATGTGTAAAACTCTAATTTTATGAATAACTCAGTGTTTTCAGTTTTGTTTAAGGAAGACAGTATGATCTGTATGTTAAGTCATACAGTTCACTTCAGTTCAGTTCAGGCGCTCAGTCATGTCTGACTCTTTGCAACACCATGAAATACAGCACGCCAGGCCTCCCTGTCCATCACCAACTCCCGGAGTCCACCCAAACCCATGTCCATCAAGTCGGTGATGCTATCCAACCATCTCGTTCCCTGCCGCCCCCTTCTCCTCCTGCCCTCAATCTTTCCCAGCATCAGGGTCTTTTCCAATGAGTCAGCTCTTTGCATCAGGTGGCCAAAGTATTGGAGTTTCAGCTTCAGCATCAGTCCTTCCAATGAGTATTCAGGACTGATTTCCCTTAGGATTGATTGGTTGGACCTCCTTGCAGTCCAAGGGACTCTCAAGAGTCTTCTCCAACACCACAGTTCAAAAGCATCAATTCTTCTGCTCTCAGCTTTCTTTATAGTCAGCTCTCAGATCCATAGATGACCACTGGAAAAAACAAAGCCTTGACTAGATGGACCTTTGTTGGCAAAGTAATGTCTCTGCTTTTTAATATGCTATCTAGGTTGGTCGTAACTTTCCTTCCAAAGAGTAAGTGTCTTTTAATTTCATGGCTGCAGTCACCACCTGCAGTGATTTTGGAGCCCAGAAAAATAAAGTCAGCCACTGTTTCCACTGTTTCCCCATCTATCTGCCATGAGGTGATGGGACCAGATGCCATGATCTTAGTTTTCTGAATGTTGAGCTTTAACCCAGCTTTTTTACTCTCCTCTTCAACTTTCATCAAGAGGTTCTTTAGTTCTTCTTCACTTTCTGCCATAAGGGTGGTGTCATCTGTATATCTGAGGTTATTGCTATTTCTCGTGGCAATCTTGATTCCAGCCTGTGCTTCCTCCAGCCCAGCATTTCTCATGATGTACTCTGCATAGAAGTTAAATAAGCAGGGTGACAATATACTGCCTTGACATACTCCTTTTCCTATTTGGAACCAGTCTGTTGTTCCATGTCCAGTTCTAACTGTTGCTTCCTGACCTGCATACAGGTTTCTCAAGAGGCAGGTCAGGTGGTCTGGTATTCCCATCTCTTTCAGAATTTTCCACAATTTATTGTGATCCACACAGTCAAAGGCTTTGGCATAGTCAAGGAAGTAGAAATAGATGTTTTTCTGGAACTCTCTTGCTTTTTTGATGATCCCACGGTTGTTGGCAATTTGATCTCTGTTTCCTCTGCCTTTTCTAAAACCAGCTTGAACATTGGGAAGTTCACTGTTCACGTATTGCTGAAGCCTGGCTTGGAGAATTTTGAGCATTACTTTACTAGCGTGTGAGATGAGTGCAATTGTGCGGTAGTTTGAGCATTCTTTGACATTGCCTTTCTTTGTGGTTAGGATGAAAACTGACCTTTTCCAGTCCTGTGGCCACTGCTGAGATTTTCAGATTTGCTGGCGTATTGAGTGCAGCACTTTCACATAGCTCAACTGGAATTCCATCACCTCCACTAGCTTTGTTCATAGTGATGCTTCCTAAGGCCCTCTTGACTTCACATTCCAGGATATCTGGCTCTAAGTGAGTGATCATGCCATCGTGATTATCTGGGTCATGAAGATCTTTTTTGTACAGGTCTTCTGTGTATTCTTGCCACCTCTTCTTAATATTTTCTGCTTCTGTTAGGTCCATACCATTTCTGTCCTTTATTGAGCCCATCTTTGCATGAAATTTTCCCTTGGTATCTCTAATTTGCTTGAAGAGATCTCTAGTCTTTCCCATTTTGTTTTTTCCCTCTATTTCTGTGCATTGATCGCTGAGGAAGGCTTTCTTATCTCTCCTTGCTATTCTTTGGAATTCTGCATTCAAATGAGTATATCTTTCCTTTTCTCTTTTGCTTTTCACTTCCCTTCTTTTCACAGCTATTTGTAAGGCCTCCTCAGACAGCCATTTTGCTTTTTTGCATTTCTTTTTCTTGGGGGTGGTCTTGAGTCCTGTCTCCTGTACAGTGTCACGAACCTCCATCCATAGTTCATTAGACACTCTGTCTATCAGATCTAGTCCCTTAAATATATTTCTCACTTCCACTGTATAGTCATAAGGGATTTGATTTAGGGCCTACTTGAATGGTCTAGTGGTTTTCTCCACTTTCTTCAATTTCAGTCTGAATTTGGCAATAAGGAGTTCATGATCTGAGCCACAGTCAGCTCCCGGTCTTGTTTTTGCTGACTGTATAGATCTTCTCCATCTTTGGCTGCAAAGAATGTAATTAATCTGATTTCGGTATTGACCATCAGGTGATGTCCATGTGTAGAGTCTTCTCTTGTGTTGTTGGAAGAAGGTGTTTGCTATGACCATAAGTCATACAAGAGCTTTCAAATTCTCTTTCACTTACATATTAAATATTAGGAAATATTATTTATTTAGATAAAGTTTGTATTCCTGTCATTGCCTTTGAGCCTTTATACGTCAGACTTGTTTCATTCTCTTTGGTTTTCTTCATTCCTATTGTCCTTTCACAATGCTTCAGTTCATGGGTCTTTATCTTCATTCCCATCTAAGAGTATTTCATATTATGTTTCCTCCCTCAGCTTAGTGTTTTATTACTTAGATGTCATCGGGATGATCAGTTGTTCAAAATATCCATGTTTGACTATTTTTTAAATCATTCTGAATTAGAGACTAGAGTTCCAAAGAATAGCAAGGAGAGATAAGAAAGCCTTCCTCAGCGATCAATGCAAAGAAATAGAGGAAAACAATAGAATGGGAAAGACTAGAGATCTTTTCAAGAAAATTAGAGATACCAAGGGAACATTTCATGCAAAGATGGGCTCAATAAAAGACAGAAATTGTAGGGACCTAACAGAAGCAGAAGATATTAAGAAAAGGTGGCAAGAATACACAGAAGAACTGGACAAAGACGATTTTCATGACCCAGAATTTTCACGATGGCGTGATCACTCACCTAGAGCCAAACATCCTGAAGTCAAGAGGGCCTTAGGGAGCATCACTATGAACAAAGCTAGTGGAGGTGATGGAATTCCAGTTGAGCTATTTCAAATCCTGAAACATGACGCTGTGAAAGTGCTGCACTCAATATGCCAGCAAATCTGGAAAACTCAGCAGTGGCCACAGGACTGGAAAAGGTCAGTTTTCATTCCAATACCAAAGAAAGGCAATTCCAAAGAATGCTAAGACTACCCGTACAATTACACTCATCTCACACGCTAGTAAAGTAATGCTCAAAATTCTCCAAACCAGGCTTCAGCTTCACATGAACTGTGAAATTCCCGATGTTCAAACTGGTTTTAGAAAAGGCAGAGGAAACAAAGATCAAATTGCCAACATCTGCTGGATCATCGAAAAAGCAAGAGAGTTCCAAAGAAACATCTATTTCTGCTTTATTGACTATGCCAGAGCCGTTGATTGTGTGGGTCACAATAAATTGTGGAAAATTCTGAAAGAGATGGGAATACCAGACCACCTGACCTGCCTCTTGAGAAACCTGTATGCAGGTCAGGAAGCAACAGTTAGAACTGGACATGGAACAACAGACTGGTTCCAAATAGGAAAAGGAGTGTGTCAAGGCAGTATATTGTCATTCTGCTTATTTAACTTCTATGCAGAGTACATCATGCTAAACGCTTGGCTAGGGGAAGCACAAGCTAGAATCAAGATTGCCACGAGAAATAGTAATAACCTCAGATATGCAGATGACACCACCCTTATGGCAGAAATGAAGAACTAAAGAACCTCTTGATGAAAGTGAAAGAGGAGAGTAAAAAAGTTGGGTTAAAGCTCAACATTCAGAAAACTAAGATCATGGCCTCTGGTCCCATCACCTCATGGCAGATAGATGGGGAAACACTGGAAACAGTGGCTGACTTTATTTTTCTGGGCTCCAAAATCACTGCAGATGGTGATTGCAGCCATGAAATTAAAAGACGCTTACTCCTTGAATGGAAAGTTATGACCAACCTAGAAAGCATACTAAAAGACAGAGACATTACTTTGCCAACAAAGGTCTGTCTAGTAAAGACTATGGTTTTTCCCATGGTCATGTATGGATGTGAGAGTTGGAGTATAGAGAAAGCTGAGCACAGAGGAGTTGATAGTTTTGAACTGTGGTGTTGGAGAAGACTCTTGAGAGTCCCTTGGCCTGCAAGGAGATCAAACCAGTCCATCCTGAAGGAGATCAATCCTGGGTATTATTTGGAAGGACTGATGCTGAAGCTGAAACTCCAATACTTTGGCCACCTGATGCAAAGAGCTGACTCATTGGAAAAGACCGTGATGCTGGGAAAGATTGAGGGCAGGAGGAGAAGGGGACGACAGAGGATGAGATGGTTGGATGGCATCACCGACTCGATGGACATGGGTTTGGGTGGACTGCGAGAGTTGGTGATGGACAGGGATGCCTGGCATGCTGCGGTGCATGGGGTCGCAAAGAGTCGAACATGACTGAGTGACTGAACTGAACTGATATTACCTTTAAAATAGTGATCACAAATTGGTAGTTATTGAAGTTTTTGTTTATTGTTTTAATTGTGTTTTTAAGCAACAGTGTTCACTAGGGTTCAATTCAGTTTTTATTTTCTTTGATAATGCCTTTTGTAGTACCTGATGTATGATGAATATTCAGTCAGTACTTTCTGAATGTTTAAGTTCCTTCATGATTTAAGTATAGCTTTGTTTCCTTAATGATCTCTCTAATATTTTCTGGTTTGCTATAGTCATATTCCTTTAGAGTTATAGAAATGATTTTGAATCATGTTTTATTGCTGCTCAAATACTAATAAAACTGGACGTTTGAATGAAATAACAGTGAGGGGACTTTGATGTTATATAAGTGTATTCTTACTTTTTACATTAAATGATCTTTGCTGTTGTTTCTTCAAACACCATGATTGAAAAAAAACAAAAGTAAACAAAAAAGACCAATAAAAGTTCCTATGTTAACCTAGCCCCTCTAAAAATAAAACAAAACAAAAGCCTGCTGACAGTAGTTAATTGTAAGATGATCTTTCATTTTATCTGTAGCATTTCTTTGATGTTAACCATATGTCTATATAACAAGTAGATATTTTACAATTCACAGGTCAGAATAAGATAGTTTCCCAGTTTCCATTATTTTCCCTTATTAATTTGTGCCTACTTTAACTTGCATCATTGTGAAAGATATTTGTAGGACCCTTCAGTTTAAATAAATTCCATAGTGTGATTGAGGTATAAATATGAACTTTAAAATGAAGAGAGACTACTAGTTCATGCGTTCTAGTCTGTAGTTTTAAAGATAGAAGATACTGGCATTCAGATGTTAACAGTACTATAGAAAGGAATGGAAAAACCTGGAGTTTGACAACTGTTGAAATATGTAAGCATATGAGAAAGGAAGATAATGGAATCTGAGCATTTAATAATATGACTCTGATGTAGTGTATCTTTTAGTGAAAATTAAAATTATAGTCCTTTTCTCTAATATCATTTATTAGTAAAATCAGAAATAAAAAGATGAGTAGTCTGTGGGAATGTCTACGTTTCTGTTAGATTTCCAGTTTATAGAAAATAGTTATGTGATACAGATATTTACTGTCATTATTTAATACTAGAACACTTTAAAAATTCACAATAAATATTATTTAGTAATTATAGGTAATGTTTATAGTACTGCAGTGACAGTACATGTTTCTTTGTATTGAACTGAAAATTTGAATAATATTTTCTAATTAGTCTTGCATTCTATCATTTTATTTTAATGTATTTAATGAGAAAATCTTTTTCTTATTATTAAATCTCCAATTGTACTCTACTTGGTTCTAATTAAAACTGCCCCTTGGCAATAAATTCTGCCTCTGAAATATCCATACTACAAGAGCGAGTGTGAAAATTATGTTTGGGTCTCATTTGGTAACAAGGTTGTTATGAAGGTGAATGAAGACATAATTATTTATAAGATTGCTTATTACTTCTTTTGTTAGATAGTAAAATTCTTTATTATTTTCTTTCAGCACCTTAAATAACACAGTCCTTAGAATTTGTGTTACATAGAATGAACTGAATGATGCTAAAAGACACAGATATTGGTGAAGACCATAGCTAGATTAGAGCTTCCGTGGTGGCTTCTTGCCTGGGAAAATCCCATGGACAGAAGAGCTTGGTGAGCTTTGGTCCATGGGGTTGTCCAGAGTCAAACATGACTGAGGTGATGAGCATGCCCTCAAAGCTAGATTAAAAACCTGAATGTAATTGCAGGAATAAATGTAGCCACAACATTTTAGAAATCTGTTGTTGTTATTTTTAATGAGGATCCTACTTGTTCTGTAATCATAATGAACCTTCTTTTCATTTTAATTTCCTTAGAGAATGAAAATTGACCTTACTTAAGGTTTTCTAGCACTCCAGTATTCTTGCTGGAGAGGAGCCTGGCTGGCTGCAGTCCATGGGGTCGCAAAGCGTGGACATGACTGAGTAACTAAGAATACACACGCAAATTCTGTACATTTCTTCTATTACTGCTTTTATAGTAAGATTAGAAGAAATGCACATATAGTTAGACACAGTTACATATGGAAAACCAGTAGTAGATTGTCTTCAACCTTCACCTCTCTAAAGAAAGTATCTTTATTCAGTATTAGCTCTCAGGAAACATTTATGTCACATTATCTATTATCAAGATTGTTCTTAAACTATTAAATGGGGTAGATAATGCATTTAATGTTATTTTTTTAAGTGAAGAAACATAGTATTCTAGACCCTGAAATATAAAAGAATTTGTGCAGATGTATAGTCTCAATTACATGTAGAAATCCTTTTAACATCTTAGAATCTCATTTATTGAATGTGTGTGTTCAGTCATGTCGGACTCTTTGCCACCCCATGGATTGTAGCCCACCAGGCTTCTCTGTCCATGGGATAGACAGAGCACATATATTTGAGGAAAGCTTTGAATATAATGAGAACATCAAAATGACAAACAGGATAAAAAGGAAAAAGAAGACAAAAGCAAAACAGAGACAACAAAGATAGTGCAGGAAACCAAAGAAAATGTCAATTAAGTGATAATAAATATCCTTAGATAAGATATTTTCATTTCTGAATTAAGACTGGAGTGTTATGTTCAGAAAACATGTAAAAATTTGTAACAGAAACAAAAACATTATGTAGAAGGTAAGGAACATAAAGTTCAGGACACTTTCTTAGGAAAAAAGGCCAAAAGAAATGAGACAGAATCTTAGAGAATTAGTCTAGGAGGTCTGTAGTGAAATAAGAGTTCCAAAAAAGAGAAAATAAAATGGATAGGAAGAAATGATATGTACATATGTGTATATGTGTATGATTTTTCTTATGAACTTTATATACACTTTGCATATATATTCATATATTCATAAATATTTATGTATTTACATTATGTGTGATGGTGAAATGGACTATAGCCCACCAGGCTCCTCTGTCCATGGGATACTCCAGGCAAGAATAGTGGAGTGGGTAGCCATTCCCTTCTCCAGGGGATCTTCCTGACCCAGGGATTGAACCCAGGTCTCCTGCATTGAGCTTCCCTGGTGACTCAGATGGTAAAGAATCTGCCTGCAGTGTTAGGAGATCTAGGCTCAATCCCTGGGTCAGGAAGATCTCCCGGAGAAGGGAATGACAACCCACTCCAGGACTTTTGCCTGTAGAATTCCATGGACAGAGGGGCCTGGTGGGCTACAGTCCATGGGATCATGAAGAGTTGGACACAGCTGAGCGACTAACACTTTCTCTGAATTGCTGCTGCTGCTGCTAAGTCGCTTCAGTCGTGTCTGACTCTGTGCGACCCCATAGATGGCAACCCACCAGGCTCCGCCGTCCCTAGGATTCTCCAGGCAAGAATACTGGAGTGGGTTGCCATTTCCTTCTCCAATGCATGAAAGTGAAAAGTGAAAGTAAAGACGCTCTGTAGTGTCCGACTCTTAGCGACCCCATGGACTGCAGCCTACCAGTCTCCTCTGTCCATGGGATTTTCCAGGCAAGAGTACTGGAGTGGGGTGCCATTGCCTTCTCCTCTCTGAATTGCAGGCTGATTCTTTACCGTCTGAGCCACCAGGGAAGCCCTAATTCCCTGTAACTGAAGATCAAGAAACCTGGTTTGATGAGACTCACTAGGTATGAAGTATAAGAAAGAAAAGACATTGGCAAGAGGTTTGAGAACATAAGAGATGATAGTTCTGGCCTAGAGAGAAAAATCAGGGATATTACATTGGACTAATAGTCAAAAGACAATAGACTTTTGAAGAACAACATTGGGAGCTAAAAACAATGGGAAATGCTTTCAAAATTCTGAGAAATGATAATTTCTAAACAAGATTCCGTATCTAGTCAAACTATCAATCAAGTGTGAGATAGGATAAGTAAATTCTTATAAAGTTGTTCTTCCATGCATTCTTTCTCAGGAAGCTACTGCTGTAAATACTCCCAACAAAATGAGGAAGCAGGTAACAGAAGGAATGCATGGATGTTTTGAAAAATCAAGGAAATGAGAATAGAAAAGGTAATGAACTACATGTCAACAGAATGGCAGGCCAAGAGTTTTCAGTTCAAACATGTGCAGGGTGGTGGCGAAGTCCACAGTGAGGTCTCCAAAGAAAACATGAGTTTTAGATTGCTCAGTGTGTTGATCCTGTTGGAAGGATTGACTCTTCCTTCAGACAGCCCGGCAATATGCAACTCCAGAGATATTACAAGGTAGTAAGAGAAACAAAATATTTTCCCAGTATACTACGTGGCTTAGCTTTGAGTAATGTCTATGTTATAATTGTATCAACACTGAGCATTGAATTATCTAAAAAATCTGACTGTACAGGTAAAACTGACGGAGGAATAAAATGTGTGTGTGTGTGTGTATGGTAGGGAAAGGGCAGTGACATAAGTCGCTGATGATGTTATTTTTCATAGGAGGAATTTTATGGATATTAGCATGTCATTTTTAAATGGAGGTACATAACAAAAGAAAGATAGTATGATTGAAAATGCTTGACTTGGGGGGATCAACTGTGAGTTGAAATAGGTGTAACAGGATTTTAAAAAATCTTTTTCTTTCCTTTTAAGACTTATAATGCTTATTGACATTTAAATTTTTATGTTTGTTATTTTGATCGTGCTGAGTCTTCTTTAGTTATGGCAAGCGGAGCTACTCTTAAGTTGCAGTTCATGGGCTTCTCATTGCAGTGGCTTCTCTTGTTGCGCATGGACTGTAGGGGATGGGGACTAAAGTAGTTCTGGCATGTGGGCTCAGTAGTTGTGGCTCCCAGACTCTAGAGTTCAGGCTCATTATTTATGGTGCACAGGCTTTGTTGCTCCATGGCATGAGGGATCTTCTGGAACCCAAGGATTAAACCTGTGTCTCCTGCATTCGCAGGTGGATTCTTTACCACTGAGTCACCAAGAAAGCCCCTGATTGACTTTTAAATGAAACATCCGTATTATTCGGGGAAAATAAAATTTAATTAACAATAAAATATTCTGTGCATCTTCTAATTGGAAATAAATATACTGCATTTGTATTGCTTCTATAAATTTATGTATTGCCCCACACATTTAGCTTGGACACTTGTATTTTTGCAACACGTGTGTATAGTTTTAGGCACTATAAAACTGCTGAAAGATATGTCTGTTTTCTTCTTGAAATCCTGTATTTTTGCATTTAGTAAGAATGAAATAACAACAATTTATCACTCTTCTTTCTGTTCCTTAGCACATAGATATATGAGGCATTCTCTGGGGCTTCCTAGGTGATGCTAGTGGTAAAGAACCCGCTTGCCAACACAGGAGATGTGAGAGACCTGGGTTCAGTCCCTGGGTCGGGAAGATCCCCTGGAGGAAGGCATGGCAACCCACTCCAGTTTTCTTGCCTGGAGAATGCCCTGGACAGAGGAGCCTGGCAGGCTGCAGTCCATGGATCGCTAAGAGTTGAACATGGCTGAAGCAACTTGTCATAGCATAGCATAGCATTTGCATCTTTCTGTATTATGCTTGCTTCTGTTCTTGAGTCCTCTATTTATAGATGCTATCTTAGCCTGGATTTTTACTACTTCATACCTGTTATGTAGCAACAACTTGGGAAATGATTTTCTACTCACCTACCCTTTTCATGCTTTAATTTGTTCTACAGTGCTTACAGGTTAAATTGCAGTAATCACTACAGGGATGCAGGTTCTTTCAGTAAACAAAAAAGAATTAAGGGGAAAATGATGCAAAATATTTTCATTGGAAATTAATTATCTCAGGATAGGCATTTTACCTCACTGTTCCTGGTGCCAGTGATAAGGTTATTCACTCAACAATATTTATTGATTATTGATCAGACATTCTACTAGCTACTAGGGTTATAAAGATTAGAAAGACAATCCCCTCTCTTTTCAACCACATTGGCAAAAAGGCACTTAATACTAGCATTTTCACAGAAATGGCTGGGGTTTCAGAGCCAATAGTTTGCTAAGTTTTTGCCAAGAGAAATTCAGGATCATTGAAGTATATTTCAGCTGTGGTAGATTAAATGGTGGTTCTTTTTCCCTCTTATGTTTTTACTCACTGAGAATAATGTTTATTTTTTTAATCAAAGGTTTTCAATTATCATAAGTCAAAGTTAAAAATAAATTATGTAGTCGGTTGCATTCTTGGAATGGTGTGCCCTCTTTCTCTGTGTTCATTTCTATTCTCACTTGTACTTACCTTGTTATTCTGGGCCTCTGTACACTTCCATCCACAAACAATTGCAATTTCAAAATGAATAATTCATCTGATTCATTGTATCCTGAATCGGCATATCTTAAAGCAAATATAATCCTGTGTGTTCGTACAGGAAGCCTTTTGTTCTTTTGCAAAAGGAGAAAAAAATGTGAAGTGTCAAAAGATGTTTGTGTTAAATTATTTACATGTTGAGCATTTGATTCTTACAGTCATGCTAGGGGGTATATTTAAATGTGGAGATATATAACTAGATTTCATTGTCCTTTTCTGCATTGAATACATTTAAATAATATCATTTCAGTTCTTACATCACCATAAACAAATAGCATTCATCTTTTCCTTTAGAAAAGACAAATAGATAACTATTTTAGTTGGATCCTATCAAGATGTACAGCTGTGTGGAACTAAATATTTGTGCTGTGTGATCATGGTGCCCTTCTGATGGTAGTGGCTGTTGCAGGCTGGCTACATGGCTGTGATTTATTATTTAACCATCGGCTGTGTTCATTGCAGCAGGGAGCCTCTCTTCCTGCAGCTCCTTTGAGATCTCTCACTGTCATCATATTTTGCACAGTGGCGTGGACATTGTTCGTAGTTGCAGATCTCTCAGAACCCTCCCTCCAAGAGGGTTCATTTTCATAACCTCAGCAGAACACACAGAGAACACAGGCCTGAGCTTATTGACTCTCTGATAACCAGTGTGTTCATAGTAGCATAAAACCATAGGCAGCTGTTTTGGGTCCCAGTTGTCAGGTGGGAAATTACGAAGAGCTTCATGCTGCTCTAAATAATTAAAATTAATACCAGAAGAAAGCCTGCTCAGTTAGCATCAGATTCCTTACAGATATGGAATATTAAACTAGTGTCTGGAAGAGACAGATGTGTATTTATGAGATGCAAATATTTAAGTAGGACTAATTTTTAATCTGCCTAGACTATTCAACAAAGTTTATCAATTCAGTGGCTTGGTAAAGAAACTAAGCATTCTGGTGTGTGTGTGTGTGCGCTCTTGTGTGCATGTATTTATTAGGTAGGGAGCCTAAGGTTTTGATGCGAATGTTCCTTCTTCTATCTTAACCTTCAAAGCAATCCTCCTTCCCCTCAATTTCTTTAAAATAATTCATAGAATAACTTTTGGAGGACAGGAATGAGACCAAAGGGAGCCAGGAAAAAACATTTTTTTAAAAGAAATACTGAATATCGAAAACAACTTCTAATATTGGAATGGATGTGCAGATGACAACTGCAGAAATCTTTACTCTGACACTCGGTGACCTGTATAAAATGCTTGGGAATATTGTACCTGAAGCATTCGTAATATTTCATACAGCAGACAACTTTAGCAGGCACCCAGCATCCAGTGCTCTGCTCCACATATGAGCTGAGAAAAGCATCACACTGTGAAAGTCTGTAACCAGGGTAAAAGTAAGAATATAAACAAGTTCTATTCTTAGTCTGTGTGTCTCTAGGAGCTATACTCCTTTACAGTAATGTCATTAGATAGTTTATAGTTTGTTTTCTCATTATTTTAATTGTCTGCACCATTTTTAAAAAGGCTTTTCAAAGATATCTTGCCAAAATACATGACATTTGAATCATTAAAGAATTGTATTGTGATATCCTAGATCTGAAAGTAGAAAGTGCATTTTAATGCTATCATTTGAGAATTTGGGTCAGTACTCCTGGGAGTTCTGAATTTATAATTCATTTTCTTTCTCAACTATTTTTTTTTTCACTGAGAAGACACTGCATTGAAGTGTATAGGACAGATGTTGTGTATGAGAAAGAAAACTGAAAAACAAACAACTGTTCAATGGAATGTGGTTGGGAAGAGATGTAATGGAATCCAATATGGTTATTTCTCCAGAACATTCCAGCCAGGTGTAGCATCCATTCTTAAGGCCCCTGACCTTACAACTTACCTGGTCTGTCTAAATAAAATTTAAATTAATAAGAAATTGTTTTTTAGAAATAAACGAGAGACTATCTAGTGTGCAAAAAGACAAGTAAAGAGTCCAGGCTGGACTTCCTATGTGTTAATTGATTTGTATGTTAGTAACCAGACAGTTGGTCTTGAGGTAGACAGTTGGTCTACTTTCTGGAAATCCATAAAAAAGAAAATACATTGGTGCTAATTGTGACTGCCCTAGGTTGAAGACATAGGTTACTAAAAAAAGAATGTTCAAAAGACAGTGGTAATAAATTGTAAATGAACTGTAAATTAGACCAGCTGATTATTAAAACAGGAGGAAATTACTCTTTTAATCTGTATGTGCTTGTTAAATGGTGCAGGAGGCAGAGAGCGCCTGCCTGCCTTTTCTATGCCCTGGACCTGCTGTGCTTTTGAAACCTCTAGACAAGTCAAATATGTTCCCAGCAGCCCATGGAGTCCATTTTATCTTCATAAGTGGAAACACATACACGCACACACACACACATAAGGCAACGAGATAAAGTAACTTGGTTAAGATAGTTAAAAACGTATTGGGAACTTCTTTTTTTAATAAGACACTTTTCTTTTTGCTTCCTTCTTCCTTTCTCATCAGAACAAACTAGAGCTTTTTAAGGCCAGATGAAGTATTGAGACATGATCTAATCTGCCCTTCTATGACCAGGCTGTGCTACATCAATAAGCAGAGTCAGTTGTCAGAATGTGAAAGTAGGGAAACGTAGGGAAAGGAGTCAAACTAGAAAATTTAAGACTTTGAGAAAAAAAAAATGATATGTTTCTATAATATTGGGTTTTGTTATCTTAGATTGCAAAAAGTTGTAGCATATTTGCCTTTTTCTTTTTTTTTTTAGTGAACCTTGTGTCTATGTCAGTGAGTTTTTTTGGTTGTTTTTTTGAGTGGAGTATCTGCGTGTGTAAGTAAAACTTGATCAAAATTTCCTGTGAGTGGTTATAGACCCACTTCTTCCTCTGAAGTATAAGAAGATAAGTAGTGTGGGACTGGCAGAGTCAGGAAGGAGAGGAGCAGCCTGGATGGGGCAGAGAAGAAGCAGGAAGGGCAGAGACTCCTGGGAAGTGCCCTTCTCTCTGGCCGTCACAGTGAGGTTTCTCAGTAGCCAGGATCCGTTTTCCCCTAAGTGTTTCCTGTTGCTCTCTGGATGACTAGGCCTACTCTTGGCACATAGTATCCATGAACACTATTAATAGACATAAGAATGCTGTAAGACATTCCCCATAAGACATGGGAGAGAAGGAAAAGTAGGAAATGATGGTGTGGTATAAGAAGCATGGAGAGCAGTGAAGGAAGAGGGATAAAAAGACAAGACAAAGGAGAATGGCAAAATACTGCTGTTGGGTTACCTTTGAAAATGCTCTCGTTGTCTAAGGAGTAATTTGGTAGACTCTGGCTTTTTTCATCTTTGATCTGCAAATAATGGAACTAATTATTCAAATACTGTTGTATTTTATCAACTATGTTTGTTGAACCTCTTTAACCTATTTAACTCATCATGAAGTGGGAGAGATTCTTCATAAACCATATTCTCCATAGAGGGTCCTGTGGGCTCCATCCCATATTCATTAATAGGTTATTGCCAAACTAATGAGGGCAACCTTGTTTTCCAGGTTGCCCAAGGAAGTCCTGATTCTGTCTGTAATCCAGTGCATTTATATATGGCACTCAATTTTACTCTTTTTGAAAGGGTTCCATTTAAATGATATGTTATATGGTCTACTTCAGTGAACTCCAAGCCAAAACTGTCATTATATGTCTACAGGCCTGTCTCTGAGACTTTCTCATCACCCCCTTATTGGGCCTAAGATTTCTTATAAAAGTTATATGACTCTTAAAAGACTGACGTTAACAGATATTTAAAGTTCTTTATATGTTAAGAGCACATAAGGAAATAACTATTTCAAGTTTAGCTATTACATACTATGACACTTTGCCATCTACAGTTGGTCCTTGGACTGGAGGATTATCCAGGGCTGGGTTGTGTAGGGGTTTTGAAGGATTTGGGACCTGATCAAGGTAAAAGTCATGACCGTAGGAAGTAGTAAAATACAGCAAGCTTTATTGGGTAGCGCTTGGGCAAGGTTGCATGAAAAGGGGGAATCCATAGCATGTGACTGTCCATAAGCTTATGGGACAAGGAGCACCTTCCAAATGGGGCGGGACAAAGGAACTCCTGGAGAAGAGGGGCATCAGAGAAGGATTTCCATATCTGGGTGGTGTTGCTTGGCAGTACTGCAGGGAGCCTCCATTTTAGAGAGCTCTGAATGGCAGTAGTGTTGGTGTCTTAAGCTCTGAGCCATGAAGACCTTAGGGTCTTCAATTAAGGTCTTCACGTAGACCTTAGGGTCTAACAATTAGTTGTTACTAGCACATGTGGGATAGGATTTTTGAGGGCGTTTGCAAAGGATGCAGGTATTAAAAGGCTTATCATCTGTTTGGGTTATTTTTTAAATGGTTGTATAAATTTTGAGTTTGGTGCTAGTGGGCTTTTGAGCTCACAGAACTCAAACTGCTGGGAAGAAATAAGCAATCTAAGGATCAGCATACAGAGGTCATCTTTGACTCATTTATATAACTGATCCATGCAGCTTCCCAGAGTCAACTGAATGAAGGACTGGACCATTCTGGGCCTAATGTATGTTGAGACAATCCAAACAACTTCGATCTTTATTAACCCCCACAGTGAGAGAGAAAATAGCAAATACTTGGACAACTCCAGTGACTTCTTATGTATCAGTTACACCTCTAAAACACTTCTTTCCAAATACATAGCACTGATGCCACCACTGCTCCCTCTCAGACTCATTGCCATCTTGGTCATTAGTCTTGTGTTTTTCCTGGTACAACTCCTGCTATAACTTAAGACCAGCAAAACTTTGGTTGTTTTATAAATTTAGGTTTATTTAGAGTTTGCCCAAGTATTTACTTAGTTAAATACCTTCTGTCTTTTCTGTAATAGAGGAATAGAGATTTTACAGTCTCTGGGTGCTTAGGGCTGGCCCAGGCTACTAGAGCACTGCTAACTTTAGTAATAATAACCTTTTGCATATGTTTAATGTTTTACATTTCTGTAGTAATCGTAATGGTACTTCCCGGTAATGTCCTTACATGTATCTCTTCCTTTTCATTAACCCTTCTTATAATCTTCTAGCATAGTCAAACATAGGCACTTTGCTTCAACTCTTAAGTCATGCAAATTACTGTGCCACTTTTTTCTTTGATTTCCAGATATCATCATCTTTACTTAACTCATTTAAAAAATCTTTTTTTGCTTTTTTTAATAAACAATTTGGAAACTTCCAATATAAAGGGAAAAAAATCTTCTTTTCCACCTAAAGATAGCTGCTGTTAATATTTTTGTATGTTTCGTCTAAGCATGTATCTTGCTGGAAGAGGGGTAAGAGAGAGGATATCCATGTGGGAGATTAAAGATTGAATGGGGTAGAGATGAAGATAAGAGCCAGAGGTAGAGCTATAGCTAGGTATGAGGAGTGGGGAGGGAGAAAGAGAGATGGAAAGAGATTTACATACATATATGGGCTTGAATTTTATGACATACCACACACACACACACACACACACACACACACACACACACACAATTTTTGCAGTCGGCTTGAATTTTATGACATACCCCCCCCCCCCACACACACACACACTATTTTGCAGTTAGCTTTCTTCCCTTATCCAGTGGTCTCTCAGTTTCTGCAAGGGATCAGTTCTAAGGCTAGAAAGCTTTTCAGGAGAATGTTACTTAGTAATCTATGTAAATCTCAGCTCAATATAATTGAGAATGTTCATAGTTTAAAGTATAATAGTTAGCAGTAACTACTGATGGGAAAAGTTAAGTTCCCCATTGTCTTGTGTAGTAGGCATTGAAACTGTTTCTTTAGCAACCAGTCTACCCTGCTTCTTTGTGTAACATCCAGTTAGTTTGGATGACACTGGCTAGTCATTCACGTGGCACTGTCTCTCTTGAAACAGTGACTGGTTGTTGTACAAACCCAGGGCTCAGTTAATTAACACATGATCCCATCAGTGCAAAGCTCAAATCTCTTCTTCAGTAGTTATGTGAGGAGGAGAACATCTCTCTTCCTGATCTGGAATCTGGTTCTTCTAAGAACATATGAGGACCCACTGGATGATAAGACCTTGAATCCTTGATGAACATTGACTCTCATTTTACATCTGGATTTCCCTGTGCCACAATCTAATAAATCCCTTTCTGATGAGGCCAATTTAAGTTTTCAGTTATCTACTGATGAAAGAAAACCCATTTTCTGGGTTGATGTATTTGTCTTGGAATTAGCAGTGGACTGGATTCCAAATCAGGAGCCTGAATTCTTTTCTTAGCTCTTGCATTTACTTGTGGTTTGACCTCATTCAAGTAAGTTATGATGAAGATCATTAACCACTAAGCTCTTGTGAGAAAACTACAGACCTTGAGGTTAGGATGGTAGGCCTGTGTACTCTTTGGGGTATATTAAGATGATACAAAATTGATCTGGCAAGATATTAACATGAACAACAAATTTCATATAATTGCCTTATTGATTACATGAGCTTTGAGTTTGATTTCTCTGGAATCCTTTGTCTCTGGGATTTTGAAAATTGTGATGTCTCAGTGCTTTTGTCACGCAAATGTTTCTTTCCCCTATATATGAATGTGTGGATATGTGTGCAAGTGTATGCACACACACACACAAATGCAAATAGTTTTTACATATTTTATTCTTTATTTTTTTGAAGTATAATTTACAATGTTATGTTAATTTCTGACCTGCCTCCTGAGAAATTTGTATGCAGGTCAAGAAGCAACAGTTAGAACTGGACATGGAACAACAGACTGGTTCCAAATGGGGAAAGCAGTACATCAAGGCTGTATATTGTCACCCTGCTTATTTAACTTAAATGCAGAGTACATCATGAGAAATGCTGAACTGGATGAAGCACAAGCTGGAATCAAGATTGTTGGGAGAAATATCAACAACCTCAGATATGCAGATGATACCTCATTTATGGCAGAAAGTGAAGAAGAACTAAGAGCCTCTTGATGAAAGTGAAAGAGGAGAATGAAAAAGTTGGCTTAAAACTCAACATTCAGAAAACTAAGATCATGGAATATGGTCACATCACTTCATGGCAAATAGGTGGGGAAACAGTGGAAAAGTGACAGACTATTTTTGGGGGCTCCAAAATCACTGTAGCTGGTGACTGCAGCCATGAAATTAAAAGACACTTACTCCTTGGAAGGAAAGTTGTGACCAACCTAGACAACATATTAAAAAGCAGAGACATTACTTTGCCAACAAAGGTCCATCTAGTCAAGGCTATGGTTTTTCCAGTAGTTATGTATGGATGTGAGAGTTGGACCATAGAGAAAGCTGAGCACTGAAGAATTGATGCTTTTGAACTGTGGTGTTGAAGAAGACTCCTGAGAGCCCCTTGGACTGCAAGGAAATCCAACCAGTCCGTCCTAAAGGAAATCAGTCCTGAATATTCATTGGAAGGACTGATGTTGAAGCTGAAACTCCAATACTTTGGCCACCTGATGGGAAGAGCTGACTCATTGGAAAAGACCCTGACACTGGGAAAGATTGAAAGCGGGAGGAGAAGGGGAGGACGAAGGATGAGATTGTTGATTGGCATCTGCAGCTCAATGGACGTGAGTTTGAGTAAGCTCCAGGCGTTGGTGATGGACAGGGAGGCCTGGTGTGTTGCAGTCCATGGGTTGCAAAGAGTCAGACACGATTGAGTGACTGAACTGAACTGAACTGATTAATTTCTGTTGAATAGAAAATTAATTCAGTTATACATACATATATATAATTTTCATATGTTTTCCATTGTTGTTTATTACGAGATATTAAATATATTTCCCTGTGCTATACATTGGACCTCATTGTTTATCTATTATATCTATATGATAGTTTACATCTGTTAATCCTGAACTGCTAGTCCATATTTTGCATTTTGAGTAATGCCTTAAGTTAGAAATTAGCCAAAACCTAGTAATTAAAAATATAGTTTCAGGTAACATTTATTTTCACTTGTGATTCAAGATAAGTTACATTATTTTAAAATTAATTTATCTTTAATTCCTGACCTTTTTCTAATTCAAAGATTTACTTTCATTTTAATAAGTGGATGCCAGGTGTTGTGTTTTAGTTTTTTAATCAATGTGACTTTGTTCATAGTGCTTAAAGTATATGTGAAAAAATGTGTGACTATTACAAGAAATTTTGTTTGTGTTTTTACAGTTATCCAAGTACAATTTACTTTTGATATTATCGGCTGTGAACAGAGACTACATCCCCTTAAAATTATTTGGACTAAATTTATTCTTGTCATAAGATACAATCTAATAACATTTTAATGTTTTTTAAAAAAATCAAATACAAAGCTTCAAGGTACAGATAATAAGCATTTTAGATAGTAATTATTTGTTCAGGGAAACCTGACTTTTCCCAAGTCCTATGAACAAATTGGTTTTTAAAAGAGCTATTAAAGGAGCAGTAGGTTATGGAAACCTGAAGCCTAAGATGGTAGCAACTCTCAGAAGAGGAGATTGGGTATTATTTAAGCAACTTGTTTAGTTTCAACCTCATGTAGATTTGTCTTCATTCAGATGAAAATAAACTTGGAGAAGAGGTATTTATCTCTGTGTCATTTCTGAGGAAACAGAGGGAACATTATTGGCCAGGTATTTTAGTTTCTAAGAAATAATGACTCTGGTTGAAAATCAGGTCCTGTATATGAACTGCAAAATATATAGTTTGTTTTTGCCCCTTTTCCGAAATAGTTGTTCATTGGCAATCTGTTTTATTGCCGGAAATGGGCAGGTTACAGCCTGGAACAGAAAAGAGGAGCACAAAGGGCCCTGTAATGATATATTTTTTCCAAAACATACACAATTCAGTTTATTGCTCCTTTTTTAACATGCAGATTCTTCCTGGAATAGGTAAATGAGTCATAAGGGAATTACCTTAATAGCAAGATTCTTTTTTTTTCCTCTTCAAATATTAAGATCATGTAATTACCCACGAAATACAACAAAGTTTTCATGAAAAGGGAAGAAAACTTTGGAGCTGATTTTTCTGCAAAGTTTCTGTAAATGGAAATACTGGGACAGGTAGCTAAGGGTAGGTTGGAGGCTTTAAAGTGTGTCAAGAGCTGGAAAGGAAGTCAGCTGGGTTTTGCTTAGATTTCCAGAAACCTTTGAAAATTACTGAGAACCCACTCATGTGTTCTGTTGACACATAGGACACTTATATATGCTTGCCTTTCAAGTCTTATGCCCTATATTCCCTTTAGTGCCTTTGTTAATTTAAGTTTTGGATGCTTATTCAAATGAAACTAAGAAAACTTTAAACCTGGAGATTAAACTACAATTTTGTACTTTACCATTAATGTTTATTTGAATTGTTACATTATTTACTTGAAAGAAAGGAGAGATGATAATTCATACATTTTATAACAAATTTTACCAAAGTTTCATTGTTGGAACTTGGTTTCACCCAAAGATGGGAATTTCTTCATGTGGGGAAGATGTACATTTTTGTTCATTGATACCAGTGTATTAGGTCTGTCAGTGATGTTTCAAAAATTAGTAAATTGTGTTCCATTTGTGGTATAAGTTGTATTAACATAATAAGAGGGTGACAGCAATCTCCTATGTTTGTAAGTGATACATTACTAAAAGTAGAATGTATGAAAGTCATACATGGTGAGAGAGAAAAGCCTTGCTATCAAAGAACTAAAAATGTATAGAAATTTCTGTTATGTTCTTTTAAGAAAAAAAAAAAACAAAAAGGTTTATTTATTTTGTTTTTTGGTTGTGGTGAGTCTCAGTTGCTGCACAAGGGCTTTCTCTAGTTGCAGCGAGCAGGGGCTACCCTCTAGTTGCTGTGTATGGGCTTCTCATTGTGGTATCTTGTTGAGGAGCACAGGCCCTGGAGCACGTGGCCTAAGTAGTTGTGGCACACGGGCTTAGTTGCTCTGTGGCATGTGAGGTCTTCCTGTACCAGGGATCAAACCAATGTCCCTTGTGATGCATGTTGGATTCTTAACTACTGGACCACCAGGGAAACCCCTGGTAGGCCCTTTTTATGATATAAGCTTCAAGGATAATTCTGAACATTTTGTTTGTATGTATGCATGTGTATATACACACACTAATAATTCCATATCTCCAGTTGACGTTAGGGTCAGTTGACGTCAGTTTTGTTAGGTCAAATTCCTGTCATTGCCCAAAGTCTATTAATATAATCATATTAATGATTCTTTGCCCAATATCCCCAACATTACTTTTCCGGTTTGCAATCATTGCACAAAATAAAAAGGGGACTGCAGTTAAGAGTTCAAATATAAAGTCCTACTGACACTGCTATGCAGACAAATGTGAAAATGTTGTTCAATAAAACCATTGGCTCTTAGATAGTAGCACTTTGTATGAGCTCTAAATGGTCAAATGAGTTGATTAAAAAAAAAAAAATAGATGGTGTCTGTCTGTAACCTATCAAAGTGTCCATTCCTTGAAAGTTGTCCTCATGACATTTTTAAGTTTCAAGTAACAGAGAATGGCAAGCCGATTTAAATAGCAGACGTATTTATTGCATGGGTATATTGGATAATCCACAGAAGGACATTGCATACAGAGCCAGGCTGAGGAGGACACATTTGCCACCACCCCAAACACAGGTACCATGGCTTACACTACCGCCATCAGCGTGGGTCACCTGGGGCTGTTGCTGCCTCTGAAACTGGATGTTGCTGCTACAGCTAGGTTGAGTGTGTCAGTGTCCCTGTTTCTGTGGGTGACAAACCTCATTCAAAATCCAGGGCAGGTCCATCAGATTGGCTGAATCAAAGAGGTTGGTCAAAACTCAGGGGCAAAGAAAGAAGACAAAATAGGTTTTTGACTTCTGTACTTGATGTGGGCACTGCCTCCCAGCATAATTTATATCTTGAGACATTCTCTAAACAGAGAGAGTCAAAAACGAATAAGTAAACTGAGACAGTTTAGCTTATTGTAAAGTTTAGCTTACTGCAATTAAGTATCTCTAAACATGCCTCTGTCAAAATAATTTGACATTCAGGTTTCTGTGATTACTTTAATCAGCCTGGGCAACATAGACTCAACTTATTTCAAGAATATGATAAAGTAAAACTGCTTATTTGATTGGTTTGCCTGTCAGGAAATTAGAACAGTTAAACAATTACTTAATTGGTATAGATGTAAATGAGATAATGTGAGTGGAGACCTTGGAAGAGCGTATCCTTTATGGTGGAATATATATAATAAGTGACAGTTCAAAAGCCCATTATGATCTGCTCAATTTGCTCTTTAAAATTCTATTTATGTTTCAGCAGAAAATCAGTAATTAGACTGTCTGTCAAAGGGCAAATGGTATATGTTAGCAAACAATTATTTAGTGCTTAGTGTGTGCATGCCACTGCACTGTTGCTTTACAAGATACACACTCACAAGATACATCACTTGAGCACTTTTGATCTTTGCCTTCCAGTGTGTATTGCCTTTAATCAGCCTGGCAGGATGAAGTGTTGCTTGTGGAAAGTAATTACAGGCTTTCAATGGAAATGACAGTGTAAAACCAGCTAGATGATATTTGTCGCACTGGAGAGTGTATGGGAAGCGTATACAAACTGTGGGCTCTCTGCAGAAAGACCCCTTCCAGAGATAATGATAGAGTTGCTTTGGTAACTGATTGAATCAGAGAGCAACCTGATAGGGGGTGCCTCCCTCACCTTGGGCGCACAGCTGTGCCGTCTATTTAGGAATATCAAGCAAGTTTAAAGAAAGTGTTAAATAATGAGCACATGCTGCTGGATACGTGGCTCTGAGCTGGACAGAATTTAAAGAATTATTATAAATGGGGGTAGGGAGACTATTGAAATTTTGATTACTTGGGAAAGCAGTTCAAATGTGGTATTGTTTCCAGGTCTTTTCAGGGAACTAGGTGCCAGAGCTAAAGATCTTGTAGGTCTTAGGTAAATTTTAATGTTTAATGAAGTAATAAATTTAAACTGTGACTTAATTGGCAGCACCAGACAACTGGCTGCTTAATGAAAAAAGCTTGCATTGTACAGCAGTGTATATATTTCATGTAAAACTTACTTAATATTTGCTTGTGAGATTGGTTAATGAACAAGTGATTTTCATTCTGTATACTTTTATACTTTTACTGCTACACACTAGAAGCCACAGTGTGTATGTCCTTGCACAGAATGACATTTGGCTTGTTTTTCCTATTCCCTGAAGTTAATGTCATTTTTTTATGGATGCAGGTGTTGCAAGAAGAGGGACCCCTTCCAGGGCTCGAGAATGGGCTCTTGTCTAACACTTGGAAATGAATTGTCCGAGGAGACACATATGCTGACAAAGCAAGAGACTTTATTGGGAAGGGACACCCAGGCAGAGACCAGTAGGGTAAGGGAACCCAGGAGAATTGCTCAGCCATGTGACTCACAGTCCTGGGTTTCATGCTGATGGGATTAGTTTCCAGATTGTCTCTGGCCAATCATTCTGACTCACGGTCCTTCCTGATGGAATAGGCATTGCTCTGCCAAGATGGATTCCAGTGAGAAGAATTCTGGGAGGTGGTAGGACACGTGGTGTCTCATTTTGACCTTTCTTGAACTCTTATTAGTTCCGTGTTCCTTACCAGGACCTCCTGTTGTAAAAAAACTCATGCAAGTGGTTATTACTATGGTGCCTGGCCAGGGTGGGCAGTTTCAGTCAATGTTTCCTCTAATGCAGGGGACAAAATTTATTGGTGATCCCTCATTCAGTAATACATAAATGTATGTATTCAACAATTTCATTTATTCTGGAGTGCCTAATTTATATCAGGTGTTGATTTACAGGCTAGAAACAGCAAACAGAAACTAGTCACCTCCCTTATGGAGCTTATATTCTAGTAGTCTTTGAATGTGGGAATGTAGTTGCATTGAGAGGACTGCCCACATATTGTTGATGATGTAGGTCTGGTGGTCTCCACTTTGCTTAAACCTTTGTTGTGATTTAGTAAGGATAAACAAGCAGTAACAGACTTCAGTGAATGAGGAAACAGTAGAAACGAAGAAGGAAAAAGAGTACTGCTGCTGCTGCTAAGTCGCTTCAGTCGTGTCCAACTCTGTGCGACCCCAAAGACGGCAGCCTACCAGGCTTCCCGTCCCTGGGATTCTCCAGGCAAGAACACTGGAGTGGGTTGACATTTCCTTCTCCAGTGCACGAGAGTGAAGAGTGAAAGTGAAGTTGCTCAGTCGTTTCTGACTCTTTGCGACCCCATAGACTGCAGCCCACCAGGCTCCTCCATCCATGGGGTTTTCCAGGCAAGAGTACTGAAGTGGGTTGCCATTTCCTTCTCTGAACAGTCCTTCCATAAAAGCCAAGAGGGGAGACAGTGTGAAGACGAGGTGTTCACTCTAGCCCTCATTCATTAGAAAATATTGCTTGAATTGCTGCTGTTGGGTAGGCATATTTTTAGGGACTAGGAGTATGGCAGTTACCAAGATGGACAGATTTCCTGCTGTAATCTTATATTTTATAGATTAAAGGAGATAGGCCATAAACAAATAAGAAAGTAAAAAAGAATTTTTTTTTTTAATAGTAAAAAGTGCCCTGGGGGGGAAAAAATGTTCTAAAGATTGGTAACCAGGGGGACATAATTCTTAATTTGTTGCCTGGGCAGAATGCTTTGAATGTGATAGTCAGTAAAGCTCCTCTGTGTTGATGTGAGAGGAAAATGCATTGGAAGAAGGAGCCATGTACAGGAATGAAGGTGCCACTCCAGGAAGAGGGCAGGGGTGGTAAGTGCAAAAGCCCTGAGGTCCATGGAGCTTTGCGTGGTTCCAGGATAGAAGGGCCAGGATGACTGGAGTTTAATGAAGAAGTGTGAGAGTTTCAAAGAAGAGTTCAGAGAGGCAGTCAAAGGTTGGATGACATACGGTATTCTAGAAGAGCGCTCACAATGTGACATTGCCTTATTCGTTTCTTCACTAGATGAATTACTTTCTCTATGTATTAGATGTCGTCACTAAGTCATGCCTCAGCACTTGAAGAAGGGACTATCAAAAAATTTGTAGACATTTTTTAAAGTTGCTCAGTAGATTTTACCATTTTCTCACTGGCATATTATAGGACATTGACAGTATTACTACAGTTAATACTGGACAACCACTGCTACCATCTCCCTGTCTGTAGTACAAATTTTACTAATCAAGGGCTATTTTACATGCTTATCATATATTCCAATTTCTGTGCTGTCAAAATTGTTTATTTTTAAGTGTTTGGATTGCTACAAGTTAGGTTATATTCATATTGTTTAGAATACCTGTCATTTAGAGATTGTATTGGGGGGAAAATTCTGTCGTACATTTTGATTCATAAATTCATTATTTGGATTTCTGCTTAAACGAGTCTTGACTTGTATAAATTTATAATTTGTGTTTGTGTGTACTGTTTGAATTATTAGTCTATTCTACTATCTAGGATTATAATTTCTATTTATTTCAAATAGGTTAAGATAGTCAGGAAAGAAGAAAATGATTTAGAGTTTTATACTGTAATTAACTGTGTTCCTGACTCTAGCCATTTACTTTATTCTGAAACCTTTTTAGCTCCTTGGCTCTAATTAATAACTCTCTTTCTAAACTTCAATATTGCTCAGCTTCCAATTATGGATAATAAATGAGCTTTATATCCACAGCATGCTTATAATATTAGTTAGCTATTGCTTTCTTAGTGGTGGTGATAGTGGTGATTGCCTGAGGACCAAAATCAACAGATTGAAAACTAGCAAGCTTATGTGAAATCTGGCCAATTGCAAAGTATTAATTTATGGATGGAAGAAGATAGATAAACTTAGAGTTAAAATCTCCATTTTAATGGAATGAGTATATTTTATGGGATAAAGAATGGAAGTAAAATTTGAGAGAGAATCAAGATAATTCATAGATTGCATTATAGGGGAGAAACAAGAGCAAAAATAAATGACTCGGTGTTTTAAGATTGAATGATTGTGTGAATAATGGTATTTTTTTGAGTAGTAAGAGGAAACTCTCTATGGGAAGCTAGGTTCTAGAGAAAGCAGTGGCTTTACTTTCCTGCAGAGTGAATTTGAGGTGATGGTAGTCTTTCTTGCTGTAGCTGGTTAACAGCCAGTGAAGTTAGAGAATTGACACTTCTGAGAGAAAGAACGATAATAGAGATGTAGTTTTATATGGTGACAGTTGACATGAAAAGCAAGAGCAGAAGGTTGAATCTGTAGTGAAAATACGATATTTATAAAGTGGAAGTAGGGAATAGAGCCAGAATTGCATAGGAATGAAGACATTAACATGTCCAGTACAGCGAGGGGGAAGTATTTTCAGTTAAGTAAGAAATTCAGTTTAAGTAGGTGATTATGAAAAAAAATACAGTTGAGCTACAAATTGTAGATATTAGAGTAATTAGACAGAGCACATAAGGAAACAAGTAAAAGCATGAGTGAGACCTAAAGAAGTAGTTAGAAGGAGTCGAGTAATGGAGACAGTAAGGAAGTCTGTTTTTTCTAGTTCACCAGAATGGCCAAATTTTTTTAAAGGTTTCATTATGCCAATTTTTTTAAAAGACTCACCACGCCAACTTCTGGAATGTAAATATATTAGATGTAAGGATACCCATTTTTGTAGCAAACTTTGTGGAAAAATTTTTGAGAGTATCTCACCCTAGTAAATCAGTCCTGAATATTCATTGGAAGGATTGATGCTAAAGCTGAAGATCCAATACTTTGGCCACCTGATGCAAAGAGCCGACTCATTGGTAAGGACCCTGATGTTGGGAAAGATTGAAGGCAGGAGAAGGGGATGACAGAGGATGAGATGGCTGGATGGCATCACCGACTCAATGGATATGAGTTTGAGCAAGCTCCGGAATTGGTGATGGATAGGGAAACCTGGTGTGCTGCAGTCCATGAGGTTGCAAAGAGTCGGACATGACTGAGTGACTGAACTGAACCCTATGACCCAGCCAATTCTTAAAACATACCCAGGAGAAGTGGGTGTGTGTGTCTACCAATAGTCATGTAAAATTATTTGTGATAGTTTTTATCTGAAAACTCAAATGTCCTTCAACAAAAGACATTTTTGGATAAACTTTAGTGAATTCATACTTTGGAATGTTGCACAGAAATAAAAAGAAAGAAGGGCTGTTAGACACAACAGCAGTTACAAATCTCACAGGTATAGATAACAGCCCAGAAAACCAGACAAAAAAAAGACTACATACTACATAATTTGATATATGTGAAGTTCAAGAACAAGCAAAACTAATCTGTGGTAACAGATGTTAGAATGGTGGTTACCTCAGGCATGGGGGCAGTGGAGGACAGCTTTTGACTCAAATGAGCATAAATATATGTGAATAAAGCCTGAAGAAGTAAGAAATAATTGGGAAAGTTAGAAATAGCTAGAGAACTGGTTAAGAACTTAATTAGCAGAAGCCCAATGATGGATCTTTAATTCAAGATATCAAAGCCAGAGAGACAGAACAACAGTAAGAATTGTATAACCACATAAAGCAATAGAGTCTTGCTTGTCTACTTTTTATGTCTCTTTGAAGTCCCAGTTTCAGGCTGTGAGCTGGGAAGAATGGAGAATGTAAATGAAGAGGTTAGTTCTTTCCTGCCACTTTCTTCCTGATATCTGTTAGGCCTCATTTATTTGCTCAGAAAATTTTTAGTAAGAACCTCTTATGTTCTAGACGTGGAGCTGAGCTGGGTACTAAGGATATACAATTTAAAGATGATATCTTTGCCTTATGGGACTTATAGTCTGTTAGAGGAAGACTGTCAAGTAGACAAAAAGAAATTTTTTTAAAATTATAGTTGATTTACAGTGTTTTATTAATTTCTGCTATACATTGAAGTGGTTCCGTTAAACACATACACATATACACCAACACACATTTATATATACACACACACATATATATGTATTCTTTTTTTATATTCTTTTCCACTATGTTCTATTACTAGAATTATTGAATATAGTCCCCTTTGCTATACAGTAGAACCTTGTTGTTTATCCATTAGACAAACAATTTTAATAGATGTACAAATACCATTGAAGCAGGTAGAACAATTCTCAGACTCCTGAGGTGAAGAGAAAGCTTAAGTGAATTTCAGATGGTACACAATAAGGTTATTGTGCATAGAGGAAATGATGAGATGCGAGACCCGAGAAGTACGTGAAGTGAAGTGAAAGTTGCTCGGTCGTGTCTGAGTCTGTGTGACCCATGGACTATTGGCTTTCTCCAGGCCAGAATACTGGAGTGGGTAGCCTTTCCATCCTCCAGGGGATCTTTCCAACCCAGGGATCGAACCCAGGTCTTCTGCATTGCAGACAGATTCTTTAACAGCTGAGCCACAAAGGAAGCCCTAGAATATTGGAGTGGGTAGCCTATCCCTTTTCCAGCGATCTTCCTGATGTGGGAATTGAACCAGGGTCTCCTGCATTGCAGGCAGATTCTTTACCGAATGAGCTATGAGGAAAGCCCATAGAAGCCAGATAATCAATGGGGCTTGTATGGCCTGTACCCTGGGAAGCCTCTACACTTGAAAGTGGACACATCTGGACTTGAATTTTATGACTTAACCAGTAAGATGGAGAAAATGTTGTCCATTTTAAAGCATTGTGAGAATTATAGGCTTAAAGCCATGCTTGCTGTTGTTTTAGTGAAGGTAGTCCTCTCATGACTAATAAAGAAAGAAAATAAGTATTGGTATCATTTTAAATTCACGTTGGCAGCTTTAGCACTGTATGGGCTGGAGGATTTCAAAATCAGATTGGGAAAGACCAGTGCTTTAGAAATCCTAGAAAGTGAAGACATCTTGAAAGAAAACTGTTCTAATGCAAATGTAGAAGGCCTGCCTTGTGGCTCAGATGTTAGAATCTGCCTGCAATGCTGGAAACCCAGGTTTGATCTCTGGGTTGGGAAGATCCCTTAGAGTAGGACATGGCAATCCATTCCAGTATTCTTGCCTGCAGAATCCCATGGACAGAGGAGCCTGGTGTGTTACAGTCCATGGGGTCACACAGAGTCGAACAGGACTGAATGACTACACTTGGTGGTGAGAGATAAATGAGGAGAATATGTACTTCATGATGAGTCTCTGAATGTGACCTTTGAGAAAAAGATATTTATGTTTCTGATAATCAGGTGGACGCTGGTCTTTTTCAGTTGGGAGTTTGTGCAGGGGCCGTCCACTTTCTGTCGCAGACTGCTTAAACTCTGTGGCAGTTTTTCATGCCGGTTCACCTTGTGCTGTAATTCTGGCCTGAGGAACCATCGTCTTTTCAAGTTCCTCTATTCACTTTCTCTTACACATCAGGAACTCTGGATTGAAGCTTCCTGACACCCTCTTGTCTTTTTCCTGTTCTAAGGTGTTTAGCAGACTCTTTCGATTTACCATCCTGGAAAGGTTTCTTGTCGTAGTGTTCTGTTCACTCTCCTTATTTTATCCTCTTACTTTTTGGCTCAGGGGTCTCTCCAGTCCTCTTTTCATTCCCACTTTCTCTAAAGCTCATCTTTGCTTTTCATCCTTGAAGCCACTGTGCAGGACACCTTGCTCCTTGCAGCAAAACTGGTTTTTCAACTTTTTGTCCAAACATGGTCCACATGACTCTAGCCAGTAACTCTTATTTTTGGGTATTTCTGGTTTTGGTTAAAAAATAGAGTGGAGTGTAGAAAAATCAGGGTGAACCATGTTTGTTTGGAGGGAGAGTGAATAACTGGGTGATGCCCATACATGGTTGTGATTAAATAAACCCCCAACAGTATGCCTCACGTTCTCTCTGTATTATCAGTAGGTCATTGGTTGTTTCATCTGTTGGTGTGAAAGAACCATTTGAAGTTAATTTCATATTTATTATATTTTATGAATGCTTTCAACTACTTATTGAGCATTTATACAAATTATATCTGAACCATTAAATCTTAGCCATCTATGATGAAATTTTTTTACAAGACAATTTTAACTTTGGTGTGATTATAGCAATTTATTTCTTTTGATCAATTTCAATCTTTCTCCATTTATGTTTTACTAAAATTAAAAAAGCTTCCCTAGTGGCTCAGCTGGTAAAGAATCTGCCTTCAATGCGGGAGACCTGGGTTTAATCCCTGGTTTGGGAAGATCTCCTGAAGAAGAGAAAGCCAGCCCACTCCAGTATTCTGGCCTAGAGAATTCCATGGACTGTATGATCCATGGGGTCGCAAAGAGTCGGACACGACTGAATGACTTTCACTAACTAACTCACTAAAATTAAAAAAAAAAAAAAAACTAGAAACATAACTTTATGCAAAAACTAGATTTTCCCCTCTGCTTATATAAAATATTTATTGAGGTGACTTAATTTTCCACAAGTAGTAAAAGTGTTTTTACTTAATAATTTAATAATTTTTCTGTTTTCCAGATAGGTAGCTTGTAGATTCTATATGTATAAAGAGGTTGGCTTTATTGTTTTTTTAATTTTTGTTTTATACTGGAGAATATCTTATCAACAATGTTTTGTTAATATCAGGTGTACAAAAACGTTATTCTGTAAGTACAGGGATCTATTCTTTTTCAGAATCTTTTCTCACTTAGGTTATTGAGCATTGAGCAGAGTTTCCTGTGCTATACAATAGGTCCTTGTTAATTATCTATTTTAAATATAGCAGTGTGAACAAGTCATTTGTAAACTCCCAATCTATCCCACCTCCTGTTAGCTTTAAAATCTTTACTTTTGTCAAATCCATAGGAAAATCACACGTTGTGTTGCTTTTCAGGAAAAGCGTAGCCGATGGTTATACCAAGAACGTTATTTAGTACCTTTAGTCAAGAAACTTACAGACTATTGGGAGAAACAGAAGAGTGCCAATAATATTACAGTAAGACCACAGTACATGTTTAAGTGCTATAATTGAATATCTTAAGATGAATTGTTAGCAAACAAATTATTCTGAGATATTTTCTTAATTTCGATATATAATACCAATTGGTACTGGGCCATAAATAAATGTGATACTTAGGGACTGTATCATGAGCATATCAAAAAGTTACACTTTCTACATATCAATAAGCAAAAAATTAACAATCCACAGAAAAGCAATGTGAAAGAAAAGTCATTACACAGCACCTCTCCCATACATTCCCACACCAGTAACATATGAAAGTGCTTGTTCTCTCCAAGAGAAATGCAAGTCAAAATATTGATATATCCTTTTTCTCCATGTGTATTTTAAATATTTTTAATAGGAACCTTATGGGATTTTGATGTTTACCTTGAATCTCTTTGAGTCTAAATTAGTTTATTAATTTTAAAGGTAGCCAGATTCTGTATACATTCATTGGAAGCATCTAGTTGATGAAACTGGTAGATGAAAATATATTTCAGAAATAGTTTGTCCTGTGATTGAAATATAGATATAGAACAAATCGAATATATCCTGGATGGGTTCTTCTTTAGAATAATATAGTTCTCCTTACAGTTTATCTGGACAAGGAAGAAGGTCAAACATTTCTGTTAAGAATTAGTCAAAGACCTTTTTTACCAATAGACAGTGATGGAAAGCTTCAAGCACTGACCTGCTATATTTGGGATTTTATAAGATAGTATTTATGAGTTGATTTCTACAACTGTTATGATTTATTATATTTTAGATGCAGATGAGAATAAACTCAGTTCCATTATCACTGTATGTTCTTTTAAACTAACTTAAGAGTATTTTGAGAAGCACATAATTAATGGCAATCCACTCCAGTTTTTTGCCTGGGAAACCCCATGGACAGAGGAACCTGATGGGCTACAGTCCAAGGGGTCACAAGAGTTTAACATGACTTAGCAACTAAATCACCACCACCACCATATTTACTTAAATCAGTGGAAGTACATGTGTATTTTTAATGCCAGTGACCAGTGAAGGAGTCTGTCTGCTGATAACTAGTAGCACATTGCACTTATAAATCTTAAATCAAACCTTGGATTTCACATAGGCAAAGGAGATGTACCTCATTATTATCTAAAGGCCAGGCAATTTCTCTTTCATTTTCGAAACTGGCTTATTGAATGGAAATGCTTTTGTGGCTTTTTAAAGGTAATTGAATGGCTACGGTAAGACTGTCTCTGTATAATTTCATAGAAAAACCAGTGCATTAGATGCACACACACGAATAAATATACTACCATGAGGTAGAATAAATTTCCATCTGATTCTTTTAACATCATATAGGTAGAGCTAGAACTATTAAAAAATAGCTAACCAAAAATATAAGATTCTGTATTGTCTCTCACTTCTCAGAATCAAATCCTGGATAATGGAGAAGGAAAATAAAGAGAATGATTGAAAAATCAAAAATTTAATATATAAAAAATGGAAAATGGGCTGCAAATAATGGCATGTTGTTGAAGTATGAGATGCAGTTTTAAGATAAATTTAATCTTGAGACTAGCTATATTATACTCTTACATGGAGCCCAAAAGACTTTTCCAAATCTTTCATAAGGGCTTACAGTAACAGGCAGATATTCAGAAAAGAAAAGGAACTCAAGACAGATTAAATTTCTAGATGTATATCTGTACATCGATAAAATAAGCTAAAAGGACCTATTGCAAATGGGATTTGGGGATATTGTTGAATGAAATCCAAATGTATTCATTGTTAAATAAAGGGATGAAAACTCTACAGGCATCAAAAAATGAAAAAAAAAAAAATCATTAATATGTATGGGTTAGGTTTGGCCCCAGAGATCTTAGATTAAATACGACTGGGTCTGCATTGCTTTAGGAAAAATGTGAGGCAATATTTAGAAAAAAATAATGCAGTGAAATTTAGCATTTCAATTCGAGAAATAGCGCTTTGCTTCTAATGAGCAGATGCTCAATTGTGTATTGAGAGACCTGATGCAATTAAAAGATGTTTTTAGGTGGGAGGAGATCATTCAGCCTTGTATTGCCTGTCAGATCTTCCTTGGCCAACTTTCCACATGACAGATGCAGTTAGATTTTCCTAAGTCTGTTCAGCCAGCCATTAATTTGGCAGCAGTCCCTCTAACAATAACTTGTAAGACCTGGGTTTGGGAGAAGACTTATATGTCCCTTTTTTAATATAACAGAGATCAGATGTGTCACTACAGTGATAGGAACATGCCTGATAATACAGTGAACCTCACTGGATTTTCAGGACAGAAGAGAGAGATTGAAATTAGACCCAGAGGAGAGACCTAATTGGGAGAGGCTGCTGTGATATAGGTATGTATTTGGATCTCGTGTGTGTGTGTCTGTACACACACGTATGTACACACATGTGATAGAGAGAAAGCTCCTTAAAATAAGAGCAAAAATGCTTCTTTTTAGAGTGAGTTACGCCATCACTAATGTTGTATCTTGCATCACACTAATTTTATTTTAAAACATCTTAGGTGAGTAAGCAGGTGCATCTTGAGTAATAAAGTGGAGCTTTGAGACACCAAGTCATAAACTGAATACAAAATTTGATTCAACTGATATGCTTTCCCTTGTCCATTCTTTTCCTTTACTTTCTTCATTTCTCTTCAGGTCAGAGGCTGGCAGCATAATTAAAATTTGAATTATTTATGAAGAGCCATTAAAGTGGGTGGCTTGCAGATTAGTCAAAGACAGCAGAGCTGACACTAAGCTGTATTTCTTTTACTCTCTCACAGTAAATGATACCGTACGCCTTGAAAATCACCATTTGAGGTTGAAGCTTTTAAAATAGGAAAAAAAAAAACAACACTGTGGCTGTTTACACTGAAGCAAACCTAAGTGTGTATCTATAATCATCTTGATGTGCAAAAACATCTTTTGTGTGTGCATATATATAAATACAAGATATTTCTTGACCAGTCACTCATTAATATTGAATAGAAATATAAATACCAAGGGGAAGAGGTTTTTTTGTAGATAAAGATATGACTGGAAGTATAAATGCACACACATGGGTATCATTAAGTGCGCATTTTATATTTGGATAGGGACATTGAAACAGTTCAGAAACATCTGTCACCAGCGCAACATGTTGAGAAGCAAAGAAATGGAAATGGGTGTCTGTTTTCTCAAAAGCATTAGGATATGTAAACATAAACATCATTTTTAAAAATCTGCCAATTAGAATGAGTTTATGGGCCTAATACAATTTTGGAAAACAGTGAGAGCCTACATAATAACATCAAACTAGAATATTCTCTAAATTAACAGAAAAAATTTCCCGTATGATGTGCTTCTTTATAGCTTTATCCTAGTCATGAGGGAGAAGCAGCATATTGTGATATGTTTCATTTGCAGAGATTGAAGCAAACCTCTCTATTTTGTTTACCACACCCATGTAGATTTATTCATACCATTAAGAGGAAAATTAAACCTACCTTTGCTTTTCTGGCTTTATTCTTGTTCATGAGAAATGGCCCACAACAATTTACTTCTAATACCATTAAAACTGAAAGAACATTAATTATATTCATATGTTTAATTTCATTTTTAATGTTTCTTGTAAGATATCTCTAAGCAGAATGTATTAATGCTCTATTAAGATAATCACTCTTATCTGATATTTTTCAGTCATGTTCATTTGCAATTTCAGAGTTAATTCTGTGGATAAGATCAATCTCCTTTTTGTTGTTGTTGTTGTTGTTTCTTTTTTAAAGGAAAAATACTAGGCTTTAAAAAAAAAACTTGGTGGCAGTGTTTTAGAAATAATAGCATCCAGGTTTAATCATTTAATCTTAGGCTGTTTGTCTGGAGCCAAATGACCAAGGCATGACGCTTTCTGCAGCATGTTGATATATGTATGTAACAGTAACAAATCCCTCTCTCTCTTCTTCTCTTCTTTCTTTTACGTAAGGTTTTGAATCATCTTCAGATTTTTACTTGTAGTTCAGTGAATTACATGATAAAATATTAGTAGCACAGCAATGATAATAATAATGAAAAGCTTATTACTTTTTGTTAGCATAGAAACGTTGCATGGAAAGGATAGGTTGGTCGCCTTCCTCACTAGCACTTGGAATTGACACCTCCAGATAAGTATTTAACAAATAAAGTTTAATCTACTTGAACTCTTTGAGTGCAAAGGTCATTGTAAGAAAAGTACCAGTAAGACCCTGAGCTTTACCAACACCAAAATATCATTTGTCTCAGTTTTTCCACTTATAATGAACTATTGTTTCTATTTCTAATGTCCTTTCTTCCTTATTCAGATGTTTATCATCTCTGTGATAAGATGATTTTTTTATTAGAAATGATTATGTAGAGTACTATCCTTACATACACGTAGAGAGGCTACCTTTATGATGTTGTTTCAAAAATGCTTAGAAGAATGTTCCTTTCACCAGTCCTTATCCCATAATTGATTTGTGCCAGAAAGGAGACTTCATTACCCTAAGGGAGAGTTATTAGAATGGAAATACCTTTTTTAAAAAAAATCCTGGCCATACTTTATTTTTTGCCTAAAGCATAAATTAGAATCTGGAGATAAAACATTAAGAACCAGTAGTGCAGCACTTGTAAAAGGAAATTGATCCACTGGCCTCAGTCACACCGGTCACGTGGGAAAAAAGAAAAAGAGATTAGTCTGAGAAGTTTACAGATAATGAAGTTCTTAGAGCCATACTTGCTGCTAAGGAGAGAAGCAGTAATTACACAATGCAGCGTTTGCCAAAACGTGTTCCTTAGCACCCAGGTATAGAGAGATTCTGGAAAAATGGGGCCATGATCTAGCAAATTTTGGACATAATTTATATATCTTCATAGACTCACTAAACCCTGGGATTAAGGTCCTATATTTCAGAGATTTATTTAAGTTTGTTTAGTCCACCGTTTCATATATATTCAAATGATATCATGTGTATATATGGGCTTCCCTGATGGTTCAATGGGTAAAGAATCCTCCTGCCAACGGAGGAAATGCAGGTTTGATCCCTGGGTGGGAAGATCCCCTGGAGAAAGAAATGGCAACACACTCCAGTAATCTTGCCTGGGAAATCCCATGGACAGAGGAGCCTAGTAGGCTATAGTCCATTGGGTCACAAAAGAATTGGACACAACTGAGTGACTAAATAGTGTGTGGTTCACAATAAACTGTGGAAAATTCTGAAAGAGATGGGAATACTGGACCACCTGACCTGCCTCTTGAGAAACCTGTATGCAGGTCAGGAAGCAGCAGTTAGAACTGGACATGGAACAACAGACTGGTTCCAAATAGGAAAAGGAGTATATCAAGGCTGTATATTGTCACCCTGCTTATTTAACTTCTATGCAGAGTACATCATGAGAAACACTGGGCTGGAGGAAGCACAAGCTGGAATCAAGATTGCTGGGAGAAATATCAGTAACCTCAGATATGCAGATGACACCACCCTTATGGCAGAAAGTGAAGAACTAAAGAGACTCTTGATGAAAGTGAAAGAGGAGAGTGAAAAAGTTGGCTTAAAGCTCAACATTCAGAAAACTAAGATCATGGCATCCAGTCCCATCACTTCATGGCAGATAGATGGGGAAACAGTGTCAGACTTTATTTTTTGGGCTCCAAAATCACCGCAGATGGTGATTGCAGCCATGAAATTAAAAGACGCTTACTCCTTGGAAGGAACATTGTGACCAACCTAGATAGCATATTAAAAAGCAAAGACATTACTTTGTCAACAAAGGTCCATCTAGTCAAGGCTATGGTTTTTCCAATAGTCATGTATGGCTGTGAGAGTTGGACTGTGAAGAAAGCTGAGCACAGAAGAATTGATGCTTTTGAACTGTGGTGTTGGGGAAGACTCTTGAGAGTCCATTGGACTGCAAGGAGATCCAACCAGTCCATCCTGAAGGAGATCAGTCTTGAATATTCATTGGAAGGGCTGATGTTGAATCTGAAACTCCGATAGTTTGGCCACCTCATGCAAAGAATTGACTCATTGAAAAAGACCCTGATGCTGGAAAGGATTGGGGGCAGGAGGAGAAGGGGACAACAGAGGATGAGATGGTTGGATGGCATCACCGACTTGATGGACATGAGTTTGGGTAGACTCCGGGAGTTGGTGATGGGCAGGGAGGCCTGGTGTGCTGCGATTCATGGGGTCGCAAAGAGTCGGACACGACTGAGCGACTGCACTGAACTGAGGGACTAAACAACAACAGCAAAAGTCTTTCTTAAATTTAGGAGATCTATTTAAATTTGTTTTATCTAGTGTTTCATATATATTCAAATGATATCATATGTATATATGTAATATAGTATCATGATATTATTTGGCTATTAAAGGGGTGAATGTATCTATATATGTATTTTTATGGACCGAAAAGCAAAGTAGGGAGAGGTTAAGAAAGTAGCTCAAGGTCACAAAGCTAATAAGTGGTTGAGTTATCAGTCAAACCAATGACTAGAACTTCAGAGTCTAGGCTTTTTTTTTTGGCCACACTCCATGACATGCAGAATCTTAATTCCCTGACTAGGAACTGAACCCATAGACTCTGCAGTGAAAAGGCAGACTCAACCACTGGACCCCCAGGGAAGTCCCTCCAGAGTCTAGGCTCATAACCACTGCAGTATGTGGAGCGAAAGGGCTTTGTGCAGATCCCTGGTCCTCACTTCCCACCTGCATGAGCTTGTGACCCAAGGCAATTCTAGTTTTTTAGTTCTTTATCCTTCCAATATCAGTATTGCTGGATAGTTGCGATTGTGTTTCTCTATTTACTTTTTAACCCCTTTAGCATTTAGGACTGAATTAATGTGTACTTAATAAGTATTTAATCAAAGAGTTCTCATCTTTTATCCCTTAACTGCTGATCAAACCAACCAACACACCTCTAGACTTGCTTTCTTGGAGCTAAAGTTATCAGCTGAATGATTCTCAGAGATGTTATTCTACCAATATGTTATCTTCCAGTAGACATATATAGGAAAGGACTTGTTGTATTTCTCATGTTGTAAAAAGTTCCTAAAATTCTCTAGATAGTTATTCAAATGATATTCACTAGCCATTTGACTATATATATATATATATATATATTCCAGATAATATAATAATAATATATAATGTATTAATATTATTACTATTAATTATATTATAAGAGTCCCTAGTGGCTTTGAAGGGTAAAGCATCTGCTTGCAATATGGGAGACCCAGGTTCAATCCCTGGATTGGGAAGATCCCCTGGAGAAGGAAATGGCAACCCACTCCAGTACTTTTGCCTGGAAAATCCCATGGATGGAGAAGCCTGGTAGTCTACAGTCCATGGGGTTGTAAAGAGTTGGACATGACTGAGTGACTTCACTTTCATGTATATTATGTAATAATATATATATTATATATAATATGTATAATAATATGTATTCCAGAGAATCTTTGGAATCTCAAAATCTATAGAGTATTCTGCCATTTCAATTCCTAATTGTTCTCATTTATAAAGGAGGGCACTGATAACTGCCCCAACAAGATTGGGAGGCTGTGATAGTAAGTGGCAAAGGAGGCCTTCAGTTAAGGTCAATGACTGAATAATTTGCATTCAACTTTAAGTTGATAGCCTAAATAACTCAAATGTGTATCACAGAAAATTGCAAAGAGGTTCGCATTAAAGCTTTAGATTGCTTACATGAATGTTGCAAACGTGTTTATAAAAGTACACTGATATATCTATAGTTTAAAATAAATTTAAAAGTACATTTTTTATTTTAACCTTATTGCCACCTAAACTTTCGTATTGAGGCCAGACATAATGGTCCTTTCTTGGATGGAAGATGACACAATCCTCAGAGAGCCTGTAATACCAGATACTAATAACTGCATAATCATCTACCTTTCTGTCTTTATCTCTCCCAGTGTTTATTCAGGAATAAGATATAGGATTTTATAATTTGAGTAGTTATAATTTTCTTCTAATAAGCAGGAAACCCTGTCAAAAGTATTGGCTTGTGTGTTCCTCTGTTGGTTCAGATGAGTGATTCAATATATAGTGAAAAGAGAACAGTGTGTTTGGAAGAGAGGGATGTGATTAATATTTAAATACCTGCAGTGGAGCTTTCTCGGTGCTATCTTTTATCTTGTCATCTGAAACTTTCGAGTGACACTCCAGATTTTAAACTAGAAATTCATTGTTTGTCTGAGTACTATAGGATATGATTTGGGACCCTTAGTTCTATAAGCCCTACTGACTCAGTAAAGTTTGCATAAGGCTGGTGTAAACTGTACTAGACGTATGTTTTCAGATTGACCAGGAAATCTTGGATGAAACTCACAGAAGCACTGTTTTTCCTCTTTCTTCATAAGGAGAAAGGAGTAAGTCAGTCTGATTACAGGACTGTAATCTCTAAAGGAATTGGAGAGGGGGAAAAGTCATTGTGCGTATATACTCTTCAGAATGGAGAATATTTGATTTACTTTAGTTGTGAGAGTGGGGGTCAGACTTCCTTCTTCTTTCAGCTCTAGTATCTTCAGACTATCTCCACCTGTAGCTGTTTCACTCCAACCCAGAAACATGTCCTTTCCTCTGTCAGAAGTTAATGTCATGGCCTGTTTTTAAACCCATTTGCTTCCCATCTCTCCCAAAACGGGTTTCCCTCCACAATCTGTGTTCCTATTTTATTTTCAGTCTCTTCCATTTTGCTGTCTCTTGGCTCAAAGCTTACAAGTTTATACCTGTTCTAATCTCTCCCATCTATTTAAGATAAACCTACAAACAAAACAGATATTTATATTAAAGTTTATGTTCCTTTTAATTAAAATATTTCTTCTTTACTTTATAGCCAGATTTTACCAGAGCTTTCCAGATTTTTATATTTCACAGACCAGTATATTCTTTTAAATGTAAGAATTCATCTAAACTACTAACAATTACCACATCTCAGAGCTAAGTTTCATCAAAGAGAGCATCTTATATTAATAACACCATAAAGGAAGAAGGACATACTTAGGTTATTATATTCTTACTACTTATTTTAGGGTTTACATAGTCCTGGAGTATAGAATATATGCTCTCATTAATTCCTTCATTTCTTTATTGTGATATTGTTGCAATTCAGTGCCTGTATTTAGATTTTAGGCATCACTACATTGGCTTTGAATTAAACAAGGAATGTATTTAATTCTTTGGATTGTGTTGCCAGTTGTAAATGGGAATTATCCCAAGATGCATATGCATTTTCCCTGAAAATAGATGACTGGCACAGACTGAGTGTTTCCAGTGTCAAGATAGGGGTAATATATATGGTTGGTGGTAAAATATAGACTGCTGTGGGCTTGGGGCCAGAATCCTGTCTCGTATTCTCTGCCAGTCCCTTCGAGGAGCAGAGCTGACTGGAGCTGATCTGCTCAACTAAAATGCCATATGTAAGATACCATACTGAGTTTCATTAAAGGAGGGAAGAACGAACTATTTTTTGGACTGAAACTCACTGAAAATTTATTTTTCTTTGTAATGAAAAGTATTAAAGGTTAACCCCAATACAAATAACAATCTACTATAATCTATCTGGTTAGTATGGGGAAATACTGACAAAATACTTCCAAACAGTAATAATTCAAGTTAGATTTGTTGCTCCTACTTCATTGTTGGCATCATCCCTAATCAATTATCTGAACTTACTATGGGTAAGATTTTTACATTTTTGAAACTTCCAATATATTAATATATATTATTACCAATGATGGTAATCAGATCATGTACTAAGTCAGGTATTTTTTTATGAAATATATCTTATTTAAGTTTTTCTGCTTCAAATTTTAAGTGACTTACAGATTATTCAGATTACTTCAGTTCTTGGTGCTTTTCTTTTGTCACAGTATTATTATAACATCTTTTGATGGGTAGCTTGATTAAGGGTCTTCATGGTAGGTTATAACTAATTAAAGTTTTCTAAATAGGACAGTAAAGTCACTCTGAAAGATTCAAATATACTTTTAAAACAGTTCTCATAATTCTATACCACTAATCTTTATTCTCTTTTTGATATATATGTCTTTATATCCCTGCATCTATAAGTGCATATAATGATTACATGCTCTCCATAATCAGTATTAATCTGTGACTAAATTTAATGTGATTGTTAGCAAAGTATATTAGAAAGCACACACAGTGAATTATGGAAGATATAGAATAAATTTAAATTTTTGTATATTCTTATCAGAATTTGGAAGCTGGAATTGAAGCAACTCACAACTTGGAAAGAAGATCAAAATTCGATAGTCAAATTTTAATCGATATATACAGACACATATACTCAGTGGATGGCTGAAGCATGAGTCTTAGGAATTCTGAAACCAGAATGCTTCCATAACTTGACTGAATGTATTCACTTACTTCAAAAGTAAAAGTAATAAGTTAGTTAACTGACTTACTAATTAAGTTAGCCAGTTAGTTGATCAGTAGTAGCTCAAGTAAAGAAAGAAGAAAGTTTATAAAGAAAACCTTTCCGTGTCTAAACATTACCTTTTGAGGGAGACACTTAGCCATTGGTTATGGAACAGAGGAGCTTGGTAGGCTACAGTTCATGGAGTCGCAGAGAGTTGGACAGGGCTTAGCATGAAACACCATCGCTATTGACATTTAGGTAACTTTCTCAAGATTATTCCTAGATGCATAATGTATTCTCACCATTCCCCTTAATTTTTTAATTCATCTAAAGCCCCTTATTCTTCTTACATGATCAAAAGCTTTTTATCATTTGGCTTTTTAAGAAGTTTTGCCTGCAGTGAAATTACTGTATGGGTTATGCCAACAATGGTGATCCAGAAGGTGATATTTCTTAGAAGTAATTCATGGTTTTCTATTATACCACAATTTTGTGGGACTTCCCAGGTGGCGCTAGTGGTAAAGAACCTGCCTGCCAGTGCAGGAGATATGAGATACAGCAGATTCAAAGCCCCAGGAAGGCATAGCAACCCACCCCAGTATTCTTACCTGCAGAATCCCTTGGACAGAGAAGCCTGGTGGGCTACAGTCCATAGGGTCACAAAGAGTTGGACACGACTGAAGTGACTGAGCACACACGCACAGTTTTGTGAACCAAGTTAGTTCTTTCCCCTGTGAAGTGTTTATCAGGATTCTGTTAATGGGTCAGCTGTATTTCAAACTCAAGATAAATCAGTAAATAAACAGTCAAGTTGCTTGTCCTTGGAAAACATACTCTGGAATGGTGAGGTAGACAAGATACATTCTCAGTGAGAACAACACAATAAAGGAAGCGAACATAATGATATAATACAGAATAACTGGGAGAGAGAGAAGGAGTTTTTTGGAGGGAGGGAGGGGAAAGTGGAATCTGTAGATGACTTTTAAAAGGAACTAAAGGCTCAAAGAATTTATTTAGCAAGTGAGAGAACAGTTTCCCAAGCAGAGAAAACCAAAAGTTCTGAGCCAACTAGAGTTTTAGTATATAAAGAAAGCTGGTAACGGTAGGGGTATATAATACTAAGTAGAATCTTATAGATCAGGGAGTTTGGATTTTTTTTTCAGATCTACTTCAAGTACACTGATGAAACCAAGATTTTAAATCTCTGAAGCTGAAAGCCTGATTCTGGAATATCATCAATTTAAATACAATAAATAACTAGAGCCTGTGAAGTCTTTGGAGGCCAGTTTTTCTCACAACCTGAGCCTGTAGACTTTTTCTGTATATGCTAGCAACACCATGAATGATAAGCATAGCATTACGCATATCAACAATGCTATGTAAAATGCCATACTTCTGACCATTATTGTTTTCAATCATAGGACTGATATTATATTGCTAACTCAGAGGATGATATACTTATTTAGGCAAAGAGAGACCATGCAACCTAAAGAGACATAAATGCTGCTTTACAGCTAGATCATAAATACATCCTGCCTTCCGCTACTAGACATGTGAAGGGACGTGCCTGGTGGCGCAATGGATAAGAATCTGCCTGCCAGTGAAGGGGACGTGGACTCGATCCCTGGTCCTAGAAGATTTCATATGCCATGGAGCAACGAAGCCTGTGTACCACAGCTACTGAGCCCATGTTCTAGGCTTGCAAGCTGCAACCACTGAAGCCTGCGTGCTTAGAGCCTGTGCTCTACCAGAGAAGCTGCTGCAATGAGAAGCCTGTACACAGCAGCTAGAGAGGAGCCCCTGCCCTCCGGAACTAGAGAAAGCCTGCGTGTAGCAACAAAGACCCAGTGCTGAGAAAAAGAGATAATACATAAATATAATCAATAAATACAGATAGTAGTGTGTACATGTCAGCTTTTTTAATAAAAGGCACACAAAGAATTATAACCAGAGTGCCAACAAAAGAAAAGTGAGCCAGTAAAAAAATATATACATAAACAAGCAATCATTTATAGCTCCTTTATCTCACAGTTACCTACAAATTATACTACATGTACTCCCACTCCCCACCAATTAAGCGTATTTCAGGAAAACACAGGATATCCATGGAATTTATGCTGAATACTACTAATTTGTTTGTTTTATATTCAGTTTTGAATGGACGGAATAAGAACTAGCCAAGTTGAACTCTAGAGTTGGAAAAAGGTGAGAGAAATGAGAATATGATCTTTTTAAGTCCATCAGTTCAGTTCAGTTGCTCAGTAATGTCTGACTCTTTGCGAGCCCATGAACTGCAGCACGCCAGGCCTCCCTGTCCATCACCAACTCCTGGAGTTCACCCAAACTCATGTCCATTGAGTCGGTGATGCCATCCAACCATCTCATCCTCTGTCGTCCCCTTCTCCTCCTGCCCTCAATCTTTCCCAGTATCAGGATCTTTTCAAATGAGTTAGCTCTTTGCATTAGGTGGCCAAAGTATTGGAGTTTCAGCTTCAACATCAGTCCTTCCAATGAACACCCAGGACTGATCTCCTTTAGGATGAACTGGTTGGATCTCCTTGCAGTCCAAGGGACTCTCAAGAGTCTTCTCCAACACCACAGTTCAAAAGCATCAATTCTTCGGCACTCAGCTTTCTTTATGGTCCAACTCTCACAGCCATACATGACTATTGGAAAAACCATAGCCTGACTAGATGGACCTTTGTTGGCAAAGTAATGTCTCTGCTTTTTAATATGCTGTCTAGGTTGGTCATAACTTTCCTTCCAAGGAGCAAGCGTCTTTTAAGTTCATGGCTGCAATCACCATCTGCAGTGATTTTGGAGCCCCAAAAATAAAGTCTGCCACTGTTTCCCCATCTATCTGCCATGAAGTGATGGGACCAGATGCCATGATCTTAGTTTTCTGAATGTTGAGCTTTAAGCCAACTTTTTCACTCTCCTCTTTCACTTTCATCAAGAGGCTCTTTAGTTCTTCTTCACTTTCTGCCATAAGGGTGGTGTCATCTGCATATCTGAGGTTACTGATATTTCTCCCTGCAATCTTGATTCCAGCTTGTGCTTCCTCCAGCCCAGCATTTCTCGTGATGTACTCTGCATAAAAGTTAAATAAGCAGGGTGACAATATACAGCCTTGACGTACTCCTTTTCCTATTTGGAACCAGTCTGTTGTTCCATGTCCATTTCTAACTATTGCTTCCTGACCTGCATAGAGATTTCTGAAGAGACAGGTCAGGTGGTGTGGTATTCCCATCTCTTTCAGAATTTTCCACAGTTTATTGTGATCCACACAGTCAAAGGCTCTGGCATAGTCAATAAACCAGAAACAGATGTTTTTCTGGAACTCTCCTGCTTTTTCAATGATCCAGCAGATGTTGGCAATTTGATCTCTGGTTCCTCTGCCTTTTCTAAAGCCTGCTTGAACATCTGGAAGTTCACGGTTCACGTATTGCTGAAGCCTGGCTTGGAGAATTTGGAGCATTACTTTACTAGCATGTGAGATGAGTGCAATTGTGTGGTAGTTTGAGCATTCTTTGGCATTGCCTTTCATACGGATTGGAATTTTAAGTCCGTAGTGACATATAATTTACTTTTTAATAGCCCCCACTTAGTAAGTGGGCTTCCCTGGTGGCTTAGACAGTAAAGAATCTGCCTGCAATTTAGGAGACCAGGGTTCAATCCCTGGGTCAGGAAGATCCCGTGGAAGGAGGGCATGGCCACCCACTCTAATATTTTTGCCTGGAGAATTCCATGGGCAGAGGAGCCTGGTGGACCCTAGTCCATGGGGTCACAAAGAGTCAGACACCACTGAGTGACTAACACATACATTTAGTAAGTAGGAAAGCAAAAATATAATCTGTATTTCCTTATTGGTTGATTAAACTAAAGGCTAAATGAATAATCTGTTCATGTAGTCAACTTTTGATGTTGTTTTGTTTTTAAGTCAGAACAGAAATAGTCCCCAAGCACAGATCAGGGGGAGGTTGCAGCTACTCATCAAATTGAGTTGTCAGGGAAGAAGAGCATTCCTGTCTGAAAAACCTGCCACTTAAAACAATATTTGACCTCATGTTACTTAGCCATATGGGAATATACTAAATTCAAGGTTCAGTAGCTTCAGGGAATCTGCTCTAAAACCTTGCAAGTGTCTGGAGAATAAGCAGTAAGTATATTTTATTTCAAGTATAAAAATCATGTGATAAAAATACATTATGTGGGACCATAGGATTTATTAAGGGAAAAACACTGGAGAAAGATTTAATATGAAATACATTCAGAGCATTAATGCACACTTCTTTTGTATACCAGTATTATATGTCTTACCAGATTCTTTTTGGTAGTCTTTGTTTTGTGTATTAAAATATTTATTGATATATTTCAGATTTTTTTATAAAGTGATGTTGTTTTTCAGAGCCAGTACTTTTTATCATTATGTCCTTGACTGACATTTTTGTACATTGTATTACTCAAAGAATAGATGATGCCATACTTAGAGAGTTCCTTTCTCTCATTGCACATCTCCCTTTTTAAAGCACATTTAAGAAGTCTTGCCCTGGTTCTCATCACTACCTCAGTTCATGCGTTTATCATATCTGACTTGTGTTTCTAAGTGTCCTCTTGCTTTAGATTCCCATTGCACTTTGATTCACTTCACTTTCCACACTACTGCCAGTCATCCTTTTCAAATTAAAAAACCTTAATTTTCCTGTCCCAAATTCCATAAGGCTTCCTTGGTGACTCGGTGGTAAAGAACTCACCTGCCAATGCCTGAGATGCGGATTTAATCCCTGGGTCAGGAAGATCGTTTAGAGGAGGAAATGGCAACCCACTCCAGTATTCTTGCCTGGGAAATCTCACAGAGGAATCTGGCAGACTATAGTCCATGGGGTGGCAGAAGAGTTGGGCATGACTCAGCAACTAAAAAACAGCAGCACCAAATTCCATCCTCATTTCTGTTCCCCTTTGGAATGTAATTCTCATTATTTTCAAAGTCAGACTGAGTCTGTGTTCCAGCACAGCCTCTGCTTTCCCTCTCCCTTCTCTGGAGCTTCTCACACTTAGCTTCCCTGAATGCCTATAGTCTGTGTCCTAACTTTTGAACACCCTTTATTTTATTCTTCAACAGGTGAGCTACTTATCTTTAGACAAGTGTTTCCCCACAAAACCTTTCTAGATTTTAGTCTCTGCGACATGCGCTGCTTCCAACTCATTCTCTCTACCTTCCACAGTTTGTCTCTGGGTTGAGTGTTTCTTCTTTTGCTTAAACAACTTAGCTCTTATTAATACTGTAGTGACGTTTTCTAGTGCTGTGATGCTTCCTATTTTGAAAATCCTTGAGTTTAGGAACTCTATATCTTCATTGATGAATACAGAGGGCATTCAGTCAGTATTTACTTAATGAATGTTAATACATGTTTAATTAAGAGAGAGGAGAACTGATGTAGTTGTGATAAGATCAGGCAGCCCTGCTGCTTTTCAAGTCTTTGCTCCACTATTACTAGCGATTGTGAACAAGTAAGTTACTTAAACTCTCTGTGCTTTACTTTTCTGATTGGAAAATGAACGTTACACGGATTTCTAGCTCAGAGTGTAGATGCAAGGGCATAAGGCAGTTAGCAAAGTGCTTGATGTATCATCAGAGCTCAAATGAATGTTAACTGTTACTGCAAAGGAGGGAATTTTATCAGAATTACAGTATGCAGTATCTTTATTTTACTATCCCAAAGCTTGCTCACAATTTCATTTTAGAGTACAAATAAGAATAGGGTACAGCATATTTGGAAAAGAGTCATTATTGTAATGTCTAATAAATGAACTGTAGTAGATAAAAATGTGATATATTTGTATTTTAAGGACATAAATTCAAATAATGAAAAGTAAATGAATCATAGAAATGAAGTAATGATTTGCTAGACTGTTTATCACAAATGTCCTTTGTAGTCCTATGACTGATAAAAAATGTTGACAAAACATTAGCAAAAATGGTTAAAGGTCCTTAGGGAGTCAGGCATTTGGCGTCAGGCAGATCTAGGTTTGCATCCCATCTCCTACTCTCTCCATGATGATTGACTACTTGACCTTTCCTAATTCACTTAGGAGGTATTTTAATGAATCTAATGTATGACAAAATCTCATTCTTTTCTGTGACTGAATATATATACACACACACACATACACACACACACCCGGAGAAGAAACTGGCAGCCCACTCCAGTATTCTTGCTTGGAGAATCCCATGTACAGAGGAGCCTGGTAGGCTACAGTCCATGGGGTCACAAAGAGTCGGACACAGCTGAGCGACTTCACTTATGCTGTGCCAGAAGGTAAAGTTATCAGGGCTTTAATAACTAGCCATCAATATATATTTATTCTTTAATAACAGTCTTTAATAAAATTCTATATTCTCTGTGAAAGTGAAGACTTGACAACATTTTCTTTGAAGTGAACTTTACAAAACTGAAGGGTTTTTTGACGTGTGTGGGGAGGGGGCTGGATAAAGAATTTGCAACATTTTGAGTAACTGAATGTTGAAGAATGCTTGACTTTTTTTTTACAGCATTTGATGTTCCCTTCTGTTTGTAGAACAGATATCCTCACCAAGCTTACTGTATATAACGTTTAGTTATTTCATTATAAGAATTTTCTTCCACCTTGGGAAATACCAAAATGAAGAGTTTAGTATTCTAAAAAGAGTCTCTTTTGCATGAGAGACTTTTGCATGAATAGATAATTATCCAGGGGTTTATTCAAGACAAAAACAAATTATGCATCAGTGCAGAGCTGAGCAGTCTGTAAGCTCAAGAGGATTCAGAGAATTTTGTTTCACCTGTGGTGAAATAGAGTAAAACAGTTATCGTTGATAGTATGAAACATTGATGTTCCATGACTGGCCTAAGGTTTGCCATGGACATGCTGCCAAGGTTCTTGTTATTATAGTTCTTGTTAGAATCGTTGCTATTTTCTGGATTTAAGCGTATGTGCTAGAGGATGCTTTAAGCTTTGTTAGAAAATCAGCTTTAAGCTGTTGCTACGTTTTCAATTTTATTATACTTTTCCCAAGCGTGAGAGGCAGTAATGATCGTAATTTTTTTCCCAAGTATAATTCATATGATATTGATGGAAAGCACATTGCCTTTGACTATAGTAGTGGAATATAGTTAAAATTATACCTTTAAAATAATACTAGTATCTGTGTTTATATGTGTTAAAGTTGGAAAGTTGATAGTATTTAGGAAAATATTTTTATTTATTTTTTCTTCATTTCATTTTCCTTCTATTTCAACTGATTTGCAGGCATTTGGCCTGTTGTGTTATTTCTACATGGGCTTTAAGCTCATCTCCTAGTAGTTATTGCTTGATTCGGTTTAGCATAGGTTAGCAATGGTGGTCTACTGTAGACAACTAAGATTAAAGCTAAATTGCAATTTGTACCTCAGAAAATGTCTGTGAAGAACATTTTACAAAAGAAATTATGAGCACTAGTTATTTTAGATTTCTTTCTTCCTCAAGCTCACTCTTTCGTCTTATGGGATTGTAGAAACCTCTTTGATAAATAAAAGGATTTGTGTGTAGCTTTGGATACCTCATCCCTTAGTGTCATGAAGGATTTGAACTTAAAGCTGATTAAAATCCTAGTAAATGAATATACATCTGAAATATTTATCCATTGAGATAAAATGGCAGTTCCAATAACAAGAGTGTACTTTGTTTCTGTGAAATGTTTTCCCTCGAGAGGCTCAATGCCTTTGAAAAAATAACAAAACCCACCAATTATCTCACTAATGTGCACATTAATTAATGAAAGAAAACACTTTTCTCTCTCATTTACAGATACAAATCAAGGTGAAATATGAAAGGTTTTACACCTCTAAATTAGTCTGTCAAAAGAACAGTGAGCTCAGTCCTGAAAATTTTTAAAAGTCTTTTGTCTTTATCCCCTTCTTGAAACCAGCATGAAATTTCTGGTCACCTTTGAAAATGGGAATTTTGATATTTAAATGCAAGAACCACAAACCATACTTTTAAAAATTCAAAAGCCTTAGTGAAAATGTAAATAATTCTGTGATTTCACTATTGAAGGCTATATAGAATAAAGGTTAAGGTTTGGGGATCCAGAGTCCTCCTATGTGGGTTTTCTTCTGGCTGCACCCATGCGGTATATGGGGGTGAGAGTGGGTCAGAAACATGACCTTCTGGTACCTCAGCTTTCTCACCTCTGCAGGGGAATCATGGCGCCTTGTTCCTGGATGTGTTGCGAGGATTGGATGAGATACTGTATGAAACACACCATATCTGCTTGGCAGATAGCCAGTACTCATTAAGAATTGGCTATTTTAATAATACTTTGGTAGTAATAACTGACAATAACAAGTAAATATTTGTATAGCTAATCTGTTCTAATTGGGAATTTTACTTCCCTATTTCAGGAAAAGATGAAGCAGTCATATATCAAGCTGTTTTTAAAAAAATGTTTACAAAGCGTGAAATCCACTGTAGGATTGAATTTTTAAATAATCTATAACTGAAATCAGCCAGGAATATTCTCTTTGGGAGAATATGAATAAAATGTGTTCTTTAATGGTGCTTGTGGAAGATGGGATGGTGGAGGGGATGATGGGGTGAAAGATGGAGCAGACTTGAAATAAAAAAGAAATCAATGGTTTAGTTCCATATACCATATTTAAAGGTTTGCTTTCATTATAAAACAAAAGATCAGAACAGCACAGTTTAAAATGTTTTTCTGCAAAACTTTAAATAGATATTTAGTTAAATATCTATTTAACATATAACAAAATGTTTTGGTATCTTAACAATCCAGAGTTTATTATACAAATTTTTGATGCTTTAAAGATTCTCTTGAACATTTGATTTGTGATTTTAAAAGAAGACTGACTTTCATAACATAATGAACTATTTCCTAACTGTGACACTAATTGTGGTTTTAAGGCACAGTCTTAATAAAATATGAACAGAATATATTTTTCTTGCTTTTGCAAAGTATTTTTTTCAATAAATTGGTAATGAGCCAACTAAAAAAATTGATTTATAATGTATGGATGTGTAAATACAAAACAAATCAAGAAAAAAATGAATTCAGTGAGTTCATTTACCTCAGAAAAAATTTATATTTTAATAATGAAAATCTCTTCCTTGTTAACTTGATTGACTGAGTAAGATCTTTTGCGTTTAAGAAAGCCATGTTCTTTCAGTGACTACTACTACAAAAAACTTAATGTCAGTTAGGATATGAGGGTGAAAAAGTAGACTTTATTTAGAAAGATGCAACCTAGAAAATCTTACCAGGAGAAATGAATATAAAGTACTTAAGATCCACAAATAAAATTATATGTCTAAAAGAAAAGTGAAATAGTTGTAGTGAATTTGAATATGAGTAAATAACATTTATTTTAACATTATGAGAATTGCCTATGATAACTATGTCCATTGTTAACTGTACTTTAAATTTCTAGAGTTTTATATCTTAGAATGTTCCGTTTGGAAGATAATAATATTTAAGATAGATTAGATAATTCTGATTATTTTAATGTATTATATGCTACTTTCTGATATTATTTTTGGCAATAGAATTCAATTGTTACTTCAAGAATATTTAGATGCCCGTAATATTAATTAATCCATAATTAATCCCTAGGTCACATACTGAATAAGTTTGTCTTATTCAAGCCTCATAGCAGACTTTGGATGACAGATTCATCCTCTTTATAAAGGTGAAGAGAGTGAGGAAGACTTTTAAGAATAATCTTAGAAGCTTATATTTGAATGATTAAATGTTCTTGAGGAGGTACCAGCATAATTCTGCCCTTACAGCTCAGGATGTTATATTTTTTCCTGTATTAAGATTTTTAGTAGACCAATACTATGCATAGTTAGTCAGTTTTACTCCTAGAGAAATTAAAAATAGTAGCATGTATTTCTCCTATTAGCATGCCACTTTATTTATTTAATTTCATTTTTTTTCCTTCCAGAAACTTGCCACTGTATATAAGTTCATACTGTTAATACAGCAATGTTAGCATGAAACATAGGAATTGTTTCCACTTATGTGTACTTGGGTCCAGCATTATCTCTTCTGACCTGGTCTCCCCACCTCTCCTTACACACACACACACACACACACACACACACTCTCTCTCTCTCTCTCTCTCTCACTCTCACTCTCTATCTCATACACACACACACTCTCTCTCTCTCTCCCCAAAGATCTCTCAGTCTCTCAATTCTAGATTGATTAGGAGATTAACATCTAAAAGGTGAGATTGTATTGGTATAAGTAGAACTCTTGGGAATACTTTTCCCATGAGTTCCCAAATTGATCTCACAGAGATAAAGTGAGTATTCCCAGGGTTGCTAAAGCTTCCTTGTGGGGTATTGGTTTGTCTTCAGCTGTATGACCTTAAGCAGGTTGAAAAGCATTTCCCTGCAGCTTAAGAAGTACCTGAATTAATTCAAAATATAGTCTAGATTAGCATGATTCTTTCTGAAGCTACTTCCTAATGTTGAGAGCAAAATATAGAATAAAAAGTATTTAGGTCAAATCTTGAAATATAGAAGCATAGTTTATCTTTAATAAGTAAGCATTCATCTAATTAATAAAGCTTATAAAGATGTCTGATTCATAATTGAGCTATAACTATTGAGAAAATATAAAAAAATATTTTCAGTATATATTTGAGTTACGTCAGTCCTACTATACAACTGATAGCATTGGAATACTGATCCAATAACCAAATTAAAGATGGTTTTAGGACTGCTTTAGATCCTTTGGTTTGCATACTATTAATTCAACTGCAGTTTTTAAATGATTCTATAACAATAATCTAAAACACCTTTAATGAAAAACCTTAAAGGTGTCTTTTATGTAAAATTTAGGAAAAGTACTTTATTAAATAGAAATATTATTATAGTAATTGTATTAATTAGCATATAAGGCAACAGAAAATTAAAGATACACAATTTGTGAGAATTCTTGATGCATTGACACTTCTAGATCTATAATATAGTTATACTTGCTGCTCAACTTTGAGATTTTAAAGATCATTGTATTAATATGTTTTGCATTATCATGAAAGGGTAATATTTTTTCTAAACTCAGTTTTATATGAAATTATTAGCTCAGGAATGAAATTCAAATTCTCTTGAAGTTTATTGTCAATTGGGAGATGCAGAAGGAGTATAACATATATTGAGAGCCTGCTGTTTTAGAGATTCCATTTGATTTGATAACGACAGTAAACTTATGATGGCAGCAATGTTGTTATAGTTTTCTAGAGGAGGAAACAGAGGCTTATTAACTAATTTGTCTGAGTGATACAACTGGTAGGTGGGTGAGGGTGAGCGGTGTGATTTAAATTTGAATCTGTATGACTCCAAATATGAGGATCTTTTTTCTATTCCATATGCTCCACAGAGAGTCTGAAACTGTAGTTTATGTACATTGCTCAGTCCTAGCTTCATTTTTGATATTCCTATTCTTAGTTAAACACATAATATCTACATTTGTCCTTACTTTTTTACACTTAATGTCTTTATCTTTTTTACTACAGACTATGAAAAGAGTTTGAGCAGTGTGGCTGAAATCTTAGTACGTAGGTGAAGACATTGGAAACTGTTCATGGTGATGGGGTGTGTGTGTGTGTGTGTGTGTGTGTGTGTGTGTGTGTGTGTGTGTGTGTGTGAGAACGTGTGCATGTTTACACATCATAAGCACATAGACAAGTTCAAGTAGACCTTGTGGACAGGCTAAATACTTCAACAGGCCTTCCTGCCTTGGACAAAGTCATTTGCTAGGCAGGAAAATGCCATTTTTTTTTAGCATTTATTAAGCTTCTAATATAATTTAAAATGAAGCAAATGATTTAGACTTCTCTTCTATGGAAAAGCTTTGGCACTGGCTTCAACAATATAAATTATGATATTTTTATCATGGATATTGGGAATATTACTCTGTCTTTTTTTGTTTTTGTGAAAAGCTTTGTAGCTACATAAATGTGCCTTAAAGAAAAAAACCATTAATTTACTAGAAAAAACTACCAGATGACACAATTATTTTTAGCTGCTGCTGCTGTGATTACTAATGAAGAGAAACTTGGAGAAAATGAGGGAGGCATCACTATCGTAGCATGTTTGTTTGTTTTGATTTTTGGAGGGGTTGGGGCCTATTGAATAGTTTAAACTTATTAGTTCATTGAATCATGATTGAGTGGAGCTTAAATTTTAGTTCCCTTATGGTGTTTTTATATAGGCCTGATCTTTTTTTGGAGCATACTTTATATTTATCACATATGGCCCACATATAGGTTTATTTGACCAACTTATCGGCATTAGAGGCAATAAGATTTAGCTTTCTCCTGTAGCATACTCTTTAGTGTATTTTATTTTCCTGACATGATAGTATTTCTAAATTAATATTCTGTTGCTCTTAAAGAAATGAGAGAAAAGGGGGTAAAGAGATGGATTTAACTAAAAATGCTGCTGTAAAAATGAGCAAAGGTTACCAGAGCTTCTGTCGGGTTGCTATTACTGATATCTTTTTATCAGTTTAATGTATTGGTTCCTAACATATTATAAGGAGCCTCCTAAGGATTATTACTTAGTAATATTTTACTTTGTCATAATTTGCTTATCCTAATACATCATCTACCGAGTAATTTCTATTAACTCTATAAAGGTTTGTTTCTCATCTGTTTTGTGTGGTATATTATAATGAGTTCTGGAAATAATGAGATGAATGAGTTTGTTGTGATTGTCCTCAAGCAACATCTAGTCTGTCCATAAAGACAGATCTGTCAGAGTCAACTACATGTGTGTTATTAAGCGATGACAGTTTTCTATTCAGCGACCATTTAATGAGTGTCTGTCATGTGACTGGCATAGTGATAGCCTTGAAGATACAAATGTGTCTAGACTGTGCATTTAAAAAAGCTCAGAGACTTCTGTTAAGTGGAGGTGTAAGTATATGGTTTGTTTTGACCATGGCTGTTAGAATTACCTCCATAGTTTTGGGAAGCACAGAGAAAGGAGTGGTTACTTGTGTTGGGCTAGGAGTAAGAAAGGAATTGCTACTACCTGATTTAGGGATTGCTGAAGCAAAAACATGCTTGCCAGTACCTACAAAATAGTAATTTGATGGGACTAGAGGAAAACCATGGCAGAGAGAAATATTTTTCTTCTGTTCTTTCGGTAGCAACACAGACTGTCATGTTAAAGAATTTGGGATTTTTCTTGAAAATGACATGCAGCTATAAAGAGACTTTAAATGGACTACGTTGTTTTCTTAAAACAACAACAACAAAACACTCCAGGAGTGCAAACAGGAAAGGACTAAGGCCAGAGGCCAGGTGATTTCTCATTAACAAGATATTTCACTGCTAAGGACCCATGGCCGACTGGCTGTGTGTTCACAGTTGGCAGGCTATTTGTTCAACTGAATTTCTTCAAGTACCTTTAATTTCCTGGGCTCTGTGAATATAAGGAGACCATGACATGGTCCTTCTCATAGGCATTTTTTGGCAGATGAGTGTACCCCTGCCCCGAGGTTGTTAGAGATGATCTTTAGCTATGTTGGACTTATTAAAGACCTTTCCTTAATTTTTCTTCCATACACTTTTTCAATTAAATTAACCTTAATAGAGAGTTTCCTAGGTTCATATCTAATGGATGTCTAAAAATTGCATATCTTATTCCTAAAGATGAACAGATTATAAAAGACAGAATATAGAAAAAGTGAAATATATATCAAAGTGTTGTATGCCTATGAATTTGGTTCCTCAGAAGAACCTCATGTTTACCATAGATACATAATGATAAATAAAAAAGAAAATCATTTCAATGAATTTTTGATTTCCTAGCAGGTTTTGTTTTTATTTTCCTAATTCATAAATACCAAGAGCTGGATCCACTGGATCATCGAAAAAGCAAGAGAGTTCCAGAAAAACATCTATTTCTGCTTTATTGACTATGCCAGAGCCTTTGACTGCGTGGATCACAATAAACTGTGGAAAATTCTGAAAGAGATGGGAATACCAGACCATCTGACCTGCCTCCTGAGAAATCTGTATGCAGGTCAGGAAGCAACAGTTAGAACTGAACATGGAACAACAGACTGGTTCCAAATAGGAAGAGGAGTACGTCAAGGCTGTATATTATCACCCTGCTTATTTAACTTCTATGCAGAGTACATCATGAGAAATGCTGGGCTGGAAGAAACACAAGCTGGAATCAAGATTGCGGGGAGAAATATCAATAACCTCAGATATGCAGATGACACCACCCTTATGGCAGAAAGTGAAGAAGAACTAAAGAGTCTCTTGATGAAAGTGAAAGAAGAGAGTGAAAAAGTTGGCTTAAAGCTCAACATTCAGAAAACTAAGATCATGGCATCCGGTCCCATCACTTCATGGGAAATAGATGGGGAAACAGTGTCAGACTTTATTTTTTGGGGCTCCAAAATCACCGCAGATGGTGATTGCAGCCATGAAATTAAAAGATGTTTACTCCTTGGAAGGAAGGTTATGGCCAACCTAGATAGCATATTTAAAAGCAGAGACGTTACTTTGCCAACAAAAGTCCGTCTAGTCAAGGCTATGGTTTTTCCAGTGGTCATGTATGGATGTGAGAGTTGGACGGTGAAGAAAGCTGAGCGCTGCAGAATTGATGCTTTTGAACTGTGGTATTGGAGAAGACTCTTGAGAGTCCCTTGGACTGCAAGGAGATCCAATCAATCCATCCTGAAAGAGATCAGTCCTGGGTGTTCATTGGAAGGACTGATGTTGAAGCTGAAACTCCAATACTTTGGCCACCTCATGCGAAGAGTTGACTCATTGGAAAAGACCGTAATGCTGGGTAGGATTGGGGGCGGGAGGAGAAGGGGACAACAGAGGATGAGATGGTTGGATGGCATCACTGACTCGATGGATATGGGTTTGGGTAGACTCCGGGAGTTGGTGATAGACAGAGAGGCGTGGCGTGCTGCAATTCTTGGGGTCGCAAAGAGTCGGACACGACTGAGTGACTGAACTGAAGAGCTGTGTTATGGGAGAGACATTTTGATGGGAAGAATAGTTTGCAAAGACTTCGGAAATCACCCTTAGAGGCAGGACTAATGTATCCATACCTGGCCTCTAGTTATATGTTCAAAAACTGATGGTTTTTGCTCTTGACCTATAGTCCAAGTTAGTTTCAAAGTCTTAGGATCCTTAAGCATTTTCAACTTCAGTGACTTTGGTCTTTGAAGTTTTCTCTTAAGACCTGATCTGCTTGCTCAACATCACTAATCAAAATTAGTGGGATGAAAATTAAAACAACAGTTAGACACCAGCTCACATCTGTCATAATGTGTATTATTAAAAAGACACAAAATAGAAAATGTTGGTGAGGATGTGGAGAAAAGGAAACCTCTTGCACGGTTGGTGGGAATGTGGTGTAACCACTGTAAGAAATAGTATGGAGCTTGCTCAACAAGTTAAAAATGGAGCTTTTTGTACCATATGATCCAATAATTCTGCTTGTGAGTATTTATCTGAAGAACAAATGCACTAATTAGAAAAGATACATGTACCACTGTGTTCATTGCAGCATTATTCACAGTAGCCAAGATATGGAAGCAGCCTAAGACAAATGGAAAATGATGTGGTATCTATATGCAATGGGATATTTCTCAGCCATTACAAAAGACTGAAATCTTGGCATTAGGAACAGCATGAATGGACCTAGAGGGTATTAAGCTAAGTGAAATAAGTCAGAAAGAGAAAGACAACTACTGTATGATTTTACTTACGTGTGACATCAAAAAAAATAACAAATGAGATGAACAAACAAAATAGAAACAGTTATAGATACAGAGAGCAAACAGGTAGTTGCTAGAGGGGAGGAAATAAATAGATAAGGGAGGTTAAAAGGTACTCCTAATTGCAAAATAAACAAGTGACATATATGTCTAGTGTGGGAAATACAGTCAATAACTATGTAATATCTTTGTATGGTAACAGGTGATAACTAGACTTACTATGGTGATCATTTTAAAACGTATAGAAATATCAAATCACTATACTGTACAACAAGAGCTAACATAGTGTTATAGGGCAGTTGTACTTCAAAACAAAGAAACTCATAGAAAAAGATATCAGGTTTGTGGATATTAGAGGCAGGAGGGGGAGGGAGAGGCAATTGGAAAGAGGCAGTCATAAGGTACAAACTTCCAGTTAAAGTAAGTACTAAGGATGTAATGTACAACACAATTAATATAGTTAACACTGTTGTTAAAGGGTAAGTCCTAAGGAGTCTCATCACAAGGAAAATATTATTTTTTCTGTTTCCTTTACTTTGTATCTGGGGCTTTCATGATGGCTCAGTGGTAAAGAACCGGCTTGCCAATGCAGGAGATGCAGGTTTGATCCCTGGGTTGGGAAGATCCCCTGGAGAAGGAAATGGTAACTCACTCTAGTATTCTTGCCTGGGAAATCCCATGGACAGAGAGCCTGACAAGCTACAGTCCACATGGTCACAAAATAGTCAGACATGACTTAGCAACTAAACAGCAAGAAATTTTGTATCTATAAGAAAGGCAGAGGAACCAGAGATCAAATTGCCAACATCTGATGGATCATCAAACAAGCAAAAGTGTTCCAGAAAAACATCTACTTCTCCTTTATTGACACACCAACGCCTTTGACTGTGTGGTTCACAACAAACTGTGGAAAATTCTTAAAGAGATGGGAATACCAGACCACCTGACCTGCCTCCTGAGAAATCTGTATGCCAGTCAAGAAGCAACAGTTAGAACTGGACATGGAACAACACAGTGGTTCCAAATCGGGAAAGGAATATGTCAAGGCTGTATATTGTCAACTTACTTATTTAACTTATGTGCAGAGTACATCATGCGAAACACTGGGCTGGATGAAGCACAACCTGGAAACAAGATTGCTGGGAGAAATATCAATAACCTCAGATATGCAGATGACACCACCCTTATGGCAGAAAACGAAGAAGAACTAAAGAGCTTATTGACTCTTGATGAAAGTGAAAGAGGAGAGTGAAAATGTTGGCTGAAAACTGAACATTCAGAAAACTAAGATCATGACATCTGGTCCCATCACTTCATGGTGAATAGGTGGGGAAACAATGGAAACAGTGACAGACTTTTTTGGGCGGGGCTCCAAAATCACTGCAGATGGTGACTGCAGCCATGAAATTAAAAGCTGCTTGCTCCTTGGAAGAAAAGCTATGACCAACCTAGACAGCATATTAAAAAGCAGAGGCATTACTTTGCCAACAAAGGTCTGTCTAGTCGAGGCTATGATTTTTCCAGTAGTCATGTATGGATGTGAGAGTTGGACTATAAAGAAAGCTGAGAGCCAAAGAATTGATGCTTTTGAACTGTTGTGTTGGAGAAAACTCTTGAGAGTCCTTTGGGCTGAAAGGAGATCAGTCCTGGGTGTTCATTGGAAGGACTAATGTTGAAGCTGACACTCCAATACTTTGGCCACCTCATGCGAAGAGCTGACTCATTTGAAAAGACTCTGATGCTGGAAAAGATTGAAGGCGGGAGGTGAAGGGGACAACAGAGGATGAGATTGTTGGATGGCATCACTGATACGTTGGGCATTAAGTTTGAGTAGGCTCTGGCTGTTGGTGATGAACAAGGAAGCGTGGCGTGCTGCAGTCCATGGGGTCGCAAAGAGCAAGACACGACTGAGTTAATGAACTGAACTGAACTGATAAGAAATCATGGCTGTTCACTGAACTCATTGTGGTAATCATATCTTGATGTATTTAAGTCAGGTCATTATGCTGTACACCCTAAATGTACACAGTGCTCTATGTCAGTTATATCTCAGTAAAACTGGAAGAAGGAAAAGAAGAATGAATCTGCTCTGATCATGGCTGGTGTGACTGATTAATAGTTTCAGCATGCATTTGGGAATGCTCACCGGTGTGATGTAATTTTTCTTCTCTCCTATTACACTAGATTTAAGTGAGTTTTGGTGACAATAAGGACTTACTCAAAAGATAAGCCTACCTGCTAGTGAGGAACACAAGAAATATTGGTTCTGTAAAACACACATTAGTGGTTGAATGCTGGACTTTTAGACAGATAATCCTGAATCCTTGTTAATATTCTTGTTTCCAGTGTGAATTTGCTGTGTGATTTCACTTTCCTTACCCCCCAAGAGAAGATAGTATCCATACTGTCTAAAATGTAGGATGGTGGAGAAGATGATGGCAGATTATGTAGGACATAGTGTGTGAAAAAAATTACTGTTCCTGTATAGCAGTAAATAGCTGAGAATAACAGTAATGGTGGGTAATGCTTACATCATCCTAAGTCTGGTTCATATTTCCTTATTTTTGAAATTGTCATCTCCGGCCAATTTTGACATCTCCAGGCAATTTTAAATTGGTTTCCATGTAAGCCACCAGTTGGACCAATTGCTTTGACTTTGTAAAGAAATTCCATTAGAGATCAGAATATTTAAGTGAGGTTAATACCTGCTCATGATTTGGTTGTAAAATTAAAAGTACTTAATTGCATAGGGTTTGATAAAATCTATTCATACCTGAGAGTCACAGTAGAAAAAATATCTGGAGACAGACATGGGGTGGAAAAAACTCTAAAAAGTCAAGCAAAAAGATATGTTTGTGTGTATATGTCTGATGTTTTGCCAAAAACACATACAACTCTGATATGTTGTGTTGAGTAATTATTCACTGAGCTAGTTTTAGGGGTTCTAGTTATTAAATTTTGTTTACTTCCTAACATTACCCCAAATTTTGAAAGACTATAAAGGGAAGGGACTAGTATTATTATTTTGAGATTTATTAAGAGTAGGAAAATACTTAAAGAACGTTAGTTTTAGGATTTAGGATACTCTGATTCTGAGTTTTTTTGTAATTTAAAAAAGTGTTCAATAATTTTTAAGCTATTAGACACTTTAAAATATATTCATGATAAGCACAGGATTATAGAGTTAATGTGATAAATTTCAATTCTACAGGTGCTAGTATATGATTTAGGTGAACCCGTTAAAATAAAGACTGTTTAAATTTATAATTATATTTAAAATACCTAGTTAAAAATGTAAGTGGATTCCACCATTGCTGCAGAAACAGATTTCCTTTTACAAATTCTAGCCAACTGGGTTATTTGTAATTTTGTTTCGCTCTTCAATATAAAATTTTAGAATTCAGAATAAAAATCACCTGCAGTAGATGGTAAATTAGTTTTATGCCATAGAACTCTGCCATTAGTGAGGAAACATTTAACATTGTTCTTAACATTGTTAAGAACGTAAGTCAAATAGAACTTAAAAATAATAACATTTTTCTTCTGCTTTTGTTATATTGTCAAGTTGGATACTTTTAGAAAAAGCTGAAATGTAGGCAACACTCCTGAAAGGGAGGAGAAGAAGGCTTCTGATAACTTTATTTGAATTCCTCTTTGTAACTTAAATCAATGAAGACAATGGCTTCCACGGAGTCAATTTTTCTGATATACAATGGGTTAGTGTAGAGATTAAATTATGAGTGTCACCTTTAATTTAAAACTAAAGAGAGAAATAGCATTATCACCGAGAATGTGCTCTTTTGTGAATGTCAAGTGCAACTTGTTGAAGGTCTTTTGAAAAACAAGTAAGACTTTGTGCATTAGTTATGCATGCCCGGAGCACCTACCTGTTTGGCATACAGATGCCAAGTACACTATTGATCTGCACTGTTTTTAATGCAGGTTGGCTCTTGGAATGATGCTGTCTCTATTTTCCATTCCAGGCAAATGAGCCTGTAGCTTTGGAATGGATCCAAAGCCCCAAAAAATTTACTTAGAAACAACGTTCTTGCCTAGGAAGTTGGTGTTCACTTTCTGTAAGTTTGGGGTTTACCTAGTAATAGAGTTTCTAGAGAGGCCTTTTCTCTCTATGCTACATTTTTCTCCTTAAATCTTGGTTTTCCTGAGGAAGCAGGTGTCTTTTTGTTAGTACAGTGCTACACAACTGAGAATGTTGTCAACAGTTGTTAGTCTGCTTGTTTCTGTTCTCTTCTTAGCCTTTCACATAGGTTTTTGGAGTGTTAGTAGGGTTCATTCATGGAAAGCTCTTACTTAGTTCCTAGCACAAGTCAGTCATCAGTAGGGCTGGTGGGGAGTATATTTCCATTAGAGAGATGAGGGGAATGAGACACAGAAATATCATCTCCTTAGTCTAGAGACATCATTGGGCCTCATATACAGTGGGGTTTTAGGAATACACCTAGGTCATTCTTGTTTCTTTAACTGTCGCCCACTGCTTATCATGCCTCTATCGCTCCAAAGCTGAAAGTCCAACCACCAGAGTCACTGGACAGTCAGTGTTTCCTGGCATCTTAGGCAAAATCTGTGAGTGAATAAAAAAGATAAAATTAGAAGAATCATCAGTAGATCTTTTATCAGTATTCTTCTGATTAATCTTTGGTTATTCAGCTATTTCTATCATCATCATTATCATCACTTTTCAATTCTCTGGTTTAACAGAACTTAAAGTGGTGTGTGAGAGTGGATGGAGTTTCTGGCAATTAAAAGGATCATTAGCTATAGCGAATTCATAATGTTGCCAGTGCATGGAAGGAAGTATCCCTGTCTTTCTATTACAGTCCATTTGCCTTTGGTGGTTATGCTGGATAACTTGGCCCAAGGCACCAGCTAAAGGGCTAAGATATAATTGGTTTAGTTCCACTTTACGTTTAGCACTGGTTCAACTGTTCTTTCAGGAGACAAGCATTGTATCATTTTTATCTGCAGAGAGAAGTTGATTTTTGCTGATTGTACCACAGCGAATATTTGAGCAAAATGTTGTTTTATATAGCTTACCAGTCCATCTGTTTTGTAAGTAATTTTAATTAAAAGGAAGAGGAACAGAATGAAAGCATACCGTTGTTAGACATTACTTTCATCTTTTAGTTTGCTTGCTTAGCCTGGTGAACATGTTTTAGTAATTTTACTCATTCCCAAGTTTCTGCTCTGCTCACTGCATTGGATATTGGGTAGTTTAATATTTGCCATGTGATATGTTGCAGCAGTTAAATGGTAACAGTTTTATTAGTAATTCTCAAGGCCATCATATTTAATACTAATTCTATTTAAAGTAAAACTGTATTATGAGCCCAGAGGCAAGGGGATATGCCTATTTAGGAGAGAGAAGTAAGAAAAAGTTTCTCTCCTCAAATGCATAGTATATATGGGAAAAAGCAAGGTAATTTGTATTCATTTTCACTTTCAAAAATCATACTTTGCATTAATAAACATTTCTTTATGGTAACTACTTAATTTTCATTGATTGATTGACTACCCTTTCAGAGTTCTGTGGGTTGTCTGAAAAATTCAAAGAAGATTATTATGGCCCCCTTGTGGTGAAATAATGTAAAATTCTTCAAGATTGAAGCATAGCTATCTTTTTCGAAAAAAAAAAAAATTATTCTTGAAAAACTTTTGATGGATAATAAAGACACAAATTCATTGAACATATATTTAATTAAAATATGGCTGGATATTTAATTTTTATATATTAATAGTACAAAAATATTACATATGTTTATATGTAAGTGTTAATTGTTGATGCTTATCCAAATGTAATATCTGGATAATTACATTCCTTACTCACCTTCTGTGATATTTTAGTTTAGATATATTAATAAGGTAGTTTAAAAAGTATTTCTCACATGATGATAAATCTTTAGCTATATATTATTTAAGACTTAAAAACTTAATAAAATAGTAGGATGTGAAACAGCATATGTATATGCTTTTGGTAATTAAGTCTTAACATTTTAATTAAAAGAATTATCTAGTTTCTCATATAATCCTATTTTATAATTGATTAGGAGAAGCATTTTGAACCATTTCTAAGAAAATAAACATTAAGAAAAGTAAATTTTTGAAGTTTTTTCTCCTGTGTTCAGTGTATATTTTATGTTTTACATAATGATTCAAGAAGTTAATATCAGGAGGCATCTTAATATATTCATTATTTATCTTAACATATCATCTTAATATATACATTATTTTAATATTTCTTAATGCATATTTCAATTAATAATTAATTATAAATGGAACAAGCAGTTGTTCTTATCACAGTGTAATGAGGCTTTAAATTATTTATACTGAGAAAAATTACTGACATGAAGAGTTTGTGTCCTACCTTTTGGAAATGACTATACATAGAAAAAATATGTATAGAAAAAAATAATCTAGATTTGGGCCAAATGCTCTCTAAAATAGATGTGAAAGGTTATGTAAGATTGTTACATGTATAAATCTTTCTACTTAAAATATGAAAGCAGATGGTAGTGAACTAAGCACGAATAAATCATGTTAAGCAAATATAACTACTATCTCTGAGTTGTTTTAGTGAAACATAATCTTTTTGGTTTTGATGTGATTGTAAGAGTGAAAGGGAAAAATAGAACCTGCGAATGTATATAGTATGTGCCAATGATAGACTTTCAAAGGCTGTCCCGATCAGTGCCAATTTGATATTACTATTTTCATCAGGTCTGCTTTACTTGATCTCAGGGGATAAATTTCTGTCTTCAGTGACTAAATGAAAGAGCTAGCAGAAGTTAAATGAATACTTCAATAAAGGTCACAAAGAATTTATCAGAGCTTTGCTAGATTAAAAAATATCTGTGAAGGCAAAACTAATCCTGGTGTTAGAAATTAGAGCACAAGGGACATTTCTGAGATGCTGGTGATTTGGTTTTGATGTGAATGCATCATGAGTACTTCTTTCTTGTTCAAATCATTATACTTGATACACTTTTCTGTATGGATACTATTTTTCAACAGTAAACTAACTTAAAAAGGGAAAAAAATGTTTGTGAACACCTGAAGAAAATTCTGGAAATGTTTGTGTTCTAAAATATTGATATGTCAGAGATAAAATGTTTTCTGGAACATACTTTTATGATGAATTTAGTTTAAGATGCTTTAAAATTAGTTCTTTCATCTCAGATAAATTTTATGAAGGGTTTCTTTTCTATAAGTAGCTCAAAGTCAGGAAAGAAAAAGTTGTCGTCTAAATGTCGTCTAAATTAATTGCTTCCGTGTTGTAAGAAATTACCTACCTGATTTTAAATATTTCAGGATTTCTGCTTGAAAGCAATCCTGAAGCATATATATTAGTTTTAGTCTTTTCCATGTGTATTTGTGATGTTATAATAGAAACCAAATGTACTGTGCATTTCCCTGAATTTTGTACAAATGAGAGCCGTTACAATATGCTTTGCAGCCTTTGATAACACATGAGAAAGTCTGTAACATAAGGTCTTGGTACAGGATATGTTTTCAATAAAAGTTTGTATGTTCTTTTTTCCCCACGGATATCTTATCTCAATCTACAGTTAGAAATGTGTGGATTATCTGATTTCCTGGCAATACAAAGAAGGGAACATTTGCTACTTTAAAACATATATCACTTTATGAAAGCATTAGCCAGATGAAAAATCTTTATGTTGTAGATGATATTTATCAATGTGATGTGAATTGGGGCCAAATGAGTGTGGTACCCTAATTTGAGGTGCTACTTTGTTTTAAATTTTAACATTAGGACAAGTTAAATTTGTAATACTGGCAAAAGTATTTTAGAAATAAAAAACATATGCATTTTCTTTGGCCTCATATTCCTGTTGCTGGGCATATGTCCTCAAAAAATGGTTTATAAAATAGAAAAAGGGCTAGAAAGCCACAAACACAGAATAGTAGAAATTTGTTCAAAATTTAAATATCACACAATAATAGAATATTTATAATTTCAATTTTTTTAGTAAGTAGAGTATTTTTTATTTTACAAAAAATACTATAAGGTGTGTTTTAATACAGACAGTGTGTCATGGGGTAAAGTAAAAGTTTAAAAGTGTATGCAGATGCACACCATGATTTATTAGAATTGTACAACTTAACAAAGACTGTAAGCACTAGGAAAAGTACAAACATCTCTTGGGCTAAAGTCATGGAATTAGGGGTGATAATGTTCCTTTATCATTGTATTTTCATTGCTTCCACTTGGGCAGGATCAGGTGGAGAGCAAGAGTACACAATGAACTTCAGAGCACTTGCTTTTTAATTAGACCAATGACATTTTCTTGTCACACTGGTATCTATTTATCTTACAATGTAGTTTTGGTTTTTGGTGGTAGTATATTGAAATCTTACAAAATGGAAGTGTTTTGCTACAGGGTTCTTTCTCTGGTTCTCCCCAAAACATGTCATTGACAATCTGACCTAACCATCTCTTGAAGTGAAGTGAAGTCATTTAGTCCTGTCTGACTCTTTGTGATCCCATGGACTGTAGCCTGCCAAGCTCCTCCATCCATGGGATTTTCCAGGCAAGAATACTGGAGTGGGTTGCCATTTCCTTCTCCAGGGAATCTTCCCAACCCAGGGATCGAACTCTGGTCTGCCATATTACAGGCAGACTCCTTACGCTCTGAGCTACCAGCTCTTAGTAAATGTAAAAGATTAATGCCAGTTATTTAATAAACACAGTTAATGTGGCAACAAATGTGAATCAAAGCTTCCAGGTTTGGCGGCTCACTTGCATTTCTGACTTCTTCTTGTGCCTGGTTCTAGCTACACTGATGTTAAGCAGAATCTCCCTCCATCCAGCCTTGGGGACGGAGGGCTCTTACACAAATCATAGGTGAGCAGTCTGTGTAACCAGAGTGGGTAAAATGCAAACAATTACTTTTCTTCTTCTTTTGGTTCAAGTCCTTTCCAGCCTTCCATTGTGTGGCATGCCCTGTTGGCAGGGTCTCTGCACTTTGCACTGGGGCCTGAAGCACAAACAGCAAAAGGCAAGCTGGGGAGGCAGATTTAATTAATTTTATCAAGTGTCCTACCTCTTCATTAAAAGAACATTTCAAGGGGAACATTTGCTACTGATGTTTCTTTTTGAGGATTCATTTATTTTATAAGCATTGAACCAGAGCCTTCTATGTACTGGAGGTATAAATGTAGGAATATAAAGATGAATTTGACCTGGTCCCTACCTCAAGTAGCTTATATAAGGGAGAAGTTTGTCCTGCTTAATTTTAAGATTCTCTAAAATGCAAGCAGCTTCTTTTCTTTTTATACTATATAAAAAGAAAGCCAAGGATGCTTTTATTATACTGGTATTCTTGGATAGATGTATTTCCAGTAGGTGTAAATTATTTTATTTCACAAAAGCTAGTCTGTATATTTCTAGAAGTAAAACTGGCATAATATCTGCAGTGTTTTTCTTTCTCTTTTTTTTAGAAGTAAAAGTTTAAAGCAGTCTTTTTGAATAACAATAGCATGATAGAGAATACAAGGTTGAGGTTGTTATCAGTTCAGACACTGAATTGCTTCCTTTAGTTTTAATTGAGAGCCATTTTCCATGATTTATTTTTTAAATTAGAGACCAACTTTTGTATCTATCAAAGTGAAACATGTATACACTATGATCTTGCAGTTCTTAGATACATTTCTTTTTTTTTGCTCATATTAAGTGTTTTTTATTATTTTTAAAGGTTTTTTTTATGTGGACCACTTTTAAAGTCTTTATTGAATTTATTACAATATGGCTTCTGTTTTTTTTATTTTAAATTAGTTGATTTATCTATTTTTTAACTTTACAATATTGTATTTGTTTTGCCATACATTGACATGAATCCACCATGGGTGTACATGTTTTCTCCTTGCAGAACCTCCCTCCCACCTCCCTCTCCATCCCATCCCTCCGGGTCATCCTGGTGTACCAGCCCTGAGCACCCTGTATCATGCATCGAACCTGGACTGGCGATTCATTTCACATATGATAATTTACATGCTTCAATGCCATTCTCCCATATCCTCCCGCCCTCGCCCTCTCCCAGAGAGTCCATAATATTGTTCTATTTATCTGTGTCTCTTTTGATGTCTCGCATACAGGGTTATCTTTACCAATTAACTAAATACCATATATATGTGTTAGTGCAGTGTGTTGGTGTTTTTCTTTCTGGCTTACTTCACTCTGTATTCTTGATAGAAATATGCTGGTTGCCAAAAGACATACACTTTGTTGTTCATCCATCCTATCTATCTATCTAATAGTTCCCTTCCTCACACTTCTCCTCCTTGGCAACCAAAAGTCTGTTTTCTATATCTATGAGTCTTTTTTTTTTCCTTTCATAGATATGTTCATTCATGTTGTATCTTAGATTCCGCATATAAGTGATACTATTTGGTATTTGTCTTCCCCTGTCTGGTTTACTTTACTAACTGTTAAAGTAATCTCTAGGTCTATCCATGTTGCTGCCAACAGTGTTATTTCATTCTTTTCAATAGCTGAGTAATATTTCATTGTATACATGTACCACATCTTCCTTATCCATTTATCTGTCAGTGGACATTTAAGTTGTTTCCATGTCTTGGCTACTGTAAATAGTGATCAGCACTATTTTTAATAGCACCAAACTGGAAGCTACCCAAATGTCCATCAACAGTAAAAATGGAAGCGTAAACTCTGGTACAGTTATGACATGGGAATATTATATGGCAGTGAAAATATGCCATATTATGCCATAAATAAGGACAAAACTGAAACATAGCCTTGAGTGAAGAAAGCTGGACACCACAAGTGGATACTTTTCCCTAATTCTGTATCAATAAAATATCAAGCAAGCCAAGCTGCACTGGCATTAGCAGTTAGCATGGAAGTTACTCTTTGGGGGAATTTGTAGTGCCTGGAAGGGAGTGCAAAGGAGGCTATTTGGGGGCTGCTCAGAACATGGAATTTTTTCACCTCAGAGCTCATTACACAGGTGTGTTTGTTATTGTTGTTCAGTTGCTAAGTAGTTTCTGACTCTGGAACCCCATGAACTGTAGCATGCCAGTCTTCCCTCTCCATCACCAACTCCTGGAGTTTGCTCACACCCTTGTCTATTGAGTCAGTGATGCTATCCAACCATCTCATCCCCTGTCACACCCTTCTCCTCCTCCCTCAGTGCTTTCCAGTATCAGGGTCGTTTCTAATGAGTTTACTCTTCGCATCAGGTGGCCAAAGTATTGGAGCTTCAGCATCAGTCCTTCCAATGAATATTCATGGTTTATTTCTTTTAGGATTGACTGGTTTGATCTCCTTGCAGTCTAAGGAACTCGCAAGAGTCTTCACCAGTACCACAATTCAAAGGCATCAATTCTTCAGTGTTCAGCTGTCTTTATGGTCCAACTCTCACATCCATACATGACTACTAGAAAAACCATAGCTTTGGTTTATGAAAATTCATTGAGTTTTATGCTTGGGAGATATGACTTTTCTGCATGTATGTTGTCCTTCCACACAAAGCTTAAATGAATGGATGGAAAAATGTAACAGGAAATGGAGCTGTGTTCCTGGTCTTTATGCTACTCATCCACTGAACTCTGGAAGTAAATGAAGACCTTGCCTGTTAGAAAAGACAGATGCTGTCTATTCTGAGCTTTATGCGGCAGCCACCATCAGTTGTACTTGGCCTAGACACAGGGGCAAGGTGGGGAGTGGGACAGCATTACAAAAAAAAGACGAAGGGCTTAGAGTGTTCTTTGACAGGAAGGTGTTGGCAAGGGGAAGCTACGGAGGACTATCCAGAAGTGGGGCATCTTATGTGATTGGTGGGTGCATAGGTGGCTTCTTTCTTTGGTCGATCCTGAGTTGCAATACAGGGCAAGAGTATACAGATGCTGGCAGAACTTTGACCAAGTTCTGACAGTGCTGAGCAAGTTGCTGCAGAATTGTCGTGTGGTTTCCCAAGTTGGTTGCTTCAGAAGTTGTGAGTCAGAGCTCTGTTGTCATACAGGGTTTGAGAGGGTCTCATCATAGAAGGAGCCACGTGTAAGTGGAATCATTACACACAAGGTGCAAAGAAAGTGATGTGCTCTTCCAGAGCCTCACAGTTGGTGCACTTTGGATCTAAGCCTTAGTCTCTTGTATTTGTGGGGCTAGACATTTTCCTCAAAGTAGTTAGACTGTGAGAAGCCAACCACCTAGTAATCTAAGTCCATACACACTGAACTAATTTAAGAAATTTCTAATGGAAAGACTATTTATGTAAACTGGCAGACATATCTTCTTAAACAATTGGTCATTCCCTTTTTTGATGATGAATTTTTTCAGAGAGTCATTAGATGCTACAAAAAGAAAAAAAAAAAGCAGCAGCAGCATCCAGGATTCCCAGTGATGATATATTTGGAAGAGTGGTTTTTAATCTCTCTGATATCAGAATCAAGAGGGAGCTTTGAAAGCTGTCATGTTCCTGGTCATACCAGCAGAGAGAGATACCAGTGCAGTTGATAGTGTGGGGGACCCAGGTATTACTATTTTTCTTTTAAAGATCCTTTTTGTCTTTAGTGTGGCTAGTATTGACCACTAAACCACTAGTTTAGAGCAAAGGTTGCAAAATTAAAAATTTGTTATTGTTGTTCAGTTCTTAAGTCATGTCTGACTCTTTGCAACCCCATGGACTGCAGCACACTATGCTTCTCTGTCCTTCACTGTCTCCAAGAGTTTGCTCAAACTCATATCCATTGAGTCGGTGATCAATGGATCGCCATCCAGCCATCTTATCCTCTGTTGTCCCCTTCTCCTCCTGCCCTCAATCTTTCCCAGTATCAGGGTCTTTTCCAGTGAGTCAGCTCTTTGCATCAGATGACCAAAGTATTAGAGCTTTATCGTCAGTCCTTCCAATGATTATTCAGGGTTTATTTCTTTTAGGATTGACTGGTTTGATCTCCTTGCTGTTCAGGGAACACTCAAGAGTCTTCTCCAACACTACAGTTTGAAAGCATCAGTTCTTCGGTGCATAGCCTTCTTTATGGTCCAACTCTCACATTTGTACCTGACAATTGCAAAAAACTTAGCTCTGACTGTGTGGACCTTTGTTGAAAATGATGTCTCTGCTTTTTAATATGCTGTCTAAGTTTGTCATAGATTTTCTTCCAAGGAGCAAACGTCTTTTGATTTCATGGCTACACTCACAGTCCACAGTAATTTTAGAGCCCAAGGAAATGAAATCTGTCACTGTTCCCATTTTTTTTTTCCTCATCTGTTTGCCATGAAGTGACACGACTGGATACCATGATCTTAGTATTTTGATTGTTAAGTTTTAAGCCAGCTTTTTCATGCTCCTCTTTCATCCTCATTCAGAGACTTTTTAGTTCCTCTTCGCTTTCTGCCATTAAGGCGGTATCATCTGCATATCTGAGGTTATTGATATATCTTCCACCAGTCTTTATTTCAGCTTGTGGTTCATCCAGCCCAGCATTTCACATGGTGTACTGGGGGCTTCCCTGGTGGCTCAGATGATAGAAGAATCTGCCTGTAGGACGAGAGACCCAGGTCTTATCCCTGGGTCGGGAAGATCCCCTGGAGAAGGGAGAGGGTACCCACTCTAATAGTCTTGCCTGGAGAATTCCATGGACAGAGGAGCCTGGCGGGCTATGAAGTCCATGAGGTCACAGAATTGGACATGACTGAGCAACTAACACACTCTACATATGAGTTAAGTAAGCAGGGTGATATTATACAGCCTTGTCGTACTCCTTTCCCAAGTTGGAACCAGTCTGTTCCATCTCCAGTTCTAACTGTTGCTTCTTGACTTGCATACACAGGTTTTTCAGGAGGCAAGTAAAGCGGTCTGGTATTCCCATCTCTTTAAGAATTTTCCACCATTTGCAGTAATCCACACAGTCTAAGGCTTTAGAGTAGTCAGTGAAACAGAAGTAGATGTTTTTTCTGCAAATCCCTTGCCTTCTCTATGATCCAACGGATGTTGACAATTGATCTCTGGCTCTTCTGCCTTTTCTAAATCCAGCTTGAACATCTGGAAGTTCTTGATTCACATACTGTTGGAGCCTCATTTAGAAAATGTTGACATTACTTTGCTAGTGTGAGATGAGTGCATTTGTGCAGTAGTTTAAGCATTCTTTGGCATTGCCTTTCTTTAGGAGTGGAATGAAAACTGACTTTTTCTAGTCCTGCGGCCACTGCTGAGTTTTCCAAATTTGCTGGCATATTGAGTGCAGCACTTTCACAGCATTATCTTTTAGGATTTGAAATAGTTCAGCTGGGATGTCATCACCTCCACTAGCTTTGTTCATAGTAAATGTTTCCTAAGGCCCGCTTGACTTTGCATTCCAGAGTGTTTGGTTCTAGGTGAGTCATGGTATTCCTGGTTTTCTATCCAGTGTTTTACATACACTCTCTTTATTAAATTATCACCAGCATCCATTAAGATAGTTGTTACCTTGTTTTTCAAGAGGTGGGAACTGAAATTCATAGTAACTAAATAACTTGCCTGTAGCAATTATATAATTAACGTGAAGTCACAAAACTATAGGTACATGAGCCCTTATTTACAGAGAGCTCTTATTTACAGAATTCCCATAACCCAATATCAAACACAGTGCAGTTGACATTTCACTTGTGTTTAATACTGGGTGTTGGGAAGATTAATGTAATAGCATATTCATCTGTATATATTCATCTGTAAAGTTTCTCTAAAATTTTTTAAAGTGTTAAATTCCAAACTCTGGCCCTGAAATTTTCAGATAAAGGATTATGATACAGGAATAAGAACAAAAGCAGATCTAATCAGATCTAGAGGAATCCCTCTTAATCACTAGGCCATATATTACTATTTTGTGAGGTTTTTATTAAGTTGTGTTAATCTAATACATTTTCTTCATCATTCTAGGAATGTGTTTATCCAGAGAACCCAACCTAGTCCCTATTACTGATAGGCCTGTAATTTCTGGTTCAGAAAAGATCTTAATAGCTTTCTAAACCAATAACCAGTCAGATACTTGATGCAATTTAATCTTCTCAGGACTCAAAACCTATCCTAGAGCCTTTGCCAGAATCAATAGCAAACTCTCAACTTTGTAGTTTATACAATTTATTTTCTCATCGTTTTGGAAGATCAGTTGCACTTGTGTATCTCGGCGTTTAAAGACCTTTTCCTGTTCTTTGTGAGCCATGTGAGACGATGACGTATTTTTGGCTGGGTCATTTTTAACTTCTTCCAACCTTTCAGACCAAAGGTCCTGAGCTCTTTTAGTATAAGTAAGTTTGCTGCCATGAAGGTGGGGGATGGACACTATTTTATTATTTTTTTCAACTCTTTATATCCTAGAGACTGTATTTAGCTCTACAGCAACATCTTTCAAATTTATTAATCTGTATTCAAGTTTTTTTTTTCAAGTTAGTTTTAATTTTTAGCATGAAATTTCAGGAGCAAATCATTCCAAGGTAGTTTAAAAATTTTCATTGTCCTTGTGCAGGTAAGAATTGTAATATTTTATGTGTTTTATATAATGCAAAGTGAAAACCTCCTAAAATAGTTTTTATTCTACAAGTTAAACTGAGCACTGTGTCTGGTTCAAGTGATTCTTCATTTAGAAGGACTAAATGAAGGACTAAAAGATCTAGTATATAATGAAGTATATAAACACATATAATTTGGAAGTTAATGAGAGGTGCAGAATAACAGTTAAGATAGTTTCTTGGTCTAATATTATAGGAGTAAGCCCCTGAATCTCGTATTTCTTCTTTCTCTAGGATATTTTCTTTTCTTTTTTTTTTTTTTTTATCTATTGCTACTGCTTAGTTGTTTCAGTTGTGTCTGATGATTCTGTTCTAATTTCTAATATGATGGATAATTGAAGGGATCCTTTCCTTATCTGTACTCAGAAAGCCTGCTCCATTGTCCCTGTAACTCAGCAGGTTTTCAATCGATCCCTCTGAAGAGATGATATGCTAGCAGAATGACAATGTCTCAGAGTCTGCACACTTGTCTGAGAAGTTAAATCAGTTCTTCCCTTTCTCTGAAAAGAATGTGTAATAGGAAAAGCCTTTGACCCAGAAAGCAGGTCTAGGTAATAATACTTTACCTCATTTAAAATGCACTTCAGTCGCCTTCCTTTCAATCTCTTGTGAGAATAGATGAGAAAATATGTGTAAAATGCCCAGCAGAGTGTGAGTCAGCCCTCAATAAATGGTGGCTGGTGAGTTGTGGAGGCCATTGTTGGCATGTTGGTGACGGCATTTTGAGCTGTTCATACTTCTTGAATCAATGAGAATCAGTGATTCTTTGGTGTAAGAAAGTCAATTGGCCCTAAATGGACTCTTATTCACCTGTACTTTTCAAAAGATGTCTAAGAAGGACTGACCACCTAGTAAACCAACTAAACAACTACCTAGGACATTATTTTTTAAATATAATTATATATTTTGTATTAAAACAACATTAAAGTAGAATTATGATGGGTCTTTTAAACATGTGTTTTGCATTTAGGAATTGGTTTCATTTTGAATGATGAATAAACTATTATCTTTATAGCACTTAATTTCTCTACAAACCTTAGACCTATTTCAAGCTGCATTTGCATGGAGAGCCATGATAAATATGCGTGGGTGCTCAATTAAATGGGTCATTGTCAGCCATTTTAGAAATACACTTATGTTGGCAGAAAATAGGATCAGAAGAACTACCTCTGTCTATTCATCACGTTAATAAACTAGCAATTTAAAAACTGTGCTCTGGTAGAGGATGAGTTGACATTCCTTTATGTAGGTTGACTTAAACCCAAAGGGAAATCTTGGTTGCAAGTCTTATAAAACTTCTCTTCCATGTATTTGTATATGCATGTATGTATGCATATAAAATACACAAATATCAAAGAGCATCTATTTTTCATGATTATATTGAGTAGGCTATTTTTTCTTAAACTCTGTTAAGTCATGGATTGCCTTGAAAAATTGGTGTAAGATGTGGAAGTTTTTACAGAAAAATTGATGTATAAATGCCTACACAAAATACTGTGGACAGTTTCTAGAGACTGATGAATCTAATTCTGGTAGGCGGTTCATGAATCTCAAAGTCAGCACCATTCTTCATTGAACTTTGAGTCAGGCAGAAAATCTAAGTGATTACATTAATTTTATAGTGAGCTTATTGAAGTAAGAGTAGGTAAGCCAGTCAGCTACCTTTTGTAAAGAACAAAAAGCCTAGTTCTTAAGTCTTAAGTATCCTCTTCCCCTATTTCCTAGCTATATCCATAGTGATTTAATTCCATAATCGGCAGAGCCTGTAGAATAGGTTCTATATTATATAACTACTTCTGGTCATAATTCTTACTGCTCCCTGCATTAATTTCCATCAATTTATTTTTCTACATTTGAACGATTCTCTCAGCAAAGTAGCAGGGTCACTTAGACAAAAATTAATCTGTAAGTTAAAGTACAGAAAAAGTTAAGAGAGAACAATTTTTGTATAGTTCTATGTATTAACTTTTCATCATGAATTTGAAATAGTCAATATATTTTTACATTGGACAGTCTTATCAAGCATGAATTTTGTGTCTCATTAGTAATCTAAGTTTGTTTTCCAACAGTGAGACATTCCAACTTAGTTTTGAATTTCACATCCAAATAGGAGCAGAATTTCCTGTCATTGCACATTGTAGCTTTGCTGAGAGGAAGACCCAGATGCCTTGTGGAGAGAAATGTGGCCTGGGGATGAGTAAACAGCCACTGCATGATTGATGAACAGGAGCAGTTCATACAGTTTCTGTTGAGACAGGGAGCTACATCTCCTCAGACCTCTGCGAACTATCAAGTGTGGGCTGACTGAGAAATAGGTCCTGTCTTATTTCCTACCTTTCCCAACATGACAGGAAAAAATGCTCCTTGAATCGCAGCAAATCATTTGACACATAGTAACAGTAGATCAAAATGATTTTATGAACCCTACAAGAAAATGAATGTTGTAAGACTTAAAATATTTCTGTTGTGAAGTTCTTCTTGGAAATTAGTGTGTTGAATCAGATAGACTCTGGACCCAGAATATCTGAGTTAAAAATCAGATTCCTTCCTTCGCTATGTAACCTTGAGCAGTTATACAGCTTGTTGAACCTCAGTTTTTTCGTCTGTCAGACAGGGATAATGATTATTCCTACAGTATCAGTTTTGTGTGAGAAACAAATTAGTTAATGCCTGATGTATGGTAAATAAGCTTTCAATGAATACTAGCTATTCTTATTTTTAAATTAAAGGTCATGCAACCTAAAGGGGTGGGATGGGATGAGGAGGGGTGGGAGGAAAATTCAAGAGGGTGGGGACATGTATATACTTATGACAGATTCACATTTCAGTATGACGGAAACCAACACAACATTATAAAGCAGTTATCCTCCAAATTAAAGAATAAAAAAAAAGCTGTAATAATAGCTAAATAAAAAGTTAAGTCCATGAAAAATGTTTTTCCATAATTTTACAATTCTACATGTATCTGGAATTTTTAAGAATTATTATTAATTATATATTCATTCATTTAGCAGAAACTTTTGAGGGGCCTCCAAGTAGCAGACACTGTTCTTGATTTTCAGCAGGTAGGACTGGATGAAACAGAGTGACAGAAGTGGAGTTGAAGGAGGTTGCTAGGGAGGGGTGATGTTAAGGGAATATTTGAGTAGACCACTGAAGTGAAGTAAGGGAAGTGAAGGAAGAGCACTCCAGGCAGTGGATCTTTAGATGTAGTAAGTCTCCAAGGCCAGCGTGTGCCTAGTCTGTTTAAGGAACCAGAAGGCAGCCAGTAGTGTTAGGAATATCCCCATGGGAGATGAGGCTGGTAGTGGGAGTGGAATGCACATTGCTTCAGACATTTCATAACAGGTGCAAGAATGGGAAGCCACTGGATGATTTTGAGCAAGAGAGTAACATCAGATTTATATCGTAAGAAGGATCACTGCATGTGTTGGGAATGGGGGACACACATGGAATCAGAAAAATCAAATAGGAGCAGTTGCAGTTGTTTAGGTAGAAATGATGGTGTTTTGGACAAGCCTGATGGCAGTGAAGGTTTTTTTTTTTTTTTAAGGCTCAGTAATGTGTTAAATATCTACTGTGCATGCGATGCTTTCCATGTATATTGTCTAATCCACACAACACCCCTAAAAGGGAAATATCAGTACCATTCAGAGGTATGATTTGCCCTCAAGGTCCTTCAACTGAAGTACAAGTATAGCATGATGCTCACTGTGTTCCCTTATTTCTATATCTAGACATAAAGGATAAAAGAAAAATAACAAGTACTGTACATTGATCACGTTGCCTGGATAAGTAAACTTTTCATGTGTACCATAGATATTTTCAGTAGTGGATACTTTGAGGAAAGATTGTAAGGCTGACAGATTGAAGAGAATGGAAAATGTTGTACAGTGGGTTTTGGAGTTTTAATGTTTAGAGATCCAGTGCACTGAAAGTAAAATCCAATTTTCAGAATAAGCTGAGTGACAATTTAGCATGTAGATAAAGCACTAGAAGCAGAATACAAAAATGAAGCTAGGAACAATAAAAAATCCTGAAAAAACTTTTAAATTTTAATGGGATATTTATTTAATAAGTAAGTAATCATTACACTTGTTTAGTATCTAGTCTGTGGCAATTAGAAACTTGACATTTAAAAAAAAGAGTAAGACATGATATCTGCCCTCAAGAGCTTAGCTGTATGCTAAATGATAATACCTTAAAAGAAACCATAAAGTGTTCTCTAGAAAGTAGAAGGGCTTCCCTGGTGTCTCAGATACTAAAGAATCTGCTGGCAATGCAAGAGACCTGGGTTTGATCCCTGGGTCAGAAGATCCCTTGGAGAAGGGAATGGCAACCTGCTCCAGTATTCTTACCTGGAGACTTCCATAGACAAAGGAGCCTGGCAGGCTACAGTCCATGAGATCACAAAGAGTCCAACACAACTGAGCAACTAACAGTTTCACTTTCCAGAAATCAGTAAGCAGGTGTGTGTCTTGAGGGTGGCAGGGAAGTTGTCGCAGGGGAGAAAGTAGTTTTGATATATAATCTCTTCTGTTAGATTGGACCCAATGGAAAAGTTCACTTGATTCATGGAATACCTTCATTTTTCAGTATAGAAGGTCATACAACTTTAGCCATAGGTCCCTATCATTATAGTTAATGTATCTGTAGCCTAGAATAGCTTTTTCTGGCCACTCAGATCTCAACTGACCATGAAAGATTAGCTTCTGATAATGACTCTTATAAGTTATTGTTGTTTTCAGTTTGAACTTCATCTTTGGACTGCCTCTTTCTATTCTGGGGCCAGCAGCGACTCTATTTTTTCCATCCACCACTCCTTTATTGGGGCTTCCCTGGTAGCTCAGCTGGTAAAGAATCTGCCTGCAATGTAGGAGACCCCAGTTCAATTCCTGGGTCAGGAAGATCCGCTGGAGAAGGGATAGGCTACCTACTCCAGTATTCTTGGGCTCCCCTGGTGGCTTAGCTGGTAAAGAATCCACCTACAATGCATGAGATCTGGGTTCAGTGCCTGGTTTGGGAACATTGCCTAGTGAAGGGAACAGATACCCACTCCAGTATTCTGCCCGGAGAATTCCATGGACTGTACAGTCCATGGGGTCGCAAAGAGTCGGATACGACTGAGCAACTTTCACTTTTTATTTCCTCCTTTATTAATTATTTTGCTCATATTAGGATGATATTCTACTAGCACCTAAAGAAATGGATCCTGATTTTGAAGACGGGCTGTGATTCCTCATATAGTGGTAAAAACATTTGGTATTATAGAGAGATTGAAAGGAAACCCTTATTTTTATTATAGCCAGCAAGCCTTTCATTACTCAAAATTGTTCAGCTCTTTTGACTATAAGGATTTTTCTTTGTATCAAAATCATGGTATTGACTTTAAAAGCACCGTTATAGAAATTATTCTGTAATTTGTCTGGCAGTCATTTTGATGTGCTATTAGTATTTGTAAATAGTTTAATATTCTAACAGTGAGCTGATTTAACAACAAATAGTTGTTTCACTCTGAGCTTGGAAATCTAAGGCCATGTCCTAGCTCTGGTAGGAATTCCAAGAATCTATTGTAGTCAAAGCATTAGGAGTGAGTCTTATGTGTAATATGCAAACTCGAAGTGTAATATTTATTTGGCATGTATATAATGTGAAAGTGTTTCAGAAGTTGTCTGTATTTAAACATTCAGAATCATTGATTCTTAAAGTGTGGTTGAGGCTCATCTGGGACTCTACAGAACCCTTTGAGAGGGAGTGCAAGTTACACATTATTCATGAGTAAAAAATATACTTCACATGTAAAATAACCAATAATCCATTTCAGTGTAATACAGAAGGAAATGTTCATTGATAGGGTTTCAGATTTTTCATTGCACTAACCTTTGAGAAATTTTAGAAATTTCTATATGTTGAGTTATGATATGGTATCACAAAAGTTTATCCCCAGTTCTCTATAAAGCACACTAAAATATTCCTTTATTTTCACATCATGTATCTTTGCCACTCTTCTCATTGTTTTCAAAAAAATCCGTTTATTTTCATGAAACTATGTCATTTAATCATATAATATGAGGATTATTATTTTTACTAAAATAATCAGGTTATAATTTAAAGACTCTCAGTTTAATTGCTAATAGAATAAGTGCTAACAGATATAACCCACATACCCAAAACCTTTTGGAGTCCTCAGTAATTTTTAAGAGTATAAACACATCATGAGATTGAATGTTTATTGTGACTTCCAGTCTTCCAGATTTAACTTCTGTTGCTTAAGCCATCTATTGCACAGTAATTTTTATAGCAACCCAAAGTGAGATGCTTATAAAAGTTTTTTATTAATGGTTGTGACTTCTGCCATTCTCAGAAGCCATGTCTACTACTTTTGAAGAACAAACCAATAAACAAATCTGCAGTAATCTTTATATGATTAAAAGAGAAGTTATCCTTTCACAAAGATTCTACATATGAAAATCAATTGTCAACATTGTAGACTTTTCCTATGTCTAAAATATTTTGTATGGGTATTCTATTTTTGGTAAGTACCTTTATACTGATATTTCAATGTTCTCATCAAAATAAGGTAAAATTAATCATAAAACATAGATGAGAATGTTGTTCAGGTATTTTTGTAACTAAAATGTAGTTTTAATTTTAAGATCAGGTTTGTACATTTTATTTAAGTATGACTAGATTTAAAGTTACTTTGTGAACTTTTCTAACAGTTTTCTTATTTATAAAAATTTACAGCAGGGGAACTATGAAAATATATCTTTTTTATTCAAAGAAAATAACTTTCCTTTGAAGATATTCCTAAAATGTTAAAATGTAAGGTCACTTATACTTTTGTTATAATTCTTTATTTAAAAATAAGTGCAACAGATATTAGTCTTTTAATTATTAGTATGTATTACATATAAGCAGCAAAAATAATAATGAAAAGCTTATGATTTTCTGTTACTATTGGAAGCAAAAAATTATCGAGGTAGAATCATGATGCCATTATATAAGTGAGAAAGAAACTTAAAAAAATAATTACATGTTAAATCAATTATGTCACTCTCCAGGTTTTAAGAAAAGCTATATAAAATAATTTTTATGAAGTATGCACTGTGTGGCTGTCAGTAATAAAACAATGAAATTCTTACTAAATCAAAAATGTTTTACCTATGTTACTTGTATCCATATGGTTATAGGTTGTATAGGTCTCTCATAAGTCTTTGTTGTCCAAAAACAGTTTATATTTTTTAGATAAGTATATATTAGGTAAATAATTTTCACAGTTGTAAATTCCTTAAGGGATTTTACACTGTCATTTTACAAGTGAGTAAGTGTTTGAAACATCTTTTCTGATCAATATTTTCAATTTAAAATTAATATTTGCATCACAGAAGAGAAACAAAGCTGTCCTGAAATGGAGGATCCCATGAAGGCCATTTAGGGAAAGCTTGCCTACCCTGGTTCCTTTCTCACAGCTATAGGCTAACTTCTTTATTCTGATTATTTTAAAATGTTAAAAAAAACAAAACAAAACAGCTGTATGTCTCAGGAAATGCAAACAGGGGCTCTGTATCAACCTAGAGGGATGGGATAGGGAGGGAGATGGGAGGGAAGTTCAAGAGGGAGGGGACATATGTATACCTACGGCTGATTCATGTTGAACTTTAACAGAAAACAACAAAATTCTCTAAAGCAATTATCCTTCAACTAAAAATAAATTAAAAAACATGCAATCCAAAATATCTAACTGTTCTGAATTTTAATTGGCTCATATCATAAGCCACTTGCTTGAGAGTTCTTGAGAAAAATATTCTAACAGAATATTCTAACAGAACAAAATTCTAACAGAAGGTAGTAAAATATGAAACTCAGATGGACCTGTATTGTGTCTGCTTCTCAGCTGCTATAGAGAAAATGCAGCTTTGCATCAGTATCAGAAGTTGGACCTTCTCTGATCAGTTCTTTCTTGGTGATTAATAAATGTGTAACTAAAAAAAAAAAAAATCTATACATTTGCAATGCAGAAAAATCCTACACTCTTATTGTATAATAGGGCATCTTTGGAAATATTATCAAGTAGAAAATAATTTGGAGTAAAGACTTGCAGATAAATGCCTATCGACAGAGCAATGGATAAAGCAAATGTGATACATATATACAATGAAATATCACTCAGCCATTAAAAATAATGAAATAATGCCATTTTCAGCAACATGGATAGAACTAGAGAGTGTCATACTGAGTGAAGTAAGTCATACAGAGAAGGAAAAATATTCTATGATATCCCTTATATGTGGAATCTAAAAAGAAATACAAGTAAACTTACTTGTGAAGCAGAAAGAGGCTCAGAGACTTAAAAAATGAACTTATAGTTGGTGGGAGGAAGGTATAGTTAGGGACTTTGGGAAGGTCATGTACACACTACTATATTTAAAATGGATAACTAGTAAGGACCTATTGTATAGCACACGGAACTCTGCTCAATATTATGTGCCAGCCTGGATCGGAGGGGATTTGGGGGAGAATGGATACATGTATATGTATGGCTGATTTCCTTCGCTGCTCACCTGAAACTACCACAACATTGTTAATTGGATATGCTGCTGCTGCTGCTGCTGCTGCTAAGTCGCTTCAGTCGTGTCTGACTCTGTGTGACCCCATAGATGGCAGCCCATCAGGCTCTGCCATCCCTGGGATTCTCCAGGCAAGAACCCTGGAGTGGGTTGCCATTTCCTTCTCCAATGCATGAAAGTGAAAAGTGAAAGTGAAATCTGTCAGTCGTGTCCAACTCTTAGTGACCCTATGGACTGCAGCCTACCAGGCTCCTCCGTCCATGGGATTTTCCAGGCAAGAGTACTGGAGTGGGTTGCCAGTGCCTTCTCCATAGTTGAATATAACCTGATGCAAAATACAGTTTAAGGTTTTTGGGAAAAAATACTTGCAGATAACCTTGCCATTTCCTGGAGAAGCAGCATATTGCAGGCTTAATAATTCTAGGTCTGAACTGTGTTACTTGCTCAGTTGTGTCCAACTCTATATCTAGGTCTAGAGAAAATTTTCTCTGTTTTAAGATCAGTATTTACTAATTGTATGAACTTCAGTAAGTGAGCCTCCTTAAGCATCAGTTTTCTTATCTCTTAAGTGAGGATAAAAGTAGTACCTTCTGTACGAGTTTATCTGAGAATTAAAGAACAGTTTTGGTAAAGCTGTAGCATAATATCTCCCACATTAGAAGAAGAAGCTTAATGTGTGTTAGCTTGATTGACGTTGATTATGATGATGGTGTCAATAATGATGAAGAAAGAACTGGACAGATGTTCAAAATAAAATATTAGTGATATTTTGCTCCTGAAACTATTCTTAAATTTATTTTCCTTTCCTTTCATTTGAAATTAATGAGATAGACATATGGTTATGTACCAGCCTGATAAAATATTTCCATGATAAAAATATTATTTTGTATGTGTGTGAAACTTCACCATGACTGATAGTACACCCTGCTTGTGGCAGTAATATAATAGCTGCCATAAAATGATTGCAATTTTATCTATACCTGAAATGAAATTTCCTGTCTCTCTTTAATTTTGTTTAAATTTTTAGTTTACTTTGGAAAAGCATCAGATTTATTTGAACCTGGCTTTGAAATTTCTTTATGCCAAAGACATGTTTTTTCCTGATATTAAAACAAAAGCAAACAAACACAGGATGTAACAGACATCAGCATAACATAAAGTACGAATCTAGATTTCTAGTTGTTCTGATTATCTTCCTGTGTTATATCTTATACTGTCTTGTTGTGTGTGTGACTTGCAGTTAATTCAAAGTATATTGTTTAAAGAGTTCAGAAAAAAAGATTGTCGAGAGGACAAATTGACTCACAGAAATCTCTCACATGCTAGGCCAGTCAGACAGGTGATAGCTTCTATCCTTAATAGATATGGTCAAAGACATTATGAAGAAAAAGAAAATAGCACTTTTAAAGTAGATGACTGCAAAATAATTCTCCACTGGTGTGACATAAAAAGGATATCATATATTGTGATTTAAAGTGTCTTCAACCTCATCTTTTAGAAAAAGATGTGTATTCCTTTAATCTCTTTTTCTTCCCTCCCTCCTTTTCTTCTTTCTTTCCTGTTTTTATGTTTTTCTTTTTCAAATATTTCAGCCATCAAACTTCATGATTTTCATTTAGGCTTATAGCTAGTGTGAAGATCAAGAGGTTTTAAGTTTACAATTATTTTTTGATTGTTCATTAGTGTATTTACTGGTTTTTTGGTTGCTTATTTATGAAGTTTTCTTTGACATTTGGGACATTATTTCTTTTTGAACTTTTGGATCCTTCGAACTCTAGTTACTTAATTTTGCTAGAAATCTGATCTTTGGGTAACTGAAATACTTCATAAAATAAAACCATTGTTAAGAGTAAAGTGTCTCATTATGATGATGCTTTAAGTTCCAGAATATTCCATAGAAGTAAGAATATATCAGCAGTTTAATTTTTGGAAAGGAAAGTTTAGAATATGTATTAAGAAATATCTCATGAATATGTAGCAAATCAAACTGATATTGATAAACTTCTTCATATTCTACTGTTATTTCTCTGTCTAGAAAATTTTACTTTGTGTGGTGAGAAATTAAAACAATATGAGAAATATACTGGAAACAAATGTATTTGGAAACAAAAAAGTGGTATGAATATTAGGAGAATGAAAGAAAGAAAAAGAATCTACCCATTACTTTTAAAATCGGGTAGAACAAATTCAGTACATCAGTGCTTTGCAAGGACAGGCCTATGTTCAATCAAGATCAGAAAATAGTTTGTGAATCTCTGTTCCGATGGGCCCTCACTTCTGGTTTTCTTATGACCTTTCAATGGATTATTCCAAACTTGGGAATGAATTGGTTCTAGACTGACATGTTGTTTGTGAAATGCTCCCTCACCCACAGCATTCATTTGAGATGCTTTAGAAAGCTTTTTTGACTCCATATATAACTCTTTAGGATAAAGAGGTCCAGTAATTTGAAGGCCAGTTATTTGATGTTAGTAGGACTAATCAGAAAAACATTATTTTTAGCTGAAGCAAACTTTGAATTTTAGTGCTTTAAGAAAATGATTGCTGTTGAGGAGATTGTGGCATAAAAGTCTAACTCATGATGAAGAAGAAATATAATTAAAAGTCTATGACATAGGAGTTTAAAAGAGTATTAATTGGATAAAATTATTTTACATGCCTTATATATCAGAACATACTGAATAAATTAAATGGTTTGACAGGAGAAATTTTTAAAAAACAGTTATAAAAGAGACCATATATAAATTGACTTAGACATTCTGTGTTATATAGTGTCATTTATTGCTAAATCATTCTGAGAAACTAGTATTTCTTTTTATGGAATGTGAAATAGAAGTGTGAGGCTCAGATTCTGGATGTTTTTGGAGCAAAGTTTTAACCTCTCTTACTTGCTACTGTGGTTCAAGTATATGGCTAACTGCTTTCTATAAAGTTTCTTTTAATTGTTCTTGGGAATGTTAACTTCAGTGATTTCTTTCTGATACTTCCGGAAAGGAAGAGACTATTGATAAATCTGGAATGACATATTCTGTTAAGAATTAATGGTTAAACCCTTTGGAAATTTATAAATGCTTCTTAGAGTACCAGGATATTTTCCGTATTTTCTAAGCTACTGAGAGCTCGGGTAGTTGAGGTTGTCAGCCAGAGAAAACCACTCAAGTCATGCCCCCTCCTCAGAGGATACCTACAGTGAATGACTGATTAATCAGAGGTTAAATACAGCATGAAAGAGGCACCCTACAAACTGATTTCTGTTATAAGGTGAAGAGCATTAAATCACCAATAAGGGGTAGTAACAAATCATAGAGATAAACATCCTGGAATGCGAAGAAAAGTGGGCCTTAGGAAGCAACACTATGAACAAAGCTAGTGGAGGTGATGGTATTTCAGTTGAGCTATTTCAAAAACTAAAAGATGATGCTGTGAAAGTGCTGCACTCAATGCCAGCAAATTTGGAACACTCAGCAGTGACCACAGGCCTGGAAAAGGTCAGTTTTCATTCCAATCCCCAAGAAAGGGAGTGACAAAGAATATTCAAAAAGAATGTTCAAGCTGCTGCACAATTGCACTCATCTCACGCACTAGCAAAGTAATGCTCAAAATGCTCCAAGCCAGGCTTCAACAGTACATGAACCATGAACTTCCAGATGTTCAAACTGGATCTAGAAAAGGCAGAGGAACCAGAGATCAAATTGCCAACATCTGTTGGATCATCGAAAAAGCAAGAGAATTCCAGAAAAACATCTATTTCTGCTTTATTGACTATACCAAAGCCTTTGAGTATGTGGATCATAACAAACTGTGGAAAATTCTTAAAGAGATGGGAATACCAGACCACCTGACCTGACTCCTGAGAAATCTGTATGCAGGTCAAGAAGCATCAGTTAGAACTGGACATGGAACAACAGTCTGGTTTCAAATGGGAAAAGGAGTACATCAAGGTTGTGTGTTGTCACCCTGCTTATTTAACTTCTATACAGAGTACATCATGAGAAACTAGTTTGCCTTTCAACTGATAGCAGGGCATTCTAGGGGTACAGAATAGCATAAGTATTTGGAGGTTAAACTAAAAAGCATGGGTCCTGTATGGAACCCCCAGAAGTTCATTGTGACCGATCAACAGATAAAGGTAAGAATGTTATTGGGACATGGAAATGGACAAAGGCCAGACAATGACAGTTCTTGCATGTCAGTAAAGGGGAAGTATGCTTTGCCAGTAAGCAGGGTACTGCCATGATCAAGTTTGTGTTTTAGGCGTGTATTCCTCTCTAATTTGAATTATTGTTAGGTTTTGTTTTAGAATTTTTTGGCTGTCAGTGAGCTTGGATTTTGAATCTGTGAAGTGTTTTGGGGTGAGAGACGTAACAGCCATTTAGGAGGGAGCATTGAGTTTCTTGAGTACAGTTTGGAGATATACATTTGCCTCAGGTTATATGAGCCATGTGTATACAGCCAGGGATGAGTCCTCTAACCTGCCAGCCTAAACGGGACTGGCCCTTTTCTAGAAGGTGTCTCTCTTTGAGTGTGTGTAAATGTTTTTTTGTTTTCTTTTGTTTTTAAAGAACTCTTTGCAGTTTATCATGTTATATATTTATTTTTTAGAAAGACAGTCTAGAATATTAAGAACTAGGATATTATATTTTGTTTTCAATCCCAAATCTACCACATACTTACTCTGAGACCTAAAATCTATCAAAATAATAATTGATTTCTTTATTTATGAGAATGATAATGACAGGTCAGAATAGTTCATTGCCATGTGACAGAAAACAAATTCATGTTTCAATGATAAAAATGTATTGGCATAATAATGTGGAATTGTACCTATTGAGACAAAGTGCAGAGGCAATCTTGAATCCAGGGGTTCAAGTGATACCATCAGAAATTTGGCTCTACTCTACTCTGTAAAGGTTTCATTCCTAGGCTGACTTTCTCCATGTTTAGCCAAGGATGGCACCCACCCAATGATAGTCTCATGTACTGCAAGTTTAGCCTTACCAGGAAAATATGAAGTGCTTCTTGTCTGATGGTTCAGTATAAGTCTTGGACTGGCTCTTACTGTCTCTCCTTGTAAGCTTTCCAGATACAATTCAAATATATTTGAATTTCAAATAAATGATGAATCATTTTTTAAAATCTTAGGTTAAAGATTGCAAGGAATGCACTTAGATTAAGAAACAATTTCTCTGTATATATGAAATTCAACTGGAATTGGGTATCCTGTATTTTTATTTGCTAGATATGATAACCCTTCTTAGAAACCTATCAATTTCTGAACCCATAACTCTGTTTCAGGGTGATAGAGTGTTATTAGGCCTGGGTATGTACCTTCTTAACTAAACTCTCCCACCTTAAAGCAAATGGATCGAGAAAGGGAGAAAGGTGATTCTATAACAAAAATTGAAGTGCTAATATTATGCTGTGCATATAGAAAACCAAAAAATATGCACAAATAAAATTGTTTTAGAAAAATTATATCTAATAGGATTCTCAAGGAGGTTCCATCATAAATAATCCTTTTAAAGCTGTTAGCACAGTGCCTGACATATAGAAAATCTCAGTAAGTGCTTTCCACTGTACATACTATTACTGTTCTAGTAATTCTAATACCTAAGTATTGACTCCATTCATTCAGCAAATATGTATTGAGCACATCACTATTGTTTCAGTTTTCATGCTTTATCTGAACAGGAATAAAAGACATAATAGGAGAATGATGAGATAATTCTGTTGAATGTCTTTGTTCCTTTGCCTTCCCCTCCCCTCCTCTCAGGAACAAAGAGGAATTACTAGCTGAGGGGAATGAATGTTCTGAAACCTTCAGTTACTTGTGTTGAACTCTCAGTTATATCTCTACAGTTTCCATGTTCCAAAGTCAGAGGCTGTTTGTCTCATGCTACCCACAGGTTCAGCCCTATTTCCAATAACCAGACCATCCAGATATCTAAACGCTCAATCTAGTTCACAGCTCATATGAAGTCACAGATTAAGGTTAAAAATTAGTTTCTATAGTTCTCTGCCCTGAAAGAGACATTCTCAACTTCTACCCAACACAAAAGTTCCAGTTTAGAGACTATTCATGGGACTTGAAACTTCAGTGTTGTTACTCTTTTTCCAGAGCTACTTACTCTTCTCTGATGAATTCTTCCAGTATATCTTTAACCTTCTGAGGTCAATATGTCCTTCATACAGCAGGTAAAATAAACAGTAGATAGAAAATTTACTTAGGAAAGCCTTATCAGAATAAACCTAATATTAGAGAAAAACCAGAGTCTTAAAGTTGCTCAAATGACTGTTTTGAAATGGAAATATAATCTCCAGTCATCCCAGTTGACCTCATTGATCTGCTTTCCTTAATCCAGAGGTTCAAAGAATTATTCTCCATGCTTTCAGTTCGTTCTAGTTCTTTTGTTTAGAAGACTGAAGAGAAATTAATGAGGATTGTAATTTTAAAAATAAAATAGGAACTTCAAAGAAGGTTAGTCGTATTGATGTTTAGCTTTGTCTGTTAAAGAAAAAAGTTCTGCTAAAATTTTCCGTAACAGGGATCTGAGTGGACCCACATTAGGGAGTTTCATTCACACTTTAACTGTGTGTACATGTAGGAAATGGGTGTCCCACATAGCTCAGTCAGTAAAGAATCAGTCTGCAATGCAGGAGACCCAGGTTTGATTCCTGGGTTGGGAAGATCCCTAGAGAAGGAAATGGCAACCCACTCCGGTATTCTTGCCTAGAAAATCCCCTGGACAGAGGAGACTGGTGGGCTGCAGTCCATGGGGTTGCAAGAGTTGGAAACGACTTAGCAACTAAACCACCACATGTAGGAAGGCAGCCAAAAGGGTGTCCTAAATTGTTTCACACATCTCTCTAAAGGAGATTGAAATTTATCTCTTATAAGTCAATTGGGAAATATCTAATGTTTAGACAACAACAGTCATTCTCTTTACCTAATATTCTGTTGATGCCAAAACTTCCCAATCCCACCAAAGACTACTTTATCCCTGTAGTTAAATATTTTCGGAAATGGTAATCACTCAACTTCTTTGAAAGTCAACAATCAATCTATCAATTCATACTTTCCACTAATGTAAAATACTGTCTCTTTTTGTGTCTAAGACTGATTCTGTTGCAATTTGTGAACCTGGATTTTACTAATGTTTTGCCATATATCCAAATACATCCCCAACACTCATGGTTTAACCATACGTTTCATTTGACTGACTGGGTATCACTTGCCTCCACACCACTGACTGTGTCACACAGAGGCTGGTCTACTCTTTGAAGATAAGAAATTCATTGGCTTGCATAACACTTCAGATGGCTGCTGGTTCAACACTAATTTATCACAAAAATACTATGAAATCATATAAAACATAGCTCAAAGAGCCACAAAAAAAATTAAGCTCATAATGCTGAAATTATGTTCTGCATAGCAAATAATCACAATGGTGTGATCACTCACCTAGAGCCAGACATCCTGGTGTGAAGTCAAGTGGGCCTTAGGAAGCATCACTATGAACAAAGCTAGTGGAGGTGATGGAATTCCAATTAAGCTGTTTCAAATCCTTAAAGAGGATGCCATAAAAGTGCTGCACTCAATATGCCAGGAAATTTGGAAAACTCAGCAGTGACCACAGGACTGGAAAATGTCAGTTTTCATTCCAATCCCAAAGAAAGGCAATGCCAAAGAATGCTCAAACTACCGCACAATTGCACTCATCTCACACACTAGTAAAGTAATGCTCAAAATTCTCCAAGCCAGGCTTCAGCAATACATGAACCGTGAACTTCCAGATGTTCAAGCTGGTTTTAGAAAAGGCAGAGGAACCAGAGATCAAATTGCCAACATCTGCTGGATCTTCGAAAAACCAAGAGAGTTCCAGAAAAACATCTATTTCTGCATAATTGATTATGCCAAAGCCGTTGACTGTGTGGATCACAATAAACTGTGAAAAGAGCTGACTCATTTGCAAATATCCTATCACTGGAAAAGATTGGGGGCAGGAGGAGAAGGGGACGACAGAAGATGAGATGGTTGGATGGCATCACCGACTCAATGGACATGTGTTTGGGTAAACTCCAGGAGCTGGTGATGGACAGGGAGGCCTGGCGTGCTGTAATCCGTGGGGTTGCAAAGAGTCGGACACGACTGAGTGACTGAAGAGAACTGAACTGAACTGATAGCAAATAATGATGTAAATTTCTGATTGGATTTTTAAATTGATAAATAGAATAATCATGACACAACTAGCTGCCACTTACACAATGTAATTTAGAGAATACTTTCATAAACATATAGGGCAACATATAAAAAGATCTTAATGCGTCAGTTTTCTTTCCAGTGTTTGGAAATAATACCTTGCAAGAAACATGAAATTTAGAAAGAGAATTTCATCATACTCTGGTATTTGTGCTTTGCTTATCTAATGTTTTGGTAATGTAACTGTATTTATGTCGTAGAAGAAATCTATGTGGAACATTGTCTTTACTTTGGCTGTATTTAATTTCTTTAATTACAATTCTGTGAAGGAATTGTTATGCATTGTTTGACCAAGTGTCTCACTTAATCCTGTTAATATTATTAGGACCTAATACCAGTGATAATGTCCATTTATTCACTGCTCAGCATGTGACAAACATTAGTTAATTCTAAACAGGCTGTGAAAGAGCCCTTGCTACTCACATATTCATGGAAGAGCACACAGAATTTTATTTTGGTTAGGGAAACCTTGAGGATATGTTGGGAGAAAAGGCCTGTAGATAAGCTGACAGAGAAAAGAATCAAAGAGAGGCTGCTAAACATAGGCCAGAAGAGATTAATTCCTTCAACTCTTAATCTCTTTTGAATTCCTTAATTCCTTCAAAATAAAGGAATATTTTCCTCTGAGGTGGAAGAAGAGGAGAGGGTTGTAGCACATATTAATAAATTGAAAGACAAACATTAATTCAAGTTTGATTGACTGTGATTATGTACCGTCTTTGGTGTTGGCAACTCTAACAAAATACCATAGACTGGGTGACTAATAAACAACAGAAATTAATTTTTCATGATTCTGGAGCCTGGAAGTGTGAGATCATGGTACCAGCCTGCTGAGTTGTGGTGAGATCTCTCTTCTGGGTTGCCAGGTGCCACATTCTTTCTTCCTCACATAGTGAAAATGGGACAGGAGGAGAGGCAGCTCTCTAGGGGTCTCTCTCTTTTATAAGACCAACAGTGCCATTCTTGAGGATTCCACCTTCGTGGCCTGATTACCTCCCCAAAACTCTCAACTCCAAACACCTTACATTGGAGGTAAGAATTTCAGTATGAATTTTGGGGGAACATGAACATGTACTATAACATGTACAAATTTGTAAGTGTTGTAGATGCAGAAAAGATAGCAGATTGTGCTGATCCAAGAATATGAAGTTTTATGCAAGTTAGGACAGAAAGGCAAAAGAAGGTTCCAAACTGAACATTAACTAATTATTTGTTTTTCACGTTAATCATTAGATGTAGAACAATTGTGTGTGCCTCACACCATTATAGAATAGTCTCTGCTCTAAAAATCTCACAATCCCATCTAGAAGACAATACATACAGGCGAAGCTGTAATACAAGGAAATAAACTATTAGTCCAATGGTGGATGTTAGAGTCAGTTAACATGGCCAATGTTCAGAGTGATGTCAGAGAAATATTAAGTTCAAAAATTCTCTTTAAGACATCCCCTCCATTGTATGACACAGGATAATATTGCACTTTTAAAAAATCTGCAAACTATGAGTCATCATTCATTGTAAAACCAATCCAGATTTTATAGATATCAATTGAAATGGGCAAAAATGTATTTTTTCAAGGCAATAAGTAGATGTGGAATACTTATATTAGAATTAAAACGTCAAACCATTGAAAATTTAACATGATCTTAAGAGACCCATTCTGAACTTAATACACAAAAAATGAATCCATTATTAATTACCTTCTCAATGCATCAATACACGAAAACTTGTACAGTTCTTGCCATTCAGTAGGCACGGTTCTTGGGGATCATCATTTTATTTACATTAGCTTCTGTGAAAAAATTGATTTCATGTTTGATAAATTTTAACTAAATGACTGCTGATATCATAGAATCCTGGTGCATAAGGTCATTTACTTTATAGATGGCAATTCTCTTTTTAAAAAAAATTTTAAGTTCACAATTAACATGATTTAAGACTTACACTTACCTCGAGGATATATTTAGATTGTGTTGTAAATGTTGGTCTGAAAGTACCAAAAATATACCTTAATTTGTTCATTTATAGAAGCTAAAAGGCAAGGTTTATTTCATTCATGCTGTGCAAAAATGTGGCACTGGCTATATAGGGAGCAATTTGGCAACAGTAAACCATTTCACAACATCCATTATTTCAGAAATAATGCCTATTTTATTTCCTTGACTATAAGAAAGAATTAGAACTTTCCTGGCATATGTACAGAAATGAGCTCATTAGCATTGGAATATCTTCTTATAACTGTTGGGAACAAGAAAAGAAAAACCAATCTGTTTGTTCCTTATTGCATATTCATGAAGCTACTCAGGGGCAGTTTGATTGACACCGCTGGTATATGTGTTCTGCTTTCTTTAGATCAGTCTGAGGGTTTTGGTTCACCTATCACTCACTTCCACTTAGCTACCAAGGTCTATTGTGGCTTTCTAAAATTGTGTTGTGATGAATTGCCCATTTGGGAATGTTTAGGACATCTTAATCCCAGCCTGACAGAAATCCCTTCGATAAATAATCTACCAACCCCTTCTGCCAAATACAAGTGGATCAGTGGACATAGATTTATGACAGCTTTCACAAATGAAAAGTAGTGGCAGGGAGCATATGCTTAGCATACTCAAAATCCATGAATGGTCTCTATTTCCCAGTTTAATTTTTCCCCAGATATATTTGGTTGAAATGTGTCCTGCAGGATTTTCTTTAAAGCTCTGTGTGTGTGTGATGTGTGCGTGTGTATGCCCCTGTGTGTCTGAATGTGCAGCTGCTTCATTGATTAAGAATATGGGAAATTATTTATAAAGCAATCACTGGAAATCATTTTTATTTATAATTTGGGATTTTCTTGGATAAATATATAACTAATAGAATCTGATAAGAATAGGTCACTCATTTTGGGTGATTAAATTTTCTTCAAAGAAAGTGGTTTTTATTGTAAAACACATGAAGTTACCTGTAGATGAGTTAATCTGATTATCTGAATCTGAGCTATTTGGATTTATGCCATGTGATACAGAAATAGCAAAGAAAAAATTGTTGGGTAGATTAAATACTTAACTTGTAATATTTTAATGTAAATTCTATTACTTATGATAAATTATTAAAAATATCAAACCATTAATGCTATGGAATAAGCTTATGTCATAGAATAGACTCTAAGTACTGTTTCATGTGTGTTATATAATACATATAATATGTTTTATTTATTGAACATTTAAAAAGTGAGAAGCAATTTTAGGGAACAAATCTGAAAATTAGTCATTTTTTTTAGTATTTCTTGCATTATCACAGTTAGACTGTGAATTTTTTCACTCTATTACAGAAGCACCATGCTTTCTATAAAGTGATAGCCACCTTTTCTCACCCTTAAGGCATATGGCACAAGTTCACAGCAAGTTAGAATGTGACATATTGCTTTTTCCCATTAAAACTTAGACAGCTTTATAAGCTCCTTAGGAGGCTGAGAGTTTTCTTCTGTAATGAAGAAAAGAAAGGGTTTTGTGCGCGTGTGCACACACACACGTTCCCGTCTCTGATAGTGCACTGTGTGGTTTTTTTCTTTTCTTTTTTTGTATATATTTGTAAAAATACTGGGGGCAAAAAAATATAAACAAGAACTATGGACTGGAAAAGTCTGTAATTTACTAAATCCATAGAAGTTAATATGGGCATATTGTTGTTTAAAAAAAAAGCTGGAGTTTTTCAGAACAAATCCCAAAGAGGTTCTTGAATTCCTACTAAGTACCAGCTTCTTTTCCTTTGCCAACAGAGCTACCTGCAGGTGACTGCAGCCTCATTAAGGCTGTAACATGAGGTCAGGAGCGAAACTGCTTCTGGCTTGGATAACTGAAAAAAATCAGAGCCTTCAAATTAGTGTGTTTGTGTTCAAATTAGACAGTAATACCGGAAATACATACTTTCTTTTTTTTTCTTCTTCAAATCTTTCTTAATGAACCCTGAAAAGTATGACACAGGATAATTGTTAAATGAAGCCAAATGTTTTAATTTTGTGTAGCAATGACGTTACGCAGAGCTTTTTGAGGTCATTGTCACCTTATGTCCATACAATGGTTTTTGTAAGGCTTGAGGGCAACTCTTGTTGAACCCACATCACAGAAGAATAAACCAAGGGACAGAGAGCGGTAATTTGCCTAAGATCACAGAGCTGCTAGGATCAGGTTTACTGAACTTGGTCTGTTTCATTTCGAGCCCTTTGATCATGTTTTCAACCAGGGGTTGATGTAATACCCCTCCTATCACACTTTCTCCCTCTGCTTTCCCAGCAGGAAAGTTTTTGTGTGGGACTGTTTTGATTATCATAATATAACAGCTGCTGGTGTGTAGCAGGCAGGGCCAAGGATAATTCCACACAACCAGGACTTTTTCTACCTAGAATTTCTGTAATGCCTCTCTTGAGAAACATTTACAATCATGTACATGCTGGGAAAGTGGTTCTTATAATTTTATATGTATTTTTAAATTCCTGTTTTCATGTGTTTAATAAATAAGTCTAAGATTGTATGGTTAAAAAAATTTATTCTCTAAAGAATATTATAAATAGAACTAGTAAAATAAGAAATGAATAATTATAATTCCTCATTCCTCTTTTGACGTTTAGCCATAATACATACACATAAAAACATATCTATATCTTTCTATACATTTTATATACTCCATTTGTTATTCTTTCAAATTACAGATATTATTAGGACAGTAATTTTTACCCTCTTTTAAATTTGGTATCCCGTTATTATACTATACTAAATGCTGTGGTTAGCTCCTGCAGTTCTGAGACTGAGAGGAAAGGTGATAAGCCTCAGGCTTTGCCTGAAGAAGCAACAGAAACTGTCCTGTTAGCAATTACATTTGCACTTTTTTTGGCATGCATTTAACGTTTGATTTGAAGGGTGCTAATTATTTTATTTTCTAAGTATCTAATTTGGTTTATGGAATGTTAATAGTGGTAGTATTGTTACCATTTGACAAATTAGGAAATAAAATATACAGGGTTGTTACTTGTAAAAAGTTGTCACAATTAAGATAAATGTTTAATTTTATGGTTTTTGTAATCTTACATCCTCTATCTTCCTCATTCATCAAAGAGATAAAATTTTTTGACATTTTACTATATAATAGCATAGTTTTTGAATAAATATATATATGATATAGTCATCTGTCAATAAATAACAATATATATGGCTTATATGGAATTAATTGACTCTTGTTTTAAGATATGCTTTTAGAAGCAACAGATTAGGATTTAGTTAATAAAGTTAAAAAGAACCCATAAAATTCACATTCATATTTTATTAAATACATATTTTAAGGTCATGATTAATAGAAGTCCAAAATACCTCAGAAACAAAGTTTTCTTTGGACATTAATGGGAAACTTCCATTTTGAAGCACATTTTTGGTGCCTGTATCTTTCTTTTACTTCTAATTAGCTGATTTTTAAAATAAAAATGTTTACTATTATCTATCAAAATGAAGATTAGAAAAGGCATGTATAATATTGAAATTACTGTAGCGAATTGGTTGAATTTGATTTAGTCTTTTTTATGGGGACTGTTTCAGGGTTCGGCATAGCTCCATGGTTTTTGTGGTTAAACCTCTTCATACTTCAAGGCATCAATAATTACATGTTATATGAGTTGAATTTATATTTGTGTAGATCTGTTTTTAAAAATCAGATTTTTTTAGGAAAACTTGTTATTTGAAAGGACATATAAGATACAAATAATTGTGAGTACCTGCACTCTTCTAGTAACAGAATATTTGGTTTTTAATCATTTCTGACTTGAAAATTAGTTGGTGTTTCTTAAGATGGATATATGATATGACTATTTTCTTATTTCACTTCTGTCTTCTTCCACCTGTGGAAAGACATAGTCATGCTATCCTAGTTATTATTGCAATTGCTTATAGAGAACAAACTGCCCAGAAATTAATATCAGAATTTCCCTGAGGGATATTACAGTGAACAGAGTTAAAGGATAGATTACTTGAGGGGGAAACTTAAAATAGCAGAGGTCAGTGTATTATGTTAAATTATGAGTGACAAAATAAACCATGTACAATACCAAGAGGTTAGAAAATGGAATACCATGGAATGAATTTGTTAACCTGTGTAAGTCTGTTTTGGTAAATTGTTGGTGGCTGCTTTTTATCGTAAATTTTTAAGATTTTCATTGCAATAGTGTTTTCCCACTTACAGGGAATGAGAGATCACTTAGTTCAGAACAATAGTTAGCTGGAAGGAAGTAAAAATTTAGTATGTATTCTTCTCCACTCTAGTAGAAGTGGTCTTTGTGTGTGTGTGTGTAATTAATTTGTAATATTGTATTAGTTTCCAGTGTGCAACAAAGTCGTTTAGTTATATGTGTGTATGTGTGTGTGTTTATATGTATATACTTTTTCAGATTTCTTTCAATTAAAGGTTATTACATGATATAGAGTATAGTTCCCTGGACTATACAGTAGGTCTTTGTTGTTTACCTAGTTTCTGTATAGTTGTGTATATTAATCTCAAACTCCTAATTTATCTCTCCCTTGTCCCTTGTATCCCTTTTGATAACTGTAAGTTTATTCTATGTCTGAGTCCAGTGGAAGCAGTCTTGATGAGCTAACAGTTCTATCAAGTCTTATAAATAAGAATTTGCTATACATATTTATATATATCCACAGTACAAATATGCATAAATATAGTTTAATAATTATACACACACATATAACTGAACCACTTTGCTGTACACTGGAAACTAACAACATTGTAAATTAAACTTCAATTTAAAATTAAAGACCATCTCTACTAGAGTGGAGAAGAATATCAACTAAATTTTTAATAAATTTATATATATATACACACATGCATATATATATATATGCGCATATGTATATATAGAGAGAGAATGGCTTCCCACGTGGGACAGTGGTAAAGAATCCACCTTCCAACACAGTGGATGCAAGAGACATGTGTTTTATACCTGGGTCGGAAAGACCCCCTGGAGGAGTAAATGGCTCCAGTGTTCTTTCCTGGAGCATTCTATGGACAGTCGAACCTGGCAGGCTACAGTCTATGGGGTTGCAAAGAGTCGGACGTGACTGGGTGTATACACACACACACACATGTACACACATAGACCTCAAGGGAGACTCTGTGAGTTTGTATACTGGTCAGATTATTCAGACACATAATATATTGTTTGAAGTATTTTGGGGGAGTAATAACATAATCTCTAGTGATTAAAACAAATGTGATTAGAACTATGAGACACAAAATGCAGAAAATATACCTGAATTCCCTCAAGTGACCAGATTCTCCCTAGAGGTTTTGCTTCCCTTCCCTCCTTCATGCATTCTTCAGCCAATGATTATTGTGCATAGCAAGACAAAAGGTCAACCCCATCCCTAGTGGGAGACCAGTTTCGTGGTGTGTTTCATACTAAAGTGTTTGCCATGGGATCCAGCTTACAGTTTTCTTGTCCAGTACATTAGATAATGATGTGCCTGTCAATTCTCATTTTTGCAGTAGAATGCCTTACATATATATTCTGATTTATGGTTTACAAAGTTGTAACACATACATGATTCTAAATATTTCTAATGTTTTTCAATTATAAAACTCAGTTTATTTTAGCAATGTATTCTGAAGCACCTAAGACATCAGATATTATTCAGAGAACCATAGATAAAATAAAATGAAAAATATCCTATTTCCAGTCACCTCATAAATTACTCTTAAATTTTAGATTTTCTCTTTGAGCATTCCTAATTTTTATATCCTGCCACAGGACAGTGTTTTAAATTAAATGATGTTTAGTAAAGATTTATTGGCATAGAATTTTTAACCTCTAATGAAATAATCTATTGTCTTTTGTGTTATAAAAAAGTTATTTTTGTGATAGTTAAATGCTTACTTAATTAGCCACAATTTTTCCTTGACTGTTTTTATCTAGTACTGAGGTTTTCAATTCATTAAGACAAGGATATCTTTCCTTAAAAAAATTATTGAGGATTATACAGTAAATTTATTTATTCCCATGTAATGATGTTACTCAATTCACCAAAAGAAACACATTATTTCATCTCTATACTCCTTTCCTTCCATTCTACCATATTTTCCTTGATTTTCAAACTCCTGACATCTTTCATTCAGATATGGAATAGAAGATGTCAGGTGGGAACTTCCTCAATTTCTTTGCCCAAACTTTTTTCACCTGTAGCCATATTAAGCCATCTCCTTTATTTCTGACTCAGTGAAACCATACTCTACTTTGCCCAAGTCTAACAATCTTTTATTATTTGGATCTCTTTCTCCTTTCTTTAAGGACTTTACTCCTGTCCATCAACTAGTGCTGTTTTCTCTTGTTCTTTCTTTCAAGGAAAAAAAGAAAATACAGACCAACTAAGGCCATAAAAAACAAAAAACCCAACGGCAGCAGTAGCTCTAGGCTCTCTATATCCCAGTCCTCTCAATTCAATCTCCTTCAGTTCAGTTCAGTCACTCAGTCGTGTCCGACTCTTTGTGACACCGTGGACTACAGCGTGCCAGGCCTCCCTGTCCATCACCAACTCCCTGGACCTTACTCAAACTTATGTCCCTTGAGTCGGTGATGCCATCCAGCCAGCTCATCCTCTGTCATTCCCTTCTCATCCCGCCTTCAATCTACCAGCTCAAGATCTTTTCAAATGGGTCCCTTCTTCCCATTAGGTGGCTAAAGTATTGGAGTTTCAGCTTCACCATCAGTCCTTCTAGTGAATAGTCAGCAGTGATTTCCTTTAGGATGGACTGGTTGGATCTACTTGCTGTCTAAGGGACTCTCAAGAGTCTTCTCCAACACCACAGTTCAAAAGCATTAATTATTTGGTGCTCAACTTTGTTTATAGTCCAACTCTAACATCCATACATGACTACTGGAAGAACCATAGCTTTGACTAGATGGACCTTTGTTGGCAAATGAGTGTCTCTGCTTTTTAATTTCATGGCTGCAGTCACCATCTGCAGTGATTTTGGATCCCCCAAAATAAAGTCTGTCACTGTTTCCACTGTTCCCCCCATCTATTTGCCATGAAGTGATGGGACCAGATGCCATGATCTTAATTTTCTGAATGTTGAGCTTTAAGCCAACTTTTTCACTCTCCTCTTTCACTTTCATCAAGAGGCTCTTTAGTTTTTCTTCACTTTCTGCCATAAGGGTGGTGTCATCTGCATAACTGAGCTTATCGATATTTTCCCAACAATCTTGTTCCAGCTTGTGCTTCATCCTGCCCAGTGCTTCCCATGATGTACTCTGCATATAAGTTAAATAAGCAGTGTGACAATATACAACCTTGACGTACTCCTTTCCTGATTTCGAACCAGTCTGTTGTTCCATGTCCAGTTCTAACCTGCATACAGATTTCTCAGGAGGCAGATCAGGTGGTCTGGTATCCCCATCTCTTTAAGAATTTTCCACAGTTTTCCTGTGATCTATATGGTCAAAGGCTTTTGCATAGTCAGTAAAGCAGAAGTAGATGATTTTCTGGAACTCTCTTGCTTTTTCGATGATCCAACGGATGTTGGTAATTTGATCTCTGGTTCCTCTGCCGTTTCTAAATTCAGCTTGAACATCTGGCAGTTCACAGTTCACGTACTGTTGAAATCTGGCTTGGAGAATTTTGAGCATTACCATGCTGTCGTGTGAAATGAGTGCAATTGTGCAGTAGTTTGATCATTCTTTGCCATTTCCTTTCTTTGGAATTGGAATGAAAACTGAGCTTTTCCATTCCTGTGGCCACTGGTGAGTTTTCCAGATTTGCTGGCAGCACTTTCACAGCATCATCTTTTAGGATTTGAAATAGCTCAACTGGAATTCCATCACCTCCACTAGCTTTGATGGTAGTGATGCTTCCTAAGGCCCACTTGACTTGGCTTTCCAGGACGTCTGGCTCTAGGTGAGTGATCACACATCGTGATTATTTGGGTCATGAAGATCTTTTTTTTGTATAGTTCTTCTGTATATTCTTGCCACCTCTTCTTAATATCTTCTGCTTCTGTTAGGTCCATACCATTTCTGTCTTTATTGTGCCCATCTTTGCATGAAATGTTCCCTTGGTGTCTCTAATTTTCTTGAAGAGATCTCTAGTCTTTCCCATTCTGTTGTTTTCCTCTATTTGCATTGTTTACTGAGGAAGGCTTTCTTATCTCTCCTTGTTATTCTTTGAAACTCTGTATTCAACTGGGTATATCTTTCCTTTTCTCCTTTGTCTTTGGCTTCTCTTCTTTTCACAGCTGTTTGTAAGGCCTCCTCAGACAGCCATTTTGCTTTTTTGCATTTCTTTTTCTTGAGGATGGTCTTGATCCCTGCCTCCTGTACAATGTCACAAACCCCCATCCATAGTTCTTCAGGCACTTTGTCAGTTCTGATCCCTTGAATCTACTTGTCACTTCCACTGAATCTTTATTACATCACTATTCATCATACATTGGGTTTAATCTTGTTTCCCATTGTTGTCTCCCTACTGTATTAGTGTGATAAGTACCTAACAGAAATCTCTACCTCAGATATGTCTCTCCTATCTATCTTTCCAAACATCCATCATAGAATTCTTTAGTGGCATTGCCTTTATGATACATTCTGAACCTCATATCATATAAAACTGATTATTGACATGAGAGTCTTCTTATCTGGAAATTTTCCCTAGCCTCCAAGCTGAGGGTTATGAGTGTAAAGTGTCCCTGTTCTAAAGAGAGTTATTAGACTGTGTATGTAGCATTTGGAAACAGTGGTTCCGAAATCTATATCTAGCTTTTGCTAATCTCCTCCTTTGAGGCTAGATAATAAAAAGTGAAGAGTATACCTGGTGTGAGTCAACAAGTCCCCAGCTAAAAGAGCCTGACTTGAATTACCAGAATCTACATTGGACGGAGAAACTTCCACGCCATTCCAGGGGTGGGAATCACCATTTCTATGTGACCACATTAAGAGATCTCCAGGGAGGGAATTTCTGTATAATGGCTAATGTTTCCTAGGAAACTGATTTAGCACTGGAATTACCTCAAACCCACCCACAACAAATTATAACTCTTCAGCCAGAGGGGACCCTTTCTGCCATCATTTCTCTTTCCTCCCCTGAGCCAAACTATTAAGGGTTGCATCAAGTGTGGGAGGTAATCTTAGAATCTGGTGTGTAAATAGTGTTAGTTATTCTGTAGATTTTTCAATCTGAATCAGGACAAGAGGGTACAATGTTCAATCTGATAAAGATTTCACTAGGCAAGAGGTTTTATGCTTCTTAAGATCTGAAATTACAGAATCAGAGGGGATAATATTCTGACTTAGGGAAAGGAGATTTGACACTGCAAGGAAGAAAGGCAGTTACTTGCACCATAGTGTCCTAGAGTCCTTTCAAAATAATCCAGTTCTGATAGCAGGCAAAATCTTTAAATATTTGTTCCCTATTTATCTAGCCTTATCTTTTATCACCAATCCTTCAAAACCAAGCTCTATATCTTATCAAAACACTTTGATCACCCTTCATCATCATCTTCCTTACTTAATTAACTCCCATTTGATGTTAAGACAATACAGGAATCACCTTCTCAAGGGCACTTCCCCTCATGTCACACCTAACCTCATTTTACATTAGATGTTCCCATTTATATTTTTCTGGCACCTTACTCACTTCCATCCAATCACTCATCAACCTGGATAATGGTGGATTTGTCTTTCTCCCTTATGAGACTATGTAATTCTTTAATGCATGGACTCTCTTTTGTTTTTACATCCCTGACACTAATTGTAGTGTCTTTTTTTTTTTTTTTGATAAATGAAAATTAATTGTTAATGGCATTTTTTAATTGAGATATATTACAAATGTGAGGAAATAGTGTGGAAATACATGGAGTCTAGTTCACTATTGAAACATTTAAAAATTGCAGAGCAAAAACATTCTCTGTATAAGATAAGAGTAAAATTCAAAAAGTTACCTGTGTATTAATTCTTGTGTTGCCGCTCTCCCTACCCCTCAGCCTCATTCTGTCTCGCTCACTCCTTGTGCTGAGCAGATACAAAACTACAGTACTGCTCACCTTCCATCTATCAAGCACTTTCACTGTATCTTATCTCGTTATACACTAGATACACTGGAGAGTTGCTTTTCATTATAGCTTTGCAGCCCTTTCTTACAGAGACTATTATTCTCTTTACTCTATTTCTTTGCCTCGATATGACCTTTGCCAACATTGTTACTATGCCTTTTCCCCAAATCTGATCTGAACACGTTTTTGAAATTAACTTTTTATTAAAATGCCATAATATATATCAAATAAAAATATCACGTAGTTTTATTTGCCTCATCTTCTCATTAAGATTTCTGATGCTTCTGCTTTAACTTTAGCTTACTAGCTCCAATTAATTAAAAAACAAACAAAAAAAGACTTAAGGAAACATCGGTATGAGATCCACCATGTAAATACCTCAGCTGTTGAATGTTTTTTCCACATGCAGAAACACCTATGCACGCAAATCATTTTAGGATGATTTTTTTTTTTTTTTTTTTTTTAGCTGTTCCCGTATAGGAAGTAGAGACATGTTTGCTTAATCCTACGTGAACCTGAGAGAATTTATTTACTTGTTATTTGGTATTTTTGCACAAAGCATAATTAAGTTTGTCATCTTGAAGGACAGAGTTGTGGCAGTCACAGGAGCCCTTGTGCCCTGACGTGACTCCCGGAAGCACTCGGGGAGGCAGACCCAATTGGAAGTTGCTTGTGGTAGCAAATACCCAGGTCCTCTGAGCAGCTCATGGAAGAACACCAGAGACTCTGCTAATGACTGGTACCAACCTCTGTGGATACACATAGGGCTTTTAGCAACTGCTTTGAAATCCTGCTGGTTGGTTAGTTTTAGAGATTTAATTCAACACAAAATTTGTTATTTAAGGGGATTTGCTACCAGAGCAGCAATGTACTCTCCTCATTTTGATGCTAAATTTATTATAGTGATAGTCCAGCCCAATGTGAAAGCAGTTAGTTGTACAAATGTGACTTTTTAAAAAAAAAAATCATAAAATAAAAGCGATAAAACATGCATAAATACAAGGAATACTTGCAAAGCATTTATACATATTAGTGTATATATATATGTTCTTAGATTGTATTTAGGAACATCAAATGAATTTTTTGGTTTTAAAGCAACTAATCAAAGATAAAGTTAAGCATAATAAATATCATAATTAGCTAGCATGCTAAATTTGTTTTTAACATTAATAATATGTACTGTTCCCATGTTGAATTTTAGGTGAAGTTGAAAGGATAAAAACTCAGGCATTCTCCAAAATTTCCAAAACATTGCTAAAATGATTTTAAAAACTCTTAACTATGAAATGCAGTGCGTTAATTTTAATACTCATTTCAATGTAGTATGCATTTCTGTACATTATGATGTGTTCAGGTATAGTACATGTTTTGTGAAGATTCATTGTTTTAATATACTGTAGAAATCAGACTTTTCATTTTGTCCGTCCTGAATCTTTATTAGACATAAAAATACTCCTACAAACCCACACATTTCAAAAAACTTGGCAAACTACAATGAAAGCAATTTTTGTTAATTCCAAACACTGCTAAAATTTCCCAGATATTTGTCAGTTTGCCCGGGTCTATTTTGGACACACATGTTAGAAGAGATTAATTTTCTATTGTCATATGGCCATTAGTCATCAAAAAAACTCGATAATGTATAAATGTGTATTGTTTGAAGTCACTTCAGAAAAATTTCCAGCTGTGTCTACCATTAATACTATTCAAACACTTCTTTTACCTGTTTGGCCTTGTTTGATATTTTGAATTATAAGGAGTTAGAGGCCGTTGAGGGCAGGATAAGAGGGGACGACAGAGGATGAGATGGTTGGATGGCATCACTGACTCAATGGACGTGGGTTTGGGTGGACTCCTGGAGTTGGTGATGGACAGGGACGCCTGGCGTGCTGTGATTCATGGGGTCGCAAAGAGTTGGACATGATTGAGCAACTGAACTGAGAGGCTGTTCTACTTAATGCCGTTCTCTATCCAAATCTAGCTATAAAGCTTCAGGATAAAATTTGTACACCCTTGAGATTAGCGTATCACTCACCAATATAGTTGGGCAGAAGAAGCATCACACAAAAGGGATTAGGAATTAGATTAGGAATGTAGTTCCAGTTTATCTATTGATTCAGAGGAAAACTTGGTAACTTTTATGTAATAAGAAAATTATGACTAAAATATCATTATCAACTAGTATCTTTTTATATAGGTCAGGATTTTAGATGTCATTGTATGGTTGTGTGCATGTATGTGTGTGTGTGTACACATGCATGTGCACACACAGTATTTCATTCAGATGTTCAAATAAATTTTTTAAAAAAGGAATGACTGCTCAAGTTACTAGCATTCAAAAATCGATGTAGAAAATGCAGAGACGATGGAGCATACTGAATGAAAGAAATAAGAAAACCTATCAGGGATTTGGCCTCTGCCAAAGGGAGTTGATTTGATACTTAGACTGCCATTATTTCAGCTTGTGACCTATACATTTTGGAATCAGTTTTGAATCATCTTGGATACTGACATTCTGTTTTCTTTACTGGTTCTATTGATCCTTGTACTTAAGAAATAGGTATTTCTCAAAGACTAACTCTCGACTCAATTTGCCATTCTCTTTATAGCCTCCTTCTAGGATCACATTTAATATTTTCACAGAGAAGAAGAGGGCTGTCAAGTCAATACTTCTGCATTTTTAAGCTATTGTTCCTCATTACAAAACATTAAAATCTTACTCAGATTTCCTGATTCCACATATCTCAAAATCCCAAACTCCCAAACCAAATAGTTAATGTTTCCCTCAGAAAGTCCTTCCTCAAGGTTTTGTGCCTTTAAAAGCAACAATGTTATTTTTGCATTGAAATTCCTCTTCCACAGTTGTAGCCTTTTTCTTACATACCTTATTGGCCCCTAAGAAGCTAAATATGTTTCTTCAATTTCCCAAAGTGATCATGTGTGTAGTACTGAAGATTTCAGGGGAAAGCTATAGTAAGGGATTAACTCTGCCACAAAAGTCATGCTAAATTGAAAATTAAGCTTCTCAATTATTTAAAAATTTTTTAACTGTCCCCAAATGAGACATTGTCCCTGGTCTCTCATTCTATCTGCTCTACATATACATACAACCTTGAAGTGTCGTGTTTCCTTCCTAATACCTTCCAGAATTTCCTTCCTCACCTACCTTCCTCAGAAATGTAATTTCATTTTACCTATGGAGAAGAATTCTGATTTTCATAGCTTGATTCCCAAACTTGTGTATGTAAAGCGAACTAGATGCATGGAAGAACAAAATGCATTTCTTTTTCATAGGATTTATTCTCTTTAGGAAAAATTCATTTTTTCTAGGAATAATTTTTTGTGGTGCCAGCCACACTTATTCTGCTTCTTCCCTATGCAGTTCCCATATTCCATTTTGATTTAGAAATTGAAGTTAACTTTTTGTCAGTCTTCTTTCCTATGAAGCAAACACTATCTGGACTGTCATTTCTTAAAAAAAATAGTCTCCATTTTTAAAGATTGTGTTTGATAGTAAATGAAACTATATATGTATTTCTGTTTCCTCTTCCATAACAGACCTCGGGTGCTAGGAAAAGGTTTTTACACTTTGAACACGGTGATAATAATACTGTTGATGAGTTTATTGTGAGATTATCTAGTACCATACCTGGCACTCAGCACTAAGTGATTAAAAGTCACATTGTCATTTTTTCTTTGGAACCCCAGTGTTGATTAAATGACTTTAGGATACTCCATTAATCATGCCACTAAACTTTCTTTCTTTTTCTCTTTCTCTACATTAAATTGTGAAATTCTTGAGGGCAAGAACTGTGTCTTGGTGCTGAAAGATATGTACATATGTCTCACAGAACAAAGTGGATTTGGGTAAAGAAGAGAGAAATGCTTTTTTAACTACATGGATTTCTGAAAATATGACTTTAAAAGTTCCTTGCAGTATGTGATGAGATTGTTCTGGAGAGCTGTGTGGCTTAAACTCTCAGGAAGTAGTAATAATTTTTATGGGTTTCTAAGATGAATGTGAGTCCAAAGTGAGAAAGAATCATATCTGACTAAAGTTGTTTATTGCAGCCTGTCCTTTGAAATATATTCATTAATACTGTGATTCAGCTTTTTCATTTTCTTTACTTTTCTTTGTCCTTGTCTTTTGATTAGCTGCTTTCAAATGCCCATTTATGTTTGAAGATTATTACACAGGCACACATTCACACACACTCACACATATGTGTGCTCTATTAACAAGAGAAAAGGAAATTAGTTGGGTTTATTCATGCTTTGATGTTTTACATTTTTTTCTTTGATTTTAAAAATATGGAATACTTTTAAAGTCAAAAGTTTCCTGGATAGAAGGTGGAAATGAGTGAAAAGAAAAACCAAAAGTTTTGTACAGGATAATATTCAAAGCAGCTTGCCTATGTTCTTTGAGTTTGAAGGTGGTGATTAGGTTTTCAGATTTAGAAGTGTGAGACAACCTAATTAAACACCTTTTTGCTGAAAAGCAGCTCAATAAATTCAGATTGCTTTGGGAAGCTCTCAAAGCTTTTATCAGAAAACTAATACTGCAAAAGTCTTCTAAATTAATAGCTTTTGAAAAATTATTTCCCAGGCTGGAAATATATTATAAAGATATTTAAATAAATATGCTTGCTAGGGTATCCTTACATTGACTAGATGCAAAAATATGTCTTAAAAAGTATGAAATATGCAGTTAGTAAAAGTGTAAGTATATATTTCCTAGTAGTAGTTAAGGTGAATTAACTTAAAAGGTAACTTTTTGACCCCTTAGCTCTCTGATATTTGTTTACAAATCTTTAGTAATGAAAAGGGGTCATATGGAGATCAGGATGAAGAAAGAAAAACAAATCTCTATAGATACTAGATTTATTTGAGTTGTACATAAAACCTTGATCTTCTTTATAAGCATATGTTTATTATTGCCCTCATTAGCAGTATACTTACTAAATGTGAATCATTTACCTGTAAATATAATGGAACAGATTTTGTAATTTTGTGCTATCATTCAATGGCATACCTTCCTTTCTAACAAAAATCCTTTTGGGTTGCCTTATTCAGTGCCCAGACAGAAGAGTCTTTATCTAATTTGTTTTGTCATTCCTTTGTGAGAGGAAAAGCCTCTAAAATCCTTTCCAATCTTTAATAACATAAGATTTTATGGCTTGATTTTTTCATCATAATGCCAAGAGGACATGGTGATGGGTTTAGGATATTGGAAGATTCCCTTATTCAATTGAAAATAGTCCAGGGTACTAGAAGAGAATATTTAATAAGATGATATTACAATTTGAAGAGAGCAGGAGATTTCAGTTAGATAATGAGTAATAGTGGTGTAAACAGATCCACACACTATTGGGTTGATTAAATTTACCTTTCTGGGAATTGAATATATGGTGGTCTTTTATATTACAAATGAGATTTGAGGAAAGTTAATGAAGCTAAATCCTCATTAGGTGGCCATGCTTTTCTGCCTGTTTGATTGATAGCAAAGGATTGCTATTGTCTTTTAGTAATTAATCTCCTTTGTGTGATAGAACACATTTTTTATTTAAAACAATTTATTCAAAGTTAATACAATTATGGATATGAAGCAATTAAACATTGACTCACATTCAGGATAAAGAAAAACTGATCAATAAGCTGAATTCTCCATGCATAGAACAAGAGCAGTACTATATTACTGTGGAGCTAATTCTGTGAATAGGAATAGGAATATTATTTTGGCTTCTAAGGTTGTTACTTTTAAAGTTATAAAATTTTGCTTCTCTGACTTTGTCATTTAATAAATAGTCCAAAAAGGTGATTTCCTGTACTTGGACACTATACTACTTGATTTCATATTCTGTAACAGAATTTTTTTTTCAAGATAAGTCAGGTTTAGCTAATAATAAATAATAAATTCATTTTAAATTGCTTATCTTTGAAAGGTATCTGTGATAAAATTTATGGCTCCCATCATTCCATTTATTTACTGTAAATTTTTAATTCATAACTTAAAAATAATTTAAATTGTAAAGAAAAATAACATCTGAATTTCTTACAGCCATTTAAAAACATTCTATAGAAAAGGGAGGAACAGGGATGGAATTTTAATTTTTTTAATTTTTATTTATTTTTATTATAATTTTTTATTTTTTACTGGGGTATAGCCAATTAAAACAATGTTGTGACCGTTACAGGTGAACAGTGAAGGGACTCAGCCATAAGTATACATGTATCCATTCTCCCCCAAATCCCCCTCTCTTCCAGGTTGAGGAATGGCATTTTTTTTTTCCAGATTAGTAGTAAATGATTCTGATATGGTAAAAAATAAAGACTAGTAAATTGGGTATTTTGCCAATTTGATTGACTGATTTACACATCATAGTGATTTTCCAAATCTTTAGAGGAAAAATTATACATGTGGAGGAGGAGCACACAACATGCAATTTAATCTACCACACAGTGTGATCCATTCATCCCTAATGTATTAGCAAAGGCAGAAAATAAAAGGAGTTTTTTCGTAGCAACATTCTCAAAACACAAAATTTTCCTGCTAATATCATATTTATTTTTTTTCCTCTTCTGAGCCAACAACACACCCACCAAATTGGCAGCCTGTGAGTTAATTAAACTCAGAGGTAGATTATTTAAAAGTAAAAAAAAATTAAGATAACATAGCAGGAATGATAAATAGTTTACAAGCAGTTAGAGAGTAGCCTGCTGTAAAGGAAACCAATCTCCTTTGATAGAAGAAGAATCAAAGGGAGAGTAGTTGGAGAAGGAGAGCTGAAGTTGGCAAATCATTATTGTAAAATTAGAAAGATAGTGGGTGCTGAAGCAGCTGTAATCTTACAGGATCTTGGGTGTACTGCAGTTTATTTAGACTATTGTGATATATAACTGTTTGATTATACTTCAATAAAATGAAGAATCTCCTTGTTCCTGTTCTTAATTTCTAAAAGCTTTTGTTGACAAGACTATCTTTGATTGCTATGTTTGTTTAGCAAAAATCTTATCTAATGCCTAAACAATTCTGTGAAAGGGTACTGTTATCTGTTTTACACATGAAGAAACAGAAGTGCAGAGAAATTAAATAACCTGGCCCATATTTTCAAAGTCAATACTTTTTTTTATGGTTTCCTGAATTCTTCTTGAACAAGCCCTGCACAAAATATTTTTTAATGTTTTTGACCATTTGGCATATTTTATTTTTATTTTTTTAATTTAATTTAATTTTTAATTTATTTATTTTAATTGGAGGCTAATTACTTTACAGTATTGTGGTTTTTAAACTAACCTCAAAATTAAGTTCAGAATAGCTGAATACTTTCTGTAATATCTTTGGTTACTATGTAATATTATGAAGATACTGCATTTACTGTTACTTTTAATTTATGTGCGGTAGCTACCCTCTCTAGTTATTTGTTCAAAGAGCAGCTTAGGACAATGGCAGGTAATGGATTTCTGTCTGTCTGTGAGTTGATTTAGAGGGTTAATAATTCAGGCTGTTTTAAAACTCTTTAATTATGACAAGGGAAATACAGTTATAAACACTTTAGTGGTTATAATTGCCGAAAGATGTTGTATCTGAAAGGAAATGATCCTTTACTAATAGGATAAACCTTTTAAGTTTTCAGTATAGGATATCACAATAAATTTGGTAGATTTTTCAGTCCACCCTTCTTGATAGGGCTCCCCTAATGGCTCAGCTGGTAAAGAATCCGCCTGCAATGCAGGACTCCTGTGTTTGATCCTTGGGTTGGGAAGATCCTCTGGAGAAGGGAACGGCTACCCACTCCAGTATTCTGGCCTGGCGAGTTCCACGGACTGTATAGTCCATGGGGCCGCACAGAGTTGGACACATGACTGAGCGACTTTCAGTTCTTGATAATCTTTTTTTTTTCCCCACTTAGTATCAGTTTATTGCTAAATATGTAAACTTATAGGAATGCATATGTAAAACTAAAGATAAATTATAAACATATATTCTTTGACCAGGCATATTTATTTCTATTCCTGCTTCTAGTTATGGTCTTTGAAGAGAGTTGAAGCCTTTAGATTCATCTTCTGTTTTTTCTTAAAAACAAACAACAAACAAAAAGGTCAAAATAAAGTGTCAAGAAATAATTTCAAAGGTACTTCTTACTTATTATACTGCATCTTTTAAAAAATTATGTCAATTCGCATCATGTTCAATTAAATAGTATTTTTGTTATTTTCATAGACTAGTAAAACTTAAGTGAACTTTGGTGCATTCCTAGATTTGCAGGAAGGCGGAGCCTCAGACAAAGCATCAGACAATGAAAAGTGGTCTTTCCACATCTTTTTCCTTCTTTTTTAAGTGGTTATGTACTTCACCAGTTCTTTTATATTACCTGCTTCCTACAAAATTTGATCCCTTTTTTAGAAGGGATCAAATCAAAAAATGGGCCAAAGAACTAAACAGACATTTTTCCAAAGAAGACATATAGATGGCTAACAAACACATGTAAAGATGCTCAATGTCACTCATTATCAGAGAAATGCAAATCAAAATCACAATGAGGTACCATCTCATACCGGCCAGAATGGCTGCTAGCAAAAAGTCTACAAACAATAAATGCTGGAGAGGGTGCAGAGAAAAGGGAACCCTCTTAAACTGTTAGTGGGAATGCAAACTAGTACAGCCACTATGGAGAACAGTGTGGAGATTCCTTAAAAACCTGCAAATAGAACTGCCATTTGACCCAGCAATCCCACTGCTGGGCATACACACTGCTGCTGCTGCTTCTAAGTCACTTCAGTCGTGTTCGACTCTGTGCGACCCCATAGATGGCAGCCTACCAGGCTCTGCCATCCCTGGGATTCTCCAGGCAAGAACACTGGAGTGGGTTGCCATTTCCTTCTCCAATGCATGAAAGTGAAAAGTGAAAGGGAAGTTGCTCAGTCGTGTCCGACTCTTAGCGACCCCATGGACTGCAGCCTACCAGGCTCCTCCATCCATGGGATTTTCCAGGCAAGAGTACTGGAGTGGGTTGCTAGACACTGAGGAAACCAGAATTGAAAGAGACACATGTACTCAAATTGCAGCACTGTTTACAATATCTAGGACATGGAAGCAACCTAGATGTCCATCTGCAGACGAATGGATAAGAAAGCTGTGGTACATATACATAATGGAATATTACTCAGCTATTAAAAGAATGCAATTGAATCGTTCTAATGAGATGGATGAAACTGGAGCCTATTATGCAGAGTGAAATGTCAGAAAGAAGACACTGATATGGTATATTAATGCATATATATGGAATTTAGAAAGATACTAATGATGACCCTATATGTGAATCAGCAAAAGAGACACAGAGATAAAGAACAGAATTTTGGACTCTGTGGGAGAAGGTGAGTGTGGAATGATTTGAAAGAATAGCATTGAAACATGTATATTATCACATGTGAAATAGATTGCCAGTCCAGGTTCGATGCATAAGACAGGGCACTCAGGGCTGGTGCAGTGGGATGACCCTGAGGGATGGGATGGGGAGGGAGGTGGGAGTGGGTTCAGGATGAGGGACACATGTACACCCATGACTGATTCATGTCACTGTATGCTATTCTTTCAAATCATTCCACCCTGTGTACACCCGTGGCTGATTCGTGTCGATGTATGGCAAAAGTTACTACAATATTGCGAAGTAATTAGCCAATTAAAATAAATAATTAAACAAAAAAGAATCACAGGGAGGTCTTGGTAAAACACAGAATGATAGAGCTTCTGATTCAACGGGTCTCAGATGAGATCTAACAATATGGGTATCTAACCTATTCCCAGGTGATTTTGCCCCTGCTGATCTAGGAATACTTTGAAAGGGGTGCAAAATGCATGCTCAGGAAATAACTGAGGAAAAAATAAAGATGACATCAGTTATATGATAGTGAAAGTTTGAAGTTAGGAAGATGGACGAGTGAACGTTTTTATAGAAGTGATACTCAATCAGATATGGTGTGTTGAGAAGTGGGAAGGGTCTGAGATTTTTCTCTTCATGCATGCTAACAAGCTAGCCAACTGCCATTTCATAGGTTCAGGAGACTCCCTGAGTCAGACAGAATGGACTTGGTAACTCCCAGCATGGAAGGCCACAGGTAACTCCTTACTGTCTAGTCTAGGCAGGCCATTTCTGAGCAGCCCAGGTAGATAGTGCCTATGCTGTGAGCTTGTGTCACAGCTGAGGAGCCCTGAGTTTGGAAAATGCCCCTCTTTTAAAGGGAGTCTCCCCAAGTTTTGCCCCATAGGATTATTTTTATTTACCTGAGGAACAGATAAATCTGTCTTCTGCCCTGCAGGGAGACACTATGTCTTCCAGTGCCGTTTGGTACACAAACATTCTTGAGAATATAATTCAGAGCAGAATCTAACCCCCTCTGTTCACAGGATGTACATAAACATGAGAGAATTGTCTCCCAAATGGTGCTTGGAGATAGAATTAAGTCATAGGGAACAGTGATGGCATATTTAAGATCGTTTAAAAATCAAAATGAAGTAGCTGTGGTTTAGGCAGCCAAAATAGACCCAGTGGCCATTAGGGATATATGTCTTGGGGTTCTGAATCAGCATTTGTATTCAACATTTGAAGAGTAAGGCAACTGATTGTAAATTGGTTTTAGAATCTCAGAGTGGAACTAGAATTACATGGATTAGTTTGGATCCATATCACATTCATAGCCAAATTCTACTAAGTTTTAAGGATCATGTGGTGATGAATTGATCCAGCAAGTTTTAAGAATTAGATAGTGATGTATTGATCTAGGAATATGCTTGTCTTGTGGGAGTGAGTTTTGTGACCTCCTGAAGTATCATGATAATGAATGATAATAATGTAGTGAACCTAGTTATAAATCTTGATGCAACTGAGATAAAATCTTGACAGTACTTAAAAGTGATTATTTATACATTTCCACACACAGTAGTTGAGTATCTGTTCTCTGCTACACGTGGCATGAAATGTTGGGTGTGTACAGACATGAAAGAGATGTGTCCTGTGCCTAGTGAACTTATAGTTAGTGGTTTATTGAAAGTCTGAGAGAGAGGGGGGGGGGAGAGAGAGAAAGAGAGAGAAGAAGGAAAAAGGGAATTAGGGAAAAGGAGGGAGAGACAACAAAGATATGGAGAGAGTTAAGTATGTGATGGGAGTCAGGATAGTGTAAGGCTAGGGAACTAGTGGGTTATTTTTGTTTGTCTATCAACTTGTGCTAGTTTCAAACAGTGTTTTTCAAAGTGATTAAATTCATATGTCTAGTATAGCTAAAATATTATCCTTTAGAGCAGGGGTTCCCAACCTCCAGGATCTAATGCCTGATGATTTAAGATGATTTAAGCTGGAGGTAATGTAATAATAATAGAAATAAACTGCACAATAAATGTAATGTGATTGAATCATCCTGAACTCCCCCCCCACCCCACACACACCCCCCTCTCTCTCTCTCTCTCACAATTTGTGAAAAATTGTCTTCCACGAAACCGGTCCCTGGTGCCTAGAAGGTTGGGGACTTCTATTCTAGAGGAGCCTTTTCAAGGTTTAGTCTATGGAAAAGGTGTTCTCTATGAAACAATGTAGATTTCTGGGAATGATACCCGAATCAGAATCTTCAGATGGTTGTGGAGTTGAGTGGGTTTGTATGTGGTCTAGGTGATTTGAACAGGTTCATCTGGTGATTTTTTTCAGGTATCAAAGTGTATCAAAGAGGTATGTATCAGGTGTGTATCAGCTCTTTCAGGTATCAAAGAGTTGATGTAGAAATTACTTTCTGTTCAACAGCTTTTTATTTTGGTGTTTGTGCTGCAGAGCCAAAAAAAAAAAAAGTGATAATTGCCAGTTGTGTATTATTTACATTCACTATTGCTAAAAGGAGTTTTGCTAGTCTTACCAGATGACACCTCTTTTACCCTGGCTTATATATTCCAAGAGTCTGCCAATTTATTTGGAGCTAATTGCATCTTGGAATATTAGACTTGAAGCTTTGTAGTTAATTTCAAAAGCATTTCCTGAATATGTTAGATCCTGGCTGAAATCTATACAACAAGATCCAGAAGCCATGTTCCAAAAGATTTAATTTTCACTGGGCCACAGATAAAAGAATAAATAATGACTGGCTTGATTTCAGCAGCTTTTATTTATGTTTTGCATATATGATACTCCCTTAAATCTTACACTAGAAAGAAAAAATAGAGTTCATATACTGATCTGCTCTTGTTTCTAATTTCATTTATTGTAAGATAAAATGAAATAAAACTGAAGAACTCATTTTACTGACTACTCTGTCAAACTGCTATATTCCCTAAATTGTGTTTGCTTTTGGTACACCCTATAGTTCCACAGATAAGAGCTTTTTTACAGATCAAAATACAGTGAAAACTTAGGGACCATTAAGATGTTTTCATTCATTTCACTCTCATATGTACATATTGAAGTGGTTATAAGTGATTACAGTGCTAACATACTCTGTCCTATGTAGTTGTGTTTGTAAGATTCAAATGGAAGTAAAACTGTATTGAGGTTATAATATGGTAGATATTGAAATATGAATAGAAAATATATAAAGTAGATATTGTTGTGAAATGCTGAAAAAATGTTAAGTCCATTTCCTGTGGTTCCATAGTTAGTGAATAGCAGCACCAGAATTGGAAACTGGATCTGTTTGATTCAAAAGTGCATGCTTATTTTAACAATTTTTAATTGTTTAATTATTTAGCTGATTTTAACACTAGGTCTTCCCTGGTGGCTCACACCGTAAAGAATCTGCCTGCAATGCAGGAGACCTGGGTTTGATCCTTGGGTCAGGAAGGTCCCCTGGAGAAGGAAATAGCTACCCAGTAGCCATTGTCCGGTATTCTTGCCTGGAGAATTCCATGGGTAGAGGAGCCTGGTGGACTACAGTCCATGGGGTCGCAAAGAGTCAAACACGACTGAGCAACTAACACTGTCACTGTCCAGAGTTATCAGTGGCACCTGTACACTTTTCTTCAGAACACAGAAGTCTGTTCTTTTACTTGTGTGCTGTTTTCAGTAGATGTTGTTAGATCATTCAAATAACTATCCTGATTCTTTAGGTATCTTAAGAACATTTGATGAAAATAGGGAAAACTTGTCAACAGAGGCATAATACAATACTTTGCTCATTCTTATAGGTTGTTGACTATTTGACCATTGATTATATTACACTTAGATTTTTTACCAAAGTGTCTATTGTAGAGAACTAGTATTTCCTTATTAGAAAGAAAAATCTTGACATACACTAACCAAAGAAATTGTTTTGAATTAGTTATTTCTTTGAAATAACTATTTAGCTATTTCAGTTCTTGATATTATTAACATTGAGTATCAAAATTATTGGATTCTAACAGAAATACCGTATGATCCCTGAAGATTTCCTTTCAAGGTTATCAAAGGAAAATTTTTTGTCATGAAATGTTTCATAGAACTTTATCTTTCATATGCAATTAGCATACAGTCTAGGAAGTAAATTTTTTACAGGTTTGGGAAATATTCCCAAGAAAAAATATCTTTAGATATTTTTAAGGAGAATGATAGAATTGTTTCTTCTTACACTGTATAATTATACTGCTTTGATTAAACTTGCACATCACTTGATAGAATGCAATGCTAGTGGAAAAGATAAAGATATGACAAAAAGGTGAAGGTTGGGAATGAATAGACCTTCAAGGGAGCTGATCTTTCTCTGATCTGAGAAAACCTCTCCCATTATCTGCTTCTTTCTTTCTTTTCTTTTTTTCCTTGCAGATCACTGCATATCAAAAGCTTTTCCCCTGATTAGCAACATTCTCTCTGGATTTGAGGGCAAGACCAAAGTAAAAGATAGTATCCAAAGTGACATATGACATTTTGTGCTGTTTTTCTTGTAGTCTTGAGCAAATTCTAAAAAGTACTGGGGATATTTCCATTAACCTTAAATAGTTTTCTGCCTGTTTTTTTTTTTTTTTTAATTTTGTTTCTACTATGTCTTCGTAGATTCTATGAATGCCAAGTGATATTAACACTTTGATAGGTTTAGTGGGAACTAAAGATTGGTCTTGTGGAACAAGAATAAGCTTTGGAGTTGGAAGGCTTAGGTTCAAGTCCATTTTGTTAAACTTGTTCTTAAAATATATCTTTAAAGTGACTTTTTATTTTACATGCTCAAACCAATAGGTAGGTAGGGATGTATATATTATTACTATTTTAATGACATTATATATATACTTATCATTCCATACCCAAAGGACTTTTAAATCCATATGTGCTATTTCACTTATAATAAAGCCATTTAATGAAATTTTCTGGCTTATCTTAATATGACAGAATCTTCAGTTTTTTTCTTGTAGGTGTTTATGCTGATCTGGGTTTTTTGTTTCTACCTGGTGCTTCATCTGGTTTTAGTGTTTGCTACTGTACTAAACTGTATTGCAGATTAAATGAGAAGTGATACATTTTCTTTTTCTGAAGTAAGTTATTGTTCAGTTCAGTTCGGTTGCTCAGTCATGTCTGACTTTGGGACCCAGTGGACTGCAGTACGCCAGGCTTCTCTGTCCATCACCAGCTCCCAGAGCTTACTCAAACTCATGTCCATTGAATCAGCGATGCCATCCAATCATCTCATCCTCTGTTGTCCCCTTCTCCTCTCACCCTCAATATTTCCCAGCATCAGGGTCTTTTCCAGTGAGTCAGTTCTTCCCATCAGGTGCCCAGAGTATTGGAGTTTCAGCTTCAGCATCAGTCCTTCCAATGAATATTCAGGACTGATTTCCTTTAGGATGGACTGGTTGGATCTCCTTGCAGTCCAAGGGACTCTCAAGAGTCTTCTCCAACACCACAGTTCAAAAGCATCAATTCTTTGGCGCTCAGCTTTCTTCACCGTCCAACTCTCACATCCATACATGGAAAAACCAAAGCTTTGAGTAGATGGACCTTTGTTGGCAAATAATGGCTCTGCTTTTTAATATGCTATCTAAGTTGATCATAGGTTTTCTTCCAAGGAGCAAGCGGCTTTTAATTTCATGGCTGCAGTCACCATCTGCAGTGATTTTGGAGCCCCCAAAAATAAAGTCTGTCACTGTTTCCATTGTTTCCCCATCTATTTGCCATGAAGTGATGGGACCAGATGCCATGATCTTAGCTTTCTGAATGTTGAGTTTTAAGCCAATGTTTTCACTCTCTTCTTTCACTTTGATCAAGAGGCTCTTTAGTTCTTCACTTTCTGCCATAAGGGTGGTGTCATCTGCGTATCTGAGGTTATTGATATTTCTCCCAGCAATCTTGATTCCAGTTTAATTCCAGCTCGATTCCAGCATTTCTCATGATGTACTCTGTATATAAGTTAAATAAGCAGGATGACATTATACAGCCTTGAATTACTCCTTTCCCAGTCTGTTGTTCCATGTCCAGTTCTAACTGTTGCTTCTTGACCTGAATACAGATTTCTCAGGAGGCAGGTCATGTGGTCTGATATTCCCATCTCTTGCAGAATATTCCACTGTTTATTGTGATCCACACAAAGGCCTTGGCATAGTCACTAAAGTAGAAGTAGATGTATTTCTGTAACTCTCGCTTTTTTGATGATCCAATGGATGTTGGCAATTTGATCTTGGATTGAACAAGTTATTGTTACAGGATCTATTTATATAGCCAACTATGGAAAAGGGATCTCCTACTGAGGAAACATTCACATTTTATTAGGTAGGAATTTTATCAGTCTTAACACAATTTCCCCATGGCATTTAATGGTAGGTCATTGGCTTTAAAATATAAAATGTCACTTTGCCAGAATAAAAGTTAACTAGGGACTTGCAATGTCCAGAAGACATGTCTGTTTTCTGTGAGTCATGACTAGCTGTTTTTTTGCCACAAGAAAGGGCACCATCAGCAACTATTTGTTTCGATTCCCAAGATAGGCTAAGTAGCTAAAGTTCTGTATTTTGCTTTCTCATGAAAAATGCTAGGTAAAAAAACTATTTTACTGATTTCTTTGTGAAAAAGATAATAGTAGTGCATTTTTATAATATGTATCTCTTGATTTCCAAGCTGAGTATATAAAATTCAGCATATTTTCAGCTCCCAACTAACATTTTAAAATGCACTTTTGCTTCTCCAAAAATACAGATCTTTAGGCTTCTAAAACTATTTCAGAATCTTGCAATAAATGGCATTTACTTCATAAAATTAGTATATATATATATATATATATATATATATATATATATATATAAAATTCTCAAATACATATATGTGTATAAGAAAGATGATTTGGACTCTCTGCCCTCTAAGAGAATCGTCTTATAGTTTGTGACCATTGTTCCTCCCTGTTTAGTTTATTCCTAGAAATAATTAGCTGATGATTACTATCACAATGGCTTATTAAATGTGGATTAAGTTCACATTATGAACCATGTGATTCTGAGTCAGATCAGAGTACAGACCAGCATGGTTGACTGAGACCGGGCACCTTGTAAACCATGTGTGGCCCTGTGGATGAATGTCCCCTACTGTGTTTTGTTGGATTGGCAGCCTCCTTCTGTGTGTCTTGCAATGAAAAATCTTAATATCCTTCTTCAAGAAATGTTAGAGTTCTAATATTTCTTAACTTAAAAATTATGTAACTTATTTATATTCTATCCAGTAGTTTGTTTAAATTCACAAAATGCTCAAGTTTATTATTTGCTCCATTTGTATGAGTAATTTAGTTCTTAAATGGATTGTTAAAAATGGGGGAAGACATACATTCTGAATTTTCTAAAGTATATGCATTTTTTCCCCTCATTCTGTCTTTTTTCTATCTTTCCTAGTAAAGTTTTCTTATAAAGAAATTGCTTCCAATTCCATTTCTTTTACCATTTTATTCATTTTTTTAGCAACATTTTTATACTGTATGTGAGTTTCTAAATGTATTGTGATGCAGTGTGACTGAAATGAATACACTTTTCCCATGATTTTGCTCTGTTCAGGATTTTGGCTTTGTTAGGTAAAAAGAACCTTTTTTGGGTTACTCTCCCTGGTACAATTTCTAGCATTTATTAGATTCTCTTAAGTTACATCGCTGCCTAGTAGTTGATAAACCGGAACCATTGTTATTTGAGCATACTGGGGAATTTTTCCTTTAAAGTGATTCAGTGGGCTTTCCTGATAGCTCAGTTGGTAAAAAATCCACCTGCAATGCAAGAGAACCTGGTTGGATTCCTGGGTCAGGAAGATCCGCTGGAGAAGGAATAGGCTTCCCACTCCAGTGTTCTTGGGCTTCCCTTGTGGCTCAGCTGGTAAAGAATCTACCTGCAATGCAGGAGACATGGGTTCGATTGCTGGTTTGGGAGGATACCCTAGAGGAGGGAAAGGCTATCCGCTCCAGTATTGTGGCCTGGAGAATTCCATGGACTATAGGTATAGTTCATGAGGTCTCAAAGAGTTGGACATGACTGAGCAACTTTCACTTTCTCTTTTCAAGATTCTTGAGATTTCCCACTAGGCAATATTTTGTAGTCATTGCTAATAGCTACATAATAGTTTAGAAAAATGAATAGGTTACAGTGTAAATGGGCTTCCCTGGTAGCTCAGCTGGTAAATAATCCTCCTGCAATGCAGGAGACACCAGTTTGATTCCTGGTTCAGGAAGATCTGCTGGAGAAGGGATAGGTTACCCACTCCCGTATTCTTGGGCTTGTCTGGTGGCTCAGATGGTAAAGAATCAGCCTGCAATGTGGGAGACCTGAGTTCAATCCCTGGTTTGGGAAGATCCCTTGGAGAAGGGAACAGCTATACACTCCAGTATTCAGGCCTGGAAAATTCCATGGATAATATAGTCCATGGTGTCACAAAGAGTCAGACATTTTTTAGTGACTTTCACTTTCACTCTCACAGTATTATATAAAAGGGAATAAAGTCAGTACAGTCATACCGGCACACTGGTAAAGAATCTGCCTGCCAGTGCAGGAGATGTAAGAGATGTGGATTTGATCCCTGGGTCTGAAAGATCCCCTGGAGTAGGAAACAGCAGCCCTCTCCAGTATTCTTGCCTGGAATATTCCATGGACAGAGGAGCCTGGTGGGCTACAGTTCATGGGGTTGCAAAGAATCAGACACAGTTGAGCCCACTCACACACACATACACACAAGTCAATATACTAATATAAAATTTGTCTAAGAGAATGTTTCCATTCCTAGTATGGGCTAGACTTCCACAACAAGAGCACACACTGAAGTGTACAGTTTATACTGAAAGATCAAAAACATGAACCAGCAAACCACTATGAGATTTACACTTTTCTAAAACCTAACCTAATCATTTCTATCTCTAAATAAATTAGTTTAATACATATATTTACTGTTAAACTTGTCCTATTTTGCCTGTCTCCTAGCTGTCTGGGGTTACAGAGGAGGTGACGTAGAGTACAAATGTAATCATAATTATCCTTCACAGTTAGATAGCTGATGTATATATTTGCTTACTGTCTGCCAGGCACTGTTCTAAGCAGTTTATGTATAGTATAGTGTAGTATTTAATTCTTTCAGCAATCAATGAGGTAGATTTTGACATTATTCCCATTAGAAGATAGGAGGAGAAACTTCACTTTCCCCAAGTCTGCACAGCTAGTGTGCAGCAGGGTTAGTATTTAGAACCAAGCAGTCTAGTTTTGAATCTATTCTTAATCACTAAGTGTTACTGTCTTTTGTGAAAACTTAGTCCAATGGAGAACATGACAGCATCAGTGGGAAATACAAAGAGAAAATATAAAAACTATTAGAGAGGGAAAAAAATTACCTGCAAAATATCATTAGCAGGCTGACAATAGGTATTTCTTCTCCAGCTAAACCTAATGAAATAAACTTTTAAAAGTGCTAAAGGTAAATAAGTCAGGCTAGAATTCTCTAATGCTTTGGAGTATAAGAATGAAGGGGAAATAAAGCCATTTTCGAGTGTGTGGATTGATAGTTTGCTCCTCACAGGTATCTGAATAAACTCTTAAGAATGTATTTTATCAAGGAGAAAATTATTACAATTTTGTCTTTTTTGGTTAACAGAAAAAGCCAAAAATGCTATTAAGAAGGTGCCTGTACAAAATTTAGCCCATATTTATTGATTTCCTAATGTCATTTCTTTCCTCTTATATTATAAATATATGTTATAAAGGTATTCGTTAAAAGCAAGATTTCACCAAGATTAATATGCCTTAGTGATCAAAACTTTTCTCTTAAATAATTGTTAGTCATTGGTAGATAGCACCACACTACTGCAGAAGCAGAGGTAGTAAACTTCATGGTATTCAACAGTACTATGCTATTTGCATTACTAAAGAGTAAATACATATATATCAACTTTAGTAAATTAGGTTATTAAATCATTTAGAATTTATGAATCACAAATAAGGAACGTCTTTTTTATGTCTTAATAATTGATTTGAAAACCCAAACATTATATAAAAATTATATAATCATGTGGTCATTTGAATTCTAAGAATCTTGTTTCATTTGCAGCGCCTAGCTTTGGAAGCGGAGAAAGTTCAAGCAGCCCACCAGTGGAGAGAGGATTTCGCAGTAAGCACCCTTTTTAATTACTTGAATTAATAAGTGCATTAATGTCTTGTGTTTGGATAACGAAATGGTTACATTTAAATATATTTTTAGTGATGGACTTTAGGACGAAAAAACAGTTCACTATACTTCATTTAAAAAAATACCTTCAAATATTCTCCCATATTCCAAGGTATTTATCAAATTAATAACAGAAAAATAACATTAATCTGTAGTATTTGAATAATCTTTCTATGTATTATGAAAATATAGTAGTTTAAAAACAAGTGGCATCTTCTAAGAAGTGACATGCATAATGTAATCACTTTGGTGGGCAATACAATTGAAGTTAGAATAAATGTATTAAGATTTCTTTAATTTGTTCCACATTAGCTAGACATTATCGTATGTCTGCTCTGGCTTGCTTTTACAAATATCAGATGATACTAACTTTTGTCTGAGTTTTTTTTTGATAAACTAGTTTTGTGCTTCAAGCGTCATTGGGGTGACTTATACAAATCTCAGAAATTCTTGTGATGAATTCCCTTCCTTTTTTGCCTCCCTCCCACCCACCCTTCCTCCTTCCCTCTTTCCTTCCTTCCTTCTCTCCCTGTCTTCTTCCCTCCCTTTTGTCTTCCCTTCCTTCCTCCCACCTCTAGCTATGTCTTATCTTCTTACATCCTTGAAGAAGTCTGACCTTAATAGTTAAAAGACTTCTGTTTCATATTTGAGTTGTTTCATTTATAGTGAATATTGCTGTAGTTTCTGATTAAAGAACAATTCCAGACAACTCATTTGGGGAATGTTAACTGTGTCCTCCCCACATGTAAAGTGTCTGACTCTAATATGACTACAGTAAGAATGACAGCTTGAATATACTGTTCAATTGTCTTTAAATGTTTTGAAAAACAAAAATCTCAAATTTCAAGGTAAGAAAGTTGTGCTTCAGTACACCACTAAACTTGTTTAGTGTTTAGGAATTGAGGTTTAAGGTTTAGAAATTAGCACTTTGTGTTTCTGTGATTATATTATATGTCAAAGGAAAACGTAGTAAATGGTACTTCATTTACTTACAGGGTAATAGTTAAATAGTCTTTCATGTTTATTAGTTCTGATATTATTTAGTTTTACCATCTTTTCTACTAATTTATATTTCTTAAGCAAACTCCTAGTGTACGCAGTTGAGACTCTGATTACTGTCAGTTTAATTCTTTCATGTGGACTGATCATATTGCTTGATTTATTGGTATCATGTAGATACTGGCTTAATCCACAATTGTTTATTATAGGTGCATAGGTCTATTTGGCGTATATAAAATATATATAAAGAAAAAAATCAGTGATTAAAACACAATCTTTTTCAATATAGAGGACAAATTATAAACTCATCCAGTGAAGATTTTACAATGCATTTTGTTGCTGTTACATGAAAGGAAACTTGCATTTGTTTGGTGTGGCTTGAATAAACCTTAAATAGCCAAACATCCTTTTGATGAACTGATAATTAATGCAGTTTATTTTTCCTCCCCTCTTAGAAGTGGCATAGTAAAAGCATAATAGTTGTAAAGTTAGACCTTGTAGTCTGCCTAGTGTTGATATAGTAAATTGGTGCTGTTTTAGTTTTAATCATGAGTAATTCTGAGAATCTAAAAATTGTAAGTTCATTCAAATCAGATTGCACAGTATATAGATTAGACTGGTCTTCTCAAAAGCTTCTCTTGCATTAAAGGAATTTGGTAATATTTCAGTCATTTATTAATGGTATGTTTTTTCAAATTTTCTAGGGAGAAATGCTGTGTAAAAATAACTTTCCAAGTAGGAATGCAGTATATAAAGTTTCCTTTCCCAGATATGTTGACTCATCAACACTAATTTAACATTATGACAATGATTTATTTTTCCTTATAGAAGTAATGGATGATCATTGTAGATGACATGAAAACTCTTAAATGTGTGCTAGCCATTACTCTTTAATTTAATCTAAACCGTCATCTATTGTATTGTACTTTACCACTTATGTATAGCTAAGAAGGAAAAAAAAAGAAGCCAATCAAATTATGATACATCAACATTTTAAGCAATATTTATACTTTTCAGATATCCAAGTGTGTAAAAATTTATCTTGAAATATAGCTTTTTAAAATCTACTCTCTCAGTGCCTGTATCCATACAGAAATATGGCTAGGAAAAGTCATGCAAGAGAGCAAATCAGTTCCACAATGACAATAATGCCATCGCTAGATCTATTGTTAAATAGAAAATAAATGATTTACCCAGTAAATGTTAGGAGTTTTTAGCAAATAGTCATCACTGTGTGGGAGAATTTTGAACAAATTCAGTTCTAAATTTCCCCCTAGATTACTTGACAATTTATTCAAGATCTATGAACATAGTGATTGACATTAAAGAGACCATTAAAGGGAAAACAAATTAGGGCACTTTAGAGCTCTGTCAACTCATTTCCTGAGTACCCTTCTTGATGAACTATAAATGGTGTTCACAGTACACATATCTGTCACAATTTGCATGTTGAGAATTGATATTTTCCATGAAGTCTTTACAGTAGCCCTTCCCTTTGAAATAACACAGGTGAGGGACTATTGAGAAAATAGTGATCTTAAATTTGAAGAATAGAACCTGAATGAAGATTGCCTTCAGATTCAAATAAGTAAATATTGCAAAAATGGGAGATCCTTTTTTCCTTTTTGTTTTTTTTCTTCTCTGATAAACTAGATGATGCTACAATTCATTTCCGTACAGTAAAGTTAAACAAATCCTTCAAGACTGTGAAAAAAATCAAGTTCACGTTCATGAGTGGTTGGAAATTTGAAATCACCATTAAATCTCCCTTTATTGTGTGAACACAGACAAAACAACTGCAAATTTTATCAATTTCTTAACCAAACATTTAAAAATGTTTAATTTGAAGTTAAATGCTTCCATACTCCAAAAGATCCTTCTTTTAAACTTTCTAAGCCTTTTATCTTTTAAGGGATTTAACTATTTGCATCAATGCAATACTTCTTTAATGCCACCCTTTAATAATTTAACACTAGGATGATTTAGAAGGCAGAAATAATTTACTAAAAGGTACATTAACATTTCAAAAAGAAATATAATATGCCAGTTCTTCCCTCTAGTATAAGTAGGGTGGTTTCATTAACATTACTTAGGCAAAATGTTGATTAACATTCTGTAGTCTGTACTGTAGAAAAATCTCAAGAACAGCAAGAACAAAAGACAAAGCACTAAAATGCTGGCAACAAGAAAGGGCTCCTGTAATTCACGCTCTCCCTCAGCTCCACTCAATTCCCAGCTGGGTGTACCATTGAGGGAACAAAAGGCGTATACTCTAAATGGATTAAGATTTATGCGGTCATGCATTTACAAGTTCAAACCAATATTTGTAAATAAGCTGTGTCTACCAGCTGCCTTTCAGGTCTACATACAACTTACTGGCATTAAAGGGGACTTTTTATGTCATGTATGATGGGCAAATTATTTTATTAAGGGCAGGTGGGAGAAGAAAAAAGGAGCTTGGAAAATTAATTGTTCCGCATGAAATAATTGCTTTTATTTCTACTGAACAGATCTTTTCCAGTTGCTTCTGAAGTCTCATTTGATTGCATTGCAATGGTTGCTTAACTAAAGCAATTTTGTTTCCAACTAAGCCTGCAATATTGATTGTACTTACACATGTATAAACATAAGGGGTGCCTAATTTGTATTTTAATAAGTGGGATCTTTATGTATGGCTTATTAGCATCAGCTTGCTACTGTGAAGGCTGAGTACAGACAGGCTAGAAATTGGCCAGTAAATAAAACATTTGACGAGCCTCTTTTTAGCTCTAGCTTCACAGGGAAACTAAATTAGACAACAGAAATTTTTCTAATGAAGTTGAATGTTATTGAGTGTTAATCAGGCTAATTGAGTTTTCCTAATTTAGTTTTTATTTTACGTATATATATTTTTAAAAATTATCTTAGTCTAATAATATTTTCAAATGTTGCTTTAAAAGTTGTACTGTGTAGAATTTTGTGTTTATATGAGTTAAATTAATGGGCACTGGCATTGTATATTTATTATTTCATCTATCCATATCATTTCATGAAATAGCCTTACCTCTATTGATTGCAGCACAAACAGTTGTGAATATGGGAACTATGAAATCATACTATATTTATTTTGGTTACAATGTATAAGAGAAACACTGTTCTAAATTTGTGCAGGTACTGGATGTGAAAGTGCTGACTTTCTAAGAATAAAAAATGAAAAAAATGGGGGGCAAGGAGGCATTTTGTCTTAATGAATGAATGAATTTAATAGATTATCAAGATACTTTAGTCTGTAGCTGGATTTAGTCTTTCTCAGCTTCTGCCTTTGGTAGAGTCATTCTTTTGGAATCAAGAGCTTTCATATTTCAGTATATTTTTGCAACACTTCTTACATAGGGAAGCAATCGATTTTTTACTACTGCTTTTTTGAGTCTTATCAATTTTCTCCTCACCATCAAGACAGATGAAAAGGAGCCAAAATGCACAAACTGGTTTACCCCCAAATTGTGGGAAACAAATTTAATAGAAAAGATCCAGACAAGTATGTGTTGTCTGACTCTTTTTGTTTATGCATACACATAAAAGCCCATGGTAAAATGACTATAAGACACCAGAGTAGAAAATAATAACCAGGGGCTTTAAATGATTCATTATCATGATAACACCCCCTTTTTTTCTTATATTGAAAAAAAAGAAACAACATATTTACTCATTATTTACCTAGCCAATACTGTTTTTTTTTTAATAATGTTTAATATGTTCTAGTGATTATTCTGTCCTCACTATTATTTCTTTTGAAGCCAAAGTCACATGATAGTATAAGATAATACAGTAGAACTCCCACAAGTAAAGCATCATGACAATATGTGCTGGAATAATGCAAATTTAGATCTCATTAGAGCTTGGTAAATTTTTTTTCCCCTCTTCTCAGTTAGGTAGAGAGAACTTGGAACAAGTGTCTGACTTGGGAAATGGGGAGGTGGATGGAGTCTGATATTTTTCAAGGCTCATCTGCTACCTGTGTATCCCAGGATTGAGCTGATTCTACATTACTACGTTAAGGGGAGATTCGTCGAATTACTGCCATGTTCTAAAAATTATAACCATGAAGAACACACAAAATCATCCTCATTGATATTTAAGTTAGAGTCAGTTATTGTCATTGGCAGATATTAAATTGTAGTTGTCACAAGAGAGCTTTTAAATGTACCTGTTTCATTAACTTCTCTATAAGTTGAGCTCCATTTTATTACAGTTTTTGGATACCTCTTATTTGTATTAAGGTGAGGTTTACTATCTTAATTTCTCAACTGTGAAAGAAATGAAAGGATGAAGGAAAATGTATCAGCGTTACAAATCAATGTAGAGTCTACAAAGATATGCTCTATAAACTTTTCTCTGATTCATTTTCTTATTTAAAAATCTGCAGTTACTTCCCATTTTTCATAAATGGTATACCAGGCCTTTCATGATCTTGTCCCATCTTATCTTTAGTAAATTTTCCATTGCAACATTTCCCCAGTAGTTATTAACCTTCCCCTGAAATTCTGAGTCCTAAGCAGAGTAAACTACTTGATGTTTTCCTTAGACAGTATTTCCTTCCTCTTCTTACCTTTTGATAATTTCTGCCTAGAATCTTTCATCTCTCCCCAATTTCCTTTTGGTTTTGATCCACCAATCTTGGATTCATTATTTGTTTTATATGGTCCTCTAATGCTGAGTATGTATTCATATTTGGGTATATACTCCCTATAGAATTTCCTTTTACCACATTTTTTTCAGCACTGAAATGTAAACTTCTTGGGGATAGAAAACTTTGGCTAAAGCATAAGCAAAATAATTATAGTCTAGTACATAACTGTTGTGGTCCTTTAATGGACCGGAACTTGAGGGTACAGAGTCGACGATAAGAAAGTGAAAGAATGAAGAAAAGAGGCTGATATTTCCTGGTTTACACAGTATGTCAATATAACTCTAGACAGAGTTAGCTCCATCTACCTACGTAGGGCACAGGGCGCCCTCTCGAAGAGGTCTTGAATGCCCAGGTGAGGAAGTAGACACAGAGGACACCTGTGCTCTGTGGAAGCAGCCTGAAAGGGAGAAAGAGAGAGAAATGGAGAAAGACATGGGGACCGATGTTTTGATGGAACAAAGGCGTTTATTCAACACATTGTGGGCATATATATACTGTCTTACAAGATAGCCTTTTCAGCAGAGATAGGGATAAAAAAAATCTTACAAGTTATTCAGGAAGCCTGAGGCTAGAATCATTTTCAAGAGAGGGGATTGTAAAAGTTACTTTCCATATCAGAAGGGAAGAGAGTTGTAAATGGCTACTTTCACCGTATGGGAAGGCTATTTTCCATACGAACGGGATACATAAATTCCTATTATTCCCGAGAGCTGGCTTTCCACCTGCATTCAGGGGCTGTTAAGGAACAAAAGATTTATGCAAGACCGAAAACAGCATACAGGAAGCTTCCTGTTAAATGCTTCCTTACACATAATAGACAGTAGTCTGTAAGTAAGTAATTTTTAAATTAAAAATAGTTACTTGTACTGAGATATCTATGTTTTACTCTAGACATTTATTGTCAATTTTGCTGGAGAAATTATTTTTAAAGTTTGTTGAAACTGCACATTTTTAATGTCTGAATATGTTTGCCCACTACTGTGGTATAGTTACAGAACACTGGGCTTGGAGGTATGCAAATCTCCTTTAAATATTGGCTTTCCCACTAACTTGCAATGCAATTTTAGAAAAATAACAATCTTTTGATATTAATTTCTTTATGTAGAGACTCTTGGTTCTGTACTGTCCACTAGCATAATTATTTTTTTGTGAGATGCTCTGTGCCCTCCCTAGCTCCATAACAAAGAAGCTATTTACTAGAAACCTTAATATACATCTCAGGTGCTCACATCCAGGTTGGTGCAAGTCCTTTGACGGCTGTTTGCCTAGTCCAGTGAGCATCTCCCAGCTGCCTTGACTCTGGTACTCGATCTGCTATCATTGCTCTAACGAAAGAATACCATTCTGCCCAGGCTGCTATCAACTGGCGCATCCCTAACTGTAAAGCCTTTGAACTGCAGTCAAAGTATTCTGTGCAGAGAGAGGGTAAATGACCCTATTCCTAACCATAGAGAGTTTTTAAAACCTAGATAAATAATATTTTAATGTACCGTTTTAAAAAGTCAAAGTTCATACAAAACATCCACTGTGAGCAAAATATCAAACTTACTTTTCTTTATAGAAAATTGATTGTCATGAGAACGCAGCTTGAGATCTATCCTCTTAAGAAAGTATAAGTAAGGGTACAGTACGTTATTGTTGTGTAAGGATAGTGTTGTGTGGTTGATCCCCATAACTGTTTCTCTAGCTTGGTTGAAATTTTATGCCATTGATTACTGACTCCCATTTCTTCCTCTTCCCCAAACCCTGGTAACCATCATTCCAGTCTTTGATTTTATTAAGTTGACTGTTTTAGGTATTTCATATAAATGGAATCACGTAGTATTTGTCTTTGTTTCTTCTTTATTTCACTCAGTGTAATGTCCTCGAAATCCTTCCATGTTGTTGTATGTATTGTAGAATCTTTACATTTTGTGTGTGTGTGCACTTAGTCATGTCCAACTCTTTGCAGCTCCATGGACCTTAGCCCCCCATGCTCCTATGTCCATGGAATTCTCCAGGCAAGAATACTGGATAGGGTTGCCATTTCCTTCTCCAGAGATCTTCCTGACCCAGGGATCGAAACCGTGTCTCTTGTGTCTCTTGCATTGGCAGGCAGGTTGTTTACCAGCTGAGCTGTCTGTGAAGCCCTTTACTTTTTAGAGAGGCTGAATAATATTATATTGTATTTATATACCATAATTTTTTCATCCATTCATCTGCCAATGGATGTTTTGGTAGTTTCCACATCTTCAGTTCATCTCAGTCACTCAACCGTGTCCAACTCTTTGTGATCCCATGGACTGCAGCCTACCAGGCTTCCCTGTCCATCACCAACTCATGAGCTTACTGAAACTCATGTCCATCGAGTCGGTGATGCCATCCAACTGTCTCATCCTCTGTTTTCCCTTCTCACCCTGCCTTTAGTCTTTCCCAGCATCAGGGTCTTTACTGATGAGTCAGTTCTTCATATCTGGTGGCCAAAATTTTGGAGTTTCAGCTTCAGCATCAGTCCTTCCAATGAATATTCAGGATTGATTTCCTTTAGGATTGGCTGATTTGATCTCCTTGCAGACAAAGGAACTCTCAAGAGTCTTCTCCAGCACCACAGTTCAAAAGCATCAATTCTTTGGCTCTCAGCTTTCTTTATAGTCCAAGTCTCACATCCATACATGACTACTGGAAAAACCATAGCTTTGACTAGACAGTCCTTTGTTGGCAAAGTAATGTCTCTGGTTTTTAATATGCTGTCTAGATTGGTCATAGACAGAGTGCCTGAAGAACGATGGACGGAGGTTCATGACATTGTACAGGAGACAGTGATCAAGACCATCCCCCCCAAAAAAAAAGAGATGCAAAAAAGGCAAAATGGTTATCTGAGGAGGCCTTACAAATAGCTGAGAAAAGAAAAGAAGCTAAAGGCAAAGGAGAAAAGGAAAGATACACCCATTTGAATGCAGAGTTCCAAAGAGTAGCAAGGAGAGATAAGAAAGCCTTTCTCAGTGAACAATGCAAAGAAATAGAGGAAAACTATAGAGTGGGAAAGACTAGAGATCTATTCAAGAAAATTAAAGATACCAAGGGAACATTTCATGCAAAGATGGGCACAATAAAGGACAGACATGGTATGGACCTAACAGAAGCAGAAGATATTAAGAGGTTGCAAGGATACACAGAGGAACTATACAAAAAAGATCTTCATGACTAGATAACTGCGATGGTGTGATCACTCACCTAGTGCCAGACATCTTGGAGTGCAAAGTTAAGTGGCCCTTAGGAAGCATCACTACAAACAAATTTCTATTTTTCCACCTCTTAGCTATTTTAAATAAGGGTACAATGAAAATGGAAGTGTTATTATTTCTTTTAGATCTTGATTTTAATTGTTTTGGACACAGAGCTGGAAGTGGGATTGCTGGATTAAATTACAGTTCTGTGTTTTGTTTTTAATTTTTTTGAGAAACTATACTGTTTTGTGTAATGATTACACCATTTTGGATTCTCACCAGTAGTTTGCAAGGGTTCCAATTTCTCTACATCCTCACTGATGCTTGTGGGTTGTCTAATGCATTAAAGACTTAACAGTAAAAATCTAAAACTGTAAGACACTTAGATTTAAACATAGCAGAAAAGTTTCATGACATTATTCTTGGCAGTGATTTTATGGAGTGACACCAAAAGCATAGGCAACAAAGCCCAAAATAGACAAATGAGACTACACAAAACTAAAAAGCTTCTGCACAGCAAAGGGAACAATCAACACAGTGAAAAGCAGCCTAAGAATGGGAGAAAATATTTGCAAACCATATATCTGATAAGAGGTTTATCTCCAAAATATATAAGAAGCCCATACAACCCATTAACAAAAATAACAACCTGCGACCTTTCTCATCATCAGACTGTGGAGCTAGTTCCTATATTCCTGTTTATTTCAAGTGAAAGTCGCTCAGTGATGTCTGATTCTTCGCAGTCCCATGGACTGTAGCCTGCCCGTCTCCTCTGTCCATGGAGTTCTCCAGGCCAAACTTCTAAAGTGGGTAGCTATTCCCTTCTCCAGGGCATCTTCCCAACTCAGGGATCGAACCCATGTCTCTCTCATTGCAGGCAAATTCTTTATCATCTGAGCCACCAGGAAAGCCCATTTATTTAGTTCTCTCAAACAGGGCAGAAACACCTTTCCTTAGGAGTCTTTGAGGAGACTTAACCTTATCCTGATCTTATAAATATCCCTGTGAACTCTTTATGTTTTTCTCCTTTTGTAGAAAACAGTCCTCCTCCAGCAAACGAATGCATGAAAATAGATTTCTGATAATTTTTCAGCTTTCTTCCTATATTATCATAGCTCTTGTGCATTCTGAGTGTCCTCTGTGTTTAAATACATTCATATTTCCAAAAAACTCTTTGAAATTAAATGAGATAATTTATGAGACTATGCTTTGCACTTTGCTGCTGCTGCTGCTGCTGCTGCTGCTAAGTCGCTTCAGTCGTGTCTGACTCTGTGCAACCCCATAGATGGCAGCCCACCAGGCTCTGCTGTCCCTGGGATTCTCCAGGCAAGAATACTGGAGTGGGTTGTCATTTCCTTCTCCAGTGCATGAAAGGGAAAAGTGAAAGGGAAGTCGCTCAGTCGTGTCCGACTCTTAGCGACCCCATGGACCATAGCCTACCAGGCTCCTCTGTCCATGGGATTTTCCAGGCAAGAGTACTGGAGTGGGGTGCCATTGCCTTCTCCAGCTAAGCACTTTGGAAGGTCTCAAAAATGGTAATTTTAGTAGAGGAGGCAGTATCTTCTTCAAGTTTTATTCCTTTCAAGAAGTTCTCATTTCTTCTTAATGATTAAGTGTGGCTGGGTATATCTGCTTAAGAAGGAAAGTATGTATTGCCCATAATAGGCAGTAGATGATTGCTTATTAAATTGACTTAAATCCATTTTACTTATATTCCATTTATGAAAAATGAGTACATTTGGGCGTGACATGTACTCAGCATGAAACTAAGAAATATTTTTTTGTTCTTACTGATATTTGTCTTTATGATTATATGAAGTTCTGGTTTATTCAGTGCCTAAAACAGCCCTGGTAGACCTTTGTAGAATTAAAAAAACAGTTGTATCTAAAGATAACCTTAGGAAGAACAGAGATTAATACATGTTTCTATTTACTGTAGATCCTTTATGACTGAGCCTAGGGTAATAACTCTGTTCTCAAAGATAATTTTTATATTGAGAATAGCATTAGATGTAGGAGAAGAAAGTGGCAACCCACTCCAGTATTCTTGCCTAGAGAATTCCATGGACAGAGGAGCCTGGTGGGCTGCTGTCCATGGGGTCGCACAGAGTCGGACACGACCGAAGTGACTTAGCGTGCATGCATGCGTTGGAGAAGGAAATGGCAACCCACTCCAGTATTCTTGCCTGGAGAATCCTAGGAACAGAGGAGTCTGGTGGGCTGCCATCTATGGGTTTGCACAGAGTCGGACATGACTGAAGCGATTTAGCAGCAGCAGCATTAGATGTTGGAATAGTTTGACTTTAATGGCATTATAGATATGTTATTGTTTGCTCATATTGCCATGGGAAAGAGAATGTTTCAGGAATTGAAGAACTGGAGTAGAGAGCTTTTGTTTCTGAAGGACTGACACTACAGTGATGAAACTTGGAGCTTTTATATAAGCAATCAAAGTGATAAGATGCAGGCAATTAATATACGTCATGGGGTTTAGTCACTAGTAAGATACATTTTGACTTTGGGAGTCACCTAGAAAACTGACCATGAGGACCGTGGCTTAGTACACTAGTTTCAATGGAGGGATTATATGTGTCCAGAATACATGAAAACTGTTAAACATGGGTCTGGATAATGTTGAGAGTGTGGACATTGCAATGAGAAGTCTATCAAGTAAGTCTTTTAAGTAGACAGAAGACATTTTTAAAATGTCTTTCAATTAAACTTATAAGATTAAAAGAAAAGACAAGGAAACCTATAGAATATTGATCCACATGATTGAAAAAATATTAACTGGACTTTAGTGCTGGGTTTGATTATATATAGGAAAAATACTATGAAAATTTAGAGAAATTATTATTTCCATTCATGCAAATCAGCTTTCTTCTTTAAAGTTCATGCTTGTGTCATCTTTTAACCTTACAAGCCAGTTTGTCAATGGATTTTATTCCTCATGCTATTCTAAATTGTCAACATTTTTTGTTTGTTTACTTTATCATCAACATAACAAATTGATTCCCTTTTATCATTAAAGAAAAGTCACCTCTTTTAGTTTTGTCACATTTCTTTGCTGTCTTATTCTTCAAGTCTCAAAAAGAAAAAAAAAAAAAAGTAGACCTGCTCCATCTTTTCATTTTCATCTTCATCCAGTGGCCAGCCAACTCCAGTCTGACAACAAAATTCATCCATGGTGAAAGTGTTCTCAGTGGTCACATTTACCTCAGGCCACCAAATCTAATGAACTTTTTTATTTATCTTTGTACTTGATCCTTTCCTATCATTTTAGTGTACCACTTCCTATTTATTCAAGCACATGTTTCTTCTGTTAAGTTTTCAGGAAACTCCATTTTTCTGGTTTTCCTATTTTCTCACCATTTATTCCTTCTTAATCTCCTTTTTTAGTACTTTCTGTACTGTCGCTCCAATTTTAGGGAACGGTTTAAATTTAGGGAATAGTCTTAGATCTGTTCTAAGTTTAAGGATCAGTCTTAACCTGCTTGTTTTTAATGCCCATATTTTCTCCCAGGACACTGCATCCATTTTGTTGAAATTATATAGAATTCTACCCAAACCTCTTTTCTGAGCACTAGGCTCATTTATTCAACTGATCATTTGCTGATTCATTTTAAATGTCTCACCTGCATGGCACTAACATGCCCAGAAGAGCTGTTCTTTCCATCCTACTTCCCCCCCAACCCACCACCACCACCCAGTATCCTGATCATCTGTTAATTTCTCCACCTCAAATGAGATCACATTCTCCCATTTCATCTAGCCAAAATTAAGTCATAATCCTTTATTTCAGGACTTTCCAGGTGGTGCCTGTCAATGCAGGAGACACAAGAGAAACAGATTTGATCCCTGGATCAGAATGATCCCCTAGAGTAGGAAATGGCAACACACTCCATTATTTATATCTGGAAATTTCCATGGACACAGGAGTCTGGTGGGCTGCAGTCCATGGGGTTGCAAAGAGTCAGACACGACTGAGCAACTGAGCACATGCACACATACACACAGCCCTTTGTTTCTCCCTCTGCCGTAACCGCTCACATACTGTAATTCGTGTGTAAATTCTGTCCCAAGTCCATATATATGATGCAGCCATTCATTTCTTCTTTACAACCACCTTGTTTATTTGAATTACTGGGATCCCACAGGTAGAGTAATCTTGAAATACTTAATCAAATGAATCAGAAGTCTACTCTACTGTCCTGGGGAATCCACAGGTTTGTTTTACAGAATTTTGGTGGCCCAGCATATACATAATTAAATAAGATTTTTAGACTGTCAGTTCAATAGAAGAGAATGAGATTTTTTAAAAGAATTAACACAATTTTATAAGATAATGGGAAATGAAGCTTTATATATCCTTCTGACACAAACATTTTAGACGCCAAAGAAGATGAACAAATTGTACAAATTTTCAACTAATAAGTCGGGCAAATATCAAAACAGTAGTTTAAATAACACAAAGCTGAATATAGAAAGTAATAACTACTGCTTTTCTCAAACTACCCATGAAAAATGTATCTATGTAGCAGTAACAACAGTAAAATCCAGGCAGCACAAGTAGCAAAAAGAGGAAAAAAGAAGCCAAATGTTACTTCTAGCCAAAATTAATGATGCAAAATATGAAGTTTTGTATAAATTTGTTGTAAAATAGCAATTTCTAAGTGCCTACTTCTGCTTTGTTAGAAGACATTATGGTCTGAGAGAGAAGGTAATCAAGAGAGCTTGTAAGTGCTGGATGCTGTAAGAATCAGCTATCATGGGAATTGTGGTATTGTGTGCCATGGGCCATATTATATGTTAATTAAATTATTAGATTCCGAAATTATAAAAGTAGCAAAAGCTACTGTGTTATAATGTTTCACCAGTGTGTGTACAGCTCTCCTAGGGATCGTGTAAGAATCAAGTGGAACCCTTTGTTTGTTTTCCAAAGTCTTGTATTACATTCTCACGATAAGGTTCTCAGGGACATCCTGTGAGGTAAAGTCAAGACATGGAGAATCCTTCTGCAGTGAGCCGGTGTAAATAACTGGGATGTGATTTCTCTCTCATGGGTGTTAAAGCTGAAGAAAGCTTGACAGACGCTAACTGGAAGTCTTACTAATTATGAAGATAGATATGATTAGTCTAAATGCAGTTCTAAAGTTTGGAGAAAAGGGACTGAATGGTAAATAGACTTGAGGTAGAAAAAAAAATTATAATGAACAAGTAGAGGCTCAAAAGAACTGAGTAGCAACTGCTGCTCAGTTATTCAGTCATGGCCAACTCTTGTGACCCCATGGATTGCAACCCACCAGGCTCCTCTGTCCATGGAATTTTCCAGACAAACATACTAGAGCAGGTTGCCATTTCCTACTCCTCGAAACCATGTCTCTTGCATCCCCTGCATTGACAGGTGGTTTCTTTACCACCTCGCCACCTGGGAAGTCTGGAAAGTTGGGTTTAGTTAATAACAAAATAGCAATAACAGTAATAATCAGGGCTGTGCAATCACTTTTTCCCTAAAGTTATAATACCTTCATTGTTTTTGTAAAAGTTTTAGTATCGTTACTTAAAAATTAAAATCATTACAAAAGAAAACTTAAAATCTTGCCTAAATTCCATAGCAAGGTTTATTCCTTGTTTACGTTGTCTCATCATGTTCAGTTTATCTGTTTATACTTTTTTCATGTATTTTTTCCTGATATACATACAAATTCATTGATGTAGTCAATATAACAGAGTGTACAGACTTCTAATCAGAGAGTATGCTCTATTTTGAATAAATCAGCATGTTCGTGTGTTCTTTCACTTTCTTCATACATTCCCCAAACTTATTAAACTATTACTTTTAAGATTCATGTTACTTCTGTAACCACAGTGTCTAATACTGCTTCGATAATTTGGTGGATTAAATGCTATCAGTATAACTTTTATGATAATTTTCCCATTACTGCCCTTATTTTTTTCTCTTTAAATGCATAATTTGATGTAATGCATTTTGTTGTGAAGTAGTTGGATCAAGACGAGCTGTGAGATTCTTTAATTCCTGAGTTCTTGTGTGATTAAGAATATCTGAGCATTTCATTTTGGGCTTGAAAACCTTGACTAAGTATGCATTTTTTCCCACTCAAAATTTTGGGAGATTGCTTTACAATCTTCTGTCAGTTTTAGTTGCCATCAAGAACTCTTAAGGGGCTTCCCTGGTGACTCTGACAGTAAAGAATCTGCATGCAGTGTGGGAGACCAGGATTCAATCCCTTGGTTGGGAAGATCCCATGAAGAAGGAAATGGCAACCCACTCCAATATTCTTGCCTGAAGAATTCCATGGACAGTCAAGCTACAGTCCATGCAGTCACAAAGAGTCAGACACAACTGAGCAACTAAATCACACACACACACACACACACACAAAACCATCCTGAATTGACTTGATTCTTTTAACTGATTCTCTAATGATATGTTCTTTGTTTTTGAGGTTGAACAAGGAATGATACATCTGATTGTTGATTGTTTGATGTCTTCTTATTAAAGCTGTAATTTCACTTCAGAGATGTTTATGTTTGCTTTCAGCATAGTTTTGAATATTTCTGTGTGTAATTTTTCATAGTTTTTCAAGGATGTTATTTAGGATAAGTTGGATCTCCATTTCTATTTTCCATAACTGGTATCTTCTCTATTACAGTTTTTAAAAAATACATTGTTATTCAATTACAGTTGATTTGATATGATTTTCTGAAGTCTGTGTAGAATGATGGTCTTTTCACCTGCATCTGTGCTTTTGTTGTTTTCTTGTGGCTTTCTTCACTAAATAATCTTTTTTTGTATCTCCCACTTTTCTCTATGTTCTGGCAGCTTCTTTGCTAACTTACATTGGTTTATAAACTAATCTTTTGAACTCCTCTCTCTTTTATTTTCTTTAATTTTTCCCCCTTGCCTTCTCCCTCTACCCTTTAATTTAAAGAATTGATCTACAGTTTCTCTGACCCTCTGAAGAGTCATGGATCTTAATTCTTTCTTTTATTTTAGAATCTGATATGTTAAGTTAGTTTTCCTATCTTCCCTCCCTTTTCCAAAATGGCTATGTGCAGGTTCCAGAATCTTTGCATTAAGTGATGATTTGATAGAAGTTGGTGAAAGTTTAAAAAAAAAAAAAAGAGAGAACCCAAGATAGTTTAGAGATAGTTTAGGCCTTCTGCTAATAGGACTTTTCCGCTAGGATGAATAGTCTTAGCTCTGTTCCTTTGTACATTTTCAGCCAGCTGTTAACATTCAAGAAGTCTGTAAGATGTATGGTAAAAACAATTAAGTCATGGCTTTTTTTGAAGCAATATGACGATTGTCATTTCTCTTTCTTACCAGGATTTATTTTCTTTTATGCTTTTCAGTGAGAACTTGGTAGTATTAATCACATTTTCAAAGTCAAAATAGGGAATGTTTGACTTATGTTTTCCTGCAAATATTAATATGTATATGCAGTTATCCACTTGATACCAGCTGGATATCAAAAATTCCACTTTTAAATACATTATTAGAATATATGATGAAGAAAAGAAAATATAATGTAAACCATTATGAAGACAGAGAAATCAGAACATACTCTAAACAGAAACCCTAAAGTTACCATTTGTACATTAGAATTATTGATTCTCAGCTTATAATGTGCTTCTTGTTTCGTTCAATAGGTTATTTTGTTGCATAACATTCAGTCTAAAATTGTTTTTTGAGCCATGAAACAATTCAAAACCTATGATATTAGAAGTGGCAAACAATAATAAATACTGACCAAGGTCCCAGAAAGATTTGGTTTGGTTGTTTCCTAATATGTGATTTTTAGCTAACTAATTAATTTCTAAACCCTTATGGCAGAAAATGAAGAGGAACTAAAAAGCCTCTTGATGAAAGTGAAAGAGGAGAGTGAAAAAGTTGGCTTAAAGCTCAGCATTGAGAAACTAAGGTCATGGCATCTGGTCCCATCACTTCATGGGAAATAGATGGGGAAACAGTGGAAACAGTGTCAGACTTTATATTTTGGGGCTCCAGAATCACTGCTGATGGTGATTGCAGCCATGAAATTAAAAGACACTTAATCCTTGGAAGGAAAGTTATGACAGTCTAGATAGCATATTAAAAAGCAGAGACATTACTTTGCCAACAAAGGTCTGTCTAGACAAGGCTATGGTTTTTCCAGTAGTCATGTATGGATGTGAGAGTTGGACGGTGATGAAAGCTGAGCACTGAAGAATTGATGCTTTTGAACTGTGGTGTTGGAGAAGCCTCTTGAGAGTCCCTTGGACTGCAAGGAGATCCAGTCAATCCATCCTAAAGGAGATCAGTCCTGGGTGTTCATTGGAAGGACTGATGTTGAAGCTGAAACTCCAATACTTTGGCCACCTGATGCGAAGAGCTCACTCATTGGAAAAGATCCTGATGCTGGGAAGGATTGGGGGCAGGAGGAGAAGGGGACGACAGAGGATGAGATGGCTGGATGGCATCACCGACTCGATGGACATGAGTTTCGATAAACTCTGGGCATTGGTGATGGACAGGGAGGCCTTGGTGTGCTGCAATTCATGGGGTCGCAAGGAGTCGGACACGACTGAGTGACTGAAATGAATGTCTATACCACAGATTTTTAACAATATTGAAACTGTTAGCACGGAGTTTTGATACTTAATGAAAATTATGCATGGAAGCCTTCACGCATGTCTTTGACAAGTAGATTTAAGCATTTGAGATAACGGAAATTTGCTTAGCAATCCAGTTAGTTTTCTTTAAAAATATGCCTTATTCTTCCTTCTTGGTTTCAAGTGGACAGCATCCTGCAATCATGAAACACCCTTCACATACACATAATTAGTCCATTTAATTGAGATCAGTTATGCTTATAAAATATGTTGTTTCACTACAAACATGGTTGTAAGGATTAAAAAAAAACATGAGATATTAAATAAGGAGAATAGTACCGAATCAACACATCAGTGTTGATAAATGTTTCTCTCCTGAGTATACTCAGGAGAGAATAGATTACAGAATTTAAGTTGTAATAAATCTAAAATATATGTTTGACTGCTAAATTCTTTTTCATCATATTTGTGCTGAGTGAAAATGACCCCATCATATATTCAAGCTGACTTAATTCCATTTCTTTGACTAGAAGGCAAATGAAACTACCTGACAGAGAATATCAGTGTTTCTGTTATTTTAGTATCATAGATGTTAATCTTAAGGCTCCCTGGAAGTGTCTGTAACTTTTACAGATTTTTCTCTGAAATTCTAATTCAGAAAGTCATTGATTTGATGACCTAGATTTTAATCTCTGGTTTCTTCTATGCTTTTAGTTTTAAATTTTGATTCATAATGAGCTACCAGCTTGTGGTGGCAAGGACAAGTGGTGGGAAGCATGAATAATTTTAATCTGTAAATGAGTTATACACCATTTTCATCAAACTCTATTTTCTCATCTGAACGGCCACAGAATAAGCACCAAGAGTTGTGGAACTGTAGAATGCTGGATTGTCTGGCATCTGAAGCTTTGTCTGGCTTGCTTGCTCTTGTTTCCTTTCTCAGTGAAATGTCAAGGGTATTTCATTGATGATTATGAATTGTCTTGAGTCATGCCATGTGACTCAGAAAAATATAGCAATGACAAGAAAAGCCAAGGTCTCGCTACAAAAGCACTGCTTGGCCATGTTAAAAGCTTTGTGAATTCAGAATGAAGATGGGCAATTGTACTATAATTCATAGCTCTGCTTGAGTGCCAAGAAACCATATCTTTCAACAGCTTTCAAGTTCTTCAGGAGATGTAAAATTCAAGGTTACTGTTGAGCAAATTAAATTCATCAAATACTTAGACTTCAAAGGTATAAACATCTATTGTGTGGTTTGAGAGAAAGTCTGTTGAATCATGTTGGTACTAGTCAATTTGCTAATACAGAAACTATACAATATAAGAAACTTACACAACTGATTATAAAGTGCAAGCATATTTTCATCAAAAAGTGAAATTTCCTCAGCTTTCCTTCCACCCCCCCTCTCCATCCTATTAGAAAAGGAGAAAGAAAAAAATATTCTAAGTGATTAGTAGTGAGGACTAAAGTTAAAGTGTGTGTGCTCAGTTGTGTTTGACTCTTTGGGAGCCCATGGACTGTACCCCGCCAGGCTCCTCTGTCCGAAATTTTCCAGGCAACAATACTGGAGTAGGTTACCATTTCCTCGTCCAGGGAGTTTTCCTGACCCAGAAGATCAAACCCATGTCTCCTGCATCTTCTGGACTGGCAGGCAAATTCTTCACTGCTGTACTACCTGGGAAGCCCTTTAGTGATGAATAGTTTGGCTATTATCTGTTACTTGAGATTATATACATGAATCTTTTTTTTTTTTTTACTTTGAGAAAGATGGGTTTATTTACTCTTTTACTAAAAACCATGGATCTTTTTCAATTATACTTTTTCAGAGGTGCAGTTAATGTATATTCTATATATTCATTACATATATATAATTTTTCTTAAGAAAAATATAATATATGTATGTATGTTACATATATATCCATTATATATATGTATATATATATATGTATATATATATAATATTTTCTTAAGAAAAAATAGGGTGGCTGTGTATTTATTTGGGATTATAAAGGGCAAGTTGATTACCTCGAAAAACTGGGCAAACTGTTGCCTGAGTTGCTTGTAGATTGATTTCCGAGCTTCTCTCTTGTTAAAAACTGAGGTATGGCAGGAGCTTAACTGCTCTCAAACTTCCCTGCAGCTTTATTTATACCAGACAGTTTGGTGACAAACAGATTCCATGCCGGGACAACCTGATCCCAAAAGTAAACAGAAACCAAAAGTAAAGAGATGACAACAAAATACGTCACTAAATAGGCATTATTGGCATTGATTGTCACTAAATTTAAAAGCAAGGTTTATTGAATTAAAGCAAATGTGTGGGCAATTAACTTGTCTGCATAGTGCATCAACACATTTTGAGTAATATTATTTTTTATCATCTTGCCTATAGGTATTTTGTAATGATATCTTGTCATACATTTAATATTTTAAATCGTATGTTTTAGCACCAAGTCTTTAATGATGCAAAATTCATTTGTTTCTAGACTTGCCTTTTTTTTTAAAGTGAATTGAAATGTTTTAAGAATTAGATGAGGGAGCAAATAAAATATTACAATACATGATATTGATAGGATATAAGAAAATATACCATACTGGATATGTTTCTATCCAAATATAATTTTATCTTGCTTCTGTATTTCTGTTTCTCCTTAACTTTTAGCTGTCTATTTCGGCTGCCCTCTAGTGAAATAACCAGTAGTGAAAACAGTAATGAAGACAGTCTCTGAGCTGGTGAAACCTTATTTTCTGTACCGTTTCCCCCTTTGTCATTTTCCTCTTTATGTTATCTGCATTATATCAATAATTTTACTTGCCAGCAGTAATCACTGAGGGACAGTTGAAGAAGCACAAAGACCAATTTGAAGAAAAGTCTAGCTTTGTGAAGCTGATTTCCTTTTGCTAATGGGAGAAAATACCATTTCAGAAGCTCACTGGAAGGGAACATTGTTATTCAGAAATTGAGAGATTAAGCATTTGATACGGAGAAGGCAATGGCAACCCACTCCAGTATTCTTACCTGGAAAATTCCATGGATGGAGGAGCCTGGTAGGCTGCAGTCCATGGGGTCGCTAAGAGTCAGACACGACTGAGCGACTTCACTTTCACTTTTCACTTTCATGCATTGGAGAAGAAAATGGCAACCCACTCCAGTATTCTTGCCTGGAGAATCCCAGGGACGGGGAAGCCTGGTGGGCTGCCGTCTATGGGGTCGCACAGAGTCGGACACGGCTGAAGCGACTTAGCAGTAGCAGCAGCAGCAGCATTTGATATTTCCGTATTAAAGATGCTTGTTTGGTTTATTGTATTTATTAAATATTCACAGTTTTAAAATATATAGCATATGGATATGAAATTAGTAAGTAAAAGAAGAATGTTCATTTGCTCCAGAGGAAAATATGGAAGCTTTGATGGTGTTAACATATATCTGGATTCCAATTCTGTGTTGATACTTACTAAGTAACTTTGAGAAATTGGCTTACCTTCCCAAACCTCCATTTCCTCATCTGTAAATTATAATAATATACGTATCTTTAATTTTGAGATGAGCACTGCATGAGATAGTGTGTTTACATACTAAATTATCGGTACAATGACATAATGTTATCATTAGTATTGTTCATAACCTGATTTACAAAAGACAGCTCTATGAAGATTAACTGGGATTTATTCTTTGAATCATGTTTTATACCTCCTTAAATTCTGTGAAAGTCTTTTCAGTGTTTATGTGAGGATGCATATATGTTTTATGTATTATGTTATTCTTCTACTGGAATTAGAAATGAGTGCTGATACTCTCAGATTCTTGGGTTTTCCTTTGTATACATACAGAACTCACACATTTCTTAAGAAAACATTTCACTTAAAGTTTTGTGCTGACAAATGTAAAAACAATCTTGAAAGAATGATATTAGATCATTGTCTATTGTCTTTCTATGCAAATATGTTAATACTTACTATGGATGAGTTATGGGAACAGAGAGGGAGAAAGGCAGAGAGTGACTATTTAAAGAATTTTTTTGTGTTTGATCAGAAAACACCTTTGAAGATCTCTGCCCACTATATTTTTTAGTGTCTGTCATGCTTTGATGACAGAGAGAACCAAAAGGATTGGTGGGAGCTGTATGGACAGTACTTAGGCATCAATTAAAATAGTTTGCTGCTGCTGCTAAGTCGCTTCAGTCATGTCCGACTCTGTGCGACCACATAGACGGCAGCCCACCAGGCTCCGCCGTCCCTGGGATTCTCCAGGCAACAACACTGGAGTGGGTTGCCCTTTCCTTCTCCAATGCATGAAAGGGAAAAGTGAAAGGGAAGTCGCTCAGTCGTGTCTGACTCTTAGAGACCCCATGGACTGCAGACTACTAGGCCCCTCCGTCCATGGTATTTTCTAGGCAAAAGTACTGGAGTGTGGTGCCATTGCCTTCTCCAAAATAGTTTGCAGGTTCTTTCAAGATGTCAGAATTTTGTACTTGGATAACAAGAATGTCCTCTGTCTGGGAAAGTTGTACCATTTGAGCTAGTGTGGGAAGATCAAATAAACTATAGTTTGAATGTAAGTGTGTATGTACCTGACTTGTCAGGTCATGGATATCAGTTTAGGTGATCTGTGCAATCGTAGATATGACAGCCTTCAAAATTTAACATACTGCTACTAAGTTACCAATACAAACATTTTGATGATACCTTAGTGTATTTCAAAATGAGAATTAAATGAACAATATCAGGTAAATATATGTGTAAAATTGACAATAACATTGAAGCATACAGTACTTTTGATTAACAGTTTATTCCAACTTTGCAAAGCAAATATCCCTTGGCCTTTATGGGTAGTTAAGTTTTCTTAAGACTGGAGCAGTTTGTAATTTTGATATCACTCCTTTGAGATCATTGTTCCAAATTTCATTTCAAAGCTAATGTTTAATGATAGAGCATCCTTCTCCCATCCAAAAATTCCTGCAACAACATTTAATTTTTAAAGTGTTGGTAATAACATAAAATATACTTAAATTATATAATACTATCTTGCAAATTAGGGTTGCCAGGTTTAGCACATTAAAAAAAAAAAAAAAAAACAAGCATGTCCAGTTATATTTGAATTTCAGATAAATAACATATATCTCTTATTATAAGTGTGGAACATATTTTTACTAAAAAATATTGTCTGAAATTCAAATTTAATTGATTGTCCTCTGTTTTATCTGGAAAATTGTATTTTAAATACTTGCATTAAGCTCTTAAATGAAAATTCTTAGCTCAAGCTTTCATCAACTTTCTATGCTTATGTCTGTTTTTGCACAATCCCTGAACTATTTCTAAATGATACTAGTTCAATCATATAACTAACTTTTATATAATTTATTTGGTGAATGGGAATGACATTATGTATATTAATATTTATTAGCTTGGTTAATAATTTTTAGCTTTGTCTTGTACTCGGTTGATATATAGTTTGACAAATTTACCTTTAAAATATGAAATATAGAGGATAATTTCACTTGATTTGCTTTCAGTTTACTTGCTTCTCTTGGGTGTTTCTAGAAGAGCTATTTTTAACAAACAAATAATCCATGAAAGATGCCGAAATATGCAATAGATTGGAGGAAAAACCACAGCCTTCTAATTTTTTTAGGGAGGAAATTGTGTCTGTAAAGGTTAATTGGCTGCTAATATATTCTATTCCTACTTCTCACCTGGATATTAACTTTGAAATTTCTTTCTTCTTTAAATGTAAAATATTTTTCATACTGAGTTTCTTATGTGCTAGGAGAGAAGTGATTCTGATCAAAAGATGAGTAGGTGTTCCTTTGTTCAGTGACACATCTGGAAGCATAGTTTAAAATGTAGACAACTCTGTAATTGGCTTGCTTTTTTGCAAGATTTCTGCTCTCCACTGAAGAGACACCAGCCTCTTGTGATGAAAATAACTTCAATTAGTCAAGTACTTAAGTTGATCAATCTCTTTTCCCTCAGTTTCTTGTTTAAAAACTGTCTAAGTGTTATTATTGAAAAGGAAAGCTATGACAAACCTAGACAGTGTATTAAGAAGCAAAGACATCACTTTGTCAACAAAGGTCCATATAGTCAATGCTGTGGTTTTTCCAGTAGTCATGTATGGATGTGAGAGCTGGACCATAAAGAAGGCTGAGCGCTGAAGAATTGATGCTTTTGATATGTGATGCTGGAGAAGACCCTTGGGAATCCCTTGGACTGCAAGGAGATCAAACCAGTCAATATCAAAGAACATTAACCCTGAACATTCATTGGAATTTCTGAAGCTCCAACACTTTGTCTACCTGATGCAAACAGCCGACTCATTGGAAAAAACCCTGATGCTAGGAAAGATTGAAGGCAATAAGAAGAGGGCAGCAGAGGATGAGATGGTTGGATAGCATCACCAATTCAATGGACATGACCTTGGGAAAACTCTGGGAGATAGTGAGGGACAGGGAGGCCTGGTATGCTGCAGTTCCACACGTCTCAAAAAGTTGGGCACGACTTAGTGACTGAACAACAGCAGCAACAAATATCATTATTTATGTTTAATCAAGTTGAGTACCATTTTTATTTTTAGGAAATATTTATTTCTGTTTCAACCTTCTCTTAGTCTGTTCTATTTATATAATCACATCTCTAAAACAAATATTTTTTGGATACTTAAGTAATGGCACTGATTATAATTGTATAAAATAGTCCTAAAATAATTTGAATACTAGAAAGTAGTAGTATATATTATCTATGTACATCTTAAAATTTCAAAGTTCTTTCAAATAAGTCAGAACTTAAAATTATTATTGCAACCCTTTGAAGTCGGATCTCTTTGCCTAGCTAATAAATGAGAAGAAAAAACAACTTTGGCTACATCAATTTAATTGTTTGTTGCCACAGACTAAGAATTGAACAAAGGAATAGAATTCTAAAAGTGCTTTTTAGATGCTTTCGATTTGTGGTGCTGGAGAAGACTCTTGGGAGTCCCTTGGACAGCAAGGAGATCAAACCAGTCAATCTCAAAGAACATCATATTTGAGGAACTGAGCATGGTCCACAGAATTCCTTTTCTCTGTCCCTCCTTTTAAAAATTTTGAACAACAGATGAAATGGATTATACTCCTTAGGACTATGTAGAGTCTTTTGGATTACTTGAGAATCTTTTGGATTGTGACTTTCATAAATTAACATTTTAACAATCATGCATGTTTTAATTAGAGATAAGTTATATCTGAATCAGTGAACAGTTTGAATTTAAAATGCTCTTTGAATTATGACTTAATTAAATGCAATTACTAAAACTAGGCTAATGAAGTATATGTTACTAGGAAATTTTTTTGTTTGTTTCCAAAGCAGTTATGTATTATTCAGATGGAATGGAATGCTTTGAAATGTTAGAAATTATTTCATTTATTTCTTCTGCAGTAACCTTTCTTTTTTGTACTGTGAGCAAAATTATTTTCACAGAGAGGTAGCTCAAATTATTTAAGCTGTAATTTATCCCCTAGAAAAACACTGTGATTTCTACTTCAGTTAAATAAAACTGAATGGCATTCCATTATATTAATGAAAGGTAGCAGCAGTTGATCTAGAGCAGTTCATTTCTACCATAATGAAGAGAGTGCCAGAATAGGTGTGGTAGGAGGCAAGGGGTTGATTTAAGCTGGTTTGAGGATGCTTCTATCTCAAAACGTCCATCCTCATGGCTCCCGACATCAGTTACTGATTTTCAGAGATAAATGGATATACTTTGACTTGACGTTTCAAGACATAAAGAAAAATAACAGTATAGAAATTCTTCTTATGCTTTTACGTGTTTCTACAGAAATATGTCAGAGACATTTCCAGTGTGGTGGGGGCTGGGGTGGGGGCAGTCAGGGGAGAAATAGCTTTGTCTTCGCTTTAAAGAATTGAAAGACAATTCAGTTTTGTTGGATGTTCAAATGAGAAGAGAAGCAAACCTATCAAAGCCTCACTGAGCAAAATAGATGACAGACAGCTACTGGGTCTTGTGTCATCTAAAGAAAAACAGTTACTTAGTGGACACATCAAAATATATAGATGGAAGAATTCTAGAGACCATGGCTGTCCAGGACTCATTTAAAATTGAAGAATAGAAGCCTCAGGAAGTCACAATGCTAGCTAGTCAGTGTTTAAAATCATTTGTTGATTTAGCCACGTGCTCAGTAAATATTTCTGATATATTCACTATGTGACTGTGGTAGACGTTGGTTTCCTGCCTGCACCTCTTCAGAGCACACACACGGTTGTCTAGCTTCCTACTCTAAGCATCCATAGATCTTTGCTTGAGGGCTTTCTGTGGAGTCAGGAATTCACCGGATTCAACACTTCCAACCAGTGATGACTGGTGTGGGTGAATACTGGCAATCTTCTCACTCTTGGGATATAACAATGTCAAGTCATGTTCGAAAGCCTCCTGGCATTTTTGGAGGAACTTCGTTGGCTGTCTGCTCTCTAGCACACCTTGTTTTGAATTGCTTTGCCACCATGTCTTACTTCTCCACCACCATGTCTTACTTCCCCACTTTCCTAGCAGTATTTTCTGGGGTCACCGCCCCAATTAAACCGAGTCTCAGTGTCTACTTGTGAATACCCAGACCTCACACAGTGCTAGAAACATGTTAAAGACCTCGTCTGTAGAAGATAAAGATCATTGAGCAGAGGAGGACAGGCTTGTTCAAGGTTCATAGGCACCTAACTGTGGTGGACCTCCAGCCACATGTGGAGTGCAAAAGTGATGGAGACTGTCCCCCCACAGGGCTCAGACTGCAAAAAGGGCTGCAGCTGATCTTTGGATCAGACTTTCACTCATTAATTCCATGCAATACCCAATATGGTAGCTACTGTTGTTCTCTCTGATTTATAGAGGATAAAAATATCAGATGGTGCTGTGAGAGACATTAACAGGGAAACCTAACTTTGCTTTGAATTAGAAAAGCTGGGGAAGTTGTCCGCAACAAAGAAAACTTCCTGGCTATAATTTAGGTGTGAAAAGAATTTATTCCAGAATCTCAGTTAGGAACGGTGGCACATTCTGGTCTGCTCCAGAATTTCTCCCCAACACATCTTCCCTTTCCCACTGTTTTCTACTTGTAAGGGGTATCAGGTCATATATATTTCATTTCACTTTTAAATCTCCCCTTTAGAGTATTTTGTGCCTCCAAACCAACTCGGGAAATTATCAGCAGTTCTTTTCCTAATGGGAAGATCATCTCTTTATTCCATATCCTGAGTTCTCTCTAACTATGGCTCATTGTTTAGACTTCCTGTTTTCATCCTAATATATAAAATTAGGGCTTCCCTAGTAGCTCAGCTTGTAAAGAATCCACCTGCAATGCAGGAGACCCTGGTTCAATTCCAGGTCAGGGAGATCCTCTGGAGAAAGGATAGGCTAGCCATTCCCATGTTCTTGGGCTTCCCTGCTGGCTTAGACAGTAAAGGATTTGCCTGTAATGTGGGAGACCTGGGTTCAATCCCTGGATTGGGAAGATCACGTGGAGAAGGGAACAGCTACTCCAGTATTCTGGCCTAGAGAATTCCATAGACAGAGGAGCCTGGCAGGCTACAGTCCGTTGGATTGCAAAGAGTCAGACATGACTGAGCAACTTTCATTCACTTTATATAAAATTATCCATCTTTGAAGTTTGTAAATCTCCTTTTGACTTTAACAAGCAACTTGGGTTTTAAGAATGTTGCTTCATAAAGACTTAGATCTAATGCAACATGCAGGCTAAACAATGATGTATTTGTATTAGCTAAAATTATCACTGTCTGAAAATAGTGAGGAGTTGAGATGGAGGGGAAAGAGGAGAGGGAAATCCACAAGCAATGTGATACTGTGTTACAAGGTTAAATAAAGTTTTGCCTGTTTACAGTTTTAAAGAAGATCATATCTATGCTCATATCATGATAAATATCTCTCCTCCTCCTTCTTTTCCATCCTACATAGCCTCTCAAACCCAGTGAAAGAGGAGTTACATTGATGTAGTGATTACCAGTTTAATGTTATTTGAAGATTTAATTTTGGCCAAATTTTTTTATACTCAGTAGTACGTTGGCTATAGTATAAGCCTATATATTGCTTTAGTGTGATGATACTCTGAAATCGATTCATGTGGAAAGGCAGAGCTAATACTGTTGTAGCCATGCATTCCGGGAAACAAACTCACTCAGAAGGACAATGCAGATAGTGGAGTGCAGTTTATTAGCCGGTGGGCATAAAGGCAGAGTCTGCTCTTAGCCAAAGACCCTGACCAGCTTTTGTGAAAACCTTACATACGCTAAGTGTACATGCCCAAACCCACCTCCCCAAATTCCCTGAAACTAGTCTGAACAAAGGGAAAGAAAGATACAATCAGAGTTAACCTGTGATTCATATGCCTTAAGCCTAGGTAGTTAGCAGTGGACAACTACCAATAGGCCTGTGGTCATACCGCAATAAGCATAATAGAATTTATGATTCTATTCGGTTACACAGATAATTAGGATATTCTTTTAGGCGTCAGAGAGTCTAGGTTCGAACCCTGGGGCTCTTCCATCCGAGGGCTTTGGTTTTCCAGCTGGTATGTCATTTCCATAGATACTGGGCATATAGCTCGGAGACCATAGTCCGGCCCAAGATGGAGTCCTGCTTTCAAGATGGAGCCTGTTCTGTTCTGTTTACTCCTTCAATACTCTCTGGATAATTAACATGTGTCTATCGCTAGGACATCATATGCTGTTAAGATCAAGTGCTGTGAACTTTGGTAATGAGACAAGAAAATCCGTGAGTTGTGTAAATCAGTAGGAAGAAGTATAGAAACTGGAATATTTTGGTGGATTAAATTTTAATGTTTTAGTTGATGATATCCCAAGCTTCATTAGAATCATAGATTAAAGGAAATTAAAGCTAGGTCATCAGCATCTTAGATATGTTTGTCCAGTTCTGGTCTGAATTTCCTGGGATATTTGGGAGATGAAAATAACATATTTATCTTATTATTGTACTTTGGCTTTTATCCTATAGTTTAATTAATGTATTTATTGATGTCTTTTGGAACACTCAAAAAGCTTACAAGCAGATTTGTATTAAAATTTACTAGATGAGGAAAAAAGTTGCTGCACTTCTTAATGTTTAATAGGAATTGATTTCCTCAGAAGTTCAAAAACATGAAACTCTGAAATCACAGTCCACTTGGAATTCCAACTGATTCCTTATAAGAGTGAAAGTGGTCTCTATTTTAACTCATTTGAGACTTTTTAGAAGTTATATACTTTTTCTCTACTCTGATGCAGTGTACGTACGTATGTTTATGCAAGCATTTATGGGTATGTGAATTTTGTTATTTTTACTCCAGAATTTCTAATAGTTCTTTGTAAGCTTGTGATAGTCATTTATCCATAATCTGTCTATTCCATGACAGTTCATACATTTCAGACAGTAGCATTGAATATACACAAAATAGAACATTATCTCAAATAAAAACAACTTAACTTTCCTGCTTTAAAAAACTGCATTTTTTATGTAGATGAAATGAATATTTATATAGAAAAAGAAGAAAAAGAGATGCAAAAAAGCAAAATGGCTGTCTGAGGAGGCCTTACAAATACCTGTGAAAAGAGCAGAAGCAAAAAGCAATGGAGAAAAGGAAAGATATACCCATTTGAATGCAGAGTTCCAACGAAAACCAAGGAGAGATAAGAAGCTTTCCTCAATAATCAAAGCAAAGTAATAGAGGAAAACAATAGAATGGGAAAGACTAGAGATCTCTTCAAGAAAATTAGAGATACCAAGGGAACATTTCATGTAAAGATGGGCATAATAAAGGACAGAAATGGTATGGACCTAACAGAAGCAGAAGATATTAAGAAGAACTGGCAAGAATACACACAAGAACTGTACAAAACATATCTTCACGACCCAGAAAATCACAATGATGTGATCACTCACCTAGAGCCAGACATCCTGGAACGTGAAGTCAAGTGAGCCTTAGAAAGCATCACTACGAACAAAGCTAGGAGCGGTGATGGAATTCCAGTTGAGCTGTTTCAAATCCTAAAAGATGATGCTGTGAAAGTGCTGCACTCAATATGCCAACAAATTTGGAAAACTCAGCAGTGGCCACAGGACTGGAAAAGGTCAGTTTTCATTCCAATCCCAAAGAAAGGCAATGCCAAAGAATGCTCAAACTACCGTGCAATTGCACTCATCCTACACGCTAGCAAAGTAATGCTCAAATTTCCAAGATAGGCTTGAACAGCACGTGAACCCTGAAATTCCAGATGTTCAAGCTGGCTTTAGAAAAGGGAGAGGAACCAGAGATCAAATTGCCAGCATCTTCTGGATCATCGAAAAAGCAAGAGAGTTCCAGAAAAACCTGTATTTCTGCTTTATTGAGTAATCCGAAGCCTTTGACTGTGTGGATCACAATAAACTGTGGAAAATTCTAAAAGAGATGGGCATACCAGACCACCTGACCTCCGTCTTGAGAAATCTGTTTGCAGGTCAGGAAGCAACAGTTAGAACTGGACATGGAACAACAGAGTGGTCCAAATAGGAAAAGGAGTACATCAAGGCTGTATATTGTCATCCTGCTTATTGAACTTATATGCAGAGTACCTCATGAGAAACACTGGGCTGGATGACACACAATCTGGAATCATGATTGCTGAGAGAAAAATCAATAACCTCAGATATGCAGATGACACCACCCTTATGGCAGAAAGTGAAGAAGAACTAAAGATCCTCTTGATGAAGGTGAAAGAGGAGAATGAAAAAATTGGCCTAAAGCTCAACATTCAGAAAGCTAAGATTCATGGCATCTGGTCCCATCACTTCATGGCAAATAGATGGAGAAACAATGGAAACAGTGACAGATTTTATTTTCGGGGCTCCAAAATCACTGCAGATGTTGATTGCAGCCCTGAAATTAAATGATGCTTACTCCTTGGAAGAAAAGTTATGACCTACCTAGACAGCATATTAAAAAGCAGAGACATTACTTTGCCAACAAAGGTCCATCTAGTCAAAGCTATGGTTTTTCCGTTAGTCATGTATGGATGTAAGAGTTGGACTATAAAGAAAGCTGAGCGCCGCAGAATTGAGGCTTTTGAACTGTGGTGCTGGAGAAGACTTTTGAGAGTCCCTTGGACTGCATGGAAATCCAACCAATCCATCCTGAAGGAAATCAGTCCTGAATGTTCATTGGAGGGACTGATGCTGAAGCCGAAACTCCAATACTTTGGCCACCTGATGTGAAGAACTGACTCATTTGAAAAGACCCTGATGCTGGGAAAGATTGAAGGCAGGAGGAGAAGGGGACGATAGAGGATGAGATGGTTGGATGGCATCACTGACTCAAGGGACATGAGTTTGGGTAAACTCCGGGCATTGGTGATGGACAAGGACTGGCGTACTGCAGTCCATGGGGTTGCAAAGAGTTGGACACGACTGAGCGACGAAGTGAACTGAACTGAATGAACATTTCCTTTCATGAACATTATGTGTTTTTTTCATCTAGATGATAGTTCCGTTTGTGTCATGAGCCTCATAATAAGTGTTGCTTGGGGCGTGAGTACTTGAACATACTTGTAATTAGGGCATTAAACATAGTAAGACCCCTGAAGTTATTCTCTTTTTCTTAAGTGGCTCTTAGATGACTATGCTTGTTGTTTTGTTCACGTAGTAGGGCAGGTCTTATGTAATACTTCAAGTTACAGGCATCATAGTGGCAAGTTAAAACTATACTGCAAATATGCAGTCTATTGGCAATTACCTGACAAATAAATGTAAAATGGTGCTTAGTAAAAGAAACAAAAGCAACCTTTCTTTAAAAAAAATGCCAAAATTATTTTCTAGTTTTTTCGAGTAAGCTAATGAAATTAGTATTAAATTTTGTTCACATTTTAAATCAAATGATAAAGCAAAGTTAAAAGAACGAATAAGACAGCTAAATGTGCTTTAATGATTATTAAATAATCTATTAATAGGTGGATGTTGCATATATAAAGGACTCACTGTCCGTAAGGAGTAGATCATTCCGCATTCCCATATAGCAGGACATGGGAGGAATAAGTACTCGATTAGGGATAAGAAGACTTCTGTTAGACTGGGTTTTACTACTGTTAGTCTTGGCTTTCGGATATACAAAATTGAGATTGATAATATATTACTCACTATTTAATCTTAACAATTACATTCTCTAAAAAGCACATGTTCTTAGGCTTCTAGCATAGAACTTGGAATGTGTACAAATCTCAATATTTATTTATTCTTCTATATAATGTTGAGAGTTCAGAGAAGGACTAGATAATTTGTTTCTTCATTACAATCATTGAACAGCATCTTAGCAATAGTATGCTGCTTTTGTCTCTTTGATAGAAACTGTGCTATTCAAGCATATAATCAAAATTTATATAGTCATTTCATGTTATATCATGCAAGTAGTTTCTAAAGGCTAGTGAGTTGATGTAAAGGAATCGGCAAAAATTTTTTTGAAAGATAATTATTTACTGATCTACTTCTCATAAAATATTAACTTGACACTAAGAGATTTTTGACCTTTAGTTCATTAGAGAAATGTTTGAAAAATATTAATGGTTTTTCTTTATGTACGAGCTAAGAAAATTTTCATCTCTTGGCTGCTTCATTTTTTGCTTTAATCTTCTGCTAGAATTTTAAATTCTAGACCAAAAAAGAAGTTTTATGCCATAAGACTTCTGGATTTTTATCCCACAAATCTTTGCAAACCATTGAATGTAATTAAAGAGAAGATGGACACACAGGAAAGACAAGGGCTGAAGGAATGGTATCTTTCTGGAGGCAGGAGGGGCTCACATCCAGGACATGGAGAGGGGAGTTCGTTCCAGAACAGTTATAGCCTCATAAGGCCACCAACAGAAACTGAAATTCAAGCAAATACTATTGCCTGTTAGTAACAGGAAATTTGAACAAAAAAGCACTTGTATTTGTATTGATACTATCAGTTGTAGAAGTTAGAAAACACATTCTAAAAAGCTTAAGGAAAAAATAAAATGACTATAATTAAGAAGCCAACAGATAGAAGTAGCCTCTGGCATGTAAAGACTGAGACTTTAAGCATTACAGCATTTTCAGCCATAGCTACTCTTAGGAAATGGTATTTTTATGAAAAAGGAATAGGGAGATGAGATTCTATTTTTGGAGAGACTTAGGCACCTGTTAATTTCTGTGATCAGAGAAATAGGGTGGTATGATTTGCCAGCTATCGGAATCATGTGATTGAAAGAAACAGTTTCCCAAAGATAGAAGAGTTTCTGGAAGAACAAAAAAAAATTACAGACCTAAGCAAACCCACATGTCTACTATAGTTTTTCAAACAAAGAACCACCAACTTACTTGATGGGAGGGCAGCATGTATAATTTTTACTGGCAAGATTCCACGGTTAGGTGTTAGGATGAACAAACAAATGTTTTGTTTAATACAATGTTGGAGTTTTTCTAGACGGAAGTAGATGAGGATGGATGTTTAAAGGAGATGTAGAGTTAGAAAGAGTATGCTTAGAATCACAGAGAAGGTTGGATCATAGGAACACAATAAATGGACAGATTGCATATTGTTATTGTTCAGTTGCTAAGTTGTGTCTGACTCTTTGCATACCATGAACTGCAGCCGGCCAGGCTTTCCTGTCCTTCACTGTCTCCTGGAGTATGCTCAAACTCATGTACATTGAGTTGATGATGCCATCCACCCATTTCATCCTCTGTTGTCCTCTTCTCCTTTTGCCTTCATTCTTTCTAAGCATCAGGGTCTTTTTCAGTGAGTCAGCTCTTCGCATCAGGTGGTCAAATTATTGGAGCTTCAGCATCCGTCCTTCCCATGAATATTCAGGATTGTGAGAACTAACAACCACCCTTTGTACTAGACTTTTTATTATTCAGTCACTCAGTTGTGTCTGACTCTTTTGACCCCATGGACTGCACACTTTCTTATAAATCCCCTCATTTATCAGATTAAAAATAAAAATAACAGCTAGTAATACCATTTTGCTATATGGAATATTTGAAGAAGGGACTTTACATGAGTTAAATGGATTCATAGTGTAGTATGTGATCTAAGAACATAAAGTTGTAAACATTTACTTTAATTCATATGTAATTACCAGATAAAGCTAATAGATAAATTCTATGGATATTCCTGATTTTTATGTTTCACTTTGTAAAACAATAGCTGATAATTTGTAGGGGGCCCATACAGGCACTGTGCTCAGCTGCTGCTGCTGCTGCTGAGTCGCTTCAGTCGTGTCCAACTCTGTGCGACCCCATAGACGGCAGCTCACCAGGCTCCCCCGTGATGTCAATTCTTTATCGTCTCTTATACATAGTGTGAATCAATGTAGGTTTATCACGTGCTTTCAATCTAGTAATCTGGGAACAGATGTCTAAATGGACCTGTGCCCGTGTTTTTCTTTTTTTCTCTTCATAAACAACATTTTCATCATTCCAAACCCCAAACAGATATAATGGCATAAAAAAAAAATACTTTTCTTAAGAACCACTGTCTTTAGTGCTTCAGCTACTTTTAGCTATCTTTGGAAACTTCACTTACATTCACACCACCTCCCAAACACACACGAAGATACACAAAATCATATATATTCTGTGCCGCACCCCGCCTCCCCTGCCCCACCAAAACATCTTCCTAAGTTTTTTTATTCACACAGTTCTATAGTCAGTGCTACTGGTTATCCCATCCCATGTACCAAGTACCATGGTTGATTTGGGCACAGTCAATAGTAGTGGTGTGTCTGGTTGTATGCATGGGTGCGAAGTCACTTCAGTCATGATGGACTCTGTGACCCTATAGACTGTAGCCCACCAGGCTTCTCTGTCCCTGGGATTCTCCAGGCAAGAATATTGGAGTGGGTTGCTAAGCCTTCCTCCAGGGTCTCTTCCTGACCCAGGGATCAAACCCATGTCTTGTATGTCTCCTTCATTGGCAGGCTGGTTCTGGTTACCAGGTCAAATTGTTACTATGATATGTTTATCAAAAAAAATTGAAATTTAAATGATTTGAACTAAGCAGTGTGGATCTTGTTTGGTAGGAATCATTAACACAACTCCTTTGTAACATACAGTATCCTTTATGTTGGGCTTTCCTGGTAGCTCAGTGGTAAAGAATCTGCCTGCAATGCAGGAGATGCAGGAGGAATGGGTTCTGTCTCTGGATGTGGAAGATCCCCTGGAGGAGGAAATGACAAACCATTCTAATATTCTTGCCTGAAGAATCCCATGGACAGAGGAGCCTGGTGGGCTACAGCCCATAGAGTCACAAAGAGACACAACTGAGCACAGTACGCACGTGTGCACACGTGTGTGTGCACACACACACACACACACACACCCACACACACACCCTTAATGTTCATCCTATTGACTTCATATTTGGAACTAAAGAAAGATAAAATGAAAATGAGTTTATTTTTCTTAAGTGATTTAGCAGGCAGTAGATCTGCCCTAAATTTTTCATGCTGTGGATCATATGTAGAGTCAAGTGTATAACCCAGAAAATAAAATAAGTAACTTAGACAGGAAGTTAATATCTGTTTGAATTTTAAATGTGTCATATATTTCAGATATTGGCTATAAAATCCTAATTTTTGGTTCCAACACTTAAATCTTACCCTTGGCAACATCTTATTCCCAGATTGAAGCTTTGTGCTTATGGTTCAGGTTTTTAACATGAACTATTATTCATCAGAGGCTGCATTTTATAGGCAAGTGGCATGCAAGGTACTGTCTTTCACAGTATGTGTTTATGATGGAATGGTCTATTTTGTCCAGATTGAATTTTTGACTCCCAGTAGACACTGGGAAACTAAAGTCATTTATCTGTCAGCTTGCTAGGGGATGTTTTAAATTTCAGTAAACAGCAGTATTGTATTAGCATGAACCATTTGGGTAAATTTGTTTCAAGGAGATATTAAATAACTAAACTACTTGGTTAAAACTCAGAAACAATTTGTCATCTGGTGGTGCTTAAATTAGGAAAAATAGCTCTCTAAAGGTGTAACTAATCTATGAATCTAGTTTGAGGCTCTTGCTAGCTTTATCCTATTAGATTGCACATAATGCACTGAAAGCCACAGATATCCCCCGTGTTTGAGTGTAAAATACCTTCTAAGATGATGTTGTTTAATAATTTGCATGAAAATGTTTAGCCAGAAGGACAGCAGGGAAAGAAGATGACTCAATTTTATAATCTGTGCCAGCGATAATTAGTTTATATGCTATAGTTCTGCAGTCTTAAATGATCCTGATATAACTGTGTACCTTCTGGAAAAGGGACTGAAGGAATTTTGAGTGATAGGCTAGGTAAACGATTTAGAAAGAACCATACACATGCATGTGCAAACACACATGCTTGAGTTGATCAACAGAGGAGGAATGTCTCAAATATCTGAAATTCTTAACTGTCACCTATATTAATATCTAGGAAGGTTTTGTGTTATGTGGTCATACCATCCATATATGATAAGAGATATTCTTCAGTTTAGCAGATTGAAGCAACTGGCCCAACCGCTTCCACATCTTGTCACATGTGAATCAGGAGAGCCAGAACTTGACTCTTAGGTCAAGCTTAATAGTCTTCATCTTTGTTTCCCCAGCATTTAGCACAGAGTGACGTCAGAAGAGTACTGTTGAATGAGTGGGGTGTGTGGCTTCATCTCTTGGTCATGAGACCTCAGTATCTTCCTGTAGTAAGTCTAGGTGAGATGGAGGCAGAAGCAGGGTAAAGGGAGAAGGAACTCAGCTGATTGATACTCTTGCCTCTCCTCCAGTTTCCTTCACACAGACCATTAACTATTAGCTGTTTTTAAACATCTTTCCCTAATTTTCTTTTAGCACAGAGTTCATTTTAACCAAAATTTGTCCCTATGTAAACATCAAGACATAGAAGTAGGCCTGACTCACTGTGAATTGTCCTTTATTCCTGGAAATGGTCCTTTAACCCAATCATCTAAAGATTGTTTCTGGATTTATTCTGGTGATTCCGTGATTTATGTGATTTGAGTTCAGACTGATTTAGTTTAATGTAGCTGCACAATCTGAAAAAAAAAAATATATATATATATATAATAGCAGAGCTAATATGTACCTCTATGAGGCAGAAGACATGGCTCTAAATGAATGTGATAAGAAAGAGAATTAAGATTATCATCATTATTATTAAAATTATGATTTTTCTCAAGTCTATATTCAAAATTATTTGTGAATCAAAGAATTCTGATGTAAACAAAAGCAACAGTAAAGCAAATCACTGCAATTTTCCACAAGAAATTATTACGAATTGTGACCTAAAATGTTTTCATATAGTTACACAATTTAAAGGTTGCGTGGATATTTGCCATATATTTTAGCATCATGCTGCCGTGTAGGTGGACTAGGTTGACAGATTAAATACCGAGTTACAGTTTTCCCAAATCCTGATGCCCTATGGTGATTTTACTTTGCTAAAGTTGATCAATTTAGCTTTTCTGTTAGATAAAATAAGGGAATAATGCAATGTACATGCTATCAATGTAGAGTCTGAGGTTTGAGAAAGGAAAGTGTACTTATAAAGGTTAAAGAAAAGCTTCTGAGCCAAAAACAATGTCACGTTTATTGAAGAGAAGAAATTTTGTTTTAATACAGTGGACATAATCAGTTGCACATTCCACTCAGGTCTGTGTTCTCTTACTGAAATGTGACAGCCTGTCTAAGCATATGTGTTTCATTAAGTACTTCCGATATATGTTGTTTTCATATGAAAAAGACACACTTGTTTTTCTTTGCATTTATATTTTGACTGGCAATCTTGATTCCAGCTTGTGCTTCATCCAGCCCAGCATTTCTCATGATGTACTCTGCATATAAGTTAAATAAGCAGGGTGACAATATACAGCCTTGATGTACTCCTTTTCCTATTTTGAAAAGACCCTGATGCTGGTAAAGATTGAAGGTGGGAGGAGAAGGGGACAACAGAGGATGAGATAGTTGGATGGCATCACCGACTCAATGGACATGGGTTTGAGTAAACTCCGGGCATTGGTGATGGACAGGAAGGCCTGGCGTGCTGCAGTCCATGAGGTTGCAAAGATTTGGACACGACTGAATTACTGAACTGAACTGAACTGATATTTTGACCATGTTAGACTTGGACTTTGCATAAGGAAAGAGCTCCTTAAATGTAGAAATATAAAATACCTACACAAGAAGTACTGATGTTTGGCATGCAGTATTACTTTATGCCTAATATATTTTGTTTTCAGTTTGCTTAAAAATTTTTTTAAAAATGTCAGGTTTGGCATTATCAGTTCAGTTCAGTTCAGTCGCTCAGTTGTGTCTGACTCTTTGCGACCCCATGAATCGCAGCATGCCGGGCCTCTCTGGCCATCACCAACTCCCGGAGTTTACCCAAACCCATGTTCATTGAGTCAATGATGCCGTCCAACCATCTCATCCTCTGTCATCCCCTTCTCCTCCTGCCCCCAATCCTTCCCAGCATCAGGATCTTTTCCAATGAGTCAACCCTTCGCATGAGGTGGCCAAAGTATTGGAGTTTCCGCTTCAACATCAGTCCTTCCAATGAACACCCAGGACTGATCTCCTTTAGGATGGACTGCTTGGATCTTCTTGCAGTCCGAGGGACTCTCAAGAGTCTCCTCCAACACTACAGTTCAAAAGCATCAATTCTTCGGCGCTCACCTTTCTTCACCGTCCAACTCTCACATCCATACATGACTAGACAGGCTTTTCTTGGCAAAGTAATATCTCTGATTTTAAATATGCTATCTAGGTTGGTCATAACTTTCCTTCCAAGGAGTAAGCGTCTTTTAATATCATGGCTACAATCACCATCAGCAGTGATTTTGAAGCCCCCCAAAATAAAGCCTGACACTGTTTCCACTGTTTCCCCATCTATTTCCCATGAAGTAATGGGACCAGATGCCGTGATCTTAGTATTCTGAACGTTGAGCTATAAGCCAACTTTTTCACTCTCCTCTTAACCTTCATCAAGAGGCTCTTTAGTTCTTCTTCGCTTTGTGCCATAAGGGTGGTGTCATCTGCGTATCTGAGGTTATTGATATTTCTCCCAGCAATCTTGATTCCAGCTTGTGTTTCTTCCAGCCCAGCATTTCTCATGATGTACTCTGCATATAAGTTAAACAAGAAGGGTGACAATATACAGCCTTGACGCACACCATTTCCCATTTGGAACCAGTCTGTTGTTCCATGTCCAGTTCTAACTGTTGCTTCCTGACCTGCATACAGGTTTCTCAAGAGACTGGTCAGATGGTCTGGTATTCCCATCTCTTTCAGAATTTTCCACAGTTTATTGTGATCCACACAGTCAAACACTTTGGCATAGTCAATAAAGCAGAAATAGATGTTTTTCTGGAACTCTCTTGTTTTTTTGATGATCCAGCTGTTGTTGGCAATTTGATCTCTGGTTCCTCTGCCTTTTCTAAAACCAGCTTGAACATCTGAAAGTTCACAGTTCACGTATTGCTGAAGCCTGGCTTGGAGAATTTTGAGCATTACTAGCATGTGAGATGAGTACAATTGTGCGGTAGTTTGAGCATTCTTTGGCATTTCCTTTCTTTGGAATTGGAATGAAAACTGACCTTTTTCCAGTCCTGTGGCCACTGCTGAGTTTTCCAGATTTGATGGCATATTGAGTGCAGCACTTTCACAGCATCATCTTTCAGGATTTCCAACTGGAATTCCATCACCTCCACTAGCTTTGTTTGTAGTGATGCTTTTTGAGGCCCACTTGACTTCACATTCCGGGATGTCTGGCTCTAGGTGAGTGATCACACCATCATGATTATCTGGGTCATGAAGATCTTTTTTGTACAGTTTTTCTGTGTATTCTTGCCTCCTCTTCTTAATATCTTCTGCTTCTGTTAGGTCCCTACCATTTCTGTCCTTTATTGAGCCCATCTTTGCATGAAATGTTCCCTTGGTATCTCTAATTTTCTTGAAGAAATCTCTAGTCTTTCCTGTTCTGTTGTTTTCCTCTATTTCTTTGCATTGATCACTGAGGAAGGCTTTCTTATCTCTCCTTGCTATTCTTTGGAACTCTGCATTCAGATGGAAATATGTTTCCTGTTCTCCTTTGCTTTTCACTTCTCTTCTCTTCCCAGCTATTTGTAAGGCCTCCTCAGAAAGCCATTTTGCTTCTTTGCATTTCTTTTCCATGGGGATGGTCTTTATCCCTGTCTCCTGTACAGTGTCACAAACCTCTGTCCATAGTTCATCAGGCACTCTGTCTGTCAGATCTAGTCCCTTAAATCTATTTGTCACTTCCACTGTATAATCATAAGGGATTTGATTTAGGTCATACCTGAATGGTCTAGTGATTTTCCCTACTTTCTTCAATTTAAGTCTGAATTTGGCAGTGGCATTATATGTCTTCTAATTTCCAGAAAATTGTCTCTAGATCCACATGTACAAGTTACATACAGTTAGCAATACACATTTTCAATAACAATTTTAGCAGCAATATAGAGCTTCTAAAAGAAAGGGCAAGTAGTGAGGTGTTATATAAAGTATAATACCATAACAAAGGAAAAATACTGAAATTTTCCACAAGATTTTTCTCTATTTTAATTTTTATTTCAACTTCAGTCACAGTCTATCTTAATGGAGTCAAATACTTAGCTTGAGTTAAAACTAGTGTTTATCACACCTTACCCTCTTCTAACACTGTGTGTGATACTCTTCATCTTAGATATAATAAGTAAATTCTCTTTGTTACTGTGACCACGTGTCACACATAAGAAAAGACTTTAAGTAATAATTGTAGTCCATTAGCTCTGGTCCCATGGACTAAGTGTAATTCTAGATAAATGAATTATTTTATATAGCTATTTGAACATTTTATTTTACCTAAAAATAGAGGTGGGTATCTTTAACTTACTTTGTATCTTTCTTGGCACAGATGTATTTACAAATAAGTGTTGAATGAGTGTTGAAATGATGCTGCTGAGCCGTGTGAAATTTAATGCTGTTTTACCTTGTTTTCCACATGTTTCAATTTGCTAAATATAAGTAATCAGCTGGCAAACATAATATCTAAAATGAAGTAAACTTATTTAGTGTTTTAACTTTTGATAGAATCCACAATCTAAATTGAAAATTGTCTCCTAAGTATAAATTTCAGGGTTCCATGAGGGATCAATAAACTAGTAATTGGATTTGAGTCTCAGGAGAATTCCAAAGATTCTCTTGATTTATGTATGTGATGAGTTCTGATTTGTATTTTAGTTACAAACCTAGTGGTATAAGTAAGAAATGTTCCAGGACATAGAAGTTTTATGTGTATGAAAATTCTCTAGCGACTTATTCTTTTAAAAAAAACTAATATTAAATGGTAGCTTTAAAAATGTTAATTATGCTAAATGAAATTAAAGCTCCCAAGTCTCATTCAGTATCACAAATCATATATTTATGTATGTACTGTTTGGTTGGTTATTTGGTCTTCAGAGAGATCTGTATTTTATAAATCTTCATTATCATAGTTTGTTTCTCAAATCAAAAAAAAGGCAGAATCTGTGCCCCCCTCAAATCAAAACAAAACAATATCTCAATCTCTTTTTCTTTTGGAGATTATAATGTGCATTCATACACTGAAGCTGTGTTAATTCTTGCTGAAAAGAGACAATTTTAACTTTATCATTTATTCTGAAATCATGACCATAGAATAGTTTTGCCTATAAAAAATCTATTACATCTTTAAGAACTTTGTAATTTTCTTTAGAACATACTTTAAGAAGCACTAATTTAGTCTATTTTCCCCAAGTAATTAAACAAAATTCTATCATTGTGTTTTTGGTAATAAACTTTTGGATTGTCCTTGTTTGTAAATGTTTAAGAGACAGAGAAAATACACTTTCACGTGATACTCAAAATACAAAAGACGTACAGAAGATAAGGAATACGTATCTTCAATCAGTTCAGGAAAAGAAATAAAAAGAAATCAGTATATATGTATTATTTTTATATTGCATAGAACTAGCCTTGTAGATAGAAAGAACAAGAATTTAAAATTCCTTGATAGTTGTTTTATCCACTTTCCTTTCCATTTTTCCTCTGTAACACAATTTATGTCCATAATTTATACTTACGACATATTCAGCAATGTTGATAGCTAGTAGAAATGTCCACACATTCATTCTTGAAAAGTAAACACTCATTTGCTACTGTAGTAGAATATGAGACCATTAAAGTGTTCGATTATCTGATATTTTTGCTGTCTAAATTCACAGATGATCTTGATTCCTTATCTGAGTCTCCTGAGAAAATTCCTGCCAATATCATGCAGATACACTTTTCTTCAAAGAATAATTTCAACATTTGATATGTATTTTTTAAACGTCAAGGTTTTAGCCAAATTTTAACAAGCCATTTATTCACTTGTCTAGAATTATCCTATCAGTTCATGATTTAGGTGAAAGTGACAGATAGTGAGAGTGTGTGTGTGTGTGTGTGTATGTATAAATTATTTGTGTTAAGGATTTTTCAATTTTTTCTTGACAAATTGACCTCAGATTTGCACTGAGATATTTTGCCCCATTGCAAGATGTGCTTCTCTAATGTCACTGATATAGTGTTTTAATATGTTCTTGTGGAAAAATATTGGCTAGAAATATTGTAGAAAATATTGGCTAATATTTATGGATCTTTGTGGAATATATCATAAAAGGAATACTATGCAAGGCTTATTATTTCATATGTGAATAAAATATACTTAATGTTAGATCCAATATGTTTTTATGTTTTTAATCAAATCAATAAAGCATTCCTTTTTTCTTTTTTTATAGAGCAATGAAGTTGTCTACTACAATGCAAAGGATGATCTTGATGTGAGTATTAAAAGTTGTACATTACATTGCAGGCTAAACTTGGCTAGGGTAAATAACTTTCTTAACAAGCTGACCATGTATTACACTTAGTTGGATTCATGTTCCCATCCAGCTTTAAAATTGTAGTTGCTTATAAGCATTAACACCTATTTAAATTCAAACTGTTTTTCTCTCATCTTAGATGTGCTACAGTTAATTCTGTGATCCAGAAATTTCATTTTAGTTCTACATATTCTTGAAATCCTGCTAACTTCATCAGGTTTGGTGGAGTTGGGCCATTTCATGTCAAATTTTTAAGAATTTGTAAAGAATTGTAAGATAATATATTTTACATTTCACTATAACTTTTTTGGGGTAGTTTAAAATGCTTTAGATATGTTAATAGTATTGCTCTTGTAAACCCTTCGATGGTGAATAAAAATGAACTGTGTTTTATGATTGGTATATTGGTTTAGCTATTTCAGAGAGACTGAAATATGCTAAACTGAAAATGCTAAAGCAGAACAAAAGATTATTCCTCTCTAATGACACTTTTTGTGTGCAAGGCCTAATAGAGCAACTCTCTATAATCCAGGCCCTGCAAATCTTTCTCTCATGATTTTTTCCTCTCCTTAAAATAGGTTTTCCATTTTATGGTCCAAAAAGGATGCTGCAATATCCACAATGATATTTGCATTCTGTACATCCAAAAGGAGTCAGATGGCACTGAAGGTCATATTCTGGAAATTACAGAAGACACATCTGTCTGCACCTGTTTTCTACTACTTAATTACTAGTGTTACCTAGTAGCCAGAAGATGTGCAATGTCATTCCCCATCCTCCTCCCACCTCCCCATAAGCATATAGGCAAATGAAATATAAGGTTCCATTACCAAAGAGAGAATAGAGAGAATACTAGTTGGGAGTTAATTAGTAGTTTCTATGCTTAATTTTAATTTGCTTTTCCTGGCATATTGAAGTTAGTGCCCACATCTACCCCTTCAATTGAGTGACTTCTATAAACTTAATATAGTCAAATTCTTCAACTTGGAAGGGAGCAAAAAATTCTCATAGTAAAATGATTATAACATTTTGTGCTGTATTTAGTATTATTTAGTTCTTAATGCATATGTTTTGATCACTGTGACCAAAGTGTTTTCTGCAATAGAAATATATATTGTCTTTTTTTAAATTAATTTATTTTTTATTGAAAGATAATTGCTTTACAGAATTTTGCTGTTTTCTGTAAAACCTCAACATGAATCAGCCATAGGTATACATATATCCCCTCCCTTTTGAACCTCCTTCCCATATCCTTCCCCATCTCACCCCTCTAAGTTGATACAGAGCCCCTGTTTGAGTTACCTGAGCCATACAGCAAATTCCCATAGGTTATCTATTTTATACATGGTAATGTATGTTTCCGTGTTACTCTTTCCACACATCTCACCGTCTCCTCCCCTCTCCCCATGTCCATAAGTCTATTCTCTATGGCTGTTTCTCCATTGTTGCCCTGTAAATAAATTCTTCAGTACCATTTTTCTAGATTCTATATATATGCATCAGAATATGGTATTTATCTTTCTCTTTCTGACTCACTTCACTCTGTAAAATAGGTTCTAAGTTCATCCACCTCATTAGAACTGACTCAAATACATTCCTCTGTATAGCTGAGTAATGTTCCATTGTGTATAGGTACCACAACTTCTTTATCCATTCATCTGTCGATGTACATTCTAGGTTGCTTCCATGTTCTAGCTATTGTAAATTGTGCTACAGTGAACAATAGGATACATGTGTCTCTTTCAATTTTGCTTTCCTCAGGGTATATGCCTAGGAGTGGGATTGCTGGGTTCATATAGTGGTTTTATTCCTAGTTTTTTAAGAAAATGAAAGACAGTTAAGAAGTGTTAAGTAAATACTGAGCTTTGATATTCACTTTAGGACTTTTAGTGGTTATACCTTTTTTTTCTTAAGATTATTGCTTATCAGATGAAGTTAGACCTATATAGATGATGAAATTAATTCACCCTCACCAAACACTTTGCAGTATATGGTTGTATTTAGTTGGTTCTTATACTCCAACTTTATATGTGTAATGATATTTTTATTTATCAAATGTTTATACAGTCATAATGCCATTTTGTTTTAATTTGAATTGGCTTACTCTCACTGTTATTTATCTCACTTTTCTATATACCAATTTGGGGCTTCCCTGGTAGCTCAGTCAGTTAATAATCTGCCTGCAGTGCAGGAGACCCAGGTTCGATCTTTGGGTCGGGAGGATCCCCTGGAGAAGGAAATGGCAACTCACTCTAGGTCCTTTCCTGGAAAATCCCACGGACAGAGGAGCCTGTCAGGCTGCAGTCCATGGGGTAGCAAAGAGTCGGGCATGGCTGAGAGACTAACATATACCAATTTAGTTGTATATTTTTATTGCTCAAATTCCACAAAGTCATATTCATCATTATGAAAAATTGGCAACTGGAGATTATATGATGTGATCTTATAATCTCATATATCAATATCTAATATCTAATGAACATAGGAACTAATTGGAATGCTAAATATTGAAATAGTGTTATCAATAAATTTGTCCTCATATGTTTGAACGGGAATATAAATATCTGAGATCTAAATAAATTTTCTATTTTCTAGAATAGTTATATATTTAACCTGTGAGTGGACTTTGAAACCAAGGGGCTGAAATCTTGCCAGTAATGTGAAACTATAGAAAATAGGTAGGCCAGATTTAACTGTAGACATATTTTGATATGCTGACACAAAAGCCAAGGAGTTTGATTGCCTTTGGATGTCATGCGTTCTCCAGCTTGCCCCGATTCCACTCTCCTTGTTGTCTTATTCTCTGTCTATATCACACATCTACACACATAAAAAATAATATTGAGTTACCTTAACATAATACAGTGATAGAATCCTTAGCACACCAACATTTAAGGAAAGGTCTTGAAGGCAGGGTACAGTGTGTAGAATAAGAGTAGATGGAAATGAGGAAAAAGTAGCTTTGATAATAGAAGTAAATCATATGTAAAAGCCCATAACTTTAGTTATGTTGAGTTAAAACTAATTGCTCCTATTTTTCTTCCATGTTTGTTTTATTTGTCCATCACCCAGTTAAGATTTAAATATAAAGAATGACATATTCAAGTGCAATCTATTGATTTTGTGCATTATAATGATGATACATGGCCTCACTTAAAGGTAAAGCAAGCATTTAAAGGTGATCAGTTATTTCTTTGGAGTGTAACTTTCTATTAGCTACATCTGAATTAGTTTGTGGAGAGCTGTCACGTTGTAAGCTTTTCAAGGACTTTGATATAAGACAGTTCTTCAGGGGCATTTTATAATCTCCATGCTGCTCTAGATCAATGCTATTTATATTCACCTTCTGGGTATAAAAATAAAAACCTAGTGACAGCCAGATTTAGCTTCAGTGGTGACTGAAATAAGGGTAAAAGTAATGTCCCTTAGGATTGTGTAATATTACATAAAAACTATGACTATATTCATTCACACAGATTTTTTTCTTTAGAACTTCAAAATGTAAGTATTACTGGGCTAAATTATTTGGTTATTTGGTTAGCTGCAATTCTCCTGGTAGACATAAGGTACATAGCCATGCTAGAAATGTTAGATGATCATTTCTGTCCCTTGTGCTAGTTTATATTAGTATATTCTCTCCTCTAATTATCTGATTATAATATCCTACAGTTTTTGTGCTAAGTATTGTTTAAAAACTAATTCAAATACTACCTACTCTTGAAACCTGTCTTGGTTTTTCTGGATAGCAAATGGTATTTCCTTCTTCTGAGTACCCTAAATAACTTGTTACACATTTTTGGTTTTAATGGTTTAATACCATACACTATAGTATTTTTATATAGGGATAATCTTCTCTATTATATTTTTGTGTCTTGAGATAAGAGTCTTACTCGTTTTCTCTCTTTAATGATTTAGAGTAATTGTTGACATGATGCTATTAAATTGGATAGTTGGTTATGTGCTTCAGTTCCCCAGTTGCTTACATAGCATTCGTGAAGATTGTTCACTTTTTAGGTGGTGCTGTATTTTCAAAGTAAATAGGAAACCCTTTGCAAGCATGGTAGAAAAGAAAATGTTTGTTTTGCTTCAAGATTGGGTGGAAACAAGATTAAGAGAGGATTGGCAAGACTGGCTTTGACTATGGACTGTCTTTGAATTAATTTCTTTTAATATAGACATTTGAAGATGGGAACAGTGGACCTTGTTCCTTCCTTTTCTGCCATGTGTTCCTTCTTCCCGTTAGCCTCTGGTTCAGTCATGAGGACTAAGTAAAGACAGACAGTCTGCCTTGCCCTATGTCTAAAACGGATTCAAGTGAGAATAAGTGTTAGAGTTAGAATATGTATAGGCAGTTACTACAAGTAATATAATATAAGATCAGAAATTTTGGTTCTAAGACTGAAGAGATCTGATATGCTAAGTTTTTATGAATCTTTGTGAAACCTGAAATCAAGCCTATTAGTCCATTGAACTAAATTTGGTCTAATTTTTCATTTAATAAGAGTAAATTGCTGAATTTCATTTTCAGAGAGACTACAGCATTAATGTGCATATAATGTTTTTATATAAGATTAGCTTTTAACTTTTTATCAGGAAAAATGTTTTAAATATAAAAAAGAAAGAATAGTAAACCAAGTCTCCATAGTTGCTGTGTCTATTATTTGCTTAAATATTTTAAGATAATATAGAGATATGATATTTCACTCCTAAATTCTTCCATATGAAACTATTTTCCCCAATTAATAACAATACATACATGTATAGTTACTATGTATCAGTATATTGTTATACGGAGGAAATAGAGTATGATATTTAAGAGATTATATTCCAGAGTTCCACTGCAAGAATTTGAATCCCAGATGTGCCATTTTCTAGCGTGGTGATTTGGCAGTCACCTAACCCCTCTGTTTTTCCCTCTTGGCCTGAAAAATAAAGGTAATAGTGATACCTACCTCTTACAGTTACTGTGAAAATTAAATTAGTTAATGCATATAAAGCATTTAGAACATTCCCTGTCTTACAGTATGCAATCTAGAAATATTAGTGAGTGTAATTTTTTAAATTAATAACTATTAATATTATTACAATACATTAATATTGATTTGAGGTGATTTTAGTCCTACATGGGGACACATTTATGCATGTGGGTGTGTTAACAATAATTAAAGAATACTAATTTGAATTATTGCTATGAATATCCTTATATTTGTGTGAAAAACTTAAGAAAATGCTTAACAAAATAAAAATTGAAATAGAATCTTCTAAAACACATTTAGAAATGCATGTGACTGCAATGCAGAAATTCGTTGTGAAATCTTTGTGAGTGGTATATATCCAGATTAGAAAAGATAATTAAATGTCTAAATAAAATGGAAAATAGCTAACAATGCAACAATTAATTATGAAATTCCATATTCAGGTTCTCCTTAGTTTTGATGGGTGGAGATACCACTATACTAATGAAGAACTGCCCTCTCCTTAGTTTTGAAATTTATTTAAGTTCTTGTTTAGGTTTTTAGAGATATCTGTCCCAATAAATCCTTAACTTTCCTAAAGATTTAGTGAAGTAGCTTCTGCAGAAGGCTTGAGTTGTGCTAGCATGCAGCACTATTTTCTTAATTCCCAAAGCAAGCAAAGAGAAAGCAGATCATTGCAAACCCTTATTAACCTAATTCTAAGATCTATGTTTTGGACCAAAATCCAAATGAAATAAATTCAACCCAGAATTCCCATGTCGATAAATTAGGCTGATTTATTTGCTACATTTTATTTTATTGATTACGTTAAAAATGTGACCTGTCTGGGACATTTGGCTAGTCTGCTGAATTCCCTTGCATATTTATGTTGCTATTTATTTTCTTACTGGCCTTGTCTACATTAAAATTAATCCCAACATAAGGTCCTTTCTAAATGTCTTTTTAAAAGGCCAATCATTCATTTTATTTTATAGAAATATATCAGTCTGCTTCTAGAATGAACCAAAAGCAGTATGTATCAAACAGTGATGAAATATATTCTAATTATTAAAGAAGGAATCAAAGTCTAGGTTTCTCTCTCTTTTTTTTAGTTATCTGATGGTATGTGGCCTTTATTTGAGGCTCTGCTAATGATTATTGTTGAATCCTCATAGGAGATAGTATAGAGCTAGAATATTAATTGCTTCAGTAAAATAAATGGTATAATCAGAGTTGCCTTTCTTGTATGTGAATCTAAAATAAATGGTTTGAGTATTTTCAATGTTCTTTGTTTGGATAAGATTATAATAATATTTATAATTATATAATATATATATAATAATAGTCACTCAAACTTATGTTAGCTTAATGGACTTCCCAAGTGGTGCAAGTGGTAAAGAATCCACCTGCCCAGTGCAAGAAGCATAAGAAAATCAGTTTCATCCACGGGTTGGCATGGCAACTCTCTCTAGTATTCTTGCCTGGAGAATCCCATGGACAGAAGAGCCTGGTGGTCTACAGTCCATAGGGTTGCAAAAAGTGGGCATGAATGAAGTGACTTAACATGCATGCACACACTTATTTTAAACTAGGAAATAAATGCTTTGTTGGTAATATCGTTCACACTCATCTTTCGTGGCACATACTGTTATTTTAATAATTTTCAGAAATTATGCATATGCCATGGGCATCCATGGTGCACAGGAAGGACCCTGTGATGGAGCTGTCATAAATCAAGACTTCAATTAAAATTTTTGAAGATGGTTTTGATTTAAAATTTTATTATACCCATCCATCATTCTTTCCATGTTTAATTTTGATGTATATGGCTTGTATTTATCCATCCAGCTTCATCCTTGACTGTTGTTAATAGTGAGATACAAGTAGGTAAAATAAAATCTCTGTGATTAAACAAGTTGGTTAGACTTTAAATCAGAAATCTTCACTGATCTGATTCATCATTCCCAGTGATACTTACCATGAACACCTTAAAATTAATGCATGCACCTTTGTGTGAAATATAGCCTTATTAGAATTCATGGGAGGGGGAACTGGTAAAACTGATAATAAGGAAGACTATTTCAGATTCTAGTTCTTGTAGAAATACTGGCTGTGTTTTTGGTGCCTTCTTCCAAAAATTGAGTCTGTTTTAATATTTTTGTAATGCTTTGTACACTTGTGCATGTGCTGCTTTTGTAATGATAGTTAAAACATTGATCATAAGCTGCTTTGGAGTGGTGGCATGCATAATTCTCTTTTAGATTCCACGTTCAGTTCTTCCTTTACAGAGGGTAGTGTATGGTGTATTTATTTAGAGCTCACTGAATTAAGTTTGGAAAATTTGGTGGTATCATGTGGGCATTATCTACTCGCCTTTGTACAACATTGGGTAAACAAACATGGGCACTGGATTGCTTTGAATGATATCTTCAGCCTTTTCTTGCTTGCATAAGTGTATCAGTTTAAAAAACTCAAATATTTACATAAATATTATATGTAAACACACACACACAACTGAACTGATACCCTGAGAAACCTCCCAAGAGATTTCCAAATTTTTAAGATAAGTGAAGTTTTATAAAGTGTTGGTTTAAGTGGCATTTGACAATAAAAATTTCCAGAAAAAAGCAAAAAGTTTTATCTAGTTACTTAGTTGCTATAAATGCCTTTAATTATGATGACTTTGTATCACCACTGGAAATACCTCAGCAGGCCATATGAACAGAGGGATTTGTTACCAATATAGTACTAAGAAATCTATACCCATATTTATAATAATCTTCTTGATAATGTTAGCTTTTTTGACTAGTTTGCTGGTTGGACTAATTGAATCACTTTTCTATCTGGTAATGAAGTACAATAAGAAGAGCTAGTGCTGACAATGGAAGTATCATCTCTGTCATTCCCTTTTTGTTCAGTGCAACTTCCATTAATAGGATTTCAACTTCAATCATTATTAATTACAGACATCTTTTAAGGCTGGAGCATATTTAAAAGCAGAGACATTACTTTACCAACAAAAGTCCGTCTAGTCAAGGCTGTGGTTTTTCCAGTGGTCATGTATGGATGTGAGAGTTAGACGGTGAAGAAAGCTGAGCGCCGACGAATTGATGCTTTTGAACTGTGGTGTTGGAGAAGACTCTTGAGAGTCCCTAGGACTGCAAGGAGATCCAATCAATCCATCCTAAAGGAGATCAGTCCTGGGTGTTCATTGGAAGGACTGATGTTGAAGCTGAAACTCCAATACTTTGGCCACCTCATGCAAAGAGTTGACTCATTGGAAAAGACCCTAATGCTGGGTAGGATTGGGGGTAGGAGGAAAAGGGGACAACAGAGGATGAGATGGTTGGATGGCATCACCGACTCGATGGACATGGGTTTGGGTAGACTCCGGGAGTTGGTGATGGACAGAGAGGCCTGGCGTGCTGCAATTCATGGGGTGGCAAAGAGTCGGACACGACTGAGCGACTGAACTGACCTGAACACATATGGAGTGGTAGTAGCTAAGAAAATAGTAATTAAATTTACATATCAGTTCAGTTCAGTCACTCAATCATGTCAGAAACTTTCCGACCCCATGGACTGCAGCACACCAGGCCTCCCTGTCCATCACCAACTCCTGGAGCTTACTCAAACTCATGTCTATTGATTCAATGATGCTATCCAACCATCTCATCCTCTGTTGTCCCCTTCTCCTCCCGCCTTCAATCTTTCCCAGCATCAGGGTCTTTTCAAATGAGTCAGTTCTTCGCATTAGGTGGCCCAAGTGTTGTAGTATGAGCTTCAGCCTCAGTGCTTCCAATGAATATTCAGGATCGATTTCCTTTAGGATGCATTGGTTGGATATCCTTGCAGTCCAAGGGACTCTAAAGAGTCTTCTCCAACACCACAGTTCAAAAGCATCAATTCTTCAGTGCTCCACTTTCTTTATAGTCCAATTCTCACATCCATAAATGACTACTTTAAAAACCATAGCCTTGACGAGGTGGGCCTTTGTTGACAAAGTAATGTCTCTGCTTTTTAATATGCTGTCTAGGTTGGTCATAACTTTTCTTCCAAAGAGAAATCATCTTTTAATTTCATGGCTAGTTGCCATCTGCAATGATTTTGAAGCCCTCCAAAATAAAGTCTTTCACTGTTTCCACTGTTTCCCCATCTATTTGCCATGAAGTGATGGGACCAGATGCTATGATCTTAATTTTCTGAATGTTGAACTTTAAGCCAACTTTTTCACTCTCCTCTTTCACTTTCATCAAAAGGCTCTTTAGTTCTTCTTCATTTTCTGCCATAAGGGTGATATCATCTGCATATCTGAGGTTATTGATATTTCTCCCACATCTTGATTCAGGCTTGTGCTCATCCAGCCCAGCGTTTCTCATGATGATGGACAGAGAGGCCTGGCGTGCTGCAGTTCATGGGGTCGCAAAGAGTCGGACACGACTGAGCGACTGAACTGAACTCTGCATATAAGTTAAATAAGCAGGGTGACAATATATATATATGTCAGCCTTGACATACTCCATTCCTTGTTTGGAACCAGTCTGTTGTTCCATGTCTAGTTCTAACTGTTGCTTCCTGACCTTCATACAGATTTCTCAAGAGGCAGGTCAGGTAGTCTGGTACTCCCATCTCTTTAAGAATTTTCCACAGTTTATTGTGATGTGATTCACACATAAAGTGTGCATTGAAAGTGACTGTGTAAGAAGTAAGCTCTCCTTTCTCCAGTGGCACCTGGAGGATGACTGATGACTTGAGACCAACTCGCATACAGTTATTAAGGCCAGAGTAGATGGAGTGCTAATGTCACTCCATTTAGTAAATATTGGTAAAATTTAATTTTTTTTTGTCTCCTTTACTAGAAAAGGGTGTAACTGTAATTTCAAATATTTTTACTCCCTTCCGATGAATTCTTTTGGGGACCATGGACACATGGTGTGTTCAGTTTTATTTAAGTTCTTCACAGAGAGAAAGTCTTGGTTGTCACTTGGGGAAAGTAATTGAAGTAATTCTACTTGTGAAATTGAAGTGAAAAGCCCAGCTAATGTTCTAAGCTATGTTCACCTACACAATGTCTGTTTGACTGATTGATATCTATAACTATGTTGTGAATGCATTATCATAATTTAAAATGTAAATTCTCAGGGCCAAAGGGTTTGGAAACCAAGAGACTCCTTTAGTAAATGCTGCTTTATACTAATCTTCCATCATTTACATGTTTTTGTAGTTACATGGCATTTAGCAAAAAAAAGGTTGGAAACAATTCGCTTTAAGTTAAAGTTCATAGATTTCAGAATCATAATTTTCAGAACCAGAAGGAGCCTTACGAATCTTATTTTCCACTGTTTCTTTAAAAAAACAAACAAACAAAAACCAACACCAGCAAAAAACCCTGAGGAGCCATAGCAAAAACACAAAGAATTGGAATGAGAATGAGAAGCTAAATGCCTGACTTAGGTGCAGTCTGCCAGTTTACTAGCCTATTCCCAGAGTTTGTCCTTCCCTTCAGATAGAAGTAGAAGAAGCATAAATTTGGGGAGTAAGAAATATAGATTCACGTTGATTTATTCACTCAACAAATAGTATAAATAGGGCAAGCAGACACAGTTCTAAACAATTCGCTAGATGCTAGGGCCACAACTGAACAGTGTCAGTGAGTTCTCTTGCCCTCGTGGTGATTATGTTTTAGTGTAGTGAGACAGCAAACGTGGGACAGATGAAATGGTTGGTAACATTCTTAAAAGACACTTGCTCCTTGAAAGAAAATCTGTGACCAACCTAGACAGCGTGTTAAAAAGCAGAGACATTACTTTGCCAACAAAAGTCCATGCAATCAAAGCTATGTTTTTACCAGTAGTCATGTATGGATGTGAGAGTTGGACTATAGAGAAAGGTAAGCACCAAGGAATTGATGCGTTTGAACTGTGGTGTTGGAGAAGACTCTTGAGAATCCCTTGGACTGAAAGGAGATCCAACCAGTCCACCCTAAAGGAAATCGATCCTGAATATTAATTGGAAGCACTGATGCTGAAGCTGAAACTCCAATGCCTGGCCACTTGATGCGAAGAACTGACTCATTTGAAAAGACCCTGATGCTGGGAAAGATTGAAGGCAGGAAGAAAAGGGGACGACAGAGGATGAGATGGTTGGATGGGCTCATTGAATCAATGAACACGAGTTTGAGTAAGCTCCGGGAGTTGGTGATGGACAGGGAAGCCTGGCGTGCTGCAGTCCATGGGGTTGCATAGAGTTGGACATGACTGAGTGACTGAACTGAACTGAACATTCTTACACATCCATAAGTCCTTAAACACCATTTCGAATATCAATGTGTTAATGACAAACGAAGCAACAGACAAACAATTAATCTCAAAAATATACAAGCAACCCCTGCAGCTGAATTCCAGAAAAATAAACGACCCAGTCAAAAAATGGGCCAAAGAACTAAACAGACATTTCTCCAAAGAGGACATACAGATGGCTAACAAACACATGAAAAGATGCTCAACATCACTCATTATTAGAGAAATGCAAATCAAAACCACAATGAGGTACCATTTCACACCAGTCAGAATGGCTGCTATCCAAAAGTCTACAAGCAATAAATGCTGGAGAGGGTGTGGAGAAAAGGGAACCCTCTTCCACTGTTGGTGGGAATGCAAACTAGTACAGCCACTATGGAGAACAGTGTGGAGATTCCTTAAAAAACTGGGAATAGAACTGCCTTATGACCCAGCAATCCCACTGCTGGGCATATACACCGAGGAAACCAGAATTGAAAGAGACGCGTGTACCCCAATGTTCATTGCAGCACTGTTTACAATAGCCAGGACATGGAAGCAACCTAGATGTCCATCGGCAGACGAATGGATAAGGAAGCTGTGGTACATATACACAATGGAATATTACTCAGCCATTAAAAAGAATACATTTGAATCAGTTCTATTGAGATGGATGAAACTGGAGCCCATTATACAGAGTGAAGTAAGCCAGAAAGAAAAACACCAATACAATATACTAATGTATATATATGGAATTTGAAAGATGGTAATGATAACCCTATATGCGAGACAGAATAAGAGACACAGATGCATAGAACAGTCTTATGGACTCTGAGGGAGAAGGTGAGGGTGGGACGTTCTGGGACAATAGCATTGAAACATGTATATTATCATATGTGAAACAGAACACCATTCCATGTTCGATGCATGAGACAAATGCTCAGGGCTGGGGCAATGGGATGACCCAGAGGCATGGAATGTGGAGGGAGGTGGGAGGGGGGTTCGGGATGGGGAACACATGTAAACTCATGGCTGATCCATGGCTGATTCATGTCAGTGTATGGCAAAAACCACCACAATATTGTAAAGTAATTAGCCCCCAACTAAAAAAAAAAAAAAAAAAAAAAAAACAAATTTCTGATTTTAATTCAGAGAATTCTGATCATTGAATGAGCTTTGTTGCGTTTACAAATTTGATTTTTAAAAGATATCTGTAAATAAAATGCAAAATTATTACTTCTAAAGTCAAATTTGGTACAGTCTATGTAAGACAGAATGGAAATAAGAGGCAATTGCACCAAAGCAGTTATGTAACCAATCTTTATCCTTTCTTTTGATATTTTGTACACAGCCATTATTTTATATTCTTTATCTTGAAAGGGTTTTCCTGCCATCTATCCATCTATCCAAATTCTGTCCATGTTAAGATAAGAAAGCCTTCCTCAGCGATCAATACAAAGAAATAGAGGAAAACAACGAAATGGGAAAGACTAGAGATCTCTTCAAGAAAATTAGAGATACCAAGGGAACATTTCATGCAAAGAAGGGCTCGATAAAGGACAGAAATGGTATGGATCTGACAGAAGCAGAAGATATTAAGAAGAGGTGGCAAGAATACACAGAAGAACTGTACAAGAAAGATCTTAACGACCCAGATATTCACTATGATGTCCTGATGAATCTCCACTGCTTATAGATGCAAGTGATTTACTAAAAGGGAGGCTTTCCTATATGTCAGTGAGAACTGGTAACCAGCCTTAATGCTTAGATTCCAGTGATAAATAGTGGTTACAGAGCCAATCTTATCTTTTAATCCATAGAGCTGATAGCAACATGTCAGTATAGAGCACCCTTTTAGTCTTGGTGTCTCTATGAAAGTCTATTGTAAATGTCATACATTTATGATTATTATTTTCATTAGGTGATAATATACCTAGAGGCACATTATGTATCCAAAATTTTATTTGATATTGGGAATACAACTGTGACAAAAAATTTCAAGAATCAAAACTATCTATATTGTGAAAGTAGCAAGGGCCTATTGTAAATAATAACTAATAAGTAGTTGTAAAAAAGAAAAGGATGTATTTGGAGGTGGAAGTTTTAAAATATACACATATAGACTTTGGAGAATTGTACACAAGTCTATAATCTTTGGTTTTTTAAGAACTTGGTTTGGTACACAAGAACCCATTCATTTAACCCCTTCACTAGTGAGATAAAAATAATAATTGTGATACCTCTATGGAGAGTCTCAGCTCTCATTTAGTATTAACTCATTTTCTCTTCAGAGAAGGCAATGGCACCCCACTCCTGTACTCTTGCCTGGAAAATTCCCATGGACGGAGGAGCCTGGTAGGCTGCAGTCCATGGGGTAGCTAAGAGTCCGACACTACTGAGCAACTTCACTTTCACTTTTCACTTTCATGCATTGGAGAAGGAAATGGCAAACCACTCTAGTGTTCTTGCCTGGAGAATCCCAGAGACAGCGGAGCCTGGTGGGCTGCCGTCTATGCGGGTCGCACAGAGTCGGACATGACTGAAGCGACTTAGCAGCAGCAGCAGCATTTTCTCTTGGCTTCCCTCATTGCTCAGTTGGTAAAGAATCCGCCTGCAATGCAGGAAACCCCGGTTGGATTCCTGGATCAGGAAGATCTACTGGAAAAGGGATAGGCTACCCACTCCAGTATTCTTGGGCTTCCCTTGTGGCTCAGCTGGTAAAGAATCCATCTGCAATGCGGGAGACTGGGTTTATTCCTTGGGTTGGGAAGATCCCCTGGAGAAGGGAAATGCTACCCACTCCAGTATTCTGGCCTGGAGAACCCCAGGGACTATACAGTCCACGGGGTCTCAAAGAGTCAGACAGGACTGAGCGGCTTTCACTTTCACCTTCACTTTCTTTCATTGTCTCTTGGTTTTAGGGGACACAAAAAATGACAGAGAGCAGGAGGAGGTAAACTTAGCCATAATGTGATTGTGAACAAAGTTTTTCAGTGTATATGTTTAGTTTGTATTGTGCATAGTGATTAAGCTAGTTTCTACTGCAATTTATGTGAAATATATAAACTTTTAATTTCTGAATGATCTGTTGTTAGAAATAGTTTTAACATTAAAAGGTAACAAAATTAAAAAAAACAAACTTTTATTATAAAAATCAATTATTAGTGTTTCATTTGAAAAATATATTAAATATGCAAAACTATTTTGTGTGTGTCATAGGGTTATCATTATGACTTTCCAAATTAATTTTAGTAGTATGTACTGCTTGTAAAACTGAATGACCCACCCAGCACTTGATGGTACCTCTGTCTCTGAGTGATCCAATCTGTTATTTAATAACTGAAGTTACATTTAGATGATTAGCCCGAGGAACATGCTTCTCATGTTTTACTTATATGTTTTAGCAAATTTGAGTACATTTTGGAATTTACCTCCTTAGCGTCTTTGTATGCATTTATATAGAATAGTCTGGAGAATCCAGAAGATGTGTTTTAGGAAAAAAATGTTGGAAAGAGACACTCTAACTTAATTTTTTTTAATATATAATCTGGTAAACAAGGAAATCTTAATTCTAGGGGAGAATTTATTCGAAATTTTTAACTAATACATTAAATAATATGTATTAAGTAGCTTTTCTTCACATTCCTTTTCTCATTGAATTCCTTTGTGTCCAGTCTTTGCTGTATATTAATTATACTATATAATTACATAGTATACCAAGAAACGTAAAGATGGATGATGATATCAGAAACAGTAATTTCATATGTTTAACCAAATGAGTTGTTTTTAGAGTTTAATATTTTCATGAACTTATTGCAGTTTATGGAAACTGTAATAAAGGGGGGCCATGGACAACAACAATATATTTTTTTCTTAATATATTTAGCAGCTTCACAATAAAACTAGACTTGATACATGAATATGTAAGTTGAGAGGTACATTATTTTCAGTTACTCTTCAAAGTCCTTCATATGGTGATTTATTTAATTTCTTTATTGGCTGTGTCATGGAGCCCACAGGATCTTATTTCCCCAACCAAGGATTGAAACAAGTACCAGTAGTTGAAGCACCAAGTCTAACCACTGGACAACCTGGGAATTGCCTGCATGGCAGTTTAAAAGTGCAAACATTTTATTAAAATGCATTTAAAGCACAACTTTTTAAGTGTCAGAGGATTCAGAGGAAATAGAAGCAACTTTCACATTAGTAAGATAATTGTATAATGCTTAATATTACTCTAGAAAGAACTTAAAATTTAATTACAAATATAATACATGTTTATTGTATTATATTGGCAACAACAAGAAAGCACAAAATGAACACCATTAAAACTATAAAACTAACGATAGTGCTGATAATGCTGTCTATGCACTCATCCTTTCATTTCTCTGTTCCTCTCATCCCTCTAAGAATATAGGCTGTTTGTCTCTTCCTATTCTGTGCTTAACATCTACTTTTAAACCTAAACCATTTAAAAACAAATACAGCATATATGTAATTTCTGATGTAATTACTCTTTTACATTACTTAATAACAGCATTAAATTGTATTTGTCATAATAGATTATTGTGATAATTTTACTATTGTTGAACATTTGTTTCAAGATTTAAATATTAAATGACATTTCTATAAGAATCATCATTAAATCCTCTCTCCTCCACTCTACCAATAAATATTTCTTGAGTGAATGAATGAAATATTTGCATTTATCCACATATTCCTAATCCTAATTCAGATATGTACTTCACTATCTCTTATCTATCACCTGATCTTTCTACTTTTCATATATCTAAATTTTTCTCAAGATATAAATGAGATTTCTGGGAAAAATGTGCGTACAAAAACTGACATAATATTGTCTAAAATTGTAGAAATGGAACTGTAATTTTTCCATAACTGAAAATAGCTCTATAGTTTCTTTAATTTGAGTGTTCTTAATTTAGGTAGGAGAGGATGTTAGAATTAACTGAGAGTTTCTTTCCAAAAACATCCTTCCCACTGTGATTTGCTGCTTATTTTTGGGGGAAGAAGCTTCCCAGGTGATTCTGATACGCCCCAGGGAATAGGTACCACACCTGTAGCCCAGCATCATTCATAAGTCAGAAAGCCAAAGTCCAAGAAACAGTCCAAGACATTATTAAATACAACTGAGGAAAACCAACTCTTCTGATATCTTTACTTTCTACCAAGCCTTTCCATGGTTTTTTGTAAGTATGTGCTTTGTAATAGGTTTTATATGAAAAAAACAAACAAACAATCAGCATCACATGAGCTTGAGAACACTGAGGGTGAATATTGTTTTCTGTAGTGGAGCTTATCTCAGAGTTCTGATGTGCCAATGTGCTTTGTTATTCCCTTAATGGAAGAGTAGAAGAGTATTACTACCTCAACTTATTTTAAGTTGCAGCCAACCCTTAGAGAATTTGCAGGGACTGCTTTCTTTTCAAATATCCTTTGACAAATATTACTGGCCATATTGCTATGTGCATGCGTCTGTTATTCAGTAATAATAAAACAGTGTTTCTGCCCTGTGGAGGGTAGAGAAATTCAGACATCCATTAATATGCTTATTACTAGTCAATTCTAATTTTTTAATAAAAAAAAATGTGTGTCTAACTTAAACTATTGATATTTTAGAGCAGTGAACTTTCAATTTTAATGTGTATCACAATCACCTGGAGGGTTTGTTGAATTACTGAATTACTGGTCCCCTTCCTGACATTTCTGATAGACTGGGCCTAGGGTGGAACCTCTGATTTGCATTCTAAGATATTTCAGTGGTTGATGATACTGCTTCTTCAAGGACTAAACTGTTAGAAGCCTCTGCTTTAAAATAAATATTGAGGCTTTTTACTAATTCAGAATGTTTGCAGTGGAGAAGCATAATGACATCATTTATTTGCTGAGAACCTATTTACATTCATATTATTAATGGAAGTAGTTTATTTTAATGTTCCATCCTCTTATTCAAGTCAATTGTGCCCATAGATAATCATAGAATAGAGGATGAATTTTAAATTACAGAAAATTCATGACTGAATCTAGGACCAAATCCCAGTTATTATTTTTATTCTTTCCTTTATTAACAGTTGGAATCATGGTAGATGTGTTAGGTTAAATGTTTTGTTCTGTGGCGTTTCTTTGCCTTATCATCTTTCTTTTTCTTTCTTTTCTTATCCTTAACACTGCACACACCTAACCTTAGTTTTAGAAAATAATACAAATTATTAATTTCTGCATGTAGGCTTTTTGTCAGATTTTAGACTTTCAGCACAACTGTTTCATTATTTTGTATATTCGGTTTGTTAATGGAGGGATAATTATATCTTTGTTGCTTTCACATGGATTAAAAATAGTGATCCTTCTTTAACTCTGCTTATCGATGACAGATTTTACAGTCCGAATGACATATACCCAGATGTGCACACATACACACAGAGTCATATCTAACTAAACCACAGTTGCCAAATATAGTCCTTCCCTTATTATAGAGAGTGTATTTTCATATTTTCTTTCAACATTGTTTCATTTGAAAAATAATTTGGTCATGACCTATTAAATTGATTTCATTACATAATAATGAGTTGGACTTGCAGCTTTAGAAATCATTGATTTTTTTAAGCGCTTTTGCTAATATTTGTGTCTAAATAATCTTTCCCATGTTGCAACTTCCCTAGGGAAAAAAGGAAGTGTGTGTGTGTGTGTGTGTGTGTGTGTGTGTGTGTGTGTGTGTGTGTGTGAGAGAGAGAGAGAGAGAGTATTAAAATATCTTGGGATACTGATGGGTTGTCTCGTGCAAATTTTCAGAGCCATCTAGAAAGTTGGACACTATCACTTCTTTGTAAAGTTTGTTTTGCCACATCCTACCACCCTTATGAGATTGTCCACTTAAGTTCCTTCTCTTGTTTATCAGTTGTATTACTGCAGTGTGCTGTGAAATAGTCAAATGTTGTGGTTCTTTTTTCAGGTTTTTTTTTTTTGTGTGTGTGGAAATTGCCTTAGGAAAGTGGGATATATTTAGAGATACACATTTTGGATAAATGAGTGAGATTCTTAGTTACTTGCCAGAGGAGAAACTGAATTACCTTGCCAGGGTAATTTAATAATCAGAAGCATAGTTCAAATAGGTAGAAAATTAATCTTCAACTTTTAACTCTTGTGGGATTTTCTTGAATCAATATTGATTGAATCTTTGCTCCTACCTCAGGAGACAACTTGGTTGAAGTTAGGATTCAATTGTACTTAGAGTTACAATAGATCTCTTCTTTCTGAGCATTTGTACTTTCCTTTTTAAAGCAAAAATTGATACACCTGGGAAACATGCAAAAATCAAGGGAATATGACAAAATAATCCTTCATTGCTATTATTTTTTGTGTTCATGTGTAATATTAGTTATCAGACCAAGAATTATATAAAGTTGTAGCATAAGTGGTGAATTTATTTCAAGGGGGAACTTTTAGTGTGGTTATATTCTATTCTTTAAGTGTACATTTTAACAAGTGCTGAACATGGGAAAGCTCTGGTCCTCTCAGGATGTTCCTGGGTGACTCCAATGTTGAGGAAATTAGGAGAGAAGTTATAAAATGTGAATCCTATCATGAAGATACAGTATGAATGTTAGTGCCTAAATGGAAATTTGTGGTGTCTGATATTATCATGGGAATATTTTAAAATATTCTTATAGATCTATTTTTTCAAGAATATGCATTTGGCAAATGAAGAAGCGAATGTGAGAATATCTGTGTTAGGATACATTGTAATATTCTCTTTATTGTCTGTCTTTTCTTTATAGCCAGAAAAGAATGATAGTGAACCAGGCAGCCAGAGGATAAAACCTGTTTTTATCGATGATGCTAATTTTGGGCGACAAATATCCTATCAGCACGCAGCCGTTCATATTCCCACTGACATCTATGAGGGGTGTAAGTAAAAAGATGGGAACAACTCTTGGAATACCATGTTTTTAATCTATCTTATGTATCTTATTTTTGAAAAAAAAAAAAGGGAGCAAATCTGATACTCTCATTTATGTGTTATTTAAGAGTCTGTGGTAAACTCTGATTTATGCAATAGAAGAAACCTAATTTCCATGAGCAGTATATTGTCATCGGGCCTCACTATGTGAATAATTGCAGGAGAGCCTGTAGCCATGGAGGTGTCCTACTCTTTTGTTTAACAAATAATTCTGCCTTTCTAGTTGATATCAATAACTTCCAAAGTAATAAATGCATTTATAAAAAATTAAAACTATGTACCATTAGTGCACACAAATATTTTTACAAAGACACCAAACTGGTAAAGGGAGACAGATGTACATTGTCGACTTTCCAGTTCTTACCACAACTTACTGTATTTTACCTCTCTCTCTCTCTCTCTCTCATCTCTGCCTTACCCTATGATGTAAAGTAAAGATACTTCCCTCTTAGTTTATTGTGAACTCAAGGTAAAAAGGGTTGGGTAAAGGAATAAATGATATCCCTAAAGAAATAGAAAAACTTCAAATTGAGTGAGAAGGCTTCACTGCAAGGAAGGGAGGGGAGGCAGTTTTTAGGGAGATACAGGGGAGCAAGCTATGGCAGTGAAATTCCTTGGACACGCTATGTGCTAATAAGGGCAGAGCCTGACAGTTCTAACTAGGAATTCTCCTAAGGGCAACCTAATCCCATAGGAAGATGAGCTGTGACCCAGAAAGCAGAGTCTTTGCCCAATCACAATTCTGGTTTTAGGTGTTATCCTTTACTAACCAGTTCCTACCCTTCCTGCTTGTACCCTACCTTTCACATAAGTAAATGGTAAGGAGAAAGAACCACTTGAGATTTTTGAAAGTGTGTTTCTAATAGTCCCCTTAATTAAAAACACTGTAAAGTGTATTGAGTGTCCAGAGTGTATACATAATTGCCTGGATTCTGGATGCAGACAGCCTAGGTTAAGTTAAATTTCAAATCTAAATTTTAGCAATAATCCTTGGGCAGATTTATTAACTTTCTGAGCGAGCATTTTTGCAGCTGTAAAATGGGGATAAAATTACTAGCCCAAAAGTTCATTTGAGAATAAAGTATGTTAATGGATTTGAGTTCGCACAATAGTGCCCGGCTCATAGTAAGCATTATATAAATGTTTACTGTTATGACTAATTACAAATGAAGTTTATTTAGTAGTAGTGTTAGTCAGTCAGTCGTGTCCAACTCTTTGTGATCCCACAGACTATATCCCACCAGGCTCTTCTGTCCATGGGATTCTCCAGGCAAGAATACTGGAGTGCATTGCCATTCCCTTCTCCAGAGGATTTTCCCAAACCGGGGATCGAAGCCGGGTCTCCTGCATTGCAGGCAGATTCTTTCCTGTTTGAGCTACAGGAAAGACTAAAGTTTGTTTAGTTGAAAAGAATTAAGTACAGGACTAATAACAAGAAATTAGCTTTTGTTTTTTGGATTCACTCTGAGATTGTTGCTTAAAAGGGAATTTTTAAGTACATGTCTGATTAATTTCATGATATAAATTTAATCTTCTGTTTTATTTTATTCGTTCTTTTGTTTCACCTTTTTAATATTTTAAAAAGTACATGTTTTCATCATGTCATTTCTTTAAAGATAGTAAACATGTGATTTTGCTGTATAATAGGAACAATATGGTGTATGTAAGTAGTTACATAATTTCATTTCTTTACAACTTAACCCTATTGATTCTAAGTCCTTTTAGAAATTACCAGGATCCAGGTTTGATTTTTATATATTTTTTTGTTTTAACTTTGCTGCATTCTTTTTTTGAGAATATTTTTGATGTTTGCAATTAAATTTTATAACTTATGACAACAATTATCCGGTAATACTGAGCTGTATGGTTGTGTTTCTCAATTTTTTAAAATAATGTTTCATCCACTTTATTTCTTTTAGAAATTGCTGTCACCTGTTGTTTTTTGGGTATGTCAGCAAGATAGTAATCTTATCACTCTAAAATTATATCTTTCTTTTGAAATCACTTTAGGAAGAACAAACTGGTTGGATATAAAGTTTCTGAGTCAAAGCATTTTTATGTCAATACTCTGTGGTCATCATGTCACGGTTATCTGGTCTATATTACTATGTTGAATAAACATGAGGCCAGCTTGAGTGTTTTTGATTTGTTAGCAGACTTTCATGATTGTGTTTCTGTTTTGTTGCCAATAGTGATTATCCAGATATCCTCAAACTTTTCATTAAATTCTCGAGGAAGGATAACAGAACTTTGTCCAGGGAGAGAGAGATCTCCCTCTCCCCCAGTTCTTCTTGAGTTTTTTTGGCTGGTCTAAAATTGACAGAAGACAGATTAATAGATTAATTTAAAATCAATCTGCACATATGAGTAGTTCTAGTGGTAAAGAATCCGCCTGCCAATGCAGGAGACACAGGGACATGAGTTTGATCCTGGGTTGGGAAGACCACCTGGAGTAGAAAATGGGAAGCCACTCTAGTATTCTTGCTGGAGAAGCCCAGGGGCAGAGGAGCCTGGCAGGATATAGGCCATGGGGCCGCAAAGAGTCAGACATGACAGATCAGAGCAGACCAAGTCATCAAAATGGCATCCTCACAGTGTCCAAAGCAGGCCAATTACGTATCATTTTTAGGCAAAGAAACAATATTTGAAGAGATAAGACAAGGCAGCTTGTGCTTGGGGTAGCTGACTAACAAAGTAATAACATATGTTTGTATAGCTTGTTTAGCTTTGAATTCCTTACCTCTGCTGATAGGAGTGTATACCTTCATGTGGAAGATTTATTTCCCACTTTTATAGGGTAAGAGGGCATGGTTTTATTTTTTTTTGTCATTTATTTTCCATTGGCTGTTTCTCACATAATTCTTAATTCAGAATAACCAATATGCCATTAAGGCATATCTTGGAGCAGCCTACTCTGGGCCACAGCAACCTCACACATTTTAAAAACAAATTTCTTTTTCTAAAAGCTGTGTTACCACAGTAGAAGAAACTTTAATATTACATGCATGTTTAAAATAGAAAATGAAGGTCTCGAACAATAACACCTCCTGAAGCTAATCATGACTAACAGTTTGGGTCATAGTCTTATAAAATATGTATTTAAATGCAAACACAAACTAATCCAAATGGGATTTTTCATATTGTTTTTCAACTTGCTTCCCCCCAACTTATTCTGCTTGCCTCGCTTTTAGTAGAGAGATTTGTTGTTGTTAAACTATAAAAGGCTGAAAATAGAGAGGAGAAAGGTATCTATTTAGGAGTAGGTTACCCAGGGAATAGTAAAGCAATATAACTTTGCTTAACTTTTCAACAAAGTGATGTTGAATAAATAAGTGAAAAATACATTTCTTCCTAGGTAATTAGAACCTAAAATCATTAGAACCTAATTCACCAGTCTAGGAAATTATACAACAGTAAATTATAGTGTCTCATTTAATTACTGTAACTTTGTTAAAAATTTTTGAAGAGGAAACTCAAGCTGAGTCTTTAATGAAAGTCCACATCGCTGGCAAAAAATGGAGTCAAGTTTCATATAAATTCTAATTCTAAACGTTATGCTTTATAGTACTATTATAGATAAAATTTCTAATGTTTTCTTTTTACTTAATTTTGACTCATATTACTTGGGAGCCAAGATCTAACTCCACAGGAGTTAGTATGATACTGATTTTGCATGAGAATCTTCATTTTCTTATTTCTTTTGCACTTTTTTTTTTCTTTGAAGTCACATTCATTAATGTCTTCATCTATTTTATGCTGGAACAAACATAAAATTGGCACATAAAGTAAATCCAAGTATGTTTTCTTCAGATTGATGTCACACAGTATACATATCTTCTTTTAAAATCCTACAGAAGAGTTTTGACTTTGTGTAAATGTTTTTCTTTCTAATTTAGAATAAAGTGTTAGTGGATATTTACAAAGGATGATTTTAATAGTCTCAGGCTAAAAAGTATTACTTTGAAAATCAGGAAGATAGAATATTGAAATAGATGTTTTCAGACATTGTAAGAAATTTTGGTATATGGCATAATTTTAAAAAAGAAAAAGAAGCTCTGTCTTTGGATTGTGTATTTAGTCCTGTTTATCTTAATACTGGCTTCTCCTTCTTTGCTGAAATCTCATCAGTAAGACTCTGACCTTGCCTGGCCTGCACTGCTTTAAAATTCATATCCGGTGTTATGAGCTATGTGAGTAAATGACACAGGAGTAAAATCAGAAATGTCAACAAGATCTTGAAAATTTAATAATTACTGGCATTTTTCATGCAGTTCATCAAAACATATCAGATGTACAGAGACATTCTAGATTCTGAATTCAATAAATGGAAAAGCACTTTAATTGAAGGCTTAACTGAAGGGAACAGCCTCTTCTTTCATTCAAAGACAGTTTGTGTCTCTGAATTCTCATAAGATATCTTGTGTTCTAATTTTTCAAAGATGATTACTTTTGAAAGTCCCTTGAATTCAACATGATTGCTTTTGCTCCATGATATAGTTAAAGTTTTCAAATAGTGTATTTAATTAAAATATTTTCTGAAAGCTTTTAGTTTTGAGGATTTTACTGGTTAATACTTTTATTTTAGAGAGCACCCAAACTACACTTAATTTTTTATCTAATTTATCTGTTTCAGTATAAAAATAGTGAATTCGATAGAAAGGGCTGAGTATTCTGACAATTTGTTTTAATCACAGAACTTTATTAATGTGTTAATTACTTTAGATTCGAGTCTAGGGAATGCTTTTATAGAATATTTTTGTCATTTGTCATTAGAAATGTATGTTGATATTTATTTGTAGAATTATTATAGTTGTAAAAAATACACATTACTAAGAGAAAACAGTAAGGAACTCCAACTTATGTAACATTCAGGTACTAGATACTTTTGTCCTTATACTACCTTTTGAGGTAAACAAGGAAATTTATAATTTCTATTTTAGAAACTTAAAAATGAACATACTTCTGTCACAGAGGTACATTGATTTTGATCGAGGAAGACAGGAGAATTTTCCGGAGTTGTATTAATATCCTTGGAGGTCTCATATACTTTAACAAAAATACTATTTATAAATTAAATTATCTATAATCACTAATATTGTGTTCTAATTTATCTTTTCTTACATTGAGATATAGTTTGTGTATAGTATTACATAAATTTCACATGTATAGCATAGTGGTTCACAATTTTTTAAAGGTTATACTTCATTTATAGTTACTATAAAATATTGCCTATATTCCCTATGCTGTACAATATATCCTTGTAGCTTATTTATTTTATAAGTATTAGTTTGTATCTCTTAATCCCCTACACCTATCTTGCCTCTCTTAATGTTCATTTGTTTTGTCATAGAAAATGTAACTACTGTAAGTAAAATGATGTTAGTGTAAAAATTACAGAAGAGAAAGCTGCTAGGCTTTTGCTGATGATTGTGTGATAGTCTTTCATGAGCAACTAATCTATTTCAGGACATGTGCACTATTTAATTAGAGAGTGCTAATAGTTTACTTTTACTGTTTTAAAAATCTGTTTATAATGGGAATATAGCACTGAACAAACAGATACAAAAATCCTTGTACTCTCGGAGTTTACATTCTGATGGAGATAGAGCATAAAATAAACAAACAGTTAAATAATGGGATATATTGTAACATAACAAAAGCTTAAGATAAAAGTAAAATAGGGGAGGGTTGTACGCAGTTCCTGGGCTTCCCTATTCCCTGGTAGCTCAGCTGATTAAGAATCTGCCTGTAATATAGGAAACCCCATTTTGATTCCTGAGTCAGGAAGTTCCCCCAGAGAAGGAATAGGCTACCCACTCCAGAATTCTTGCGTTTCCCTAGGGGCTCAAACAGTTAAGAATCTGCCTGCAATGCAGGAGACCTGGATTTGATCCCTGGGTTAGGAAGATCCCTAGGAGGAGGGCATGGCAACCCACTCCAGTATTCTTGCCTGGAGAATCCCCATGGACAGAGGAGCCTGGCAGGCTACAGTCCATGGCGGTGAAAAGAATCAGACACGATTAAGCGACTAAGCACAGCACAGCACAGCATAGGCAGATCCTAGGTTAGAAGTTGGGGAGTTGAGGTTTAAAACATGGGGATAGGGAAGGCTTTGTGTATAACTTAGTCTGAAGCTGGTGAGCATGAGAGTTGAAATTCTCTAGATACTGTTGCAGGCAGAGGGAAGAGAAAGCACCAAGATCTTGAGCCTGGTAGGTGCATAAAGAGCCTGAAGACCAGTGTGGGCATAGCTGAGGTAGCAGGTGGGAAGGAGCAGATGTAGCAGCAGAGGCCTCATTGTATACAGCCTTGTGGATAATTGCAAAGACTTTGATTTTTATTTTGAGATTATTTTAGTCTGTTTGGACTGCTCTAACAAAATGCTGTAGACAGAGTGGCTTATCTAATAGATATTTATTTTTATAGTTTTGGGCACTGGAAGTCCAAGATTAAGTTGCTGATAGGTTTGATTTCTGGTGAGATATAAAGAGCTTCCTGTTATAGATGGCCACCATCTTGCCGTGTGCTCACATGACTACTTCTTTGTGCAGATGCAGAGAGAGTGAGATCTGATATTTTTTCCTCTTTTTATATGACAGCAATGGGATTATGAAGGTGAGACACTAATTCCACTACAAATGCTCTACCCTCATAACCCTATCTGTGCCTAATTACCTCCCAGAGGCCCCACCTACTAATACTGTTGCATTGCGGGTTAGGTGTTCAACATACAGGTTTTGAGAAAACACAGAGATTAAGTCCATAACAGAGAGGGAACTCTGAGGTGTTTTTTGGATGAGGAATTACACTTTCATGAAAAGGTAGATGCTGGATACTTGGTTGAGAACAGACATGAAAGGCAAGAATTGAGGAGGAATGATGGGACCTTGGACCAAGGTTGTAGCTCAAAAAAGTATTCCTATTAGAATATGTGGATTTTTATTTGCAGAGCAGTAAAGGAGAAACGGACATAGAGAATAGACTTACGGACTTGGGGAGAGGCGAGGAGAGGATGAGATGTATGGAAATAGTAATATGGAAACTTACATTACCATATGTAAAATAAATAGCCAACAGGAATTTGCTGTATGGCTTAGGAAACTCAAACAGGGGTTGTGTATTAAGCTAAGGGGTGGGATTGGGAAGGAGGTTCAAAAGGGAGGGGATATATGCTGATTCATGTTGAAGTTTGACAGAAAAGAACAAAATTCTGTAAAGCAATTATCCTTCAATTAAAAAATGAATTAATTTAAAAAAAATTGTGTAAATCTAATATATTTTTGAGGTATACATTTTTCCTTCTGATTTTATATGATGGAGACATTCTATTCAATTAACTTAATTATCTCAAAATAGTGTGGCAAACAAATTTTATCCTCATAAATAAACATTATAAAAGCACTTTTAGTTGAGAACTAATAAACTAAGATAAATTTCCTGAGATCTTTAAAGAGTAGTGAATCAATTCAAGTTCAGTAGAATATCAAAAGACCTTTTTTCTGTGTCTTTCTTCACAACTTTAAAATTTTCTTTTTGAGATAAATAAATTCCATGCAAGTTAGTTTCCTCCTCCTCATTCAGTGTTATAAGTTAGGAACAGGGGATAGTAATCCTACAGAAAAACAGAGGGAAAATGTATAGACAAATTTCATTTTACCTGTTTACATAAATCCTTACACATCCTTACACTGGTGCAAACCGCTGAGCTCTTTTTTCAGGCTTGCCTGGTGTATTTCCTGTGATAGGCTTCTGGTTTTGGATTCACATCTCAGTACTAGCAGGTTTTTAACTTCATAACTGTTGATGTATAGGTATGTGCATGGTAGTGTTTTAGCTGTTGTTTTCTGTACAAAACAAATAATCTTGAATTAATGCATGGTCTATTTCTTTGAAATAAAATGTTAATAGGGTTGTTCCACTTCTAGAATCTTGATTGGAATAATATATGTGTTCCTGTTAAACATCTTATGATTTTTACAATTGCTTTTGAGGCAAATATAACATGAAAATGCTTATTTGTCTCACTATAAAATAAATGTGATGATTTTATGAAATACAAACTAGTATAAAGGAAAATATGTAAAATTACACTGATACAGCTACTGTATATCTGTGTATGTGTTCATTAAATATACTAGTAGCAAATATATAATTACTAGGCAAATATACTGAAACACTGCAAAACTTACACCTAACCTATTGCCTACTAAGCAAATATACGGAAATCCTACAAAATTTATACCTGAACTTTTACCTTATCAGAAAGTATTATTATATACCTAATGATACTTTTTGAGGATAACATTTTGATGTTATATGTTCCATAACTAATTTATGTTTAGGTTGTTTCCATTTTATCATGGGATATAAGTAAATCTCTGTATTTCTCATTATCACCTTAAGATAAAATAAGAACTGATATTAAAAGGACAAAACTATTGATAACCTTTCTTGATATTACAGGTTAGTACCACATTAGATTATACCTTCAATGAATTAGTTCCTTTCTAATTCCAATTTGTCAATGACACTACTATCTTTTAATTAATGTTTTATAGATTATGTCAAATACTGATAATACATTGGAATAGTTTACTGCCTTTTTTTTTCCAGCATTGATGTCATATGTTTGTTTGTTCAACACGGGGTTCCATTGCTATGTGAAATAAAATACCAGGGCACTATGAAGTGGAGCAGCAGTTTGTCTGAGGGATGGTAACAAACTTGTGTAGAACTTACCCTGATTTTCCCACATGCTACATCTTTCACAGCATATATTGTAGTTTTCACTTTTACCTGATTAGCTTGAACTTAGTGATTATGCTTAATTGAACTTTGTTTGATAAATACATAAATTTAAAATTTCAAGTAGCAAAATGTGTTTAAGTGTACTTTAGCAATAAAATCACAAGCTTTAAAAAGAGATTGTCAAAGCTGTTGGAAAATGAGAGAAAAATGTTAAAAGTAAGAAGTATAACCATGGAAAATGGAGATTAAAACCATGAAAGGGGCAACTTTATATTAAAGTGCTATAATGTGTAAGAAGAGTGGATGATTTATTACAAAATAAAATCATATCAACTCAATAACATGTCAGTAATCATAAAATAAATTGGAAACACATTCAAATTTATGGCCAAAGAAAGTACTTCATGTTGAGTCATTTCTATAAAATTTTCAAATAAATACTTTCAAGTTTTGAATTTTTTTCTAGAAATGTGAAAAGTTAATTAACTGATATCACTTCATTATAAAAAAAAGATGTAGCACAAAAAAAGAAAAAAATCATAAGCCAGTTTCACTTTATGCACAATAATGAAAAATCCAGTGAAAACGTTGCCAAGTGAAGTAACGTTGAAAGAAGAACAAAACAACTGACTTGATAACTGAGTATTTTAGATGTCTAATGATGCTTTCATATTCTATATCAATTGATGCAGGTTAAGCATTTACCTATTTTTTTTCAGCTTGAAGTATAATTGGCATACAGAACTATATAATTTTAAAGTGTAAAATATAATAATTTGACTTACATATATAATGATATGATTGGCACAGTACATTTAGTGAACATCTCATATAATTTAGTATTAAAGAAATGGAAAAAATTTACAATCACTTTTAATTGAAGTCATTTTAATTAAAATCTTATCAAAATACTCCTACCAATGATAAAAATTGCTCTGATGATTAAAGAGAGCTGAGAAATACCCACTGTTTCTGCACCTGTTTGTTCTTAGAGTATTTGTTGTACTTGCTTTTATTTATTACAAATATGATTTGAGTTTAATATCAGTTCACTTCAGTCGCTCAGTTGTGTCCGACATTTTGCGACCCCTTGAGCTGCAGCATGCCAAGCCTCCCTGTCCAACACCAACTCCCGGAGCCCACACAAACTCATGTCCATTGAGTCGGTGATGATATCCATCCATCTCATCCTCTATCGTCCCCTTCTCCTCCTGCCCCCAATCCTTCCCAGCATCAGGGTCTTTTCCAGTGAGTCAGCTCTTCGCATCAGGTGGCCAAAGTATTGGAGTTTCAGCTTCAACATCAGACCTTCCAGTGAATATCTAGGATTGATCTCCTTTAGGATGGACTGGTTGGATCTCCTTGCAGTCCAAGGGACTCTCAAGAGTCTTCTTCAACACCACAGTTCAAAAGCATCAATTCTTTGGAGCTCAGCTTTCTTCACAGTCCAACTCTCACATCCATACATGACTACTGGAAAAACCATAGCCTTGACTAGACGGACCTTTGTTGGCAAAGTAATGTCTCTCTGCTTTTTAATATGCTGCCCAGGTTGGTCATAACTTTCCTTCCAAGGAGTAAGCATCTTTTAATTTCATGGCTACAATCACCATCAGCAGTGATTTTGGAGCCCCCCAAAATAAACTATGACACTGTTTCCACCGTTTCCCCTTCTATTTCCCATGAAGTGATGGGACCACATGCCATGAGCTTAGTTTTCTGAACGTTGAGCTTTAAGCCACTTTTTCACTCTCTTCTTTCACTTTCATCAAGAGGCTTTTTAGTTCCTCTTCACTTTCTGCCATAAGGGTGGTGTCATCTGCATATCTGAGGTTATTGATATTTCTCCCAGCAATCTTGATTCCAGCTTGTGTTTCTTCCAGCCCAGCGTTTCTCATAATGTACTCTGCATATAAGTTAAACAAGCAGGGTGACAATATGCAGCCTTGACATACTCCTTTTCCTATTTGGAACCAGTCTGTTGTTCCATGTCCAGTTCTAACTGTTGCTTCCTGACCTGCATATAGGTTTCTCAAGAGACAGGTCAGATGGTCTGGTATTCCCATCTCTTTCAGAATTTTCCACAGTTTATTGTGATCCACACAGTCAAAGGCTTTGGGATAGTCAATAAAGCAGAAATATATGTTTTCTGGAACTCTCTTGCTTTTTTGATGATCCATCGGATGTTGGCAATTTGATCTCTGGTTTCTCTGCCTTTTCTAAAACCAGCTTGAGCATCTGGAAGTTCACAGTTCACGTATTGCTGAAGCCTGGCTTGGAGAATTTTGAGCATTACTTTACTAACATGTGAGATGAGTGCAATTGTGCGGTAGTTTGAGCATTCTTTGGCATTGCTTTTCTTTGGGATTGGAGTGAAAACTGACCTTTTCCAGTCCCGTGGCCACTGCTGAGTTTTCCAGATTTGCTGGCATATCAAGTGCAGCATTTTCACAGCATCATCTTTTAGGATTTGAAATAGCTCAACTGGAATTCCATCACCTCCACCAGCTTTGTTCATAGTGATGCTTCCTAAGGCCTGCTTGACATCACATTCCAGGATGTCTGGCTCTAGGTGAGTGATCACATCATTGTGATTATCTGGGTCATGAAGATCTTTTTTGTACAGTTCTTATGTGTATTCTTGGTTTAATATACAATAATATAAATTGTTTTGTGTTATTTTTTTCACTAGATAATTGCTAAAAAAAAGTTTTTGAAATCCTGGTTGATACATTATTCCATGCTATAGAGTTGTGTGTTTAAAGACTAAAAATGTGAATGACTTTATAATATTATCATGGTTATCTTATTAACAAAGTAGCTTTTCTTTTTTCTTTAAAAATGCTATTTAAATTATAAAGCCATGATCCTAAGTCATGGAACCAGAAATCCGGTAAGGGCTAAAAAAAGGACACTTTTAAGAAGTACCATTGATTCTCTAACAAAATGATCATCTTGTGTGTGTGTGTATGTGTGTATTTAAGGTTTAACTTAATTAACTAGCATCACTCCTCATTAAGTGCATAGCAATGAAATAGTAGAAACATGAGAAGACATGAGGTACTAATAAAATTTTAGGATAGGATAATTTGATCATATTTAATAAGTATGAGACAAAGAGAAGAAATTCACTTTTGAGGGAAAGTTTGCACTTCATTTCATTGTTTTTCTCTAATGATGTTTCTATAATACATTCATCTTATAAATGCAATTCAGTATTCATTTTCTGATAGGAAAATGTTGAACAAAAGTAAACCCAAATGCCAAAGAATACAGTATTCTTCTGATCTTACAGATTCTAGCCCTTTAATTCATTCAGCATTATAGAATAACAGACCAATTAGCAGTAACAGTTTTATGAATCTTGTAAATTGCTATGGACTGTATTGTGTCCCACATGGATTCACATGTTGGAATCCTAACCCTCAGTGGTGACTGACTATATTTGGACAGAGTTTTTAGGGACAGTCAAGGTTAAATGAGGTCATTAGGATGGGGCCCTAATCTGGTAGGATTGGTGGTTTTATAAGAAGAGGTATTCCTGCACAGGAAAGGCCATATGAGGAGACAGCAGGAAAGGCAACAGTCTGCAGGCCTGAAAGAGAGTTCTCACCAGAAACCAAATTGGCACTCACCTTGATCTTGGACTTGCCAGCCTCTAGAACTCAGAGAAAATACCTAGTCTGTGGCATTTTATTATGGCAACCTGAGCTGGCTAAGACACAGTTTTGTTTCAAGGGGAAAATTGGAATAGGCTTAAAACCACGTTTATATATATATATATATCTATATATCTATATATATATATATATATATATATATATATAGGAGAAATCTCTTGAGAGTCCCTTGGACTGCAAGGAGATCCAGCCAGTCAATCCTAAAGGAAATCAGTCCTAAATATTCATTGCAAGGACTGATGCTGAAGCTGAAGCTCCAACACTTTGGCCACCTGATGCAAAGAACCAACTCATTGGAAAAGACCCTGATGCTGGGAAAGATTGAAGGCAGGAGAAGAGGATGACAGAATGAGATGGTTGAATGGTATCACTGTTGTGATGGACATGAGTTTGATTCGACTCTGGGAGTTGGTGTTGGACAGGGAAGTCTGGCGTGCTGCAGTCCATGGGGTTTCAAAGTGTCGGACACAACTGAGTGACTAAACTGAACTGATATATAATGATCTGAAAAAGTTGGTTATGTCATCCTTCTAAATATACATTAGAGTATAAAGTATTTGGCTGTTTAAATTTGGGTTTGCAAGACCATTTTTGGCATTTTAGTTTAGAATCTTATTTTCTGTACTTCCCCTTTGAAGTAGTTGTGCTGTGGAAATCAGTTAATGCTTGCCAACTCAATAGATGAATAGAATTACCTATTTATTGGAGTGACAGTTAATTTGTAATTCTAGGTATATCTAGCAGTAATAATTAGATTGTTTTCTTGGAACATTCCCTAAATTTTAGTTCCCTAAATTTATAGGTCCATAGGCTCTGCAGATATAGAACCTAAAATTTATAGTTACTGAAGTGTGGCTTTGTTTTGTTATTTTTTAAGAGAGGGCAAAAGAATATTGTAACAACTTGAATAACTGTCCATTCATTTGATCATGTATCCTGCATCCTAAATGGTGCCAGAGTCACTGTGACAAGTTTTTTCTTGTCTGTGCAATAACCATTGTCCTGTGTATGTTGCAAAGTGATTAGAATACTCTTCCCTATTTGAATTTGTGAAGCATTCTAATCTCTTATTTGAAATTTGAGGGATATTTTAAACCACAATTATATTTAAGATCTATAAAAAAAACCCTAGATCTTATTGAAAATAAAGTAGTACATTAGCCCTTGTGCTAACTTCTACTGCAAGATCGACTCAGTTCTTATATATAAACATCTATCATGGTGATTGTGTCCATCTTCTGTATCATGTGTTGACACTGTTCATTCAACCATGCCTTGTTTTCTCAATTCTGTTATATGTAATGAAATTATAACAGGATTCTTAATTGGGGTAATATTTTGCTGGCCAAACAAATTTGGGAAATGTTATATAGCTTCCTCTCTGGAGATTCCTTGTACTTATTAACCTTTAAAAGTGCAGAGAAATTATGCTAGAAATAAATAAAATTTAAGTCATTTTACTGATAATTTTTCATATTTCTATTACTGTGTAACATTAATATACTATAAGCATATATTTCATTTAATTCAAATAATAACACTCCCCCCAAATTTTTACATTATTGGCAAGTGCCACAATACTTTTGATAAAATTTACAACTCATTTTGCTCTCTCCTTGAGTCACCTTGTCCAACTGTGCCAGGCAGTTTCTTGTAAATATCTAACTTTATTTTGTTAGACTCAAACTTTTTCAGTAAATGACTGGATAAAGATGACTTTCCTGGTAACAGATAATAAGATGGCCTCAGACACTTTTTAAATACAGTATATAAAAAACAAAAACGTGGGCTCAATTTCAAATTTGATTTAGTATTAACACCTACCTCTCTACCACCCTGCACCCTGTATTAGGGCTAATGGAAGCCTACAGTGGAAAAGAGGAGGAAGGGATGGGGTACTTCCTAGCTGTATGTATTTTTCCTCCACCAGGTAGAAGAGCTGAGGGCAAGGGAGGACAGAGAATGGTTGGTATCTGGCTGGCTGGTAGATGTAGTTATGTGGTAAATAATTTCAACTAACTTTTTCTCTTGGGGAGAAATTGTATTTAGAAATTTCTTGTGGGGGCATCCTCTCCATAGTTCCTTTGACCCAGCAGACACATATCTCTATACCATGTGAAGATGTTCTGCTACTGGTTTCTGTGGCTTTTGGTGTCATTTTGGATTTGTCTCCTCAGATCTACCTAAGGTACTATAAGAGAATAGTGCATTCTTCATGCTGCATGGCAGCCTTAGCAGATGCTACCCAATCAGCCAAAATTTGGACGTAAAATGTTGCAACATTCTTAATATTTTACAGTATGTTTTTTACTATTTTTCATTGAAAAGTTTCTCCTATATTGTTGCATATTTAGATAAATATTTAAGAAAGGGCCACTGGAAAATCTTTTTTTCCTAAGAGCCTCATGAAGATTGTCTAGTGAGTCCAGAAAAGTTTTTTAAGAATCTCTGTCAACATACATGGTTACTCTTGGTAATGCCTCAGTGTTTCTTATCTAATAATATTAATGTCCATGTGTAGGTCACTTAGGTCCCAGCCCTCCGTAACTCACCAAAGAAAAATCCCAGATCTTTCTGTAACTTCTTGGAGCTGAAATATATTTCTCAGTGTTGTTGCTAAGGAAGGGGGCCCTCAGATGTTTTATAATATGATTATTAAACTTCCTTAATTTTTATTAATTTTTCATATTTTATCAGAAGTTATGAAATTTTTTTTCTGTTAATTTTTTAAAATCTGTTACTGAACAAGGATATTCAGGGATTTGTTAAAGGTCGAATTATTGCTGTACTTTATAAAATTGTTTAGAGGAGAATACAAATAAAAATCCATTGTCTCATTGTTTATAAAAGGATATTAAAAAGGGAACATGGAAGACATCAAAAAGGATGTGTGCACAATTCAGAATCTCTATAAATTGATAGCTGGAGATAAGACGTTTACTTGGCCAGCTTTTTATGATGGCTGTAACAAGTGACAGGCCATTCAAAGGCTGAAGAAGAAAGATAATGAAATATTAAATTAGAACAGCTTCCAAAACAGACTGACAGTACTATTCGCAGCAAATTAAAAAGGGATTGACAACTGAAGAGAAAATAGAGGTCTGGAATCTGAGATGAGAATTTTTTAATCATCTGGCATTTTGCTTCATGGATAAGATCTTACTCAGATTTCTCCCTAGAGATAAAGAGGCATTTAAAAGATATTTCTAAAATCCAGTTATTCAAAGGGAAAGATTCTAAATGGGCTTAAAGATTTCAAAGCTATTTTGTCACAAGATACAAGATCAGATTTTTAAACTATGAAGCTATGAGTTATGGTTGCATTGAGATGGAATTTAGTCAGTATTTTTGTAATTAGAGCAAATCAAGTCATATACAGTTTTACCCTAATGAATAATACATGACAAAAAATACTGCAGTCCTTGCTGGTTATTTCAGTCTTACATAAAAATCGTTTTGTTTTTAATTGTTTCTTGCAAATGATAGCAACTAGAAGCTGTGAGGCAGTTCATGGTGGGGCCTTTTTTTGTCTTACATTCATCCAGACTAGAACATGACTGAGGAAATGGCTCATTACTATCCTTCCAGGTCTGTGAAGACCAGTTGTTGTTTCTGTACTTTCTGTACGTTTTTATATGATTGTTGGTAGTCACTACCAAGTATATAAAAAAATACATCAGCATTATTATTAGGTACAGAGTGTAAGTCCCCAGGAGAACTGGTGAAAGACTTTATTTTTGAAAGAAATGAGTGTATAAGGATGGTCTCTTTCAAACTGAAAATGACTTCTCTGTTTAATCTTCATCTGTTTTAAGCCACAGGGTTTCTTTGACTCATAGAAGAACATATTTATTCCAGAGTAATGTAATTCTTTGATCCTCTTTAGTTATCAGTGTTGATATGTCAGTGAATATTTAGATAAACAGCTTTTTAGCAATACATGACAAAGTTGCCGTCTGTCAAACTAATCTAATATATATCTTACTTACCTCAAAGGACTGTTACAAAAATTTTAAAAACATGTAAAATAACTAGAACACTACTTCATGAATGTTACAATAAAATCTATCTCATATATCAGCAGGTTTTATTTTCCTGAGAAACTGTATTCAGTTCAGTTCAGTCGCTCAGTCGTGTCCGACTCTTTGCAACTCCATGGACTGCAGCATGCCAGGCCTCCCTGTCCATCACCAGCTCGTGGAGCTTACTCAAACTCATGTCCACTGAGTCAGTGATGCCATCCAACCATCTCATCCTCTGTCTTCCCCTTCTCCTTCTGTTTTCAGTCTTTACCAGCATCAGGGTCTTTTCCAATGAGTCAGTTCTTCCCATCTGGTGGACAAAGTATTGGAGTTTCAGCTTCAGTTTCAGTCCTTCCAATGACTATTCAGGACTGATTTCCTTTAGGACTGACTGGTTTGATCTCCTTGCAGTCTTTTAATGTAAAGCACTTCATCTAAGTCAAATGAGAATATTGTCATCTACTAACAGTTCTTAACACAGAACTGAGAACATGTACACATTTTTTCATTGATTGAGTTAATAAAGATGAATGTTTTAATACATATTGATGAATTATGGAATTTTCATTTATTTTTTATTTTTTTTTATTTTAGTTGGGGGCTAATTACTTTACAATATTGTAGTAGTTTTTGCCATACATTGACATGAATCAGCCAGGGGTCCACACGTGCCCCCCAACCTGACCCCCACCCCCACTCCCCTCCCCATCCCATCCCTCTAGGCCATCCCAATGCCCCAGCCCTGAGCACCCGTCCCATGCATAGACCATGGAATGGTGTTCTGCTTCACAAATGACAATATACATGTTTCAATGCTATTGTCCCAGAACGTCCCACCCTCACCTTCTCCCTCAGAGTCCATAAGACTGTTCTATGCATCTGTGTCTCTTATTCTGTCTCGCATATAGGGTTATCATTACCATTTTTCAAATTCCATATATATGCATTAGTATACTTTATTGGTGTTTTTCTTTCTGGCTCACTTCACTCTGTATAATGGGCTCCAGTTTCATCCATCTCAATAGCACCGATTCAAATGTATTTTTTTAATGGCTGAGTAATATTCCATTGTGTATATGTACCACCACTTTCTTATCCATTCGTCTGCTGATGGACATCTAGGTTGCTTCCATGTCCTGGCTATTGTAAACAGTGCTGCGATGAACATTGGGGTACACGCGTCTCTTTCAATTCTGGTTTCCTTGGTGTATATGCCCAGCAGTGGGATTGCTGGGTCATATGGCAGTTCTATTTCCAGTTTTTTAAGGAATCTCCACACTGTTCTCCATAGTGGCTGTACTGATTTGCATTCCCACCAACAGTGTAAGAGGGTTCCCTTTTCTCCACACCCTCTCCAGCATTTATTGCTTATAGACTTTTGGATAGCAGCCATTCTGACTGGTGTGAAATGGTACCTCATTGTGGTTTTGATTTGCATTTCTCTAATAATGAGTGATGTTGAGCATCTTTTCATGTGTTTGTTAGCCATCTGTATGTCTTCTTTGGAGAAATGTCTGTTTAGTTCTTTGGCCCATTTCTTGATTGGGTCGTTTATTTTTCTGGACTTCAGCTGCAGGAGTTGCTTGTATATTTTTGAGATTAATTGTTTGTCTCTTGCTTCGTTTGGTATTATTTTCTCCCATTCTGAAGGCTGTCTTTTCACCTTGCTCCTAGTTTCCTTTGTTGTGCAAAAGCTTTTAATTTTAATTAGGTCCCATTTGTTTATTTTTGCTTTTATTTCCAATATTCTGGGAGGTGGGTCATGGAGGATCCTGCTGTGATTTATGTCGAAGAGTGTTTTGCCTATGTTTTCCTCTAGGAGTTTTATAGTTTCTGGTCTTACGTTTAGATCTTTAATCCATTTTGAGTTTATTTTTGTGTATGGTGTTAGGAAGTGTTCTAGATTCATTCTTTTACAAGTGGTTGACCAGTTTTCCCAGCACCACTTGTTAAAGAGATTGTCTTTTCTCCATTGTATACTCTTGCCTCCTTTGTCGAAGATAAGGTGTCCATAGGTGCGTGGGTTTATCTCTGGGCTTTCTATTTTGTTCCATTGATCTATATTTCTATCTTTGTGCCAGTACCATACTGTCTTGATGACTGTGGCTTTGTAGTAGAGCTTGAAGTCAGGCTGGTTGATTCCTCCAGTTCCATTCTTCTTTCTCAAGATTGCTTTGGCTATTCGAGGTTTCTTATATTTCCATACAAATTGTGAAATGATTTGTTCTAGTTCTGTGAAAAATACCATTGGTAGCTTGATAGGGATTGCATTGAATCTATAGATTGCTTTGGGTAGTATACTCATTTTCACTATATTAATTCTTCCAATCCATGAACATGGTATATTTCTCCATCTGTTTGTGTCCTCTTGGATTTCTTTCATCAGTGTTTTATAGTTTTCTATATGTAAGTCTTTTGTTTCTTTAGACAGATATATTCCTAAGTATTTTATTCTTTTTGTTGCAATGGTGAATGGTATTGTTTCCTTAATTTCTCTTTCTGTTTTCTCATTATTGGTGTATAGGAATGCAAAGGATTTCTGTGTGGAATTTTCAAAATGCAGTTTAAGTAATTCAGAAATATTTGATAATGATTAGTTTCTCTTCATAGTTCTTTGTTCAGATATGGTTCTTTGCTCTTTGTATGGTTCTATGTTCTTTGTTCAGGTATAGTTCTATATTTAGTCTTTGTTATGGTATCATGGTAAATAGCTTGTGAACATGAGTTTGTTTGATAATTTTGAGATGTGTTTTAATATTTTAATGAATTGATTTTGAATCTGAATATTTGCATATGAAAGCATATTTACTTTGAGGATCATTAAGTTACTAATTTATAGTCTCCTTTTTTTGTAATCAAGTAATATATTTTAGAGTTGTTAAGGTTTCAATTTTAAATTTACTGCTCATACACTAATAAAAACAAAATATTATTTTGTTTCCATAAAGGCAGTTATTATGAATGAATAGAATTAACTATACATATCTGAGGATTAAGTGTGTTTTACTCATAGGGCATCAAATATATTGTTCTCATGTCTCTCAAAAAAGAATGTGCTGAGATTAGAAGCAATCTCTATTTTTTTGTGTCCTAAAAAAGTCTGAAAATATGTATCCAAGGGTCTAATTTATGGGGATCTAATTGGGTAACTAGTATTAATTTATACAGCAAACAAGAAAATCAGAATATAAATATAAAAGTAAGGCTACTGGATGATTAAAGCTCATGTGTATTTTGCTGTATTATAATATCATACTAGACTATATATAGTATAAATTATATATATTACACATTAAGAATTAGGTACAAAGACTAGTTATTAGGGCTGTATGTCACATAGTAGCATAATCATAATATTCATTTTACCTTTCAAGAATTTCAATAAGTGGCCAACCTATTCTCAGTGCTTGGCCAAAACCATCTTTTATTAGGTTGCTCAGCTTGTGTTCTTCTATGTAAAGTCATTATTAAATGAAAAGCCATTACAGTCTAGTTTGTAGGGTTTTTTTTTTAATGAAATTAAAAATCATCATTCAACAAATACACCTTCCTCAGTGTGTTGTGCTATATGACAAGGCCTAGTATAGACTGCATTGCCTCACTGCATCTGAACCTCTCTTTTGGACATGTAGGAGAATTACACTTCTTCCCACCTGCAGCAGGGTGGAGGTACATGGCCAGTGCTAGCCAGTGGGTTATGATGGAAGTGATATCCGTGACTTTCAAGTTGGTGAATTTAAAATTGCCAGAAGTAGACTCTCGAGCTCTCTTCCTGCCCCAAGATCAGATGGGTAGAATCACATGGAAGGAACTTCTGTCAGTCTACATCCCTAGGGTGAATGAGCACATACTAGAGAGATTACCCCCTCTTCCATACATACCTGGATTCCACCAACAGTAAACTTGGGTTTGTAGAATGAGACAAATGAAACAAAAGGTAGACAAATGAACTACTTGGATATTTAATCCACTGAAATTATATACATGTAAATGCACACATACATGCTCACACAACAAATAATATTCTAATAGTTTTATCTAGTTAATTTTCCTAAAATATCATTCTTCATCGAATTATCTTTACATGATCATTCTGTTTACAAAATGACGAATCTGACTTTCTCAGTTTCTCAGGATTTTTTCCCCAAATGTTTAAAAACTGAAAATTTCAATGTAAAACTTTGTCTCCAAAATAAATGTTAAGAGTTACTATTTGCTAAGTGTTAAAGCCCTCATCAAACAGATTTATATTGAGCTAGGAAATAAATGTCAGTTCCATTCTCTTATTCTTAATTTTTCATTTTTTTCTCCTGAATCAGATTTTAAAACTATGACAGCTTAGGGAAAACAAAAACTCACTGCTTATTCTCTTACGAGGTTGGATGATAGATTGATTTCAGCCTCTGACAATTTAAAATATACATTTGTGCTCATTTCCAAGTCAGCAAACTAGTACAAAAATATATAAATTTTACATATTAAAAAAATACTATTTCCAAACTTATTAGTTTGATTTATAAAACTCAGCAGTAAACTATTATCCACAATATGTGATGTTAACTGCATTCCCACTGAAAGAATTATACAGCTTATAATATATGAGAAAATAAAATTGACTTAACATGTACTCTGTAATCACTAGGCTAGATTACATATTCAAATGAAGAGACTTGAATTTAACCTGGGTTAGTAGGCTATAAAGTATATCCATAAATACGTATACTGTATGTATATAAGTATGTATATTGTATAAAATATATACATAAATAATATAAATATATACTTATATATACATAAATATGTAATGTGCATATTGTACAAATGTATAAATTAAAAAACATAACATTTTTGCAATACAGGTGTCCATATAGTATAATACCATAAGTATGACATTGCTATACTCACCTTAGTTTAAATATTTTCCATTAATTCTTATGAAGCATAAAATTTTAATGAAATTGCAGGTTTGCAATCAAAGAGCAATATTATATACCTTGCTGATTTTCAGTTTAACAGTAAGGTACATTTTTAAAGAAATTTTATTTTGGAACTTTTAGATTTTTGTTTGTCTTAGGAGTTCAGTGTCTCATTTGACATTTACTGGTTTTAATTGTTTGAATTTCTGTGCAAATAATGTAGAAGTTGTCGCCCATCATCTGATCTATCTCTGTTAGATTTTGGCCAAACTTAGTTCAGACCTTTTATAGTTGTAAGGGACTGGGAATTCTTAACAGTGAAAGTTAAGAATTCTGTTCTTACTGAGACATTGTTAATTTCCAACTTTAGAATCTTTTGGTAACATTGGGAAGCAACCTAGATGTCCATCAGCAGACGAATGGATAAGGAAGCTGTGGTACATATACACAATGGAATATTACTCAGCCATTAAAAAAAGTACATTTGAATCGGTTCTATTGAGATGGATGAAACTGGAGCCCATTATACAGAGCGAAGTAAGCCAGAAAGAAAAACACCAATACAGTATACTAATGTATATATATGGAATTTGAAAGATGGTAATGATAACCCTATATGCGAGACAGAATAAGAGACACAGATGCATAGAACAGTCTTATGGACTCTGAGGGAGAAGGTGAGGGTGGGACGTTCTGGGACAATAGCATTGAAACATGTATATTATCATATGTGAATATTACACTTACACGTGTATCATGTTTGCATCTACTTTTGTGTTTGGTATAAATAGTAAGGTCTAGTTTTCAATATAAAATAGTGCCAAGTAATCTGTTTCAATTCAAAAATTTATCTACTAACTCATGATCTTGAGTATGATTTATACATACCAAAAATCACAATTACAAGTTCTCTACATTTCAAAAATACAAGCTACATTTCAAAAACTGTAATTGTGAACTCTTCTTAGAAAATGGCATTAAAGCATTTGCCAGAAAAAGTATAAAAAAGTTAAAGAATCAGTCTTGATCCAAAATAAACACCATAGTTTGAAAAGAAAATCTTTTTGTGAAAATTTTTATGAAAATTCAAATATTTAAGATACTATTTCAAGTCTCCACTTAATCCCATGTTACTTGGCATAAATGCACATATGTATATATCTCATGTATGTATATTATTCAAGCATAGAACTCTTCCCAAAGCTGTTAATTGAATCAAATTTCATATAATAATACCTTTAGCTAGGAAAAAGAGTATGCTTCCAGTCTGTATTTTGATGTTGATAGCATGAGTTTCAAATTATTCTGAGCTAACTGAAAAAAGAAAATTGTTTATAAATGACAATAACCAACAGTGTTCATGTGTTTCAGGCAAGTTTTCATTTTAATGAACACATCTTTATACTCCATAAAAACCTGATAATTCCTGTGAAAGGTTTACTTTAATAAAAGATAATAAATTCTGGACAATAAGATGAGGTTTTTTAGTGATTTTTTTAAAAGTAAATTTCCTATGAAATAGTAAGATGGTTTCCAACACTAGGCATAACTTTGGAAGTGAGGGAATAAATGTGCACTCAGGAAAAGTCAGAATATTACAAAGGAAAATTCAGAATATTACTAAGAAACGTTAAATCCAGTCTCAATCTCAGTATATTTGCACTTTTCAAAGCCATAAAAAGTTTGTTTATCCTCACTAAAAATATTTATATTCAGTTTTGGCAGTGTCTAGAAGAGCTGTTATATAAATGCTTCTAAATGAATTATGTTATTGGTTATGTGTATCATAAGCTTGTATGCATGCTAGGTTACTTCAGTCGTGTCTAACTTTGTATGACCCTATAGACCATAACCCACCAGGCTCCTCTGTCCATGGGATTCTCCAGGCAACAATACTGGAGTGAGTTGCCATGCCCTCCTCCAAGGGATCTTCCCCACTCAGGGAGCAAACCCAGTCTCTTATGTCTCCTGCTTTGGCAATTGGGTTCTTTACCACTAATGCCACCTGGGAAGCTGATCATAGCATGTATCATTTTAAATAGAGAACTAAATTATATGATCTGGTGCCTATAGTGACTTGCGCACGCACGCACACACACACACACACACACACATACATCCCTACCTTCTTGTCTAAGAAGATTTTGCTACCTTGTTTGCTGCTGCTGCTGCTAAGTTGCTTCATTCATGTCCGACTCTGTGCGACCCCATAGACGGCAGCCCACCAGGCTCCACCATCCCTGGGATTCTCCAGGCAAGAATACTTGAGTGGGTTGCCATTTCCTTCTCCAGTTCATGAAAGGGAAAAGTGAAAGTGAAGTCGCTCAGTCGTATCCGACTCTTAGCGACCCCATGGACTGTAGCCTACCAGGCTCCTCCATCCATGGGATTTTCCAGGCAAGAGTACTGGAGTGGGGTGCCATTGCAAGGGTATGTAGTTTTAAAAATAAAAAAAAAATATGGATGAAAACAACAAAATGCACAGACTTTTGCTTTTAAACAAAAAATGTTGGAGATGTCACATTTAGGAAGAGCAGATAAAAGGACAAGACAGGGAGAAATTGGTACTTAAGTAGAATACATATGAAAAAATTACAGTAGAAAACAAAATCAAAAAGCTTTGCTTCAAATTTATTTGAAAGGCCAGAGAACCTGACAAAGAATGTAAAATATCCTGGCTTCTATCAGTCTGACATGAAACACAAAGTGACAAGGAAGTAAAGGCTTGTTTCAAAATCATGAAAAAGATTAATATCAAAGAAACAACAGTTTTGGTAAGAATGGTAAAATCATTTTAATAAATTATTCATGTTTATATTAGAAAATGGTAGCTATGTTTTTAAAATTAAATGGAATTTATTACCTCTTTACATGTGCCTAATTTGATGTTTTATGAAATAGAAGATTTGCAGTCTTCATCTGTATATAACCTTCTGATATTAAATTTTACCGAAAGCTCAATCGAAGTTTTGTTTTTAGAAATAAATATCTGAGATGCTGTTAAGTAATTAAATCTTGTCACTCTTGTGTATCGGATAAATGAGGGTGGTTGGCAGTTGTTCATTTAGAGCTACTGATGCAGGTTTAAATCGTTTCTGAAAGTCAAAGGCACAAGCAATTTGCAGAAGAGAGCCACACAATGATGGTAAGAAGTGCATGATCGACAATTTGAAGTGTCTTTGTAATACATATACCACTCCTGTGGTAGAATTTTATGGCCTTATAAGACCATGTAATCATCAAGTTTCAGTCTCATGGGGCTCTGTGTAAGGGTAGAGGCACGATAGATTGCCTTATCATTCTAACCAAGCGTAAGGGGAATTGCTTATTCTTCAAGTACAGAGCAAGCGTAAAGTGCTCTACATACAAGAGTTTCAGGCATTGTATCCCTGGGTACTTCATTTAGGTCAATAACTCTTTTAAAATGGCAAAATTCAAAACAGTGCATTAGAAGATAATGGGTTTTTATTGGTTCCAGTATCTTTTTATATTATTTCTTCTTGATGGACTGAGTTGGGCACAGATACACTGAATTTGTGCGGTTGAATTCAGTGCAGTTGTTTTAATGCAGATGTAAAAATTATATTCAAAAGACATATTTTGTGGCTTTTGATAAATGAAAACAATAGGTATATATCATAGCACACTATGCCCTGGTTACTTTTCATGGGAAACGGTGTTCTTGTTTACGAGTGTTAGGTCCATGTTATTTTCTTTTGGCAATCTCTCTCAGCTAAGTAAAGCCTCCTCTGTACTTAAGGATCTGTAGCACTTATTGATGTCAGTAACCATGAACATCCTTCACACAGGTTTGACTGTCACTGAAACAGTGACTTCCAAATCTAATTCTTCCATATGGATCCATGGCTAAGCTGCAGATTCATTTCTCTGATTGCCTTTTGGTTAACCATTTTCAGTGGATTAAAAGGCCCAGGCACCTCACATTATGACATAAACGTCTCCAAATATGCCCCTCCTCCAATGTTCATATCTTTGTTAATAGTATCAGCCAGGTCCAAGCAGAAGACCAGGGCTCTTCTTTCCCCCTGCCCACTGTCTGTCACTGTGGTCTGTGGATTATTTAATCTTCTTCCACCCTCCATGTCCAGCACTGGTTTCTTAGTTCTAACCATTGTCATTCCTCTCCAGCCTGGCTGTAGCTTTCTGTCTTCTCCCCATTCATATGTGGCTTTTTCCCAGTCCACTTTCAATCTTCTTCCATGCTGGCTTCTTGAAGCCTCGAGTACAAATATGATTATTTTGTATTGTAGCTTTTATGACTCTAATTCTCAGAATACAATTATTTTTTGTTTAGTACTTCTGTATCATTATAACAGTATGTCTGTATTCTCAGCTTTGCTGCTTTGGCCCATCAGTTCAGTTCAGTTGCTCAGTCATGTCCAGCTCTTTGCTACCGCATGGACTGCAGCATGCCAGGCTTCCCCCATATTCTTCTTTTATTCAACCATTTTGAAGCATGTAGAGCTCCTGAAATGCCTTATGCTTTTTTTTTTTTTTCCAGCCTCTCTTTTCTGCACAAGGCTTTCACTGAATCAGTCACCCAGCTCTCCTACCACTTCACTACTCTTCTTTAAATGTGTACCACCTCCTTCTGGAAGTCTTTTTGGACCACCAACCTTTTGACTCTCAAAACATTTACTCACCTCCTGAGAGACAGTACTGTTGTTGATAGGGTGTGTGATACAAAAGCAAAATTGGATGTAAGACACTTTATCTCTCTTTCTCCATTAGATGTAGAGCAAACTGAGAAGAATGGTCACGATTTACTTTAATTCTGAGAGCATAGTCAAGGGTTATTAGTGTGCTTTGAGGGACTGAATACAATGCTGAAATTAGACCTCTAGAATTCAATCTATTACAGTAAGAAGACCCAAACCATTTTTAATGTCACAGGATTCCTTTTGTGCCATGTATTTTTGTTTGGGTGTTTTGGTGTTGCAGCAAAATTGTGTGAGATTCTATCCTTGAAATACTGCATTAGATCCTAAAGCTTTCTATTAATAAAGTGAACAGTGGGAAAGGACATCTGGAGATGGGGTAGAAGGAGCCATAAAAGACCAACTTTTATGGAGACTTAACTGAAGACTTTTCATTCAGCAAGTCATTTGGCATGTAGAACACCATGGCAGTGGCAGTGGGAAAATGGCTGAAAATGAGGTGAAATTGGAGGCAGGGAGACTAAAGGTTGTTGTAAGAGACTTAAGTGAGTTTGGCCTTGGAGTGAGAGAAGATCGAGAGATACACAGATCTAGAACCAGTGTGACCTGGTCATTTACTATCTCTTATGATATTTCATCAGGTCAAAAACCTTTAAGCCACTTGTAAAAGTTTGTGTGCAGACTATTTGTTTAGATCAGATACTGAATCCTTTATATTTTTTCTTACTTTACAAAAAGGTTTACTTGTTCTTTTGAACATTTTTCTTTAGGTAAAAGACCCAATAAATGAATACAGGGTGATAACTTAAAAATTCATTTGATGCCATTGAGGAGACATATTACACTAAATGATTATTTTATGAGGAATCCTTTACAGTAGTTTAAAGCTATGTCAGAATAACTTGAATTTCTTCAACCAATTTGACTGATACATGTAAACTTTTGTGGGATATTGTTATGAATGAAAATTAAAAATACATGATTTATTAGAATAGAAAAAATTATTTCTTAAGGTATTTGTTGAACTGGCAGTAGCTAGGACTGATAAATATAAATTCAACATCAATAACTTTAACAAATACATTAAGATCTGAACAAGTAATGCTCACTATGTTGTAAGCATCCTGAAAACTGATATAGTTGATGTATTTTTTTTTCTATATAGATGTCTATCTTTATAAATGATAAAATAAGTTATGAGTGCTCTGTATGCATGTATGCCTATTTGCACATGGCAATTCTTTATTTGTATGCAACTAGAGATACAAGGATATAACCTCATGTTGTCTTAGATATGGAATTAGATTTCATCCGTACCTTTATGGAACATGACTTGGTAAGAAGTGATCTGTAGTACAAAAGATTTATTTTTTGTTTAATTTCACTCTGAAGCAGTGCATGGTATTTAAACTAAGTGATTGTTCTTCTTAATTATAGCAATCTACTGTGTGCTGTATTTCAGTGCATCTAATCTTTCCATCTTAAAATCACCAGGCAACTCTTTGTTTTGAAACTGGTTGAAACAAACCCTTAAGTACTAAGCAGTCTGTGCCTCATTGACAGTATCACCCTTGCCCCCAGGAGCCTTGTTATCCTTCTCCAACCGTACCTCATTAGTCAGCTCCTATACTTTTTGATCTTTCTTTGTGAATTCAGTAGTCCAGTTTGTATGTAGACACTAAATTCCCTATGCAGTTAGGCAGTCTCAGAGCAAAGGCAAGAGATTTCCCATATCTAATTTAGTCTGCAATTCTTGGCCAGAGTTTCCTCTCTGCCTTAAAAGAACTGTGTACACATCATTCTGTGTGTGTGTGTATGCATGTGTGTGTGTATGCCTGTGTTGTGTCTAGTATGTATATTAGGTCTTATATAATTTAATATCCCCTTGCAGAGTTTTCATGTTATATTCACCAGTTGTATTCACAATCACCACTGTGGTTTATTTTCAAGCACACTGGGAACATTCCATATGAAAAAATTATCTTCACTGAAATTATACAGTACATTGCATATTGTCATTACAGACATTTTTCTTTTTCATTTTTGCCTTCTCTTGTAACATTGTAAATGGTTTGGGAAGGGTAACAAGCTGTTTTCTTCTTGAGACTTATAACAAAATAATTAAGTAGTATTTCTGGACATTAATTTAGGGCCAAGGAAAGAACAAAGATTCTTTGAGGAAAAGAGAGGATGTTAGATTTTTATCACTCATCCTAGCATTTTAGCAGCATGGTCAGAATGGCCCCATAAATATATATATTTTTAAAATCTTTTAAGTGCTGAGTATTAAAAGGTAAATAAGAAAATAATGATACAGGCAGATAGCATTTATTTTGCAGTTACTAAGTGACAGAAGTGTTCTAAGTACATGTAATCCTCGGCACAGATCTGTGAGGCAAACACTATTGTCATCCCCATTGTTCAGGCAAGGAAAATGAGGTTTAGAGAAGAAAAAATGCTTTCCCAAGGTCAAATGGATACTTCACAGAGACTCAGCCTTTCGGTGGGAGGGCAGTAAGTAACAATATTCTTTGCTCATACTGCATACATACATATGTGGTGTGCTGTGTTTAGTCACTCAGTCATGTCCAACTCTTTGCGACCTCATGGACGGTAGCCTGCCAGGCTTCTCTTTCCATGGAGATTCTCCAGGCAAGAATACTAGAGTGGGTTGCCATTCCCTCCTCCAGGGGCTCTTCCCAACCCAGGGATCAAAACCTGGTCTCCCGCATTGCATTCCGATTCTTCACCGTCTGAGCCACCAGGGAAGCCGTGCATATACTGAATTCTAAAATGCCGATTTATTTAAAGGAAAAAGTATCAACAGCAAGATAAGTAGGCATCTAAAAACAGCACCTCAATTTGAAGTCCTTTATATTTGATCTTAATTGTGCATTTATTCTTACATGGCTTCGACTTCACTTCTGTGTTCTCATAGTTTCTGATTTCTTTTTTAAACTCATATATTTTATTTCCCCTTTTAAAGTTTAAATTTTAAAAAGGTTTAGAACATTTTTGTCTGCTTTTTGTTGGTTCAGAATGTAGCAAGCTGTATTTACTAAATATTGCTCTAATGTATAAAATAGATATTTAACAATCTTTCCAAAAATTTTAGTTATGAATAGTCACATTTGTGATGAAAATGACTTTGTGAAATAGTATCAACGGAGGAAATTGTGTTGTCTTCCTCAGGGAATTTCTGTAAAGTTCCAACTTTATGTTTACAAATTATTCAGTATTTCCAAAATGTAAAAGTATAGTATTTCACTATATGATTCCAGTGAAGAGTATCTCATGATGTGAGAAGTTTTAAATAAATTAGAGGGTAGACATAGGGAATGTAGTTTTATTGAAAAATAGAGTTGTATTTTAGTTGCTATATCTGAAAGAAGTTATTGTTCAAGTAAATGAAAATAACTGGCAACATTTTATGTCAAGATGTAAAAAGGGCCTGTTCTCTATGTGACATCTAAAGGAGATGTGCATCTTACAAATTTTTATTCCAGCTAAGGAAAGGACTCTAGAACATCATGCACCCTGACATCCTTTTATTCGTATGCTTATTTGACATTCATGTTAACTCTGGCACCCTTAATGTGTTTATTTTTATTTTTTTTTAGATGACAACAGAAGAATAAGACATTAAATGACTAGTTTGAAGTTGAGGCTGTGCCCATGAGAGAGAAACTTAAAATGCTTGCAAGATAAACATTTTGCCTCCTAATCTTATGACATTTCTTGTGCATAATACTTCTACCCCTTCAAGAAAAATTTTGCAAGTAATTATCATTTAATTGAAAATGACATTAAAAATCCTCAATTAACAAACCCATTAGGTCTGAATGTCTTCTCTTCCCCTTGCATTATTCTTATTTTCTTTTATAAAAGTAGTTTCTCCTGAGCTCCTTCTATGTGCTCTGCAGTTTGCACATTTTCTTTTTTTAAAGCAGAACAGCTGTGTTCTGGTTATTAGCCAGGTGCTCAGTCTATGGGAAACTAGACATTGGGAGCGAGACCAGAAATCTCAGCAATACAGGGGTTCGAGAATTGACAAGGACAAGAACCTTTTAATATTTGTACCAAATTAACGGTAGGAATAAGGTTTATCTCCTCATCAGGGCCCACAGTGGGAGGTGTGTGGTGGTGCCTGAGATATGATTAGAGAGATTAGATTTGGTCTTCCCATCTCCCTGTACTTTATTAATGTTTCATTTACACTGGCATTAGATTAGATTCCTTTAGCCAAATCCACCGAAAAGATTCGTTCATTTTAATATATATGAACACTGCTTGTTTCTTAAAGTGGATTCTTTTTGTTTGTGTGTTTAATTGGATCAGTGGGTTTCTTCTTATTAACATTTTTCTTTCTCGAGATTAAGGTTGATGAATTAAATTAGTGACATCTGGCTCAGCTCTTGGACTAAGTGCAACTCCTTTAATGACTGTGTTATATACTGTGGGATAAAATGAACATTTGCCATAAGGATAAAATTAATTAGTTTAGAATCATACAGTGTTGAATCATTTTTTTAAAAAAGCAAAACTCATAATATTTTATGAATATCCAAGAACAGGAAGGGGGAGGAATAACATTTTGAGGGGAAGAGTGTAGCAGTAAGTACATGGCCTCTTATTAATTTATTCATTTTATTATTTAGTTGGTATATTTATTTTTAATTAATTTTTATTGGAGTATAGTTGCTTTACAACATTGTATTAGTTTCTACTGTACAGCAAAATGAATCATCCATACATAGTCATATATCCCCTCCCTTTTGACTTCCTTCCCATTCAGGTCACCACAGTGTATTAAGTAGATTCCTTTTACTATAGAGTATGTTCTCATTAGTTATCTTCTTACGCATAGTATCGGTAGGGTATATGTGTCAATCCCAATCTCCCAATTCCTCCTACCCCATCTTTTCCCCCTTGATATTCATATATTTGTTCTGTATGTCCTTGTGTCTGTTTATTATTTGCAAATAAGATTACCTGTACCATTTTTCTGGATTCCCCATATGTATATTAATATACGATATTTGTCTTTCTGACTTTATGATTTTCATTCCTTTTTGTGGCTGTATAATATTTCATTTAATGGCACTGAAAACATAGCTTTGAAATCCTTACTTATTTCTTCAACTATGAGAATAGTGTGCTAGAATTTCTGGGACTGAAACGGAAATTTCTCAGCCCAAAGAGTGTCAAAATATAGCCTGAAGGATTGACATAATTTAGTGTGAAACAATAATATTTTTAAATGTATCAGCTTTTATTTGAAGAAGTTTTGTTGTGGCTTTTTGTGGACAGAATTTGTTGGGAATATTGCTTTTTACAACGTGGATTGACTATCTTTTGTTTATATTTGTACTTGAGCAAAGTTTCTAAACTTGTGCCCCACTGACATCATACAGCAAATTCTCACTGGCTATATATTTTGCACACGGTAATATATATGCTTCAATGCTACTCTCAATTTGTCCCAGTCTCTCCTTCCCCTGTTGTGTACACAAGTCTGTTCTCTGTCTGTCTTTCTGCTCTACAAATAGGTTCATCGGTTCCATTTTTCTAGATTCCATATATATGTGTTAATATATGATATTTTTTTTCTCTTTCTTACTTCATTGTAAAACAGGCTCTAGGTTCATCCATCTCACTAGAATTGACTCAAATATGTTCCTTTATTATGGCTGAGTAATACTCCATTGTATATATGTACCAAAACTTCTCTATCCGTTCACCCGTCAGTGGCTGTCTAGATTGTTTCCATGTCCTGGCTATTGTAAATACTGCTGCAATGGACATTTGGGTACATGTATCTCTTAGAATTGTGGTTTTCTCAGGATATATGCCCAGTAGTGGGTTTGCTGAGTCATATGATAGATTTACTCCTAGTTTCTTAAGAAATCTCCAGACTATTCTCCCTAGTGGCTGTATCAATTTACATTCCCACCAACAGTGTAAGAGAGTTAATTTTTTCCACATCCTCTCCAGCATTTATTGTTTGTAGATTTTTGACAATGGCCATTCTGTGAAGTTATATCTCATTGCAGTTTTGATTTACATTTTTCTCATAATAATCAATGTTGAGCATTTTCTCATGAATTTATTAGCTATCAGTATGTCTTCTTTGGAGTAATGTCTGTTGGAGCTAATCAGTGAATTTAGCAAAGTCACAGGATACAAAATCAATACACAGAAATTTCTTGCATTCCTATACACTTAACAATGAAAAATAAGAAAGAGAAATTAAGCAAGAAATCCCATTCACTATTGTAACAAAAAGAATAAAATATCTAAGAATAAACTTACCTAAGGAGACAAAAGAGCTGTATACAGAAAACTATAAGACACTGATGAAAGAAATCTAAGGTGTCATAAACAGATGGAGAAAAATGGCATTGGATTGAAAGAATCAATATTGTGAAAATGACTATACTGCCTAAAGCCATCTACGGATTCAGTGCAATCCCTATCAAATTACCAATGGCATTTTTCACAGAACTGTTATAGAACAAAAATTTTCACAGTTCGCATGGAAACACAAAAGACCTCAAATAGTCAAAGCAATCTTAAGAAAGAAGGGAGCTAGAAGAATCAACCGTCCTGACTCTAGACTGTGCTAACCTGTCTTGACTGTCAAAAATGTCTGTAGATATTGCTGAAAGGAACAATCTCAATTGACTGAGAAACAGTATTTACAAATGCATAGGTGATTTTTACTTTTTCAGATTTGAAATTCTAAATTAGAGCTACATAAATAATGAAAGCTAGAAATAAATAGCTCATAAACAGTGAGGATCTTGAAATGTGACTTATTTGGGTGCTGTGTCTATGACTGCCTCTGTATGAATTTTGGTAAATTGCTCTTTCTAGATTTTATTTTTATCATCTAAATAAGAGTAATATTTTTAGATTGCTGCAAAAGTAATTGTGATTTTGCATTTTTGAATTTTGTCATTTGATATTGGAATACATTCTTGTATAAATGCGATTGTTATACATCATTTTAATGTACATTTCCCACTTTATTTTTTTGCTAATGACTTATTACTTGCTGTTTATTTTATATTTTAGAAATGATGTTTGACAAAAAGCAAATTTGAGCAATTTTTTTATTTGAGTTCAAAATGGGTTGTAATGCAGCTCAGACAATTCACAACATCAACAACACATTTGACCCAGGAACTGCTAATGAATGTACAGTGCAGTGATGGCTTAAGTTTTGTAAAGGAAATGAGAGCTTTGAATGTGAGGGGTATTGTGGCCAGCCATAGGAAGTCAACGACCAATTGAGAGCAATCATTGAAGCTGATCCTATTACAACTGCATGATATTTGCCCAAGAACTCAACGTCAACCATTCTGCAGTCGTTTGGCATTTGAAGTAAATTGGAAAGGTGAAAAATCTCAATAAGTGGGTGCCTTGTGAGCTGACTGAAAGTCAAAAAAATTGTCATTTTGAAATGTCCTCTTCTCTTATTCTGTGCAACAACAACAAACCATATCTCACTCAGATTGTGACACATGATGAAAAGTGGGTTTTATAAGACAATCAGCAATACCCAGCTTAGTGGACTGCGATGAAGCTCCAAAGCACTTTCCAAAGCCAAACTTGCACCAAAAAAAAGGTCATGGTCACTGTTTGGTGGTCTACTACTGGGCTGATCCACTACAGCTTTCTGAATCCCGATGAAACCATTACATCTGTGAAGCATGCTCAGCAAATCAATGTGATGCACCAAAAATGGCAACTCCTGCATCTGGCATTGGTCAGCAGAAAGGGCCTAGTTCTTTTCCATGACAACACTTGATGACACGTTGCTCAACCAGTTGCTTCAAAAACTGAATGAATTAGCTACAAAGTTTTGCTGCATCTGCCATATTCACCTGACCTCTCACCAACTTATTCAAGCATCTCCAAAACTTTTTGCAGGGAGAATGCTTCCATAACCAGCAAGAGGCAGACAATGCTTTCCAAGAGTTCATCAAATCCTGAAGCACACATTTTTGTGCTATAGGAAAAAACAAACTTATTTTTCATTGGCAAAAATGTGTTGATTGTAACAGTTCCTATTTTGATTAATGAAGATGTGTTTGGGCCTGGTTATAATGATTTAAAATTCATGGTCTGAAACCACAATTACTTTTGTACCAACCTAATAGTATCTTGTTTCAAGTGTCGTTTTTAGTAAAATGTGATAGTGGATAGAAAATGGTTAACTTATCTGCTTGCTCTTAATACAATATTGCTGACTTTGTTACTATCAGTGGAAATAGTTTAAATAATACATGCTAATTTTATTTGAGTGCAAGTCTATGGTAATGGTATGATTAAATGGCAATAGTGTAGTAAACATTTTGGACAGTTCTCTTTTTAAAATTATTTAATTGTATCATATTTAGTATTGTTAAAAATAATTGTTACTATCCATTCCCTTATATAACTTTAAGATTTACAAGTCTTAGGAAAGACCTGCCAAGGTATTTTATGTTTTATAAAGTATATTTGTCATGCATACTTATCAAAGTTATTTTATCTTATAAGTAAATCATAAAAATTGTTTATCTTCTTTTTTTCTAACATATTTTTGCTTCATTTCAAAGCTATAGTTGATATTATAAATAATCTTAAGGTTTTTCAAATAGTTATATAGTGCCTTCAATACATGGTGAAGCCCAGAACCCTGAATAAGTCAACAAAATGTATTCAACTTAAGTGGGAGCAATAGTGGAGTACTTCTTGGCTGAAGTTCACAGGAGAAAATTGGATTATGAACTTGTTAACAATTCCACATTCATGTCATAAACGAGATACAGATATGTCACATATTTCAGAAGAATTAGCAGCAAATGTAAGGTCTTTTTTTATGCTGTTACAAATTAGATTTTTCTTTCTTCCCTTGAAAAGCCAAACTGAACAAAAGAATCCTCTACAAGAGAGACTTGCTGAACACCAAGGCCATGTTTTTGAAAACTAAATATAAGAAGAATAGAAAGAAACATATGCTTGGCTTTCTGAATCAATTAGCAGTAAAATCCTTTTATACCATTCAGATTAGAGGCCCCAAAGTCAAGGTTTGCTTTCCCAGCATTCATTGCTTTTAATAAACTTAGCCTTGAATATCTATGAAAAAATTATTTTCACAAACTCTAATTTTCAAACAAAGATAAAAGTCTTCATTTCTTAAAAGTTGACAGAAAATCAGTACTCATGTTACTCCTAAAGAAGCCATAAGACAGTTAGCTAAGTTCATTAGAAATTGGCAGCAGGTTCAAGGCTAGATCACAATTGGCCAGTATGTCTTCAGTTCAGTTCAGTCACTCAGTCGTGTCCAACTCTTTGCCACCCCATGAATTGCAGCATGCCAGGCCTCTCTGTCCATCACCAACTCCCGGAGTCTACCCAAACCCATGTCCATCGAGTCGGTGATGCCATCCAACCATCTCATCCTCTGTCGTCCCCTTCTCCTCCCTCCCCCAATCCTACCCAGCATTAGGGTCTTTTCCAATGAGTCAACTCTTCGCATGAGGTGGCCAAAGTATTGGAGTTTCAGCTTCAACATCAGTCCTTCCAATGAACACCCAGGATTGATCTCTTTTAGGATGGATTGATTGGATCTCCTTGCAGTCCAAGGGACTCTCAAGAGTCTTCTCCAGCACCACCGTTCAAAAGCATCAATTCTTCAGCGCTCAGCTTTCTTCACCATCCAACTCTCGCATCCATACATGACCACTGGAAAAACCATAGCCTTGACTAGACGGACCTGTGTTGGCAAAGTAATGTCTCTGCTTTTAAATATGCCAACTAGGTTGGCCATAACCTTCCTTCCAAGGAGTAATCGTCTTTTAATTTCATGGCTGCAATCACCATCTGCAGTGATTTTGGAGCCCAAAAAAATAAAGTCTGTCACTGTTTCCACTGTTTCCCCATCTATTTCCCATGAAGTGATGGGACCAGATGCCATGATCTTAGTTTTCTGAATGTTGGCTCTGGGAGTTTATATAGTTTATATAATATTTATGCAATTAAATGAAATCCTTTGTATCTTGGTTTCTTGCTCTGGATATTTATATAAAGATCATGCTTTATAGAAAAAATAATTGCATTTGAAAAGTTTCAGCATTGCCAGTGTTCTGTATTAGTTTTATTATGCCATCATTTGCAAATGACCCAGTTACTTCAGTATTGTTTTTCCTTAGTTATGCTGATAACATAGAATTGGGGAAATGTTGAGCACTTTAGTAATTTCTGGATTAAGTATTTAGTTTTTACAAGGTTAAGAAGGGAAAAATCTACTTATTATAGAATGCCAAAGTAGTATATGTTTATCATATTATTTGCTCAGTTTTGTTCAACTCTCATGACCCCATGGACTGTAGCCCACCAGGCTCCTCTGTCCATGAGATTTCCCAGGCAAGAATACTGGAGTGGGTTGCCATTTCCTTCTCCAGAGGATCTTCCTAACCTAGGGATCAAAAATGTAATTCATAATGTGGATAGAATAATATAGCAAAATACCTAAGATGGATATAAAAGAGGATGCATACTTGTTTGCTTCTATACTTTACATGTCACCTTTTACATTTTTAACTGGTTCTCAGTGTAATTTGAGAAAAAATATTTCCTACTGCAGCAATTTATTTTTGTGTTTTAAGGAATTTGAACTGTACAATTGGAAGAATGATTCTTGGTCTAAAATTCTCTGCCTCAGGACTGAATATCTATAGTCTCACCATAGTATAAATTCTTTCAAATAGAATTATTGGATTAATGACTGCATTTTGATAGACAACTTTTGCCAAACTCTCCTCTGCACTAATTTTGTACTCCCATGGCAAATCCTTTGAATTTTTTTCTTATGATAGACATTCAAATAAAAATTTTGGCTACAAGAGTCTTTATAAATACACAACAACAAATGCAGCTCTCTTGCTACACATCCTCATCAAGTTTTATAAACTTTGCTTATTTAATAAGTGCACAATGCCATTTCTTTCATTCTGAGTAAATCACTTCAGGTGTCTATTCTGAAAAAGCTCTGTGTACTTTGCTCATTTGCATATGAACAGCTTTTGTGGAAATCATTTTGCAGTGTCTTATCTGAAAAAGAATTTTCAAACATAAACTACTATTTTAAAACAGATCACCATGATGATAACATTTCATAGTTTGACTTTTTCCCCAAATACATAAAAGTATAATTCATTATCAGTGTATCAGAGCCTAATACTTAGTAGTTGTTAGGTAATAAAACTGAGGAAGACTGAAAACAAAGAAAAATTTATTAAAAATAATTAGATCTCCATTGTTGCTTAATGTGAATTAAAGAACCAAGGAAACTGAGGAGACAGACTTCATTAATCCCCAATCTATTCTAAGTATCTGGAACATAAATAAACAAGATTATTTTCTTGAGTAGAATATAACTGTATAATTCATGAATGTTTAAAAAAAAAAAAAAAGGTAGAGGGTGTCCCTCTTTTTCGGTGCTATTGTGTGTGGTACCATAAATATTCATGGATAGTGAGTATCAGTTTAGGTTATCTATGTGAATATAAATTTTCATATAACTGGTCATTCAGTGTTCATTGGATCATGCTTTTGAATTTGAATTCACTAGTATCTCAGATGTGCTATGGATCTGACCCAACTCATGAATATTTACACACACAACTGATCTTTCTGAAGGTAATCACATCCATAAAGATGGGAAACTCGTTAGTTTCCAATAATGAGAAATGCATTAGGTTGCTGGTCCCAGAACAATTTGCAGTATGCTTGTTTTCAATTTTTGGGTGAATGATAAACCTTAAAATACAAACACATATGCTGTACATCTTTCTTGAAAGAAGCTCTTTGTTCTTTTATCTTCAAAACATCTTGCATATGTTTTAACCATGATTGTATTTGTTTCTTTTACTTACTGTGGTCACACAAATGGATGGAAAAAAGTTAATCAGTATTTCTAGTCATTATCCCAAGGTAATGTCCATTATTTAGGCTTGGACATATATTCTCAAAGGCAAGCTTTCCTAATCTGCCAATCTGGGGGCATGGTGCATATTTTACATATATTAAGACCCTCCAAGAAAGATGAGATTATCTCATATGTCATCTTTTTTGTGTAAAGGGAAAATAATATTTTAAGCCGATTAAATTTTTATCATGTTAGACATAGGATGCTATGATCATGGAGAGCCATAATTATAAACTATATTTAGCCCATGTTATATCCTACATTATAATTGTTCCTATTTCATGATGAACCTTTTTCATGAACATTTTTAGTCTAGAAACCCATCTACTTCAGTCCTGGGTAGTTTTCTTTTATTCTTTTCCCCACACTTTCCTCTTTTAATTTTTCTCTTGTTTTGCTTTCTCTAACACTTACTATTTGGTTATTGGGCTCCCAATAACCAAATTAACTCCCTTTTTGGCCTTTCTGATATACTTCCTAAGATATTTCATCAACTTTGTTTTTCAAACCTTCCCATTCTCTCTCTCTCTTTTTTTAATTTTGCTATGTTATTTTAAAAATATTTATTTATTTATTTGGCTGCACGGGTATTAGTTGAGGCATGTGGGACCTAGTTCCTCAACCAAGGATGGAACCCAGGCCCCTGCATTGGGGGCGTGGAGTCTTAGCCACTGGACCACCAGGGAAGTCCCTGTGATTTTTAACATAAAAATGAATTATCATTTTAATAATAGTTTCTCCTTTTTAATGGATATCTTCTTTTTAGTTCTCTAAGGATATTTTGGTGGTGGTGTTTTACCACCAAAGAGTGGTGTCCGACTCTTTGTGGCCCCATGGACTGTAGCCCACTGGGCTCCTCTGTCCATGGGATTTTCCAGGCAAGGATATTTTAGGGTCTTCTTTTATTCCTTGGAAATTTTGCTCTGCTTTTTTGATCTTTTTAAATTGCTTCTTTTTATTCTAACTTTCCAGTTTAAATATTTTGGTCTTTTTTTCTTTCAGGTGAGAGATTTCCACATTTTGTTTGTTCTTAGCTGTTGATTGTAATTAGCAACCATGCGTGCATGCTAAGTCACTTCAGTCATATCTAACTCTTTGCAACCCCATGTAATAATTAGAATAAGGTATAAAAGCACTGTGTGGATGTGACTTTCTGACTAGTGGGCTTTACTCTAGTTCATCCTTATCCATTTCTTAGACAAATGTGAACCTGTCAGTATTTCTATGTATTTTCTTTCAAGTGTGTTGGTCCAGAGAGGAAATACCTGGAAGTATATCCTGTCTGGTGTGGGTATAGATAGACCTGGCTGCCAGCGTCTGGGAACTGATCAAGAAAGGTGGGTGGTGGAGGAACATGGGGTTGAGTCTTGGTACAGAGACTTTCGATTAATTCTTTGTTTTACCCCTTTCCTTACTCTTCTCTGGAGAAGGAAATGGCAACCCACTCCAGTACTCTTGCCTGGAGAATCCCGTGGACAGAGGAGCCTGGTGGGCTATAGTCCATGGGGTCACTAAGAGTCGGACACGACTGAAGCGACTTAGCAGTTAGCATTATAATGACTGGCATATGTTTGCGATGCCTATCCAGGATCAGTCAGTCAGTCGGTATAAGTAGGTATCAAAATCAGTGACCTGTCCCTTGTTAGCCCCACACTCTAATTGTTAGTTGAACTAACCAGAAAAAAAGAAAATTATTGTTCATAAAGCTAGTAATATGGTATCAGCTATATCTTACTTCTGTTATTGATGTTGTCAAGCCTCTGAATGAGTTTTTTCTTTATCAACATTGTATGCATTTTTGTTGTTACAGAAATACAGTTAATAAGCTATGCTCAGTGACAGACATCTATTTTTCTTTAACTCAAGTAACAGATCAAACCATGTTAGTATATCACAGAGAATCATCAGTAGTTGAGGAAAGTAGTCATCAAACTGTGTCCTAAGATGTCCTGTAGGTTTCTTCAGAACTGCCTCAATTGGAGGAATGCTTCCCACCACCTCTTAGCCAGCAGAGTGTGACTACTGTTTTATGTGTCACAGTGGTTCTCAGCAGAAAGTAATTTTGCTCCCCAGGGCTTATGTGATGCTGTCTAAAGACAGTTTTGCGTATCTCAACTGGAAACATGGTACTGACATCTAGGGTGTAGAGGCCAGAGATGCTTGTAAACATCTACAAAGCACAAAACAACTCCTACTACAAAAAAGTCACCCAGCCCCTAAATATCAATAGGGCCACCATCATATAAACATTTGTTTGAAGAAATGATTCCATGTTTAAACTTTTTGATTACCACCAGATTAGAGTGCATTTATAGATAAAGCAATGAAAATGTATAACATTACTTTGCACATATATGAAAACAGGTTCAGTTACTAATTACAAATTTGAATTGACTGATTTTTCCATTCTTTCACTTTTGGTAGCAACAATTGTATTAAATGAACTCAACTGGACAAGCGCCTTAGATGAAGTTTTCAAGAAAAATCGAGAAGAAGATCCTTCATTATTGTGGCAGGTGTTTGGCAGTGCCACAGGGCTGGCCCGATATTATCCAGGTAAGTACTTAGTGATTCAAGAGGTATCAAGTAAAATTGTAAATACTAGACTTAATTTTTCTTGGGAACACTCTGTTACCTTCTCCTATTTGGTAAAAGATGGTTATCACATGGCTTTTGTAAGAAAAGACATTTCTCCTTACATGGCTCTTTAACTACCAAAATCACTTTAAGTCAAAATACCTGAGAAGCAGCTGGAACCATTGTTAGGTGAAATTAGGCTGGGCTGCCGACTGTGAGCAGGTATCTGTGGACCTGGAACAGGAGGTTGTCATGAATCCTAAAACAGTTCTAAGAATCCAACTGCATAGCGTGGACCAAGTTGTGAATCCCGTTAGAGAACTGAATAGAAATTTTAGAAACTAATGGAAAGATCTCTTTCCAGATTTTAAGTCTGTTTGTTTATATGAAAAGTATTGATGCTTTTCTTTAATCAGTGCATGTGGATTTGTTAAAATGAGAAGATAAATATATTTTACAAATTAACATGAATAAATCCCTGTGTAATATCCTTTATTCTTATACAAAAGTTTAAGAGTAAATAAATTTATAATGAAAATGAAAGATTAATCACTAGTACATACTGAGAATCTATTGAGAAGACTTTATGTGAAATGTCTGTTGGTATTTTTAACTTTTCCACCTTTCCGAGGAGGCTGACAAGCACAAATACGTTTTCTTTCTCAAAGTGTGACTGAGTTATGGGATACATACTAGGTCATCAGGCTTTAAACAACACAGCATGTATGAGAGTTTATTTAGACGTGAATTTTTTTAAACATTTAACATTAGAGTTGTTAACAATACAAAGTCACAACAGTGAAAAGGGGATGAAATAGAAATGAGATAATGTCTGTCTCTGTGAATAAAAGTATATGGGCATCATCAAACTGAATAGCTCTCAAATTAGGTAAAGATATACAACTTCTTGCAATAAGTGCCAGATAGTAAGAACACTGACAATTACTTTTTTGCAGAAATCCAGTGGGCGCGGAAAGGTGTACTGGTATTTCATTGTTGAAAATAATTCATGCATTACTGAAATGTAAACATTAATATCGGATGCCAGGGAGGTATCACATAGCTTGCTATAACAGATGAATTTTCTTCTTGGAAATACTGTTCAATATAATGTAAATCTTCTAAAATACTCTTACGTTACTAATATGTTCAATATCATATATCAGGAATTTGAAAACTTTCATATGTAATGTAAAGAGAAAGGCATTTATTGCTCATGTACATAGTAAACCTAATAAAATAAACCTTAATATTATGGCAGGTCTTATAAAAGTACATTTATAATTATAATTAGTATACAATAACACTAGTACATTAATATAATTATTTATATTTGTCAATAACTTACAGCATTATGTAGCTTTAAAAGGTATTAACTCAATACAAAATTCCATATATGAGCAGCTGAGGATAGGAGGAAAAAGATAAGTAAGAGAAAATATGATAATAATGAGAAACCTAGAGCCCAGAGCTACAGGGAAGTTGATAATGCTGTAAAAGAAAGAACACACATTATTATAAGAGAGAAATAGGGAGGAGAGTGGAAGGAAAGATTGTATAAGACAGGGAGAGAGAACATTGGGGTCAAGAGGTGGGAGGAAAGATGGATCCTATTGTGTACATTTTTCCAAGATGAGTCTTTCTACAAGTAGTTAACTTTTAAACATACCAATAAATCACTAATAAATTTTCTTTTAAATGCTAATTGAGGGATTATGGCTTTAATTTTTTTTTTTTTTAATCCCAATCATATACTTCCTAACATGTTGACATTTGTCCACTTTTACCTTGGAAAAACTCCATAAAGATTTAGTTTAGCTGAATCCATGTGGTCCTCCCAGAACGTTAGTTGTGGAAGCAACCCTGGGCTTTCCTATAATACCGTGTTTTTTAAGATTTGACTCAACAAATCATCTCTGAGTCTCATAATGGCTCTCTTGATTGCTATGGAATGCACTCAATGAAATTTCATTGAACTTATTTAGTGAGTCTGCTGCTGAGGTGCTCTTTTATTTAAGGAAAAATTTTTTGATATATGAAAAGCTGTACATAGTTAACATATGTAACTGGATTAATTTGGAGATAAGTATACATTGGTGACGGAGAAGGCAATGGCACCCCACTCCAGTACTCTTGCCTGGAAAATCCCATGGACGGAGGAGCCTGGTAGGCTGCAGTCCATGGGGTCACTAAGAGTCAGACACGACTGAGCGACTTCACTTTCACTTTTCCCTTTCATGCATTGGAGAAGGAAATGGCAACCCACTCCAGTGTTCTTGCCTGGAGAATCCCAGGAACGGTGGAGCCTGGTGGGCTGCCGTCTATGGGGTCGCACAGAGTCGGACACGACTGAAGCGACTTAGCAGCAGCAGCAGGATACATTGGTGATACCATCACCACAGTCAGTGTCATCAACCTATTTATCATCTGGAAAAGTTTCCTCCTACTCTCTTATTTATTATTATATTTTGTGTTATAAAAACACTTAATATAAGGTCTAGCCTGTATGGAGGGAGGAATGAGCAGCCAAGATAACTGTTCTCTTGTTCTCTGTCCGTCCACACTCAACTAGTCCCTGCTTCAGCTACCACACATTTTACATGTCTTTCAGGTTTAGAGTTTTTAAAATGAAGGATTTTTAAAAATTTCTCAGTAAGCCATACTTTCCTCTCTGATTTTAGTCTTTCCATTTTGATACTGTACAAAATAATGTGGACCAGCTCATCCCTGATTACTGTCTGTTACAGCAAAGGTCAAAATAACCTTTAATTATTGTTAATTATCTTACTTGTTAGTTGAAATAGAATAGATATTACCTAATTGGATTTTCACATGGCAAGATTTGGACCTCAGGCTAGGGTCTCCCTACTAACTGTGAGAAACTAGATGGGTCTTCTAAATTTTCTGAGCCTTAGTCATCAAATCTAGTATGAGCACTAACGTTTCAATTTTAGAGTTCCCTGATGGCGTAGTGGTTAGGACACTGAGCCACTGGATAGCCCAGGTTTGATCCCTGGTTGGGGAACTGAAATCTTGGGACTTTCCAGGTGGCTCAGTGGTAAAGAATCCGCCTTCTAAAGCAGGAGACACAGGTTCAATCCCTGGGTTGGGAAGATCTCCTGGAGAAGGAAACGGCAACTCACTCCAGTAATTTTGCCTGGGAAATCTCATGGATAGAGGAACCTGGTGGGCTACGGTTCATGGGGTCATGAAAGTCAGACATGAATTGGTGACTAAAGAACAACAACAACAACAACAAATGTTTCAATTTATCCCCTGAGAGTTGTGATCAATGAGATAATATAACGAAAAGTACTTATAGTAACTCCACATGGTAGAGTTGGTCAGAAGATGTAGGTTTTAACCTATGACCTTGGTTAAGTCACTACTCAAGAATGTCCAGTTAAATTTCAGTTTCAGATAACAAAGGATTTTTCAGTGTAAGTATATGATGTTTGGGAAATATTTACTCTTGAAAAGTATTTAGTATTTACTCTAAAAATTATTTTTTAATTAAAATTGAAATTTAATTGGATGTCCTTAATTTCCTTTTCCTAAATTTATTAATCCTATCTCTCCAGCACTGAGTTTATGAGAAAATATGAGAAATAAACTTTCCTATTACCTCATGGCATTGTGAGGATCCAAAAATCTATTTCATGTATTAATATAAATGCAGAATTTGTGGGTTTTTTTCTTTTCATAATTCTACAAGCCACCTTTAAAGCCTTTTTGCCATATTATTGTAAATGAGGTTTTTTTGTAGAAACTGGAATCCTCTAACTCACAATATAGGGTCTAAAATAAAATGTATTCTTGTGAAATATTAAGATGCTGCTTAAAGCAGAGCTAGTAGTGTGAGTGGGTTAACCAGGTATATAACCTGATAGCCAGTGTTTAAGTCTCACTGCCATATCTTGGTATCATGGTAGCCTTGGGGAAATATTCACAGACTTGAGCTGTTAAACAAAAAGGATAAAGTAGAATTAAGAGGAGAAAAAAATTAAATGCTTCTTATTTGCTAAGATATTTAGGAAAAAGCCAGTGATGATTAGCCACTCTGCTGATTTCCATTTTTCAGGTTATTTAAACTGTATGGAGGCACTACTGCCTCTATACACAGAGGGCTCCAGAGCTGACATAATATAAGGGCACCTCTGCAGAGCCAATTCTGGATAGCAGTTTGATATGAGTGGGGATGAATTTGACCTCTAACATCTGTCCTTAGATTGAATATCAGTAATTTGTCTGTTTTCTAATTTTGGTTGATATATATGGAAATACAATATGAAAATGGTTGTCTCTTTTTTTTTCTTTTTGCCCCTTTTCTCCTTCTTTTCCTCTTCCTTCTCCACCTCTCCTTTTTCTCCTCTCTCCTCTCCAACTTAGCAGGTAGGTAGGCTGTTGGTAACAGGAGGAGGAACATTGTATTGAGAGGAGTTCTTGATTCATATTCAAACTTTCATGGCTAAGTCATATCTCTGAACCTATTTCTTAACCAGTAACTTAGCATGATTGAAGAAGGTGATTTCCAAGGCAGGCATTACCTTTATTTACTTATGCACTTAGACCTCATTGGCTACATCACAGTCCTCGTTTTATAGGATAAACTAGAGGGAGTTGCTCAAGTCATACAGCATGTCATGGCAGAGGTAAAGTGGAACCCATATCTGATGACATCCTGTTGAATATGTGCTGATTGGACAATCAGTTTAATTTATGAGTGCTTTCTCAATTCCTGGGTTTGGAAGATCCCCTGGAGAAGGGAAAGGCTACCACTCCAGTATTCTGGCCTGGAGAATTCCATGGTCTACAGTCCATAGGGTTGCAAAGGAGCAGACATGACTGAGTAACTTTCACTTCACTTCCTTTAGAAGCCCTTAATTGATATATATAAATTAACCTTAATGTTATTAAAACTGCTTTCAAGAGCTATCAACTGTTTGAATTTTTATACATTATAAAAACTATAGGTATAGACGACACATTTCATCTATTAGTGTCTCTTGAAATTGTACCAATTACTGCAGTAACTGGGACTGTAGTTAGAAGGTACTGGCTTGTCAGAATGCCAATAGAGACAGCACTTATTCTTTTTAGGTAATTAGTTCCACTTACAAAAAAAGGAAAAAACTTAAATCGCTTACACTTCATGTTACATTTGTAGTTAATCATTTAATTAAATGTCTTATTAAACATTTGTTCTTTCTTCATCCTCTTTCATTTATTTATTTCAAAAGCACGGGTTTACAGAACAGAAACCTAGTATATGTTAAATTAGTGTTGAATACTCCTTATGGAGCCACTTCCTTGTTCTTGGATCTGCTAGGATTTTGCTAAAATAAAATGTGAAGGAACACGTGTGCAGAGTATAAAGAGGAACATATTTTTGCCATGTGTATAGCCAGTTATTCTTAAGCTGCTTAACTCTTTTTGAAAAATACCTTTAAAATGTTTTAAACAGCAAATAACAGATGACAGAGCAGTCCAAAGAATACTTTTTTAGTTATTTATAAAGGGAGCATTTGCTAGATTTCTGGTTAATTTGAAGAAAACATGATAGCAATGGAGCCTCACCATTTTGAGGTATTTATAAAAGAATACCTGCTTTCAGTGATCAGTTATCTTAAAGAAAAAAAGCCTGATTTTTTTTTACTTTGATATTTGTGAATGGATATGAAGTTTAACTGTAAGTATGTTTCATTATATTTGTTGAATGCTGTATGAATACACTTTTAAGTTGAAATGATTACCTTATTGCTTTTTTATACTAATGATGATTAGAGTCCAATGCATCAGTTAGGAATAAAACTAGCTACCAGTTACAGGAAATCCAAAACAATGGTGATTTCAACATTATAGAGGTTTATTTCTTACTCAGTCAAAGAATATCAGTTACAGAGACCAAGGCTGATAAGGAAGCTTCACATACAAGGGTTTACACTCCTGTCTTATATCTCTGACATTCTCTGAGTATATCTTCTGCAGTGTCCACCATTGTTACTTGTGTTTTTTTCTTAAGGGACAAAAAATAGTATTCCCTCTCTTTTTAAGGCACTTTCTGGAAGTCACAAAAAACCTTTCCTCTTATGCAACATTGGCCAGAGTTTAGTGGTCTCATGGTCATAGTTTATCTTCAATTTATATTCTAAATTATACAGTTTGCTTTTCTGTATACCATTGATCAGTTGTATTACTTGCAAAAACATCATATATATATATATATATATATATATATATATATATATATATATACGCACACACATACACACACCAAATAATATATTATTGAAATTCTCACGTGATCCCAATTTATAGAGGTAATTCTGTAACTTTATGTTTGTTTCCTTTTATATGACCCCATCTCTTACCTGAGTCTGTCTTATTTTTCACATATAAGTGTTGAAGAGTTGTTAACTTTGCAGTCAACTATGGGTCCAATCATTTCACAAGTGAGAGCAGTTAAGTAAGATCCTGATATGAAAATGGGATGTGCTCATAATTTGATGGAGGATAAAATTGTATGTAAAATGTGTGCATCTGTCTGTGTCTGTGCTAAGTCGCTTTAGTTGTGTCCGGCTCTGTGCCACCCTATGGACTGTAGCCCACCAGGCTCCTCTGTCCACGGGATTCTCCAGGCAACAGTACTGGAATGGGTTGCCATTTTCCCCTCCAGGGGATCTTCCAGACCCAGGAAAAATTAAACTTCCTCTCTTAGGTCTCCTGCATGGGCAGGCAGGCTCTTTACCACTATCACCACCTGGCAAGCCCTAAATATGTGCTAAGTATTGTTAAAAATCTTTAGCTCTTTTTAAGTTCTAAAGTAACTCATTTTATTCCTTTTTCTTTGATACATTGCTAAATTTGCTATCCATTTTTAGATATATAGAACCATCTTTGATGTGCAGCTGTTGTTGTGTTCAGTATATTTTATCAAGAAAAATTTAAAACCCTTTTGTCAAAATTTCAACTTTTTAAGCCCTTCTCTCAGATACACCAAATATAAAATTTGGAAGAAATACATCCTTTACCCCCATTTTCTAAAACGATTATTGAGTTATAAAAATAAGAATCTTGTTCCTATAGAATCACAATTTATTTTTTTTAACTGTATCATTATTATCACCTAACTGGATTTATTTGCTTACAAAAGTAGAAACTTTTTTCTCTGTCAGAGTTCAATTTTTCTCTGTCTAGCATACATCTGAAATTATTTTCCAGTAAAATTCTCTTCATGTTTACTTAATAGAGCTTGTTATGTGCAAGTTTATTTTTGCACTACAGCTAATAATAACATATGGACCATCTAAATGATTAAGTTTTTGCGTAGCATTTACTTTACTTTATTGAATATTTCATTTAATCTCACAGCTTGTCCTAGTTATCTGCTTCTGCTGGCAAATAATCCTTGTTAAATGGAAATGTTTTACATGGGCTGTCTGATATATGCAGAATTACCAGCAAATTGCTTTGTAACAAGTACTTTAATTTTTAAAACATGATGATTTATCCTTGGCTGTAATACCTTATATGTGTATGAATTTCCAATGTTTATTTATCTATATATTAGAAAAGTGTTCTGGACAGATGACCATACAGATGTCAAAGGCACTCTCAAACCAGTACAATACTATCATTGAACATCAAGTCTCATTTCTTAGAAACACTATTAAAATCTAAAAAGAATTTGATTAAATATGTCGATATACTCAAGTGTAAGTTGGAAGGAGGAAAACATAAGAACTAACAAAACTGCTGTTTCTGAAGGAACTGAGGTTCCTAAGGATTCAGGTACCAATAGGAGAGAATTTTGCTCTGAAGAAGCTCACAGGTAGATGAGACAGGAAATGGCTTAAACACATTAACATGCAATGCAACGAGACATCTAGCATATTTATTAAAAAGTTATCTGGAGTGAACTTAGATTATCACTTCTCTAGTAAAATGCAGCTGTCTGGGATTGTTCACCTAATGATATCTGGTTCACTTAATGTGGCTTCAGGCCATCCAAAGTATCTAACCTAATCTACATTTTGAGTTTTACCTCTTACTGTACAGTTAAAGCTTCTCATGTACTCCAAATTGTTTTTCCCCCCCTTTAGTATTTATTTGGTTTTATGTTCTACAACCTGCCCCATTTTCCCTATCCCTATATGCTTTGATCCCAGAGCCCCATTTCTAGTCTTATACAACTTATCCATAATTCCAAAGAGAATACATTTGGCTTTCCCCAGAGCAGTCTTTCTTTGTTTTGTTCTCTCAGAGAACTTGGTTTTTTAATCTAGATTACAACAGCTATCAAATTTTATCTATCTTCAGAATTTATTTGCATATGCCCTTTTAAAAAAAGCATGGTAATGTAAGTAACTGCAGGTACACTCGGTGTGTGTGTGAGAGAGAGGGAAAGAGAAAGAAAGAGAGATCCAGGCAATAGAATCACAGTTAGCTTTTACAGGAATTTTTTTAGTATGAGAAAGCTTACTTTTTTTGTCTTTCCATGAGACTAAAAATATGAAGTCTTTTTGAATTTTAAAAATGCATTTTAACTTGTTAATTGAACATGCAATTAGATGTCATTCAAAAAGGTGTTTTTACCAGAAAATCAGCCCTGAGTTCATCATTTTGTACTTCATTACTTCCTAGCAGAAATGAAAAACTCATACTCTTATTCTTAAGCATATTTACTAGAAAATGGCTCAACAGTGTGCATACTTTCTCAAGAATATTTCAGTATTCTGAGTTAACATATAGGTAAACGCTTTAAATCAATGGTTTGATCACTGACATAGCACACCCTAAATGTTATGTAAAGTAGAAATGCTATCAGGTAGATTTAGTCAAAGATGCACCCACAGTTCATTTTTTATCAGGATAAAAAAACAAGTGATCATTATGACCATTAATGATGGCCTTCAGAAATGAGACGCCCACATTGAAGGCTATCCTTTCTACTTCTTTATCCTGCCATTCCAAAATCTTGTTGGAAAGCAAAAGGGACTTTTAAAGTGAGCAACATTTCACTTTTTGCAAGGTTTGTAGAAACTCCGATTTTCTTTTACACAGTGTTCATTGAACCTCATTATGTAACTGATTATTCCAGGGAATTGCAGTGTATGGTTATTATCTTTTTTTACTATTTGACCTTCCATCTTTCTGAGCCTATATAAATAATGTACCATATAAGTGCCACAATGGGATTTTGCAATCAACTAATTAGTATCACAGAAGAAAGTACATTATTTAATTTTAACATAATGTAGACATCTTAAAATAACCAATGGTTATTTCCCTCTAGTAAATATCTCTGCAGACTTTTATGGGAACAGTATTAATACTTTTAAATAGAAGCTATCTAAAGTTATAAAACATGTTACAATTTAATGTCTGACTCCTATTGTAAATTATGACCCTTTTTTCTGTCTTTAAAGAAATAAATTTTATGGAACATATTAATAAATATTACAGTTCATTTCAATTAGCAATTATACCAAAACCAGAAATCCTAAGTTCATGTGCTCCGTAAAGAATTTAGAAACCTAATTTTTTAAATTAATTTAGTTTTTAATTTAAGGATAATTGCTTTACAGAATTGTGTTGTTTTCTGTCAAACATCAACATGAATCACCCATAGGAGACATATGTACCCCTATGGCAGAAATCTAATTTAAATGTGACTTTCAAATTCCTGTTTTTTTTAACCATTTTCAAATACACTGGTTGATCACTTTCAACTCATGGTGATCACTTTTATTGTCAGTGGTAACCAATCCCAGTTCTCCTCTCACCAAAATATTTGTATCAGTCTGAATCAGAAAAGAGATAATACAACATTTTAAACAGGACTAGTTAATTTTTTAATAAAGAATTATTAACTTTGGCAGGGATTAAAGAGGAATTGGCTAGAAGTAGGGATAAGTCTAAATAATACAGGAATTCCAGATACAATATTGTATAACTACCACCCATAGGGCAGAAATAGGTAGCCAAAGGAAGAGACTTTGGTCCCCTAGTGCCCCTGGATTGAGATGCAGATCCTTTTACAGAGGACATGGTTCTGGCCCATCAAATGGCAGAGAAGGTACTACAGTGTCACAGAGTTTGCTGGAAGTTCACCCTCTGAGTTGCAGGTGTCTCATCAGGGGCTCCCCACAAAAAAACACCCGAGGGTACTGCTGGAGAACCAGACAGCGCTCCATAAGCCTTGGTCTGGAGAAGCTGCACGTGAGCTCTGGAGAATACGTACTGCCAGAGCCACACTGGGAAAGCTGCAATTACTGCCAGACCCTTGGAGCAAACAAACCAGACCAGGATGCAGAAACCCTTTTCTCACAATGTTTTTTTTCATCATCTGCTGAGAAAGCTTACATTGTCCTTGTTAGGTAAAAGAAAAATATCTAAGGGACCAAGAGACATTTTCATAAAACAAGATAAAAGAGTGAATTTGGAGTTAAGAGGGAATAAATGTACAACCAGCCCAGGATTTTACTGAAAGAAGAATGCGATAAATTTGAAGTTATTACAAAGACCCAGACTTGAGGAATTATGTAATAGTTGAATGTGAACTGAAATGTCTGCCTGTGTGCTTGTTGCTGAATTCTAGCACTACCACAATAAGAAAAAAAAAAGTCATAGTTTATCTCACTGACTCTTAAGTTTCTGCAGATGCAAATGGGAATAATTAAAGTAAATTTGCCATTTCAGTTACATACTGTATCAGTACATATTGTTGGGAGAGTGCTATATTTAAACTTAACTGTTTCTTATAAATATGATTAGTTATTTTAAAAGAATAAATCATTTTCTTATGTAGGTGCTAATAAGAAAGCAATTTCACAGTCAAGGAGAGGCTCGGTAATATATATTTTTGACAAATCCTAATTGGCCAAATTATCTTAGTCAGCTAATAAATATGATTCTCAGAAAAGTTCTACATAATTTTCATCATTTCTCAATAAAGGGAAAAATACATTGAGAGACGTACATCATATGAATTATTATTGGGAATTTTCCAAAGAGTTACATGTCTAAGTGTGTTCAAGGAGAGGAAGACTTCGGCATAAAATTATCATCCAATTCATAAGCACTTATTGTTCTCCATTGGGTCAAAGGGGTGTGTGTGTATGTGTAAAGCTTTGTAAAGTATTTTAATTAAAGTAAGTTTAAAGTTAATTGGAACAGTATAAAATAATTACATTTTAAAAGCAGTTAAACATCCTTTTTTCTATTTACTGCACAATGATTAAGATTCTGAAACATCTTCCGTTAGTTAATAGAAGATTCTTGAATCTGTACTTGAATTACTTCACATCATTCAAATAAATATCAGGAAAAGTTTTTTTTCCAGTGCAGTTATGTTAACTATAGTTTAAGTTATAATTTTAAATGAACTAGCCATTATCAAATATGCCACTCTAATGGCAGAAAATGAAGAGGAACCAAAGAGCCTCTTGATGATGGTGAAAAAGAAGAGTGGAAAAGATGGCTTAAAACTCAACTTTCAAAAAACAAAGATCATAGCATCCAGTCCCATCACTTCATGGCAAATAGATGGGGAAAAAGTGGAAGCAGTGACCGATTTTATTTTCTTGGGCTTCAAAAATCACTGTGCAAACTGACCTCAGGCATGAAATTAAAAGACACTTGCTCCTTGGAAGGAAAGCTATGACAGAGTTACACAGCGTATTAAAAAGCAGAGACATCACTTTGCCAACAAAAGTCCATATAGTCCATATAGTCATAGCTATTGTTTATCCAGTAGTTATGTATGGATGAGAGAGTTGGACTATGAAAGATGAGCTCTGAAGAATTGATGCTTTGGAACTGTGGTGCTGGAAAATATTCTTGAGAATCCCTTGGACAGCAAGGAGATCAAAGCAGTTAATCCTAAAGGAAATAATCCCTGAATATTGATTGGAAGGACTGGTCCCAAAGCTCCAATACTTTGGCCATCACATGTGAAGAACCGACTCATTGGAAAAGACCCTGATGCGGGGAAGACTGAGGGAGGAGAAGGGGTCAACAGAGGATGAGATGGCATCATCGACTCAGTGGACATGAGTTTGAGCAAACTCAAGGAGATAGTAAAGGACAGGGAGGTCTGGTGTGCTGCAGTCCATGGGGTCACAAAGAGTTGGACACAACTGAGTGACTGAACAACAAAAAAGTACTGAATCGGAAGTTCCAGTACTTTGGCTACCTGATGGGAAGAGCTGACTCATTATAGAAGCCCCTGATACTGGGAAAGATTGAGGGCAGGAGGAGATGGGGATGACAGAGAATGAGATGGTTGGATAGTATCACTGTCTCAGTGGAAATGAGTTTGAGAAACTCTGGGAGACAGTGAAGGACCAGGAAGCCTGGCATGCTGCAGTTCTTAGGGTCGCAAAGAGTTGGACATGACTTAGTGACTGAACAACACAACAACAAGGTTAAAAAATTATGCTATTATATGATAACAATCCAAGAAAAACAGTCTTTTTATAGACCAAGATAGTATAACACTGAATGAAAATAAAAGGATCAAATAATTTAAAGTACAGTTTTCATTAGTGGCAAATAAATTTTATGTTAATTTTTTCTGTTAGTAGAGAGGAAAGAAAATGTTTATTTTCTGGACACTTGGTGAAACATACTCATGGGCACTCTGAACATCCCTATGCCTACAGGTTATTTCTGAAATAATATGAAAAAAAATATTGACTTAAGCCACTTTCTTCTGTATTGCTGTGTTGTTTTCCATTTAAAAAAGAAAAAGATTAAAGGCATAAAACTCTGGTATCTCCCATTTTAACATTTCTCTGGATAAATGGAATGTGTCCTTAGTGCTTTGTAACTTTTAAAAATATTACTTTACTAGATAATACCTAATATTTTGGTTTTAATTCTCTATTTTAAATTTAACTTCTTTCTTTCTAATTCTTTCTGTCTCTCTTTTTTAAAGCTTCTCCATGGGTTGATAACAGTAGAACTCCAAACAAGATTGACCTTTATGATGTACGCAGGAGACCATGGTAAGAATGTTTGGGTAATAATGAAAAGATGAAAAAAAATAAAATAGGTTTTATTTCTTTTTCTTTCTTTTTTTTTCTTTTGGTGTAAAAGTTGGAGGGACTCGTTCTATTATTAGTGTTAATATTGTCTTGATTATTATAGAGCTCTAGTGTTTTTTTTTTCCTCTGTACATTTGCATTTTCTATACATTTCTACTTTTAGAAATACTTAAAATTAAATGAAAATGATGAGTTCAGTAGGCACTGATAATGAATATTGTTGAACTGATTCATCAAATGCATTTGAAGTGGACTTCCTTTAAGTTTTTAGTTCATGTCATCTCTAAATCTCTTTTAGCTTTTAGGGATTTCTATTGAAATACTCCCACTTCCTTGTAGTAGGGCTCTAACAAAGTGTCCAGATAGGGTAGAAGGTAGTTTGCCTCTGGCAATGAATTAATGAGAACTAGCCCTAAGGAAAGAGCTACCCCTAGTTATAGACATATTGCTTAGGTTTCATTTTTCCAAAAGGAAAGTTTAATTGTTCCTTCTGAAGAAACTCATTATCCTAATATATAAGTAGAAGAATACCAAAAAAGGCATAATTACCCTCATTGGGAAATAATTCTTAAACTTATATATTTTAATTGATTTTTTTAATGTATGTAATGTGTGCCTATATATTTTTTAATGAGTATGCATGTTATTATACAGTATACTGCTTTGTAAGCTACTATTTCATATCAATACCTTTGAGTACCTTTTCATAAGAAACACACTTAACATCATTTTAAAAGAATGACTAAATCGTAAGTTATTTTAAAAATCCTCTATTAATGGACATATAGGTCATTTCTCACTTTTTGTTAGGATTCAAACAAATTCTAAGACACATAATGGTCAATTCAAAGAAATATATTTAAAGCTTTTTAAATGCTCTGTTAAATGTCCTAGTAGCAATTTACATTAATACCAACCATGTATAATATTACCAGATGCTATTAATCCACATATTGTTCTTATTAATATTTCACCAATTTAGTGGCTATGGAGACATAGGTTGCTGAGTGGAGGCAAACCCTCTGCCATCACGTGATTTAGGTTCAGGAACCAGTTGTTTTGGCAGAAAATTAGAAACTAGGTCCCAACCAGGGGAGACAGATGAAATTCTGTCCTCTCATTTTCCCATGGAGACGCATGCCAGGACCATTTGTCAAAATGCTAGACATGAACTAGATTTGCCTTTCATTGAAATAACCCAGCAACGTTGCCATTGTACCTTCTGATAGAGAAGCAAACTTGAATGCAAGCTAAAAATTCTGTTCCGTGACCATATAATCCTGAATAGTTACTAACTGTGCTGAATGTTGTCTGAAAGCTAATTGGCAAGTTATCTGGCAAGCTTCTGAGAAGTTAGATTTAGAGAGGTGGACAATAAGTAGAACACTGAGTTCAGACTCAGGTCTTCTTGTTAGGGAAGGCAGGCCCCAGGTTCCCATCAGTCTACAGCCAGGCACCGTGAGCTTTTGGGATTATTCACCTTTAGTTAACTTTACGTCTACAGTGACTAAGCTATTCTCCCAGAGTCTCGTTTCATACACAGAGATTCTGAATCTATAGGACTGGGGTTTAGTGTGACAATCAACATTTTGAACTGACTCTCCAGGTGACTTTTAGATACTGTAAAGTTTGAAAACCACTACTTGAAACTCTTGGAAATAACATTATATATTGCTCTGTTTCTAATTACTTTCTTGTCCCTTTGTATTTCCCTTATATTGATACTGCTTTTTCACATTCCTAGACTACTAATTTATTTTTGTGGGAATTTAGTGTGTGTGTATTTAAATTAATGACATAATCTTATTATTTATTTTTATTATTATTCCTTAGAGTGAGTTTTGAAAACTGTGGTCAGCAAAATGGAAATTAGGATAACTTTTCCCCCCTGTTAATTTCTTGTACTCCTAGTATTAAAGCACATCTCTTATTCCTTTGTTATAAATACCTGTAAAACATACCTTAAATATTATACCTCTGATATCTCTATTATGTTAAATATTGTGTTTTTAAGTTGATGTTGCAGAATCGTGAATTAAATAGTATTGTCTACCCAGATAGGAAGCACATAGGGCCATGATTGGAAAATGTCTCAGAGATCAGTAAATAGCAATTCAACAAATATCAGTGTTTGAGATTTTACAGAAGAAAAAAAAATACTCATACGAGTGTTTTTGTTTCAGGTACATCCAAGGAGCTGCATCTCCTAAAGACATGCTTATTCTGGTTGATGTGTAAGTAGTTAAACATTACGTTATTTTTTATATACTGAGAATATAGGGAGGATTTTTGGTAGCAGTAATAGTTTGAGACTAGAAAATAGATGGGGAAGAAAAAAAAACAAAGAATAATTATTATGACTTTGTCTATATCCAGGGAAAGAAATCAAATTAAGACAGTAACAAAACAAACAAAAATTCTCTTCTTGAAAATGAGAGGAATCTTTGTCAGAATTAAAAATTATGACTTGCTTCTGAAGTCTAAGCTTTTTGAAAAATTATTAATTTGCTTCCAGTTTTTTGCTTGTTAAACAGTATTAAAGTACATGGTTGCTAAAACCAATCAGTTTCTGCTACCAAAAATGTAGAATTGTTTAGATGGCACTTAGTCACTATTGATCCAAATACCTTTTAGGGATCGGTCACAAAATAGATTACTACTAGATATATTACATGTCCATACTGGAACTTTCTCAAGGGAAATGCTGAAATAGAAGAAAAAAGTTCATTAGTTTTTATATTGGTTATTTATTTGTCACATTGTTTCAAGTTAGGTATGTGTATATAATCTTCCAATAAGATAGAAATTGAAATTTGAAACTGTAGAACATAGAGAAGACTATATCCTGCTGTGAAGATTCAGTTTTTAAGAGCAATACTACAGAATTAAAAACAAGAGGTAGAAGAGCTTTTATTATTTTCCCTGAGAGGAAGAGATTATATCCTCATCTCTCTTTACTTCCCTGGTGGTGCAAAAAGAATTTGCCTGCAGTGCAGGAGACTTGAGTTCAATCCCTGTGTCGAGAAGACACCCTGGAGAAGGGAATGGCAACCCACTCCAATATTCTTGCCTGGAGAATTCTACGGACAGAGTATCCTGGCAGGTACAGTCCACGGAGTCACAAAGATTCAGACACGACTGAGCAACTGACACGTTCATCTGTTCTTTGCCACTGGAAGTAACAAAATTCCATGTTTTATAGGCAACTAAATTCATTCCACCGGAGAAGGCAATGGCACTCCACTCCAGTCCTCTTGCCTGGAAAATCCCATGGACGGAGGAGCTTGGTAGGCTGCAGTCCATGGGGTCGCTAAGGGTCGGACACGACTGAGCGACTTCACTTTCACTTTTCACTTTCATGCACTGGAGAAGGAAATGGCAACCCACTCCAGTGTTCTTGCCTGGAGAATCCCAGGGACGGGGGAGCCTGGTGGGCTGCCGTCTATGGGGTCACAGAGAGTCGGGCACGACTGAAGTGACTTAGCAGCAGCAGCAAATTCATTTCACAGGATATCGTCAGCATTTTAAAATTTCTCCATTATAATCTGAAGTAAACAAGTTTAAAATCTTATAATCTTGCCTGAGAAAGAGAAGATAAATGAAGTCAACAAATACAACTTATATATTAAATCTCATTTCATTTGTTAAAATGAGTTTAAACTTCATCTTTTTAAGTTAAATTATGGTAGATTTTGTACATTTGCTAATCCTTGATAGTCTTCTGAAGTATAAATCTAAATGGGAATGCAATATGTTGTAATCCTATTGGATATATGCTAAGGTCCAGACATAATTCCTTATATTAAAATATTTAGAATGCATAAGGTCTACTAAAGTTAAAAATAAATGTACATGAGGTGGTAATGGCATTTTAAAAAATTATTTCAACAGAACTAAACTGAAAGTATCTTATATACAATGTGATGATATAGAGACAAAGATTATTAAGACACGGTTCCTGCTCTCAATGATGATTCAAATGTATTAGTGAAATGAAACCATATTCACAAATAACTTAAAACAATTATAGAAAGTATGAGATATAAAATATGACACAGCACTGAAAGAATACATAGGTGAGAGAGCACATTTCAATTTGAAGTGTCAGGAAAGACTTCATTAAGGAGATAAAATTAGAATTGAATCCTTATAGCTAAGATTTAACAAGGCAGGCATGGGAGGGAGAGAAAAGAATGGAATTTCAGATGGGAGAATTGATAGAAGCAAAGTGGCATTGTTAATATCATCTAGAGGGACTATATAGAAGGTGGAGGTAGGAGAGAGAGAAAAGACAATGAAACTTTCTGAATGCAAGGCTTTTAAGATTCTTGGATGTTTTGTAGGTAACTATTTTGTAGGGAGGGCTTCCCTGGTGGCTCAGTGGAAAAGAATCTGCCTGCTAATTCAGGAGACACAGGCTCACTTCCTGGGTCGAGAAGAATCCCTGGAGAAGGAAATGGCAACCCACTCCAGTATTCTTGCCTGGGAAATCCCATGTACAGAGATCCTGACGGGCTACAGTCCATGGGGTTGCAGAGTTGTCAGATATGACTTAGCGACTAAACAGCAACATTTTATAGGTAACAGAAGTGGATGAAGACATGCTGCCAGAATATTCACCTTTTAGCACAGGGTAGAGAAGGAATTAGAGATGAATGGTTGTTACTCTGGCTCTGGATCTTGAGGTGGTAAACACATAAGCTAGAATGGAAAGAGGATGGAGAGAATACTGTAAAGTAGAATGAATAAGAGAGGTTGTCTGAATGGGAAGGAAAGTTGAGAGGGAAAATGAAATTGAATGACTGAGATCTAGTGTGGCTGGTATCAAGGACATATGTAGGAAAGAAAAATAAGTTTTGGGACTAATGTGTCATTTTGAACATTGAACCCATAGTCATTTAACAAACAGCTAGAAAAATAAAACGGGAAAAGTTAGGAGCTACAAAAGTGAATACAGAAGATACAAAAGTGAAAGTTAATTGCCCAGTTTCTAGGAAAGATTGAAGGCAAAAGGAGAAGGGGGCAGCTGAGGATGAGATGGTTAGATAGCATCACCAATTCAATTGACATGAATTTGAGCAAACTCCAGGAAGATAGTAAAAGATAGGGAAGCCTGGCATGCTGTATTCCATGGGGTAACAAAGAGTTGGACATGACTTAGTAAATGAACAGCAGCAACAAATTGCCTGGAGATGAGCCACACAAATAGATGAAGACATCCAGGATCATAAAATATGTAAAGACAAGATAAATGATGACTAAATGCCTGAGAATATCTACTTTAGGAATAAAACAAGGCATTGTGTTTACAAATCTATTATCAAATTCTTATGCTGCTACATAATAATTGTTTAATAAAGTCAAATAGTGGGCTTTTAGGGCAGTGACTGCATTATATTTACCTCTGTAGCCCTCACTTCTAACTTGGCTAATAGAGCTGATATTCAGTATATATTTCTTGAAAAAGTGAATATGCCATGAGTATCTGTAGTTTCTTAAAATTATCACTTGAAATGTAATTTTCATCATTGTAATTAGAAATACATACATTCTGATGCTTGTAGCAAAGAAAGACAAAATTTTTTGTAATTACTTCTACTTGGTATCAAAAATTGGACTTTTTCTAGTACTGATACTTTAAAGACAAAATTATGTTAATATTATATAGTGTCAGTGCATAAGTTGCATTTCCTTAGGGTGTCTGATGTTGACTAAATACATAGTCATTAACATGTGTGGATCTGTTTTTTGTTTTAAAATAGGAGTGGGAGTGTTAGTGGATTGACACTTAAACTGATCCGAACATCTGTTTCCGAAATGTTGGAAACCCTCTCAGATGATGATTTTGTGAATGTAGCTTCAGTAAGTATATGATGATTGCGTTTTTGTTGAGTTAAATCTGCAATTTTTATCTCTTTCTGATTTTAAGTGTCTGATTGTGTTTTGTCATAGATAGGCTGAGATATTTCTGGTCCTAGTACAAGACTGTCTTACTAAGCTGTTCTCTCTTGTTACTCATTCTCTTATACTTCCACACCAAAGTCCTTTCTCAGTGTTTGTACCCATGAGAGAAATGATTAAAGCAGTAAATATGAAGGGAAAACATTATATATATATTCTTTTTGACTCAGAGGAGCTTAAAAATCTTACACGCACCCCTGTACTCATTGATGTCATTGTAGCTCCCAATAAGTATTGACTTTGCAGTATAATTGTATGACTCTTTTCTGTTCATTATAATTCTCAACTTTCATACTGGACATATGTCCATAATGTAGTATGTTTTAAAAGTTTATTTATTATTAACACGAGAACTAATAGATATTTGAATATGCTTTCTTAAAAGTCTTATTTCCAGGAACCATTTTAGACCTTCCTCTCGTAAGTAGAGAGCTTTGAACTCTGAAGCAAATAAAGCAGGACAGAATGAATGTTACTGTATCTCATTTTAATTCATAGTATTTTGGCAGAAAGTTTCATGACTGTGCACTGGTTGGTTTAATTTCATGTTTGAGGTGGTTATATTGATAGAGATGAAAGCGAAAGAAGAAGTCATTGTGTTGAGGTCATTTTGAACATGAGAGAGTGGCTCTGCCTCTGAAACCACGTGGAAGGAAGTTAAAGCAGGTGGCTTTCAGCCAGTTTACTCCCTTCACTGGAAGGGCGCCCACTGGAAGAAAAACGTAGTCAGACGAACTGAGTTAATCTCGTCAACCAGAGCCTCAAGTAGCTAGATAAATTGTTTACTAAGGGGAAGACAAATTACTTTGAAAATGCTTTTAGCTGAATATCCCTAGCTAAGGGTAACATAGGGCTTCCTTTGTGACTAAGCTGGTAAAGAATCTGCCTGCAACGCGGGAGACCTGGGTTCAATCCCTGGGTTGGGAAGATCCCCTGGAGAAGGGAAAGGCTACCCACTCCAGTATTCTGGCCTGGAGAATTCCATGGACTGTATAGTCCATGAGGTCGCAAAGAGTTGGACACAACTGAAAGACTTTCACACACAAGGGTAACATAAATAGAACTCAAGATCAGTGTGGCAAGATGGTTTTAAAAATGCCTAGTAGGTAATATAACACTCTGGGTAATAAACTGGAAATATTTCATGGTTTAAATACTCCCACTATACAAGGAACCCTGCAAACCTCTTTTGAGACTTATTTCATCTGGCCCCAGAAGAGTGTCTTCAATACAGTAAGGGAGGATCTGGTCTACTAGTTTTCTAAGGCTACTTAACCAGAATAATGCAGACTGTGTGGCTTAAACTGAAGAAATTTTTCTCTCACAGTTCTGAAGTCCAAGATCATGGTGCCAGCAGGGTCAGTTTCTCCTGAGGCCACTTTCTTGGCTTGCAAACTGCTGCCCTCTTGCTGCCACTTCTTTGATCATCCCTCTATGCAGACTGATTTCTCTTCTTCTCCTTATAAGGACACCAGTGATATTGGTGTCATATGCTCTTACCCTGATGGTCTAATTTTTTTTTCATGTGTCCCCTCCCTCTTTTTTTTTAATTTATCTGTTCTTTAACTGAAGGATGATTGCTTTACAGAATTTTGTTGTTTTCTGTCATCTCATTAAAAAAATTACCTATGTTTACTATTACATTTGGAGATAGTAGGGTTTAGGACTTCAACATAGGAATTTGAGGGGGATACAGTTCAGCTCGTAACACCTAGGAACTGCCCTCCATGCCCAGTTCTTTCTGTTTTATCTGAACATTTAGCAGTCCTTTAGCTTATCCAAGAAAGTATTATTCATTCAGTCCTGTCCAACTCTTTGAGACCCCATGGACTGTAGCCCACTAGGGTCCTCTGTCCATAGAATTCTCCAGGCAAGAATACTTGATTGTATAGCCATTCCCTTCTCCAGAGGACATTCCCAACCTAGGAATCGAACCCAGGTTTCCTGCATTGTAGGCAGATTCTTTACCTTCTGAGCAACCAGGGAAACCCTAGCTTGTTTATATCCTTGATATTATTAGTAAAGTTTGATACTGCATAAAAGCTCTGATTAATGTTAGTCTGATTTTATAACCTGACTCCATGTGTTAGCTCATAACATATTCAACAAAATGTAAACAAGTAATGGTCGGTCTCTGAAATAAATTGATTAGAGAAGGTAATCAATTAGTTTAATTTGTACATAAACATATTTATTACAACTGCATTGGAAAGGTTGTTAACAAAATGTTATATTTGGTATAGCAAAAGAGGAAACTGTAAAAACATTAAATTCAGTACAGATTTGGCATATCAAATGAAATTTATATAAAATCAGCTGACATTAAATATGATTAATTTCTTAATATGGCTTCTTCCTGATTCTTACTCATGGATTCCAGTGTAAATGGATTTATTTGTGACATGATCCCAAGAAACACAACCAATTAAAGGAAATGAGACAAGGAAAGGAAGGAAACCAATTAAAGAAATTTAATTTAAAGGAACTCAATCCTACTGAGGAATTCTAGAAGCTGTATAGTATATGAACTGTTATTCTGCCTCGAGGTCAAGTGAACTGGGGTTTTCAGTGTGTACCAGCATTCCACATGTGTGGAGATAATAGACTCTGGTCATAAGAGATAGAACTGAAACAGAAAGTTGCAGGTGATGGTAGCTAGAAACCTGTCCAGAATCCACTGTTTGCAGTTAATAATCCTTAAAGATGGCATCTAACATGTCATTCTGGAGAAGGCAATGGCACCCCACTCCAGTACTCTTGCCTGGAAAATCCCATGGACAGCGGAGCCTGGTAGGCTACAGTCCATGGGGTCGCTGAGAGTTGGACACGACTGAGCGACTTCACTTTCACTTTTCACTTTCACGCATTGGAGAAGGAAATGGCAACCCACTCCAGTGTTCTTGCCTGGAGAATCCCAGGGATGGAGGAGTCTGATGGGCTTCCGTCTATGGGGTCACACAGAGTCGGCCACGACTGAAGTGACTTAACAGCAACATGTCATTCAAGACCAGTGTTTCTTCATTGATTTTTTTTTTATATGGATGATCTAGCCATTAATGAAAGCAGGGTCTTAAAGTCCCCTACTAATACTGTATTACAGTCATCTTTCATTTTGTGACTGTTGATATTTGCTTTATGTATTTAGATGTTCCTATATTGTGTGCATAGTTATTTACAAGTGCTATATTCTCTTGTTGAATTGATCCTTTTACCATTTAAAAGTTCCTGACAAGGTAACCATTGTTTTTTTATGAGTGGATACAGTCTTGTGCCAGGACATCAGTGGACTTCATGCCATGGTTCAAAGTATATACTGCATCTTGATGGACAGCATTTTAATTCAAAGACTGTAATCTCCAAGTTGGAGCTTTCACATATAAGATACTAGCCCAGTGTGTTTTTTCACACTGGCAGTTCCCAAGTGATGTGTTATATCATAGACCCAGTGGATTCTGTGGTCATTTGTTTGTTGTTGGACCTCCTTTACCATAAAATAGATTGCTTGATTTGAGGTGATGTTATGCAACATTCTATAATGATAACCCCTCATGATAAATCATACAGTATGTGAATTCAGAGGGTTATCTTAGTGGATGAGGCAATGTAAACAGAAAGAGGAGTGCTTAACTGAAATATGTTCTCAATAACAAGTAAAACAAAATTGACCTTACCCCATTCCAGAAGGATAAATAAAGACTGGTTATAACCTATTTGATATCAAGTTGTTAAATGTCTTTTTGAAGAGTGATACTGTATTGAATTCTCAGCATTGGATAATTTCCAATGGGTTGGCCATTCGCCAGTGGCAATAGGTATACATGCTAGGTGAGAAAGAGCCTATATTTTTAGGTCCACATAAATTCCCTCTCTCTCTGCTACCTGGTTATTGCATTTATTTGCAGTTCCTACATACAAAGGCTGGATGACTTCCAGTGTACAAATCCTCCTATCCACCCCATTATTTAGTACCTCCTCTGTGATGAATGTTGTCCAGTGGTGATTGATTTCAAACAGACATCTGCACATTTGATGCCTGCTCCCGTAGATCCATCCTTATGCTTCTTCTCCAGAACTCTTTGTCTGGGGAAGGTCTTCCAGTCTTGTTTCTTCAAGGGCATTGGCCAACCGGCCAAGCCATTTGCCACTGTGCAAGAGTCCATGTGTTTTCTTATCTCAGTCTGCTTACTCCTTCACACCAAGTTAATGCCCAGGTGGTTTTTGCCTCAAAATCCATCAAAATCCATTCCCTGACATGTTCTCCCACTATCTGCTGATTCATATTAAACAAATATTGCATCTCTTTTGTTGTGTATTCTCTTTTTCTGTTACTCTGGAACAGAGACTATTTTTCCAGGTAAGCCATGTTGAGACCTGGTCTGTTTGTTGCCTAGAACCGTGAGGAAGATGAGCTCATATCTTGAGGATAGCAGGCTTCATCATGTATGGTCTCTAGCATGGAAAAACTACTACCCTCTAAGGGGAAGAGGTTACTTCTGCGTATTCAGAGGGTATAGGGGAACCTGGAAGTTCAGTGTTCTCAGTCCCATTCACTGGATGTCCCCATTCTCCTCTTAGGGTCCCATCCTGTGCCTATTGGTGTCCTCACTCTTGCATAGAATCCTGCCATGTCTGTGAATGTGGCCTCCTTTATAATTATGTCACTTTGAAAAGCAAATTCTGTGCCTCTTTCTAGCACATGTTGACCTGGCATCAGGGGATTAGATTCTCTTTATTGGCTGCTATATGTCTTCTGGCTTTCACACTTTGCCCTTAGTTGATAGTTAGCTGATCTGAGGTTATCACTTTTTTCAGTGATACTGGAGTGGGTTGCCATGCCCTCCTCCAGGGGTTTTTCCTGACCTACGGATTGAGTCCAAGTCTCTTATGTCTCCTGCATTGGCAGGTGGGTTCTTTACTACAAGGGCCTCTTGGTAAGCCCTTAACAACTAACCAACCTCAAGTCCCTACAATTACTATTATCACCATATTTCTCAAATGCTCGGTGCCTCTCTTGTGATCTATATTGTGTTCTAGTCACTGCAGATGAAAATCTTAACACCTCTGAGGGGTTTTACTCCATTTATCACTGATGCACAGCCAGTTACCAGTGGAATATTTGTTGCCCCATGGCTGGTGAATGATTTAATTTTGGAATTAAAATTTGGATCATCCCATCCTGATGATCTGTTTCCTAAGATCTCTTCTAGTATCACTGTATATTGACTTTCCTTTGACACAGTTCATGAGATAGGATTCAAGTACAGATGGCTTGTATGGAAAGTAATTCTGGGAAAGATTTAGACAGATATAAGAAGTAAAACCAAAAAAGAAGAGAACTAATACAAAATGGACTACCAAATAAGTTACCACTCGGAGTGAATAGAGCTAACCCTCGGAAATTCTGAGAACCAGTGTAGATTGCATGAATTGAAATTATTCTTTTCTTCCAAGCAGACGATATGCTAGAGCATTTGAAGTTAATGATGGCTCCCAAGGAATGTTAATTTCCTAGTGTTCCCAGGCCACCTTGGGCACAAGCAGAAGGCTCCCAGAAACCTTGTGCAGTTAAATTTGGGATGACATGTATGGAAATATGGGTGGGGCACCAGTAGCATCTACTTAGGTTGAAAATGAACAATACTTGTAAAAGTATGTTTTAAAAGACTTCCTGACTAAACAATAGAAATGAATTTGAATGAATTTTAGGCTTTCAACATTTAGCCAGCAACTAATGATTCTTTCCTAACTAAAATAAAGAACTTAGATGGAATTGTCATTGACCTTTGGTTTTCCTGAAAATATTATAGTTGTCAAATGTATGTTTCTTTAAAGAGAGTTGTTAACTAAGTTCTTTTGAAACAAAATTGCAAGTTGTTTATTGTGATCTCCATGAATCAGGTTAATACAGACTTGACTGATTCATTGACAGCTCTCTGACAGCTCCCAGTAAATCCTTGCTGGGGCATGCTCACATGATGTAGCTTGAATATGTGACCGAAAGCATGTAGGTAAGGTGAATATGTTGCTTTTAAAAAGAACTCTGCATGCATTTGATATGGATGTAATGTATCTCAATATCTCAGGTTAAAATTATGGAAATATCTCAGTTACATATTCAAAAATAGGGGAGAAGAGTGATATTAAAAGATGTACAATTCATGCAAGTTCTAAGGTGAATATTGCAAAAAATATTTGAAAGATGAAGTCATAGTGATTTCCCACTCTATCCTAGAGAAATTTATTAGTGATCTTAGTTCCTAGTATAATGGCTTGTTTGGTTGAGGTTCATTAGTATAATTTACTTTATTTTAGTGGTTTATGGCTGTTATTTACCATAAGGAGATACTTTTGTCAACTATACTCTGATTTTTTATTAACTATATATTTTTGTTTGCTTTTGTTATCTGAGAAAAACGATTAGTACATTTTCAGAATTGAAAAGTCACTAAATGATAATAACTTATCATATTATTCCAGACATAGATTTGTTTTTCAGAAAATAAATGCAATAATATTGTAAAGCTAAAAAATGGAAAATAAACTATTTAAAAAAAAGAAAATAAATACAAACAAGATCTAAAGTGGATATTTGTTCATTGTTTATCTAGTTTATGTGTTAATCTTCAATTTAATCACATCATACTGAATTATTCGAGTTAATTTTTCTTAACAATGCTCATGATGCAGGGAGTGTTTTTAGTAGTTACTCATTTGTTCTCTACAACAACTTTGTGAGGGAAATAATGTTACTGACCTAAACTTTATAAAGAAATAGAAAATGTAGTTTGCTATTACTGGTGCATTCTCTTGGCAAAACTCTGTTAGCCTTTGCCCTGCTTCATTTTGTACTCCAAGGCCAAATTTGCCTGTTACTCCAGGTATCTCTTGACTTCCTACTTTTGCATTCCAGTCCCCTATAATGAAAAGGGCATCCTTTTTGGGTGTTAGTTCTAGAAGGTCTTGTAGGTCTTCATAGAAACGTTCAACTTCAGCTTCTTCAACATTACTGGTTGGGACATAGACTTGGATTACTGTGATATTGAATGGTTTGCCTTGGAAATGAACAGAGATCATTCTGTCAGGGGAGTTTGTAATTTCCTCGGTTCTGTCTTGTCGCAACAAAAATTTGAAGCAATGGACAGACCAGTGTTACAGCCCTCAGACGGACCAGCGTTACAGCTCTGTGTTACAGCTCCGTTTTATTTAGAAAGTAAAGGAAAAGATATCCGTGAGGCATGAGGACATGCTGACCCAAAAGACGCAAAGAGAAGACAGTCCCCTGGCTCAATTTTGGCTCCTCTTTTTGTATGTTTTGCTTTTACCCCGAGCCTGCCCTGTGTAAATTGGGCTAGCCAGGAGGGCTGTTTGTTTTACCTGAGGTCCTCACTCTGGTCCTCGGACCTTACTTTGTACTATTTTTGCGGGCTTTTCCCTTCTTTGTCTTTTAGCCACTACCATTTTGGACTCCTTTTTCCTATTCTAACTACCTAACAATTCTGTCTTTTTGAGACTGCATCCAAGTACTCTATTTCAGCCTCTTTTGTTGCCTATGAGGGCTACTCCATTTCTTCTAAGGGATTCTTGCCCACGGTAGTAGATATAATGGTCATATGAGTTAAATTTACCCATTCACTGATTCCTAAAATGTTGATGTTCACTCTTGCCATCTTCTGTTTGACCACTTCCAACTTACCTTGATTCATGGACCTAACTTTTCAGGTTCCTATGCAATATTGTTCTTTACAGCATTGGACTTTACTTGCATCATCAGTCACATCCACGACTGGGCGTTATTTTTGCTTTGGCTTCGTCTCTTCTTTCTGGAGTTATTTCTCCACTGTTCTCCAGGAGCATATTGGGCACCTACTGACCTGGGGAGTTCATCTTTCAGTGTCCTATCTTTTTGCCTTCTTATACTATTCATGGGTTCTCAAGGCAAGAATAATGAAGTGGTTTGCCATTCTCTTCTCCAGTGGACCACATTTTGTCAGAACTCTCCACCGTGACCCATCCATCTTGGGTGGCCCTACACGGCCTGGCTCATAGTTTTATTGAGTTAGACAAGGCTGTGGTCCATGTGATCAGATTGGTTAGTTTTCTGTGATTGTGGTTTTCATTCTGTCTGCCCTCTGAGGAATGAAGATAAGAAGCTTATGGAAGCTTCCTGATGGGAGAGACTGACTGAGGGGGAAACTGGGTCTTGCTTGGTAAATCTTTAATCCACTTTTCTGTTGATGGGTGGGGCTATGTTCCCTCCCTGTTGTTTGACCTGAGGCCAAACTATAGTGGAGGTAATGAAAATAATGGCTGCCACCTTCAAAAGGTCCCTGCACACACTCAGTGCTCCCAGCCCTGCAGCAGGCCACTGCCAACCCATGCCCCCGCTGAGACTCCTGGACACTCACAGGCAAGTCTGGGTCAGCCTCTTTGGGGTCACTGCTCCTTTCTCCTGTGTTCTGGTGCACACAAAGTTTTGTTTGTGCCCTCCAAAAGTCTGTTTCCCCAGTCCTGTGTAAATTCTGGTGGCTCTATGGTGGGGAATGGCAACCTCCTCCAAGAGGGCCTATGCCACACCAGGTCTGCTACACCCAGAACCCCTGCCCCTGTGGCAGGGCACTGCTGACATGTACCTCTGCGGGAGACACTCAAAACACTCAAAGGCAAGTCTGGCTCAGTCTCTGTGGGGTCTCCTGGTGCTCACAAGGTTTTGTTTGTAGTAGCTTTTCTAAGCGAGAAGGCAGGACTGGATCATAGCCATCTTCATTCATTCATTTAGATTTATCCGCAAAGTTATGTGACTGGATCCTGAGGGAAATTGTAAAATAAGTTTACTAATTTTAGTGCATATCTAATATATTTAAGTAAAATTCCAAACTATTAGAATTCTTAGAAATTCAAAAGTAGAGTATGATTAGGTTATAAAAACGAGGAGAAATGCTTCTTTTAAGTCTAAATTTATTATTAACTTTTGAAGAAGAAAATTATTTATGTTTTGGTAGAGGAATTCTTTTAATAAATCTGCTGTATTTTGACTTGAAAAAGCATACATGAATTGGATTATTATAATTACAAATAAATACTTAGACATTGTATCTGGATTATACATTTTGCTTAGGTATCTTTTTATAAATTTATTTACTTCCTTTATCACGTGTCCTCTTGTTTCAGTCAAACTGCCTAGATTGTTATTTGCATTTATATAATATTTAACGTCATAAATATCAACCTCATAATTTAAAAGAAATTCTTCAGTTTTATTAATTAGTTGAAAATAAAATACCTGAAAGCAATACATATAAAGAGAATTAATTCTTATGCAACATTTTGGTCAAAGGAAAGTAAAATCCAATTTCTGTCTTTAACAGATAGGCCTTTCTCTTTAAATAGAAATGTAACAATCTAACGATGTAGAGATTCAACAGGAAATAAAACCTACTAACACAGTTATAATCTCCTGGACTGTGTGTGTGTGTACGCACACAGATGTGCCTGTATATGTTTTTCTTTCTGAAACTATTTGAAAGTCTAAGAAAGAGATATTATAACTTTTAGCTTTTGTAACTTCAGGGAGGCATAATAATAAGGCACTGAGGAAACATGGTAATGACTCTGTAACTTTGACAGTAACCTTCCCACAAAGCCTGCATGCATTTCTCTTCATCCTCATACCTAAGATCATGTCTGCCATCCAGAGTTATGATGCAATCTGTATGAACGCTTTCCCAGTGTTGCCTAGAACCACTAGAAGGAAAAATCAAGCAGCTTCTCACCTTTAGGCTTATATGTCTAAGTTTCTTCTTTTGAGACTGGTAATTTTTGTGCTTCAATCACACATAAGATGTCAAAACAAATATTGCATCATTTCCTAGTGTTTCTGTTATCTCCAGGGCTGTTCTTTGTTACAGAAAGGAAGCCTGCTGTTAGGCAAAGCTTTAATGCAGGCATAATGTAGCTGTTTTCCCACTAATCCAGTTATAAGCTTTGATAGAAGTAAGTGGTAGATGATAAGAGCAGCAATTCAATCACAGCGTGTTCTGATTTACAGGCAAAATTTCAAATGTTGACACAAAGAGGGGAATTTGTTTATGAAAGTGAGCAAGTTTGACATTTTAGGAGTGAAATACTACAAGCCAGTGGAGGATGAAAGGAAAACGTAAGCTGATTGTGGGCAATATGTAAAAATGAACAACTGAAGAAGATAGTCTTGTGTTTCAAAAAAAAAAATACATACTTTTTATTTAAGGACTAGATTGAACTGTTATTTATGATTTAGTAAATCTGTGAGTCAGTTTTCTGTAGGAAGCTCTCTTAATTTATGGTCATTATAAAATGCTATCTAAATGTTATTTATGATTTAGTAAATCTTTGAGTCAGTTTTCTTATAGGAAGCCCTCCTAATTTATGGTCATTATAAAATGCTATCTTTGATTACTCACCAAAAAAATAATCAAAATATAATTCCTTATATTTGCTATTAGTTGTACAAGATAGCCTTTTAAAAATAAATGAATAAACTCTACTCTTTGCCCAATTGTAGTCATGAAGCAATAGTTCTAGAGGTGACAATCTGTAAATGCCAGGGCAAGATAAGATGTGAGACCCCATAGCCATATTGGAGGCTGGGAAGGGATGATCATGATGAAAGGATCTGGTAACAGTAGTCAGGTTCATCTCTGGTTAAGTGTCCTCTGTCGCAACCTTCTCACAATCCTGCCTCTTAGATGGACTCAGAATTACATAGAGATAATACAGTTGGCTTCCCTGGTGGCTCAGCTGGTAAAGAATCTGCCAACAATGCAGGAGACCCGGCTTTGATCCTTGGGCTCAGAAGATCCCCTGGAGAAAGAAATGGCAATACACTCCAGTATTCTTGCTTGAGAAATCCCATGGACAAAGGAGCCTGGTGGGCTATAGTCCATGGTGTCACAGAGTTGGACATGACTTAGTGACTAAACCACCACCACCATGTGAGCTTATACAATTAACTTAAGACTTAAGAGATTAGCTCTTTTCCTTCTCTTTGAAATGGACAGAATCATATTTAACTTGCCACCTTTTGTTGAGCACCAAATGGAATAACATGTAAAGTGCTTTTTTTATTGTAACCATTATTCTGCTTATTATTTTTGTTATCTTCCAACACTTCTCTACCAACCATTAGCAGACAGTTCTTTGTGAATATGTCACATTTCTTCAAGTCTGAGCACTAATAAATTTTCTCAGATTTATATACATTATTGGATAAGTACAGATAGAGATGTCTCCCTCCTCAGTAGAGACTTACAATGCCTAGTAATTAAGATATTGTCAATCTGTGGGAATGAGGCATGGGTCAGCTGTCAGCAGCCCCTAAATAAAATCAGGACTTCCTCATCTTGCGATCCCTTGCCTGAAACACACCTACTGCTTATGCATGACCCCTGGCCCTCTTCCCATTCCTCCGTGTGGATTTAAGATGGCACTCTGGCTATTGGTACTGCGATTGGTATTGCTGTGAGCAATAAGCAGCAGTCTTTGCTCTCTGACCCAAAGAGCTTCCATTTTTCTGCCGGTATCTGTGCAGCTATAGGAGGATTACTCATTAACTTGCAAGGATAAAATCTCAGAAACTTCCCAGTTCTTGACTTGACAGTTTAACACCAGCTAATGTCAGAGTGGGGGGTTGTTTAAATATCAAATCACAGTGTATATGCAAGAAAGACATAATTTGGATTGTTCACTTTCCTATGTGGTTTAAATTTCAGTTTTGTTTCTAAAATATCCTTAAGTGTTCCTAGACAAGGGCATGATTTTCTTAGATAGGAACTTTCCTTCTCTGCATATGACAATGAGCACATTTGTTGGTTATGGCACAAAACTTAAATTTAAAAGTGATTTCTCCACCCTTGCAAAACAAGCCCTTTTTGCCAGGATTCAAGTACAATAAAAGACATTAGTATGCCAATACAATTATATGACAAATGAATTTTAGGAGAGTGATTTCATTTCATGTCTTATAAAATAGCCATCCATCTAGGAAAACTTGATGTTGATTCATATCTCATTTATGTCAGTGATCAAGAATATTGTAGTTTATGCCCTTCCTACTTAAAGTCAAGTCTCTGGCTAAGCAGCCTGAGCAGCGCCTGCAGCCTGTAAGAAATGCAGAATTTCGAACTCCACCCCAGACTTCAGGAACCAGAATCTGCATTTAGCTAGTCTCCCAGGTGATTATTAAGCAATGAGGAAATCAGGGTACTTTAGGGATGTGCTGTGAGCGAAGTCATTGGACTTCGCTATTGAGGCATCTGTCTGGGCCATGTTATGACTAATCATGCTTATCATTGTCTTAGAGTTTGACATCATTGTAATTAGCATTACTAGTACCATGGGGTCGCACAGAGTCGGACTCGACTAAAGCGACTTAGCAGCAGCAGCAGTACTATGGAAATTTGTGAATAGTTTATTTTATAGTCATTTGCTTTTTGGAGGAAAGTATTAAAAAAAGAGCAGAAAGAAGGAGTAGAATTATGTTCATTAAAAGAACCAAAGTTTTCTCTCTCTTATATACTTGTACTTTTAAGGGAAAAAAATCTGAATCACTGTGCTGTACACTTTTAACTAAGACAATATTGTAAATCAAATATATATCAATTTTTGATACTTATTTTTATTGATTGATTGCTCTACAATGTTGGTGTGATTTCTGTCATACATCAACATGAATTAACCATAGGTATACATATGTCCCCTCCCTCTTTAATCTTTCTCCCACCTCCTGCCCATTCCCCTCATCTAGGTTATTACAGAGCCTCAGTTTGAGTTCCATGAGTCATACAGCAAATTCCTGTTGGCTGTCTATTTACATATGTTAGTGTATATGCATCCATGCTACTCTCCATTCATCTCACCCTCTCCCTCATCTCCTGTACCCTTGTCCATAAGTCAGTTCTCTATGCCTGCATCTCCATTGCTGCTCTTTAAGCAGGTTCATCAGTACCATCATTCTAGATTCCATGTGCAGTGCTGTGCTTGGTCGCTCAGTTGTGTCTGACTATTGCGACCCCATAGACTGTAGCCTGCCAGGCTCCTCTGTCCATGGGATTCTCCAGGCAAGAATACTGGAGTGGATTGCCATTTCCTCCTCCAGTCCATCTCTTTAGGACCCCGTAGACTGCAACCCTCCAGGCTGCTCTGTCCATGGAATATTCTAGGCAAGAATGCTGGAGTGGGTTGCCATTCCCTTCTCCATCTAGCTTCCATATATATGCGTTAATATACAACATTTGTTTTTCTCACTTCATTCTGTATAATAGGCTCTAGGTTCATCAACCTTATTAGATCTGACTCAAATGCATTCCTTTTTGTGGCTGCATAGTATTCCATTTTATATATGTACTGCAGCTTCCTTATCCATTCATCTGTCGACAGGCAACTAGGTTGCTTTCAAGTCCTGGCTCTTGCAAATAGTGCTGCAATGAACATTTGGATACATGTCTTTTTCAGTTCTGGTTTCTTCAGGGTATATGCCTAGGAGTGGAATTGCTGGGTCATGTGGTGGTTTTATTCCTAGTTCTTTAAGGAATCTCCATCTTCCATAGTGGCTGTATCAGTTTACATTCCCGCCAGCAGTGTAGGAGTGTTCCCTTCCACACCCTCTCCAGCATTTGTTGTTTGTGTATTTTTTTGATGATGGCCATTCTTTCTGGAGTGAGGTGGTACCTCATTGTGGTTTTGATTTCCATTTCTCTAATAATGAGTGATGTTGATCAGTTCTTCATGTGTTTATTAGCCATCTGTATGTCTTCTTTAGAGAAGTTTGTGTTTAGGTCTTTTGCCCACTTTTTGATTGGGTGGTTTGTTTTTCTGGTATTGAGTTGGGTGAGCTGCTTGTACACTTTGGAAATTAAAAGTTTGCTTATTAAGGCAAAAGAAAAAAAATGAGTGCTTCTTAAAATTTTCTTCATTTAAAAGATATAAAAATTATAGGCTGTGCAGAAAAGACTGATAGAAAGGATAAATTTAGGAATTGTAACAACAGGGCAAGTAATCAAGGTTATTTAGTTTTTAAAAAGAGAGAATACCAGAGGATAATTTAATTGCTTTGCAAGTGTAAGGAAAGTTTATAAGAAAACGTTGACAGTATGATAAATATATTTTCCATTAATTACATGATGAACTAAAGATAGTTTTAGGTAATTAGAAATTAGTTGTATTTGCAGTTTGAAATAGCAAAGTAATTCTTAAGGTGAGGCAGAGGAAATACTGTCATTTTGAATTGAACTGTAGTTTTTTAAAAACTATGAGAATTATTGACTTGTTTGTTGAGGCTAGAAGAATTACGAAAAGACTTCACATCCAGTAAGAACAGATCAGAATTTACGAGTACAATTTTCAAAGTTCAGCCGAACCTCAGAGGTATTGCAGGTTCAGTTCCAGGCACCACAATAAAGCAAGTTTCATGAATGTTTTTAGTTACCCAATACATATGAAAGTTATGTTTTCACTATGTTGTGGTCTATCAAGAATGCAATAGCATTATGTCTAGCAAAACCAAAATATATACCGTAATTAAAAGATACTTTAATGCTAAAATATGTTAATCATCATCTGAGCCTTTAGTAAGTTTTAATCTTTTTGCTGATGAAGGGTGTTTCCCTGATGCTGACCGTCAGTTGCCTGATCAGGGTGGTGATTGCTGAAAGTTGGGGTGGCTGGCAATTTCTTAAAATAAGACAAGAATAAAGTTTGCTAGAGGAAAAATTTCTGCATAGATGGCAGAATTTTATAGTAAATTTGAATCAGTGATGCAATAGTTTTGTGTTTTTAAGTGACCAGAGTCATCCTGATTCATTGTTAGTATGACATATCTCTGCTTTGTAAACACATTAGGTGTTCTTTCTCATTGTGTTCTTTAGGCAAATCCAGCCATCATCACAAAAGTTCTTTTTTCAACTAGGTAAGATGTTCCAGGTAATCAGCTTCATAACCACTAAAATATCCAGCATACTGATCAGCTCTGCATCATGTGCTGGTGAAGAGAAAGTGATAATTTGAGCGAGAATACTTGATACATGATCATTTGGTCATTTCAGTAAAGCTTCCTCTGAGAGCTGGTACTCAAATTTCCACAGGGCTATGAAAATATACTTGTGTTAGGAATAATACTGATATGATTATTGTATCTCGAGAATGTTGGGGAGACAGCTGTCCATATTTCTAGTTGGGTATGTGCTCTGGAATCAGAATTATACACTGGTTAATTATAAAGCTGTTTGAGAAAATACAAATATCAAGGAGAGATGAGCAAGGAAGCTAAATACAAATTAATTCTAGCGCAAAAGAGTAGCATATGCTTGCTTGAAATTCTTCTAAATGCCTATAATTAGAGAGGTTTAAAAGTTTTCTGTCCCAAAATGTAAATTGACTGTATTAAAAAAGATACTTGAAACTTATTCAGAAATTCATTCAACATTTTGTCAAAATTTAACAGACTGAATTTTGAGCATGTCATGATTCAAGTTGATGGGAATATTTGAAAATGACAGCATTTATCAAAAATTTTGATGGCCAATGATTTATAATTAGAGCTAAACATAAATTTTGCCTTAATGTTCTCGATATTTTCATGTTATTGGTGTCATTTTCTTTTGGTTACACAGAGTTTATTATTCATGTTCATTTATGTAATTTTCCCTGATAACATTAACAGATCTCAGTGATATGATTTTAGAATTTCAGGGGCTTTCCAAGAGATCTACCGAAGCCTTTTACTTCAGAAAATAAAAACCTGAAACTCAGAGGGGTAATTAAATAAACCTTGACCTTGGGTGCTTATAACAGGCAGAGTGAGTGAGCGATAGTCACCCAGTCGTGTCCCACTCTTTCCGACCCCACGCATGAAATTTACCCCGCCAGGCTCCTCTGCACATGGAATTTTCCAAGCAAGAATACTGGACTGGGTTGCTATTTCCTTCTCCAGTAACAGACAGGGCCTGGGCTAAACCTGATTTTCCTAAACTGAATTTAAAAATGGTAAATTAAAAAATATATATTTTTCTGTAAGTTAAGGAAACTGTAAACAAGCAGCCATTATTTGCAGACAGCAAGATCAATTTAAGAACAGGAGTGTTCAAGTCCAGAGTGCTGTTAGCAAAGATTTCTGTGACACCTCTAACCAGGGGAGGGTGACCACACTTTCTGATTTTTGCTAAACTGAGATTAATAATAGAAATTAAAATCACCTTCACAATATTAGCCAAATCTGTGCATTAACTAACATTACTTTTAATAATATATTTAAGGTATGCATTTTACTCTATTTTTATTGAAGTATCATTGATTTAAAATGATTTCTCAATTTTCGGTATATAGCATAGTGATTTAGTGTTTTTTACAGATTATACTTCATTAAAAGTTATTACAAAATAATCCCCGTGCTTTACAGTATAGCCCTGTTGCTTGTCTATTTTATACACTGTAGTATGTGTATCTTAATCCCATATCCCTAGCTTGTCCCTCCCCCTCCATCTTCCCAAGGAAACCACTAGTTTGTTTTCTATATCTGTAATTCTGTTTTACTATATGCATTTGTTTATTTTTTAGATTCCACATAAAAGTGATATGTTAAATGTCTCTCTGACTTATATCATTACACATAGTATTCTCTAGATCCATCTTCATTGTTGTAAGTAGCAGATTTTTATTATTTTTAATGACTGAAAATTATCCCACTGCATGCATACCACATCTTCTTTATATATTTGCCTATTGATGGACACTGGATTGCTTCCAAATCTTTGCTATGATAAGCAGTGCTACTGTGAACATTGAGGTGCATGTATTAGTTAGAATTAGTGTTTCTGTTTTTGCTGGATGTAAACCTAGGAGTAGAATTACTGAATCATATGGTAGTTCCTTTTTTAGTTTTTTGAGGAATCTCCATACTGTTTTCCATAGTGGCCACACCAATTTGTACCCCCAGCATTGAATGTTACATTGACTGTGGGTCTGTCATAAATAGCTTTTATTATGTTGAGGTATGTTCCTTCTGTACCCACTTCGATGAGAGTTTTTATCATGAATGGATGGTGGATTTTGTCAAATGCTTTTTCTGCATCTATTTAGATGGTCATGTGGTTTTTGTCTTTGTTTTGTTAATGTGGTATGTCAAATTGTTTTTCATATCTTGAGCCATCCTTGTATCCTCGAATAAATCTAACTTGATCCTTTCTATGTATTCTTGGATTAAATGTACAATTAAAGTAATTATTGGTAGGTTTATACTTATTGCTGTTTTATTGTTTTCTGATTGTTTTTGTAGTTCTTTTTGGTCCTTTTCTTTCTTTTTTTGTTTCTTCCCTTTGGATTGCTAAGTTTCTTTTTTAGTATGCTTGTGTTCCTTTTTTTAAAAAAAATTATCTGCATCTGGTGGTTTTTGATTTGTGATGATTATGAGGTTCATATATGTTTACCTATAACTGTATCTAATTGTTTTCAACTGATTGTGATTTAAGTTCAAGCACATTCTAAAAGATCTATATTTTTTTCCTGTCCCCTACATTTTGTGTTTTTGATGTCATATTTTGCATTTTCATGTTTACCCCATAATTATTGTAGTTATGATTGTTTTAGGGGCTTCCCAGGTGGTGCTAGTGGTAAAGAACCTGCCTGCCAATGCAGGAGACATAAGAGACATGGATTTCATCCCTAGGTCAGGAAAATCCCCAGGAGGAGGGCATGGGAGTCCACCCCAATATTCTTGCCTGGAGAATCCCCATGGACAGAGAAGCCTGGAGGGCTACAGTCCATAGGGTAATAAAGAGGTGGACACGACTGAAGCAGCTCAGCATGCACGCGTGTTTGCTTTTACAATTTTTTGTCTTTTAATCTTCATATTGGCATATGTAAGTGGTTGATCCTTAGTACTTTCAATATATTTGCATTTCCTAGTAGGATTTTTCCTTTCATATAGATTTTTACTTCTTTTTCATTTAGAAAAGACCCTTTGACATTTCTTTTAGGCTGTGTTTAGTATTGATGGTCTCTTACTTTTTGCTTGTCTGAGAAATTCTTTGTCTCTGCTTCTATTTGAAATTATAATCTTGGGTAGAGTATCTTAGGTTCCAGATTTTTTCCTTTAAGGACTTTGAATGTATCATGCCCTCTCTTTTAGCCTGAGGGACCTATGCTTGCTAGCCATAGATCCCTCAAATACATTTTAGATGCCCTTTTCTCTCTCTTCTCCTTTGGGACCCCTATAATGCTAATATTGGTATACTTATTGTTGTTCCAAAGAGCTGTTAAACTGTTTTCATTTTTGAAATTCTTCTTTTTGCTCTTCTAATTGGATGATTTTCATTATTCATTCTTCCAAGTCACTTATGCATGCTTCTGTATCACTTAGTCTCCTACTCATTCCTTACAGTGTTGGTTATGCTTTTTTCTTTTTCTACTTATTGGATTCTTTATTTCTGCTTGGGTCTTTATATTATTTTCTAGATATTTCCTAAATTTTTCACTGTATTCATCTATTGTTTTCCTTAATAAATTAACATTTTTATTACCAATGCTTTGAATTCTGTATCTCCTAAATTGTTTCATTAGTTCTTTTTTTTCAGGGGTTTTCTCTTGCTTTTCCAGTTGAGAGCAGTTCCTCCGCCTTATAATGAGCTTAAATTTCTCTGTCTCTGTGAGTTCAGGTGAAACAGTTACCTATTGCAGTCTTAAATGTATGTTTTTATGTGGGTGCAGTCTGTCCCTATACAGACTGAGTGTGCTCATTTGCCCTTTCGTGGGAGAACTGGTTTGATGTGAATGCAAGTGACATCTTTTTTCAGGATGTGCTGACATCTGTCACCTTGGTAGAGGAGGGGCTGCACACAGCAGGGCTAAAGCTGGAGCCGCATGTGAGGCAAGGCTTCCCTTCTGCTAGTGGACATCACTGCCCTATTGGATGTGGGGTCTGATCCCACCTTGTGGGGGAAAAGCCTTTATGGTCAGGCCTGAGTTGGTTCTGTTCTCTTTAAGTTTGTGTTTTCCCCTCTCCCCAGGATGGGATCCTTGCCTCAGAGAAGGAGGGGTGCTGAAGCTAGGGAGGGCCCAAGTGACCTCTTGGCTTATCTCGTCTGCAGACAGAGATCTGAGTTGTCTCAGACGAGCTGCTCCTTCAGGCACCCACTCTTGTTTGCTGGCTCTGCTCAGACACAGCCTTGGCTGCAAGTCCCTTTTGTCCCTCATATCTGATCACCATCCCTAGACTTTGCTGCCCCCACTCTGTTTAGAGACACGTCGCAGGGCAGGCAGGGCCCATCTGGACTCTCAGAGTGTACTGGGGAATGAGGTGTGATGGAGATGGAGCAGCTGCCATCAGAAACCCAGGCTTCTTCTGAGGCACTGCTTGAATAAGTGCTGGCAGTGGCTGCTGCCAGCCCACCCAGGCTCCGCCCGGGGACAGAGTAACCTTTGTGTCCCTGGGCTGAGTCTGCTCGGCTGTGATCACCCTAGATCCAGTGCCCAGCGTGACATAGAGTGAGTGGGGCCAGAGCGTCCTCTCCGCTTGGCCTGAGGTGAGCAGCAGGGTGCTTGTGGGAAACCAGCAGCCACTAGGGAAGTCTTCTCTCCACCTTCTCCACCCTGATTTAGGGGCAGGCTAGCTCATGCGTGCCCCCCTCACAAGTTGGGTCCGAGCTGCTCACAGCCCTCCTGTTCATCCCAGGTGCCTTCCAACCAGCAAAAGGGTCTCATCTTCCCTGAGTAGGTGGCCAGTATCAGGGCACCCAGTCTGTGGCTCTCACCGTTCACTCCCCAGGAGGCGCTCCGCCTGTGTAATCTCCCTTTTCCTTTGAGTCCCTTCCGAGGGGCATAGGTCCCTATCCATTACTTGTCTTCCCTTCCTACCCAGTTTCCAGTTAGTTGCAGTGAGAACAGTTCTACACATAGATATGTTTTTGATGTGTTTGTCAGGGGAGGTGAAATCCATGTCCTCTTACTCTGTGATCTTGATTGATCTTCTTTTTTTTTTTAATAAATTTATTTATTTTAGTTGGGGGCTAATTACTTTACAATATTGTAGTAGTTTTTGCCATACATTGACATGAATCAGCCATGGGTTTACATGTGTTCACCATCCTGAACCCCTTGATTGATCTTCTTGACTGATGCCTTGCATTTTAAGAAAGAGAGACGAGTATCTGAAATATATGTATACATATATTGAAGTTGATGGAGAATTCTTCCTGGATTGAAAAGTTGATTCTTGTGAAGATACCAATTTGTTCCAAAATTGTTGCTAAATGTGGTTTTAATTTGTCAGAAGAGAATTCTGAATTTCAGTGAAAAAGGTAGCATGATAGAGTATGGCAGCTTACACTCCTGGTATAAACTGAAAGTGATGAAGCACCACGGAGAAAGTCTCAAGTGTTGGAGTTTGAAGTAGGGTTCTGACCTTGGTTTCTCCATGACTCTGAGCACTTTCTTTGACACTCTAAGCCTCATTTCCTCAACTGTACAGTGGAAACCATGTTACAGCTAAGACCTTAAGCTTGGTAAAGGTTACGTGAATTAACACATGTGACGGTCTTCAATTGGCATAGTTGTGCTTCTCAGTACATGTTAGCTAACATTTTAATTATTACTATTAAAAGTTAAAAGCCAGTAAAATCATGAAAATAGTAAAGGAATACATTTACAGTTATTAAAGGAAATACATCCATAATCTTTATCATATAGGGTGGGTCAGGAGTGAAAAATTATTCAATAAAAGGGAAATTGACTATTTGAAAAAGCACTTTAATTGTCACTTCATAATATTGAGGGTAATAATTTCCACCATTACTGAACAACAAAATGTAAAATAAGCAAACAAAGCATCAAATATTAGTGGAGACTGCAGACATGTATTACCTTAATAGTAGATACTTTTCTAAGCATAAAAATATTTTAACAAGTCATAAAACACAGGTTCAAAATTTAAAATTAGAAGGTAAACAACAAACTGGAAAAAGTAGACTTTACAATTCACAGATTTATGTCAACTAATTTATGAAAAAAAATTTAACTTCATTAGCCATCAACAAATTGTAATAATTATTGAATATTGAAATATTGTTTTGAATTACACTCTAGCAAGTAAAAATGTTGTGCTTGTGTGAGTGAAGTCAGACTATTACACATATATTTAAATAAGCACAATATATCTGAAAAGTAATTTGGCAATGCATATAAAACTTAAAATCATTCTTAACTAGGAGTAGGTACATACTCAGTTCAGTTCAGTCGCTCAGTTGTGTCCGACTCTTTGAGACCCAGTGAACCATAGCACGCCCGGCCTCCCTGTCCATCACCAACTCCCCGAGTTCACCCAAACTCATGTCCATTGAGTTGGTGATGCCATCCAACCATCTCATTCTCTGTTGTCCCCTTCTCCTCCTGCTTTCAATCTTACCCAGCATCAGGGTCTTTTCAAATGAATCAGCTGTTCGCATCAGGTGGCCAAAGTATTGGAGTTTCAGCTTCAACATCAGTCCTTCCAATAAACACCCAGGACTGATCTCTTTTAGGATGGAATGATTGGATCTCCTTGCAATCTAAGAGACTCTCAAGAGTCTTCTCCAACACCACAGTTCAAAAGCATTAATTCTTCTGTGCTCAGCTTTCTTTATAGTCCAACTCTCACATCCATACATGACTACTGGAAAAACCATAGCATTGACTAGATGAACCTTTGTTGGCAAAGTAATGTCTCTGCTTCTTAATATGCTGTCTAGGTTGGTCATAACTTTCCTTCCAAGGAGTAAGTGTCTTTTAATTTCATGGCTGCAATCACCATCTGCAGTGATTTTGGAGCCCCCCAAAATAGAGTCTGACACCGTTTCCACTGTTTCCCCATCTATTTCCCATGAAGTGATGGGACCAAATGCCATGATCTTAGTTTTCTGAATTTTGAGCTTTAAGCCAACTTTTTCACTCTCCTCTTTCTCTTTCATCAAGAGGCTCTTTAGTTCTTCTTCACTTTCTGCCATAAGGGTGGTGTCATCTGCATATCTGAGGTTATTGATATTTCTCCTGGCAATCTTGATTCCAGCTTGTGCTGCTTCCAGCCCAGCGTTTCTCATGATGTACTCTGCATATAAGTTAAATAAGCAGGGTGACAATATACAGCCTGGACATACTCCTTTTCCTATTTGGAACCAGTCTGTTGTTCCATGTCCCGTTCTAACTGTTGCATCCTGACCTGCATACAGCTTTCTCAAGAGGCAGGTCAGGTGATCTGGTATTCCCACCTCTTTCAGAATTTTCCACAGTTTGTTGTGATCCACACAGTCAAAGGCTTTGGCGTAGTCAATAAAGCAGAAATAGATGTTTTTCTGGAACTCTCTTGCTTTTTCAATGATCCAACGGATATTGGCAATTTGATCTCTGGTTCCTCTGCCTTTTCTAAAATCAGCTTGAACATCTGGAATTTCACGGTTCACGTATTGCTGAAGCCTGGCTTGGAGAATATGGAGCATTACTTTACTAACGTAGGTACATATGCATATGGGTAAATGCTATGAGATATTTTCCAGGATTTTAGGATAACCTTTTTGTTTCTTTCAATATTTACCAGTTTCCTACTGGAAAAATCAAAACAAAGGGAAAAAATTTTGGTAGGAATAAAACAACCCAGATTTTGAAGATCACAGCCCCTGTTCACTTTGCTTTGCTTTTCCTGCATCGCCATCTGGTGTCCAGAATGTGGATAGCTTCTGATACCATAATTTGTAACTACTGCCAGATGTGCAAAATTTTATGCAGTTTATTTAACTTAGATACTCCATCTAAATTATTTTATATAACATAAATTTGTTATATAAACTATGTATAGTAGTTAACTATGTTGAGTATTTTACACATATTTTCTAGTTTTAAAAAATACCCATGGTCCAAAGCAGGCCAGTCTGAATTTGATTTGTTTTTGCTGACTATCTACACAGTGTGAGCCCACAATTTTACACTATATTACTTTTTCATGGCAAAAGAAGAAAGAATTTGAAATACATAGATGAAGTAATTAAAGGCATACTGAGTGATTGACTGATTAAATAGGTCACTTTTTCTCTGCAGTTTCAAGTAGAAGAATATCAGTTTTGGGTTTATTTTCCCTTTGCTTCATCATTCCAGAGGAAAACTTCTTGAGCCCACCAACCTCTTCAGGGTGTGCTTTTGTGCTCCGTGAAGGTTATTATAGGTGCCATTCCTCAACAGGGTTGCTTTCTAGGAATTTGATGCTTCTTTGATTTGTGTGTATCAGGCAATGCCAGCCTTTCAGTGTTCGTATCCTAAATTAATCCAATGAGCCACAGAGCCTCCTCTCTCAGAGATATTTTGTGGGGTTTTTTGTTATTCAGCATAGGATATCAAAACAAAAAATAGACATTGTCTTTACAAAACCAAGGATTTAAAATATCTCATTTGAGAAATTAACAATTTGTTTGGGCCCTAAAGTATCTTTTAATTTGGTGTGTGTACTTGACTGTGATATTTAATAGGAAGGTTCATTGGAAGCATTGACATTTACTGTTCATGGTTATGCTCAGAGACTGTTTCAAGCACTAAACTAATGTTTGAGGGACACTTGTATCATTACACTAATGAACTTTATGTAAAGCTCACTAAAGCTGATATTGCTTATATGAATCTGTCTCGTGAATCTAGGAATCCATTCTTATTTCATCACGTGGAGCATACTAACCTTTTTACTAAAATACTTTTTAAAACCATAGAGTTGCAGTTGATTTAAAATATATGCTGTGTCGGGCTCCATGCTAGGTGTTATGCCTCCATCTTCATGTGGATATTTTAGTAATATCTGCTTGGACAAAGTATATTTACAGATGTACACATTCAATAAGATATGGAGAACTAACATACAGTTCCTACACTTAGAAGCCTTTAGCTCGATAATTGATTGATGTTTGTGCCCTATTTTCTAATTTTCTTAAACTCCACATATTCATTCAGGAAATATTGTTTTTGTGTTTATTCTATACCAACTATATGCATACCTATTACTATGTCAATTACAGTGGTAGGATGGCTGTTTTCTTTGACCATGGCTTTTAATCCAGTTGAAAGTTTAAACAATATCATGCAAAGAAATATAGAATTATAAACATGATGTAATCCACATAAAAGATAGATGTAGGCCTATGAGAACTTTTAATGGGATGATTTGACCTAGTCAAGGAAGATCATGAAAGCCTTTTATAAGGAGAGAATGTTGAGGTAAGTGGACAAGCAAGTGAAGAAAAGTGTAATAAGCGGAAGGAGCAGGGTATATGAAAGAGGAAAACAAAAGAATGTCTAAGTTCTGGGGCAGAGAGACACATCCTTCCTAATTTCTACCCCAGATGCTCACGTTAACCCACACACCTTCCTGTCTCAGTGTGCTAGCAGATTTTCTCAGCACTTCTAGGAAGGAACCTACTTGGTTGAATTTTCTGGGATCAGGAAAGGAATGAGTGTGATGTTAGTTTGGATTTGAGTCTCTGTAGGGTTAGTTAGGGCTTTCCTGATAGTGAGGTGGTAAAGAATCTGCCTGCAATGAAGAGAGACCTGGGTTTGATCCCTGGGTCAGGAAGATCCCCCGGAGAAGGGGATGGGAACCCACTCCAGTGTTCTTGCCTGGAGAATTCCATGGACAGAGGAGCCTGGCAAGGCTACAGTCCATGGGGTCGCAAAGAGTCAGTCAGACACAACTGAGCAACTGACACACTTTTTAGGGTTAGATAAGTGTACATATTTAAAAGAAATATTTTCTTAAAAGATGGCAAAAGCAAGACTCCTTAAGTATATTTTCAATCACCATGTAGTATTTCAAAGCTTTATGAGTTGAGTGAGTGATAGTTGTTCAGTTGTAAAGTTGTTCAGTCGAAAGAAAGTTGTGCAGTTTCAGTTCATGAAAGTAAATCTGTTATTCTTTTTCTATTCTAAAAGCGAGTAAGCCTAAGATATTCGTGAAATATATACTTACCTAAGCTGGACCTTTTCGCATGTCTCATCTCTTTCTTTGAGAATAAAATTTGCCGTAGGGACTTATACTTTGTAAGTTATTCTTTTCTCTGCATTATTTGTGCATTTTTAATTGTGGTATTTCTGTTGTACATCACTGAATTTGTATTTAATGAATCAAATTTACATTTAATCAGTTCGTGTTGAAGAGACTTAATGAGATACTTTGCTTTTCTCTGTTAAAAGCAGGTCAAGGTCAGCCGAAAGACTCAGGGCAATACATTATTCAATGTTCATTTTTTACATAACTTCTAACTTTATCAGTTTTATGATTTAACTGAATCACATAATAACATTCCCTGTAATAATTTCTAATTATTCTTTAAGGTCAGACATTTTACTATTACTATATTGGCAATCTATTGTTTACTTTTGCTTTATTTTATTTTGTTTTACTTTTACTTTCTAACATGGGAATTCTCACATTCTTCTACTTTCAGAACAGAATATGTAGATTAAGATTGTGTCAGATTATCAAATAATGTGAGAAAAAAGGCAGTGCATTTCAGATCTGAAGATCATTTTCAGGGACTTCCCTGTCGGTCCAGTGTTTAAGTCTCCACTCTTCCCTGCAGGGGGCACAGGTTTGATACCTGGTCAGGGAACTAAGATCCCACATGCTCTGTGGCACAGACAAAATAATAATAATAAAAGATAAGGAATTTTCAATGTTTGAATTTATTAAAAACAGAAAACAAGTATATCAGAGCTTTGTTCTCATATATATGATGTACCTGAATGTAGCGTTCAAAGTAAAACTGACAAAGAACTGAGTATTTATCTGTGTAGGACATTTTTGTTGTTGTTCAGTCACTCAGTCGTGGCCGACTCTTTGGGACCCCATAGACTGCAGCATGCCAGGCCTCCCTGTCCTTCACCATCTCCTGGAGCTTGCTCAAACTCATGTCCATTAAGTCAGTGATGCCATCCAACCATCTTGTCCTCTGTCATCCCCTCCTCCTGCCTTCAATCTTGCCCAGCATCAGGGTCTTTTCTAATGAGGACCTTTTACTTCCTGTTTTATCTATACTTCCTCCAAACCTTCCACCTCTGCCTTTATCCTGATGGCCTTGCCTCATTGTCCATTCGAGACAAAAGCCACACGCAATAGTGTCATCTTCCCACATCAAATTTCCATACACCCAATGTCTGTATTCAGCCCTCAGTCTTCTTTCCTAGAACAATGAAGTGGATACTGTACATGGTTTCTTAAACGGTTGTTCCTCTACAAGCCATCTGTCTCCCATCCTTCCCCGTCTTCTCAAGAGCTTTGTTTTTCACCTCTGTTCTGTTTCCCGCATCATTTTCTTCCTTTTCTCTTCAATATAAATCCTCTCTTGCTCTGATGACCCTTCGCTTTGAAGACTTTCCTTGACCCTAGTGTGTCCCCGTAGGAACCACCCTTTTCCTTCTCTGCCTCTCAGCCGAGGTGCTCTGAACACTTGCCTCTGCACAGGCTAATCCTTCTCACTGTTGTTCAGCGCTTCCCATCGGTCCAATTATGTTCCACCCCGCCTCCAGATGCCTGTGTAACTGGATGAGTTCAATGGGCTCTTGTAAGTCCTCATCTCTTCTGTCTCTGTACCACAATGTGTTCTACTTGAGACCGTTGTTTTTTCCCCCTCTCCTCATCTAGGACAGTCCCATCTCCGGATTCCCTTCCTGCCCCCATGGGAACTTACTCCTACTCAGTTTTCTCAAGGACTCCTCCTCTGCTTCACTTTTATTCACATGGATTTAAACCAAATGTTTCTGCTGAAGCTTTCTGGTTTTTTTTATATTTAATCAAGACTTCTTTTGAGCCTGTTGCTTTTAACGTGATGATTTCATGACATTTTTGTTTGTGTATCTCACATATTGAAATCTCACCTGCACTTGAACTCTCGGCCTCCCTTCTCTAATCCTCAAGTGTACCTGAACCCATCCCTTCTCCGGCCACCCAGATACCCATGTCAGAAACCTGGCAGTCATTCAAGACACCACTCTTTTCTTACTCTCCACCACCACAGCCTAGTGATTCTGTCTCCAGAGTAAGTCTTGAATCCCTCTCTTTGACCACTTCCACGAATAATAAAATCCCTTGGTCTAGTAAGCTAGGTTACTGCAGTAGCCTTCTGCTTATTTTTCATCCTTTACATGCTGCTCACCTTAAAACTACTACCCAAATAGCAGCTAGAGTGAGCTATTAAAGTTCTAGGTTAAATTATTTTACATTTGGCTTAAAACCTTTTGTGACTGGCTGTTCAACAGAAAATATGTTCCTAATTCCCAATTGTTCAGCATTTCCATTAGACACTGCACAGTCCATCCCTGCCTTCTGCCTGAGGTCATTTTTATGTGACTGAGCTAAACTCTTCATTTTCATGTTTCCCTAAGAGGGTTTTGTTTGTCTGTTTGTTTTCTTTCTGTCGCATAAGGACCTTTTTAAATGTGTTCTATTTGTCTAGAATGTTCTCAAGGAAACATTTCTTTGGAATCACAGGAAATGCCATTTCTTGGGGAAACTTTCCTCCAACTGCTCACAGTCTGAATTAGAACCCATTATCTCTCAGAGCTTAGTATTATGTTGCTTTACAGAACACATCATGATTTATTGTAATATTTTTTGCATGGGTAGTTAGAATCCCAGACTCCTGCCACAGTGCTGGTTTGAATCCTGACTCTATTAAGTATTTCCTATGTGAGTATGGGCAAGTCTTTTAACTATGCTTAGGGTTTCTTGTGGATAATAACTTAATTGTAGATCATTTTAAAAGCAGAAATGCTTAATATTTGTAGAGAAAATAGTCAATGCAGCACAAAGCAAACCTTGTGTATGTGTGTGGATAATTTACCTCATGTCTGAAGGCACAGGGCTCTCACCTGGCACACACAGTCCGGGACATACAACAGGCTGCCAGTGAATGTTTGCTTCATAGAGTGATGAGTTGTACAGTTAATCATATTAGTGTTCAGGGAGGACCTTCAGAGAAAAAAGAATGATATTTGTAAGAATATATAATCACTATGTAAAATTTATGTTTTGGCTTATGATCCACTTTTTTTTATTTAGTTTTTAATTGGAAGGTAACTGTTCTATGGTATTGTGTTGGTTCTGCAGTACAACACAGATCAGCCATAATTATACATACATACATACATACATACATATATATACATATATATATATATCTCCCCTCTCTCTTGAGCCTTCCTCCCCCCTCCCACACCTATGTTTTTGATCTGAGAATATCTTCAATATTTGATCTGTGCAGCCCCTTTTAGCAAGAATGCTTTTATTATTATTCTGTTGCAGATATGACAGTCTAGCCCTAAGAGCCTAAGGGGTCTGTACACACAGCAGAGGTAATAAGTGATAGGGTGACCCCCCTCAGCAGCCCCCTGGCTTCTTGCTGAAATGATTGTTTCTATCTTTTTGGAAATATCCTGTGCACTAAATGAACACTTTGTATATGGTTGGTGAAATTACTTTGGTGATCATTCTTAAATTTTCAGTCTGAGGCAGATATTGTTAGAGCTTGTTTTCTCCTCCTGAAGCCTCTTTGTACTTCAGGCCCTTATCGCTCACAGCAATAACTCTGCAGTGACCTGCTTGCCCTTTCTCTTGCTCCATGAGTCAACTGTCTTCCTTGTATAACCTCTAGAGTGATAGTGCTGAAAGGCCACTTGTTGTTCTTGATTCTTTCAGATTACTTTCCTGTTTTACTCTCATGGTGAGACTACCATCAGATTTCAAATATATTAAACCTCTGTTCCTATCATTCCATGTACTGTATTTCCATTAAGCTTTTCCTTATGAGAGGTGAGTACAATGCTCAGTTTCTCCTTGTGTTCTGTGCAGGCATCATCATGTCATTTCTGGATTCTGCTGTGTGTACAAACATATTTCATTGTTTGTTGAGTTTTTTTTTTTTAATCTAAATGCTCATAAAATTTGAGAGCTGGAAGGGACCTCACATAACTCAAATCCCAAATTTATCATCAGGGAAACCAAGCTAGCTTCAGGAATGTGACTGAGAGGCTTAATTACTGTTACAGTAGGAATTGGGGCGTAGATGGAATTACTGTTTGATGTTTAGTGCACTTTTGTTACTAGTCTACTCACTTTTCTTTCTGAAAGAGAAAGCAGTGCATTAGGATTGAGAAGTATAACATGAATTCAGTGAAAATTACATGATTGGTTTTAATGTTCATTTATATATTTACCTTTTTATCTTTTGCAGTTTAACAGCAATGCCCAGGATGTAAGCTGTTTTCAGCACCTCGTCCAAGCAAATGTGAGAAATAAGAAAGTGCTGAAAGATGCAGTGAATAATATCACAGCAAAAGGAATCACAGATTATAAGAAGGGATTTAGTTTTGCTTTTGAACAGCTGCTTAATGTAAGTATCAATGCTATCCCCTTTGTCTTTTATTATTAAGTTATAGTATCTGAATTTCAATATCCTGGTATACAGCTCTGTAGGATTAGGTAATAGTGCTATTTTTCATTCATTTAGAAAGCATATATGTCCAGGCTTAAAAATCTTTTGAGCTTTTTAAAAAAATTTAAATCCAAAATTTAAAGGTAGATTTTTTTTTCTTTTATATCTTTTCTTCCATCCTTTTTTTATTTTCCAAACTATATGTAAAAAACACATTTATTGGGTAATTTAATTTTGAATGAGCACTGGAAACTTGGTTGACGCATTTAGAGTATCATTTATTTTTTATCTCAATTAGTACTATATTTATTTGGAAACTTGTGCTTTCATTCATAAAATGGTTTCTGATGAAATGTTTTAGTTTTAAACATCAGGTTTTGAATCTTTAGGTTGTTCCTAAATGTATAGAAAGGTCCAAATGGTAAACATCAAAGTGGACAGAAGGATAAATCTCAGAGCAGAGATTCCTTCCAAAGTGACAGTTCCTTTGAATGAGTCATTGATGTCTATAGTTAGTGTTTTATACTCTCCACACCTACTCCCTACCCCATATCATAACAATATTATAGCATGAATCTTATACTGCAGACGAATATTTTCAAATGGCCATGTTGTCTGTTTCATTTTGAACTATTTGAAAGCAGGAGCTATCATTCAGATTTATATCTCTCATAAAGCAATATTATTGCAGTGGTTGAGAATACGGACTTAACCTCTCTCTGCCTTGGTTCCCTCCCTGGAGTTGTAGAAGGAATATCCATAGAATCTGCAGATATAGCCAACCACATGAGTGTGTAGTTACTGGGTTGGTGAAGAATTAATATATAAATAGCATGAGGCTGATACAGAATCAGCTTATAATTCCTATCAAATTTGCTAAGTCATTGAATAAGCTCTTATATTTAGTCTTTTCTGCAAATTTGATTTTGTCATTTCCTATGTGTATCTTCTAAACAGTTTTCAAGGTCTCTGATTGGATGATGACTCATTCATTTGTTCATTCAGCCACTATTTACCCAATGCCTCCCAATTTCCTGTCATAGGACATTGATGAAATTGTAGAAATAAACAAGAAAGACCCTTTGCTCTCAAGAAAGTCGAGCATAACTTGCTAAGTCATCATTTCTCATATAACATTTAATGCTGTTACAGGGTATTCATAGTGTGTTTGCTCAGAGTATCTTGGGGAAGTGGCTCGACTTAGCCAAAGAAGTCAGAAAGTTGTTGCTTTTCCTTGAAAATGGGATTTTGAAGAATGAGTAGAGTCTAGGTAGATGATGAGGGGGGCAGGAAATCATTTCAGATTAAAAGAACACCAGAGATTAAAAAAGCACAGAAGCATGAGGGTTTGTGCACATTGAAAGAATTGCAGGTTTGTTGGCATGGCTGGGCCATAAGCAGTAGAGGCAAAATGATGCGAATGGAAAGGCCATGAGATATCCTTAGGTGAGGTATGTAAGAGCAAATGGAAAGTGTGTGGTAGGAGAATGATATGGTCTGATGAGTGTTCTCAGTTAAGAAGCTATTGTAGAAATCCTGGTGTTGGATGAGAAGTGATGTTAAGATAAGTGACCTAGTAACTATTGGAGTGGTAGGAGGGGTTGCTGAGAAGGGAGTGGGGGTGATTCCAAGTTCTCTGAACTGGAAAACAAGGTGGAGGGTGGCCCAGGAGTCTACATTAAAGCAATGTGAGGGTAGAATTTTCAATTATTTGGAGTTTGAAGTAATATTTTTCTTAGGTATAATTAGATAAGCAAGTAAATAGTAGAAAAGCAAAGAAATTCAGCACTGCAGTTTTCAGGGGAAATTATCTTTGGTAAAATTCATGTGGTTATTAAATGATATATGTGCATTAATACAAACGAAAACTCAAACCTTTTGAAATTCAAGCACAGGTGATTACTATAACAGGATATATCCCTTCTGCAGTAAAGGAACGCGAAGGCTTTTCATAACTTCTTTTTCTCTTGAGTCAATAATCAAGTGTTCTAGATCTTGGCATTTTAATTATTCTTGGTGTTGTCAATTGGCCTCACTCATTCCCTCATATTCAAGTTTTTGTTGTGAAATGATGAGGAGGAGTCTTAAGCCTGATGTACTACTTCAGAGGCAGTTACAATAGAGGGGCCAGGTTAACTCCCACATTCATTATTAGTTACTTATAAAATATGGTCTAACTTCTATTGGCCTCTCCTACTGCCTTTGTAAGTTGTAAATGATTTTTAACATGTCCTCAGTTATTCCTGTAGTAAATCTCATATGTTTTGCTTTCCACATGTCCCTTAGGTATTACAATTCTTCATTTAAAAATAATTTTCCCAAATGCACAGCATGCCTTGTTGAGCTGAAGCATGTTTTGTCTTTTTCTTCCACACAATACCATTCCTTGTCTTCTGTTTGTCCTGGCATGGTTTACCCTTAAGATCCCTGAATCAAGTGTCCAATAGAATTAGACATTGATTTGAATCAGTCTTCAGTTAGCATTTCATAAAATATTGACAAATATATGAGATGGATTTTTCAAAAAAAATTTTTGAGTGCATATATAATAGATGCTGTGCTGCATAGCTACAGAGATACAGCAAAGTGTGCTATGAAAATACCACACTAAAGTAAATTACCAACCATAGCCATTGTATTTTTATTGACATGATTCAAGTTTTTCCTTACCTTAATTCCTTCCAAGCCAATTTTGTATAATTGTTGAGACAGTGTGATTCTTTAGACAGTTGCAAATCCAGTGAGAATTTGCTGAGGTAGACTCTTCTACCACAAGTCCTGAGAAGTCTACTTAGAGAAAAAATGTTGAAAACAAAACATTTCTTCATTTCTCCGTATGTGAGTGTACTAAAAATTATCAGCAAGATGCAGTGTGCTAACTTTGATATTTATATTCCATAATAATAATAATACCCCCCACTATTTTAAAAAAATGAAACCAAGTCCTGTGCTAAAAACTGTCACTTTTTTGAGACGATCTTTCAAGTAAATATTATTTTGCCCATTTTACATATTCAGATAGAAAAGATAAGTCATCAGAGAATTTAGTTTTAGATTCAGAGATTTCAACACCTTTCACAAAAGTATTTTGATGATAAAATATGTAACTATTTTATGGTCAAATTTTCAGATAATTACCTTCCAAGATAAGAATGGTTTTTGAATGTGATAAATAGTATTAGTCAAAACTTGAGTTTTCACAATGCTTAGTTAAAAGCTTTAACTGCCACTGGGCTAATGGCCTAGTCAGTGGAGTGAGAATATATGAAACAGGATTTTTTCATCAGTTAAAACAACATGTTGTCCTCATTACCTTTTCCAACGGGAAATGTGATTTACCTTTTTTGAAAAATAGAAATAAGGACCTTCAATATACTCAAACACTATTGGAGAATTAGTGATTTTTAGACCATATTGTCCAGTATGATAACCATAATCACATATGTGCGTAGTCTGAACTGAAATGTGTTATAAGAATACACTGAGATTTTAGAATTTACTATGAAAGAAAAAAATATTTATTATCTCAATTCTTATATTGTTCTGATGTTGAATTGACTATTTTTGAATGACTGAGTTAAATAAAATATATTATTAGAATTTCAGATATTTCTTCTTACATTTTATAATGTGGCCATTAGAGGGATAAAATTACAAATTAGCTTCAGATTTTATCACCTTTAAATATCACTAAACTAGAGGGCTGACATTTTCAAAGAAGCTGAGCAGTCATAAATTAGTGTGTTCTTTTTTTTTATTCTCAGCAATTTTGCAAACACATTTTACAACATTAGGAAGGCTGAGATGATAATTTCAGGCCTCAAACAAGTTCAACTTTGTATATTTCATGTGGCTCTTTGATGCTAATCCATTGTTTTCCAAGTCCAGCTCTTTGAGGGACCTTAAAAAAAATGTAAGAGAGGATTTAACATTGGAACTGAGCCTTTCGGAATTAGAATATATGTAGCAGGTTGAGAGCAGATAAGACAATATTCTGGAAATAACTGTCGACATTTACCAAAATATGAAAGAGCACTGTGTGTTGGGATCAGCAGTACAATTTCAGAAATGTAAAGTGAATAAAGTAGGAGGAAGGAGGAGTAAAGAGAGGAACAAATATTTGTAAATGGATTGAAAATATACATGAAAGGATCTGTGCGTTTTATTAATATTATTTTTTGTTTCTGGTATATATTATAGAGGTATAGAATTGATACCATGTCCATTAATCACTTTAAAACCCATGTATTAATTAACCCCTGAGAGGTTATTATGTATTAGGCATTCGTTCAGACAAGGAAACTATTGAACAACAAAAAAACACAATATACCCTTTTGGCACTTAATATTCTATTAGGGGAAGTCAATAATAAAAGACAAATTATATACTGCATATAAACAAATGTGAAATGCTGTAAAGAAGAATACAGCTTGGGAGGGCAGACTGCAATTTAAAATGCAGTTGTCGGGAACGTCCTCAAAGGTTAGGTGACATTTGATCAGAAACCCAAAGAAAGGGAGAGTGGTGGGTGTTGCAAATGAGGCAGAGCCCTGTGTAGGGAGGCACAGGCCTGGCTTGATCCAGGAACCTGTTCTTAGAATTGACTATAGAGCAGATAACTTCAGTCATCACTTGCAACCTGCACACTCTTTCCATTTTGCTTTTATACTCCCTCACTTTACTATGAATGGTATACAATTTTATTGATATATTTTACAGTATAATGTGTCTAGAGCCAACTGCAATAAGATTATCATGTTGTTCACGGATGGAGGAGAAGAGAGAGCTCAGGAGATATTTACCAAATACAACAAAGACAAAAAGGTGAGTGTAATTTTTCTGATATTTTAAATTTAATATTAATTTAGGTGGTTTTAAGGGAGAGCACGGCAAGAGTGGTGAGGGAAGATGTTTTTGGTTAAAACATAAGTGTGCTGACTATAAAACCATACAGCTCATGGATTGTATGCCAATCACTGAATTAAATGTTAAATATCTTTTGTGAATTTCACAAGTACTTTATGACTAATTCATTAATAAAATAATTTGAACCTATATAGAGGCCTATATAGAATATGTTTGTTTCTTTGATTGTTTTACTGCAGAGAAAAGTATTGTACAAAGGCCTGTTTTGAAAGTTCACCAGTGTAGCTGAACCTACTGATACTGTGGAAGATCAAATGAAACTATTTTTTTATCACTCCTACTGTCAGCTTATTTTAATTTTCTGATACTCTCCATATTTTGCAAGAGGACAATGATTCTCAACTTAATTTCCTAAAATGCCAAGGATCCATAAATAAGTAATGAAAAATTATAGCTTACGTCTTATGCTTTCAGAACTTCAACAGAAATTATATATTTCACAAGGGACCCTTCAGGGTAAAATGCCTATCAACTTTGCTTTTAATTAGAACTTTCATCATTGACTCATCATTAATGCTAATGAATTGTTTTATGTGTGTGTGAAGGATTAAAAAGAAGGAAAAATATAAATTAATACATTTAGGTAAATATACATAAGTTATATATATTGGCAGGCAAAATACTGTGGATAATAGGGTAGAGTATTGATGAAAATTTTTGAAACACTTCAAAAATACCAGTACTTTCAAAGAGTTGACAACATACATATGTATAACTTTGAATTGTTTATAAAATGTTTTAATACTCAACTCTTTGATACTGCATATGCTATTAAAGTATAATGTCATATGACATAAGTTTAATGTGAAGGTTAGGTATTTTTAAACATCTGGTGACTTTGATTATATAGAAGAGTCATTCCTTTTGAAAAAGTTGATAAATGGACTGAACTGTTAATAGCCTATAAATATTTCAAGTGGTATCTTGTTATTGTGAATATTTGTTTCAGAAATATCATTAGAATGAAAAGTAATGGGAAAATACAGATGCATTAAGATATAGTGTACATTCCTTACTTTATTTAGTAACTACTACTCATTGTTCAAAACTCAGGGCAGGCACCAACCCTTGGAGGATGTCCCTGACATCCTTTCCTCCCACTTCATGGTTGTTCGGGTGCTTGTGCTCTGATCCCATAGCATGGAGCTGAGCCCTCCAAGGCTCTTCACACTTATGCTACCCATAGGATCTTTTCTCTGCTCACCCTCTGGATGACAAAGTTCCACATGACTAGGCCTTTGTGTTGTTCAACTATGAACTCTCAGCATCCTACAAGAAGCACAGATTCAGAGTTAGCTCTCAGTACATGGCAATAAATAAAACTTGAGAGTATCTAACAAAAGTTGGCAGCATGATTTCTGTTATAGAACAAATTCATAATCATAAAAAATAATCTGGGTTAAGAAATATTTCACTTATTTAAATATTCTCAGTGATATAAAATTACCATGTTTTGAAGAATTCAAATGTAATAAAATAAATTTAATCTAAATTCATTTCTATTAATATAATACATTTATTTCAGTATTCTTCTAATTAATCATACACTGATAATTTGGAAAGGGCTTTTTAGTATCTTTTAGTCATAGGGGACGGCGGAGCCTGGTGGTCTGCAGTCTATGGGGTCGCACAGAGTCGGACACGACTGAAGCGACTTAGCATAGCATAGTCATAAGTTTAAGTATATTTTATTATCTTATGATAGAGGTGCATAAGTATAAGTCTCAGTGCTTTTCATTTTTTAATGAATATAAGTTTAGTTAAATCAACTTTGCTTTGATTTTAATATCATCCAAACTAACAAGCAGGAATATCATTCACCTCTGAATATTTTTCTTCAAAAAGGAAGAGTTTCTTAAATATGACAATGAATATTGCATTCTGTATTGCAATTTGTGCCAGAGATATATTTTAATTTCATAGTACAAAAAAAGTTTAACAAGTTTAAATAAAAGAATTTAAATGTATAAAAAGAGAAAAACAATAAACTTGTTATTTATTTTTTTCCTCTCCGAAAACTCTTTTTGCATGCAGAAGTAACACAAGAACTTCTTGGAGGCATATCACAATTTTCTTTTTTTCCATAAAAGAAATTTTATGTCATAAGGAAAACAACTGTATCCTACCCTCCATTTTCACAAATTGTCTAGTTGATTGAATAAATGAAAAATTTACTAGTTGAAAGCCATTTTTCTACGTACATATCCAAAAAATGTCCAATCTAAATATTACTATCTTGAAACACTGCTTCTCATCTCCTTCACCTTTTATAGGAACTCCACGTTTTAAACAAAGTCATTTTGTGACATTCTAAACCACATAAGAAGTGATTCACATCACATTCACTTTTTTTAAACTGATGAATCTAATCTTACTCAACAATCTTGCTGTTTGCCTGTTAATAATATCTCTCTGCTGTAAGGACACACATTTCTCCTAAGGACATAGAATTTTTGTGAATTCCAAAGAAACTTTGAAAATTAAGTAGTCAGTGCTTTCTATGATTTTTAAAATAAATGTATAGTTAGCTAAGAAAAATTAAGATGTCCTTGGAATTAGAAACTACATTTTTTTTTAATGGGAGTCTAATTTAGGGGCTGTAGCAAAGTTCTATCAGAGAAGGCAATGGCAACCCACTCCAGTACTCTTGCCTGGAAAATCCCATGGACGGAGGAGCCTGGTAGGCCGCCGTCTATGGGGTCGCTAAGAGTCGGACACGACTGAGCGACTTCACTTTGACTTTTCACTTTCATGCATTGGAGAAGGAAATGGCAACCCACTCCAGTGTTCTCGCCTGGAGAATCCCAGGGATGGGGGAGCCTGGTGGGCTGCCGTCTATGGGGTCGCACAGAGTCGGACACGACTGAAGCGACTTAGCAGCAGCAGCAGCAAAGTTCTATGATACACACTCTTATACATATATACATATTTACATATACAGGTATATGAACACATATTTATATCTGTTTTAAATGGACATTGATTCTGTCAATGTTATCTCTAGAAACAAGAGACCGTGTGTGGCACTTTGGCTTAGCTCTCTTATGTAAAGAGCTATGACTAAATTTTAACCACTGACAAGTGGTTAAAAAGTGATCAAGGAATGAGAAAATAGAAATCTGAACATAAACTAATTTTTTTCTAAAATCTTTGCAAATTTGCTAAGAAATATTAGGAAAAATTAAGACAGTCAACTCTGGGTGAAGTTTTGCACACATACGTGTGCATGCATACATGTTTTTTTTTTTAACAATGGAAGAGCTGAGTCATTTTAACTTAAGGTTAGTAAAGGGATATCCAGACAGAGAAAGCTTATAGATACAAAACAGAGATAGGATAATTGATGGAGATCCTTGAAGGAGGAGGGATTGAGAGATACAGAACACAGATTTCTGAATTAGACAATTAGGAATTGTATTTCTGAAAATATTGTTGTGCCACATTTCACATGCACTCTGCTTCCAAGTTCAATGGCTTTTTGAATTTTCTAATGTGGAAAACTGTGTTAGACAAGATATTTGCATGTTCTTATCCACTAACAGTGATGATAGCAGACGATTTTTAAGTCACATGTTTTTGAGTGTGTTTGTATTTTGTCAAGACAACATTACATAGTTAATTGTTTATGCCAAGGGTGTATGTATGCAACTAGTGTGTATAAGAGAGATTTTTCCACCATCTTCAATATGTCTTCAAATGGTTTGGGATGAACTGTCAAACCCTTTCTCACTTTCCCTGCTTATTCTGACTTCTCTATCTTCCACTCATCCACCCAGTGTGAGAGATTTGCCACCCTCAGACATGTGGATGCATGGAAGATCCTTGTCTGTCTGTGTATCTAAGGATGTGTATGTACAGTTATTTACCTGAAAAATTCATATTTATTATGCAATAGATTTATCAACTCAGAACTTAACTAGCTACATTTTCTTTCAAATGGCCAATGTGTAAAACTGAAATTTGATAGTTAGTAAAATAAAAACTTTCAATACTTGTAAAATTCTATATTAAACTATAATTTTACTTTAAAACATGCCTCTTAAGATGGACATTCACTTGAAGCTTAAAAATATCGAAATTGCAAAGTCACAAAATTTGGAGAGCTTTTAAAGAAAAAAAATATCTGAAAACCTCTTTTTGAATCCTACTTTCTCCCCAGACCTCTTGTTTGGCATGAATGTGACTAAATGCTTCATTTAAACCCATTTGTCACCAAGATGACATTAGAAATCATTCAGAGAAACCCAGATAGGTGTGATGAGATCCACCCAGAGAGCTGATGAATGAGCCTGCAGATACAGAACACAATTTAATGAGGCCAAAAGGTTTGAGAATTAGAACAAAATGTTTGGGTTCTTTTGAAATGTATTACTCTCGGGAATTGATCTACCTGATTATAGATAGGTACAGCTTAAAACTGAGTCCATGTTAATCTCCTCACACAGCTGTTCCACATTAAAATGCATTCACTGTCTAATCTTTACCTGCAACTCTGCCATTCCTTAGGGCTCAGCCATGTGTATGAGACTGCCTTAAAAATGGTGCCAAAACCAAAATGAACTCTATCATAGATTCCAAACAAAGGAAACTGACACCAGACACAGAGTTGAAAGATAATTCCCAGGTCAAGCAAAAGTAAAGGTATTTGATTTTCTGTAGATTAGCAAATCTCTTTGCTAATTGGTCAGCAGTATACACTTAAGATTGTCTAGCCAGCTATAAAATAGTTCTTGGATTCTTAGGTGAATTCTCACAATTAATCAAAAATAAAAAAGACATTCAAAAATCTATAAAATGAAAATTTCAAAATAGCTGGTAAACTGAATGAGAAGAACAGATGAAAAAAACACATATGATAGATGTGGAATAATTTATAAAATAAAGAATGCATAGCTAAAAAGTTATAATTGCCTGACAATAGATGCTTTATTTTTTAGATTCTTTCAAAAATGATTGGCAGTCTTTTCTATTTTTTGTCAGATCCAGAAGAGAAATAGTCTATAGCCTACAAAAATCTAAAGCAAATTACAAATGGCTAAATCTGTATGTGTTTTATACAGTAAAAGTGAAAATCATCAACTACTTTTTCAACACATGGTAGGAAAAATAATTCATGGGAAATAATTTATTGCCTTCTTGGTAGTCTCTGCCTAGCTTCTCCATCAGGCAAGAATGAAGCCTTTGGAAGAAATGTTCAAACCTCTGATAATGGAGGAAATTCAGTCTTGTAGAATATTTAATATTGTTTAGAAATGTACTGCTTTTAAAATTTTTCATGTAATTTGGCACTTTCAACCATTTCCAAAGGATTTTCAGTTTTAGAATGGGAACTATTGCTGTGTTCATAAAAACCAAATATATTACTTGTGATGGAGTTAAGGTATAATTAAAAACAATAATTATAACTAATATTGGCCCTGCCAGTAGATGATCTACTTAAAATTCATGTCATGTGCATGTGTGTAGTGTCCTTCTCTGACAGGTTTGTTTACATTTGTGTTCTTAGAATGAAATTAGTATTGATAATCCATTACCTAAACTAAGGAACATTTTCTTTGGGTCTGAGTATTACTACTTCCATACATTTTACAGAGTCCTTAATTTGATGGCTAGAACAAATCCATTGAAAAGTGAGAATAAGTATTACATTAAACACAAAGTATATTACATGACATAGGCCATAGAGTGCCACAAATACACTTGAAATAATTTCTAGGTAGAATTGTGCCACCTAAAATTGGAATTGCCTTTTGTTGATGTGAAATCACAATACCAGGAAGGGCATTCCGTTCTGCTTTTCCTGAGGCTGTCTTCTTGGATTGAGAGCTCTGCTTGCCACGTAGCTCCACACAGAGATCTTCCCTGCTCAGACTTTCTAGAGTGGTCCCCTTTTTCTACACACTTCATTATTCTCTATTTCAGTATCATCTTTACTCTTTGTTTTCTTTCTCCCAGATTACCATTTTTATTATTTCAATTATGTACTTACTTATGTTATCTTGAACTCTCTTCTGTTAAAAGCTCTAAGAGGTAGGGGTTGTATCAGCTTGTAAACCTACCATTGACTCCTTAGAGGCTAAGAAGGGCTTGATGCACAGTGGTTGCTGAGTAATTACTGAAGATGTGCAACATAAATGAATAAATGTAAATATGCAATAAATAATCTCCTATAGTAAACTGTAAACCATTCAAATATGATACTCAATAGCTTTGATCTTTTACAAGAAAATAATTTAAAATTATATTTTTTCCTTGTAAGTGGAATGTTGTTGTTCAGTTGCTGAGTTGTGTCCAACTCTTTGAAACCCCATGGACTGCAGTGTGCCAGGTTTCCCTGTCCTTCACCATCTCCTGGAGTTGTTCAAACTCGTGTCCATTGAGTCAGTGATGCCATCCAATCATCTTGTCCTCTGTCATCCCCTTCTCCTCCTGCCTTCAATCTTTCCCAGCATCGGGGTCTTTTCCAATGAGTTGGCTCTTCTCATCAGGGTGGCCAAAGTATTGGAGCTTCAGCTTCAGCATCAGCCTTTCCAGTGAATAATATTTGGGGTTTATTTCCTTTAGGATTTACTGGTTTGATCTCCTTGCAGTCCAACGGACTCTCAAGAGTCTTCAAAACCACAGTTTGAAAGCATCAGTTCTTTGGCACTCAGCCTTCTTTATGGTCCAACTCTCACATCCATACATGACTGCTGAAAAAACCAGGCTTTGACTAGATGGAACTTCGTCGGGAAAGCAATGTTTTTTTGTATATGCTGCTAGGTTTGTCATAGCTTTTCCTCCAAGGAGCAAGCGCCTTTTAATTTTATGGCTACAGTCAATATCTATGGTGATTTTGGAGCCCAAGAAAATAAAGTCTGTCACTGTTTCCATAGTTTCCCTATCTATTTGCCATGAAGTGATGAGGCCGGATGCCATGATCTTAGTTGAATTTCAAGCCAGCTTTTTCACTCTCCTCTTTCACTATCATCAAGGGGCTCTTTAGCTCTTCTTTGCTTTCTGCCATAAGGGTGATGTCATCTTTATATCTGAGGTTATCGCTATTTCTCCTGACAATCTTGATTCCGGCTTGTGCTTCATTCAGCCAAGCATTTCGCATGATGTACTCTGCATAGAATTTAAATAAACAGGGTGACAATATATAGCCTTGACATACTCTTTCCCGATTTTGAACCAGTCCATTGTTCCATGTCCAGTTCTTCTTGACCTGCATACAGGTTTCTCAGGAGGCAGGTAAGGTGGTCTGGTATTCCCATCTCTTTAAGAATTTTCTACAGTTTCTTTGTGATCCATACAGTCAAAGGCATTAGCATAGTCAATGAAGCAGAAGTAGATGTTTTTCTGGAATTCTCTAGCTTTTTCTGTGATCCCACTAAGTTGCAATTTGATCTCTGTTCCCCTGCCTTTTCTGAATCCATCTTGTACATCTGGAAGTTCTCGGTTCACTTACTGTTAAAGCCTAGCTTTGGAAGACTGAACATTACCTTGCTAGCATGTGAAATGAGTGAAGCTGTGTGGCAGTTTGAACATTCTTTGAATCCCATAAACAGTATGAGAAGGCAAAAGTGGAATGTAGAGTAAAATTAATGTTCCACCCTTGCATATGTCATTGTAAGAATTAGAGGGACTTAAGTTCATCTAAAAAATGATTGTATTGATGCCACCTCTCCTTTCACATTAATCAGTCCAACACATAGTTTTTCATTAGTATTCTCATTATATGTGTCAGTGAAGTATTTAGCATTACCCAAGAGGAACATCTGAAATAAGTATATCACTTATGTTGTGACCTCTCTGCTGACAATAGTCTCTGCAGAGCTAAATTGCTTAGAAATGAAATGTGTCCATAGCTTCCTCCTCTGTTATCAAATCCTGTCAGTGCATGTAGATAGAAGGGGAACCTGAACTTACTCCCTTATAATCTTAATATGCAGGGATGATTCATTGTAATTGTTAACATTTTTAAACACCAACATAATCCCAAGGGCATGTATCTATGTTATGTACCCACATGCAAGACATGTAAGAGAGATATCAGCTAGGCCCTTTAAGATCATGTAAGCAAAAACAACTGTATTTCATTTTCCTTTTTAAAGTTTTTTGGTGTGATTTACTTAAACAAACTCACTGGTCACTTCCTAAATTCGTTCCTTTGTCAGGCCCTGGGAAATTCCATACAGGCATATCTTATATGGATACAGCCGCATTTAGACAGTATCTTTTTCTTTGGAGTTTATTCTTAAATACAGTAAAACAAACCAAATTTGTCCCTCTGGGAAGATATTATTTTAAGTTCTTTTTGAGGCATGAAAATGGAAAATGTTACCTCACTGAATTCTGATAGTTTGACTATAGAAGACATTGTAGTCATCATCATCATCATCATCATCATGTCATCTTTATTCCTGTAGCTAATATTTATTGTGCTTATAATTTTCCATATAATACCAAAGCTTTTCATGTATCACTTCATTCACAGTTGTAATAGCCATATGATAAAAAGGTTTTTATCACCATCAACATCATCCCCATTTTGGAAATAAGAAAACCAAAATTTGAGAAGTTAACGAGCTTGCTGAAAGCTATACAGCTACTAAGTGGCAAAATCAATCATTTAAATGTTCTGCAGTCCAAATTTCATAACCTCATGTGGAGTGTGCTGCCTAGCCGTGTACCTCTCTCTCCAGGGCAGCCTTGGGGCCATGCCAGTCATCATTTGCCCACCCAGGATCCTTCCTTTTAGTCGGATAGCAAGGCTTCACCACTAAGGAACATGCTTCTCACAGCTTTAAGAGGCTAAAATGGATTAAACTAAGCCATCAAATCTTTGCAGGCTTGCAAGAACCTTTCAGATCACTGGGCTTTATAAAATAAATTAAGTGTGAAGGGTACATTTGGACACTTATTTATTTCATAATGCTATAAACCTAGAGATATGGGTTATTTTAAACGCTGTGGATCCTGGTATATTTGTGAATTATGAAAACGACTGTAGAATTTTCTCCTCAAATATTCAGTCCAATCTAGTATTTTTATAGGCTTATTGCCAAAAATTTTAGTACACACAGTAAATTAATAAAACCCGTTTCTGACATCATTTTTCTAACATGATTTGATAGCTGAAGTTTTTATTTTAGTTTTGTTGGCTTTCTTTCTTCATAGTCTCATTTCCATTATTCCTTGGAGATTTGCCTATTGTAAATTAAACTTGAACTCTGGGTAACTGATAATTGTTGAGGTGACAGTTTCCAGTAACTGGGTTCTGCTGGGAAACAAGAAATTCCTATGGCTTTTAAAATAGGTTGACCCTGTGGTTTTGGAAAAATCTTAATTGAAGACAAGTATTTTTGTCTTCAACAAACAAGACAAAATAAAAAGCAGAGTAACATAAGTCTAGAACTAAAGGATACATCAGTAGTGTATTATAAGAAGCAAATCAGTAACCCAATTTGCTGGTAATTACAAGTTTTCTCTGGTCAAATAGGCCAGGCTTAACATGTAAATTATAATTCAAATTTACATTTTGGAATTATAATTTTCTGTTCAGAGAAAAAATGATTTTTGAACCAAGTGAAGACCAAATTATATAAATTTGCAACTAATAATAGCGACAGATTTTTAGTTAAGTTTAATTTTATTAAATATGTTCTCAAATTGCAATTTCTTATGTGAATATTCTTATATAACTAAACATGAGTCAATAATTATTTTTTTTATTCTCTAGGAATAATACAGCATATAAATGATACGTGTATTATACATACTTTAACTTGCCTGAAGAAATTTGCTCATCTCCACTAAAAAGACTATGTAACATCAACAAAAAAAAGATTACAAATTTACCATGATACAGGTGTAATGAAAGAACCCATAATTATGAATGCAAGGCTTCTATCACTCTGGTTTTGGTTCTACTCTGTTATAATGAACTAATTTATATATCAGATGATATCAAAGTGTGTCTTATATCCCTCTGGGAAAACATTAAGACCACTCATTTAGCTATTCAATTTTTTTTCATTTAATATTTATTTTCATATCTATATAAAGTACTGTAATAGATACAATAGTGCAATCCTGAAACTGTTTTAACCCACTCCAATGTTTATTCAATTTCTAACTTCCCATATTATTTCTGTTAGAGACCTGGGCTCCAGCAATGTGAAAAATATTTTTCAAAGCCATTTATAGCTATGTATGTTTCATATATGACCCTCGCAGAAGTGAACATTCTAAAACATGGCCTTTCTAACATCAACCAGTTCAGGATCATTTAGCAAATTTTCTAGGAATATTACACTTAGAACAGTGAGTCTTCGGTATGTACTTGTTCTATGGATCTAGTGTTGTGATCATAAATGTGCTACTAGGCATAAGTAAGGGAATTTTTTCTCCACAAAAGTTGACTTTGCTTTAATGGAGGCCTGATTTAAAGTAATTTACTTAATGGAGACTTTAGATGAAATATTTAGCTTGTGTGACTACACAGTAAGTGTTTCAAGGTTTTGTTGTTGTTTTTTTAATGTCATTTCATTTGTTTTCCTGTAAGACCACGTAAATACACTAAAAAGAAAAGACCTCTGCAAATACACATCTTTGAGAATGTAATTTACCTTAATCTATGAATTGTGCCTATTTCAAGGAATCACTTTATTATTTTATTTCCCCAAATTTATAGCTAAAGAAGAATGGTATGCTTAAAGAAGTGAAAAACATCAGACTGAGGGGACAGCAAACATCTCTGTAAACTTGGCATTGGAGTTAGTTCATTAACTCTTCCACAGGGTGGCAGTCATATAGTGTGGAATAGAAAAATGAAAGTAAAACTCCCAAGTGGAAAGTTGGGGTTCAAAACTTATTTTTTAAACTTCATCAATTCATTGTATATATGTACTATGAAATGTTGAATATCATACCTGATTATGAAATCAATCTAGTTAAAATCTTATTACATAATTAGTTCAAATGTTTAAAGCCAAGACAAAAGTCAGCGTGGGTACAGCACCTGGGATTGAAGTATAATATTCATGTGGATCTTTTCATTGTCATAGAAAGAATTAAACATTTATATTAAACTTTTTATATTTGATTTTATATTTGATTTGAGATTGGAGTAATGTTAATGTGGATTTTTTTCTTTGTCATAGAAAGAATTAAAAATTTATATTTGATTTATATTAAACTTTTTATATTTGCTATGATTTATATTAAACTTTTCTCAATCAAATATGTATATTTATCAAGTCATTTTAGAAAATTCTAAGATAATCTATAAAATCATTAATTATTTACATGCATATGTTTTGTGTGTATGTATATCTACCAAGAGAAAAAATAAGTATTTTAGATATACTAGAAAGATTTGATAACTATTGTAATTGTAAGACAGTTGCTGAAACTATAGAAAGGTTGAATTTGTAATTTTTAAGATTTTAGTTACCATTGGGAGGATGTTTTCAGAAAAATGTCTTTAAAAACATCTGTCATAAGGCAAATATAATTTGCAAAGTGAGTTAAAAATTATACATTTGTAATATGGGAATGATTCAGTCAGTTCAGTTCAGTTCCCTCAGTTGTGTCAGACTCTTTGCGACCCCATGAACCGCAGCAGGCCAGGCCTCCCTGTCCATCACCAACTCCCGGAGTCTACCCAAACCCATGTCCATTGAGTTGGTGATGCCATCCGACCATCTCATCCTCTGTTGTCCCCTTTCCTCCTGCCCTCAATCTTTCCCAGCATCTTGGTCTTTTCAAATCAGTTAATGCATCCTATATTCAAATAGCCAGGGAAGGACCTATGTGATAAATGAATAAAGATAGAGAAGAAAAAGTAAAAAAAAAAAAGTGTGTATTAAGCTTTTATTAAATTATAATTAATTATGACAATGTTCACTTTGACACCCAGCTCTGATTCTAAATTCTTCAATGTGAACAATATCTGAGGTTTCCATGTAGGCCAACAATTAGGGTCAGGCAAAACTTCTGTAGTAAACCAATTAAAGCAATGTGTTTTGTTGTTGTTTTTACTAGTATGTTTTTTGCCTGTGTTGTGTTTATTTGGACTGTTTGAATAACATCAGTCAAAATAATCACATGGTGTATGTCTGTGCATGTCTAGCCTCTATGTTATTAGAAACGCTTGCTCTCTAAGGACGTAGATATGTAATAATAATTCATGCAGTCTTATTCATTTATGCCCTTTTACTGACAAGTACTTTACGGAAACCACTTTACTGGAATACTGTTGTGGTAGGGAAACAACAGACAAAGCAGTGCTTTCAATTGAAAGTTTGAGACATGCTTTCAAATGTTAATCATGAAAGTGATCCCCAGGTGCTTTCTAGAACATCTGGATTGTTTCCATGTCCTGAATTCACATGACAATTATTTAAGGTATGGCAACTAAATTGAATTATCAGTAGGGTGGCCAACCCATTCATAAAAATAATCCATTTAGGAGTAATTTTGACTCTGTTAAGTAGTAACACTCCACTAAAATGCATATCCCCCAAAATGACCAATTGAAGATTTTAGGAAATGAAACTAGATTTTTGTATTTTGAAGGATTAAGGGAGAGAGGGGTAGGTGTCACCAACTTCTGTTAAGCTAGAATCAGTCTCCTGTCTTTATAGTTTGGGGTGATTAAAACTCTGATGTGTTCACCAAATGGCTTCTTGCATAACTAGCCAAGGCAAACCTGGATGAGTGGCTTGAGTGAAACTTTACAAGTGAAACAACAACCTCCCCAGTGTACTTTCTGGGGCAAGGGTTGTTGTGATGTGATCTCTGTGTGGCCAAGACCAGCGAAAGAACAGAGACCAGATGTGGAATCTCTTGAGATTTGTGCTCTGCAGTCATGTGCGAAAGATGAAACAGATGAAACAATTAGAAAATGTCAATTCAAACAGTCAATCGACATGAATTAGGGAAAAGCTCTTAACATAGTTCAAACCAGACCATGAATTCATGGAAAAGTGCTTTTCTGAATGTTTATCTTTAGAAAAAGCTCAACTGTTGAACTTAGAGTATTGGTTTACTCTGATTACTAAATTGGTAAAAATCAGTGTAAGTCAAGTAACCATTTTATTAAATATTTGTTGACCTCATTGAATTTATTTTCTATACTTGAATACTATTTAAAGTCAGCGCCTTCCAATGAATATATAAATTATAATAATTAAACAGTATCGTAATTACATTTTAAAATATTTGCATATTAGAAGCAGTCAATGTTTTAATTCTTTTAAAAAATGCTCAGAGCTTAAAATATTTATTTATATGTTCCAGCCATCTTTTATAGAAAGTAAGTCATATGACTAACATCATACTCATACATGTGCATATTAAATATTTTCATGATGTGAAAAGAAGTGAAACTATCATTAAGTATAATGCTCTAAGCAACTAAACGTAGAGTGACCTCCTTTCTATATAGATTTTTGTAACCTTGTACCTGTAAAGTAGGGTATTTTTTTTGCAATGGCTAGATACGTGAATAATATGTTTTAACCAGGTGAGACAGCTGATGTTTGGTTGAATCTGAAAGATGCCATTTCTGCTAATGAAACCTTAGTCACACTCTTGCCACAGAATTGGGATATGATGCAGAGCACCCAAGTACTAACTTAAATTTAGTAACCAAAGTCTATATTTAGAGTCGATTATGTGGTTTCTCTCTGGTGCCTTCCTAAGTGATTTAGTGGCCTCAATTTTCTTGTCACATTAATTAACTGAAAAACATGCTTTTATTTATCTTTTATTTTAGCTCTTTTGTTTTGCGTTTCAATTAAATTTTATGCAGCCTAACAGATACCCATTTTTAAATTCATCAGGTTCGTGTATTCACATTTTCAGTTGGTCAACATAATTATGACAGAGGACCTATTCAATGGATGGCCTGTGAAAATAAAGGTAACAAGTCTGACCACATTTTACATGACCACATTATTATAAGAAGATGAATTTAGTAGTTGTTACTTCCACATATTATCATTTAAAATACTCTAAAGTTGTAGCTAATTTTTAAATCGAGGCAAGAATAAGATGCAGAAGATGTTTTCTCTAGAGCAAACACACAAACTTTGACATCAGTGTTACATTATAGTGTTACTTTGATATTATAGTGTTATATTTTATTGAATTATACTAGTGATTCTGATCAAATATAACTTTGCATGAAGAATTAAGAATCAAATAATATCCGAATTGTGTAAAACTTAGATATCCGAAAGTATAACATTATATGTACTTTTTTTTCTGAGTGGCTAAATTATGTTTTTAAATGTCTTGTACATTCCTAGATAATTCAGACTTTGTATAGTGAAACTATATTTCATTTATACTCAGAAAAAAAATGTTATTTGAAAAATGACACATGACAATAGAAAGAGCCTAGGTTTATTCTGAAAGTTACATTTTGGCAGATATTTTATATAATATAAAATTGTTAGACACCCATAATTGTATACTTTTAATTATTTCTCCAGATAATAGATTTTCCACTGCTTTCTAGAAAAATGACATTTATTTTATACAGTATAAGAAATGTAGTGAAGTTTCTGATAAAGCTTGTGTATTTACTATGAGTTTACGTTAATCACACATTTTCTAAACTGATCAGTGGTGTTGATATTAGTGTTTGCTGAATTAGAAGTACTCAGTTTCTCCTAGGATGCCATAAAATAGTTCTGTGTTTTTTATTATATCATAATATATAAACATATAAATCTGTTGTGTATATGTGTGTATATTTCAGGTTATTATTATGAAATTCCTTCCATTGGAGCAATAAGAATCAATACTCAGGTATGGTTATTTAAAACTTGTTTAAAGTGTTTTTTCAAACTAAGATATTTCTCTGCTCCTTTCAATGTGCTCAATATGAAGAAAATATGTGAAAATGAATAAATAATTGATAGTATTACATGAATAAATAATTCATATGATTACATTTGTAATAAAATAATGAGTATCATGGTAATGTATTGGTTTTTATTTCATTAAAGTTCCAAGTGTTTTTAAATATCTGAAACTCAGACAAAGATGTATGTTTGTCTTCTGTTTTAAAAACATCATAGAAAATAAAATCAATTTACTATCAGTCTCATCATATAATTTCAACTTGTTTGTACGGCAAATCATTTAACTGAGTTCCCCAAATTATAGGTTCAACACAGAAAATTAAACAATAATTATTTGCAACTTACAATAAGGAGATGGTTTTTCTATAGCCATTCAGTTGAAAACATACTTGTTAAATAGGTAGATTGAACCAATAACTTAATTTAAATATATATTATTTTTAAATTTTCATAAATTGCTGTTTAAAATCATTTATTCAGCTTTAAACATAACTGAAAGTCTACAAAATAGACTACGTCAAAATTTAGCCCAAATAACATGGCTTTTGTGGAAATGAATACTGAATATGTTGAGTTTTGAAATGAAACAGCAGCTGCATTCAAGCCTGATGTCTAGTTTTGGCACAGTATTTCATTTATTTTTGATATGTTTAAATGTAGTTTTGAATTTCAGCCAAACAATCTGTGATATGAAAACAAGTATGTGGCTGCTTTATTATTTCAAATTTGTTCAGTTCCATCCAGTAAATCATAGAGCCTTAAATAGTTTAGATTAACATAAAACAATTCACAGGGAACTTATTTCACTTATCCTTGGCTGTACCTCAGAAAGAAAATGTTTCGTTAGGAAAAAAAAAAAAAAAACTGGGGTAGATACATTGTATAAATAATACAAGTCAAATATTGTTAATTCTGAGTATGCAGACATACCATTTATGGAGTACCCAAAGTAGAAATGGAATGATTATATGCTTAACACTCTTAATAATTTTAATTCCATCTTCATTTTCACCTCTAGGTAAATTTTTTTCTGTGGAGTTTTTTTTTGTTTTTTTTTTTTTTTTTTTTTTTTTAGCACTTCATTCCTAGTTATCAAACACTTAAATTTTTTCATGTGTTTGTGTATAGGAATATTTGGATGTTCTGGGAAGACCAATGGTTTTAGCTGGAGACAAAGCTAAACAAGTCCAGTGGACAAACGTATACCTGGATGCGCTGGTAAGCTAGGCTGTTCAGCCAAAGACTATTATAACAAAAGCACACAGCTGACTTCTATTTCTCTCTAGCTTCCATTTCTCTTTTTGTCTTCATGAAACCCTTTCAGAATTCCTTCTATCACAACGTTCTTTGCTAGAATTTACATAATTTACTTAAAAATCTAGACCTGTGTGCAACAGAGAACCAGAGATGTAAAGTGTTGTTTTTAGTTGTCATTGAAGATATAGCATTTCAAATCTCGAATCTTGAATTTAAGATCATTCTAGTAACTTTGTGAAGTTTTATGTAAAAAATAAATCCTAAAGTCACATGAATTAGTAGATTTTGAGCAAGAATTGTGAAGAGAATATTTTTAAAGTAGATTTCAGCTAGCAGAAGCTTGTAGCTCAGATGGTAAAGCATGCCTACAATGCGGGAGACCCAGATTCAATCCCTGGGTTGGGAAGATCCCCGGAGGAGGGCATGGCAACCCACTCCAGTATTCTCGCCTGAAAAATCTCCACAGGGTCGCAAAGACTCAGACATGACTGAGCAACTAACACTTTCACTACTTTCAGCTAGCGGGAGTCTGTCTGCTGTCTCCTCCATATTTGAGATAGCCTCCATATCTCAAACCAGACTCAACAAAACTCAGAAGTACTTGCAATTAGATAAACAAATATCTTACCCCACCCTGGAACAATCACAAACCTAATCACCTCTTCATATTATAATTTCTTGCTTTAGAGTCAACCCCAAATATTTATGGAAATAGCCAATTGAAGTGATTCAATCTGATGTGAAATAACAAATAAAAACATGTTAAGTTGTCCACTGCACAGTGGGAATTGTAGTACAGACATGCCATCATATTTCAGAGCAGTGGTTCTTTCTCAACTGGGGGCAATTTTGCCCCTCAGATCACTTGGAAATATCTATAGGTATTATTGATTGTCATGACTGGGATAGAGAGAGTTTGCTACTGGCATCCAATGAATAGGTGTCAGGGATGCTGTTAGACTTTCCCACAATGTACAAGAGAATCACACACATCCCCAACACACTCACACGTGCACACACACACACAAAACAAAGAATTATTCAGCTCAAAATGTCAATAGGACTGAAATTGAGAAATCATATTTTAGTATAACTTTTCCTTTCCTAATATGCAAGTTATAAATAGTAATAAGATTTATTCATATGTTTAACTTAATTAGAGAAGACTTAATTAACAATTTTGCTAGTATAACATCAGAGAGACTTAAAATACTAAGCCCTGAAAAATAGATGCTGATTCAGTAACCCCTTTTCCTACTTGGAGTTTAATTATATGCTGATACTACTTTCCTGAATACAGTGATGAACCCACAGGGCAGAATGCAATCTATTTAGAAAGAATTACTTATCATTTGGTTCTTGTAAAATAAACATATACAGGAAGTTTAGGAGAAAAACAGGCACTATTAGCAGCAGCCTTGCACGCTAAGAACGATAAAATGAAGCTTGCTTACCTCAAGCCCTTGCTAAAATTACTGTCCAGTGTTCCTTCTTGACATCACATATTTATTTAAGGTCACATGGTCATCTGAAACTGTGGTCAAAATGTTTCACGCATTCAAATCCATCACAGGACAGAGTATGATAGGAGGAGTCAATAATTATTCCCTCTTGTATTTCCTATGACCAGAAGTTCATTAACCAGCGTGTCTGCATTGTTGGTAATGTTCTTGCAGATAGCATAAATGACTTTAGGAAACGATTTTGGTTCTGAATCTGCTGTTCTGCTAGCTGAGACTAAATGTAAAAAAAAAAAAAAAGAACCAAATGAGACACATTAAACGACTAGTCAGTGGACACATAGTGCATTCTTTCTTCTAACTTAAGACTCAAACATGACCCATCTTTTATTTCCAATTACTTGTTTATAGTCTGTGCACATAGCACGTTCAAAAAATAGTGGTCAGATAAACAGTTTTTTTTTTTAAAGGTAAAAATATTGCAAGACAAAATATAATAAACATAATGAGAAAAATGAAAAGAACTCTAAAAATCAGAAGAAAGAGGCCACATATTTGGTGATAGAATAAGGTTAAAAAGATGGTGTTGTTTTAGCTAAATATATGCGTCTAGGTAAGGCTTCTTAAATTGGTGATGTGTAGAGAAATTACAGAAAGGAGTAGCAGTATGAAAATTGGACAAGTGATATGTATATTGAAAGGATGATACTTTGGTCACTTTTGCAGAAAATGGAAGATAAGACTAGAACCGAGACTGGGACAGTATTGTGGAGGGTTCATTTTATTTGGGAGATAAAGTAAGATTCTTTATGTTATATGAAAAGAATTGCACTCTGGAAACTAAATATCAAATAAATTCCAAGAGAGCAGATATCTTGTTTTATTTCTCTTCTTAGTTCTCGAGAAACTTGCATAGTGCCTTGGAATTGAGTGTAGTTTATATCTATAACTTTGGCTAATATGTTAGAAGACTTGTATCTCATTTGGGAGCACATATTACCATATTTATAAAAAGTTCATGGTATTCTGTGTAAATGTAAAAGTGATGCAAAAAAAAAGATTGCTTCTATTTATGCCAGGCTACCATTCCTAAAACTGTGCATATACTCGATATATACACAGTTGGTCCTCCATATCTGTGTCCTGTGTCTGTAGGTACAACCACTGCAGATTGAAAATATTTAGGAAAAAATTCAGAAAGTTCTAAACAGCAAAACTTGATTTTGCCAGGCACTGGCATAATGTTTACAAAACATTTACATTGTATTTACAACTATTTACATGGTATTTGCATTGTAAGGGGCTTTTCTGACGTCTCAGATGGTGAAGAATCTGCCTGCAATACAGGAGACCCAGTTCGATCCCTGGGTCAGGAAAATCCCCTGGAGAAGGAAATGGCAGCCCACTCCAATATTCTTGCCTGGAGAATTTCATGGACTGAGGAGCCTAGCAGGCTGCAGTCCATAGGGTTGCAAAGAGTTGGACATGACCAAGCGACTTCCACTTTACTTTACTTTACCTTTTTGCATTGTAAAAGGTATTATAAGTTATATAGAGATGATCTGAAGTCTGGAAGGTTGAGCATGAGTTATATGTAAATAGTACCCAGTTTACATAAGGGACTTGAACATCTATGGATTTTGGTGTCTTTTGGATACTAGGTTTATAAAGTATGTAGAATCTGACACTATTTGAGGTGGAAAGCTTTCATTGAAGATATTAATTCCCATATTCAATTAAGGGTGTTTTCATGGTCAAATGTTCTTCCTTAATACGAAATACAAAGCCAACCTGCCTATCATGCAGCCAACAATGTGTTCTCATTTCCTTAATTTTCTTGGTCCCAAATAATTTGATATCTTGTTCTGCTGAAAGTGTATGCTTGTCCTTTCCCACTAATTCAGTTTCTACTGTTTGTGAGCTTCCCATGTGTATAATTAATAATAAACCATAGCCTAAACCATTTTCTTTATAAGACTGTGCTATTTCTAGAATTAGAGCAAGAGTCATTAGATTTGGATTTGGGGTTATTATTCACAAAAAGATTACTAATAATTTCTCAGTAAATTTAGAATTTTCAACAATAATTTTAAAATTATTTTAAAGAGTAATTTTTTAAAAATGTAGTTCTGACATGAAATATTTGTAACAGAAATATAATTGTTGCTGATGACAGTCATAATATGCAAACTCTGACCTGAAAATCACTTTTTTCAAACTAATATCTGTGGATTCATGTAACATATGAAATTATCTACATGCTGATTAATACTGTGTGGTTATTTTTGTTCTACTAAACTGCTTCATGACTGGACTTTCATATTTGATTATTGCAGCTGTCTGCATCATTTCACTTTGTCAAAACGTTCATTTTGGAGAGCATATAGAAGCAATGTTGCTTCTTTTGAACATCATAATGCTTACCTAGAATATCCTAGAAATGTATTATTAGTAGCATGTTTTTTCTGTTTATAATATTATTCTGCCACACATCTGTGATTTAGCCTGAAGCCTTTGGCTTAGGGCATGAAAAGTTTTTAGAATGGAGCTGAAAAAAAAGAAAAGTTAAATCATTTGAAACAATATTTTAATATTACTCTGTTCATAGTAGCCTCTGATATTAGGTGAACTCACTACGAAAAAAAAAGAGAGTGGATGGACAGAGTTACTACAAGGTTTAGTATAATTTGACTTTTAAAATTATTGCAGTGCTCTCTTAAGAGTATTATTTTAGATGTTGCATGCTTAAAGAACTGACTAATAGATCCTACTAATTTCTAAGACATTTATTTCATTGACTTTTAAATAAGCTTTCAAAATCAATTTCTAATTTTATGGCTGTTTATAAAGCAACTAAAATATGGTGTCAGATATTCAAAACTAATGCATAATGACAAAGTTTAAATTGTTATTTGAATTTGACTTTTTTCTGTGAATCTATTTTTAGGAACTGGGACTTGTCATTACTGGAACTCTTCCGGTCTTCAACATAACCGGCCAAAATGAAAATAAGACAAACTTAAAGGTTAAAAGTTAATTGATAATAATAATAAATGATAAACTATGACGTTGAAGCTCAGTGTGGATAAGATATTTCTATAAGGAAATACATACAACGTAACTGTCTCGTGAGGCTGAAAGTAAAAGTCAGCAGCTGTCTATGTGATAACCACCTGGGAAAAAGGAAATGCAGGACAATTTCTCAGTTCCCCCAGAGACAAGATTCAACTTAACTCTATTTAACTGTGACTTGACAAGAACACAAGTTCAGGATCTGGGAGTAATTATTGCTTGGACCAGAAAGTTCATTTGGGTTTCCCGTAAGATGTTACAGAATACATGATAAATGGGCAGTACTACTGTGTGCACATTTTTAAATGCATCTAAGATAACCATGGAGTTCAGAAAAAGAAAAAAAAAAAATCCAAAGGGAAAAAAAATAACATGGTAATGTCTGTATCAGATATATATAAGTACCTTTTTAGGATTGCTCATCCTCCAAGTCCCATTCAAGAAATTTTTTTTTTTAATTATCATGTAACTTAAGGATATGATTTAAATGGATAGTTCTCTTTGTGTTTTTCTCTTTTTTAAGATTGAGGGGAAAATGCTTAATGAGTCTCATAAAAATACTTACTTCTATAGCACTGGCATTGTCAATGCTACCAACCTAAAGTTCTACAAATGTTTAAAAATATATATCTTGTGCTTGTTAAATTATCTCATTTTAAAAAATACTTTTGATTTAAAGTATGTTTGCATTCCTATGTTTTAGCTTGCATTAGAAAGAATTTAAAAATCTAGGAGAATTAAGATTTTTAAATACTAAATACTGATTTTATATTTTGGCTGACATTTCTGATTTGAGGGAAATTTATTTCTAGTTTATTGTATAATGAATGTTGCACTTAAGCATTATTTGTTCACTTATTATAAATTTCAGTTGAACTCCTTATTTTAATAATGTGGCCATAGAAAAAATTGGTTATTCCTCTTCAGCGGCCCATTACCATTCTTAAGTATCTGCTGGTTCTAATTATCGTAACTCATGAAGGGAGTAATTCTCTAACTCCTCATATAGACTGTGTAAGGGATTGCTTAAATTTGGGGAACATGCTATGAGTTGGCTCTGGGTTGGTTCATGGGGAAACAGCATAGTTGTTGACCTAACTTTCTCATCCTGTGTACCTACACAGGATTTACAATGTGCTTATAATAACTATTGACTGGATTTAATGACTTTCTGTGTAACATTTTGATTATAATCTATCTAATTATATTTAGAACAGATTCCTGATTCCAAATTTTAACACCATTTCCATCCGTATGTCCCATAGAAGACTATGATAACAATTTGCCACATGGATTCTTTGATTTGCAACTAAAACTCTGATGCCCATTGTTTGGTATTTAGAAGTTAACAGCAACCAGAAATAGTGTTGTGAGAATTTCCATTATATTACACGTAAGATCACATACTTTTCACATATACACTAGTATTACCAGCAGCAAAAATACATGGTTTTATTATTTGGTATTGTCTAATTAACTTTAAGTGGTGATTTCTGAATTGTATTATAGCACAAAGTCAGTTTATACTCACAAATACACACACAACCCCTACTTACAGCTGTTGACTGTACAGTATCAATTAAACTATAGAAGTAATTGGTACAAAAAGCAACAAATTTAAAATTTCATATTTTTTTGTATTTTAGCTGTAATAATCAAGATTTCGCTTTTAACCTAATTACAATACAGTTGAAGGAAAAGAAAAATCACAGCTGAGAATCACTGCAAACTGATAGCTTAACTGCCTCACCCTTACACATAAATATATATATATTTAACCTAATGTGAAATACAAGCATTGTCGAGCAAAAGGATGAGTGTATAATTTTGTATAGAAATGTGTAAATTTCTGGTATAAAATACACTGCCTTTTTGCTATCTTATTATAGAATCAGCTGATTCTTGGTGTGATGGGAGTTGATGTGTCTTTGGAAGATATTAAAAGACTAACACCACGTTTTACAGTAAGATGCAATTTTCTCTTTTGATATCTTTTTATTTTTAAACTGTACTAATTTAGCTTGTCTTTAAAGCACCTAAGAAATTCTCAAAAATTGTGCATTTATCCTAGCAAAGCTACTAAATATTTAAAAGAATTCTTAAAAGAATGTTATAATATCATTTTACCTTTCATTATGCTTTAAAATATGTATTTAAGAATTTATCATTATTATTTTTCAGTTGTGCCCCAATGGCTATTATTTTGCAATTGATCCTAATGGTTATGTTTTATTACATCCAAATCTTCAGCCAAAGGTATGTCTATAATTTGTTTACCGTGATAGTATTCTGTAAAATTATTGATTAATGTTCTTATTAGGTTCATCATTTTTAAATTCACTGTATAGCACTAAGTATAAAAAAGCGTTTTATATATAATGTTAATACACGACAAGGCCCCAGTATATGTGAAGATGTGAAAGCAGTTTTCATTTTCGCTTACCAGCTTAGCGCTCCAATACTCCTATCCAGTATCCTGCTAACCAGTAGTCCTGTCTCAGAGGCAGTCATTATCACCTCCTGGGCCTGAGCTTCGCACATCCTCCTTGGGGTTTTAATTAGGCTGTAAGGTAATAAAGGAGGTTGCCTAGATGGGTGTAAACCTGATAACATTATTCATGTTCCTCTCTGCATAGGCCATTTCTCTCTCTGTTTCTGGTAACTATCTCTCCTTTCCATCTCCCAGGCTTATAAAGATATGTATGAAATGCAGTAAGTAAAACTCAGTGAGATGGACTTCATAACTGGGAAGGGTTTATTAATCAGTGAATTATATGAAAGTTATAAAATTCCATACATTGAAGATTAAAGATTCCATACATTAAAGATTAAAGATTCCTAATCTTTATTCTGGAGAAGGAAATGGCAACCCACTCCAGTATTCTTGCCTGGAAAATCCCACGGACGGAGGAGCCTGACAGGCTACAGTCTACGGGATCGCAAGAGTCGGACACGACTTAGCGACTAAACCACCACCAATCTTTATTCCTATTTTCCCAGGATATAAAATACTTTCCTAAATATCTCATCCAATTCATTTCACTTTTCATTAACGCATCACAGGTAAAATATGTATGTATCTATAAGTAAAGCTGGCAAAACCTTATTTATTTTTAATTTATAAGCAGCTTCAAGTTATTATTTAACTTTGAAGGTATTAAGGATACTTTAAACCATGCTTCAGGGAAATCTATGCAGACTTACGCATACTATTTCCTTCTTCCCAGGCATAGATATTTAATGTTAGAGATATTTTAGGATATCAAGTAGAGTCATTAAAAATTATTCAAAGAAGTAATAATTAAGAACCATTGATATTGAATATTAAAACATATTGAATTGTTATAACTAATATCTGCATTTTATTTCTCATTCTGGAAATTATTTCCATACTAAAATCCATCATTATCTACATATTTACTAATAATTTGTAGCTACTGATTATCCTGAATTATTTTTAAAGTTGTTACTTTAATGTAAATATGAGATAAGTATTTCTCATATTATCATTAGTCTGTCACAGCTCTTTAAAAACATGTGAAGTTTCTTAGAGTTGTTTCTGATTGGCTAACATTATGATTATTTTTATAATTGAAAATTTTTAGCTTTCTGAATCTTAAGATTTGTAAAAACTTTATAGTATTATTTTGTATTATGTTGTATAGCCAATATATTTAAATTATATTCCCATAAGTAACATGATTTAAATGCGATAATAATATAATGTGCTGAAGGGTGTGAAGGACCCCTACCTTTTATGTAGCTGGACATTTTATGATTATGAGTCTAAACTCCTTCCCCAAAAGGAACTAAAATGTATCATAGACAAAATAATAAAGAAGAAAAATGAGAATAATGAATATATGTAAATATATGAATCCATCATTTAGAGGTAATTATTTGAAAAGTTTTTCCCTTTTTCTACATTCTTGTACTGATAACCAGTATTTATGTAGAAAATATTTTATTACTATTTGAATGCTTTAAACATGTTTCTGGCTCATACTTGGAATAATCAATTTACTAAAATGTTGAAAGCTACAAACAAAATATAAATTATTTATAAATTCATATTAAAGCCCAAGTGGTTGATTTTTCTTCAGGATTATGTTATTTTTTCATATATTTATATAGGAAATTATTAAAAGAATAGTTTTAGAGAACCATTTAAAATGTTTGAACTATCAGTGTATTTTTTCTGAAGTTCATGCTTTTGAAGTAAATATGCTTATTCTCATTATTAACAGGTTAGATATTATAATTTCTTTTTGTGGGTGATGGTGCTAGTTATACAGATAGATACAAGAACCTGATAAAGGATAATACAGTGTAATACAGCTGTTTGTTTAGAAATTGATAAATACAAAGGACCAATATGGTTAGAGTAGCATGCTAGCAAAATTAATTTTAATTTTTTTCATTCAAAATTCACCAGTGAAAATATAGAAAAATACTGCCATGTTCCATAGTACCTATTATTATTTAGCAAGATCAACATTTAATCTTACGCAGGCATTCTTTGCTGAATGCTTTGTGTTTTCCTCCTGAAACTGTAATCTTAATTCAACTTATTTGAGTACAATTCTGAAGTTTTTAGAAGGCAGAAAAAGTATCCTAAACCCAAGAATAATGGAAAATAAAATAGCTGTGAATCCTTTGCATATCTAATTTTCTAAGGAATTATCTTCTCAAAGTGACTCTTCAAAGTCTCCACCATGACCATATTTTGACAAATGCTGAATTATGTATCCTCCTTTATTCCAAAATAGAGTTTAGAATTCCTCCATTTTGTTTCATTGACATAACCAGATTAGGTATACTTACGAGATATCTCATTTTTTATCAGTCTTAAGAAATGTTTATTGTATAGGAAATTGTGAATAATTTACATTTTAGAAGTCAGTATTTAAAATAAACCTACAGTGTTATGATTGAATTCACCATTTGTTCCATAGATACAATATTTGATGTCACTAGCAAAGGCCCAGATTTGGGGGTTTTTGTTTGTTTGTTTTTGCTGTTCCATGCAGCATGCAGGATCTTAGCTCCCCGACTAGGGGGAACTTGTATTGCCTCTGCAAGTAGAAGCATGGAGTCTTAACCACAGAACCACCAGGAAAGTCCCCCAAGGCCACAAAGTTTAAGCATTTAAGATTAAAACTTTTCAATATCCTATAACATTTATATTTTAACATATATGAATCATTTACATGCTAAAAAATTCCTCTTTTGTGCTTTTATTTGTTTATTGTTAAAACAGTGTAGAGAATTCCCTGGCCATCCAATAGTTAGGACTTGATGTTTTCACTGCTGTAGGCTTGGGTTCAATCCTTGGTCAGGGAACTAAGATCCTGCAAGCCATGCAGCATGCGAAAATAAAATAAATCAGCATAAAAACTGTCTGAGAGATAGCATCTTTCTCCTTTCCTACTTTATTACATTTTTTTAGGAATAAAAGGAAATTATTAGTAATTTCGCTTTAAACAATGTTAAGTAATTTTACTAGCTTTACATATTTTTTCACTGAAAATATTTTTGAACTTTCGTTTATTAACTCATCATGAACTTGATGATACCTGTTTCTGAATGAGGAAATATCTGACCAAAATTGATGATAAGGTAGAACCTTTACCCATGTTGATACGTAGTATGATGAATTACCATCTTTCTGTTGCTTCAGCCTATTGGCATAGGTATACCAACAATTAATTTAAGAAAAAGGAGACCCAATGTTCAGGTAACTGAAGTTAGCAGTGCCTTCAAATTTGCTAAATCAGATTTGCGATCAAGCTTCTTTTCCTAAAAGCATATGATTAATGCCGCCTTTCTTGATATCAAGCTTCCAGAGCATGAGATGGAGATGAGCATCATTTCTCAATAAATTGGAGCAAAAATGTTATTAATGATGGCAGAGGGTATGCATTTGCTGACTAAAGACTGCTAGCAAATTATATAACAATGATAATAATCAGAGTAGTCACAAAATTAAAATTAGGTTTGTTTTTAAATATTATTGTGAAATCAGTGTCAAATCCATGTAATCCTAACAATTGGTTGTAAAATTAACTTCTAAGTGGAAATAAAAATACAATTCTGATTTCTAATTTCTGTGAATCACACAATTTAAGCAAAAATTTGGGGGGATTTCTAAAAGTATATTTTAGTGTTAGCAGTTAGAGAAAGTTCACATCACCTAATTAAAAATGTCCAAAATTGCAAATTAATATTGTCTGAAAAAGTCATTTGCAAAATCTTTCCTCTGGTGGGAAAATAACTTAAACATTAACACTAAAAATAATCATCATGAAAGGATTCTTCCTATAGTTTAGTAAAGTTTAGTAAGAGCATTTCAAAATTTTGAAGAAAGTTCAGTATGACTTGAGGTTTTACATGTAAGCCTATTTCTTTTAAAAAATTGGTGATATTGTAATTGAGAGGTAGTGTGATATTAAAGGATCATTACACTATGAATTTGTAGAACTGAACTCCAGTTTGTTCTACTTATAACCAACACTGTCTCCTTGGGTAGTTCACAAAACACCATGGTACTTCAGTTTCTTCATCTGAAAAGTAGGAAGATTAATAATTATTTCCTATCCTACACAGGATATTCTGAGGAAGTTAAATATAGATATAGATCCCCAGCTCCATCTCCTGAAAATTCTGACTTAATTTGGCCAGGGATGGGCCCTAGGCTCATGAATAGTTTTAAAGATTCCCAGGGAATTCTGAAGAACAGAGCCTTTGGATTAATAAAAACTTCAGTTCCCTTCTAGCTCTAAAATTCTGTGACAATCTGAACTTCATGTTGTTGCGTCAGTCTTCGTATCTTTTATGGTCCTCTACAGTTAAAATTTCTCTTTTCTTGATTTATTAAATTGTTTTATGTTACTCCTCTTGCATGTTTCTTTTTGTGTATTACCTTAAATTATACTCATTGCAGTCATGTGCATTTTAGTGAATTTTTAGTGTTGCAATACTTTCAAATATTGCATGTAAATATTGTGATATAATTTTTTTTAAAAAAAACAACCTGGAAAATGGTTTATTTCATTTTTGTTTTAAGGAAACTTCAAATGGCAAACTAGCAACCACACAAGACTTCTAAATTTAGAAAATATTTTTTGAACTATGTAGTATTTTTAATAATGCTGTTAATTATTTCAATTTAAAATATAACAACATTACATTCTGCCTTTTATTTTAGTTCCACAAATAGTATTAATCATTATATTAGTTGATATTTAAATTTTTCAAATGAGGATTGCTGGATATTTAAAACATCAATTGAAAGTTTTGGGAACGCAGGGACTGGATTCAGTTCTCATGCGTCTCTTGGTACTTTTCGATATGAGTCTGCTTTTGAATTTTTCTGTCACCACACCTGTGATGAGGCTTTTAAAAAATGGTCAGCCAGATTGCCATATACAAAGTACAAGTGATGCATTGACATTTTTCTTTTGTGATTTCCTTTTCCTCTCTGTGTCTTTATATGTTGGATTGGGACATGATCTTCATATTGCCAATTCTTCTGATAATGCCTCCTCCGTGCATGCTGTTTGGGTCTGGTCATGCTATGCATTATCCGTTGCATGTAAGAGTTTATATTTTATCATTTTATTTTGACTTTGTTTTGCAGTGAGTTAAAATTGTCATGCTGATAGGGTGTTTGTATAAAGATAATTTATTTCATATTACTTTAAGTAAGAAATTTAGAATAACATTGTCAAATTTAGAGTCTCCTTTTGATAGAAATGTGCTCAATTTCATATTTTAAGCAAAGGACTAGAATTATTTTCAATGCTGATTTTTATTTTCTTCTTCTGAAACATATTACTCTCCAAAAGAGTATTTACTTCTGAGCCAGTAAAATGCTGCCTAAACAAAAATCAGTATTTTAATCTGTTGAACAATCCAACACTTATTTTCAATATTCTAGAACCTTCTGAATTTAGATATCAGTTTCATAAGCAGTGAAATTTTTTTTAATTGAAGTGCCAGGCACAGTTTTTTTTCTTTAAGAATTTCCATTCATCATAACCCATAGGAATTATATGTTTTTCATTATTTAAATGGAATTACTCCCTACAGGCATTTCTGTCATAAGTATAAAATGAATACATGCTATGTATATTGTGTTATTCAGCATTTGATATAAATATTTAACTTTAATACATTTCATTTTTGGCATTGTCTTTGGTAGTCAGCAGTTGTAAAACAGTGTCTAAAATAATAATGATTCAAACATATTTTGGAAGAGCCTGTGAGGCTGTAATTTTTTAAATTCCAGTGACCTTGCACTAATATGCCATAATTTGTATTTATTACTTCTATCTAATTACTTATAATATATTGTGGTGTCTAATTTAGTAAATATTAAAATCTAGTTTCCAAATTTTTAATGTTGTAAAATTATAGACATGTATTATGATTTTATATTCTAGTGAACTTTGAAATTCTACTATGACATGTTGCATTACTAGTGTTACAAGAGAATAGTATATGTTTATCAAATATTTTGATTTCCTTACTTTATGATTAAGAAAATTTTTAAATGTCACCTGAGGTCAGTTTACCAGGTTAACACTTTTCATTTGAGATATTTATAAAAATAAATAATCTGCTTGTTTCATAGTGAATTGATTTCTTATTACACACTAGCAAGAAGTAGCAGTAGGACATGTCAAGCAGGAAAACAGTGAACCTATGGGTTATTTTTCAAGTTAGACTTCTACAGCTGATCTTTATTAGAACCCTTATGACCTGATCATAAATTTTATCTTTAAAATTGATAACATAATTATTATTTATAATGTTAATAATTACATTATTAAAATTTTAAATTTCTGAGATTCAAATACATGATCAGCTTGCATCTTTGCCTTATGCATTTTAAGATGGAAAAATAAATTTAGAAGCGTTTGTTTTGTTAAGCAAATTCAAACATTTTAAAAATATTTTCCCTCGTGTAATTTCTATTTTTTATGGAATACAAATAATGTATATTACTTACATGTTGCCTTTGTTTTATTGCCAAATATATTATCCAAATGGCTATATTTTGCTCCTTTCACATCCTGATTAAAGAAAAAACACTGTAAGTGAATCTTCAGAAGTCATATTCCCACAGGATTTATGACTATAAATGTCCCATCTAACACAGGACTCAAAATATAAGTATCTTCAGTTGGTGATTAATCAAAATTTGCCACAATTAAGGCTCAAATTCCTAGCCTACTTATTATTACTTTAAAATATATATGAAAGAATCTACATTTATACAATTATTTAGTCAGCTTTTTCATATATCTTGGGTAAGTAACTTATATGGAATTAATTCTATATTTAAATATCCCTTGAATTATTCTCTATACAGCATTTTACAATGTCATATATGCTTAATTGTTCTCTGTGTAGAACCCCAAATCTCAGGAGCCAGTAACTTTGGATTTCCTTGATGCAGAATTAGAGAACGATATTAAAGTGGAGGTAAGTGCAGTCGGCGTGAACAACACCCTCCCATCAGATGCTGGGATTCTTCCAGTCCACAGGATTTGTTGAGCAGTTTCATTGTGTTGGTTCTCTCTTTGAACTATATGCACAAAGATGACTGTTTTTTGTCTTTAAAAATTTCCAGATCCTAGGCTCTCTCATCCGAAAGATCATATGAAAAGAAATAAATATTTAAAATTGGGTGTGACCTTAGTTGTTTCTTTCTTTCTCCTTCCACAGGTAGAGTTATGTATTTCAATAAAAATATAACTTGTAAATTTCAATTAAAAAAACATAGGGAGGAACATGTTGCGGTAGAATTGAAAGAAAATTTTCAGAGAATTTAACCACTCAATAAGCAACGTGAGGAAAGCTGCCATGTTTTTCTTAGTACTCTATTGTCAGAAAATTTCTATTTTATTTCAAAACCAACATGCATGCCACTTCCTCTGAGGGGACCTTCCATAATAATAAAGTGAAAAGTGAAAGTGTTAGTCACTCAGTCGTGTCCAACTCTTTGCAACCCTATGGACTATAGCCCACAGGCTGCTCTGTCCGTGGGATTCTCCAGACAAGAATACTGGAGTGGGTTGCCATTTCCTTCTCCAGGGCATCTTCCCAACCCAAGTCTCCTGCATTGCAGGCAGATTCTTTACCATCTGAGCTACCAGGGAAGCCCTCCATAATAATGAAGATAATTATTAATAATAACACTTACTGAGTATGTGATATGTTTCAGTCATGGCTTTTCAAGAGCTTCTGAAATAGGTACATTGTTTTTGTTGTTATTACTACTATTACTATTATATCTGTTGTACTTACGATCTATTTGAGGTACAAGAGGTTACACAACTTATCTCCAGTTACTCAGCTATTAATAGTAAGTACCATAACCAGAATTTGAACCTGGCTGTCATGCTCCAGAGCGGACATTTCTAAGATTCTTTCAAGTGGATTAACTCTGTCTCTTATCTATTCAAAGACTCTTGTATTTCTTTTACAGTTTGTCACACATTTGTACTTGCTTTCCACATTTTATACATTTACTCCCTCAGTGTAGAACAATAAAATCTATTTATTATAATTACCTTAGACTGAGGCATAGTGCTGGAATATTTTAGGTAAACAATGAATATCTGTTGTAAAGTGTTCTGACAGGATAACCTAAAATAACAATAATGCAGTAACTTTTAAAAGAATATTTCCACACTTGGTTGGTTTGTTGAGTGTCCGCATAAAGTAACTGTTTCAATTTCCCTTAGATTCGAAATAAAATGATAGATGGAGAAAGCGGAGAAAAAACATTCAGGACTCTTGTTAAATCTCAAGATGAGGTAAGAATTAAGCCAGATTTATTCTTAAATAAAATGTATATATTAATAATAATAATTGACATTAGTGGTCGGTCTGATCTAGTAAAGCAATATTTATTTATCAAACAGAGATGTTTCTAGTAAACAGATTTATTTAAAGCACTCTTTGCTGGAGGGATATTTTCAGTAAGACTTTTAAATCTGAAACTTTTATAAAATAACGTTGCTATAGGTTTCTTAACGTATTCTTACATCACTAATAATATATTCTGGAAAATTAATTTTTTAAAATTTGATTGAAGTATAGTTGATTTACAGTATCATATAAGTTTCAAGTATATAGCATAGTGTTTAGCTATACATACATATACATACATACATACATACATACATATATTTTCTTTTTAGATACTTTTCCTTTATAGGTTATTATATAATATTGAATATCGTTCCCTGTGCTCTACAGTATGTCCTTGTTGGTTTTTAAAAATTGTATTTTATGTCTCCAATTTTTCTATCACAATAAGAAATAGAACACACAACAAAATGTCCTTCCATGTTCTTTTAGGCCATTTCAGTCATACAATTTGAAGTTAGTACTTAATAGCTGTATGTTTTGTATGGCTTGTGCATGCAGATGTTTTAATTGTTGAGTTCCATATATTAATTTTTTTGTTTCTTGTTTACTTGTTTCTGGCTTGATTTATTTTCTTTTACTATTTCTGTATGATTGCCCTGCATTTAAATCTGAAATGAAATCGAGAAAACATAGCTACCACCATAAAGTCACTGGTACAACTATGTAATGCTTGTATTGTTTTATAATGACATTGGAAAATTCCTTGTGTATGAAAGTGTGTCTATCCATTATCAGTCACATGGGGAAATGTGTTTGTATATTTGGGTATTTGAAAAATACATGGAGCCCACAAGCTTTTGTGTCTAGAAATTTAATTTAAGCTTTTATGTATAATTTATGTCTTCTTTCCTCATAATTTCATCCATTTTAAGTGTAACAATTCTCCTGAGTTTGCTAAATCCACTTTAAGTGTAACAAATCTGAATCTGAATCAGCAGAATTTTTTCCCTAAGATGAAGCCAGGATCCAAACATAGTACTTCATTAGCACCTGCCCTTTCTCACTTTAATCAGGAGTCCCTATTACCAGAACACAAGGGGGTATACATCAGTGTCAGTCTTGAAATTTGAAATGTTTTGTTGAAATGTCAGCTCTGTTTACTTAGACTTTAGCCATACTGTTTATACCCTCACTTTTCTGAGAAAAGAGGTAAACCATTCAGCAATTCTGCCAACTTCTCTCTGTTGATCTGCCAAAAAGAACTCTCTCACTTGTACCTTCTTTTTTTCAACTTATAAATCAATTTTGTTTCTATTAAATCACTTTTTTATTTTTCTCGTCCAATTTACTGTAAAATTTTTTTTTTGACCAATATCCCCCCATAGACTTTTCGTATTAATAACCTCAAAGAAAGTGGTGTCTTGTGTCTTTATTTCTCTAATCTGTTTTTGATATTCTTTTTTTTATAACTTGTGGAACAATACTAATTTGCCCTGGTTTTTTAGGAGTAGTAGTAAATGTGTAAAGATTATTTTTTTTTTAATTCTTTTAGGAATTTTATGAGTCCAGAAACTTCCCGTGCACTTCCTGTCCTCCCTCCCCCATCTTCCACACACATAAATAAAGCCATGGGGATATTTGATGTATAAAACAACATTGTGTAGTTGTTATAAAATGAACTTGGAATCATGCATTTTCCTTCATCCTGCCAGTTAAAGTCCTCTTGAAGATTCATTTTCCAAATAAGTAAATTGTGGAAAAGAATAGTATTTCATTTACTCCATGGGGTTGATTAAATGAGACAAGGATTGTAAATGTTTTGTATATTGCCTAATATCAACTAATAACTTTAGTGAATATTATTGTTCTGCTGAGGATGATGACACTGGAGATAACTGAAAATATTAAAAGATGCATATGTATCATCACTAAATCTAATGGAAGAAGGAATGATAATTTCTTTACTACCTTTCAATAGCTACATAAGAAAGATTCAATATCTATGAAGTCATTTAGCTCTTTCTTCCTTTCCCTGGTGGATATAGTTGTTTTTCTAACCTTCAATAATATTAAGTAATTAGTATCTAAGATAAATACTATAGTAATAGCTTAATAAGAACTGCTACTGCTAATCCTGCTGTTTAGTCGCTCAGTTGTGTCTAACTCTTTGCGAACTTATGAACTGTAGTCTGCCAGGCTCCTCTGTCCATGGGATTCTCCAGGCAAGAATACTGGAGTGGGTGGTCATTTCCTTCTCTAGGGGATCTTCCTGAACCAGGGGTGGTACCTGTCTCCTGCATGGCAGGCAGATGTTTACCACTGAGCCACATGGGACACACCACTGAATTTATAAATAGAGCCTAATGTTCTGCTGTTCTTATAAATTAACATTGGATAAAAAGTGATCATAATCAAGTCCAACTCTTTTTTAGAGATATTTTTTTGTATCTGTTTTTCCAGTGGATGAATATTGTTTTTATATATTCTCAAGCTGTTCTCAATGTAATTAAAATAGAAAGATTATCCTTTCCAACATTAAAATGCATTAAAGTTATACATTATTATTTTCAAAATGGGTAAGATGAGGAAAAGCTAGAAATGAAAATTTGTATGATATACATATATTTGATATTTTGTATATTTTATTAAAAGTTGACAAAATCCCCTTTGTAGTCATGACCCCCACTGACTTCCTCATTTAAATTGTTATGTAGTTTACAGTACTTAAATTTAGGTTGCAAATTAACTTAAAACTTATCACATCATCATATAATCTGATATAAAATGCTCAACTGATGTAATTTAACCCCATGAGTAGAAATTCTGTAATATACTAATTCTTCCAGTTGACTGGACTTTGAAAACCTAGACAGACTAATACCCTAAAATTTCTTGGAAATTCTTCATTCTTCAGCACTTGCTGAGCATTTTCTTTGCTTGCTCTAACTTTAAAGTCACCTCTTTCCCTTGTGGTCCTGCTTCCTACAGCCTCGTAATCCTGAAGCTGATACGGTTATGTCCTTCTTCTTACCCATTCTCCCTTCCTCCTCCTTCACATCCCCACCTTTGGATCTCATGTCACCAGACAATACCCCCTACCACTCCTCCCTTTAAATAGTCTCCCCTTCTCATTTCAGGGATTTTGATTCCTGGGCTGGTTGCCACCCCCTCCTACATTCACGTGGATCACTGTTTCTCAAACTATTTGGGACATACCCACAGTTATATAAAACAAAAATCGTTTACTAAAATAAACACTAAAAGATGAAAAGTCAAGTAGACAACAATTTTTATTGGATTTCATAGACATAAAATTAGTCTGTCAGATTACTATAAAATTTTCTAAATGCTTACTCTCATTTTCTATACTTAACTAATCATGAGCTGGTGATGGGTAGTTTGCAAATGGGCCAGGTTCCCTGGACATACTTTAAATACCACTGGCATAGATGATTTTTCTGGTGCCTGAACTCTCAGTTTTTCTGTCTCCTCCTCTCTGATGATCTTAGATACCTGCCTCAAAGTCATGTCCTGCAACTCTAACATTCAGACTGCAAGTCCTTCATAGTCTTAATTTGAGATATTTTTTTAATCCAACTGTCAGATGACTATATTTTAGCTTTCCATCTCCTCCTTCTGATAGCCGAACTGCAGCAATCCTTTGACTTAGTTGAGACCTGAAATCCATCAACTCCTGAGACCTTTCATTGTCCTTGCCTTCCTCATGTGTGTGTACCCGTTATTTCAGCATAAATTCATTGCATCTTATTACATTCACTCTCTTATATTAATGCCATTAACTCGTACTCAAGTATGGCAAAGAGTAGTTTGGCCAATTTCAATCCTAGTTAAATTATTACCAGTACCACACAACATCTGCACAGCTACAGATGGGAAAAATAAAATATTCCTTGACTGATAACGTCTAAAACCTCTAAACCTCAAGTAGGCTTCAGGGGTGCCTGCTGATCTCAATAGTCCAATAAATTTAGGATGCTTCTAAGATGACTTTTGATAGCTTCACTCCTCAAACCCATCTCTTTCCCATCCATTTTCTCTGTTGATCTGAACCTCTATTTTTCTCAGTGAAATAGGAAGCAATCAAAAGAGACCTTCTACCATCATAGAACATAACTACTTGCATCTATTTCTCCATCTCTTATCTCTATTTCTTTTCACAACACAAGAGTCATATTTCACGAATCATTGTATTAATACTTGAGTTAATATTGTTTCATTTCTCTACCCACAATACTCCAATAATTTGCTATCTTAATATCTATAAAATCTAAGGTTTGCCACAACCATTAGAAGCCTTATAGCATATGACTTCATTTACCATCAGTTCTCTGAAGTTGTCGTCTCAGATTCTTCCCTGAACCACCTTCATCTCCACCCTCCTTGCTGCCCCTCATAAATCTGGAACCACTCTGCCTCAGGACCTTTGCACCTGAACTTATTTCTCTCTAGAATGTAAAGTGCCTCATCATTTCACATTATATATATGTATGTACACATACACACATATATATGAAGCATATATAAAGAAATTTATTTCTACTGTTTATTTTTTGTCTCCCCTTCACTATTAAGTTCTAAGAAAGCAACATTCTAAGACTGTTGAATTCTGAGATTCTAAGATTGTTGCCTGCTTCATTTACTTTTGAATCCTCAGGTTATAAGACAGGGACACACAGTAGACATTCTATATATCTTTAGACAGTTAAGTATTTAGATTTTCAACTTGTTTCTTTCTGTCAAATTCAAATAATAGTGTCCAAACTTCCATTGAAACATTCAAATATGAAGGATTCTTTGACTACATATTAATGTATGATTAATATGTAGCCTAATTAATATGCTGTGGTGGACTCAACCATTCATTTCCTAATAAAACCAAACTATATTCCTCCTGCCTCTGCCTCAGAGCATACACCTAACTTTGCCAGAGAATCTAGAGTGCTGGGATTCTGTTAAAGCTGTAATATTATCACAGGGGACCATTGCCTTTCGTGTTGCTAGGATGGCAAGCAGACTCAAATCTAGAAGAGGAGCCCATGGATAGTAATGTCATGATACACACTACGTGCCAATATTTCTCCATTGTTTTAGTTTTTCACATAATGTTGAATCTACTGAAAAATACCAGTATGACTATTTTAATTGTATGTATCTCTTGATTTCTCTCATTGCTATTAGGCATTTCTTTATACATATACCATTTTTATGTATCAGTATATACATAGGTCATTTTTTTCCTTCCTGTTCCATGGTTATGGCCAGCTTGATTTTTTGGATAAACTTGACAAAGGGTGTGATAGCCAAGAGGAAATCTGGGAGTCCTGTCTCTTTAGAGATGACTTCATGATAGGAATGTGCTCTTTGCCTCTGTTGGTTAGACAAATAAATTCCAACTTAGAAAAATGGTTTCTTTTTGACCCTGACAGTGAGTCTTTCTGATGGTTGGTCCTAATGCAGTCATAATTACACTCTGGGGGAATTATAAATTATTATCCTTAAATGTTTTTAATAATCTCACAAATGTCTCTGATATTCCTCCCCTTCCCCTCCCACCCCCAGTCATAACTCAGGTAACCAGATTAATGTTCTTTTCTTCAGTTCTGAGTATTTCTCTCCTTGTTCACAGAACTTTAGTCTCTTCCCATTTTCATTCAAGCTCAGACTTACAAGCTTGAAATTCACATCGCGCATCTCTAGCCTAACCTTTCTGCCCTGTCATTTCCCCACTGTCCTCCCCACAGTAACCACTATTCTCTGAACAAGCCTCAACTTCATCATCTTTGCATGTTTTCTTCACACATTCCCTTCACAAATCTATAACTTTAGGACAGATTAAGTTTATTTTCATTGTTAAGTACTCCCTTGAATCTCTGTACAAAGAAATTCACAAATAACAAAGTAGAACAAAACATTACATCTAAATTGAAAAAAATGAAAGTGTTTTTATGCAATGTATGAGATATCAAATTTTACTTAGTGATTTCTGTCTTCTTAAGCTTTGATATAACTTAATATAACATTTTGAAGTATAGAAATTATTTTAATAGAATATTTTCTTTTTAATGAAGAGTGATTTTATGGTGATATAAATGATGGAATAGAAAAGTATGTTATATTCCATGTAACTAAGTTAACCATGTTTATGGGAGTTGCAAAAATATTGCTTGGGCTGTACCATCCATCTGGTGGCCACTGCCTGTATTAGATTTTAATCCCTTGGAGAAAATAAAGCAGCCTTAGTCTATTGGTTTTATATGGAGAAAGACAACAAAGACTGCATATGGCAGCATCACTGACTTGGAATGTCAATTAAAGATCTTATTTGCTATAGGTTGAAAAAATAACTATTGCCTCAAGACAAAAAATCATTATGTGTAACTATTTCTATAAAATAAAATATAGATATTATTAATAATAGCAACCTAAGACTTGCAGGCCAATAAAATATACATTTGATATGTCAATTTTAAAATTTCTACTGTGTTCTTCATGGGTTTCCACACTAATTTTTATGGTACATGAGCTGTAACCCAAGCTTGCAATGTGACACTGTAGCAGCCACATGATATATTGTTATCAGTTTTAATGTGAAGTTTCTCTTAGTAATAAATGCTGATGGGGCATAAAAATGTCCTAATTTCCCTTGAGAGGAATTTGTGGGAGACAATCTTCAAATGCTCACTAATTCTGTGCTACATTTTATAAATGGCAAGTGAGTCATGAAAGGTCATCTTACTTTCAGACTAATTGCACTGTTTTTTTTTTTTAATTTTAATCTCTTCTTCTACTTTAAAGGAAGTTACCTTTAAAATGAATGTAGAGATTTTCATTAGATCTACATAACATTTTGTTTCTCTGACCTTTACCCATAAGGGAAGTCTATGAATTACTTAATGATGGAGAAAAATTTGGGAATCGGAGGTAACAAGCATCCAATTATTTTGCTATCTTGACTGCATAATTAAATTGTAGCAAATCAGCCCTTGCTTTTTTCCTCTTCATGGAATGAATTTTTAACATATATTCATAAGAAGAAAAACCTGGAATTTTATATTTTGTCCTGTTCAATATTGTTCATTAAAAATGCATAATGGGGTTAGCAGTTTGGGTATCTGTATTAAGAACCTGGGAAATATGAGGCTTGAGTGATGTAAAAGATGATCTTCTACACTACCTAGAAATACTCAGAAGCCTAGAAATGGACACATTTTTCTGTGCATTGCTAAATTTGGGGTTAAATTGTAAAAATGACTCTGAACAACTCAATTGGTCACTTTAATCAAGCATCACTTTTTAAAAATTTTAAAATAACAGTTTAATTGGGACTCTTAAGAGATTACTTCATTTAATTTATACAACCATATTAAGACAAGGTTGGATGACAGGCTTGACAGTCTTTGTGTCTAAAGTGTTCTGAATCTTGCTTAAGATTTGCACTGGAGATTTCCTTCAATGTGTACATCTACCATAAGACTAGAGTAGCTCCGTGGCTCTTGTAAACTATAAAAATCACGATGTTTCTCCTATTGTACCTAATAACAATCTACCAAATGATGTGGGATATCCACAGTTAATGAACTTGAAATAAATACAGTTACACTGTTGGGTAAGAACCAATGGGATGAGCAAAGGAATCCGAATTTCCCCTTCAAAAGACACGGGGGAAACTGCAAAAAGATGAGTTCTATAATAGCAGGTATTCAATCCTTCAAAAGAAAATATTTCAAATGATTTTATGCATTGTATAATACTAATGATACTTCTTACATTTGTTATTGTTAATAGTGTACATTTGCTAGCAAGCACTGTAACGTTATGTAATGTTATATTCATTAGGGAGGGTATAGCCAATGTGCATGATGTAGTTACTTTGCCTAAACATATCCCTACTACTCTTCGATTTTTTTTCACAAAGTGTTTTAATATACTTTTCTGGAAATATAGTATACATGACATTTTCTTCAGCTAATTTGTGTGCACCCTTAGTAGCTAATTTTCCCTGTGTCTATTCTGATTCCCTATAATGTAGAGTACTGGATAACTCTGGATGGCAAGACAAATTAAGTACCTTATTTGCTGAAAGCATTTTCCTGTCAAAGTAATGTCTTTTCCTTCCCATGAGGAAGGTCTTTGGATTTCCCATGAACTTGATGTGTCTTTTTTTTTTAAGTTATCTTTCATTTTTGTTTGTTTGTGTTTATGCTTCTCTTGTTTCTATTGCAGTTTGGCCTTGGTATTACCAACCTACAGTTTTTACTATATAAAAGCCAAAATAGAAGAGACAATAACTCAGGCCAGATGTAAGTACTGTGAAAGTGACTTCAGGGTCTGTTTGTTATCTCCTAGTACCAGAGGTTTAAATACGTCTAGACTTTTGAATACCCAAGGCTTATACCTTTTAGTAGGTGTTATTACCAAATCAGTAGCAATGATTCTAACCCATTCCAAACATGCAAGGAACAAGAAATATTCTACATGGATAGAATATGAGCAGGTAGTCCAGTCTCACTGGCAGTCCCCACCACTCTCCCCTGCCTTGCTTTGTGCTCATAGAATCATTGCAGTGCTGTGTCCTCTGTTGCTGTTGTTTTAAGGGTCTGCTAACTGGCGCAAAATGTTTCACATAGTCTCTACTCATGGCACTCTGCTAGTAAAGTTTCTTCTTTTTTTCCTTTCTTTTCTACTTGTTTTTGCATTCAGCAAAAATGATATGCTCCACATCTGCGACATTGTTTGAATGAATTGTACTGGTCTTTGGCTTTGGTTTAGCGATTAACTCCCTTCTAATTATCCAAATTAATGTCTTCAGTAACCTAAATGGATTAGTTTTTTTTTTTAAACATCATTTGGAATGTGGAGTAATTATTAACACTAGCACATATTTCAAGTCATTATTAATCTTTATTTTGTTTTGGGTGACTAGATTTAGCAAGGTAAAATGACCATCATATCCTTTACATATCACTCAATTATTCCTGACCACCGAAATTTTTCCTGTTATGATAAAGTAAAATATATATATGTATATACTTTTTATATCTGACCTTACATAAACTGAAATTTCTTTTGTTTCTATGTCAGTTCTTTTTTTCTCTCTGCAGTCCTAGTTCTCATTGTAAATTGTGGTAATTTAGACATTTATATTTCTACTTTCACTTGATAGATAGATATGATGGTCTTTTAACAACCCCTGACTTTGCATGAGCTAGTTCTTCACTTGATAAGTGAGGGGATGATTAGTGGGTCTTTGATGATTGCTAAATGCTTCTGTGTGTAGGCTAGCATCATGGGGATTGCACTTGATTAGCCACTTTGCAAAACAGACCCTTGAAATAACCACAGTACAGAGAGGGTGCTCTAGTAGTAATTGACAGGACATACTTTCCAGTCTTCAAAAATATGTGTCTTTTTTTTCCAGAACTACAGCTGTACATAAATAAACCTTTGATCTATGCACAATATTTTTATTCAAGAAAGTCATTGAATAAAATATTGTTTGTGACCCCCTTTGCTTTACCCTCTTTTTTTTTGTTTCCCTGCTTTCTCTTTCTGATGGATTTTCACAGCCAAAAAGGGCAGAATGAAGGGCAAGTATTTTCTTGTTGCTCAATTTCTTTTTGTTTAGTACACTTGACATTTCCACTGATATTTTCATTCCTATTGGATATTATCCTCTGTGCTTCTCATTTGCTAGATTTTCCTCCATGATCACTCAGACCTTAGTAGCAGAAAAGGGGGAAAGAATATGCTTGTGTTTTCATATATAACCTGTTTTACTTTCTGTTTTTTTCCTAAACTTAAATACTTGTGTGTTTATTCTTCCACTTACTAATTCATATTAATATGAAAAATGCTGTTAATTCACTAGGGCATTAATGGGTTTATTGAAATCATTTTATTATAATATTGGTAAAATGTTTATGTTGATATTTTAAATGAATAACTCTGGTGTAGTTGCTTTTTAAAGGATATCTTGGTTACAGTAGGGTTAGTTAGTAAATGGGAAAATTATCGACCAAGCATTTTCTTTGATATAACTGTTGTAATCCATGTTATAAAATTAAAATTGATTCTATTACTGTGAAGTATTGGGGAATCTTTATGTGTTTCAATTTAGGATGAAAGTCTATGTTTTTCCTTATTAGGTTATCTTTCTAACACCCTGTTGACATCACATCTCAGGATGCATATTCCAATTGTTATTTAACCCTATAATATTATGTTTGCAGATTCAGAAACTCTGAAACCGGATAATTTTGAAGAATCTGGCTATACGTTCATAGCACCAAGGTAGGTTTTGTTTTCTTCTTTAAGGCTCATTGTGGATGTATAGGCCTTCAAGAATATGTCAGAGTTGGGGGTCAAGACTGCTCTGGGTTATGCCATGTCAAATTACGGAACCAAAGGAAACAATAAGTTTAAAACTGAAGGAGAATTCTGTTCATTCATTCATTCACCCATTCAGGTACTTAGCAGCTGCATTGTGCTAAACAGTATGCCGACTTGGGGATCCAGTGGTGACTAAGACAGATGGAGGTTCTGTTTTTGTTGGAGGCAACAGAGTATTCAACAAAAATGAAGAGTTGTGTATTTGCATTTGTGATTGTGTATGCACATACAGCTCTGTATACATATACAGATAGATATGTAGAGATATATACATGTATGTGTGTGTATACACACAAGAATGTGTATACCTCAGAGCATGACTAACCTCATTATTGATTTAACACAAATTTTGGGAAAATATATTTTAATATAGTGAGATTTTCTGACATAACTTTTAATGAGCATTCTTTTTCCTCCTACACAATTTTACTTCTCTTTCATATAATCCCCCTTTCCCTATCTCTGTACATCTTCATCTCTACCTTTATTTTCATTTAATTATTTGGGACTCCATTCATGAATCCAAGATTATCCTTTATTTCTATTTCTTTCCTTAGTTTTTGACTCCTAGTCTCTAGCAGACACATGTAATAGTACATATCAACATAATTTCTATTACCCTAGACTAAATTATTGAATAAAATACATTCAGAAGCTTGTAGTATTCACTTCTCATTTTTTCCTCCTTAAAGAAATTCCTCTTAGAAGGAAAAAATTAAAAATTAAAAATTAGTCTCAGTTATTCTTTCATTTTATTTGTGCATAAGCATATCTGAATTTTCTCTTCTTTGAAAATAAGGAATATATACATATATATATATATATACACACACACACACATACATATATATAAAACTTTTTCAGAAATCTATGTTAACAAAGCATATTCCTGCTTTGTGAGTGACTGCCCTGGAGCACCTTTCTTGCTTGGATTTCCTTCAGTGTGGACACTGCTAATCCCACCGCTTTTGACACTTGCCTCCTCTTGCTTGTTGACACACTTTTCCAGTTTTCTCCCTCCCTCCCCAGCTGCATGCTCGGTCTCTTCCATGAGCTTCCCTTCTTGTGCACATCGCTCACATGAGCTGCTGGCCTAGTCCCTCTTATCTTTTTTTATTGTGCATCGATAAATACACCACCGACTCTCAAGTATTCTATGCTTTGGTTTGGGCTGACAGCTCCCAAGTCTCCAGGATGGTCATATCATCCAGAAACACAATAGACATAATATGTGGTTTATTGACCTTACGTTAGAAGATCAAACAGTATACCTATTTCTAGACATTATGTATACCCTACCTATTTCAATATGAGACATTCATGTTTGTGGAACCTGATGAGAATCTCTCTTCAAAGTGCTTCAAATTCATTATCTCCTGAACATTTGTCTTCTTTGGGGAAGCTCTTCTTTCCATGTTGCCTCAGTAACAAAAATACTGTGCTCCCTAAATGCCAGTCTTGAAAGCTGATAAAGAAAGGGAGCAAAGATGTCTAACTTTTGGTCAATCAATAAGTCTTGCCAAGCAGGATTTATCTTATGAGTATCCAGTATGTCTGTCAGACTCTGCTGCTTTTGTTCAGGCCAGTGTCTTCTCTCACCTAAACTAGTAAGCTGCTGCTGCTGCTGCTAAGTCGCTTCAGTCGGGCCCAACTCTGTGCGACCCCATAGATGGCAGCCCACCAGGCTCCGCCGTCCCTGGGATTCTCCAGGCAAGAACACTGGAGTGGGTTGCCATTTCCTTCTCCAGTGCATGAAAGTGAAAAGTGAAAGTGAAGTCGCTCAGTTGTGTCTGACTCTTAGCTACCCCATGGACTGCAGCCCGCCAGGCTCCATCCATGGGATTTTCCAGGCAAGAGTACTGGAGTGGGTTGCCATTGCCTTCGTAAGGTTGCCTCCTAATTGATCTCCCTGCCTCCAGTATTTCTCCCTTACTTCCTATTTATGTCTCCTTTTTGTAACTAGAGAGAGTTTCTAAACTTTCAATAAAGTTTTGATTCTCATCTGCTAAATACTAGCCAGTGCTTAGCACTGTCCTCACGATGCTCTGTTCTGCACAGGATGGCTTTCAAATGTTCTGTTACTAGATACCAGTTTACCAGTGTGGTACCCTATGCTGTAAATCAGGGGCTGACAAACTGGCCTGCAGACTGCCTGTTTTACACATGAAATTTTACTGGAACATAGCCATGGCCATTTGTTGAGGTACTGTCTCTGGTTGTGACCTGGACCTTTTCAGCTCACTCTCCTACCCTTTAAGAAGCAGTCTACCAACCTCTGCTTTAAAGTCCAGCCACACTAAACTTTTCTTAGTTTCTAAATGCGTTTTATCCTCCTTACATTAATCTTCTATTCTGGATCGAACACACCCACCACCAGTCCTTTCCAGACTCCAACTTCACAGCTCCTCCACCTGGGAATCTGTTTCCTGTCCTCACTGGACTAGACATCCTTGCTGACTGCTTCACAGAGTCCTATATTTCCTATACTAGAGCACTCGCCACATTTCTTTTTACTTCCTTTCCCCAACCGAGACATGATGGCATCTGTTTGGCCTACCACTCAATATTCAATATCACATCTGCTGCCTGGCACACAGTAGGGGCTTCATAAATATTTGGTGACTGGAGAATCTATAAATATATGAAAAGTATTTTTAAAATCATGTTAATAATGCCTGTAATCTTATAAGCAATTTTTTGCTACAAGTAACTTTGAACAACTAAACTGCTGAAACTAGTTGGAGATGGAAAGCAGAATATTACTATATAGCACAGAGATGAAATGGCATTGAGATACTGAGTGTGCTCTGTTGATGAGACTCTCCCTCCATCTCAGATCTGTGATTTTCTCTGGGTAGCTTCTTGACTTATTTCTCTTAATTGTTAAATAGCAGACCATGCAGATTGGCTTTTTTGACTTCACCGTTAAACAAGGTAGAAAACATGGTAAATATCCAGGTTCTCCCAAAGAGGATGAATATATCTCTCAATCCCAATTTGTAGGCAATGGATTTTGTTTAGTTCAGCAAAGATTAGCATATGGACCATTACTGCAGCCTTAGGTATGTTCAGTATCATGGCTGGAAGAGTGGAATTTGCCTGTATATTTAGGGAAGGAGTAAATACCAGAGAAAGAAAGACACATTGTAGCTTGTAGAATAAATCAATGAGTGTCTCCCTCAGTTAACATTTAAGCCTTTTACACTACGATTACATTTACCCCCAGAAGAAGATAATAAATTAGTACTATTATTCTATTTCACGGATTAAGAAACAGTTTTAGAGGTGGTAAATAATATGGATTTTGAATCCATTTCCTTGCTACTCTAAGGTATAAATATCGACACTGAATATATAAATACTTAGGGAATTTCAAAAGAACATCCAGTACAGCTGAGCAAATATTTTTGTAGGGAACATTTCCTGGGAAAGTGGGCATTGAATGTATAGTCAAAGATTTGTGGAAAATAAACTGATAAAAATTAGGAAAAAGAAAAAAAAATTGGTGAGGAAAGACAGACATTTATGTTACCCAGGATATCAGGCATATGTTTTTGTCACTGTTATTAATGGGGAACAGTGAAGCAAATTAGAGCAACACTATCAGAGTCTGTTTCGCAGATACTCATTGTCATGGCTGTTACTCAGATTTCCTGCATCTTAGTTTCTTTACTAGCAAAATAGTGCTAATGATTATACCTGTCTTATAGAGTTTTTATAAGCTTTAAATGAGATAATACCACATGCAATATATATACTTGTAAGTATATTACTTAAGTAATATATACTTAATATAGTTCTTGGTAAGAGACGAGCTCTAAATAAATATTAGTTATTATTTATGGTTCTAGTAGAGGTAGGAGGAGGAGGGAGTGCTATTTAACAAAGAATGTTAAAAAGCAGCTATTTTAAAATAATTTAAAGGCAAAAGCTTGCAAATTTTAGAAGTAGAACCATTTCTGTTAATTCCTAAATAAATACTATTTGATCCTTATTAGGACTCAGTTTTAACATTTCCTTCAGTCTTAACACTACTGGAAAGGAAAGCATTGAGAATACAGATGCATGTAGCATTATTCCTCCCTTTATGAGAATTACCATCAGAGGGATGAAACATGAATTAATTTTTCTATCTTTCTGGGATAATCAGAAATAAGAAAGCACTTCAAAGATATGTTGGAATGAGAAAGAAAAAGAAGTATGTGAACCCCAGTAGTTAAAGACTAATTTGTGCAGTATGACCTATGCAAGTGAAATAGAATGAGAACAAGCAGTGTTTTAGAAATAATTTGGCAAATATCTAATACCAAAGATCTTTTAGTTTCAGAGTAATTTAAGTTACAAATTTCATTTGGTCAGAAACACAAAGTGAGCAAATGAGATTATACAGCTTTCAGATCCTGAAGGTATTTTCAGGAAATGGAAATCGGTCAAAACCCATCCAGAGGTTTCTCCATCTTGCTACTTAATCTTTTTTAGAAGAAAAAAAAAATCCTCAGAAAAATAATGATCCAAAGCGTGTAAACCCGGTCTCTTACAGAAAAACAGAGCATCATAGAACATTTACCAGCAAGTTTTCCAACACATCCTAAGGGGAAGTCAGCAATTGTGGTAACCACAGTATGTTGCCTGTCACAGACTTGCCTGGGGTGGTTCCTGTGGCACATGAAGTGGTGATTATCTTCAATTGTCTAGCTCCCAGCCATGTGCTAAACAATCATTAGCTAATAGGCAACTGATGGTGATGCTGTCTGTTCAGCCACACATTCACACCTCAGATATTTAAGTCAGGCTATTGCTGCTTAGTGCCTACTGCCTGGTGGGTGACTTTCTGTTGTTCAGGATCATTCTTATTACTGGACAACTCATTCTTCTGACACAGTCAACACTTTATTTTCTCACATTTCTGTTGTTTAATTTTTTTTACTTCTGCTCCTATCCTAATTCAGCTGCTCTCCTTAATGACGGCTCCAACACTTTCACTGCTTTGCCATTAGAATATATCAACAAGTCAATAATATCTTGAGACTAGTTCAAAATTGGGTATAACCCAGCCAGTGAGGATAAAAACAAAAGCAAAACATTATGACATTGTCTAAATTAATTGCTTAGAACAGCCTTCTGTTGATAGAGGTTGAACCTGCTTTTGGTTTGAAGCTTTGTGGGTATAAAAGCTCATGAAGTAGAAGTTTAAAGCACATTGTATATTGTGTTAAAACACTAATTTGGGATCTGAAAACTGGCTTCACCTCCGGGCTTGACCATTTGCCAGTTAGGTGCCTTTGGATAAATCTTTTTACATCTTTGAATCTCAGTTTCCTCGTCATTAAAATATTAAATTATCTCCTGGTAAAGTTATTTTTAGAATTAAATGAGCAAAGATAATTTTAGAAATGACTTTTAAATAATAACATGAATTTTAAATGATTTTTATTAATAATTATTTTGTTTAGTCTTTCTACAACATTTTACTTAATCCTTCTAAAATCTTGCTATCAGCTTCTAATTCTGTGAGATGCTACTTCAATATATTGGCCTTTTGAATTGCAGGCTAGTGTTATTTCCCAAAAGGTATAACATTGTGGGAAGAAGTCGATTTTAGCTCTGTCAAAAACTGAGTATTAATTATGAAAACTTTTTAAGCCTTGCCTCCAAACTAAAATTTTCAGTGAACCGAGAAGTTATGACATTCTGTTGCTCTCTGCTCCCTGAGGCTTTGTGTTTTAGATCATGGGCTTGCATCTGAAAATTTTTATTTTTTAATTGCATTTTTGTCTTGAATATTTGATTGTTTAGCCTGTTAGTTGTATTAACCTAGTTATTATGATTGCAGTCGTCTTATATTTATGGGACCTTACATTTATTCTGAATTTTCAAAGCACTTAGGACAGCAGTTTTCAAAGTATGAAGCCCTATGGTTTCCAAACACTCTTTCCAAGAATTCACAAGGACAGAGCTATTTTCCTAACAGTGTTAAATGGCATTTGTCTTTTTCATCATATTGATGTTTGTACTGTGAGAGTACAAAAGCAATGGTGAGCTGTTACCACATTGGGAATCAAGGCAGTTGTACCAAAGTGTACTGGTAGTCACTTAATCTTCAATGCAAGACACCCATGTTGCGGAAAAAGCCAGTGTCATTTTAAAATATCCTTGAGCATGTATCTTTTAATACTCTGAATAAAGAAAATGGAAATTTACTGTATACTAGAGTAACTTGGCTGTCTCCAAAAGAAAGAAAGAAAGAAAGAAAAGCACTTGTGTGATTGTTTGAATTGAGAGCTAAAATAGGAGCGTCTTGATTTTTTTCATGAAATGTTTTATTAGAAAGAAGGAATGACAGATGAAGTATGGTTATTCAGACTTGGGATGGCAGGCATTTGCTCAGAAATCCATTAAGTGAGCCTTTTACTTTGACGAATACAACCGAAAGTAATTGTTCACGATGACAAAATCTGAACTTTAAAACAGAAGTTAGAATTTTAAGAAAGCTATGCTTATTACTATAAGCAGGACTGCTTTGCAGTAATTATAGACTTATCTAATGAGATCAGTGATATAATTTATGAATGTGAATTTTCAGTATAGTATAATGAAATGTGTCATTGTTTGAAAGATCTACATTATTCACATTTTCCAAATAACCAATTGATGATGTGAGAAAATCATGGGTGGGTGAAAGAGTCACTCAGAATATAAGATGGTGCATTGAATTTTAATATAGCAGGATAGAAAAGTTCATTGGTATTGTTTCAGATTCTGTATCACACATTACAAAGCAAGAAATTACAAATAATCAAGTTTTAGTGTTATTTTAAAGAATAGTGACAATTATCTGAGAAGACAATTAAAATAATTCTCTCTTTTCCAACTGATTATCTGTATGAGGACTGATGTTTTTCATGTGCCAAAACAATCTTGCAGTCAATTGAATGCAGAGGCATGCTTGTCTTCTATTAAGTTAGGACTTACAGATTTGCAAATAAGCACATCAAGGACACTTGTTTTTACTAGATTATTTTCTGAAAATTCAGTAATTTCTCATAAAAGTGCTATCATGTGATGGGTTTATTGAGATATTTAATAAATAAATGCTTTTTAACTTATTGATATATTTTTTTAATTTCTCGATATTAATTTATAAATGTAAATTACTAACCTACAACATTCAATAATAGCTCAATCAGTAAAGAATCTGCCTGCAGTGCAGGAGACCTGGATTTGATTCTTGGGTCAGTGAGATCCCCTGGAGAAGGAAGTGGCAACCCACTCCAGTATTCTTGACTGGAGAATCCCATGGACAGAGGAGCCTGGAGGGCTACAGTCCCTGGCGTTGCAAGAGTCAGACATAGCTTAGTGACTTAACCACCAAACCCACAGGAATAACAGAAGCTACTTTTATTGAGCACCTTTTGGTCCAGAGGTCAAAAGCTTAATATAGATTGTCTATAATCTTTAGCACTTAATGAAAAAATATTGTTCTATTATAGAGATGAGGAGATGGAGATAATTCAATAGCTTACAAAATCATGCACTAACTAAAAAAATAAAACTAAAAATTAAAAAGTTGTTTCCACTACCTATGATTGCTATGAATATTTTTTTAAAGTTTTGATTTTAACACCTAATATCCTAAAATATGTTTTTCAGAGATTACTGCAATGACCTTAAAATATCAGATAATAACACCGAATTTCTTTTAAATTTTAATGAGTTTATTGATAGAAAAACTCCAAACAACCCATCATGTAAGTATGCATTTATATGCAATCATTGTTTCACTGTGTTTAAATTCAAAGTGGTCAAATCTTGGTTCAGTTCAGTTTGTTGCTATGCTGGTTTATTTATTTACTTTTTGAATTTTTAATGGTAAAATGAAACAATTTGACTCAATTTTTTACATATATTAAAGAAATTTCATTCGATTATTAAGTAAACTTTAATTTTCAAAGCCAGGTATTAAATACTTGCAAATGGTTAGCTGTAAATAAGATTACCTTTAATTACCTGTAAATTAGCTTACCTTTACTCCTCTCAAATTTGAGAAATTTAATTTGGAATGATCTTTTGAAGGTTTTTTCATTGCATTGTTCTTGCTATGTAGAGGAAAACACAACACAATTTTATCAAGTTATTTATATCCTCCAATGCATATAATGAGTTTTAATATGGATAGTATAAACACAAAACTAAACAAAGATATAACACCTAATAATTTTCTCTCTTCCTGATACTCTATTTTTATCACAGTTAACTTTAATCTTAAAAAGTATGGATCTGTAATTCTCCATTTTATGAAGTAAATCAAGTTGGAATAGATAAATTTTACTAGTTAGTTTTTAACCATTTTATTTGTCTTTTAGATAAATTTGCATCCTTTTACTATGAAACCTCATAGAGATTTATGGATTATTGGCTCTTAAAACATTTCAAAATCTTAACTATTCTTTTTTTCCTAAAAATATCCTAGTTATTAAAAGGTAATATCAGCAGAAAATGCAGAGAGCATAAGAAATGAGAGGAAGAACCAACTAACTTGCAAAAGTTACCATAGTAAATATAACTTGATGATAAAAGTACATATAACAGACTTTTGTTCTCTCCTTTTCTTTCATTTTCCCCTTTCTCTTTTCTCTCCCTTTCTTCCTTCTCTTTTTCCTTTTTAAAATTTTTTCTCCATCTATCAGGAGGGTTTAAACAAAGTATCAAATATCCCTTCTTAAAGCTGTCTCTCAAACTTACATTTGTCTCATAAGAAGTAACTACCGAGCACCTGTAACATGAGTTAGCCAGTTGCTTTAAAGAGCCACTCTGGAATCCTATGGATGAAGTCTGCATTGATCATGCCAAACGTAACTGATTTCAAAACTTTCTGCTCAGTGTGAGCTCACTAAGCTGAGCCTTTCCAATGTTATCATTTATTTCCTATTCAGAACTAATAGGCATTTCCAAGAGAGAACTAAAATAATAAAATTATTGAAATCCCTTTATAAGATATCTCTCATCCCAGAGAGGTACAAATTTTATACAAAATCCTTTTAGTAAAATAGCACTAATATGCATACTGTTATTTAGGTTCTTCAATTTTTTCCTGTCTCCCCTATAATTCCGTGGGAAATGTTTGGGATAATTATATACTAATGTAAAGAATTGAGAACTTACTGGATGTTTTATCAAAGAAAAGAGCTAATAGCTAATGAAACAATCTGTATTTTCCTCTGACAGTATTTTTGTAGGTTTTTCTCAATCATACTTTACCTCATTTCTCAATAATCTGTTAAACCATCTCTAAAAGCAGGTATTAGTGATTGAAATGTAACTGACCTAAATGTTTTTTTAAGGGGGTACAGTCATGTTTAATTTTGCTTTAAAACACACTTAATACATCAGTAAAATTACAATTCTCAACTTTAATTCATTAATGTACCTAGATGTATATGGTGTAGAGCAGTTGTTTTTTTTATATTCTTCCTTATTTTTGAATTAAGTTAAAAATGAAAGAGAGTGTATATGTATAAAATGGTAAAGCTTAATACTAATCTCTATTGTGTGTAATCAGCTGCAGGAGACAGATTTCAAGATCCATTTTTAGGCTTAGAATATAATGAAAATATGAAAGAAATTATGAAATTACTTGCAACATTGATTTATATATATTATAGATTAAAATAATGTTTTTGTTTTACCAAAAAGTATTTAATAATTAAAAGGATTCAAGAATTAAAATATTCACTTTCCAAATGGATTATTTTTTATAGTAATTGTTTCTAAAATAATGTAATAGAAAACTTCCTAGAGTGAATTGAAATGGAGTCTAACGTGGATGAAGTTGATCCGTTAATCTTTAGTGTAAGATATATTGAGTTAAAATAATTAAAAGGAACTAAAATGTTTTCTAGCCTATCCATCCCCCAGCTCTGGTAGTAATACAATATTAAATAAGACCATATATTCCTTATGTGAATAAAATGAACTCTTATCACAGGCATGAAGTTTCAGAGGGTACTTATAGGTTATTTTGGAGCTTTATTTATGGGTTAAGATCAGAGGAGCCAAGAAAAGGGAAGACGACATGTTGTTAAGAATGTATGAATTGACCCTTGGTCCTCATTATCTCTCCCCTCTACTACCTTTGTTTGAACTTGGGCTTATATGCTCTTCAGTTAATGTCAGAAATGGCAACCTGAAGCACATGCTCTTTCGTCAATACCAGTAGATTTCAAAAGCCAATCTTGGAGTACTGCTGGCCTAGGATGTGTTCTGTTCCTTGGCCAGAAAACAAACTATATTGTACAGTTTTATAATTCTCTATAAAATTGTCTATGAAATTATGATGCTTTGAAATCCCTATTTTCTTGATAACATTTAGAAAATAACTTGCCTCATTTAGCATTGGCTTTTCCACTTCTAATTATGTCCATATCCTGACACATAAAAATGCAGATAATTAAATAGGGTACATTCTTAAATTCATAGAAATATTATCCACTCTAAATTGCTTTGGAAATTAAAAAAAAACATTTGTTTTGTTATTATCCTAATTAAACTATGTGGCTATAATTAAGCCTCTCCTTTTTCTGTGTTAGGCAACACAGACTTGATTAATAGAGTCTTGCTGGATGCAGGCTTTACAAATGAACTTGTCCAAAATTACTGGAGTAAGCAGAAAAACATGTAAGTATTTGTTCTTATTAATAAAAAGATATATATTCTGTTTTTCAGTTTAGCAACTCTGGGAAATTTGGGGGAAATTGGCCTCATAAATTTAAAATTTATTATCTTTAATAACAATTTCTCAAGAAAACCATTTTGCAATTGTTGAGTTTTTAGTACTGGGTGTGTGTCAGGTCTAACATCAGCCATTACTCAGCTTTACACATTTACACATTTACACACTGCACTGTGAATAAGCAGATTAAATTGATGTGCTTGCATGTGTCTCAGTGTTTGAGGTAAAATAGGATTTCTAGTGAATGTTCAGTTAGCTTTCTAATAGCACTGCCCTACACCCAGTCAATAAATTGAGAAATCTGACGATCATTCTGTTTCAGTCTCTTCTCCGCTCCATTTCTAATCAACCACCAAATGATAAATATTTTTTTCTAAAAAAAGTTTTCCTCTCTTCTTCATTCTCAAGGTTCCAATGTTTTTCCATTTCTAAGAAATCACAGCAGGTGATTTCTCTTTCCACAGCCCCTCTCCGTCTATTCTCCATGTAACACTGACTTGCCAGAGTCTCACTTTTAAAACAGAGTCCTAATTTCAGGATAAAGGTGAAGCAGGCTCTCCAGCATGGATTTCAGGATCATACATGAGCTGACCATTCAGAAGCTTATACTTGGAATTTTACTTCCTATTGTTTCTCAGCTCGTGCCTTACGCTTTTGTGCACCAAATGCCACCACTCTGCACAAGCTTCCCTTCACATGTACTCATCGCTTCACATGTGGTGTCTTCCTGTCATCTCTGTTAAGTCCCATTCTGTCTTCAGAGTGAAACTATATCATCGTTTCTTATGAAATGTCTTCCTCGAAGATCCTAACTATTTCTTAGATATTTTAACTGTTAAACCATAGTGTGCATATATTGATATATTTACCTTGGCTTGCTTTGTCTTAGGAACCCATTTGATTTCTCTTTGTACCACCGACATCTAAATATTGTACAAAGACTCAGTTGAATGAAACTTTCCTTCTTCTGTCTTCTGTTTCAGCAAGGGAGTGAAAGCACGATTTGTTGTGACTGATGGTGGGATTACCAGAGTTTATCCGAAAGAGTAAGTTCAAATAACATCTGTAAAAGTTAGTGCATTACAGAGGACTACTCCAAGGATCTGTGCACTACTGTATTAGGAAGCTATTCTTCAGAGAAACTGATCACTATTAGAGTTTATTTAAAGTATTTAATTATTAAAAAACTTCATTCTTGAAAAACATGCTATGATTCTTCAATTGTATTTTTCCTTGTCACCTGTATTACAAAATTTAAGAAATTTTAAAAGAGATTTTTCTCTTTGTAGACATAACTAACCTTTTCAAATGAACATAATGTTATTATGAATATGACTATTGGCAGTATTTGCATAGCACTTCATTATTTTCACTCATGTATGGATTTTATCTGTGTTTATCTTCAGAAGAGTCCATAAAGTGGGCTCTGTAGGCTTTTTAATATTAATTGATTTACTAACTGACTTGTCCATAATTAGCTGGCTAGTAAACATCAGAGTAAAACTTGGAGTCAGCTTTTTCTGCTCCTTAATTTAACTCTGTGCTGATCTATTGCTTAGTAACGAATGTCATTTACACCATCAATTACCACTAACCTCCTTACACGTACCAGAGATGCAGACATATCTGTAAAGTTCAGTGATGTCCACAAATGGAAAAGTAAGTTATCAAATAGATTAAAGAATAAAAATGATGAGCCATTTCCTCCTTAGGGCTGGAGAAAATTGGCAAGAAAACCCAGAAACATATGAAGACAGCTTCTATAAAAGAAGTCTAGATAACGATAACTATGTTTTCACTGCTCCCTACTTTAACAGTAAGTACTACTTTACAATTCATTCATCTCAATTCCCTGTTTTAAAATAAATTATTGGTACTACCTGCTTTCCCCCAAAACAATATATTTTATGATAGTTGCTCGGAACAGTCATTATTAATTATATACCATATGCATGACACTGGAAAGACTGAAGTATCCATTTAGTTGAGGAAGTAAAATGCATTTACAGGAAATCAGCCAACCAGTAATGTGAATACAGCATATCTACAGGCATGCACGGTACAGTGAAACACATGTAAATAATCCCTAATTTCACAAACTGCAAATACACCAAAGAATGTTTAGTGAATTTTTAAAAATGTAATTAATCAGTTTACTCCGCTTTAATCAGTATTAGTTGCATAGTATTTGTACAAATTATTACTAGTCTGTATTTTAAAAATATTCTATTGGGTTCTTTCCCTAAAACTTTCTATTTTAATCCTTCAGCCTTTCTAGAGGTTGGGCTAATTACCATCATTTTTAAATATTTATTTATTTTTAACTGATTGATGATTGCCTTACTATTACCATCATTTTACAAATGGGGAAACTGAAGTTAAGGGAGTTTCAGTTTTTTCCAGGGACGTGTATCTTTTACAGCAGTTTCGTGAATCTAAGATCAATCTTTCTGCTTCACTTCAGCAGCCTCCTCAATATTTTAGCAGGTATCATAAACCAGAGATTTGGTGTGCATCCTTTAACTTGTGAGAGTGATGCAGCCAAGCTAAATAAGTCCCATTCCAAAGTCAGTTAATGCAACCAATTCATCGACACTCCAATTAGCCTGGTATAAAAAGGAAGAAAACGGAAAAGGAGACCACCCACTCCTAGATAGCATATCTATGCTAGAATGTTTAATCAAAATACTGTTTTCCTGTATATATTAAAAGAAATGTAATATTATTTGATTTATCTAGAGTGGTTTGTTTTCTTTTTTTTTTTTTCTTTTAGAAAGTGGACCTGGTGCTTATGAATCAGGCATTATGGTAAGCAAAGCTGTAGAAATTTACATCCAAGGAAAACTTCTTAAACCTGCAGGTAAGTACATATACTGTCCACATACACAGGACTAAAATTAAATGTGACCTACTGTTTCTAATATCAACTGGCAGTGCTTATCAGGAAGGCTATCAGTAAGCTTCAACCAAAATACAGTCAAGGACATGCGAGTTTGAAAAATAAAATGAGACACAGTTACCTATGAGATTGGGGATAAAATTAGATTGATACTATAAAGAGTTGACAAATTTTTCAAAGAAGTGTATATGTTTATACACTGTTGACACAAATTTATGGAGTCAATTTTATACTATATATCAAAATTCTAAATGTTTGACTGATGTAGCAATCTCACTCTAGAAATCTAACCTATAAAGTATTTCAAATATACAAAAGTAGAGAGAATTCCCTGGCAGTCCATTGGTTAGGACTCCACGCTTCCACTGCACAGGGCACGGGTCTGATCCCTGGTTGGGAAACTGAAGATCTCACATGCCATGTAGCAGAGTAGCTATCGCCAGGGATGTGAATGTCTATAATATTTTAAACATAAAAAGTTGTTTCCATCATTGAGAGAGATAAATTATGTCATATCTATATTATATATCTGTTAAAAAGTAGGGATCTTTTTTAAAAGCTTAGAATAAAGAATATGGAATTTTTGGTAAACTAAGTCAAGCAAATGAAAAAGTTCTTAAAACAGCACCAGTGGGATTTAGAAGTGGGCTAGAGTAAACAGATAAATAAAAGTTAAGGAAAAAAAAGTATTGTGTAAATCAGTGTTGTTCGAATTCTATAAAGGGTTTAGAGAGGCCAGATTGAGAAAGCAGATAAACCCCTTTCTGCTCCTGAGGGCAGTTTTAGCCCTCAGTGGTTCAACTACATAGATTCACTCTGTCACTCATGCGGTGACTAGCTCGTTTGCTCCTTCCTCCATTCACACAGTTGCTTATTTACTCATCCAGTCTTACTCTTTCAGTCCCTCATTCATGCGCCCTTTCCTCCCCACTCCCCTACCTACTAATCCACTCATCTATCCACACTTCAGCAAACATGTCTTCAGCAGCTACTGTATGCACTGGTCAGGTTAGGGAAGCCCCTTCAAGCTCACCCTTCAAATGATTTCATATTTATAAATCTATTCCTGACAGTATCAATTTTTTAAGCTAATTGGCAAAGTTGTAGAAAATAAACTATGAATATAAAGAAGTTTATGTAATAGTTTAAGAGCTATTAATATTACTTCTTAATGAAAACCTCAAGAAATATATCTCTAATTTTGACATTATATTCAATTTAATGCTATTTTATAAATTACCTAAATTATCATATAGCAAAATTATATTCTAGCTAATTAAATGTGTAAACTTTTACATGAATTTGAATCAGCATTTCTCAGTGTATCTGCAATTAAATGGATATTGTTTTTTTTTTTTTTTTTTGAAGAAACTTACATTTGCCTCCTTAGGAATTTTTCAAATGTGAGAGGAAAGATAAGTGACAATTATGGTTACATTTCTTAAAACTTTTGTGTTAATTTTTCTTTACATGGTTTTTCAGTTGTTGGAATTAAAATTGATGTAAATTCCTGGATAGAGAATTTCACCAAAACATCAATCAGGGATCCGGTAAGATATTTTTTTTTAATTCCTATGCTACATTTACTAGCCTCAAAAAATCAAATACAGTGGCAAAATCAACTTTTAATGCTACTACATTGAAGCATAGTTATGAATTCCTATTTTTTTCAGAGATTTTTTGTTTAGTCAACCAATAATAGAAGTATTATCAATGTAAGAATTTAAAATATTTAATTTAATATTCTCTAATTTATAAAGGTAAAACTAATGATTAGACTATCATTTAATCATTTATGCTAGCTAAATTATTATAATATGGTAATAATTAAAATGATATAATTAAAATCTAGTTATTAAGAAAATGTGAGATGATAATTATACTTTCTGTCTTTCAGTGTGCTGGTCCAGTTTGTGACTGTAAAAGAAATAGTGATGTAAGAAAACTCTTTAAAATGGAATTTTTAAATACAACTTTTTGTGTTACTCTTTCTAAGACTAATGGTAAAAAAAAATGCAAGAAGTTTTCATCAGATACCAAAATAATATTGTATGGAATTGTGAATTTATTCACTGATAAGAATTTGAATTATATGCTTTTAATTCCTAAACTTAAACTTTAGAAGCATTTAAAAATATTCATTTAAAAGCCATATCAATATGAACTATATTCTCTTTGGACCCAATTGTGTTAGATTCTTTTGCACATATTTATTTTGGCTTTGTTTCTGACCATGGTTTCTAACTGAAGCATACTTATTATCAATGCAGTCTTCCCTCATCTTTTGCATTTTATCTGAATATATTTGTGCTGTATTTATAGTTGTGAGAAAGTTCCTTTTAACTGAACCTTAGAATTATAAAACAGTTTTACTTGCCTGGATTGGATTCTATTACTTCCAATTTTTGTTTGAGAAATTGAAAAGGCTAATACAAACCTTTTGTTTCCAGTTTAAGATGTTGTAAGAATGATACTAAGTAGGTTACAGCTATCCTCATTAAGAAGGATGAATCCCCCTATTTGCTTTGAGTCCTCGTATGTATGTCTATATGTTTCCAAGGGAAGCAGGAGTTTCGTATCGTTTTATCACTGCTAAATCTTGAGAAGCCATAAGCCAGTAATTTTAATTATTATTGTAACATTCATTTTATATAGACTATGTATCAGCTGTTTTTAGAGCAAAGGTTTTAGCAAGCTTCTTCCATATTGGGCAAACAGAATGCGTTATGTACTGAACTCTGAAAACAATGCTTTTAATTGTAGTTTCTTACAGTAAAACTATTAAATTGATTCATGTATTTAAGCATAATTTAAACTGGGAACATTTTAGAATATATGATTATTTTTCCTTAAAGGCTTTTTTTTTCTGATTCTTGCTTTTACATCCCAAATTACCCAAATATTTTTGATATAAAACAATTATAAATAACCTCATGGTGCTGCTTTTAGTTTTTAAGTCTGTGATGGATAATGCCCCAAATGGATTTTTTTAAATGCCTTTCTTGACAAAATCTTAAGTATGTGTTTAAATATAATAATAATAAAATAATTATACAGTATTAAATATTTGATTTATCTAGTTTCCTGGTTCATTAAGATGACCACAGAGTGACAAAAGCATTTTTTCTGATTTGTTCTTATGTATTGTTCAGACTGAGTTGACAATTTTAATGGCCATATGGTGGTGGAATTTAAAGCCCTGATGGTTTGATAGCAATCTATGCATACCCTTATTTCATCAGAATCTCCTGAGCACATACCTTCAAGATAAGATATAGTTATTTAAGCTTTTCTCCTATTTTTACTGTTATAATCATCTACATAAAATGGAGTCATAATGTAACCTAACCTTCCTTAAAAATGTATTAACTGCTATTTTTAATTTGATAGGTAATGGATTGTGTTATTCTAGATGATGGTGGGTTCCTTTTGATGGCAAATCATGATGATTATACTAACCAGGTATGTACCTAAAGTGGGAAGGGGTAGAGTTTCCAAAGTGTGTTTCCCTGATCAACATTATGAAACTTCTCCATACCACTATAAAAATTGATAACCAAAGTGTTTAATGTAATATAAACCATAAAAAAATACATCATAAAAATAGTTTTCCTTTTACCTGTTAGTCAGTTTTACTTTCTGGTACTGTTAAAACTTATTTGCTAAAGATTTTAATATGATATGAATTTTTTTATTTTGCTCTCTCAGGAATTTCGAAAATTTTCACATATTAGTATGTTGGTAATATAAGTCTTAATACAAACTGGTTTGAACCAGATGAAGATTCTAATGCCAAATTTGCCAATTGTCAATGTAGGCTCTTTGGTTCATAGAGGATTTTAAACAAAGTAGAATTAATTGCCAAATAATTCCACTTCTGAATTGAAATATCTGGCTTCTCTTTAAAAAAACAAACAAAAAATCTCTCATTCCTGGACTGTTTTCCTAAATGACATTATTTATGGGTTGGAATTGATGAGGTTCGAGGTTGTCCTATAGATGGGACTTAATCCAGTTCATCACAGTCCCCACAAGTTTTTCTAACTTCACCATTTATCTCATTTGATTGTGACTTAGTGCCTAGTAAACTGTCCATTTCTTACACAGATAGCACTGGAGCCATTCAGTAATGAGAACACCTAAGCTCATGGGAATTCTTTCAAAGTGTCATATACTTATTTATTACTTGCTTTTGTTTTTAAGCTCCTCAGTGGTTTTAGTTCAGTTTCTTTGTATCATTTCTTTTCTTTGTACTGATTCAAGTGTTAACAAAGTTTCAAATGTAAGCCAAATATTGATTTTTTTTTTTTCCTGTACCAGATTGGAAGATTTTTTGGAGAAATTGATCCAAGTTTGATGAGACATCTGGTTAATATATCAGTTTATGCTTATAACAAGTCTTACGATTATCAGTCAGTATGTGAGCCAGGAGCCGCACCAAAACAAGGAGCAGGGCATCGCTCAGCATACGTGGTCAGTAGTATCCACTCGCCTTCCCGTTGTGTCAGAGGGACACTCAGTGTTCATGAGTGTAATACTTTCTTATCCTGTTTTATAGCCATCAATAGCAGACATATTACACATCGGCTGGTGGGCCACTGCTGCTGCCTGGTAAGTCCAAATTTTAGCTTTGATTGGTAATGAGAAAAAAGTGTTGTGAAATAGGAAAGAATTTGATGAAAATACAGACATGCAGATAATTATTATGGGAACTACATTATTTCCTACAGCACATATTGTTAACAGTCATAAGTATTTTTCTCTTAAACGATCAGTGTAAAACCATTACAGTTATTCAGCTTTTCCTATGAAAATAGTTTTACGCTCATGCAAACTTCAGCCTCTTCAGCGGCTTCTTTTATCTCTGGATCTGTTGAAACTCTTTTCAGTGGTATTTTGTGTTTATATTGTACTCAGTCCTTAAATTTTAGACACCACGTTGATCTACAAAAAGTTACTAGTTATTGTTTTAAATACCCACGTTAAATGTCTTCATCCATCAGATTCAGGACATGATGACTTCTCTTTCTACGTCTTCACTTTTCATACAAAGGCTGGCCTCATTTTAGAGGCATCATATTCCTGAAATGGATCTAATTCTTTCTTTTTACCAGTTCTACCCTTCCTCTCACTTTCCTCTCTACCTATATCCTGCCACCAATGAAAAGAAAACATTTAAACTGCTTATTGAGGCACTGTGGAAAGTCTGGAAGATCAAATTTGTCATTGTTTGGGTCTGGTCAGTCAAGTAACTAATCCTCCTGTTATGTCTGGGTCCATTCCCTCCTCCCTCCCTGTTTCTCTTTTGTATCATTACCCTAGTGTATTGTGTAAGTTTTATTCCGTGTAGATTAATATATAATGTTCACTTGATTTTGAGGCTTTCCCAGCTAAAATTAAATGATTATGCCATTTTATTAAAGTAGCAAAGATTTTAAATTAAAAATCTAATTTTTTCTTAAAAATTATGAAAAATGGTACTTTTGGTTGTAAGAATGCTATTTTAGATAGGCTTTACAGAGGTTTTCTATATCTCATAGTCATCCTGAAATATTTGATTGTTTTTATGCTATTTTCTGGCCAAAAAATCCCTCCTCCTCAACTTTCCCCTTCCCTTCTCCCCACTTTTGTTTTAGCTAAACTCAGTTCCAGATAAGTTTTTACCAGTATTTGGCTTAATTGTCATTTATTGTAAAACTGAAATGTGCCATATGTCCGATATTTAATAGGTATATTTTATTTCATGAATGCCACATGATGCATTTTATTTTATGCCACCTTAAGTAAATAGCTAATAAACTCATGGTACACAGTCATTTTTATTTGTTTTGTGGTGTTTTTTTCCCTACCATACAGCTTCAATATCTAAAATAAGGATAAAATCTTGAGTGTCAAAACTATGCTCTAAAATGATGACACTCTCCCTAGAGTTATCACTTCTCACTCAGATTTTATATTAGGTGTCTTCACACATTATGTGTCCTTCACTGGGTTCTGAAGACAACTGACTTCATGACTTCTTTTACAGAAAGAAATTTACAATATCTTATATAATTTAAAAAACACTTCTATAAAAATGCTTGCAAATTCTCAGTTTTTCCATAAAGATGACAAAAGAAATATGTTTATGTATACATGCAAAAATGCTCTGGTTTTTATGATATAATTTATAAAATAAAACACCCAGCTTTTTATCAATAGTTTTTTTGTATTTAAAATTTAGGTCTATTCTACAGCAGTTTCTCCTGAGTTTGACCTTTCCACGACTTCTTGAGGCAGGTATGTGATAATAGCTCAAATGTGATCATAATAACTTAAAATTTTCTTTTTGGATGTGCTGAGTTCAAAATTCAGAGAGTGTGTGTGAGAGAGAGAAAGAGAGAGAGATCGTCCGTTTGACACTTTTGTAGGTTAAATTCTTTTTGTCACAACTTTCCTAATGCCTTAGAAAAATTCCTAGGTCACACTGGTTTCTGTTTTGTAACTGTTTATGTATTCAAATTAACTTATTCTAAAGATAGTTATTGGGTACCTTTAGGAGCTGCCACTGTACCTCACGGAGTAACGAGCCAGTTATGGTTATGGTGCCTGCCCTTATACTGATTGATTTGTTTTGCTCTTTGAGAAATGGAGGCTCTGGGAGACCCCTCATAATTATCTTTGTTTTCCCCACAGTTGAGATGGAAGATGATGACTTTACGGCCTCTCTGTCAAAGCAGAGTTGCATTACTGAACAAACCCAGTATTTTTTCGATAATGACAGTAAATCATTTAGTGGTGTATTAGATTGTGGAAACTGTTCCAGGTAATTTATTTCTTCAGTTCTGGACTAGTCTTGTTTCCCTAAGAAATTGTACTCATTTGTATAATCATTACAGATAATAACAAAGTGTCATTTGAGTATGAGAGATAGGAGTAACTACTTTACATTGAAAACACTAGAGATCTTCAGTTTCTCTGAAGGTTTTTTAACATTAATTCTGACTTGGATAAGTTGTAATTCCTTCAACTTATTTTAGTAATTATGTAATCAAGAAAATTATACCCACTTTTAGGCAGAATATAAAGGAATTTGTATTTTGTCTAAAAGAATCCATATTAAAATTTTTCTAATGTAGAGATAGTTTCAGAAATTATATTAATTTTGGTAAGATTACAATTATACTTACTAAACAGATTAACAGACATATCCTTGGGTAGGAAATTGTTTTAGTTGTAGTATTCACTTAGTTTTTTCAGTTTCAAATCAAAGATAAGAACATATTTCCTAAAGTCAAGGTCAGTGTTAGTCATCACTGTCCATAAAATATTTTGAAAACTTTTTGGAAGAAATGGAAAATTTTATTTTATTTGTATTGAGAGAAAGAACAAATGGCAGGGTGGAGATTTTTGAAGTTTTGAAAGGAAGGGGATAATCTATGTCACAGGATCCCTGAGAACAGAGCAGGAAGGCACAGAGTTGGAATACTTTGTTTTTAGTAACTGAGGACAGCTTATTCTAGAAGAAATGTTAACAGAGAGAAGAGGAAATATGAGGAGGTGAGGTAATCTGAGCAGGTGACAGGGCAGGAACAGCTGGTTGCTAGGGAATTTGGAAAAGAAGTTTATAACAGTTTTTTTTTTTTTTTAAGTATTTTCAGGAAGGGGTTAACTGCAACGAGCACAAATTTTTAATCGATGTGGTCAGTATGATTTTATGACTTACTTTATTAAACCTCCATGTCCTAGGAGGAGGTGGAGGGTAAAAGAGAGGAAAGGGGTGGAATCAGGCATGTAATCAGAAAAAAGCAGACCGTCTTATTTAGAGATTAGCATATCAGGACATCACTTTCAGAAAATAGAACTGTGGCAAGTTAAATGGTTTTATCAGTTTAGAGTCTTCAGTCTTTCATTAATTGATGTACAAGAGTAACAATGTATACTTTAAAAATGACTAAGTTAAACTGTAATGTAAAGTCCAGTATAGTAAGTTGAACCATGGTTACTTTTGATTTGCTTTATCCTTGTGTCCCAACTTAAATAGGTTAAGAAAGAAAGAAAACCCCACTTCTTTGAAAAATCAATTACTCTTTAACAACAGACCTACATTTTTATTGTGAAAGGTAGAAACAGCTTAAGATGTGGGAAAAACACTACATGGAATTCAAAGCCCTTAATTCTGTCTAGACCTGTGTTGTCCTAATTTAGTAGTAACCAGCCACAGATGGCAATTTCAGTCATCTAATCATTAGTCATTGCAACTAATTAATATTACAATTTTGTACCTTAGTAACACTAGTCACCATTTCGGGTGCTCAATATAGCATCCTGGGGCAAGTGTTTGTTTACCATATTGGTTAAAGTGGACAACATTTCTGTCTTCACAGAAGGTTTGTTTAATAGCCAGATCTAGACTTCAGCCTGTCATGAGCTTGGGCAAATGCTGAGCCATTTTACACTCCTAGTTTCCTTCACTGTAAAATAAGGCAACTCTGGGACATTTTCAGTGATAAATACCACACTTCCTTAAACATGTAAAATAAAACATTTCTTACAAATCTAAACACAAGAGTGGTACTTATTTTGCATTGAGGTTTATCGCTTAAGAAACATCTCCTGTTGGAATTTTTTAGTATTTGTTTGAGAGATAATATGTCCATGTTAATCTTTCTCTTCAAAAATCATTCTCATTCAGTTTTACTGTTTGTGCATGTGATGCTTTGTTTCAAAAAGTCTTATTTTCTTTCTTTTTAATACATAACAGTCTTTGAAAACTATTTTTTTTTCTCAAATGACGTTTTCTCTAATCTTTTATAATACTCATTCTACAGAATCTTCCATGTAGAAAAACTTATGAACACCAATTTAATATTCATCATGGTTGAGAGCAAAGGAACTTGTCCCTGTGACACGCGGTTGCTCATACAAGCAGAGCAGACTTGTATCCTTTCACACTTGGAGAGGTTGGGAATAAAAATTCCATCTTAAAGCCATGCATTTTTAACTGCATCACATTGTTCATGCCCAGAAAGAGAAAAATACCACAGAGTGCTGAGATCACCTCACAGAGGCAGCACGGACCCTTCACACAAAATTTCATTTGGATGCCAAGACTGCTGATGCTACGCATGCACTCAGAGAAGGCGAGAGACTTCTCTTGCACAGTGAGTCTTTGTGAAGAGAGCAACACAAATTCCCAAGTAGCTCTGAAAATGGCTAGAGAGCATCAGGGAACACCTCGGTTGGGGGTTGGTGGTGGTTGGGAGGATGCTGGGTTTCTGCCAGTGCTCCATGGGGCTTGTTGGCCCAAACCCCCACATGGTGCCAGATGAGGGAGTCCTCTCTCTTCCCTGTCAGCTCGCCCAGGTATAGGACAGAAGGGAAAAAGGGTCTGCTGTTCCTTGAAAGCTGTCAACAGCCAGTCATCATTAATGGAGTCTATACGCACAATGGAATATTATTCAGCCTTTAGAAGAAGGTAAGTCCTGTCATTCGCTCCAACTGCAAGGGCAGCAATGCTGAAAATACTTCTGCGGGTAAAGATGCTAAATAACAATGCAGTGGCTATCCAAGCATTACAGGCCAAATTTTGGTAGACTGCCTCTGGTTTTTGCTGTTTTTGGGAAGACAGTCCTCCTGTATGTTTGGAACTGACGTTTATTACTAGAATTAGTTTCTATCTTGCTAAATAGGAAGCACCAAGGTCCTCTGTTATGGTCTTATGAGAATGACTCTGTCTTACAGGTGCGTCATTTGCACATTTCAACCACTTATATTCTACAAATATTTAGAGTACTTCCTTGTGCCAGCAACCATGCTGTGTACAGTACAGATAAAAAGTTGATCTCTTCACACAGTCCCTAGGCTAACAAAAGAAAATTTGTGGCAGTTTAGTTCCTTAAATCCTATAGTGGTGTATGGTACTAGAATAATGTCATAGGTTCCTCCTGCTTGCTTTGAGAAATAAATATATGGCATTGTATTTTTTCAGTTCTATGGGGGGGGGGAAAGGTAACTTCATATCCCTTAACAAGTTTTTTTAGCTGATGGTCCAGATCCTTGTGATATGGTGAAGCAACCCAGATATCGAAAAGGGCCTGATGTCTGCTTTGATAACAATGCCTTGGTAAGTGTGTCCAAAGAATTTCAGGGGAAAAATTACAGTTTCAATGCCAACATAATGTCTTAACCATAGTATTTCTCATTAACATGACATACTTGCTCGTATATAGATTTTTCATTTCAGTATTTTTTCATGGTTAGCATAAGCTTAACAGTTGCTTCTTCTATCTATCTGTCCTTTCCACAGAAGTTGTACTTTCAAACACAATGCCAGTTTACTAATGTTCCAAGCTCGTAGACCTAAATGATTTTAAAAGCTTTCTAATAAATAGTAACTGACAGTAAATATTACTAATAGCATATGAGTTGCCTACCTTCATTTATATTCCAGTCTTGAAGATATGTTTTTATGATAGTATTTTACTAATTTGTTTAGTCTTCAGTATATTTAAAAACTTGTTATATCGCTGTCGTCCCCTTAGTTTTGTAGTTCTTCTTTTTTACTTGGTTTCTAATTCTATCACCTATTAGCTTTGTATTATTTTTCTTAATTACTTTTTATATTGTTTGAAATTAGACTAGGTTAGTAACACAGGATGAAGTTGATAAAATTTTACACACCATATTTAATGTATGTTATCTGAGATGAGTAGTCCTTTTCCTATAAGTTAGCTGTCTTCCTTTCATAAACACTATTCAGACTACTGTACTTATAAGTAGCTTTACACTTTTCAAATTATTTTCATTTTTTAATAAGCTTTATTCTGAATCAAACCCCATATAAAAGGTGCTCACTACTTATAAAAACTAAACTTCTTTAATATTTCTCAATTCTCCAGTTTTCATGTCTCTTTGCATGAAGGTTTGCAAACAAAGCATTATCATCTTAGGAATTGCTTACTCTAAAAAAATGTCAGATCATTTATTCAGTAATGTGCATTTCTAGAAGTTATTTATTTAGAACTGATTTATCTATTCTGTGCTTATTTACTCAAATACACATAACCACATTTGTTTCAGAAAAGAATAAGAATTTCCATGGATACATATTATGCAAGTAGATAACACAGATTAGAAGGGAGCAAAGAAGTACAATTAGTGATAGGGAATAAGGGTGAAAACACAAAATGTTTTAGCCACTAAATCCTTTTACCTCCATAAGTACTGTTGATCAGTTCCTCTTTGAAGGGGAAAACTGATTCAAAGTTAGAGCTGCTTGACTTTTTGCTTTTTTTACGGTGAGGCTTAAGTAAGACCCAGATATGAGGACTCTCTTGTTCTTTCTACTCTACGTTGAGTTTTGCCGGGTCAAATTATTCCCCAAAGAATGTTATTTTTGGACCCAAGGCTAGTGTCACTCATTAGGGAAACTTCACTAGTCAACTATTTGTCACCAAGACAGATTAAATTTACTCAGGTGCACTTCCAAGATCATATAAAAACCTATTACCCAAAATATTTTCACCATGGGAAACTATTTTTTTGGTCACAACAACAAAAAGAAGATTTTACAAAGACAGACATTTCCAATATTAAAGTTCCTGTAAAATGGATTGTGTGTGAAAGTACAACTCTTGCTCAGTAGCTTAATGTGCTAATAATGTCTTGTGTTTTTTTAGCAGTGGAATATTTTGGTAATGCTTATTTGCAACAGTCACTGTGAATGTGCTCTGAATGGAGGCTCACATAAACTGCTAACTGCCAGCAAATTGCATGAAATCTCATCTTGTATGTCTTCTTTTCTGTGTTTTCTTTCCTTTTCCTGTACTTGCTACTTTGCCCGTTATTAATAGGATCAACTTATATGCACAACGAGTCGTGCCTGTACCATGATGTCAGCTCCTACCTTCATTTTACTGCAAGTTTTCATGTGGTGTGGATGGTCAGTCACTTTCTCTAATTTTTCTTTGTTTTTCTGTTTGGCTTGAAATTTTAAAAAGTAACCCATATCCCTAAATCCACTACAATAAATGTCCTGAAACCAGGTTATTAAAATGCCAGTAGTAATGTTGTTTTCTAAATAACAACGTTCAAATATTACACGTTTCTAATCCTGAATAGAGCATATCAGTTTCCTATATTTAGTTTAAAATTAGTAATGTCTCTTATGGGAAGATCCCCTGGAGAAGGGAATGGCACCCCACTCCAGTATTCTTGCCTGGAAATGTTTCTTAAGGTTTTACTAAAGGTTAAGTCAATGTGGAAAAAAAGTATACATTCTTCATGATGTCTTATTTTTACTTAAAAGAAATACCCTAAGGACAATTATTAGAGATGGTCATAAGTTTTGTTTCAAAAGTTGCTAACATAAAATTAATGAAATATTTCAGTAATATCAAGCATTATTCAGTACCTTCTAAGCTCATTATCCTAATTTTTCCCTTCCTATGTAAATGGATATTGTCTAAACAGCATTTCTTAGATATTGATGTTCTTAGTGAAATATTTTAGTATCACTAAGTGTTTCTAATTTCTAAGTTAATTTGACTTATTATTATTTACATTATCTAGGCAGTGTTCTTGCCTGGAGAGTCCCAGGGACGGGGGAGCCTGGTGGGCTGCCGTCTATGGGGTCGCACAGAGTCGGACACGACTGAAGTGACTTAGCAGCAGGCTAGGATTATCATCATTTGTTATTCTCTGACAAATTTCTGAATTACATACTCAGTACGACTGAATAGATATTTTAGGGCCTGAGTTCATAGTCAGAGTTCCATTACAGTTTCTTTTCTTTTTTGATGGTTTGGAATCCTGAATGTTGTAACTAGACAGCATTTGTTATGTTCGTTCTTCATTGCTGTCCAGGTAGTCTTTGGTTAGGAAACCACTAGATGGAGATGTGGCCATTACTGAAGAATGAGCTCATCGGGAGAGAAAAGTGGCAAAGCAGAGGGAGTGTCAGAATGTTCTGGGATAATAAAATAATGCTTTTGAAGATTTAAGTGGTAAAGAAAAAGCAAATCAATAACATGTACTATTGAGGAAGTTCATTATTTTCTGCAAACATAATTGGTAAAAACATGTTATTGAGAACATGAAAAATGAATTTGTAGAATAAATGTGTGTGTATACATACACATACATTAAACCTACCTCATGATTGAATGTGATAAGTGTATTAAGGTGCTATGTAGGAAATGATTTGTTAGGGATATTATTCCTATTAAGAGAGTTATGTGTGATACCTACCTGTGTAAATAATTTTAAATATGCATTTTCTTTGAAGCTGCTGTGGGTGATGTAAGTATAGACCTATCTAAATTCCAGAGTTAGCTATTATTTGGTGGATGCTTTTTCCAATGATTTGAGCTCTTACTCCCTGGAGGAGGAAACGGGAAGCCACTCCAGTTTTCTTGCCAGGAAAATCCCATGCACAGAGGAGCCTGGCAGGCTGCAGTCCATAGGCTCGCAAAGACTCGGACACTACCAAGTATACACACACAGTGGGCTCTTACTATTTGCAATTAGTCAGTCACCCCAGGTTCTGGGTGGAGAAAGAAAGGGAGAATAAGAGTTGAGTAATACTTGTCTAAGAAGAGAAAAATGAAGAGATTTTTACTTACTGGTATATCTGGTCTTAAAAAGTAAGGCTTGGGGCAAAATAATGAAAAAGTAAGACTCAGGGCAAGAACATGGTTTAGATTTTTTTTTTTTTTCTTGAGTAGTAATGGGACAGAAAAAAAAAAAGATTCTTAGTTGTTATCTTTACTAAGAGTATTTTGAGACAGGTCTCTAGAAGGAAATTAAAATTACTCTTTCATATCTTAAAATATTTGTAAATAATTTTGGCACTCTGTTCCTTTACTGTTTAAAGCTGAAACAAGATACCAGTCTGTTATCTATTCCACTAACCTTTAAAAATGAGACTGATTTATCTGGTTATGGTGTTAGTGGGATTTTGGTCTCTTTAAGATAGGAAAAATAATGCTGAGGTTTCTCCCACATCTATGCATTTGTGATTTAGAATGTTTTTAGAACGTATCTCATAATTTATTTTCATATAATAATTTCAAGTCTTGGTATATGTGGTTGCCCATGCAAAACATTTGAGAAAACATGATCAGGAAACCGAAGGGACAGATTTTTCAGTGTGGATCAACATGCAGACTTCAGGGACTCCAAATAAGTTATCTGAACTACCACCTCCCAGACTGAAACAGACATATCTCCTCATCACACAGAGGAAATTAACCCCCCCTCTCAAAAAAACATTGGAAATATAAAAATAAAAACAATGGAAGCAGAGCCAGAAAGAATATTTTTCTTTCCATAACATTTCTAGAGCATACAGATGTATTTTGCATTAATACATCAACGGGTCTTGTGTGTTTGCTAATTTTGCATTCTATCAAATTAATTAATACTTAACCAGAACTGGGAAGCTGTCCTAGTGAAGTGACAATTAAGCCTTTCAGTTAGTATTTTATGTTTGCAGTGTTCCTAACTAATCAACCAACCACTGCTTTATTTGAGTACCAGTACTCATTTATCAAGTACTTGCAGTACAACTATGTATCAGGCCACTATTATATGCCTGAGATATTTAAGATACATTTATACTAAAATGTAATTTTTTATCTCAAATTCACATGTAATTCAGCATCCTGTTTTTTCACTTGGTTAATCTACCTAGAGGGAAGGGTATTTGAACAAAGAGAAGAGGAAATGCAAAGGTCCTAAGATAACAAATACCTTTATCTGTTGCAGAGAAAGTTAGTGTTATTGAGTAATGTGAAACGAGGAGGAATAGAGGAAGATGGAGAGGCAGCCAAGCTGCACACCGCACAAGGCTTTGTAGGCCTTTATAAGAAATTTGGATTTTGTTCTGAGAAATTTCAAGAAGGGCATGAAAGGATTTGGTTTTAAGAAGGCTGCTTTTTGGAGAGAAAATTGTTAAAGAGCAAGAATAGAAGCAGTGAGTCAAGGAAGGCAGCTTTTGCAAAAGTGTAGGCCAGAAGTAATAGTAACCTGGACATGACATAGTAAGTAATAGGTCTGGGGATATATTTTGAAACTAGAGTTAAGAGGACAGGCTGATAGATTAGATTTGAAAAAAGGAAGACTCACAGATGATTTGTTGTCTTTGACCTGCTTCATTACTCCTAGAAGTATCATTCAGAAAAATAATATTTAGGGGCAAGTTTAAGATATTTCTGAGAATCAAAAGGAGAGGTGATAGTGATCAATGCATGTGGAGTTCAGAGGAGCATTTAGGGGTAAAGGTTTAGAAGCATGAGTTATTGAGTTTTTGGTCCAAGATGGTGACAGAGGAGACTTAAAACTCACCTTAACCCACAGACCTACCAAACATACAGCTATAAAAAGAGCAATACCCTCTGAGAGAAATGTAGAAAGTAGATGAGCAACTCTTATGCACTGAGTGAGTGAATGTAATACACATCCAAATGAGTAGGAAAAGCTGAGGAACATTGTCTCCATAAACCACACACTTGGCACAGCAACATACAATTAGAAAGGAACTCACAGCTTCCAGCTTTGACCTGAGCAGTGCAGGGTTTAGGTTGAATGTTTAGCATTCCAATTTTAATTTTTAAAATTGTTATTTTTAATTGGAGGATAATTGCTTTACAGTGTTGTTAGTTTCGCCTGTGCAACAACATGAATCAGCTATAAATATATGTATATCCCCTCCTCCCTCTTGAGCCTCACTTGCCTCTGCCCTCTCATCTCACCCATCTAGGTCATCACAGGGCACCAAGCTGAGCGCCCTGTGCTGTACAGCAGCTTCCCATCAGTTATCTATTTTACACATAATAGTGTATATATATATATCAGTGCTACTCTCTCAATTCGTCCCACCCTCTCCTTCCTCCATTGTATCCTCAAACATTCTCTACATCTGCATCTCTATTTCTGCCCTGAAAACAGGTTCATTGGTACCCTTTTTATAGATTCCTTATATATGCATCAATATAAGATAATTGTTTTCCTCTTTCTGATTTACTTCACTCAGTTTTCTTTTTATGGCTGAGCAATGGAATGACTGTATATATGTACAGCAACTTCTCTGCACCCCAACTTTTAAGACTCTAACCTGAGGGATGGGCCCCCAAAACTTCTGGCTTTGAAAGCCTAATGGGGCTTGTGTCCATAAAACCGACAAGACCATAGCTACAGAGAAACAATTTTTAACAGATTTGCAAGGACTCCCTGCTATCCTTCCAAAGCTCAGAAGAGGGAGCAGAGAGAAATGCACTTCTCCCAAGCTTTCCCTGAGAGAGGCTATTTGCATACTTTAAAAGATTGCCTGCAAGTAAGGCTTCTAATTTAGCTCACATTTAGGGACTTACCTCAAGACTCCCTAGAGACAGGCAAAGGGAAAGACTATGCCCACTGACCCTCTGACTCACTCCAAGTCAGTGGTATCTTCCTAAAAGAAGCTTGTGATCCCATCTGGCACCTTGGCTTTTGAGGTAGCTTCCCAAAGAACATACCCTTTTGTCACTTGGCTCTGAGAGTGAGCAGGGCTCGCATTCACATCCACCAAAGGACCTAGAACCATATCAAAAAAACAGTTCTCAAATGCCTATCCCCTCAGAATTCAGCACAGAGGGAGCAGACAGAAATGCCCATCCCTCAGTCTTTTCCTGAAAGAGGTGTTTTCGCATACTTTGGAAGCTGCTGCCTGAGGATCCAGCCTCCAATCAGCCTGTTTCCGGTTCTGACTGAGATCTTCCCCACGGGGACACTGACCGATGTTAGAACACCCTCACCTACTAGGATCCAAAGGGAAACCACCACACAGCGTGTCAAGGAAAGTGAAGAAATAGAAATATACTTTTTTTAAAAGAAAAAGAACTCCACAAACAGACCTTAATGATACAGAGAAGAGTGACTGACATGAGAAAGAGTTCAAAATATGGTCATAAAGATGGTCACCGTATCAGGAGAAGAATGCATGAACTGAGAATTTCAGCAAAGAATATACAAGAAAGTACCAAACAAATGTCACAGAGCTGACGAATACAATAACTATACTGAAAAGGCCAATAGAGAAGAGTTCAAGTAGCAGACTAGATGAAGTGGAAGCAAGTATCGGTAAACTCACAAATCAGAGCAGTGATTCATTCTATCAGGAACCAAAAGAATAAAGTGAAGATAGATAGCTAAAGCAACTTATGAGACAACATTAAGTAGACTGAAATTCACATTCTAATGTCCCAGAAGGAAAAGAAAGGCATACACGAGTAGAAAACTGTTTGAAGAAATAATGATTGAAAACTTTCCTAACCTGAGAAAAGAAACAGCTATCCAAATCTAGGAAGCCTAGAGAGTTACAGATAAGAGGTATCCAAATAACACCCAAACCAAGTCAGGAAGAGGAAATACCTCCAAATTCATAGTGAAGGAAGAGGTAAAACTGTCATTATTTGCACATGATATGATTCTGTATATAAAAACTACCCCCAAAAACTGTTATCACTAATCAATAATCTTATTACATTTCAGGCTATAAAGTCAACATACAAAAATCAGTTGTATTTCTGTGCACTAAAGATGAAGCATCTAAAACAGTCACATTCACAATACCATCAAAAACAATGAAATATCTGGAAATAACTTTAACGAAAAAAATGAAAGTTCTCTATTAAATTAAAACTACAAGACTTCCCTGAAAGAAACTGAAGCCAACACAAACAGATGGAAAGACATCCCATGTTAATTGATCATAAGAATTGATATTGTTACAATATCTATACTACTCAAAGTCGACTGTAGATTCAACACAATCTCCATCAAAATACCAATGGCATTCTTTACAGAAATAGAAAAAAAAAAAACTCAAAATTTATATGAAGTGACAAAGTCTGCAAATAGTCAAAGCTTTCTCAGGAAAAATAGCAAAGCCAGAGGTATCATATGTCCTGTTTTTGACGGTACTACAAAGCTACAGTAATAATAAATTATTTTAAAAGGTATGGTAGTGGCATAAAAGTGGACAGAGACCAACAGAACAGAGCCTACAATTAAATCCCTGCATACACTGTCAACTAATATTTGATAATGGAGCCAAGAACACCCAATGGGAAATAATAGCCTCTTTGACAAATGATGATGGGGAGATGGGATAAACACATGCAGAACGATGAAATTGGACCCCTATCTTACACCATTCACAAAAATTAACTCAAAATGGATAACAGATTTAAACATAAAGCCTAATAACTATAAAACTTAGTAGAAACATAGGAAGCTCAACATTGTTATTAGCAATGATTTTTGGATGTAACACCAAAAGTACATACAGTAAAAGCAAAAATAAGCAAATGGGACTACATCAAACGCGAATGCTTTTCCACAGCAAAAGCAACAACTGACCAGATAAAAAAGCAACAGATTTGAAGAAAAAATTTGCAAACCATGTATCAGATAAGGGGTTTTATATCCAAAATCCAAAATATATAAATAACTCATCAAACTCAAAAACAAAATAATCCAACTAACAAATAGGCAGAAAAACTAAATAGACCTTTCTTCAAGGAAACACAACACTACAGTGAGCTGTCACCTCACACCTGTTGGAATGGATATCATCAAGAAGATGAGAGACAACAGGTATTGGTGGGATATAAATAAAAGGGAACATTTATATACTGTTGGTTGAAATGTAAATTGGTGCTATCAATATGGAGGTTCCTCAAATAAACACAAATCTACCATTATGATCCATCAATTCTATCTCTGGGTATATATGCAAAAAACATGAAAACAGGATTTTGAGGCAATAACCATACTCCACATTCATAGTAGCATTATTCACAATGGACAAGAAGATATGGAAACAACCTAGATGTCTGTAAACCAGTGAACAGATAAACAATTTATGCTTATGTATGCATATAGGCACACAATATAATATTTTTCAGCCACGAGAAAGTGCAAACTGCCATTTGCACCAACATAGGTGGACTTTGGGCATGTTATGCTAAATAAGAAAGACAAGTACTGTGTGTAAAATCTAAAAAGCCAAACTCATAAAAACAGAGAATAGATGGTGGTTACCATGGAATAGGGGGTAGAGGATAAGACAGATGTTGTTCAAGGGTGCAATCTTAGAACAAGCAGTAAATAAGCTCTAGAGAGCTAATGCACAGTACACTGAATATAAACTACTATAGTCATCAAACTTGCTAAGAGACTATTAAATGAATTATTCCAACTACTAAAAAAAAAAAGACATTTATGTAATATGATAGAGGTGCTAATTATTACTACAATTGCAATTATATTACAGTACATAAATTATCAAATTAACATGTACACCTTAAATTTACACAGTGTTTTATTTCAAATATATTTTAATTAATGTGTCTTTCTATGGGTCTCTAAATTATCAAGAGTAAATCTATGACAAAGGTGGCAAGACAATCTCCGGTAAATCTATGACTAAGAAAAGACAGTCTTTTCAACAAGTGGTGCTGGGAACACTGGACAGCTACATGTGACAGAAAGAAACTAGAACATTCTCTAACACCACACACAAAAATAGACTCAAAATGGATTAAAGACCTAATTGTAAAACCAGATACCATAAAACTCTTAGAGGAAAACACAGGGAGAATACTCTAACATAAATCACAGCACTATCTTTTTGGATCAGCCTCCTAGAGTAATCAAAATGAAAACACACAAATGGAACCTAATTAAACTCAAGAGTTTTTTCACAGCAAAGGAAATCATAAACAAAATGAAAAGAAAAGCCACACAATGGGAGAAAATACTTGCAAATGAATTGACTGGCAAGGGATTAATCTCCAAAACATGCAAATAGCAAATAGCTCATGAAGCTCAATATCAATAAATAATCCAATCAAAAATCTAAATTTCTCCAAAGACATACAGATGATACGTGAGATCTAAAAAAATGGTACAGATGAACCTATTTACAAAACAAAGATAGAGTTACAGATATAGAAAACAAACAGGGTTATTAAAGGGGAGAAGGGGGGCAGGAGGGGTGAATTGGGAGATTGAGAATGATGTATACAGACCATATAAAATAATTTTTAAGGACTTGTTATTATAATAATTATTATATAATTATATAATAATTTATATAAATATAAATTGTTTATAATAATTTATAAAAACCTGTTCACACAGCAGACTCTTTGATAATCTGTAATGACCTACATGGGAAAAGAATCTATCTATCTATCTATCTGTATATATATATATATACACACACACATATAACTGATTCAGTTTGCTATATAGAGAAAACCAACAATGTTGCAAATCAACTATACACTAATACAAATTAATTATAAATAAATAAAACATACATGGCCAAAAAGCACATGAAAAGATGCTGAACATCACTAATTACTAGAGAAATTCAAATCAAAACTATAATGAGGTATCACCTTGCACCAATCAGAACAACTGTCATAAAATGTCCACAAACAATAAACACTGGGTGCACAGGAAAGGGAACCTTACTACATTGTTGCTGGGAATGTAGCCACTATGGAGAACAATATGGAGGTTCCTTAAAAGCTAAAAATAGAGTTACTATATGATGTAGCACTCCCGCTCTTGGGCCTGTATCTGGAGAAAACTATAATTGGAAAAGAGACATAGACCCCAGTGTTCATCACAGCACTATCTACAATAGACAGAACATGAAAGCAACCTACACGTCAATCATCAGGGGAATGGATAAAGAAACTATGGTACATATATGCAACAGAATATTATTTGGCCATTAAAGAACAAAATATTGCCATTTGCAGCAATATCATGGATAGATTTAGAGATTATCACACTAAGTGAAGTAAGTGACAAAGACAAATAGCAAATGATATCACTTATATGTGGAATTTAAAAATATGGTACAAATGAACTTATTTACAAAACAGAAACAGATTTCCCTTATGGTTACCAAAAGGGAAATGTCAGGGGATTGGGATTAACATATACACACTAATATACCTACAATAGATAATCAACAAGGATCTATTGTAAACCACAGGAAACGCCACTCAACTCTCTATAATAAGCTATATAAGAAAATAATCCCGAAAAGTAGATATGTCTATGTGTAAATGAATCACTTTGCTGTACACCTGAAACTGACATGACAATGTGTGTCAACTATATTCTAATATAAAATAAATATTAAAAACTTTTAAAGTAAATGATAAGGAGAGAATCTTAAAAGCAGCAAGAAAAACAACTTGTTACATACAAAGAGACCTTTAAGGCTACTGGTATCTTTCCACCAAAATGCGCAGGCCTGATGTGAGTGGCAAGATGTATGTAAAGTACTAAAAGAAAAAAACCTACCAACCACAAATACTCTTATCTGGTAAAACTGTCCTTCCAATTCAAAAGATAAAGAGTTGTAGACAAACGAATACTGGAGCTCATTACCACTAGACTGACCTTATAAGAAATGTTAAAGGCACTCCTTTAAAATGAAACAAAACAGCTCTAATTAGTAACAGGAAATCATATCAAAGTATAAATCTCACTGGTAAAAATAGATAGTTAAATTCAGAATAATTGTAATGACAGTGGGTTGATCACATAGACAAATATAGTTTAACTATCATACAATAATCAATGGTTACACAGACTAAAAACATGTAAATTGTGAAATCAAAAGCATAGAACATGAAGGAAAGAGTAGTTTTAGAATGCATTTGAACTTAAGTCTCAAAATAAGTCAGTAAGATGTTATAGCTTATTGTATATATAGCACTAAATATTATGAGGTTTAAATAAACATGTTATATTTATAACAGTTATAATAACTATAGAGTCCCATTTCAACTTTACAGATATTCACAGACTGAAATGGAAAAAGATATTCCATACAAATAGAAACCAGAAGAAAGCTGGGGTAGGTATATACATAGACAAAATAGGCTTTCATACAAAAACTATAGTAAGAGACAATCATGATCATTACATAATAATAAAGGAGTCAATCTAACAAAAGGATATAAACATTTGTAAGTATTTATGCACCCAACACAGGAGCACTTAAATATATAAAGTAAATATTAACAAACAAAGGGAGAAATAATAATACAATTTAAAACTTGCAAAAAAATATCCAACAACCTAGAAGAAATGGATAATTTTCTAGAAACATACAACCTATCAAGACTCATTCATGGAGGAATAGACAATCTAAACAGACCAGTTACTAGTAAGAAGATTGAATCAGTTATCAAAAACCTTCCAACAAAGTCCACAACCAGATGGCCTCACTTGTGAATTCTACCAAACATTCAAAGAACAATTAATACCTGTCCCTTCCAAACTCCCAAAAAATAAGAGAGAAGTGAATACTTCCTAATTCATTTTTACAAAGCCAGTCTTATTACCATGATACCAAAACCAGACAAGGGCACTACAAGAAAATTGCAAGTCAAAATCCTTGATGAAAATAGATGAAAAAATCCTCAACATTATCAAATTAATTCAACAATACTTTAAAAAGGTCATACACCATGATCAAGTGGGATTTATTCCTGGTATGCAATGGCTGTTCATAAACTACAAATCAATTGATGTGATACACACATTAACAAAATGAAGGCTAAAAATCATATGATCATCTTAACAGATACAGAAAAAGCATTCAACAAAAATTCAACACCCGTTTATGATAACTCAAAACAGTGGATATAAAGGGAATGTGTATCAACATAGTAAAGGCCATACATGATAAGACCACAGCTAACATACTCAGTGAAAGCTAAAACCTTTGTCTTCTAAGATCATGCCCACTGTTAACCACTTTTATTCAAAATATTGCCGAAAGTGCTAGACAGAGCAAATAGGCATGAAGAAATAAAAGGCATCCATATTGAAAAGGAAGAATTAAAACTGTCTTTATTTACAGACTACATGATATTATATATAGAAGGTCTTAAAGACTCAACCAAGAAACTGAGTTAATAAATTCAGTAAAAATGCTAAATATAAAATTAATATTAAAGAACATTTCCTTTTCTGTATAATGAACTCTCAGAGAAATTAAGAAAGTAATTCCACTTACCATTGCATCAAAATGAATAAAATAGAATAATTTTAACCAAGGAAGTGGAAGACCTATATATTGAAAACTATAAGGCAGAGATGAGAAAAATAAATGGAAGATATTCAGAGCTCATAGATTAGAAGAATTGTTAAAATGTCCATACCACACAAAGTAATTCACAGATTCCATGCAATCACCATAAAATTTCAATGACATTTTTCACAGAATTAGAACAATCCTAAAATATGTAAATGAAACTTCAGAAGACCCAAATATCCAAAGGAATCTTGAAGGAAAAAGTTGGATGCGTGATACATCTTGATTTGAAACTATATCTAACAGCTGCAGTAATAGGAAAACTGAGCAGCCATATGCAGAAGAATGAAACTGGACCACTATCTTAACACCATACACAAAAATCAACTCAAAATGGATTAATGACTTGAAGAACTGAAACCCTAATAAATCTAGGAGAAAACACAGGGAGTAATCTCCTTGGCGCTGGTTTTGGTAATGACTGGACTTGTCACCATAGAAAAGCAAAGGCAACAACAAAAAAGTGGGATAACATCAAACTTAAAATTTTCTGCACATCAAAGGAAAACAACAGAATTAGAAGGCAGCCCATAGAATGGGAGGAAATGTTTGCAAATCATGTACATGATAAGGGGCCAGTATCCAAAATCTATAAAGAACTCATATAACTCAATATTAAAGCAATAATCTGATTTTTAAATTAGCAAAGGATCTCAATAAGCATTTTTACAAAGAAGATATACACATGGCCAATAGTACATGAAAAGATACTTAATGTCACTAAACATCAGAAAAATACAAGTCAAAACCACGAGTATAGCCTCATACCTGTTAGAATGGCTATTATCAAAATGACAAGAGATAAATGCTGGCAAGGCTGTAGATAAAAGGATGTGGACTATCTTTATACATTATTGGTGGGAGTGTGAATTGGTGCAGCCACTATGGAAAACAATATTGAGGCTCCTCAAAAAATTAAAAATAGAATTACTATACGATCCAGAAATCCCACCTCTGAGATGTGAAAAACAAAATGTTCTTTAATGGATTATTTTTCTTCAGATTTACCTTTAACAGACTTCTACTGCCTTAAAATACAATTCAAGAAGAAATTTTATGCTTGGTAACAGGCACTGTATTAAACCCTACTGAGCAAAAAGAGCCGTTGTTTTAATGTCTGGGAGCTCAGAGTGTTTGTAAAATTATTCTGACTATAAAATGTATTTTCTTCCCTAACCTGTTATTCTGATTATTGGAAGATGAACCTTGGATTAGTGAATTCTTAAAAGATGTTTAGGAAAATAATGAGACGGGATTTTCTTGTGGAGTTTTTTTTTAACTGAAGTATAATTGACCTATAATATTAAAGTTCCAGGTGTAAAATATAGTGATTCACAATTTTTAAAGGTTTTTATCCCATTTATAGTTATAAAACATTGCTACATTCCCCATGTTGTATAATATATCCTTGTAGCTTATCTTAAACCTAGTCATTTTACCTCTTAAGATAGAAAGTTTTTTTTTAATGCAATTGAAAAAGGAATCAAAGGATGTGAAAAATATTACAGAATACAGAACCTAGGAATAAAAGTAATTTTGTGTTACCAAGGAATCTAATGATCCACCAGTAGACAATGGGGGATCCAAATGAGCAGATTGGTAGCTTATATTTCATGGTTCTCTAAACAGAAGAAATCTCTCTTCCTAGCTTAGCTCTTTATTTTGGATATAAGTTTTCAAAGTGTCCATCCTTGAGGGTTCAACTACATTATTGTTCGTTTAATTCTTGATGAAGCTCCAGATGCTACATGTACAACATTTGAAACTGGATATGGAAAATAAATGCTCATTTTTCAAATTTATTTATTTTACCAGTCTCAAACTTTGCCTTATAGAGCATAATTGCTAATATCATAATTCTTTGGAATTATAAAACAGACTGTTACATTTTTATATCTTATATCTATAGATCTATAAGGATGCTTAACACTGAAAGTAAGGGTTTTCTTTTTTTTACTTTAGAAATTTGTATATAAACTCAGTATTATTAAAGTATTTCCTTTAATAATCATCAGACTCTACAACTAAAAATGTAAAGCATTCTTCAAATGGTACTAGGAAAATTGATTAATCCAAAATTGTTCAATAGTAAAATACATGACAATGTAATTTATCTGGATTCAAAGCAAAGCAGCATTATAAGGTGAGTTCAGAAGTGGACTAAACATAGGGTACTTGGAAAGGTGTCTTACTAAATATTTTTCAGGAGTTTTGTTTTCCTTTTTCTTTCCAACAGGAGGATTATACCGACTGTGGTGGTGTCTCTGGATTAAACCCCTCCCTGTGGTCCATCATCGGCATACAGTGTGTACTACTTTGGCTTTTATCTGGCAGCAGACACCACCAGTTATGACCTTCTCAAACCAAATCTGCAGATTAAACTCCAGACCCTGCTGAAACAGGAGCCCTCAACTGCATTAAAATAGGGTCAACTGCAAACTCAGCAGACCACTAGCTGGGCCCACCCCATGGCATCCATCTAAGACGCAGACTCATAAGGCACCCACTGGCTGCATGTCAGGGTGTCAGATCCTTCAACTTGTGTGAATGCTGCATCATCTATGTATAACATCGAAGCAAAATTCTATACATGCTCTATTGGAAAATTGGAAAATTTGTTGTTGCATTGTTGGTGATTACATGTTAAAGGGCTCCCCACACAGTTGTTTATGGATCATGCAAATTGTCTTGATTTTGACTTGCTGCAATCCTTGTTCTTTTACCAAGAAAATCTCTTGGGGAAAAGAGTTGCTTTTTTTTCCTTCACTTATTCTTCTGTTAAAAATTATTTCCTGCTTTGAGTAGTTATTATTGGAAATATAGAGAGAGAGACAGAGGGAGAAAGAATTAACATTGGTATAATCTGGCAAAATAGAAATAATGGCTTATTTTCTACCAAAAAAAAAAAAATGCCATGAATAAAATGCCTTATGAAGAATGGCTTCTCTGCCAGAAGTATAACACAAATGATGGCCAAGTTTTGGTGCGTATAATGAATTGGTTGTTTGAAAATAATAACTAAGAAATTAAATTAAAGGTGCTTGAGGGTAGAATTAATATGAGACATATTTCCTCATAAATGTGAGCCCTTAATAAATGCTTCGATGTAATGTCCTTTTTGTTCACAGTAAAGTTCCGTAGTGCTAGCCAGATACTTCAAAATGCTCTAAGAAAAGCTTGTTGGGGGGAGGGGAAATGTTTTTTCTTGTGATAAATGAACTTTGGTTACCAAGGGTATTTTGCATGATGCTGCTGCTATTTTAACTCTGGTTTGTTTCTCTTTACTGTAGAGTATAGTCCATTGAAAAGTTAACTGGGTGACATTATTGTTATGTAAGAATCTGAACCTTGCAGTGTAATGCACTTAAGTCATCTTTTAAAATGTCTTTAAACTACTCTGAATATACTGTGCAATGTAAATGCTGAATGATTGGATTAGGTAAATGGTGAAATGGGAATTAATGGATTTTATACAGATTCGTGCTTTTGCCTGAAAACCTATGTACAGATATTTTAAGTACATAAATCAGATTTGACACATTTATTTTTTGAAGAGTACATATATGTTCTCAGTGAAGAGACATCCTAGGTTTCCTCTCTGTTCGCTGGAATAGTAGCATGTACAATCCCAAATTTGCTGCTGCTTTTGTTGCCTCCGTTTTAAATGATATGAGCACTTGACCAAAATTTCCATACAGTTTGATGAGGGTTTTACAATAATCTGAACAAATAGGAAACCTTGAATCTCTATGTATGCACATGAATACTTGATTGTGAATAATCAAAATTGTTTTTATACAGCCTCATTAGTGAAAATGGTTAGTGTATTAAATCAGATATTTCATTATAGAGTAATATGGTAGAATTTATTTATGCTTGTAAAGATTATTTTCAGGGTTAAACAGTATTTGAAGAAAGGATAAAAACAATGAATGTGTAACAATTATAGGGAATAATTCTGCTGAAGGCTGGAAGTATGCAGATATTTGTTCTTTTTTCAAACATGCCAGAAACTGGTATGTGTCTATGCTGGAAATTTTCTTATATATCATTTTTAAGTAAAAATCTTATTAACGTTATCCAGTATGCTTTAATATGCTTCATATATCAAAGATATAAACAATTCTTTAGCATAGTTTAAAAGATATATTTGTTTTGTTTTTAGCTTTGCACACATTTGTAATTCCCTTCACCACTAATATACCCTAGGTACCACTTGTGTACATTTCCTTATTTAAAATATTTTTTTATTTAAAAACGGGGGTAGGGGGAAATGGAGTCACTTTGCCAACTATTGTTCTAAGAGTTGACATCAGTTACCATTTCTAATACATCGCTGTGATTTTGTAGTCTCATTTGTAACTGGTATTGACATTTTAGAAAACACCAAAGTGATTTAAAAAAATATGGAACTTCTCACTCTAGTAACAGTATGTTTAAATCATGTTGTTTGTTAATTAAATATTTAAAACTTATTGTTAACTTTTGCTAGACTATTTTAAATCATGAAAGTGTTGAGAAGGGGATATCGAAATATAGTTATGTTAGCTTGTGTACATAAACAACGCACATTAAAACAAGCAAATTGCTTCCAGCATACAACAGACTACCTTAAAATTATCTTTAAAATCTATTAAATATATTTTCATGGCTAATGTCACCGAAGTATGTTTTCATCAACTACATTGTTGTGTTCATCACAGTGAAACTTGGCATCTCCTGGCAGGGTCCTATTTGATTTCATTTGCCATCAAAATATATTTATGTGCATGAGTCTTGCCATGATCTTTTATTTTCCGTTATAAATGAAACATATGACAGCCACATATATGTTAATAAATTGGGTAAGAACATGTTCTCTGACTAAAAATTGTTCTCATGCCTAATACTAGTCTTCATGTATTTTGAAAGACCATAACACTCATCCCATCCAATTGTTATTTTTACTTTAGGATTTTTCTGAGTTCTGATTGTTGGACAGTAACTTAAATCACAGCCTGTTATAATATTAATTTTCAAAGACTAAATAGTACAAGAGATCAAGAAAAAAGCTTTTAAACTCTTTTTGCTTACCTAATTTTTTGCTATGCTCATGCAACTGCGTAGTTTTCACTAAAACAAAATCAAAATAAGTCTTACATTGGTGTTGAATAACAGGAATGGATTTTGCATTAATGATTTGTTTATATTTTCTTCATTTGAACAACCAGCATTACTGCCAAACACCAATCGTGGTCCATATTTGTAACAGGTTTTTAACATGACATAGTTAGCAAGTTTGACTGAAGAGATTTTTAGGTCCTGGGTCTAATAAGATTTTAGTATGATCTTTTTTCATGTTTCTAATGCTTGAGGCATTATTGCTTAACTTGGAAAAATCTAGACAGTGTTGCTGCCATTTGTAAGTTTTCCTATAATATTCCTTTTATTAACCTTAAAACTGGCCTTACTGGGTTCAAATAGGCAGTATCCCTTTTAAGTGACCTTTGCAACCCAAGTGTTACTTGCTTATTTGATGCTCTTTTGTATTTTACATCTCATTTAAATCTTTCTCTCCATCAAAGCTTAAATTCTATGTCTTAATTTAAACTCTGAACTATTCCATTAATCATGTTAGTTGACATTAAAGTGTCTAGAGGTACAGAGGCTGACCTAGGGAAACAAAATGGATGTTGTGACTCATAGAATACAGTAGAATGATGGTTTCACCTGCCCATAGTTTCAAACACGTTACGATTATCTGGAACCTGTGTTGTTTTCCCATAGCATAGAATGTTAATACTGCTATTATTCCATGTACATTTCTGTAAAGAGCAAATCAATAAAGCAAAGGTATGAAGTTTCTTGATTTCTTGAAAAAATTACAGAATGTTAAAGTCTTAGAAAACCTTTACCAACAGTTTCATCTACTTTATTTCTACATCACAAGATTAACTCGAAGAACTTCTGAGACTTATGGGATACTGTCTTGAAAAGATGCCAATTGAGTCTACAGTGTGACCTGACAGAGCTGTCTTTTTTGTTGTGCTGTATGTTGTCGGATCATTACTATTAGGGATACTTTTATTGAAATGCTCAGTGTGCATCCATGAAAAAGGCCAAGTGGCTTTGTGAACAAAAGATCCTTTCTCCCCTTTATTATGTTCTCTTGACACTTTTGTGGAAATTAGCCTGATAAAAACATTTTTGTAAAAATTTGTATATTACTGTTATAAAAATATTTATAATCCCAGAAAATGTTGTGTTAAATCTTGTGCAAAAACAGTATATTCAGAATAAAAGTTTATCATTTAAAGTCACCAGCTTTGATTATTTAATTGTTTAAAATTCAGTTCAAAGAACCAGAGGTCTCTGTCATACATACAGTTTAAGAAAGCAGGCTTTCCAGTGGAGAGAATTCTAGATTCTGAAAGTAAAATCTGGCATTACAAAAGTGCTTTTACAGTTTCAACCTCAACTCACAAATTTAATTGCAACTCCTTTGCATAACTCTGACCCTTCTCATATGTGCTTCTGCCATCAAGGTAGTTAGGAACTTATTAAAACAAACTTTTGACTTATGTAAGAAATTTTTTTCTATACAAAAATAATGTTTCCATGGTTCTTTAAAGACTTTGGGAAAATAGTTTGAAAGAAACAAGTGAAATATATTAAATGCACATAACTGTTATACATGTGATTTACACAAATATCTCTCCTAGCTGATAGCTATATTATAGCAAATAGAAGCTGACACAGTGAAGTATAATATACAGAATTTTTTAACTTGTTATATGCCTTTTACATTCAGACCAGCTTACCACCTGCCCTCCTATGCTCACCTAATAAGTAATGAGCCTGGTATTATGTAGAATCTAATACAATGTAAGCCTATTTTTCATTTTGGGAGCTCTTTAAGAGAGACCAAGAATACCTACACAGGAGAGGAATGTAGTATGTGGGTTACCAACCATGGTGATTACTGGAAAATCTGACCCCTTGTCTCTGATCAAGGCATTTTAACAGGGAAACTACTAAAAAGGGTAAGGTGAGTAACATTTGCTTTTTGAACATCTGGCTTCATTCTGAACCAGTTTATCCCCTCAATCAATCCTCTTACTCCCTGCTACCCTCATTTCCTCTATCAATCATCTTGATCCCATCCCCACCTCTTCCCTGGGGACCACGCCTCATCAATTCTGCTTTCTCAAGCACATTCAGTCTCCCCTTTCTACAGACTTTCTTCCCTCTACCTGCAAACACATTCAGAACACCTCTACTTAAGACACAACTTAGTGACTAAACAACAATTTAAGATAGTACAATCAACTATGTTGCACAGTAGCCCCATTACTTCCTCAAGTATAACCCGAACAATGTGTGTGTGCGCGTGTGTGCATGTGTGTGTATTTTAACATTTATTCTTTGCAATATCTCAACGAGGCCTTAGAATTTTAGATATAAAAAGCTTGTTATCTGACCTTTTGGGTGACTGTTGAAAATTTTAAGTTACTGGTATGAAGATCTGATAACTTCAAGGTCTTGGGCACTTCTTGATTCTCAAATTCTTTATATCTTAAAGTTGGGTTATTATTCACAAAGCACCAATACAGTTTTCTATAAATTGGTATATAATCAACAATACTATATAATAATATTTTTATTTAATAGATTATTTTAAATAAGCATATTTTAAAAAGAAATTTAACATTACTATGTAACTGGAAAGCCAATATAATTTGCTATAATTAGTAGTCATGTCACATGTTCATATCTATTATAAAGAAATTTAAAAATAAATAGCATACACCAGTGTCAAGTGTGCTAGATTTAACATTTCTTCAACACATTTATTGTAATGATAAATTAGGCAGTTTCTCTATTGCTGCCATGAATGTTTTCAAGATTAAATCTGGACTCAGTCATCTGACTATACATTGTAAGTATTAGTGGATTAAAGTATATTTACCAAAATGCACACTCGTGAAATTTTTTCAAAATTTGAGTTTTCTTGGATGCATGGTTTTTTCAAAACTACTTTATCACAGTAGTTTTTTAGTATCTCAGGACCCTAACATGTCTTTAAAGTTTACATGTAAAACACATTCACTGATATAAGGACAAAATATAATGTACCAAGGTTGGAGTAACAATAGCAATTTTCTATATTGAGAAGGACTGTTTTCTCAAATTGTTTAAGAAAGAATGACCTTTTGTGTAATTATGGGATAGCTGATAACTATTGTAAATAGTGAAATTGTTAATAAGCTTAGGTTAGATATCATTTTATCTGCACTCTAATCTCTCCTTTTTTAATTTCAAAATTATACTGATCTGTAAAATTCCTAAATCTGATACTGACCTAGTCCTTTTCATGAGAGCAGTTTGCCAAGTAGTAACTGCAATCTGCTGTTTAGATTTGGCTTCTGACTTTACTAGTTACTAGCTTTGTAACCCTGTGCAAATTACGTGATGTTTCCAACCTTCAGTTTCCTCATCCTTAAAAAAGTAATAGTAACTGCACAGTAGGATGGTAATGATGACTAAATGATGTCATTAATATATAGAGGCCAGACTGTCAGCTCTCAACAATGCTCTCCATTAGTATTATGTATTGTTACCACAACCATCTTCTCAGCCAGCATCATCATTCTGACCTAAAGCTTTTCAGATCCTAATTATCTGCATCATTTGTCATTTAAGATATTTACTGATTCTCTATTTAACTGAAGTGTTAGAAGTAGAGCTTTATTTAAAATAAAAAGCAGCACCTTCCTTAATGGAACTGCTGGGTAGGAATATTGAAAATTTAAAAAGAATTTACAATAGATAAAGTGCTATAAGAAATGAATGCTCCCACATTTATTTCTAATAGAAATAATAAATGAATTATTTCTCTGATATAGAAAAGAATATACATATTGTGGGAGCTTACAATACGATAACCTAGCTAGACTGAGTGGCCAGAGGAGGTTGCCATGATACTGAGTTAAGGGAAAGAGGTAGCAGTACAATTACAAGTGGAGAGTGTGTGAAAGCTGAGGAGTGCATGCAAGAAACTGGAGAGGGCTGATTATGAGTTCAGTATGGCTTGGAGGGAGGGTGATAAGTAGCTAAAGATGAAGTGGAAGATGATGCTGAAGATAAAAAGGGCCATAGCCTGGAGCCCCCTCCAGATGACACAGGGTGGTTAGGTAACTGGAAGCTGCTGAAGGTTTTTAAGCAGAAAACAGTTTGATGAGATTGGCATTTCAGGGAAAACACTGGATGAAATATGGGTTATTGGTAGAACACCTACAGGAATGAACCAATTAAGAGGCTATTGTCAAGGTGAGAAACTTGTTGATTGACATATAGGAAGCTAGATAGAAAAAGCAGACTGATTTTAGAAGTATTCAGAAGGGAAACAGGAGAGAATTTCATGATTTACTTGTACTAAAAAAGAAAGGACAAAATGTACAGTTACTCCCAGGTTTTTGAAGTTTAATATTGTGTGGAATGATACAGTCCCCCAGGTGAGGAAAGAATGGAGGGTACTAGAAATAGGGACAGGTGGGACAAGTCCAGAGGAGAAAATGAGGGCTTCTCTTCAGAAATACCGTCAATGATCTTTTGTAAGGTGCTGAGGATACAAAGACGATACATTCCCTAATGCCTGGAATGTATACTCCAGAATGATTCTTAACTCGGACTCATTTAGAAACCCTTATTGGAGGGTTTATGAGTTTGTTTTCTTTAAAATACTGACTCAGGATCCACTCTAATTCAGAATCTCGGGTACTTCTAGTGTGCAGTCACCATTACACTACCTGGGCGCATGTTAAATGGCAGGTGCGACAATTCCGGTGCAGATTATTTCTGAATTAGACTTTTCAAAACCCAGTTTAGATATATGTTACTGGCTCAATTTTAAATTAACCGCCTGTTTGAACACTTTTTTTGGCAACATACCCTATGATTCCAACTCAATTGCAATTTTTCTGAGGACTCTACTTTTTAATGTTTTATTTTCTCTTCTAATCCAGATTCTATCGCTGTACATAGCTGATAACCAATAAAGTTTTCATTGATTGTGGTTGATAAACAAGACCATCATTAAGACAATTCGTACCAGAGAAAATTCTATTCCTATTAGTCATATTGATGATATCAATTGTCTCAGAGTTGAACCACAGATTTCTACAAATACTATCAGAGAACCCCGTCAATAAGTTTCATCCTTATGGAAATGATACTGCAAGTCAGAATAAAATTAGGAAATAATATAACAAACTGGTTTCTATAGATACTGTATTTAATTAAATGATGCCTTCCCTAATAAAAAGCTAACCAAAACTTTTAAAAATCCACTAAAAACATAAGTGCTTCAGATTGATATCAGAGTGCCCCATTCATCTATTCCACAGAACCTCAAAGAGCTCTGACTGAAGCAAGACCATTAGGTACATAATAGAGATGCCAGGCTCTACAGTTGGACTACCTGGGTCCACATCCCAGCTCTCCAACATGTGCATGTTATATAACATCTCTAGCTGTTACCTATCAGTCCAATTTATACTATTGACTCCACAAATATTTGTGTATAAAATTAATAGTCACTATCTAATTGCTGTCCAGCCTCTGCTTCTTGTTTCAGAAGCTCAGTCACTCTGAAACTGATGACTTCAGGAGTGCCTAGAGAAATTTGGTATTAAGAGGATTTCTAAGGTGTGAGGGATATTGCCAGAACTTCAGATTTTTTACTTGCTGGACAGTATGGATACAATGATGACAAGGATGAGAAATACAAACAGCAAAAGCTATAGAAGAATGTGGGGAGAAAATTCATCCAAAAATTCACATAAACAAACATATTATTACTAACTCGAAAAAATCAGTGCAATAAACAATCTTGGTAATAAGAGACAAATAGCAAACTAGAGAACAGGGCCAGATGGAAACTAGTTACAGGGCTGGGGAGAAGGAAGATCCAAACTGTCCCAGGTATTTTGATCCAAATCTCAAAAACAACTAGGCCAATATCCCAGATGACTATAGATGCAACAATTCCAAAAATATTAGCAAACTAAATTTAAGAACACATTAAAAGGATAATACACTATGACAAAGTGGGAATTTTCTTGGGATACAAGAATAATTAAACATGTTAAGCAATAAATGTAATACATCACATTAATAGAATAAAATATAAAAACACATTATCATCTCAGTAAATGTGGAAAAAAAGTTATTTGACAACAATACAACACCCTTTAATGGTAAAAACACTTGACCTATTGGCCTGCACTCCCACCACACACTCTCCAGCCTGAGATGTTCCCCCATGGGTGTGGGTGGGGGCTGGGTGCTGAAGCTTAGCCTTTGGAGATGAGACCCAGGGAAAGGCTCAGGTTGGCTGCACAGAGACAGGCTGACGAGGCTGCAGTGTTTCAATTAGGGTGCAGTCAGAAGGGGTCTGTGCCCACACAGAGTAGCAAGGTGCCCTTGTAGCGGGGGAGGGCAGGGGTTGGGCATGAGGAGAGGGCAAGACCACCCTAGGAGCTTCTTTCCCTGCGTGTGTGCTCTCAAGAAACAGGACACCACCTACAGAAGCTCCGGGGAGGGGAGAGCGGACACAGGCAACTGCCTCTGATAGGGAACCTATGAGCAACACCGAGGACTGACCCTGCTGTCCTGGGAGAGCTCAAGCAGCGCCGCCACTAACAGACACAAAAGCAGGTGTATGTAGGCCTTCTGGGGAGCAAGAACTGGCTGCCACACCTGCACAGCCCATATCAAAGGAAGACTGGCCGGGACACACTGAGGACACACTGAGTCAGCAAGCATCCAAAGTAAAAGTAGCTGCTCGATTCCAGACAAGGTGGCAGATTAGAAGGACTTGAGCTCACCTCCTTTCACAAAAAACAACAAAATCACTACTAAATGCTGAACAACCATACATAAAAAAATTAAAAAAAAAAAAAAAAAACTTGGAATCAACCAAAAATATTTTACATCCAAAGGCAAAGAAGAAGCCACAAGTAGAGGCATTTTCGTGATGTAATCAAGTCCCATACCCGCTGGGTGGACAACACAGAAATTGGAAAATAATTATATCATAGAAGCTCTCCCACCAGAGTGAGAGTTCTGAGCCACACATCAGTCTCCCCAGCCTGGGTGTCTGGCACTGGGAGGAGAAGATCCCAGAATGTTTGGCTTTAAGGACCAGCAGGGCTTGAGTGCAGGAATTCCAAAAGGCCTGGAAGAAACAGATGCTACACTTGAAGGGCACACCTGAGAATTCACATGCACTGGGACCCCCAAAAAGCAGTGACTCCATAGGAGACTGAGTTAGACGTACCTCTGGGTCCTGGAGCATCTCATGGGGAGGTCATAGTTGGCTATGGCTCATTGGAGGGACAAGCACACTGGTGGCAGAGGCCCCAGGAAATAGTGATATACTTGAGCTCACCTGAAGGTCTCCATTTTGGCACAAAGACCAGGCGCCATCTAACAGCCTGCAGGCTCCAGCACTGGAATGCCTCAAAGAAAAGAATCTGAAAGGGAAAGGATACATGTATCTGTTTTACTGAATAACTTAGCTGCAAACCTTAAACCAACAGAATACTGTACATCAACTATATTCTAATAAAATTAAAAATAAATGATTTTAAAAGGTGGCAAATTATACCTAATTATTACTAGATGTAAAATTTATACACGTAAATGTTAAGATTAAAACAGAATGTGAAAGGTGAAATCTAGAATGTGCAAATTTGTAGTAATTAAAAACATATTTCAGTCATTTTGTTAGCTTTATCAAATGCTTAACAAGTACTTCCAGAGTGGTACTATGTCATGGATTCAACATTATAACGAAAAGGGTCACAGAGAACAATGCTCCCCCACTCAATAGATCTGACCTTGACTGAAATTCTAATATGTATGTGGTCTAATTTGAATAAACATTATTCTACCCTAATTTATAATCCACAAATTAGCATTTGATATATTAAATTACTACTACAAATTATGTCCAATATATTGAACAAAAATTCTAAAATTTAGTGAATGACAAAATCAACCTGAATTCATCTATAACACATTCCAGTAAAATGTCAATTAGAAATTAAAATTAAATAAAAGGAGAGGAAAATTAAGAAAACAATTCCATCTACCATTACAACAAAAAGAACAAAATACTTAGGAACATATCCAATTAAAGAGATAAAATACTTGTACTCCCAAAACTCTAAGACATGAATAAAAAAAAAAAAACACCTATATATGATGCAAACATGGGAAAATACACTCTGTTTATAAAATGGAAGAATATTGTTTAAATGACCATACTATACAAAGAAATCTAGAGATTCAATGCAATTCCTATCAAAATACCAATGGGATTTTTCAAGAGCTAGGAAAAATAATTCCAAAATTTGTATGGAAACACAAAGCACCCTAAATAGCCAAAACAATCTGGAGAAGGAAAAATAAAGTGAGAAGATTACACTCCATGATGTCAAACTCTACTACAAAGCTACAGTATTCAAAACAGTACTGGCACAAAAGTACAGACAAATAGATTAATGGAAGATTCCAGAAGCAAACTCACATTTACATGGAAAATTAATCTATGATAAAGAGAGCAAGAATATACAATGGGGAAAAGACACTCTTCAACAAATGGCAATGGGAAAACTGAACAGCTACATGCAAAAGAATCACACTGGACTGCTCTATCACACCATGCACAAAAATAAATTCACAAATGAAGCCATAAAACTTCTAGAAAAAAGTGGCAGTACAATTTTTGCTGTTGGTCCTCACAATATTTTTTTACATGTCTCCTTGCACAGGTGAAACAAAAGCAAAAATAAACATATAGGATTACATCAAACCATGAAGCTTTTGCACAGAGAAATAAGTTATCAACAAAACAAAAGGATCAGCTACAGAATGGGAGAAGATATTTGTAAATGATGTGAGTTATAAGGGATGAATATACAAAAGATGCAAACAACTTATACAACACACATCAACAAAATAAACAGTCTGATTAAAAAATGGACAGAGGATCTGAATAGGTATTTGGTCATCAGCAAATAAAAATGTTTTCAACATCACTAATCATCAAGGAAATGCAAATCAAAACCACAGTGAAGGGACTTCCCTGGTTGTCCAGTGGTTAAAACTTCGTTTTCCAGTTCAGGGGGCAGTGGGTTTAATTCCTAGTCAGGGAGCTAAGGTCCACATACCTCATGGCGAAAACACCAAAACATAAAACAGAAGCAGTACTACAACAATTTCAATAAAGACTTTTAAAAAATGGTCCACATTAAAAAAAATCTTTTAAGAAGCCACCATGAGATATCACTTCACACTGTCAGAATAACGATTATATAAAAGACATAAAATAACAAGTGTTGGTAAGGATATGAAAAAACTGAAATTTCATGCTAGGGGACTATGGGTATGCAAATTGGTGCATGATTCCCCTACATGAATCACAACCTTGCTGTGGCAAAGGGGCTTGCATAGCTCAATGAAGCAAGGAGCCATTTCATGCTGAGCTACCCAAGATGGACAGGCCATAGAGAAGAAATGTGGTCCACTGGAGGAGGAAATGACAGATCACTTCATGTTATTGCTGCAAGAATGCAGGAAGAATATAAATGAGACCAAAACAAAAAAAGACACTGGAAGATGAGCCCAGCAGGTTGGAAGGTATCCAGTATTCTACTGGGGAAGAGCAGAGGGAAATTAATAATAGCTCCAGAAAGAATGAAGTGGCTGGGCCAAAGAAGACATGACAGTTAGTTGTGGATGGGTCTGGTGGTGAAAGTAGTCTGAAGCTGTAAAGAACAGTATTGCATAGGAACCTGGAATGTTAGGTCCATGAATCAAGATGAACTGGACATGGTCAAGCAAGAGATGGCAAGAGTGGAACATTAACAACTTAGGAATCAGTGGACTAAAATGGACAGGAATGGGCAAATTTAATTCAGATGACCATTGTATCTACTGCTGTGGGCAAGAATCCCTTAGAAGAAATGGAGCAACCCTCATAGTCAACAAGAGTCCAAAATGCAGTACTTGGATGCAATCTCAAAAATGACAGAATGATCTCAGTTTGTTTCCAAGGCAAAAAATTCAACATTATAGTAATCCAAGTCTATGCCTCAACCTCTAATGCTGAAGAAGCTGAAGGTGACTGGTTCTATGAAGACTTCAAGACCTTCTAGAACTAATACCAAAAAAAGATGTCCTTTTCATCACAGAGGATTGGAATGGAAAAGTAAGAAGACAAGAGATATCTGGTGTAACAGGCAAGTTTGGTCTTGGAGTACAAAATGAAGCAGGACAAAGGCTAACAGAGTTCTATCGAGAGAACACACTGGTCACAGCAAGCACCCTTGTCCAAGAACACGAGAGATGACTCTACACATGGATATCACCAGGTAGTCAATACCAAAATCAGGTTGATATATTCTTTGCAACTGAAGACAGAGAAGCTCTATACAGTCAGCAAAAACAAGATATGGAACTGACTGTGACTCAAATCATCAGTTCCTTATTACAAAATTCAGGCTTAAATTCAAGAAAGTAGGGAAAACCACTAGGCCACTCAGGTATGACCTAAATCAAAGCCTTTATGATTATACAGTGGAGGTGATGAATAGATTCAAGGGAATAGATCTGGTAGAATGAGTGCCTGAAGAACCATGGACAGAGGTTTGTTACATTGTAAAGGAGGCTGTGACTGATACAGTCCTAAAGAAAAAGAAACGCAAGAAGGCAAAGTGGTTGTCTAGCAGGCTTTACAAGTAACTGAGAAAAGAAGAGAAGTGAAAGGCAAGGGAGATATACCCAACTGAATGCAGAGTTCCAGAGAAGAGCAAGGAAAGATAAGAAGGATTTCTTCAATGGAAAATGCAAAGAAATAGAGGAAAACAATAGAATGGGAAAGACTAGAGATTTTCTCAAGATGGAGATATCAGGTGAACATTTCATGCAAGGATGGGCACAATAAAGGACAGAAATGGTAGGGACCTAACAAAAGCAGAAGAGATTACGAAGAGGTGGCAAGAATGCACACAAGAACTATACCAAAAAGGTCTTCTAATGACCCAAATAACCATGACGGTGTGGTTACATGCCTAGAATCAGACATCTTGGAGTGCAAAGTCAAGTGGTCCTTAGGAAGCATTTCTATGAACAAAGCTAGTGGAGGTGATAGAATTCCAGCTGAGCTATTTCAAATCCTAAAAGATAATGCTGTTAATGTGCTGCACTCAATATGTCAGCAATTTGGGAAACTCAGCAGTGGAAAAGGTCAGTTTTCATTTCAATCCCAAGAAAGGCAATGCCAAAGAATGTTCAAACTACAATACAATTGCGCTCATCTCACATGCTAGCAAAGGTAATTCTCAAAATCCTTTAAGCTATGCTTAGCTGCATGTGAATCAAGAATTTCCAGATGTACAAGCAGAGTTTAGAAAAGGCAGAGGAACCAGAGATCAAACTGTCAACATTTGTTGCATCATGGATAAAGCAACAGAATTACAGAAAAACATCTACTTCTGCGTCCTTGACTACATTAAACCTTTGTGTAGGCATGCATGCTAAGTCGCTTCAGTTGTGCTTGACTCTTTTGCAACCCCATGGCCTGCAGGCTCCTCTGTCCATGGGATTCTCTAGGCAAGAATACTGGAGTGGGTTGCCATGCCATCCTCTAGGGGAATCTTTTCAACCCAGGGATTAAACACATGTATCTTATGTCTCCTGTATTGGCAGGTGAGTTCCTTACTACTAGCGCCAACTGGGAATATGTAGATCACAAAAACTGTGGAAAATTCTTAAAGAGATGGGAATACCAGACCGCCTTACCTGTCTCCTGAGAAATGTGTGTGTAGGTAAGAAGCAACAGTTAGAATGGGACATGGAATAACTGACTGGTTCAAGATTGAGAAAGGAGTACAACAAGGCTGTACATTGTCACCCTATTTATTTAATTTATATGCAGAATACATCATGAGAAATGCTGGGCCAGATGAATCACAAGCTGGAATCAAAATTGGTAGGAGGGAGAAATATTAACAACCTCAGATATGGAGATGATGCAACTCTAATGCCAGAAAGCAAAGAGGAACTAAAGAGCCTCCTGCTGAAGGTGAAAAAAGAGAGTGAAAAAACTGTCTTGAAACTCAACATTAAAAAAGTAAGATCATGGCATATGTTTGCATCTCTTCATGGTAAATACAAGGGTAAAAAGTGGAAGCAGAGGTAGATTTTATTTTCTTGGGCTCAAAAAAACCACAGCAGACAATGACTGCATCCATGGAATTAAAAGATACTTCGTCCTTGGAAGGAAAGCTATGACAAATCTAGACAATGCATTAAAAAGCAGAGACATTAATTTGCCAACAAAGGTCCATATAGTCAAACTATGGTTTTTCCAGTAGTCATGTACAGATGTGAGAGTTTGACCATAAAGAAGGCTGAGTGCTGAAGAATTGATGCTTTCAAACTGTGGTGCTGGAGAAGACTCTTGAGAGTCCCCTCTTCAAGGAGGTCAGAACAGTTAATCACAAAGGAAATCAAGCCTGAATAGCCACTGGAAGGACTGATGCTGAAGCTGAAGCTCCAATACTTTGGCCATCTGATGCAAAGAGCTGACTCATTGGAAAAGACCCTGATACTGGGAAAGACTGAAGGAAAAAGGAGACGTGGGTGACAGACAATAAGATGGTTATATAGCATCATCGACTCAATGGACATGAATCTGAGCAAACTCTGGGAGATGGTGGAGGACAGAGTAGTCTGTTGTGCTATAGTCAGTGGGGTCATGAAGAGTTGTACATGACTTAGCGACTGAACAACAAGAACAACCACAACTATTTATTACGCATTATGTACAATCGTCAAGGTATGGAATAATCTAAGTGCCCATCAATACATGAATGGGTAAACAAAATGTAGTTTCTATGTACACCAGAATATTACTTAGTCATGAAAAAGACCTAGATCTTGTCATTCATGACAACATGGATGGATCTAAAGGGTACTATGCTAAGTGAAATAAATAAAAGAAAGAAAAACAGTGCATAATTTCACTTATATGTGAAATCTACATAAACAAAACAAATGAGTAAGCATAATACAGAAACAGAGTTACAGTTACAGAAAGAAACAGGTGATTACCTGAAGGTACAGTGATAGGTATAACAAAGAAATAGGTAAAGAAATTTAAGATGTACAAACTACCAGTTGCAAAATAAATGAATTACAGGTATAATATGTACAGTAATGGGAATATAGTTCAGAACTATTTAACAGGTTTGTATGGTGACATATCGTAACTACACTTAGTGTGATGATCATTTTGAAATGTACAAGACTATCAAATCACTATGTTGTGTGTCAGTAACTAACACAGTATTGTAGGTCAACTATACTTAAAAAATAAGTATAGTAGGTCAACTATACTTAAAACAAACAAATAATCTTAAAAAGAGTTCAGATTTGTGGTTACCAGAAAGGGTGACAGTAGATGAGAATTGGATAAAGTCAGTCAAAATATACAAACTTCCAATTATAAAGTAAGTAAGTACTAGGAATATAATGTACAACATGATGAAAATAACTAACACTGTTTAGTGTTAAATGTCAATGATACTGAGAGAAAATCCCAAATGTTCTTACCAGATGAAAGATTTTTTCTATTTCTTTAATTGTACTATGAGATGATGAATATTCACTAAACTTACTGTGATAATTACTTCATGATATATGTAAGTCAAATCATTAAGTTATACATCCTAAACTTATACAAGCTCTATGTCAATTACATCTCAATAAACCGGAAGGGAGAAAACACATAACAGGTGTCTAAGGCCTAACTAAAGTTGTCTGAGTATTAAGTGCCAGGTTGACCTCTGAACCTGAAATGACCTAACAGGAACTTCTCCTCCCTACTCTGCTCCTGTGGATAAGATGTCTCGTTATCAAATATATAAGGAACAGTTTCTGCTTATACCCTTGTAACAAATTTCAGTTCACTGTCAGCACTTGGAATTATTCAAGGAAGTCAATCACGTTCTCCACTGGACTTAGAAAAGGCTTTACCTTTCTGATTCTCGAAAGCCTCTCCTAGTGTCTGGTGGTTCATTCTGTTCTCAAGCGCAGCTCCCAGGTGGACTCGCAGTGTGCACCGTGTCCTCCTACCACAGATTGTCTGTATACGTGACTAGTCAAATGCTGTCGGTCTCATCTCCCTAGGGCTGGAGGTTGTGTACAGACATCCCTATAACTCTAGGCTGGTGAATTCCTCTCATCAGTGTGGTAAAAAGGCAGCAATTAAACAATCAAGTAGGTAAGACAAAGAATTCTTCAGATTTCAGTCAGCCTTTGTTTCTTGAAGCAAAAGAACCCTAGTGGAAACAAATGGACTAAGTTGAACCATGATTGCAGACACATGATGGAAGCATTAACTAAGTAAGGCAAGTCAGGAGAGGGACTGGATTGGAGGAGAAACCATGAGTTCAAGTGGCAAGATTTGGTTATATGTGCCATGAAATAACGAGGTATCATGTAGCTGTAGGATAAGAGTCTACATCTCAGCAGGAAAATACATAGGGAAAAATACAAATGTGAGGGTTCCATTTATAAATACCACTTGAAGTCATCAGTTTACATGTGGAAGGCTAGACAAATTTAAAAAAAAATAGCAATAAACATGTATTTATTGCAATGAATCCTTTGACTCTAAACTACTATTCATGCCAATTTATTCAAATTTCTTATAAAGGCAGAATTTTAAAGAATCATACTGATGTTTTAAAGAAAGGTGTTAATTTCCATGGGTATGTCCATAATTTCTAGCTTTTTCGGTAAAAAAAAATAGCAATAAACATGTATTTATTGCAATGAATCCTTTGACTCTAAACTACTATTCATGCCAATTTATTCAAATTTCTTATAAAGGTAGAATTTTAAAGAATCATACTGATGTTTTAAAACATCATACTGATGTTTTAAAGAAAGGTGTTAATTTCCATGGGTATGTCCATAATTTCTAGCTTTTTTGGTAAATTTTATAGACAAACTATGTCTGAGGTCTTAGATCATATAAGAATTAAACACTAAATATTGAGTAGGATTTTTCATAAATTCTTATAAGGAATTGAACGTGTCCCACACTTGGCTTAAATGAACTTATGGCAGCAGCAGCAAAAAAATAAAAAATAAAGTAGAATATGGAAAGAGAAGCAAAGGACTGGGTGGGAAAAGAAGAGGGGGACCATTCATCTGAAATATGACTTCTCCTATATAGACTTTCTTGCATTAAGAGGAAAAGGAATTTATTCCTACTCAGTAATTTTCTACTTGTTTTGTTATTAAAAAAAAAAAAAACAACACTGTATAGCTGTATTTATTTATCATCATTCCCTAATAAATCCTGAGATCTTCCAAACAAGGGCCAGTTATCTTTGAAACCTCACTGTGACATCAAAGATGAAAAGTTTGATATTTGTCCCATAAATATAGTAAGAAGAGATCTACAGTATAATTTTGATATGTAAAAAGAGATGATCAGGAAGCACTTGATCTATTTTTCCTCATATATTTAGGTGTGTTCCAATGAAAGAATAAAATACAAGGCCGAACTATAAACTATTAAGGGAAAACACTATTTAGCTTCAGATTGAGATGCCAGATAACACATAGAGTTTGCTCCACATTTCAGTGAGATTCCTCTGGGAAACATGGGATGAATTACAAGGAAGAAAAATATATAACGCCGAGGAGAATAGGAGGTGGGATGGAAGAGCTGTTGACCAATGAGAAATACCAACACTTTTGTTGAAGTAGGATAGAAGATGCAACCAAGCATAGGCTAGAAGGAAGGAAGGAGCAAGTTTTCACAGAGAGTCTCTCTAAAACTCTCATCTGAGAGTGAGGCGGTATGCTAAAGCGTGGAAATGGAAAACAGAGCTGAAATTCACTGTGTCAGTATGGAATAATTGTCCTCAGAAGGTCATTCATCTTTCTTCAGTGTTGAACACTCAAGTCACTAGCAATCCACGTTCACTCCCAAGCACTGGTCCAGATGTTTGTAGAGGTCTGTGTGATTGGTTATGATGTATGAACAACCACAGAATGACATGTGTCTTTGGCAGGACAGATCATTTAATTATTACCCTTCCAGAGCTCTCTTTCCATCAATGACAGGCCAGCAACATTGGCAGTTTTATCAGCCTTCACCCAGAACAAAGAGATATGGACAAATATCTCAGTTGTTCTTAAAGTAATTGAGATTATTGCCTTTCTTGTTTTCTTAGCAAAATATAATCTTTTCTTATTTTTCCTTTTGTCTTATCTCTAAGTTGGTGTAGGGGGAATAGAAAATCCAAGCCTTTTCTGTGGCTATTGGTACTCCAGCATTTATCCCTTATTGATCTAGTGTTAGGAAATTCACACAAAGGAGAGAAGAGAAACAGATCTGACAGGAGACACAATTTTTTGAATGAAAGAGTGCATCATTTTAAATGGCTTACACTTAGACATATTTTCATTGTACTTCAGAAAAATAAAAGAGAAGATATTAATGGCTTCTAAAGACAGATTTTAAGAAGTCACTCAAAAAGCAATGAGAGAAATATAGATGTGCCAATAGGCACACGAAAAAATGGGCAACATCACTAATTATTAGAGAAACGCAAATCAAAACTACAATGAGATATACCTCACATCTGTCAAGATGGCTATCACCCAAAAGTATACAAGCAATAAAGGCTGGAGAGGGTTTGGAGAAAAGGGAACCCTCCCACACTGTTGCTGGGACTGTAAAGTGGTGCAGCCATTATGGAGAACAATGTGAAGGTTCTTCAAAAAACTAAAATTGGAACTAAGTTATTATCTAACAACCCCACTCATGAGCATATATCCAGAGAAACCATAATTTGAAAAGATACATGCACCCTAATATTCATTGCAGTGCAACTGACAATACTCAAGACATAGTCCATTGATATATGAATGGATAAAGAAACTGTGGTATATGGAATGCATAGAACACAATACATAGAACACAACGGAATTCTACACAGTTATAAAAAAAGATTAAATTTTCCATATTTAGCTCTTTGGATGGACGGGGGAGCCTGGTGGGCTGCCGTTTATGGGGTCGCACAGAGTCAGACACGACTGAAGCGACTTAGCAGCAGCAGCGATTATCATAATAAGTGAAGTAAGCCAGACAGAGAAAGACAGTATCATATGAGAGCACTTATATGTGGAATCTTGAAAAACAGATACAAACGAACTTCTTTACAAAATAGACTCAATGTCTTCAAAAAACAATCTTAGGTTTACCAAAAGGTAAACAAGGGGATAAAGGGAAGAATAAATTAGGAAACTGGTATTAACATACATACACTACTATATGTGAAATAGATTATCAATAAGCATCTATTGTATAGCACAGATAATTCTACTAAATATTCTGTAGAATGGGTATATAGATATGTGTATATGTACAACTGAATCACTTAGCTGTATAACTGAAACTAAAATATTGTATATCAGCTATACTGCAATATATAATAAAAAATTTAAAAGAAAGTTCAAATTATACTTTAATATGACTATTATATAGAATACAAACATGTAAAGGCCAAATTTTAAAGAGAATGTTGAAAAATGAAATCTAGAATGTTCATATTTATAGCAACTAAAATATATATTTCAGTTTTGTTACTATTACCAAATGTTTAAATAGTACCTCCACAGTAGTATTAATTATGTAACGAATTCAAAATTATAATTAAAAGGACCATGGAGAACAATGCTTCCCCATTCAATAGATCTGATCTTGACTGAAATTCTAACATGTATGTGCTCTAATCTGGACAAATATTATTCTATCCTAATTTATAGTCCTTGATTTATCATATTTTTGTGATTTTTATATTAGTCTTTTAAATGATATCCCATATAGTAAACAAATAAAATTCTAAAATTTAGTAAAAGACATAATCAGCCAGAACTTATTTCTAACACACTATAGTAAAATGTGGACTGTAAATTAGAAATAAAGAAAATAATTAAGAACTCCTACCTACCATCACATCATAAAAACTTGTAATTCCTGGGAATTAATCTAACTAAAGGTCTAAAAGACTTGTACACCAAAAGCTCTAAGATATGACAAAAAAAAAAAACCTGCATATGACACAAATGGGGAAAAAAGACAGTTTGTTCATAAGTTGGAGAATATTGTTTAAATGACCATAAAAAACCAAAGCAATCTACAGATTTAATGAAATTCCTATCAAAATATAAATGGCATTTTTCAAAGAGCTGGAACCAAAATTTTCAAAATTATCTGGAAAGACAAAAGTCTCTGCATAGCACAAACAACCATGAGATGATTAATCAATGCTAGATGCAGCATACTCCCTGATTTCACACTATAATACAAATGTACAAAAAAAGACACATAGAACAATGCAACAAAACAATTCCCACAAATGAACCCACACTTAAATGAAAATTAAAAATTAATCTATGACGAAGAGGACAAGAATATACAGTTGCGAAAAGATAGAGTCTTCAACAAATGGTAGTGGGAAAACCAGACAACTACATACAAACAAGTGAAACTGGACTACTTTATCACACCATGCACAAAAATAAATTCAAAATGAAGCCATAAAACTTCTAGAAAAAAAAATGGCACTACACTTTTCCCCACTGGTCCTCACAATATTCTTTTTTGATGTAGCTCCTTGCACAGGTGAAACAAAACTAAAAATTAATAGGATTACATCAAACTATGAAAATTTTACACAGGGAAATAAGTTATCAACAAAACAAAAGGACCAGTTGTAGAATGGGAGAAGATATTTGCAAATTCTGTGACTTAAAAGGGGTTAATATCCAAAAGATACAAAAAACTCATACAACTCAACATCAACAAAACCTGGTTAAAAAATGGGCAGAGGATCTGAATACATATTTTCCCTGAAAGGTATATAATGTTCATCATACAAATGAAAAGATTTTCAACATTCCTAGTCATCAGGGAAATACAAATCAAAACCACAGGGAGATATCACCTCACACCTGTCAGAATAACTATTACCAAATACAGCAAATAACAAGTGTTGGCAAAGATATAAAGAAAAGGTACATTCATGCTGGAACATTTGAGGGTATGTAAATTGGTGTAGCCAATATGGAAAATAGTATGGAGATTCCTCAAATAAAAATGGAACTACCATATAACCATAGGCAATTCTACTCCTGGGTATATATCAGAAGAGAGCCAAAACACTAAGCAGAAAACAAATATGCACCCCTCTGTTTATTGCAGCCTTATTTACAATCATCAAGATATGGAAGGAACCTAAGTGCCCAACAATAAATGAAAGGGTAAAGATGATGTGCTCTACATATACAATGGAGTATTACTTAGCCACGGAAAAGATCTAGATCTTGCAATTCATGACAATGTGAACAGACCTATATGGTGTTATGCTATGTGAAATAAATAAGACAAAGAAAGACAAATCACGTATGATTTCACTTAGATGTGAAATCTACATCAACAAGCCAAATGAGTGTATAAAACAGAAACAGAGTCATAGTTAACAGAGGAAAAAAATAGGTGACTGCTAGAGGAAACGATGTTGAGGGGAGGAAAGAAATAGGTAAAGAAGTTTAAGATGCATAAATTTCCAGTTGCAAAATAAATAAGTTACAGGTACAGTGATGGAAATATATCCTAGAACTATATAAATGTTTGTATGATAATATATCATAACTAAGGCTCCCCAGGCGGTACAGTGGTAAAGAATATATCTACCAATGCAGGAGACACTAGAAACACAGGTTTGATCCCTGGGTTGAGAAGCTCCACTGGAGCAGGAAATGGCAACCCACTCTGGTATTCTTGCCTGGGAAATTCCATGGACAGAGGAGCCTGATGGGCCACAGTCCATGGGGTTGCAAAGAGTCAGACATGACTGAGCACAGCAGCACACACACATATAACTAGACTTACTGCAGTGATCATTCTGAAATGCATAAAAATATCAAATCATATATTCTGTATTAGGAACTAACACAGTGTTGTAGGCCAACTGTACTCCAAAAATGAATGAACAAACAATTTCCCAGAAAAAGTGATCAGATTTGTGGTTACCAGAAAGGGGGGCTTTGGAAGGAACTGGATGAAGGCAGTCCAAATGTACAAATTTCCAGTAATAAGACACATAAGTCCTACAACAAGATAAAAAATAGCTAACACTGCCCTGTGTTATATATGAATGTTATTAAGAGTGAATCCTGAGGGCTTTCATCAACCAAAGAAACTTTATTTTTCTTTACCTGTATCTATGAGATGATATTCACTAAACTTACTGTGATAATCACTTCTTGATATATGTAAGTCAAATCCTTAAACTGTATACCTTCAACTTATACAAGCTATGTGTGAATTATATCTCTATACAACTGGAAGAAAAAAGAGCACAACTCTTAGTATTTGTGTAGGGCCTAACTACAATTGTCTGAATATTAAGTACTCCATCGATATCTGAAACCAGGATGGCTCAGTCGCAAGTTCCCTTTCCCACTCTGTTCCTGTGGACAAGATATCTCTTTATCAACTATGCCAGGGAGAGTTTATGCGTATAACTTTGTCACAAGTTTCAGTTTCCCGTTACTACATGGAATTATTCAAGGAAAGCCAATCATAATCACTCAACGAACCCAGAGGACATTCTACTCTCTTGATACTCCAGCGCCCCCCCCCCCCCCCCCAGCGCCTGGTGGCTCACGCTGTTCTCAAGTGCAACACTCAGGTGCACTTTTAGTGAGTACTGAGTCCTCCTACCCCAGGCTGTGGGTATATGATTACCCAACTGCTATCAGTCTCACCAGCCAAGTATTGGATGTTATGTACAGACACCCCTAAAACTCTAGCATGGGAATTCCTCTCATCAGTGTGGTAAAAGCAACAATTACAATAACCACAAAGATACAATTATAAATACTTTAGATTTTTGTTTTATGAGTCTAATGAACCCTAACTGAAACAAATGCAACTAACTGAAGCCTAATGAACCAAGTATATGTTAGCTGTAGGGTATGAGTCTACATTTCTGCAGGAAATTCATAGGAAAGTAGATATATGTGGAGTGTCAGTATATAAATAGCATTTGAAGTCACTAGTTTTGATGTGGAAGTTCAGGCAAATAAAAAGAAAATTTGGCAATAAAACGTGTATTTATTCTAATGAATCATTTGACTGAACTTTCTTATATATAAAAATTTGTTAAAATTTTAGATTTTGAAAGCATGTAGCAAATGTTTCAAAGAAAAGTGTTAATTTGCAAATAATTTCTTTCATTTTAATTAAGTTTGACAAATCTATGTCTGAGGTCTCAGATCATAGTTGAAACACACTGTAAATATTTAGCAGGAATATTCTCAAATTCTGATAAAGGAACTGAATATGCTCTACACTTAGCTTAAATAAGTTTATGAGACAGCAAAAAAAACCAAAAACATAGAATATGGAAAGAGCAGTAAATGCCTCTGTGAGTAAAGAGGAGGAGGAACATTCATTTCAAATACTCCTTCTCCTCTGTACACTTTTCTTGCATTTAACAGGGGAAATTAATTTATTTGTCTTCTGTAATTCCATAGTTGTTTTGTAAAAAAAAAAAAAAAAGACTGTGTATTTTTATTTATGTATCTTCCCACCCTGACACCCTGATAAGGCCTGAGCATCCACCAAATAAGGGCCAGTTATCTTTGTAATCCCACTCTGACAGGAAGATGAAAAGTCTGATATTTGTCCAATAAATCTTGTAACAACACATCTATAGTATACTTTTGATGTATAAAAAGAGGTTATCTCAAAGCACTCATATTTTTCCATGTGTGTGTGTGTGTGTCAGAGAAAGAATAAAACACGAAGCTAAATGGAGGGAAAAAAGTATTCTGAATCCAGTTTAAGATGTCAGTTCATCCATAGAGTTTGCACCCCTTCTCTGTCAGATTCCTCTGGAATAGATGGAATGAATTACTAGGAAGAAAACAGTAGAACCCCAAGGAGAACAGCTGACTGATCAATGTGAAAGATCAACTTTTGATGAAGAGAAGGAGAAGCTGCTACCAAGCATAGGCTAGAAGGAAGAAAGAAGGAGCAAGTCTTCACAGAGACACTGTCAGAAGCTGTCGTCTCAGAGTGAGGATGTATGCTTAAAGCCCAGAAATGACAAGTGGGGCTGAAGTGTTAGTACAGAAGAACTGTCCTTTGATGACAATTCACCTTTCTCCAAACTTGAACACACAAATCACAAGGAATTAAAATTCGCTCCTGAGCACTAGGACCATGTGATTAGTTACGATGAATGAACAATCAAGAGAAATGGCATGTGTCTTTTGTGGGCTAAATCATTTAACTATTACCCTTCCAGAGCTCTCTTTCTAGCAATTACAGGCCAGCAACACTTAGACGTTGGTGGCTTTATCAGCCTACCCCCAGAGGGAAGAAATGAAGAAGACACCCCAGTCTCCACTGTTGTTAAAGTGACTAAGTTTTTTGCCTTATTTGTTACCTTAGCAAAGTCTAATCTATTCTTATTTTGCCTGTCATTTTATGCAAAAATTGGAGGAGGAGGAGGAGAAAATACAAGCGTCTAGGTTGCACATTTGTACTACAGAATTTAGCCCTTATTATTCTATTATTTGGAGGTTCACACAAAATACAGAAACATGATGGCGAGGAGAGAAACAGATTTGACATGAGGCACAACTTTTAAAATGAAAGTTCATCAAATGATCATCATTGCAATTTTAAAAGGCTCACATTTAGACATATTTTCATTAAGCTTCAGAAAAACAAAGAAGATATTAAAAGCTTCTAAAGACATTTGTTAAAAAGCTACTCAGAAAGCAATGAGAGACATATAGATGGCCAGGAGGCATATGAAAAGATGACCAACTTTGCTAATTATTGGAGAAATGCAAATCTGAACTATAATGTGGTGTTACATCAGACTGGTCAGAATGGCTATCATGAACGTGTCTACAAACAATAAATGCTGGAAAGCGTGTGGAGAAAAGGAATTCTCCTACACTGTTGATGGGAATGTGAAGTGGAATAGTCCGTATGGAGAACAGTGTGGAAGTTCCTTAAGAAATAAAGCTGCCATATGATCCTGTAATCTCACTCCTGGCCATATAATTAGGAGAAAACCATAATTTGAAAGGATACATACACCCTAACGATTGCCACAATATCATCGACAATAGTCAAGGCCTGGAAGCAACCTAAATGTCCATCGACAGAGGGATGGATAAAGAAGATATGGTACATATATTCAAAGGACAATTACTCAGCATATGAAAGAATGAATGTCATTTGTATCAACATGGATGGACTTAACGATGATCATACTAAATGAAGTCAGTAAGACAGAGAAAGATAAATATCACATGACATGACTTATATGTGAATCTTAAAAGAAAAGATACAAATGAACTTATTTACAAAACAGACTCACAGACATTAAAAACATTCTGTGGTTACCAAAGGGGAAGCTTGGGGGAGGGAGAGGGATAAATTAGGAGATGGTATAAACATATAAACACTACCACATATGAAATATATAATAAACAAGGATCTACTGTACAGTACAAGAAACTCTACTCAATTTTCTTCAGTAAACTATATGGGAAAAGAATCTAAAAAGAATGAATGCATGTATTTGTGTAACTAAATATTTAACTATATATCTGAAACTAATAGCACAAGGTAAATCAACTATACTTTAAAGTATTAAAGAAAAGGGAACACATGTAAACCCATGGCTGATTCATGTCAATGTATGGCAAAAACCACTACAACATTGTAAAGTAATTAGCTCCCAACTAAAATAAATAAATTTATTAAAAAAAAATAAAGAAAAAGACAAATGAAATTTATATAAATAAATTCATTTTTATATAAAATTAAAAGTAAATAATAGAAAAAGTTTTCCATTGCTATTGTAAATGATGTCCCATACATTGAATAAAGAAAATTCCAAAGTCTACTGAATGACATAATCACCCAGAATTTCATTCAAGCTTATTCCATTATTAAATGAGGGTTGTAAGTTAAAAATAAAAAAAGACAGAAAAATTAAGGAAACAATCCCTTGTACCATCAGCCTAAAACAAATAAACAAAACACCTAGGGATAATCAAACCGAAGAGGTTAAGAACTTGTATTCCAAGAACTAGAATGCTAATGAAAGGAATTCTATATGACACAAATGTGGAAAAATAAACTGTGTTACTAAATTGGAAGAATATTGTTTAAATGACCATACTACCCAAGGCAATGTACAGAGCCAATGAAATTCCTACAAAATATCAGGGCATTTTTCAAAGAATCCCAAAATTGTATGGAAACACAAAAGACAAAACAAAACCATTTTGAGAAATAAATCAAAGTTGGAAGTACCACACTCCATGATTTCAAACTATAATGCAAGAATAGAGTAACCAAAACAGTGCTGGGCATGAAAATCAAACACATAGATTAATGGGACAAAATAGTAATTACAGAAATGAACTCACACTTATATAGAAAATTAATCTATGACAAAGAAGGCAAGAACATAAAATGGGGAAAAGAAAGACTCTTTAGCCAATGGCAGCGGGAAAACTGGAGAGCTACATGCAAAAGAGTCAGACTGGACTGCTCTATCATACTATGAACAAAACTAAATGCAGAATGAAGCCATTAAACTTGTAGAAGAAAACTGGCAATACATATTTTGACGCTGGTTCTCACAGTATTTTTATTTTTTTGCTATGTCTCCTTACACAGGTGAAACAAGAGCAAAAATAAGCAAATAGGATTACAACAAACTATAAGGCCTTTGCACAGAGAACTAAACTGTTGATAAAACAAAAGGACCAGTTACTGAATGGGATAAAATATTTTTAAGTGATGTGACATATATGAGGTTAATACCCAAAATTTACAAACAACTCTTTCAACTCCACACTAGTGAAACAAAAAACCTGATTAAAAAAATGGGGATAGAATCTGAATAGACATTTTTCTGACAAAGATGGTCATCAGTCAAATGAAAAGATTTTCAACATCACCAATTATCAGGAAGATGCAAATCAAAACCACAATGAAATATCACCTCACACCTGTCAGAATAACTATTATCAAAAAGGCAACAAATAGCAAGTGTTGAGAAGGATATGAAGAAAGGGAACCTCTGTGCTGGAGGATTGGGGGGTATGTAAATTGATGCAGCCAATATGGAAAATAATAGGGAGATTACTCAAACAATTAAAAAGGGAACTGCATATAAACATAGGAAATTCCTCTCCTGGCTATATCAGAAGAAAGCCAAAACACTGAGGAGAAAAGATATATGTACCCCTATGTTCATTGCAGCCTTATTTACAATTGTCAAGGTATGGAAGCAACCTAAGTGTCCATCATAAATGAATGGGTAAAGATAATGTACTTAGCCATGAAAAAGAATGAAAGCTTGCCATTCACAAAAACATGGGTGAATCTAAAGGGTATTCTATTAAGTGAAAAAAAATCAAAGAGAGACAAACAGTGTGATTTCACTTATATGTGAAATATAAATCAGCAAAATAAATGAATAAACATAAATCAGAAACAGAATCATAAAGAGAAAACAAACAGAGGAGAGGCTGGTAGGGAAGGGAAAGAAGTTGGTGAGTATTCAGAGGTACAAACTTCCAACTGCAAAACAAATGAGTTACAGGTATGAAAAGTACAGTGATAGAAATATAGTTACACTATAAAACAGGTTTATATGGTGATGTATCATAATGAGACTTATTGTGGTGATTGCTTTGCAAGATACAAAAATATTAAATCACTATGTTCTGTATCAGGAGTTACCACAGTGTGAAGATCAAGTATACTTCAAAAATAAATGAACAAACAATCTCATGGGAAAAAGAGATTAGATTTGTAGTTATCAGAAAGGAGGTGTGGGTAGGAATTGGCTGAAGGAAGTCAAAATGTGCAAACTTCCTGTTATAAGATACATAAGTCCCAAGGATGTAATCTATTAATACAACATGATAGATATAACTAATATTGCCCTATGTTACATATGAATATTTTTAAGAGAGTAGATCCTTAGGGCTCTCATTAGGCAAAGAAATCTTTTTTCCCTGAATTTCTTTAATTTTGTATCTATACGAGGTGATGGATATTCACTAAACTTACTGTGACTATCACTTCATAATGTTTGTAAGTCAGATCATTAAGCTATACATCATAAATTTATACAAATTCTATGTCAATTATATCTCAATAATACTGGAAGAAAAAAGAACACACAATAGGTGTGTAAGGCCTAACTAAAATTGTCAGAATATAAAGTGCCAGGTTGACCTCTGAAACTGGAATGGCCCAATGGGAACTTCCGCTCCCAACTCTGCTCCTATGGATAAGATGTCTCTTTATCAAATATACAAGGAACAGTTTCTGCTTATACCCTTGTAACAAGTTTCAGTTCACTGATAGCACATGGAATTTTTCAAGGAAGCCAATCACTGTCTCTATTGGATTTAGAGGGTTTTATCTTCCTGATACCCCAAAGCCTCCTCTACTGTCTGGTGGCACACTGCATTTTCAAGTGTGATCCCCAGGGGGACTCTTAGTGTGTACTGTGCCCTCCCAACCCAGGCTGTGGGTATATCTGACTAATCAAACTGCTGTCAGTCTCATCTGCCCGGTGTTGGAGGTTGTGTACAGACATCCCTATAACTCTAGCCTGGTGAACTCCTCCCTCACCAATGTGTTAAAAAGACAGTGGTTAAATAATAATTAAAGAATTCTTCAGATTTTAGTCAGCCTTTGTTTCTTGAAGCAAAAGAACCCTAATGGAAACAAATGGGCTAAGTTGAACCATGATTGCAGGCTCATGATGGAACCATTCACTAAGTAAGGCAAATAAGGAGAGGGGTTGGATTGGAGGAGAAACCATGAGTTCAGCTGGCAAGATTTGGTTATATGTGCCATGAGATAACGAGGTATCATGTAGCTGTAGGAGAAGAGTCAGCAGGAAAATGCATAGGGAAAAATATAAAATTTTTTAATATTTTATATTTTATAAAATATAAATATTTATAAAATGCATTTTTTATATTTTATAAATAGGGGTCCATTTATAAATATCACTTAAAGTCATCAGTTTACATGTGGAAAGCCAGGCAAATAAAAAGAATACTTGGCCATAAACATGTATTTATTCTAATGAATGCTTTCACTTAAAACTATAGTTTGTGCCAATCTTATTTATTTAAATTTCTTATAAAGGTAGAATTTTAAAGGATCTAATGGATGTTCTAAAGAAAGGTGCTAATTTTCACAGGTATGTTCATAATTTCTCACTGTTTAGGTAAATTTTATAAAGAAGCTATGTCTGAGGTCTTAGATTAAATAATAAGTTAACACTAAATACTGAGTAGGATTTTTCGTAAATTCCTATGAAGAAATTGAATGTGTTCCATACTTGGCTTAAATGAACTTACAGCAGTGGAAAAATCCAGAATATGGAAAGAGAAGTAAAGGACTGAGTGGGAAAAGAAGGGGAGGGATATTCATTTCAAATATTACTTCTCCTACGTGAAATGGATATCCCTCCCCTGACAGCAGTCTCTCGAGTAAGAACAGATTTATAATTTTGATATGTAAAAAGAGGCGATCATAAAGCATTCTACGTATTATTTTCTCATACATTTAGGTATGTTTCAGTGAAAGAATAAAACCTGAGTCTGAACAGAGGAGAAAAATGCTATTCAGCTTCAGATTGAGATGCCAGATAATACATAACCTTTGCTCCAAGTCTCAGTGAGAGTCCTCTGGAAAACACAGAATTCCAGAGGTGTGGAAGTATTACTGACCGATAAGAAATATCAACACTTCTGTTGAAGTAGAATAGAAGATGTAACCGAGCATAGGCTAGAAGGAAGAAGGAAGGACCAAGCTTTCACAGAGAATCTCTCCAGAACTCTCACCTGACAGTGAGGCGGTATGCTAAAGCACAGAAATGGAAAACAGAGCTGAAGTTCACTGGAAGTGTCAGTATGGAATAACTGTCCTTAGCTCATTTGTCTTTCTTCAAAGTTGAACACTCAAATCACCAACAATCCATGTTCACTCCCAAGAACTGGTCCAGACGTTTGCACAGGACCATGTGATTGGTTATGACATATGAACAATCAGAAAAATGGCATGTGTACTTTGGCAGGCTGGATCATACCTGCTATCCTTCCAGACTCTCTCTCCATCAATCACAGAGGAGCAACACTGAGATGTTGGCGGCTTTATCAGCCTACACCTAGAGTGAAAATATGTGGACAAAGATCTCAGTCTCTGCTATCTTCAAGTCACTAAGGTTATTGGCTTGCTTGCTATCTCAGCAAAATCTAATCTTTTCTTATTTTGCCTGTCATCTTGTCTATAAGTTGGGGTGGTGGGAGTAGGAAATCCAAGCCTTTTCTGTGGATACTGGCACCCCAGCATTTATCCCTTATAATTCTAGTATTTGGAAATTCACACAAATGAGAGGAGAAAAACAAATTTGACAGGAGATACATTTTTCGAATGAAGTTTATCAAATACTCATCACTTTAAATGGCTCAAACCTAGATGTATTTTCATTACAGTTTAGAAAAATAAAGAGAAGATATTAAAATCATCTAAAGACAGATATTAAAAAGTCACTCAAAAAGCAGTGAGAGACATACAGATGTGCCAAGACACACATGAGAAGATGGGCAGCATCACTGATTATTAGAGAAGTGCAATTCAAAACTACAATGAAATATCACCTCATACCAGTCCGTATGGCTGTCACCAAAATGCCTACAAACAATAAATGCTGGAGAGGGTGTGGAGAGGTGATGCCTCCTACACTGTTGGTGGGAATGTAAGTTGGTAAACCACTATGGAGAACAATATGGAGGTTCTTCAAAAAAACTAAAAATAGAACTATCACATGATCCAACTATCCCAATTCTGGGCATATATCTAGAGAAAATCATAGTTCAAAAAGATGAATGCACTTCAATATTCACTGCAGTGCAATTGACAGTAGCCTATCCCTAAAAACAGCCTAAATGTCCATCAACAGAGGAATGGATAAAGAAGATGTGGTACAGGTATACAGTGGGTCACTTCACAATCATAAAAGAAATGAAATAATGCCATTTGTAGCAACATGGATGGACACAGAGATTACCATACTAAGCGAAGTAGGTCAGAAAAAGACAAATATATGATATAGCTTATATGTGGTATATAAAAAATTATATCAACATACTCACTTACAAAGCATAAACAGACTCACAGACTTTTAAAACAATCTTATAGTTACCAAAGAGGAAACATGTTGGGGAGTGATAAATTAGGATTTGGGGATTAACATATGTACACAACTATATATGAAACAGATAATCAAAAGCGTTCTAAGTATAGCACTGGGAAATAAATTCAATACTCTGTAGTCATCTGCATGGAAGAAGATCTGAAAAGAATATATATATAATATATATATTGGATATTATGCATGCATAACTGAATCACTTAGTGCTACACATGAAACTAATACCACATTGTAAATTAACTATACACAAAAAAATTAGAAATTGCAAATTATACTCTAAAATTATAATTTTAGAGTACTCTAAAAATTATAATTTTAGAGTACTCTAAAATTATAGGATATAAAATTCATACATGTATGTAAGAATATTAAAAACCAATGTGGAAAGTGAAATCTAGAACGCACAAATTGGTAGTGATTAAAAATATATTTCAGTCATTTTTTTAAATTTTTATTGAAGGATAATTGCTTTACAGAATTTTGTTGTTTTCTGTCAAACCTCAACACGAATCAGCCATAGGTAAACATATATCCCCTTCCTTTTGAACCTCCCTCCCATCTCTCTCCCATCCCACTCCTCTAGGTTGATAGAGAGCCCCTGTTTGAGTTTCCTGAGCCATACAGCAAATTCCGTTCGCTATCTATTTTACATTTGGTAATATAAGTTTCCATGTTACTCTTTCCATACACCTCACCCTCTCCTCCCCATTCCCCATGTCCATAAGTCTATTCTCTATGCCTGTTTCTCCATTTCTGCCCTGTAAATAAATACTTCAGTACCATTTTTCTAGATTCCATATATATGCGTTGCTGCTGCTGCTGCTAAGTCGCTTCAGTCGTGTCCGACTCTGTGCGACCCCATAGACAGCAGCCCACCAGGCTCCACTGTCCCTGGGATTCTCCAGGCAAGAACACTGGAGTGGGTTGCCATTTCCTTCTCCAGTGCATGAAGGTGAAAAGTGAAAGTAAAGTCGCTCAGTTGTGTCCGACTCTTTGCAACCCCATGGACTGCAGCCTACCAGGCTCTTCCATCCATGGGATTTTCCAGGCAAGAGTACTGGAGTGGGTTGCCATTGCCTTCTCCGATATATGCTTTAGAATACGATATTTATCTTTCTCTTTCTGACTCACTTCACTCTGTATAATAGGTTCATCCACCTCATCAGAACTGACTCAAATGCATTCCTTTTTATGGCTCAGTATATTCCATTGTGTATATGTATCATAACTTCTTTATCCATTCATCTGTTGATGGATATCTAGGTTGCTTCCATGTTCTAGCGATTGCAGATAGTGCTGCAGTGAACAATGGGATACATGTGTCTTTTTTAATTTTGGTTTCCTCAGGGTATATGCCTAGGAGTAGGATTGCTGGGTCATATGGTGGCTTTATTCCTAGCTTTTAAAGGAATCTCTATACCATCTTCCATAGTGGCTGTATCAATTTACATTCCCACCAACAGTGCAAGAGTGTTCCCTTTTCTCCACACCTTTTCCAGCATTTATTGTTTGTAGACTTTTTGATGATGGCCATTCTGACTTGGGACTTCCCTCATAGCTCAGTCAGTAAAGAATCTGCCTGTAGTGCAGGAAACCCGGTTTCGATCCCTGGGTTGGGAAGATACCCTGGAGAAGGAAATGGCAACCCACTCTAGTATCCTTGCCTGGAAAATCTCATGGACAGAGGAGCCTGGTGGGCTTCAGTTCATGGTGTTGCAAAGAGTCAGGCACCACTGAGCGACTAACACTTATTTACTTACTTAAATAAGTAAGGTGATACCTCACTGTGGTTTTCATTTGCATCTCTCTAATAATGAGTGATGTTGAGCAGCTTTTCATGTGTTTGTTAGCCATCTGTATGTCTTCTTTGGAGAAATGTCTGTTTAGGTCTTTTACCCACTTTTTGACTGGGTTGTTTGTTTTTCTGGCATTGAGTTGTATGAGCTGCTTGTATATTTTGGAAATTAATCTTTTGTCAGTTGTTTCATTTGCTATTATTTTCTCCCATTCTGAGGGTTGTCTTTTTACCTTACTTATAGTTTTCTTTGCTTTGCAAAAGCTTTTAAGTTCAATCAGGTCCCACCTGTTAACTTGGTTTTTATTTCCATTATTCTAGGAGGTGGGTCATAGAGGATCTTGCATTGATTTATGTCATCGAGTGTTCTGTCCGCCTATGTTTTCCTCTAAGAGTTTTACAGTTTCTAGCCTTACACTTAGGTCTTTAATCCATTTTGAGTTTATCTCTGTGTACGGTGTTAGGAAGTGTTCTAATTTCATTCTTTTACATATAACTGTCCAGCTTTCCCAGCACCATTTATTGAAGAGGCTGTCTTTGCTCCATTGTATATTCTTGCCTCCTTTGTCAAAAATAAGGTACCCATGGTACCCAAGGTGCATGGGTTTATTTCTGGGCTTTCTATCTTGTTCCATTAGTCTATATTTCTGTTTTTGTGCCAGTACCATATTGTCTTGATGACTGTAGCTTTGTAGTATAATCTGAATTCAGGAAGGTTGATTCCTCCAGCTCCATTCTTCTTTCTCAAGACTGCTTTGGCTATTCAGGGTGTTTTGTGTTTCCACATGAATTGTCAAATTTTTTATTCTAGCTCTGTGAAAAATGTCACTGGTCATTTGATAGGGATTGCATTGAATCTGTAGATTGCATTTGGTAGTATAGTCATTTTCACAATATTGATTCTTCCTACCCAGGGACATGGACTATCTCTCCATCTGTTTAGGTCATCTTTGATTTCTTTCGTTAGTGTCTTATAATTTGTTTTGTTTTTTTTTTTTTTTTTTTTTTTCAAACATTTAACAAGTACTTCTACAGTAGTACAGTCAATGTAATGGATTCAGAATTATAATAAAAAGAGTCATGAAGAACAATGTTCAACTACTCAATAGATCAGATCTTACTGAATTCTAACATGTATGTGTTCTCATCTGAACAAATGTTATTCTACCCTAATTTATAATCTTCAAATTAGCATTTTTGTAATTTTCATATTAAATTACTACTGCATATGATGTATCAGAAACAAATAAAATTCTGAAGTTTAGTGAATGACAGAATTAACCAGAACTTATTTCTAATATGTTACAATAAAATGTGGATCAATATTAAGACTAAATAAAAAGAAAGAAAACAATCCCATTTACCGTGACGTCATAAAGAACCTAGGAATTAATCTACGTAAGGAGGTAAAAGACTTGTATTCCAAAAGCTGTAACACATAAGTGAAATAAACTGCATATAAAATAAAAATGGAAAAAAATATATTGTATTCGTAGATTGGAAGAATACTGTTAAAATGACCATACTATGCAATTCTTATCAAAATACCAATGGCCTTTTTCACAAAGCTAGGAAAAATAATTGCAAAATTAGTATGGAAACACAAAAGAGCCTGAAGAGCCAGAACAATCTGGAGAAGGGAAAAACCAAGGTGGAGGTAGCAGACTTCCTGGTTTCAAACAGTGACACAAAGCTATAGCACTCAGAACTAGAGTAGCCACACCGAGAGCACACATAGATTAACGGAGTCAAACAGGGGTTCCAGAAGCGAACTCACACCTACACAGACAACCAATCTACGACAAAGAAGGAAGGACGTACAGTGGGGAGAAGAGAAACTCTTTAACAAATGGCAGTGGGAAAACTATACAGCCACATGCAAAAGAGTCAAACTGGACTGCTCTGTCACACTATGCACAAAAAGAAATTCAAATGAAACCGTAAAATCTCTAGAAGGAAACTGGCAATACATTTTTACACTTTTTGACAATGACCCTCACAGTATTTTTTTTTTTTTTTGGATTATGTCTCTTCACACAGGTGAAACAAAAGCAAAAGTAAATAGGATTACATCAACCTGTAATGCCTTTGGACAGTGAAGTAAACTATCAACAAAAGGACCAGCTACTGAATGGGAAAATATAATTTTAAATGATGAGACTTGTATGGGGTTAATATCCAAAATACATAAACAACTCATTCAACTCTGCATCAAGGAAACAAACAACCTGATTTTAAATAATAAGTATAGAATCGGAATAGATATTTTCCCTGCAAAGACATACAGATGGTCATCAGCCAAATGAAAAGATTTTCAACATCACTAATCATCAGGAAAATGCAAATCAAAACTACAATGAGATATTACCTCACACCTGTCAGAATTTAACTATTATCAAAAAGTCAACAAGTAACAAATGTTGGCAGGGATGTGGAGAAAGGGAACTTTTGTGCTGGAGCCTTTTGATGGTATGCAAATTGGTGCAGCCAGTATGGAAAAAGTATGGAGAATCATTCAACAATTGAAAAGTGAATTACCTTATAACTTAGCACTTCCACTCCTGGGTGTATTTCAGAAGAAAACCAAAATACTAAGTAGAAAAGATATATGCACCACTATATTCATAGCAGTAGTATTTACAATCATCAAGATATGGAAGCACTGCTGCTGCTGCTGCTAAGTTGCTTCAGTCATGTCTGACTCTGTGCGACCCCATAGATGGCAGCCCACCAGGCTCCGCCATCCCCGGGATTCTCCAGGTGACAATACTGGAGTGAGTTGCCATTTCCTTCTCCCGTGCATGAAAGGGAAAAGTGGAAGTGAAGTTGCTCAGTTGTGTCCGACTCTTAGCGACCCCATGGACTGCAGCCTACCAGGCTCCTCTGTCCATGGGATTTTCCAGGCAAGAGTACTGGAATGGGGTGCCATTGCCTTCTCCATGGAAGCACTGTAAGTGCCAATCAACTATACAACAGAGGAAAGACAATCTCTTCAATAAATGATGCTGGGAAAACTCGACAGCTACATGTAAAAAAAAAATGCAATTAGAACACTCTAACACGATACATAAAAATAAACGCAAAGTGGATTAAAGACCTAAATCTGAGACTGGACACTATAAAACTCTTAGTGGAAAAACATAGACAGAACACTCTCTGACCTAAATTGCAGCAATATCTTTTATGAGCTGCCTCTCAGAGTAATGGAGATAAAAACAAAAATAAACAAAAGAGTTCTAAATTAAACTCAAAAGCTTTTGCACAGCAAAAGAGCCACAAACAAAACAAAAAGACAACCCGCAGAATGGGAGAACATATTTGCAAATGATGTGACCTACAGGGCATTAGTCTCCAAAACTCACAAACAACTTACACAGTTTAACATCATAAACACAAGGAACCAAATCAAATACAGGGTAGAAAATCTAAATAGACATTTCTCCAAAGAAGCCATACAGATGGCAAGAGGCACATGAAAAACTGTTCAGCATCACTAATTATTAGAGAAATGCAAATCAAAATTACAATAAGATATCACCTCACACCAGTTAGAATGGTTATCATAAAAAAATCCACAATAATTGCTAGAGAGGTTGTGGAGAGAAGGAATGCTCTTACACTGTTGGGGGAAAGTACACTGGTACAACCACTCTGGAGAATAGTATAGAGGCTCCTTAAAAAACTAAAAAGAGAGCTACAATATGATCCTGAAATCTTACTCCTGGGCATATATCTGGAGAAACATGGCCCAAAAGGATGCATGCACCCCAGTGTTCACTGCAGCACTGTTTTCAATAGCCAAGACATGGAAACAATGTAAGTATCTGTTGATAGATGAATGGATATACAAAATGTGTTGTGTGTGTACACACACACACACACACAATGGAGTATTACCCAACCATTAAATAGTACTATCCAAAGATTGGTGGTGGGGGGAGGGAGAATCCAAGACTTATTGTGGATATTTTTACCCTGGAATTTGGCCCTTATCATTCCCATTTCCGGAGGCTCACAGAAAAGAGAGAGAAAACATGGAGAGCAGACACATGCATGCTTGCCAAGTTGCTTCAGTCACATCCGACTCTATACAACCCGATGGACTGTAGCCTGCCAGGCTCCTCTGTCCATGAGAATCTTCAGGCAAGGGGTTCTTCCTGACCCAGGGGTCAAACCCACATCTCTTAAGCTTCCTGCATTGGCAGGAGGGTTCTTTACCACTTGTGCCATCTTTTTAGGTGGTTCATCGGATGCCCATCTCTTTAAATGTTAAAAGACTCACACTAAAAAATAAAGGAGAATATATTAAAAGTTTCTAAAGACATATTTTTAAGCCACTCAGAAAGCAATGAGAAAATGCCTGTCATGAGTCTGAGTGATGTAGTATCTACCCAGTGAGGTCTAGAGTCAGGAGCTGCAGTTTACTAACCACGTGACTAGGGCAACTTATTTAACTTATTCAACTTACTTAACTTGTGTTTAAGTTACTTCTACTATAAAATGGAGGGAGTAATATTTTCTATCATTTATAAGTGAAAATTTAAAGTGATTAGTGCAGTGCTTAGACATAATAAGTTGTTAATAAGTATTGACTATAATAATTTTCAGACTAAAACAGCAATTCTCAATGTGAGAAGAGAGTAGGGCAATTACTCAGAGCTTATATTATGCTTTAAATGATTACAGTTATGAAATGGACATAATTGCAGTGTCCATTTAGAGTATCTGTATTTCTTTCAAACTGAAATTTGTTTTTAGCTCATGAATCCCAAATAGTGTTTGGCAGTAGCAATTACTATATGGCCATTCACGGTAACTCAGATATTTAGGGTTTTTAAGCTTGGGTTCTTGAGACTCTTATCTTGCTTCTCTTGTTAATAGAAGGGATTAGTGGGAACAGGAAGTATCTAGGAGAGTTCTGTCTGCTCCAAGTGCTGACGTCTATCCTTGATAGCCTCCTGTGTCTGGCCTAGGATGTTGGTGACTGTCTCCATGTTCCCAGATGGAATAACTTATGATCTCTAATTTCATAAGAAAAGCACACTATTTTTTCTGAATTGGAGCTTTTTGGTTCTCCTCCTGTCTATCTGGGTTCCATCTTAGTCTTTGTTACAAAGACTGATGTTCTAAACTCAGCTGTCTCCCAGTACAGCCTGGACTATCTTTGTATAGCCTCAGCTACAAGATCCTTTTACCTCATTCCACCATGAATTCTCAGCAGGCATGCTGGTTCAAAATGCCAACTACATTTTGCATTACACTCAGAAATTTCCCAGTCTTCTTTATGTTGGTGACAGCCATGAATATCTAAGTTGCAACTATGCTTTGGCACTAAGTTGCAAGCATGCTTTTATGTACTGGGCACATACTAAAGGGTGTGTAAATCAATTATGTGACTGGTGTGAAGATGCTAACTAGATTTAGAGATAGAAGAAGTTAAAGTTTTGCACAGAATCAATGAAAGAAAGATTTATTTATAAAAATCAATTAAAATTAGACTAGCATATAGTTTTAGGCATTTCTGTTGAGAAGAAACTTTTATTCTAAGCTTAGTCTTTTCCAAAGATCTTGATCCCACTTAATCATATGTGGTGGGTACAATTTTACTCTCCATCATTTAGGCAAATGCCATGATCAGTGAATGGATAAGAATAAGACTTCAGCCTTTAATGTAACCTGACACTTAGAGAATGTGATCTAAGGCTCTGATTTGATCTTTAAAATTTATAAATGACTCTGGGATTCATATATAAAGCCACTTGAATGTGGTTTCCTATGATTAAAATGTAAAGTTTATGATATTTTTCATTTTGGTACACCTGTATTTGATAACATAACTTTGAAAAACACAACAGTTGCTATTATTTATTATAGGACAAATATATACTTCTTTAAGTTTTTACTGGTCAAAGGGCAAACTCTATAACGTGATGTGCATATCTAGTATGACAGCTTTATTTACAGAAATATGATCTTAAAATGGTTTTAAAGACTAATATCAATGACATAAAATTAGAGGCAAAAAAGATATGAACATTATGACTTCTTATAAGATACATCAGTAACCAATGATTTAAGTCACATTCTTTCTATTTTATTTCAAGATTCTTTCAGTATTAGAGTGTGAAAAGTAATTTTATTACCAATTTTTTTCAAACATAGTTGTGGGGACCTATGCCTTTGAAAAAAAAAGATATCATAATTTCTCATCAACTGATCATGCCCTTTTATAATATCTAAGTTCAAGGAAATGTGGAATGAAATGTGATAAAGAGTCTATATACATTACATATTACATTACCAATGTCTATCTTCAATAAAAACTTTATCCAGCTTCTGTACCATGTGGTATATGAGTTAGACTCACTTTAATTGACTCCAGCTGTTAGTTACTATGTGGAGTAATGAATGATGATCTTTTCAACATCGTCTAAAATGAGATATGTGTACAAAGGGAGAAAATGTGTAAAAAAATAAATAATCACTAATCTATATTTATTGAGTGTACTAGACCCAAATGTGGGAAAAGAGGGAGAATCTAGAACATGGCAAAGTAAGTAATGAACTAAATTAAAGGCATTTAGCCATAATACAAAGAACAGATGTCTAGAAGTCAGTACACCTGGTTGTAGGCCCTGGCCTTACTGCTAACTTCTCATGTAAGCAACTTAAGTGTAAATTATGCTGGCTCCCTACAGCCTAGGTTACATATGGAGAGAGGAAATAGTTCAGCAGATTTCAATAGGCTGACAGGTGAGCCGGGGTAACCAAAGAACATTTACCAGGGAGATAATACAGAGAACAGTGGTTAAAAAAAATTGATAAACTCGGGCTTATCTAAGGCCTTAGTCCCCTATAGTTGTCCAAGTACTGGTAGAATGTCATTTAGACAGAGAAGATGGGCAGATGATATTTTACAGTCAAGTAGGATCATAGTTCTCATTACAGTCAAATAGGATCATAGTTATCAAACTACTATATGGTTGTTGAGCCCACTCCAGATTATTGAAATTGGATATTCAGGGCTGAAATCTAGACATCTGAGGTGGAAGCAGAGATGTGTATACATTTTTTATGCTCCACAGATAACTTTAATATGCATTCAAGGTTGGGAACTAATGGATTACATGGTCATTTTGAAGTTTTGTCCTTTAAGTGGCAGGTCACAGGACAATGGACTGGGGTTCGGTCCCCTCAGTGAAGTCAAGCTTCAGTGATAGGAGTAAAGAACAAAGGGCAGGCAGAGCTATCACTCCAGGATTAACATGAGTGACCAGTAGAACCAAGTGGACAGTAGATCTCACATGTAACTGGTAGCACATTTGAGATGACCACACTTAGCCCTCAGTACTAAAGAAAGGCCACAGAGTAGAGAGAGGTGATGGCCAGAGTATATTGAAGAACCCCTATTTGGCTTTGCAGGTGGCAGTAGTATTAAAGAATCCACCTGCCAATGCAGGAAACACAAGAGATGTGGGTTTGATCCCTGGGTTGGGAAGATCCCCTGGTGTGTGAAATGGCAAACCTGCTCTAGTATCCTTGTCTGGAAAATTCCATGGACAGAGGAGCCTGGCAAGCTACAGGCCATGGACCACGAAGAGTCAGACATGACTGAGTGACTGAGCACTATATATACTATCAGCATTAGAAACTGCTTAGGAGAAAAAAGCAAACCAAATGATGCTAGATAAACCAAGAGAAAAGGTAAAAGCCAGATGCTACGTCTGCTGTGATCATTACATCAGCAATATGAGGTTGACAAATCATTTTTTGCAACATTCAGTGTCCCCATCAGTCATCTGTTCCACTTCAGAAGCTTCCCACAAAATATTACCCTGTTAGTTACATTCTCATTTATTCTGTTCATCAGTACTTCAAAACCTTCTTTGCCAAAAAACTGAAAAATGACTTAATGAAATTATGACCTTTTAGCTCGTTACCTTGAATAATACTATACAAATAATGCAACAAGAAAGAAAAAAGTAAATGAGTTTAAAAATTGGAAAGGAAAAGATAAAATTATCATTATTTTTTGATGAAATGGTAATAGTTAAACTCTAAGGAATAACACAAATACTAAGTTATATAATAAATTCACAGGTGCAAAATTAATATACAATATTAGGAGTCTTCCTCTACTCAAACAATACACTGGAAGATAGGAATAAAAAGATTAAATATCTAGGGGAAAAAGATAATAGGAAATGTGGAAAAACACATTTACAAATAAATGCCACAAAAGAACTTAAATGAATAATTAGAAAAGTGTGTTTTGAGCATGATTAGAAAATCTGTAATAAAGACATCAGTTATCACTAAATTAATTTTTTAAATTAGCACAAAAATGTAATAGGAATTCATTTTTTAAAACATGTTAAAGTTCATAAGGACAATGATACCTGTAATAATATTAATTTTTCATAAGTTAAAAAAAGGAAAATTACCTTAAGAATCATATTTTGGTTGTCTAGAAAAGACTACATCATGGAAAAGGAAAGACTGAAAAAACATGGGGCTTATCAGGTGACAAAGTGGTAAAGAATCTGCCGGCCAATGCAGGAGATGCAGGAGAGGTGGGTTTCATCTGTGGGTCAGGAACATCCCCTGGAGAAGGAAAGGGCAATCTGCTCCAGTATTCTTGTCTGGAAAATCCCATGGACAGTGAAGCCTGGTGGGCTACAGTCCATAGGGTTGCAAAGAGTCGGATGTGACTGAGCATAGAGAGACAGCGTGAAAAAAATGGAATTTTTGTCCAGGCAGGAGTTATTTTCTGAATGAAGGTACTGACTAGTAGTTATTCCATCACAGATGAATCACAGACAGAAGTCTGACCACTTCTTCCTCAGAAATCTACGTATAAAAACTAGGCTTTCAAGGTTCATTTGATATAGGAGGCATTTATGTAGTTCATCAGCTTCATTCTTCTTACTAAATCTGATAAAACATTGTACTTCTTTAGAACACAACATAACACTGGTCGTCTTCTGATCTGACCTACATTTTTCATCTTTGAGTTTTTCCTAAGACCTTCCTCCTATCTCCTAAAGTTTACCCTACCTTGACCTCATTTCAGAGAAGGCAATGGCACCCCACTCCAGTACTCTTGCCTGGAAAATCCCATGGACGGAGGAGCCTGGTAGGCTGCAGTCCATGGGGTCTCGAAAAGTCGGACACGACTGAGCGACTTCACTTTCACTTTTCACTTTCATGCACTGGAGAAGGACATGGTAACCCACTCCAGTGTTCTTGCCTGGCGAATCCCAGGAACGGGGGAGCCTGGTGGGCTGCCGTCTGTGGGGTCGCACAGAGTCAGACACGACTAAAGCGACTTAGCAGCAGCAGCAGCAGACCTCATTTCTTCCATCCATCAGCTTTCCAAGTCATATATTTCCTTTCTGTAGATTCTAAGATAAACAAGACTTGAATCCATTCTATTTCACTGTAACTGAAACTATTAAGCATTCCTGTATTTTCTGTAATAAAGATAAGAACACTGTTGCTTGTCTTTCATACTGATTCAATAAACTTTGATGACATCACTATTTATTGGATCTTAATGTCCTTATCACAATCAAATAAATTGTTATGACATGTTTTATTGAAAAATAATCTGATTTCAGAGTTTTAAAAATTATTAGCCTGTGACGAGTTAATTGTGTGCTGCATGCTACATGGATTTATTCCATACCTTTAGATCCATTATTAATTTATTCAAACACTGACTAGTTTACAGTTTCATAATTCACTGCATTACTTCAGATGTATGGTATATTCGTGAGTTTTGGGGAAAATATTTAGAACAGCAATATTTTAAGTCAGAAAATGAAAACACAATTTTTTTTTTTGCTAAAAACATATATCTAGTTGACATTATTTTTTTCTGATGTTCATCCATATGGTTGAGACATAAGTAAGCTTTATAAGACTGATGTGACATGGTGCTACATTTTAGTTTAAAGTTTTGTTTTTTCTGTGAGTACAAACTGCATATATATCCATAGAGGGGTGACACAAAGATTTTGCTTTACAAAGAGGTTCTTTTATATTTTATAGTTTATCTATATCATTATTGATAGTTATAGTAGAGAAAATATATTAAACATTTCTTTCCTCTAAGTAAACTGTCACCCCATAGTGTTCATTTAAAAAGGATAGATTTCTATTCATCTGAAGCATAGAATTTGGCTCCAGGCCACTGAAACAGTTTGAAAAATGACATTTAAGATGTGTAAATTAACAAAACACCTGTATTGTATGTATTCATTTTTGTTTCAGAAGTTTTTCATTTTACACCCTTTGAGCAATACAGTTCACTGAAGTTCATTGTATGATATGATTTAGAAAAGGCATGTTGTTTCAAATGAATTGTATAATGGCATTAATATATGAAAAGCTTTACACCTCTGGACTATTTTTGCCACAATGTACACACAGTTTGGGCTTCCCTGGTAGCTCAGCTGGTATAGAGTCTGCCTGAAATGCAGGAGACCCTGGTTTGATGGGAAGATCCACTGGAGGAGGGCATGGCAATTCACTCCAGTATTCTTGTCTGGAGAAACCCTATGGAGAGAGAAGCCTGGAGGGCTACATTCTATGGGGTGACAAGGAGTTGTGGTAGGTAGTTAGAATAGGAAAATGGAGTCCAAAATGGTGATGGTTAAAAGACAAAGAAAGGAAAAAGCCTGTGAAAATGGAACAAAAGAAAATTTAAGCACCAGAGTGAGAACCTCAGGTGAAACAAACAGCCCTCCTAGCTAGCCCAATTTGCATAGGGCAGGCTCAAGGTGGGGAGAGGAGACGATTGTATAAAACGACAGAGCCAAGATGGATTAAGGCTTCTCCTTTGGGGTCGGCCCGCCCTCACAGCTTGAGGGTGTACTTTGCCTGTCACCGAATAAAACTCTGAGCTGTAACCGAGCTGTAACACTGGTCCACCATTTCAAATCTTTGCTATGGCAAGACAGAACTGAGGAAATTATACATGCCCCTGACATATCTGGTGCCATGTCTTGGATTTAATCTAGCTGAAACAACCTCAGCTTGGCCCTAGCGAGGCGGAGACCAAGCACAGAAGCCCAACTTGGTGAAAGCCCACGCTGTGGAAGCTGGACATGAAGGAAACCCAAGCACAGTGGAAGTAACAAGAATCGCAGGGTGCTGAAAACTGGGACAACGGAAACAAATTCGGCATAAAGCTCACATTGCTCAGGCTCAGATTCCAGAAGACCTCTGGTTAAGGTAGGAGGTCCTTGCCCCTATGGCTGGAAGGACATATGGCTAACAAAATCTTAATTCCTTTACAATCTCTTGTTTTTTGTTTCCTCAAATCTCCTGTGAACAAGCAAATGGCAGTGTGTGCAACTGAGGGACTCTGGCAGGGACTGCTCCGCAATGTGTCCCAAAGGCTCCACTATCAGCTGCACCCTAGTAACTGTTGCCCAAGTGGGTGAGGGTTCTTCTCTCCTCAACCTCCTTTGTGCCAAGGATCAGGCCAATTAAAATTGTGGGCACAGGTCAGGAATTTAGCAGTTTTTCCAGCAAGTTATGAAAGGGGTTCCTCAGCACGTTTTTCTCATGGCTTTTTCCTCCCATTCTTCATCTCCTCTCTCCATCTATGACACTGTTTGGTTGGGCAGGTCATCATCTTTCCATTTCTGAAAATTGTGTTTGAAACCGTTTACCTAAGATTGGGAATCAAACCCATGTGGCAGGGACACTGTGCTGTGCTTAGCCAGTCAGTCATATCGGACTGGGACTTGAGCCCAGCCAAAACCCACAGTGCCTGGTTTCAGGACCTAATGAAACTAAGATTCTTGAGGTCTCATTGCAGAAAAATTCAGTGAGAGACACAGTGATAGGTAAGAGGTAGATTTGTTTGGATTCAGAGAGAAGCAGAGTCCACAGAGCATGTGCCATCACAGAGGGTGTATGCAACAGCCATGAAATATGTGGTTAGTTTCTGTGAGCTGGGTGAATTCATGTGCTAATGAGTGGGAGGATCATTCCAACAATTGGGGAACCACCCACTCCTTGGTCTTTTGACAGTGCCTTGGAATTGTCATGGCACCTCTTGGTATGTCATTTAGCTTGCAGATTGAGGACCAAGATTTTGTTGAATTTGACTTGTCTGCCATCTTGGACCCATTTGATTTTAATCGTTTTATATTATGCCCTTAGTATATGTCATTCTTTCAAAAGTTGTGCCCTGCCCACTTCCCTCCTGTTTCATGCTCTTTTTGTGAGCCCCATCCAGGCCCACAGTGTTGCCTCTACAATCTTCTGGAGGGACAGCCAGAAAATAGCTGGCCCTTGGGAGGGAAATACTGTATAATATTCAATCCCTCTAGATATTCAGGCCTTCATCTTCTATGTTTCCTACAACATGTGTGTCAACAGTATCTCTTAGTGAACCCACTAGGGTGGGCGAGAGGAACACAATGCCTGTTAGAAGTCAATCTATTGGTAGCATCCCTTCAAGGGCAACTGGGCTTCCAAGGACAATGTTTGCCACTTTGGGGGTTAGCCCAGCAAGCCATTTGGGCCCAAACCCTCACCACACTTCTCCTAAAGTTAAAAACATATCTCCTGGGTCAAGTCTACATTCCACTTTTATGGAACATCTGGTCTGTTGCCTCTCATCAATTTGTTCTTAAGCCACTTACTAACTCCTACAACCAGGACCCTGCCCCCTTGTAGGCAACATCGCTCCACCTCGCTTATTATTAAAATACTCTTAAAGCCCCTAACAGCACCAGATAACCCACTCCTTTGTCATTACGTCAGTTATTACCTAGAGTGGGTCTATGACAATGAAACATTTACCATTGGAAACCCCCTAAACTGCTCTTATGGAGGACTAGGGGAGGAAATCAGTGACTTATATTACCTCAGAGCAATAAGAGGATATGGCTATTTTGCCAGGTTCCCAGTCTCAATGCACAGGCTTAGATTGCTTTACATCATGGTATCTATTCCCATACATAGAGGACAAACCAGCAATGAGTTAAGATTACAACCCCTTTATCCTATCCAGCACTAGTCATATCAGAGAACTTGAGGATGCCCAACTCCAGCCTGGGGGTCCCAGCAAGTTGACCTGCCTAGGGATCCAGTCCCTGGGAGGTCATCATGCCTCAACCTGCTCGGGGATCCACCAGCCTGGGGTCCCAGGAGGTTGACTTGCCTAAGGATTTGGTCTCCAGGAGGTTTTCATGCCTCAACCTGCTCAGGGATCCGCCAGTCCAGGGGTCCCAGGAGGTTGACGTGCCTCGACCTGCCCAAGGACCCAATTCTCGGGAGGCTGACATGCCTCATCCTGCCCGGAGATTATATCTCCAGGGGGTTGTCATGCCTCAACCTGCATGGGGATCTGCACCCTGACCCTGGGATGCCTGGCTCTCAGGTTGCAACAGTAGTGGGTAGGATAAGCTTCAGAAAGCCTCACCCCTGAGGAAGTCCACCCATGGAAATAGAAGGAAGAATATTAGTTGAGAGATTGTGCCTGGTCTCAGCAATAACTCAGGAGTCCTATGAGAACCCTATTGCCTTTCTGGAAAGGCTAAAAGAGGCCCTCCAAAAGTTTACCAATTTGGATTTAGACTCTTACAAGGGACAGGTGATTTTAAAGGACAAATTCCTGTCCCAATGTGCATCAGACATCAGGATAAAGTTACAACAGCTACAGCAGCAGAACCCTGCTGCCTCTTTAGATCAGATGGTCCAGACAGCCACCAATCCCTTTTGCAACAGAACAGGAGAGGGAGGCCAAGGCCCAGGAAAGGGAGAGAAGGAGAGAGACAAAGCATGCCCAGATGCTGGCTGCCCTCTAGGGAAGCCCTATGGCAAACCCCTAGTTCTTGAAGGACAAGGTACGAGGCAACTGCCTTAACTGTAGACAGGTGGGACATTGTTCCAAAGAGTGTCCAAGCCATGATAAGTATCCTAAATGGCTTGCTACAAACGCCATCAATTGGGACATTGGGTGGCACTGTGTCCTTTGGACCCAAGAGCCTCAAGGTCAAGTGCCAATGCTTCCCTCACAATGGCTCAACAGGACTGAAGCCTCCCACTCCAGCCAGTTCACTTGTCACAGATAACCAATGCCCAACACCCCTTTGCCATCCCAGCTCAGCAGGAAGTAGCCAGAGAGACCTCGACACCCCTATTCCCAAAGAATTGGGTCTGGGCCCCCCATCTCTTAAGAGGGTAATGTTAGGTAGGTAGAAAATGACAAAGGAGTCCAAAATGGCGGTGGCTAAAATACAAAGAAAGGAAAAAGCCCATGAAAATGGAACAAAAGAAAACCCGAGGACCAGAGTGAGAACCTCAGATGAAACAAACAGCCCTCCTAGCTAGCGCAATTTGATAGGGCAGGCTCAAGGTTGGGGGAGGAGACAAATGTATAAAAGGAGGAAGCCAAGACGGATTAAGGCCTCTCTTTTGGGGTTGGCCCACCCTCATGCTTTGAGGGTGTACTTTCTTTTGCTTGCTTAATAAAACTCTGAGCTGTAACAGAGCTGTAACACTGGTCCACCATTTTAAATCTTTGCTGCAAAGGGACAGAACCAAGGAAATGACACACTCCCTGACAGCTGGATATGGCCGAGTGACTAAGCACAGCACATACAGTGACTCTGAAGATGGTAAATTATTATTTTTAACTTTTTCACTGAAGATTTATTTCATTCCTAATATCAGGAAAGTGCCATGAAAAAGAGGAACAGAAAGAAGAGAGGAGTGGGGTGTAGGAAAGACTAAAAAGTAACCTATTAGGTTAATGGTGTTGATGAGAGTAAACAAAGCAGGTATAAGACAGCAAACGACTGATCTTAATGACTGTGACTGCAATGAAGTGCTAAGGACAGAAACCAACCTTGATGAATTAAACAGGAATTGAGATAACAGGATTAAAAGCAAGTTATGTTACTAGTGAGTCAGTGTGTTTTTCAGAGAATAACTATAAAAAGACACAGGGGAGGTTTGGGTTTGTTTTGCTTCTTGAAACAAATATGCATTTTGACCCTCTTCCAAATTTGCATTTGAATTGAAAAATCTGTAGGATTAAAATAGCCTCTAAAGAAGTCTGAGGAAACTTAAATGAGGCAATTGTCATCACTAATTTGTGGTATGAAATTGACAGGAACCCTTTATTTTTTTTTTTAATTTTGCAATAGAAAACCTTTTTATTCAATCTCAATAGTCTCATAATGATGACAGTAAGGTCTGAATTATTTGTCATAATCATACATTATTCAATCACCCTGCTTCAAACACATTTTCTTAGTGAAACTACTGATCTATTCTTGATACTGTTTGTAACTTTTCAAAATAAAATACTAAGCCAATGGAAAAAAATTTTAATTAGAATGAAAATTCACTATAAGTGTATCAAATATGAAATTAACATATCATCAACTCTCTTCAGACATAAAATTCTGGCAAGCTTGAGAGATTTACTTTTCTTTCAGTAGCATAGGTCATGCAATACAAAGTCTTAACACGTGGGAGATAGCTTTTTGATTGCAGATGTTAGTACAGAAAAATTTTACAGTATTTTAAGATTAACATTTTTCAATGTACAGGATTAAATACATGTACTATGCCTTAAAAATTGTTTGACCTCAAGTTAGTACATGAATCTCCATTATCTCTAAGTCATTAAAAAAGTAATAATAATTATATAAATTGCAAATGCTTCCTTTATATTAATACAAACATGGATATATTTTAAGATAAGCTATGGAATCTATTAATGCCATGCCAGCCTGTCACTTTAGTTGTGTCTGATCCTTTATGACCCTATAGACTGTAGCCCACCAGGGTCCTCTGTCCATGGGATTTTCTAGGCAAGAACAGAATACTGGAGTGGGTTGCCATGCCCTCCTCCAGGGGATTTACTGATACAGGATTTGAACCTGCTTCTCTTATGTCTGCTGCACTGGCAAGCAGATTTTTTATCACTAGTGCCACCTGAGACTATTAATAAAACATATTACTTCTCCCAGTGTTTCTAGGATGACCTCAGTGAAAAGAAAGTGGCTTCCCTTAAATACATCAAAAAGTCATCAAAATATGGAACAACTCCTCCAGAACAACTTCTAAATGATAGCAAAAGACCCCAGGACTCCAAAATGACAAGCTAATCACTTTGGATTGAGGTAGGACAAAAGATAAAGACATTAATAATTAAAAAAAAAAAAAAAAAAGAGGACTTCAGGACAGGAGCTTGTGCTCCAAGAGAGGGAGGGAGTCATGGAGGAGGAAAAGTTTTCCATGTACTAGGAAACTCCCTTAAGATGGGACCAAGGACGAGCTGTGGAACCCCAAAGTGGCATGCAACAGTGGGGACTCAAAAGGCAAAATACAGAGAAAGCTGCAGAATACCACTTCTCAGCCCATAAGCAGCTCACAAGCCTCAGCCCAGACCAGAGGGTGGGGTTGGGGAGCTGGGAGAAGTGGCTAACAAGCTCAGGCCTGCAGCAGAGAGTGGGACCCGGGGTGGAGGCTCCAGCAAAGATTCTAGGAAGAGGTAGAGGGCTGGTTGCCATGAGGATGTGCTGAGAGGGCTGCTTCAACATGGCTGCAGAAATACACATGACTACCACTGACAAAGCTCAGAGGGGTGCCAGAGACAATGAACAAAACACCACTGATGCAGTCCTAATCCCAGAGGTTGCAGCTACCACCAGGCTGTGAGCAGGTACAGGTTACTGCCCACACCTTGCTGGAAGTTTAAGTAGCTGAGCTCTTTCTAGGGACCCACGAACTGGGGCCTTTTCCTCTGGGAGAAATCACAACCTGACCCAGACTGTAAGAACTCCAACAGGTCTCTATTGCCCCAGGTGCTCCCTGGCACATCCCAGTTGTGGCTGCCATATCCTCCCCTCTCCCCAGCCCAAGACAGCAAGTGAGCCCTAATGAACTTTGGCCTTTGCATAGGTGGGGAACACACTGGACTCTAGGGGCAACTGTGAACCTTAGGAGCAACTACAAGCTGGAATAAGATCAGATCTGAAACTAAACTGACCCCATGCTCCCACAACAGGAGACCTTCCTAGAAATATTAGAGGACTTTGGTGTAAGCCTCTGGGTGTTCTGGGCTGCTGAGTATTGCCTTCACTGGGAGTATTAGGAACTTGTATTTTGTGCTGTGTGGCTTGTAGGGTCTTAGAGTTTCAGTGGGCTTTGAACCTGAACTCCTCAGGTGAGAAGCCCAAGACTTTGAACCACTATAGAACTCCTGACACCAGAGAACATTAATAGACAAGAGCCCTCCAAAAGGCCTCTATGACAACACCAAAACCAAGACCACCCAAAGGTCAGCAAGCACCAGTGCCCAGATAGCCCCATGCCAATCCTCCAACAAAATAGAAACACAATGCTACACACTAGCAGACAGGCTGCCCAAAGCCATACCAATCCTACAGACACCCTAAAACCTACTGCTGGACACACCGCTGCCCTTCAGAGAAATGAGATCCAGCCCCATTGACTAGAACACTGGTACAAGTCCCCCAAGCCAGGAAATCATCACAGGGTACTAGTACAACCCCACCTGCAGGGGCAGACACCACAACTAAGAAGAACTATAACCTTGGGAAATTTTATCTTTTTTAAAAATCACACTGTTCACTCCCTTTACATACTTCTACCTCTATGTTGGCCTTCTGCGATGCTGTAGATTTTCCCTTTTAAATAAATATTTAAAATTTTCTTCTTTTTTTCAAGTTTTTTGTTCTGTTTGACTGTTTTTCTTATTGTCCTTTTCCTCTTGTAGTTATTCCTTAATATATATATATATATATATATATATATATACACACACACACACATATATATATAAATCATTTATATATACTTCTATTTAGATTTGCTTTTCTATTTTCTTTTTTCTTGTCATCCTTCCCTTTCTTCTTCTTTTCTTCTTTCTTTCCGTTTTTCTTTTCTTTCACTCTTTCTTTTTTCATCATGTTTGTTAATTTGTTTTGTTTTCTTTGCTTTATTCCCCAGTTGGCACTCTGCTTTGGCTCAGTTTCCTGGTTTAAGTTTTAGTTAGCTCTGTTTTTAATTGGTCAATATCATTTTTGCTTTCCTTGCTCACCAAGTCAATATCTTGTACTTTCTTTTCTTTGGAATATTTTGGTTATATTTGTGTGTATATCCCATTGTTTTTGTATTTATACGTCTGATCTTGTATTTACCATTTGTCTGGATTCATCCTTTGTTTCTTGTTATGTTTTGCCTTTTGTCCTCATGTGTTTGTTTCAATCCCCTTTAATATCATAGCGAACCACTGTGGAGTCTTGGTCTCCTGACCAGGGATTGGGCCTGAGCCATTGAAGTGGGAGCATTGAGTCCAGGACCACAGAATGCCAGAGAACTCCTAATTCCAGGGAGTATTAATTAGTGACAACTTCCACAAAGGCCTACACCTATATACAAAGCATGGTATCACCCAGCTGCTGACAGCAGCTAGTGCAGGATGCCTCACCCAAACAACAAGCAAGACAAAAGCACACAACCAATCATCAGCAGACAGAATTCCTACAGACATTCCAAAATATACCACCTCACACAGCCCTGCCCCTCAGAGGGAAAAGAGAAAATATCTCCTCCCACTGGAACACAGTCACAAGTCACCCCCAAAAGGAAGTCAACACAAACCACTCTGTGGTGGGTGAGGACCAAAACGCAGAAACCAAAAGGAAGAAGGAATAGAGCAACCCTAAAGCCTGGGAAAGGAAGACCTCAAATGGAGCAAGTTTGGAAAGAAGAAAAGATAGAGAAATATAGTGCAAATGGAGAACAAGGTAGAAACTCACAAGACCAAATAACTGAAGAGGAAATAGGCAAACTACCTGAAAAAGAATTCAGAGTAATATAGTAAAAATGTTTCAAAGCCTTGAAAATAGAGTGGAGAAAATGCAAGGACCAATGAACACAATTAACATGGATGCAGATGAAATAAATAGAGACAAATAACACAATTACCAAAATTAAAAATACTCTAGAAGAAACCAATAGTATAATAAGTGAGGCAGAAGAATGAAAAAGTGAGCTGGAGGATAGAAAGGTGGAAATAACTGCTGACGAGCAGAATAAAGCAAAAAAAAATGAAAAGAACTGAGAATAGCCTCAGAGACTTCTGGGATAATATTAAACACACCAACATTTGAATTATAGGAGTCCCAGAGGAATAAGAGAAAAATAGAGGGTCTGAGAAAATGTTTGAAGAGATTATAGTTGAAAATTTTCCCAACATGGGAAAGGAAATAGTCAATCAAGTCCAAGAAGTGTAGAGCCCCATACAGGGTAAACCCAAGGATAAACACGTTAAGACACATACTAATCAAGCTAATAGAGATTAAACACTAAGAAATAATATTAAAAGCAGCAAGAGAAAAGCAATGAGTAACATATGAGGAAAAACCCATACTATTAACAACTGATCTTTCAGCAGAAACTCTGCAGGCCAGAAGGGAATGGCAGGATATATTTAAAGTACTGAAAGAAAAAAAAAATCTACAGCCAAGATTACTCTACACAGCAAGGATCTCAGTCAAAATTAATGGAGAAATCAAAAGCTTTACAGACAAGCAAAAGTTAAAAGAATTTAGCACCGCCAAATCAGCTTTACAACAGATGTTAAAGATTAAAGAGACTTATACAGACAGGAAACACAAGAGAAGGAAAGACATACAAAAGCAAACCCCAAACAATTAAGAAAATGCCAATAAAAGCATATGTATCAATAATTACTTTAAATGTAAATGGATTAAATGCTCCAATGAAAAGACACATTACTGGTTGAATGGAAACACCAGCCATACTCCTTATGTAGGAGCATCTCACTACATAAGGCAAACACTAACAGACATAATAGTAACACAATAATAGTATGAGACTTTAACACCCCACCAATGGACAGATCATCAAAACAGAAAATTAATAAGGAATGCAAATCTTAAATGAATTATTAGACCAGATAGACCTAATTGATCTCTTTAGGACTTTACATCCAAATGCAGAAGAATACACTTTCTTCCTAAGTACACATGGAACATATCCAGACCACATCTTGGGTACAAATCAAGCCTCAGAGTATTTAAGAAAATTGAAATTGTATAAAGCATCATTTTTGGCAACAACACTATGAGACTAGATATAAATTACAGGAGAAAAAACTGTAAAAAACACAAGCACATGGAAATTAAGCAATGCACTTCTAAGTATTGAAGAGGTTACTGAAGAAATAAGAAGGGAAATTTTTTAAAAATTCCTAGAAACAAATGACAGTGAAAGCATGATGACTCAAAACCTATGGAATACAGCAAAAACGTTTCTAAGAGGGAAGTTTATAGCAATACAATCCCACTTCAAGAAACAAGATAAACATCTAATGGACAACCTAACTCTACACCTAAAACACCTGGAAAAAGAACCAAAACCCCATACAGTTAGTAGAAGGAAATAAATCATAAAGATCAGACAGAAATAATCGAAAAAGAAATGAAGGAAACAATAGTGAAGATTAATAAAACTAAAAGCTGCTCTTTGAGAAGATAAACAAAATTGACGAACTGTTAGCCAGACTCATCAAGAATAAAAGGGAGAAAAATCAAATCAACAAAGTTAGGAATGAAAAAGGAGAGGTTAAAACAGACAATGTATAAATACAAAGGATCATAAGAGACTACTATGAGCAACTATATGCTAATAAAATGGACAACCTAGAGCAAATGGACAGATTATTAGAAAAGTTCAATCTTACAAGACTAAACCAGGAAGAAATAGAAATTATGAACAAGTCTATTACAAAGACTGAAATAGAAACTGATAAAAAAATCTCCCCAAAAACAAAAAGGCCAGGGCCAGACGACTTCACAGGTGAACTCCATGAAACATTTAGAGAAGAGGGAATACCAGACCATCTGACCTGTCTCTTGAGAAACCTGTATGCAGGTCAGGAAGCAACAGTTAGAACTGGACATGGAACAACAGACTAGTTCCAAATAGGAAAAGGAGTACGTCAAGGCTGTATATTCTCACCCTGCTTATTTAACTTATATGCAGAGTACATCATGAGAAATGCTGGGCTGGAAGAAACACAAGCTAGAATCAAGATTGCCGGGAGAAAGATCAATAACCTCAGATATGCGGATGACACCACCCTTATGGCAGAAAGTGAAGAAGAACTAAAAAGCCTCTTGATGAAAGTGAAAGAGGAGAGTGAAAAAGTTGTCTTAAAGCTCAACGTTCAGAAAACTAAGATCATGGCATCTGATCCCATCACTTCATGGGAAATAGACGGGGAAACAGTGTCAGACTTAATTTTTGGGGGCTCCAAAATCACTGCTGATGGTGATTGCAGCCATGAAATTAAAAGACACTTACTCCTTGGAAGGAAGGTTATGGCCAACCTAGATAGGATATTTAAAAGCAGAGACATTACTTTGCCAACAAAAGTCCGTCTAGTCAAGGCTATGGTTTTTCCAGTGGTCATGTATGGATGTGAGAGTTGGACGGTGAAGAAAGCTGAGTGCTGCAGAATTGATGCTTTTGAACTGTGTTGTTGGAGAAGACGCGTGAGAGTCCCTTGGACTGCAAGGAGATCAAATCAGTCCTTCCTAAAGGAGATCAGTCCTGGGTGTTCATTGGAAGGACTGATGTTGAAGCTGAAACTCCAATACTTTGGCCACCTCATGTGAAGAGTTGACTCATTGGAAAAGACCCTAATGCTGGGTAGGCTTGGGGGCAGGGGGAGAAGGAGATGACAGAGGATGAGATGGTTGGATGGCATCACCAACTCGATGGACAAGGGTTTGGGTAGACTCTGGGAGTTGGTGATGGACAGAGAGGCCTGGCATGCTGCAATTCATGGGGTCGCAAAGAGTCGGACATGACTGAGTGACTGAACTGAACTGAATGCCTATTGTTCTGAAATTCTTGCAGAAAAGTTGCAGAGGAAGGAATACTTCCAAACTTATTCAACAAGACCATCATCACCCTGATACCAAAACCACACAAAGACATCACAAAAAAAGAAAATTACAGGCAAACATCACTGATGAACAGAGATCCAAAAATTCTCAACAAAATTCTAGCATAGGGAATTCAACAATACATTAAAAAGATCATACACCATGATAAATTTGAGTTTATCCCAGGGATGCAAGTTTTCTTCAATATAAGTAAATCAATAAATGTGATACACCATATTAACAAATTTAAAGATCAAAACCATATAATGATCTCAATAGATGCAGAAAAAGCTGCCAATAAAATTCAGTACTCAATTATTATAAAAATTCTTCAAAAAATGAACATAGAAGAAACCAGTCATAACATAATAAAGGCCATATACAACAAACCCACAGCAAACATTATTGTCAATGGTGAAAAACTGAGAGCTTTCTCTCTAAGATCAGGAAAAAGACAAGGGCACCCACTCTTGTCACTATTAATCAACATAGGTTTGGAACTCCTAGCTACAGCAATCAGAGAAGAAAAAGAAATAAAAGGAAGACAGACTGCAAAAGAAGTAGTACTCTCACTATTTGCAGATGACATGATACTGCACATAGAAATCCCTAAAGATACTATCAGAAAATTACTAGAGCTAATCAGTGAATTTAGTAAAGTTGCAGGATACAAAATCAATACAAAGAAATCATTTGCATTCCTATATACTAACAACAAAAAATCAATAATAGAAATTAAGGCATCAATCACATTTACCATTGCAATAAATGAATAAAATACCTAGGAATAAATCTACCTAAGGAGACAAAAGAGCTGTATACAGAAAACTACAAGACACTGATGAAAGAAATCAAAGACAACATAAACAGGTAGAGAGGGATACAATGCTCCTGGGTTGGAAGAATCAATATGGTGAAAATGACTATACTACCAAATGCAATCTACAGATTCAATGCAATTTCTATCAAATTATGAATGGCATTTTTCAGAGAAGTAGAACAAAAATTTTCACAATTTGTGTGGAAACAAAAAAGACCAAGAATAGCCAGAGCAATCCTGAGAAAGAAGAAAGGAACTAGAGGAACCAGTCTACTTGACTTCAGAATATACTACAAAGCTACAGTTATCAAGACAGTATGGTACTGTCACAAAAACAGAAATACAAATCAATGGAACAAGATAGAAAGCCCAGAGATAAACCCACAAACCTATGGGCACCTTATTTTTGACAAAGGAGGCAAGAATATACATTTAGACAAAGATAGTCTCTTCAATAGTGATGCTGGGAGAATCAGACAACCACATGTAAAAGAATAAAATTAGAACACTTCTTAACATCATACACAAAGATAAATTCAAAATGTTTTAAAGACCTAAATAAGACAAGAAACCATAAAACTCTTAGAAGAAAACATAGGAAGAACATTATATGACATAAACCATAGCAAGATCTCTATGACCCGCATCCTAGAATAATGAAAATAAAAGCAAAAATAAACGTGGGAGCTAGTCAAACTTAAAAGCTTTTGCTTGACAAAGGAAACTATAATTAAGGTGAAAAGACAGCTCTCAGAATGGGGGAAAATAACAACAAATGAAACAACTGACAAAGGACTAATTTTCAAAATATGCAAGCAGCTCATGCAACTCAATACCAGAAAAACAAACAACCCAGTCAACAAGTGGGCAGAAGATGTAAACAGACATTTCTCCAAAGAAGACATATACATGGCTAATAAACACATGAAAAGATGCTCAATATCGCTCATTATTAGAGAAATGCAAATCAAAATGCAATGAGATATCACCTCATACTGGTCAGAATGGTCATCAAAAAATCCATAAACAACAAGTGCTGGAGAGGTGTGGAGAAAAGGGAACCCTCTTGTGCTGCTGGTGGGAAAGTAAATTGATACAGCCACTATGAAAGACAGTATGGAGATTCCTTGAAAAATTAGGAATAAAACCACCATTGTTGTTGTTTTTCAGTCACCCAGTCATGTCTGACTCTTTGTGACCCCATGGATTGCAGCACACCAGACCTCCCTGTCCCTCACCATTTCCCAGAGTTTTCCCAAGTTCATGTTTATTGTGTCAGTGATCTTCATTTTTTTTTTAATATTTAGTCTTAACCTGGCTCTTTCACTCTCCTCTTTCACTGTCATCAAGAGGCTCTTTAGTTCCTCTTTGCTTTCTTCCATTAGAGCAGTATCATTCACATATCTGAGGTTGTTGAAGTTTCTCCAATCTATCTTGATTCTGGCTTGTAACTCATCCAGCCTGGCATTTCTCATGATGTTCTGAGTATAGGTTAAACAAACAGGGTGATGGCAGACAGCCCTGTTATACTCCTTTCTCAATCCTGAAGCAATCAATTGTTCCACACAGGGTTCTAACTGCTGCTTCTTGACCCCCACACACAGGTTTCTCAGGAGACAGGTAAGATGTTATGGTGATTCCATCTCTCCAAGAGCTTTCCACAGTTTGTCATGATCTATACAATCAAAGGCTTTAGCATAGTTGATGAAACACAGATAGATGTTTTCCTGAAATCCCCTTGCTTTCTCTACAATCCAGCAAATGTTGGCAATTTGATCTCTAGTTCCTCGTCCCTTTCTGAACCCAGCTGGAAGTTCTTGATTCACATAATGCTGAAGCCCAGCATGTGAGATTTTAAGCATGACTTTCCTAGCATGGAAGATGAGTGCAATTGTCCAATGGTTAGCACATTCTTTGGAACTACCCTTCTTGGGAGTTGGGATGAGAATTGACCTTTTCCAGTCCTGTGGCCACTGCTGGGTCTTCCAGATTTGCTGACATAATGAATGCAAAACTTTGATGACATTCTCCTTTAGGGATTTGAATAGTTCTGCCGGAATTTCATTGCATCCACTAGCTTTATTAAGGAAGTGCTTCTTAAGGCCCACTTGACTTTGCACTTCAGAATGTCTGGCTATGGGTGGCTAACCACACCATTGTAGTAATCTTGTTCATTAAGATCTTTTTTATACAGTTCTCTTTTGTGTATTATTTCCATCTCTTCTTGATCTCTTCAGCATCTATCAGGTCTCTACCATTTTTATCCTTTATTGTGCCCATCTTTGGGCAGAATGCTCTGTTGATGTTTCCAATTTTCCTGAAGAGATCTCTAGTCTTTCCCCTTTTGTTGTTTTCTTCTATTGATAAACACTGTTCATTGGTGGGCGAATTTAATTCAGATGACCATTATATCTACTACTATGGGCAATAATCCCATAGAATAAATGCAATAACCTTCATACAACAAAAGAGTCAAAAATACAGTATTGGGTGCAACCCCCAAAATGACAGAATGATCTCGGTTCACTTCCAAGGCAAGCCATGTAACATCACAGTAATCCAAGTCTATGCCCCTACCACTGATACCAAAGAAGCTGAAGTTGATCAGTTCTGTGAAGACCTAGAAGAAATCCTAGAACTAACCCCTAAAAAAGATGCTGTATTCATCATTGGGGATTGGAATGTGAAAGTAGGAAGTCAATATATACCTGGAATAACAGGCAAGTTTGGACTTGGAGAACAAGATGAAGCATGGCAAAGGCTAACTGAATTCTGCCAAGAGAATGCACTGGTCATAGCAAACACTCTTGTCCAAGAACACAAGAGATGACTCTACATATGAGTATCACCATAGTCAATATCAAAATCAGATTGATTATATTCTTTACAGCTGAAGATGGAGAAGCTCTATACAGTCAGCAAAGAGACCTTGAACTGACTGTAACTCAGATCGTCAGCTTCTTATAGCAAAATTCTGGCTTAAACTAAAGAAAACCAGGAAAAACACTGGGCCAGCCAGGTATGACTCAAATGAAGTCCCACATGAATTTGCAGTAGAGATAATAAATAGATTCAATAGATCTAGACAACAGTGTGTCTGAAGAACTATGGACCAATGTCTGTAATGTACAGGAGGCAGCAAACAAAACCACTCCAAAAAAAAAGAAAAGCAAGAGGACAAAGTGGTTATTTGAGGAGGCTTTACAAATAGTGGAAGAAAAAAGAGAAGAGAAAAGCAAGGGAGAGAGGGAAAGGTACATTCAATTAAATGCAGTTTCAAAGAAGAGCTAGAAGAGACAAGAAGGCCTTCTTCAGTGAACAGTGTTTAATAAACCCACCATATGACCCAGCAATATCACTTCTAGGCGTATACCCTGAGGAAACCAAAACTGAAAAAGACACATGTACCCCAATATTAATTGTAGCACTATTTACAATAGCTAGAACATGGAAGCAACCTAGATGTCCATCAACAGATGAATGGATAAAGAAGCTGTGGTACAGCAATACCTCAGCTAAAAACGATGAGTCATCAATGAAGTGGGGATGAACCTGGATTATAAGAAGCTGTGGTACATATATACAATGGAATACTACTCAGCTATAAAACGGAATACATTTGAGTCAGTGGGAGGATAAATGTAGATTTTTTAAAGTTTTAAAAAAGCATTATGTATTCATGGTTTTTGTGCACTGTAACCAGAAACTGTTGCATATAGTAGTACTACCATATAGGTAGTATATAATATACTATATAAAATATTACTATAAAAGTAGTACTTTTAGAACATTTTCTTTGTGAAATATTATATAATCAATTTTTATGACTACTCTATGAACTCTGCAGAAGAGGATAATTTCTTCATTTTTATAACACAAAGTTTGATGTATATAAATTAGATCTTTCTTAATTATATTGGCCTATATCTTTCTTTAATTATCTTCCTGCTTTATTAGAGAAAAATATAAATTAAAACCTTGTATCTCTCCATAAATCACACTGTTCTATTAGGTGAAGTCTATATTCTACCTAGGAATTTTAACCAGGAAGAAAAGCAAGGAGACAAAACTAACCAATATCATGAATCAAATGGAGATAAAACTACTGATTAAAAGAATAATAAAAAAATGCTACTCCCCCAAAAAAGCCTATGCCCATAAATTCACTGACTTAGATGAAATAAATTCCTTGAAAGACACAGAATACCTAAAATCGAAGAAACAGATTAACCAAATAGTCCTATGTCTGTTAAAGTTCCCCTCCACTTATAGGCCCACTAAATTTACAAATATGTACAGAGCATATATTGATAAGAAAGACTAAAATCTAGCAGAAAATATCTTCTACAAATAAATACATAAAAAAGAATCACAATGAGATGAGGCAGGGCAAAGTCACAGTATAGTCAAGATCCTTATCACAATGAGAAAATAATTACAACTACAGAGGTTTTCCTTAAACAGCAATGGTTCTGAGACAAATGTCGGGTTTCCCAGACCAGGGATCCTGTGACAGAAAGATAAGCCCCAAGAATGATTGGCTTTGAAGGCCAGCAGGGCTTACTTCTGAGAGGTGCAGAGTGTTGTGGGAAAAAGACTCTGCTCCTAAAAGGCACAAACAACATCTGATAAGCTCCAGGTCCCAGGGAATAAACAATAATTTGAAAGGAGCCTAGGTCAGATCTACTTGCTGATGTCAGAGGGTGTCCTGGAGAAGGAGGAGGCAACTAGAACTTGCCCTAATAACATAGACACCGGCTGGTGCCATTTCTGGAAGCTCATTCTATCACGTGGACACTAGTGATGTCAAGTGCCATTTGGAATCTTGCTTCTAGCATATTAAAACCAGGAACCAGTCCCTAACACCAATCTGTTGGCATTGGTGCTGGGAAGCCTCAGGCCATGCAACTAGCTAAACAGGGACACAGCTATACCCACCAGCAGGCAGGCTGCCCTGACTCAGCCAACTTGGGACCCCAGTCTGAAAGAAGGCCCAAGACCCTGTTCCAAACCAGAGGGCCTAAGGCCCTATCGCAAAACCAGAGGGCTGGCTCTAGCCCTGTGACCATTCTCACACATTGGTGGGCAGGTACCAGCCACAGGATACCTGAGTCAGCATGTGGACACCAATCCCAAGACCACTGAAGTCTCACACCTTTCAGTAGCAGGCCACAGAATAAGTCTCAATAAGTTGAAGAAACCTGAACTCTTATAAAGCATCTTTTGTATCCATAAAACTACTGGACTAGAAATAAACTATAAGAAAAAACTGCAAAAAAAACATGGCTAAACAATATGATACTAAACAATCAATGGATCAATGAACATATCATAGAGAAAATAAAATAATATCTGAAGAAAAATGAAAACAAAACCACAAAGACCCAAACTCTATGGGATGTAAAAAGCAATTGTAAGAGAGAAGTTTATACCAATACAAGCTCAATCAGGAAACAAGAAAAATTTCAAAGAAACAACTTAAACTTATACCTAAAGAAACTATAAAAAGAATGAAATTCAAAGTTAGTAGAAGGAAAGAAATCATAAAAAGAGCAGATATAAATGATATAGATACTAAAAACAAACAACAGTAAGAAAGATCAATGAAAGAGCTGGATCTGTGGAAAGAAAACAAACTTGATAAACCTCTGACCAGATTCACCAAGGCCTGGGGGGTGGGAGGGGGCGGGGAGGTGGGAACCCAAATCAATGAAATCAGTAATGGAAAAGGGGAATCATCAGCCAATACCACAGAAATATGAAGGATCATAAGGGGTTACTATGAGCAACTGTACACCAATGAATGGACAGCTTAGAAGAAATGGACAATTAGACATTTACACTTTCATAAAACTGAAGTAGGAACACATATAGACTATATCTTCTGTTTTCTAGAGCAAACCAATTGCCAGTAATGAAACTGAATCAGTAATAATAATTTTTAAAAACTCCAAAAAACAAATGTCCAGACCAAATGGCTTCATAGATGAATTCTACCAAACATTTAGAGAAGAATTAATATATTTTTATTGTTACTGTTCAGTCGCTAAGTTGTGTCTGACTCTTTGCCAGTGAACTGCAGCATGCCAGTTTTCCATCTTTCACTATCTCCCAGAGTTTGTTCAGATTCATGTCTATTGAGTTGGTGATGCCATCTAACCATCTCATCCTTCGCTGCCCTCTTCTCCTTTTGCCTTCAATCTTTCCCATCAACAGAGTTTTTTTTCCAATGAGTCTGCTCTTTGCATCAGGTGGCTGAAATATTGGAGCTATAGCATCAGTTCAGTTCAGTTGCTCAGTCGTGTCCGACTCCTTGTGACCCCAAGGACTGCAAAACGCCAGGCCTCCCTGTCCATCACCAACTCCTGGAGTTTACTCAAATTCATGTCCATTGAGTTGGTGATGCAGCCCAACCATCTCATCTTCTGTCATCCCCTTCGCCTCCTGCCTTCAATCTTTCCCAGCATCCGGGTCTTTTCCAGTGAGTCTGTTCTTCACATGAGATGGCCAAAGTATTGGAGTTTCAGCTTCACCATCAGTACTTCCAATGAATATTCAGGACTGATTTCCTTTAGGATGGACTGGTTGGATCTCCCTGCAGTCCAAGGGACTCTCAAGAGTCTTCTCCAATACCACAGTTCAAAAGCATCAATACTTCAGCCCTCAGCTTTCTTTATGGTCCACCTCTGACATCCATACATGACTACTGGAAAAACTATAGCCTTGACTAGACAGACCTTTGTTGGCAAAATAATGCCTCTGCTTTTTAATATTCTGTCTAGGTTGGCCATAACTTTTCTTTCAGAGAGTAAGCATATTTTAATTTCATGGCTGCAGTCACCATCTGCAGTGATGTTGGAGCCCAGAAAAATAAAGTCTGCCACTGTTTCCAAAGTTTCCCCATCTATTTGCCATGAAGTGATGGGACTGGATGCCATAATCTTTGTTTTCTGAATGCTTCACTTTAAGACAACTTTTTCACTCTCATTTTTCACTTTTATCAAGAGGCTCTTTAGTTCTTCTTCACTTTCTGCCGTAAGGGTGAACTAAGGAATGAGGTTCATGCATTGTACAGGAGACAGGGGGCAAGACCATCTCCAAGAAAAAGAAATGCAAAAAAGCAAAATGGCTGTCTGAGGAGCCCTTAACAAATAGCTGTTAAAAGAAAAGAAGCCAAAAGCAAAGGAGGAAAGGAAATATATACCCATTTGAATGCAGAGTTCCAAAGAATAGCAAGGAGAGATAAGAAAGCCTTCCTCAGTGATCAGTGCAAAGAAATAGAGGAAAACAATAGAATGGGAAAAACTCGAGATCTCTTCAAGAAAATTAGAGATACCAAGGAAACATTACAAGCAAAGATGGGCTCAATAAAGGACAGAAATGGTATGAACCTAACAGAAGCAGAAGATAGTAAAGAGCTGCTGCTGCTGCTAAGTCGCGTCAGTCGTGTCTGATTCTGTGTGACTCCATAGACGGCAGCCCGCAAGGCTCCCACATCCCTGGGATTCTCCAGGCAAGGACACTGGAGTGGGTTGCCATTTCCTTCTCCAATGCATGAAAGTGAAAATTGAAAGTGAAGTTGCTCAGTCATGTCTGACTCTCAGCGACCCCATGGACTGCAGCCTACAAGGCTGTTTCGTCCATGGATTTTCCAGGCAAGAGTACCAGAGTGGGTTGCCATTGTCTTCTCCGATATTAAGGATACGTGCAAACAACACACAGAACTGTACAAAAAAGATCTTCACAATCAAGATAATCACAATAGTGTGATCACTCACGTAGAACCAGACATACTGGAATGTAAAGTCAAGTGGACCTTAGGAAACATCACTACGAACAAAGCTAGTGGAGGTGATGGAATTCGTTGAATATCAAAGCTAAAAGTGGAGGTGCATGCCAGCAAATTCCAGTTGAGCTATATCAAATCTCAAACTACCAAAAGCATTCATATTACACGACATGCTGTCCAGTGGAAAAATGGAAAATTCTGAAAAAATGGGAATGGACCAGCTGACCTGTCTCTTGAGAAATATGTATGCAGGTCAAGCTGGGACATGGAAAAATTATCAGTACGTAAAGCTGTGACCCTGTGCAATTTTATGTATACATGGATTTTATTATTATAAAACTGTAGTATAATATATATAATAAAACATAATATAATAAAACTAGAAATCAATAATAGCACAAAACAGAAAAATTCATAGACACATGTAAACAAAACAACACATACCTAAACAACCATTGGAGGAAATAAAAGGGAATTTGGGGGCATCTCTGGTGGTCCAGTGGTTAAAAATCCTCTTTGCAATGCAGGGTCACCAGTTCAATCTCAGTCCGGGGGGAATCCCACATGTCATGGGACAATGGAGCCCAAGCATCACAGTTACTGACCCTGTGCTCTGGAGCCCACAAGCCACAACTACTGGGTCCATGTGCAACAACTAATGAAGTTCACACACCCTAGAGTCCATGTTCCACAACAAGAGGAGTAACCACAATGAGAAGCCCATGCACCACAACTGGAGAGTAACCCTTGCTCTGCAGAACTAGAGGAAGCCTGAATGCAGTGACCACAGGACTGGAAAATGTCGATTTTCATTCCAATCCCAAAGAAAGGCAATGCCAAAAAATGCTCAAGTACCACAGCCACAACTAACCAAATAAAATTTTTAAGAAACAGAATTTAAACATCTCAAGGCAGACAAAAATAAAAATGTAATATCCTAAAGCTTACGCTGCTGTGCTCATTCAGTCATGTCTGATGTTTTGTGGCCACATGGGCTATAGCCCACCAGCTATCCATGGAATTTTTTAGGCAAGAACACTAAAGCAGGTTGCCATTTCCTACTCCAGGGGATCTTCCCAACCCAGGGATCGAACCCATGTCTCTTGTGTCTCCTGCATTGGCAGGCAGATTCTTTACCACTAGCACCACTTAAGAAGCTTCCCTAAAACCTACAAGATATAGGAAAACCAAATATAAGAGGGAAGTTTACAGTGATACTTGTCTATATTAAAAAAAACCAAAAACTCTTAATAAGTAACTGAACTTTATATCTCATAAAACATGAATAAAAAGGACAAACTGAGTTCAAAGTTAGCAGAAGGAAAGAAATAATAAAGATTATAGCAGAAACAAGTCAAATACAGAATGACAACACCAAGAAAAGAAAACAAATCAATAGAACTAGGTTGGTTTTTAAAATGATAATAGAGCTAGGTAGTAGTCATTCGGTAAGTTGTGTCCGAGTCTGGCAAATTCATGGACAGTAACCTGCCAGGCTCCTCTGTCCATGGGATTCTCCAGGCAAGAATACTGGAGTGGGTTGCCGTTTCCTTCTCCAGGGAATAGAGCTAAGATGCTGTCAATTTAAGTAAGAAGGAAAGAAGATTCAATAAATAAAATCAGAAATGAATGGGAGGCACTGCAATGGATTCCATAAAAATAAAAAAAGAACATAAGAAACTATTATGGATAATTATATACCAACAAATTGGATAACCTAGAATAAATGAATAAATTTCTAGAAGCATACAACCTACAAAAATTGAATCAAGAAGAAATATAAAGCCTAAGGGTATCAGAGGAAAAAGGAAGAGGGGGAGGGAGACTAAATAAATAATCAAAAATCTCCTAAAGAAAAGCACATGATATGATGGCTGCATGTGTGAATTCTACCAAACATTCAAAGAATTAATACCAATCTTTATTGAACCTAAAAGAAAAAGAGGAAACATTTCCAAAGTTATTTTCTGAGGACAATATCATCATCCTGATACCAAAACAAAGCAGATACTATAAGAAAACTATATGCAAATATATGCAAATATCTGTCATGAACATCTGTCATGGAAACATCCTTAATAAACTACTAACAAAGCAAATTCAACAGCACATTAAAAGCATGCTGCATCATGATCAATTGGGACTTATCCCATCAATGTAGGAATGGCTCAACATATGAAAAGCAATTAATGTGGTACATACAATACATACCAAAATAAATAAAAACACTGGATATTTTGAATAGATGAAGAAAAAAGTCAACTGACAAAGTTTATGATCCATTTATGGAAAAAAAACTCTCCACAAAATAGCAAGATAATGGTCACACTTCAACATAATAAAGCCTCCAATGAAAAGCCCACAGGCAATATCAGACTTAATGAAGTGGTGGTGGTGGAGTGGGGGCAGATGGAAAGTCTCCTTTTTAAGATCTGGTATAAAGCAGGGATAGACATTCTTGCCACTCATATTCAACAAAGTATTGGAAATTCTATTCAGTGCAATTAGATAAGAAATAAAAGACATCCCAATCAGAAAAAGAAAACAAAAAAATTACTTCTGCTTGCAGATGACATGATCATATGCATAGAAAACACTCAGCAACAATAAAAAAAATAGGTTAGAACTAATAAATTCAGCAAAGGTGCAGGATACAAAATTGGAACACACAAATCAATTATGTTTATATACACAACCAACCAACCATTCTATAGAGAAATTAAGTAAATAATTCCATTCACAACTGTAATGAGAAATAATGCTTAAGGAAAAAGAAACAAAAAAGTGAAAGACTTGCACACTTACAATTATTAAACACTGATGAAGGAATTGAAGAAGGCACAAACAAACGGGGAAAAAAATCTCAAGTTCATGAACTGGAAGAATCAATACTGTTAAAGTGTTCATACCACCCCAAGTTCTACTATCAAAATCTCAATTACATTTTTTACAAAAATATAAAAAAATTCTAAAGTTCATGAATAATAAAAAATTTCAAATAGCCAAAGCAATCTTGACAAAGAAGAACAAAGTTAAAGGTAGCACACTTTCTGATTTCAAAATGTTTTTATAAAGCCATAGCTGTCAAAACTCTATGTCAGGTAGAAAACATATAGACCCGTGGAACAAAATACAGAGTTCAGACATAAATCCCCACACCTGTAATCAACAGATCTTTGAATAGAGTGCTGAGAACACACAATGGTGGAAGGGATATTATATTCAAGAAATTCTGGTCGAAAAATTAGATATCCACATGCAGAGGAATGTCACTGAACCTTTAACTCACACCACACAAAAAAATCAACTCCAAATGGATTAAGGGAATAAATATAAGACCAAAACCATAAAAATACTAGACAAAGCCTAGATAAAAAGCTTCTTGATGTTTTTCTAGGCAATTAATTTCTAAATATGACATCAAAAAAAGTACAAATGACAAAATCAAAACAGACAAATCATATTATAGCCATCTAAAATGCTTCTGCACAGAAAAAAACAATCAGCAAAGCAAAAAGACAACCTACACAATGGGTAAAAATATTTGCAAATTGTATATCTAAAAAAAAATTATAAAATATATAAAATCTAAAAATACACAAGAAATCCATTCAACTCAATAGCAAGTACTATAAAATACAGTTTTTAAAAGGGCAAAGGGTATTTCTGCTTCAGGAGTATGCCATCGGAGTCTCTTGAACTAATTTCCTCCTGTGGACATACCAAATATACAGCTATATACACAATTCTCCCTGAAAAAGACCTATAAAGACTTAGAAAATAGTTTAGCAACTGCTACACACTGGGTGAATGAGAAAAACCCCATGGTGAAATTTATATAACAGGCTGAGACCCACTCTTACCATATACTCCACTTCAGATACAGTGACACACAATTAGAAGGGAATTAACAAATCCCAGCTTTTCTCTGAGGAATGAAGGGTTTGGATCCATATGTGGTGCTCCAGCTTTTAGGATTCTTACCCAGAGACAATTCTCCAAATCAAATACCTGAGAAAGCCAACAGGATTTGCACCCATTAGAGTCACAGAGATATAGAGAGTTAAGAAACAGTCTTGAGTTCTAGTTCAAGATGCTGGATAGAAGGACATGTGCTCATCTCCTCCTGTGAGAACACCAAAACACTAACTAGCTGTTGAACAACCACTGACAGGAGGATGCTGGAACCCAGCAAAAAATGATACCCCACGTCTAAAGACAAAGAGGAAAGGCGCAGCAAGACGAGGGGCTAAGTCATAATAAAATCAAATCCCGTACCCACTGGGTGGATGACCCTCCAACTGGAGAACAATAATACCAAAGAAGTTCTCCCACTCTTGTGAAGGTTCTGAACACCCCACATCAGGCTTCCCAGGCTGGGGATCTGACAAAAGGCCTGGGAATCCCCAGGGAATCTGGCTTTAAGGGCCAGCAGGAGTTGCTTATATAACTTCCAGAGAACTGAGGGAAACAGACACTCCGGTCTTGGGGGGCACAAACAAGATTTTGTGGGCACCAAGACCCAGAGGAGAGGAGTAGTGACCCCTAGCCACTGCAGGACACTGGCCAAAACTACCTGCTAGTGTTGGAGGGCCTCCTGTGGAGGTGTGAGTTGGCAAGGACTCACCACTAGGACAGGGACACTGAAAGACCCCAGGGCTGGCTCCCCTCAGGCCAAACAACTACCAGGGAAGAAGTGCAATGCCACCCGTCAGCAGATAATTGGATTAAAGCTTTACTGAGCAAGGCCCTGCCCCTCCCATCAAGAAGCTTACAAAAGCTTCTTAGTCTCATCCATCAGAGGAACAAACAAATAGAGATGAATAATACACTAGAAGGAATTAATATCAGAATAACTGAGGCAGAAAGGATAAATGATCTGGAGGACAGGATGGTAGAAATCACTGCCACAGAATAGAATACAGAAAAAAAGAATGAAAAGAAACGAAGACAGCCTAAGAGACCTCTGGGACAACATTAAACATATCAATATTTGCATTATAGGTGTCCCAGAAAAAGAGAGAGAGAAAGGACCTGAGAAAATATTTGAAGAGATAATAGCTGAAAACTTCCCAAACATAGGAAAGGAAATAGTCAACCAAGTCCAGGAAGCACAGCAAGTCCCAGGCAAGATAAACCCAAGGAGGAACACACCAAGACATACTGTAATCAAACTGACAAAAATTAAAGACAGAGACAAAGTATTAAAAGCAACAAGGGATAAACAACAAATAGCATACAAAGGGAACTCCCATCCGGCTATCAGCTGATTTCTCAACAGAAAGTCTACAAACCAAAAGGGAATGGCATGATATATTTAAAGTGATGACAAGGAAGAACCAAGAATATCTCCCCAGCAAGGTTCTCTTTCAGATTTGATGGAGAAATCAAAAGCTTTCCAGACAAGCAAAAGTTAAGAGAAGTCAGCAGCACCAAATCAGCTTTACAACAGATGCTGAGGAACTTCTCTAGGCAGGAAACACAAGAGAAAGAAAAGACCTACAGAAAATAAACCCAAAACAATTAAGAAAATAGTAATAGGATCATACATATTGATAATTAACTTAAATGTAAATGTATTCAATGCGCCAACCAAAAGACATAGACTGACTGGATGGATGAAAACATGTGTGTGCATGCACTTCCACTTACCACATTACTCTGCTTCACCCCCTACCCCCCAAATTGTATGCAATTATTTTATGTTGCTAAGTTAATCATGTGCCTTTTATGGCTTCCAACTGTAATCATCTTTTATTTTTTTGTCTAGCTATTGATTGTGAAAATTGATAAACATCTTTTACTATTGTGATTATGTAATTACTACTCAATGCCATTGTATCATGAATGGTCAACAGAAAAATAATAGAACTCTATATCACCAAAAGTAGGATCTAATAGAAAAACCTGTAATCACTTTTTAATATCCAGATGCATATAGAATTATACTGAAATTTTTTGAAAAATACAAATGCTCAGGTATTGCTTTTTTCCTCCAGAGCTCCAGATATATTTCTAATGAGCAACCATGTTTAAAAACAAAACAACACGACTATATGACGATCTTTTCTTTTATATAGTTTGTTTCACTTTTTCTATTTTATATTCAGTGCTTCTATTTCATTTAGTTTATGTTCTCCAATTTCTCCATCTTTTGTTTTTTTTTCTTGATGTTCTCTCTCAAGCCTTTGAGAATTGGACTACAAAGAGGGCCAAGTGCAGAAGAATTGATGCTTTTGAACTCGGGTGTTGGAGAAGACACTTGAGAGTCCCTTGGACTGCAAGGAGATCCAATCAGTCCATCCTAAGGGAAATCGGTCCTGGGTGTTCATTGGAAGGACTGATGTTGAAGCTGAAACTCCAGTATTTTGGCCACCTGATGCAAAGAGCTGACTCATTTGAAAAGACCCTGGTGTTGGGAAAGATTGAAGGCAGGAGGAGAAGTGGACGACAGGGATGAGGTGGTTAGATGGCATCAGCAACTCAATGGACATGAGTTTGGGTAGACTCCAGAAGTTGGTGATGGACAGGGAGGCCTGGTGTGCTGCGGTTCATGGGGTCACAAAGAGTCGGACACAACTGAGCAACTGAACTGAACCCATGCCTTTATCAAGTGTAGTAGAAAAGCTTTTGTACACATATACATATAAATATGTATAATACATATTTTTTAAAAACTTATGAATTTTTGCCTAACTAAAAAAAATATGATATTTTGATTCTACTTGTTTCACTTAGTGTGAATAGAATGTGAGATTTCTAATTAATAAATAAATACACAAAAAGCATCAGAGGTTTATTTGATACCATAGGGAACTAGAATCAATATCTTATAAAAACTTATGATGGAAAATAATTTAAAAAATAATATATGTGTATTTATATAAATAAATCACCTTGCTGTGCACCTGAAACATTGTAAGTCAACTATATTTCAATAAAATATATACATTAAAAAAAAAGTCTTAACAGGCTCATGGGAACTCATTACGGCCCAGTGCAGAGGCAATAGACAAAAATGTCCTGTATTTCTGTGGAAGAGATTTCTTTATAGATCCTAAAAACAGAAGCCTGAAGGTCAGGCTTCTAATTTAACATACGTACAGGGTCTGACTGCAGTCCTTTCCAGAGATCGATGAGGCCAGCAGACAACATTTTGATGTTTTCCCTTGGCTTTGAATCAGCAGATTGGTGTCTCCATTAAAGGAGTTTGTTCACATGTTTGGCACCCCAGCTACTGTAGTTGTCACTTAGAAGATTAGTGATTGATAGCCTGGACATGGTAACCAGTGAGTCTTGTATTCACAAGTTCACTGGGTTGGTAGTGAAAAATAGGTTTTTGTTGTTGTTGTTGTTTGTTTGTTTTTTGGCTATTTCCCCAGATCTCAGTGCAAAATAGGAAGAGAAAAAAATACCTATCTTCTCTAAAAGAAGCATATTTGCCTACTTAAAATTTTCTGCCCAGTGTTCAGGTTCCAATCTACCTGCATTTGGTGCTAAGATCTTCTGAGCTACTGGACATCACTAAGAACAAAGGTGGCTGCTTGGGCACACAAAAGTTTGAGAAACAATTAACAGCTAAGTCAGGATTGAACAGCAAGATTCATCTCCCCAAACAAGACTAATTGGGAGAGATGGCTGTTTAATAAATGTATTGAAACCTGTCTGAGTCAGGAAAATAAAAAACATAAACAAAAACAGAGGACTATGTTTCAAATTGAAAAAACAAACAAACAAGATAAAACTCATGAAAAAGACCATTTTTCTTTTTTTTTTTTTTTTTATTTAAATTTTTTTTTTAAAAAAAAAAAAAATTTTTTTTTATTTTAAAAAAAAAATTTTTTAATAAAAATAAATTTTTGTGGTTGTGTGGTTTGTTCTTAATTTTTTTTTTTTTTTTTTTTTTTTTTGTTGTGAAAAATAAAAAAAACATAAACAAAAACAGAGGACTATGTTTCAAATTGAAAAAACAAACAAACAAGATAAAACTCATGAAAAAGACCTTAATAAAGCAGAGAAGAGAGAGTCACTGATAAAGAGCTCAAAATAAGGGTCACAGACATGCCTACTGAGGTCAGAACAATGCATGAACAAAGTGAGAATTTCAACAAAGAGACAGAAAATATAAGAAAATACCAAACAGAAACCACAGAGCCAGAGCCGAAGACTACAATAACTGCACTGAGAAGTTCAAGAAGGGTTTAACAGCAAACTAGATGAAGCATACAAAATGATCAACAAACCATGAAAGGCAGTGAGATTCCTACAATCAGGAGGGGAGGAAAGAAATTAAAAAAAATAAAGATAGTTTAAGGGAGTTATGAAAGTGAAAGTCGCTTAGTCGTGTCCGACTCTTTGCCACCGCATGGATCATACAGTCCATGGAATTCTCCAGGCCAGAATACTGGAGTGGATAGCTATTCCCTTCTCCAGGGGATCTTCCCAAACTAGGGATCAAACCCAGGTCTCCCACATTGCAGGTGAATTCTTTACCAGCTGAGCCACCAGGGACATATGAGACAATATAAACAGACCAATATTCACAGTATAGGGATCCCAGAATGAGAAGAGAGACAGACAACAGCAGGTTCTTCAGGAAATAGTGGCTGAAAACTTCTCTAGTTGAGGAAAGAAATAAAATATCTAGATCCAGAAAGCTGGAGTTCCAGACAGGAGGAATCCAAAGAGACTGACATAAAGACATGTTACAGTTTCATCGTCAAAAATAAAGATAAGGAGAAATATCTTAAAAGCAGCAAGAAAAAACCAACTTGTTATACACAGTGAAACCCCGCCTAAGGGTATCAGCAGATTTTTCAGTGTAAACACTGCAACACAGAAGGGAGGAGCAAGATTCATTAGACTTGCTCAAAGAAAAAAAACAACAAACTGCTAGCCAAGAATCAGTTCAATTCAGTTCAGTTGCTCAGTTGTCTCTGACTCTTTGCAACCCCACGGACTGCACTATGCCTGGTTTCCCTGTCTTTCACCAATGCCTGGAGCTTGTTCAAACTCATGTCTATCAAGTCGGTGATGTCATTCAACCATCTTATCCCCTGTCATTCCCTTCTCCTCCTCCCTTCAGTCTTCCCAGCATCAGGGTCTTTTCAAAAGAGTCAGCACTTCGCATCAGGTGGCCAAAGTATTGGAGTTTCAGCTCCAAAATCAGTCCTTCCAAAGAACACCCAGGATTGATCTCCTTTAGGATGGACTGGTTGGATCTCCTTGCAGTCCAAGGGACTCTCAAGAGTTCTCCAACACCCGAGTTCAAAAGCATCAATTCTTCCATGCTCAGCTTTCTTTATAGTCTAACTCTCACATTCATACATGGCTACTGGAAAAACCATACCTTTGACTAGATGGACCTTTGTTGGCAAAGCGATGTCTCTGCTTTTTAATATGCCATCTAGGTTGGTCATGGGTTTTCTTCCAAGGAGCAAGCATCTTTTAATTTCGTGGCTGCAGTCACCATCTGCAGTGATTTTGGAGCCCAAGAAAATAGTCTGTCACTTTCCATTGTTTCTCCATCTATTTGTCATGAAGTGATGGGACTGGATGCCATGATCTTAGTTTTCTCAATGTTGAGTTTTAAGCCAAGTTTTCACTCTCCTGTTTCACTTTCGTCAAGAGGCTCTTTAGTTCTTCACTTTCTGCCATAAGGGTGGTGTCAGCTGAGCATGTGAGGTTATTAATATTTCTTTCAGCAATCTTGATTCCAGCTTGTGCTTCATCTAGCCTGGCATTTCACATGATGTACTCTGCATATAATTTATATAAGCAGGGTGACAATATACAGCCTTCATGTACTTCTTTTCCTATTTGGAACCAGTCTGTTGTTCCATGTCCAGTTCTAACTGTTGCTTCTTGACCTGCATACAGGTTTCTCAGAAGTCAGGTAAGGTGGTATAGTATTCCCATCTCTTTAAGAATTTTCCAGTTTGTTGTGATCAAAACATTCAAAGGCTTTGGAGTAGTCAATCAACCAGAAGTAGATGTTTTTCTGGAACTCTCTTGCTTTTTTGATGATCCTGCAGATGTTGGCAATTTGATCTCTGGTTCCTCTGCCTTTTCTAAATCCAGCTTGAACATCTGGAAATTCACAGTTCACATACTGTTGAAACCTAGCTTTGAGAATTTTGAGCATTACTTTGCTAGTGTGTGAGATGAGTGCAATTGTGCGGTAGTTTAAACATTTTTTGGCATTGTATTTCTTGGGATTGGAATGAAAACTGACCTTTTCCAGTCCTGTGGCCACTGCTGAGTTTTCCAAATAACTTATATGCAGAGTACATCATGAGAAATGCTGGACTGCATGAGGCACAAGCTGGAATCAAGATTGTCAGGAGAAATATCAATAACCTCAAATATGCAGATGACACCACCCTTATGGCAGAAAGTGAAGAAGAACTAAAGAGCCTCTTGATGAAAGTGAAAGAGGAGAGTGAAAAAGTTGGCTTAAAATGGACTGGAATGAGTGAATTTAACTCATATGACCATTATATCTACCACTGTGGGCAAGAATCACCTAGAAGAAATGGAGTAGCCACCACAGTCAACAAAAGAGTCTGAAATGCAGTTCTTGGGTGCAATCTCAAAAATGACAGAATGATTTGTGATTGTTTCCAAGGCAAACCATCCAATATCACAGTAATCCAAGTCTATGCCCAAACCAGCAATGCTGAAGAAGCTGAAGTTGAATGGTTCTATGAAGACCTACAAGATTTTCTAGAACTAACACCCAAAAGAGATGTCCTTTTCATTATAGGAGACTGGGAAAAGCAGGAAGTCAAGAAATACTGGAGTAACAGGCAAATTTGGCCTTGGTGTACAAAATGAAGCGGGGGACAGGTTAACAGAGTTTTGCCAAGAGAATGCACTGGTCACAGCAAACACCCTCTTCATACAAATAACTGAGGAAAGAAGGGAAAGGGAAGGAGAAAATAAAAACCCATTTGAATGGAGTTCCAAAGAATACTAGAGATGTCTTCAAGAAGGTTAGAACTTAAAAAAGCTTAGAACACATCCATGTGAGTTCTGCCAGAGGCAGCCATTTTGGCACCAGACCTGGCCCCACCCAACAGCCTGCAGTTTTCAGGGCTGGAATGCCTCAGGCCAAACAACCAAACAATTGAAAACACAGTCCCACCCATCAGCACACAGGCTGCCTAAAGTCAAGCTGACCCTACAACTGCTTTTAAACAAACACTTTACATGGCCCTGCCCACCTAGGGAGAAAACCTACTACACACCAGTGGGCAAGAACCAGTCCCTCCCATCAGAAGGCCTGCACAAGCCCTTGGGCCAACTTCACCTGTCAGGTAGACATCAGACCCCAGAAGGTTTACAATCCTGCAGCCTGAGGAACAGAGACCACAAACACAGAATGTTAGACAAAAGGAGAAGACAGAAAACTATACTCCAAACAAGGAATAAGATAAAACCCAAGAAAAACAACAATGTGAAGTGAAGATATGCAGTCTACCCGAAACAAATCCATGGTAATGACAATAGAGATGAACCAAGATCTTAGAAGAAAGCTGGTGGCCTAGACCAAGAGGAAAAAGAATGTTTATTAAAAAGCTAGGAACTTTAAAGAACTAAAGAACAAACAGAGATGAATAATACAATAACTGAAATAAAAAAATCCTAGAAGGAATCAACAGAATAAAGGAGGCAGAAAAATGGATAAGTGAGCTGGAAGACAGAATTATGGAAATCGTTCCTGCAGAGCAAAGAAAAAAGAATGAAAAGAAATTAAGACAGTCTCAGAGAACTCTGGGACAACATTCAATGCATCAGCATTCACATTATAGCGATCCTAGAAGAAGAAAAAAGAAAAAGGCCTGAGAAAATATTTGAAGACTTCCCTAACATGGAAAAGAAACACATTCATTCAAGTCAAAGAAGCTCAGCAGTCCCATACAGGATAAATCCAAGGAACAGCACACAAAGACATATATTAATAAAATTGAGGAAAATTAAAGACAAATAGAAAATATTAAAAGCAACAAAGGAAAAGGAACAAATAACCTACAAGAAAATCCCCATAACGTCATCAGCTGATTTTCCAGTAGACATTCTACAGGCCAGAAGGAAGTGGCATGATGTATTTAAAGTGATAGAAGGGAAGAACCTACAACCAAGAATATTCTTCTCAGCAAGGCTTTTGCAGTTTTGAGAGAGAAATCATAAGCTTTACAGACAAATAAAAGCTAAGTGAATTCAACACCACCAAACCAGCTTTACAAGTGTTAAAGGAACTTCACTAGATGAAAAATAAATGACCACAACTATAAACAAGAAAATTATCAATGGAAAAGCTCACCAGTAAAACCAAACATACAGTAAAGGAAGGTAATCATCCACATACAAGTATGATACCAAATCAGCCATGGTGAGAAAAAGAGGAATTTCTAACGTACAATATTGGAAATGCATTTTGAAATTAAGAAACCAGGAACTTAGAACAATGTATACTTATAGAGTGCTATATCAGAGCATCATGGTAAATGCAAATTGCAAGTCAACAGTAGATACACAAAAAAAGAAGAGCAATCCAAACAACACTAAAGTTAGTGATCAAATCACAGGAGAAGAGAACAAAAGAGGAAAGAAGAAAAAAGACTTACAAAAACAAATCCAAAACAATTAAAAAAATGGAAATATGTACGTACATATTGATAATTACCTTAAATGTAAATTAATTGAATGCTTTAACCAAAAGACAGAAATTGGCTGAATGGATATGAAAATAAGACCTGCATATATGCAGCCTACAAGAGACCCACTTCAGATTTAGGGATATATATAGACTGAAAGTGAGGGGATGGAAAAAGTTATTCTATGCAAGTAACATCAAAAGAAAGCTGGAGTAGCAATACTCAGATTAGACAAAATACAGTTACCACATAATTATCAAGGGATCAATCCAAGAAGAGAAAACAATCTTAAATATATATATGCACCCAAGGTAGGAGCACCCTAATATATAAGGCAAATGTTAACAGCCATAAAAGGAAAAATTGACAGTAACACAATAATAGTAGATAAATTTAACACCCCACTTTCATCAATGGACAGATCATGCAGACAGACAATCAATAAGGAAACAAAGGCCTTAAAAGACACATTAGTTCCAGGGGGTTTAACTGATATTTATACAGCATTCCATCCAAAACCAGTGGAATATACATTCTCCAAGATAGATCATAAGCTGGGCCGCAAAACAGATCTCAGGATATTTATCATATTAAGCATCTTCTCTGACTACAACATTATGAGATTAGAAATCAACAAAACACAAACATATGGAGGCTAAACAATACATTACTAATTGATCATTGAAGAAATCAAAGAGGAAATAAAAATTACCTAGGGACAAATGAAAATGAAAGCATGACAATCCACAGCATATGGGACACAGCAAAAGCAGTTGTAAAAGGAAAGTTCATAGCAATACAATGTTTCCTCAGGAAACAAGGAAAATCTCAAATAATTCACCTACTCTTACACCTAGAGCAACCAAAGGAAGAACAAACAAAACCAAAAGTTACTAGAAGGAAATAAATCACAAAGATCAAAACTGAAATAAATGAAATAGAGACTAAGAAAACAATAGGAAAGATCAGTGAAACTAAAAGCTGGTTCTTTGAAAAGATGAACTAACTTGATAAAGCTTTAGCTATATTCGTTAGAGAAAAAAAGGATTAAAAAAAGCTCAAATAAGTAAAATTGGAAATGAAAAAGATGTTAAAATAGACACCACAGAAATACAAAAGATCACAAGGCTTCTATGAGCAACTATATACCAATAAAGTGAATAATCTAGAAGTAATGGACAAATTCTTAGAGGGGTACCTAAGAGGAAACTTCTAAGACTAAACCAAGAAGAAAAAGAAAATATGAACAGACCAATCACAAGTATTGAAATTGAAAGTGCAATTTGAAAATTTCTATCAAAAAAAGTCTAGGACTACATGGCTTCACAATTGAATTCTATCAAACATTTAAAGAGTTAACACCTATTCTTCTGCACTTCTTTCAAAAATAGAAGAAGGAACTCTTCCAAACTTATGAGGCCACCATCATCCTGATTTCAAAAGCAGACAAAGATACCACACACACACAAATCAAAGGCTCATATCACTGATGAACAGAGTTGCAAAAATTCTCAACAAAATGCTAGCAAATTGAATACAACTATACATTAAAAGGATCATGCATTCTGATCAAGTGGGACTTATCCCAGGATTGTAAGGATTTTTCAGTATCTCCAAATGAAGCCATATGATACACCACATCAACAAGTTGAAGAATAAAAACCATATGATCATCTCAACAGATGCAGAGAAAGCTTTGACAAAATTCGACATCAATTTATGATAAAAACTCTCCAGAAAGTGCATAAAGAGGATCTTCTTCAACACAACATAGGCCATATGTGACAAACCCACAGCAAACATCATTCTCAGCGGTGAAAAATTGAAAGCATTTCTTCTAAGATCAGGAACAAGACAAGGATGATCACGCTACAACTTTTATTAAACTTCTCTGAAGTCCTAGGCAAGGCAATCAGAGAAGAAAAAGAAATGCAAGGAATCCCCATCAGAAATGAAGAAGTAAACTGTCACTGTTTGCAGATGACATGAGACTGTACATATTAATAGAAAATCCTCAAGATGCTACCAGAAAACCACTAGAAAACAGGCAGATAGATGGCCAATATCATGTGAAAAGATGTTCAACATTGCTAATTATTATAGAAATGTAAATCAAGACTTCAATGAACTCCCTGTGTCACAAAACAAATTTCCACTTGCTATCTACTTTATGTATAGTAATGTATATATTTCCATGCTATTCTCAATTTATCCCACCCTCTTCTTCCCGCACTGTGTTTGCAAGTCTGTTCTCTATGTCTGCATCTCCATTGCTGCCCTGCAAATTGGTTCATCATTACCATCTTTCTACATTTCATATACATGGGGTGGGATGAGGTGGGAGATAGGTGGGGGGGTTCAGGAGGGAGGGGACATGTGTATACCTGTGGCTGAATCATGTTGATGTATGGCAGAAACCAAGACAATATTGTAAAGCAATTATTCTCCAGTTTAAAAAATAAGACCATCATCAATACGTTCACAAATAATAAATGTTGTAAAGTGGGTAGAGAAAAGGAAACCCTCCTACACTGTTTGCAGGAATGTAAATTGGTACAACCAGTATGGAGAACAGCATGGGGATTTTTTAAAAAGCTAAAAATCAAGCTACCATTTGATCCAGCAATTCCTTTCCTGGACATATATCTGGAAGAAACCACGATTCAAAGGAGCACATGTATTTCAATGTTCATTGCAGCACTATTTTTAAGAGTTAAGACATGGAATCAACCTAAATGTCCATCTCCAGACGAGTGGATAAAGGAGATGTAATACATATATACAATGGAATATTACTCAGCCATAAAATAGAATGCAATAATGTCATTTGCAGAAACATGCATGGACCTAGAGATGATCATAAGTGAAGTATGTCAGACAGAGACAAATAGCATATGATTTCATTTATATGTGGAATCTAAAAAGCATGATATAAATGAGCTTATTTACAAAGCAGACTCATAGACTTTGACAATAAACTTATGGTCACCAATGTGGAAAGGTAGAGGGAGGTGTAAATTGAGGTTGGGATTAACATATACTCATTACTATATATATAATTAATAATCAACAAGGACCTACTACATAGTACAGGGAACTCTATTCAATATTCTTTAATAATCTATACGGGAAAATAATCTGAAAAAGAATGGATATATGCATATGTAAAACTGAATCACTTTGCTTTGCACCTGAAACTAATAGAACATTGTAAATCCACTATAATATCAAATAAAAATTAAATTTAAAAAGAGAAAATAACAAGCTAATATGCCCAATGATCACAGATGCAAATATTTTCAATAAAATATTAGCAAACCAAGTTTAATAATAATCTAAAAGGGTCATATAACACTACTGAGAATAATACATTCCAGAAATGCAAGCATGGTTTATTTTTCATAATCAATTACTGTGATATACAATATTAAGAAATTGAAGGGTAAGAATTATATAATCATCTGAATAGATGCAAAGCACTTGACTTAATTCAATATCAATTTGTGATTAAAAAAAAATTACAATAAAGTGAACATACAGGTAATGTACCTCAACCTAATAAAGAGCATATGTGACAAGCCTGTGGCTAACATCATATTCAGTGGTGGTAACTGAAAGCTCTTCCTCTAAAATCCTCAACAAGACGGGGATCCTTACCATTTCTGCCTTTACTCAATATTGTACTAGAAATCCTAGCCAGAGCAATTAGGCAAAATAAAAAACTAAAATACATCCAAATGATAATAGAAGTAAAACTGTCAGTTTTTTGCAGATGACAAGGTATTACATATTGAAAATCCTTAGAACTCTACTGAAAATCTGTTAGAACTAATAAATTTAGTAAAGGTGTCAGAAAAAAAAGTGAATACACAAAAATCTATTGCATTTTGTACACTAACAATGAGGTATAAGTAACATAAATAAAGAAACTAATCCCATTTATAATTATATCAAAAAGAATACAAACATAACCATATAAAATCTATGGAATGCAGTGAAGTAATAGCTATACATGCTCTTCTCATAAAGCAAATAAAAAAAAACCCTCTCAAATAAACAATCTAACGTATCACTGAAAAGAATTAGAAAAAGAAGAACAAAACCTAAGGTCAGCAGAGAGAAGAAAATAATAAAGATCAGAGAGGAAATATATAAAATAGAGATTCACAAAACAATAGAAAAAAAATCAATAAAATCAAGAGCTGATTCTTTGAAAGGGGAAAGAAATTTGACCAGGGGAAAGAAATCCTCTGGCCAGGGTCATCAAGAAGTAAAGAGAGAGGACCCAAATAAAATGAAAAATGAGAAGTAACAACTGATACTGCAGAAATATTACAAAATATAAGAGAATACTATGAATAATTATTGGAGAAGGCACTAGCAACCCACTCCAGTACTCTTGCCTGGAAAATCCCATGGACGGAGAAGTCTGGTAGGCTGCAGTCCATGGGGTCGCTAAGAGTCAGACATGACTGAGGGACTTCACTTTCCCTTTTCCCTTTCATGCATTGGAGAAGGAAATGGCAACCCACTCCAGCGTTCTTGCCTGGAGAATTCCAGGGATGGGAGAGCCTGGTGGGCTGCCATCTATGGGGTCGCACAGAGTCAGACATGACTGAAGCCACTTAGCAGCAGCAGAAGCATGAATAATTATATGCCAATAAATTTGACAATCTAGAAGAAATGGACAAATTTCTAGAAACATACTGTCCACCAAAACTGAATTAGGAAGAAATAGATAATTTGAACAGACTGATCACTAGAAGTGGAGTGAAATCTGTATTTTTAAGAGAAAAACTCCATAAAAATAAGCATCCGGTACCAGATGGCTTCACAGGTGAATTCTACCAACCTTACAAAAAGAACATATACTGATCCTTCTCAAAATCTTCCAAAGATTGAAGAGGAAAGGGCACTCCCAAAGACATTCTATGAAGCTATTATCACCTGATACCAAAACCAGACAAAGACATTACCAAAAAAGAAAATTAGAGGCCAATTTCTTTGACAAGTGTAGATATAAAAATTCTCAGTAAAATACTAGCAAACCAAATTCAGCAACACACAGAAAAGATCATACACCACCATCAAGTTGAATTCATGCTATGGTCACAGAATGGTTCAACATAAAGAAATCAATGTGATACATCACATCAACAGAGAGAAAGACAAAAAAAAATATCATTTCAATAGTGCAGAAAAAAGCATTTGATAAAATTTAATGTCCAATTTTATCCATTCATGATAAAATCTATTAAAGTGGCTATTGAGGGAACATATCTCACCATAATAAAAGCCAGAGATTTTTATACTAAGTGAAATAACTCAGGAAAAGAATGATATTATTTCTATGTGGAATCTAAAATATGACACAAATAAACTTATTTATGAGACAGAAAAAGACTCAGAGACATAAAGAACAAACTAGTAGTTGCTAAAGGGCAAAGGATGTGGATGAGAGATTGGGAGTTTGGGATTAGAAGATGCAAACTATTATATATAGAATGGATAAACAACAATGTCCTATTGCACAGCATGGGAACTACATTCAGTATCCTGTGACAAACCATACAAAATATGAAAGAGAGCATATACATACATATGTATAACTGAATTACTTTGCTGTACAGTAGAAATTAACACATTGTAAGTTAACTATGTCTATTTAAGTAGCCATGGCTGAGTGGTTAAGGCTATGGATTAGAAACCCATTGGGGTTTCCTTGCACAGGTTCGAATCCTACTGACTACACACCTTTCCTATTGAGACATAGCCAGCTAGGAAAGAATGCTATTGCCCTAAAGAAAGAAACTGGATTGATCTCCACCTGGCTCTTAATGTTTGAAAGGCCTCAAGCATGCAGACTGTACTCCAAACAGCATGGGATCTTTTTGTTTTTGTTTTGGTTTCCCAGATAGCTTAGTGGAAAAGGATCTGCCTACAATGCAGGAACTGTGGGTTTGATCCCTGGGTGGGAAAGAACCCCTGGAGAAGGAAATGGCAATGCACTCCAGTATTCTTGTCTGGAAAAATCCCATGAACAGAGGAGCCTGGCAGGCTACAGTCCATTTAGTCAAAAAAGAGACACATGACTCAGCAACTACAAAAGAAAGGCAACAAATCAACTGTATTTTAATAAAATAAATTTTAAAAAGGAATAAAAAATGTTAGGATTAAATGTAACCAAGGAGGTAAAAAACCTGTAACCTGAAAGTTTGAAGAACAGATGCAATCTAAAGATTCAATGTAACCCCTAACAAAATTCCAATGGCATTTTTCACAGAAATAGAAATAAAATCTATACTTTGTTTTGAAGCACAAAAGACTAGAACCACCAAATCAATCTTGAGAAAAAATAATAAAGTTAGATGTATCACATTTCCTGATTTTAAACTATACCACAAAGCTACAGCAATAAAAAAAAAGTATGAGTTTGTCATAAAAACAGACACATAGGTTTCCAGACTGGATCTGGAGGAAGAAATGTTCAAATGAAGCCTGAAGTCTCCAGGAGGGATGGACCCGGCAGCTCCTGAGGCCAGAGAACCTGCGAGCTCAGGGCTTAGCAGAACACAGACAAAAGTCACCGCTAACAAGAAATAAGCATGAACCACTCAACCAACCTTTCCCTCCTAGGGCAAAAACCAAAAGGAAGAAGGAATGCAACCCTAAAGCCTGGGAAAAGGAGACCTCAAGTAGAACAAGTTAGGGAAAAAAAATGATGAAAAGACAGCAAAATACAGCACAAATAAAGGAGCAAGGTAGAAACTAACAAGACCAAGTAAGCAAAGAAGAAATATGCAATCTTCCTGAAAGAGAATTCATAATACTGATAGTAAAGATGCCCTGAAGTCTTGAAAAGAGAATGGAGAAAATGCAAGAAACACTTAACACAGCTAATAAAATCACCAATGACACAGAAGAAATAAATAAGAGGAGATGAATAATATAATTTTTGAAATTAAAAATATTCTAGAAGGAACCAATAGCAGAATAACTGAGGCAGAGGAATGGATAATGAGCTGGAAGATAGAATGGTGGAAACAATTGCTGAAGAGCAGAATAAAGGGAAAAGAATGAAAAGAATTGAGGATAGCCTCAGAGACTTTGGGACAATATTAAATGCACCAACATTCAAGTTATAGTGGTTCCAGGGGAAGAAGAAATAAAGAAAGGCACTGAGAAATTTTGGAAGAAATTATAGTTGAAAACTTCTCAAACATGGGAAAGGAAATAGTCAATCAAGTCCAAGAAGCACAGAGAGTCCCTTACAGGATAAACCCAAGAAGAAACACATTGAGACACATATTAATCAAGCTAACAGATATTAAGCACAAAGAAAGAATTTTAAAAGCAGCAAGGGAAAAGTAATAAATAATGTACAAGCGAAAACCCATACAATTAACAGCAGATCTTTCAGCAGAAACTCTGCAGGCCAGAAGGGAATGGCAGGATATATTTAAAGTACTGAAAGTGAAAAACCTACAGCCAAGTTTACAATACCAGCAAAGATCTCATTCAAAACTGAGGTAGAAATCAAAAGTTTTATAGACAAGCAGAAGTTAAGAGAATTTAGTGCCACCAAACCAGCCTTGCAACAAATACTAAAGGGACTTACATAGCCAGTAAACACAAGAGAAAGGAAAGACCTACAAAAACAAGCCTAAAACAATCAAGAAAATGCCATTAGGAACATATGTATCAATAATTACCTTAAATGTAAACAGATTAAATGCACCAACCAAAAGATACAGACTGACTGAATGGATATAAAAACAAGATCCATATATTTGCTGACTGCAAGAGACCCACTTTAGATCTGGAGACACATACAGACGGAGAGTGAAAGGATAGAAAAAGATATTCCATGTGAATGGAAACCAAAAGAAAGCCAGAGTGGCAATCCTTATTTCAGACAAAATAGACTTTAAAATAAGTAATATTGTAAGAGACAAAGAAGGACAATACATATTAATCAAGGGGTCAATCCAAGAAGATGATACAATAAGTGTAAATATGTATGCTCCCAACATAGGAGCACCTCAATACATAAGGCAAACACTAACAGACCTAATAGTAACACAATAATAGTAGGGGACTTTAACACCCCCCATACACCAATGACAGATCATCAAAACATAAAATTAATAAGGAACACAAATCTTAAATAAAGTATCAGACCAAACGGACCTATCTTCAGGACTTTCCATCCAAATGCAGAAGAATACACTTTCTATTCAACTGCACGTGGAACATTCTCCAGGATGTACCACATCTTGGGCCACAAATCAAGGCTCATTAAATTTAAGAAAATTGAATTTGTATCAAGTATCTTCTCTGACCACAATGCTATGAGACTAGGTATCAACTACAGGAAAAAAACTGCATTAAAAATGCAAAGTCATTAAAGAATACATTACTAAATAAAGAAGAGGCTAGTGAAGAAATAAGGGAAATCAAAAGATTCCCAGAAACGAATGACAATGAAAACATGACAATCTAAAACCTATAGCAGTAGCAGTGTTAGTCACTCCGTCATGTCTGACTCTTTGTGACCCCATGAACTATAGCCTTCCAGGCTCCTCTATCCATGGGATTCTCCAGGCAAGAATACTGGAGTGGCTTGCCATTCCCTTCTCCAGAGGATCTTTCTGAACCAGGAATCGAACCCAGGTCTCCTGCCTTGCAGGCAGATTCTTTACCATATAAGCTACCACAAAGATATTAAAACCTATGGGATTCAGCAAAAGCAATTCTAAGAGGGAAGTTTATAGCAATGCCATCATACCTCAAGAAACAAGGAAAACATCAATAGACAACCTAATTCTACATCTAAAGCATCTGGAAAAAGAAGAACAAAAAACCCCCTCAGTCAGCAGAATGAAAGACATCATGAACATCAGAGCAGAAATAAGTGAAAAAGAAAAGAAGGAAACAATAGCAAAGATTAATAAAACCAAGAGATGGTACTTTGAGAAGATAAAATTGGTAAATCACTAGCCAGACTCATCACGAAGAAAAGGGAGAAAAATCAAGTCAACAAAATTAGAAATGAAAAAGGAAAGGTTACAACAGACAACACAGAAATACAAAGGATCATAAGAGAATATTATGAGCAACTATATGCTAATAAATTGGACAATCTAAAGAAAATGGACAGATTCTTAGAAAAGTTCAACCTCCCAAAACTGAACTAGGAAGAAATAGAAATTATGAAACCCAATTACAAACACTAAAATTGAAACCATGATCAAAAATCTCTCAAAAAAACAAATGTCCAGGGCCAGATGGCTTCACAGGGAAATTCTATCAAACATTTAGAGAAGAGTTAATGCCTATTTTTCTGAAACGCTTCCAAAAATTGCAGAGAAAGGAACACTTCCAAAATCATTCTGAGGCCACAATCATCCTGATACTCAAACCAGGCAAAGACAAGACAAAACAAAGAAATTATAGGCCAGTAAACAATGGAAACGGTGACAGACTTCATTTTCTGGAGCTCCAAAATCACTGCAGATGGTGATTGCAGCCATGAAATTAAAAGATGCTTGCTTCTTGGGAAAAAAGCTATGACCAACCTAGACAGCATGTTAAAAAGCACAGACATTACTCTACTGACAAAGGTATGTCTACTCAAAGCTATGGTTTAAAGATTATACTCAGGAATAAGACAAGGGTGTCCACTATCACCACTATTATTCAACATAGCTTTGGAAGTCCTAGCTATGACAATACACAGATATCACTTGCCTTCCTATATAAGAACAATGAAAAATCAGAAAGAGAAATTAAGGAATCAATACTATTCACCATTCCAACAAAAAGAATAAAATATCTAGGAATAAACCTACCTAAGGGGACAAAAGACCTGTATACAGAAAATTATAAGACACTGATGAAAGAAATCAAAGACAACATAAACAGAGAGGCATTCCATGTTCCTGGGTAGGAAGAATCAATATTGTGAAAGTCACTATACTGCCAAATGCAAACTACAGATTCAATGCGATCCCAATCAAATTACCAATGGCATTTTTCACAGAACTAGAACAAAATATTTCACAATCCACATGGAAACGCAAAAGACCCCAAATAGCCAAAGCAGTCTTAAGAAAGAAGTTGGAGCTGGAGGAATCAACCTTCCTGACTTCAGACTATATTACAAAGCTAGTCATCAAGACAGTGTGGTACTAGCACAAAAGCAGAAATATAGAGCAATGGAACAAGATAGAGAACCCAGAGATAAACCCAGAGATAAATCTTATTTTTGACAAAGGAGACAAGAATGTACAATGGGGCAAAGATAGCCTTTTCAATAAGTGGTGCTGGGAAAACTTTGCCATACACAAAGATAAAATCAAAATGGATTAAAGATATAAAGGTAAGACCAGGAACTATAAAACTCTTAGAGGAAAACATAGGCAGAACACTTGATGATATAAATCAAAGCAAGATCTTCTATGACCCACCTCCTAGAGTAATGGAAATAAAAACAAAAATAAACAAATGGAACCTAATTAAACTTAAAAGCTTTTGTATAGCAAGGAAATTACAAAGAAGGTGAAAAGACAATCCTCAGAATAGGAGAAAATAATAGCAAAGGAAATAACTGACAAAGAATTAATTTCCAAAATATACAAGCATCTCATACAACTCAATACCAGAAAAACAAGCAACCCAATCAAAAAGTGGGAAAAAGACCTAAAAGGGCATTTCTCCAAAGAAGTCATACAGATAGCTAACAAAAGCACATGAAAAGCTGCTCAACATCACTCATTATTAGAGAAATGCAAATCAAAACTACAATGAAATATCACTTCACACTAGTCAGAATGGCCATCATCAAAGAGTCTACAGACAATAAACGCTGGAGAGGGTGTGGAGAAAAAGGAATGCTCTTGGATTCCTGGTGGGAATGTAAACTGATTTAGCCACTAGGAGCTAGGAATAAAAAACTAGGAACAAAACCACCATATGACCTAGAAATCATACTTGTAGGCATATACCCAGAGGAAACCAAAATTAAAAAAGACACACATACCCCAATGTTCATTGCAGCACTATTTACAATAGCTAGAACATGGAAGCAACCTAGATGTCCATAGACAGATGAATGAATAAAGAAGATGTGGTACATATATACACTGCAATACTTCTCAGTCATAAAAAAGGAACACATTTGAGTCAGTTCTAATGAGGTAAACAAACCTAGAGCCTATTATACAGAGTGAAGTAAGTCATAAAGAGAAATATAAATATCGTATACTGACACATATATATGCAATCTAAAAAGATGGTATTCATGAATTTATTTTCAGGGCAGCAATGGAGAAACAGACATAGAGAACAGACCTATAGACACAGGGGGAGGGGAGGAGGGAGAAGGTGAGATGTTATGAGAGGGTAGCATGGAAATTTACAATACTATATGTAAAATAGATAGCCAATATTACTTTGGCCATCTGATGCAAAGAACTGACTCATTTGAAAAGACCCTGGTGCTGGGAAAGATTGATGGCGGGAGGAGAAGGGAATGACAGAGGATGAGATGGTTGGATGGCATCACCGACTCAACGGACATGAGTTTGAGTAAACTCCGGGAGTTGGTGATGGACAGGGAGGCCTGGTGTGCTGCAGTCCATGGGGTCGCAAAGAGTCAGACACAACTGAGTGACTGAACTGAACTGAATGGGAATTTGCTGTGTGATTCAGGGAACTCAAACAGGGGCTCTGTGACAGTCTAGAAGGGTGGAACGGGGAGGGACATGTGAGGGGAGTTTGGGAGGGAGGGGACATGGGTGTACCTATGGCTGATTCTTGCTGATGTATGACAGAAAACCACAAAATTCTGTAAAGCATTAAAAAAAAAAAAGACATAGCTCAATAGAGGAGAATAGAGAGCCCAGAAATAAACTCAGATGTGTATGATCAGTTAATTTACAAGAAAGGCAGGAAGAAAATAAAATGGGAAAGGACAGTCTCTCCAGTAAATGGTGTTGGAAAAAATGGACAGTCACAAAAGACGCAAAAAGAGTGACAAAAATGCAAAAGAGTGAAAATGGCCCATTATCTTATATCATATACATAAAAATCCATTCAAAACCCATTAAAAACTGAACGTAAGCCCTGAAACCATTAAGCTGCTAGATGAAAACACAGTAGTATTCTCCTTGACATTGGTGTAGGCAATGATTATTTAGATTTGACACTAACAACAAAGCAAGTTAAGCAAAAATAAAGTGGGACGACATCGAACTAAAAAGCTTAAACAGCAAAAGAAACCATTAACAAAACAGAGCTATTCTACTAAATGGGTGAAAACATATTCAAATCATATATCTGATAAAGGGTTGATATCCAAAATATATTTTAAAACACTCATACAATTTTACAGCAAAAAAAAATCCCCAAACAAAACAACAACAACTCAAAACCAAACAATCTGAATTTAAAAATGGGCAGAGGAACTGAATAGACATTTTTCCAGAGAAAACACCCAAATGGCTAACAGGTAAATGAAAGGTGCTCAACATAACTACTCATCAGGTAAATACAAATCAAAGCCACAATGAGATATCACCTCATGCATGTTTGGATTGCTATTATCAAGAAGATAAGAAATATTCAGGGTTGGTGAGGATACGGAGAAAAAGGAACTGTTGTAAATTGATGATAGGAATAATAGTGACTATGGAAAACAGTCTGGAGGTTACTCAAAAAATAAAATAGAACTACCATAGTATTCCTCAATTTCACTTTGAGTATCAATCTGAATAAACGAAACTCATTCTCTCAAAAGGATAATTGTGCCCCATGGTCATTGCAGCATTATGTATGATAGTTAAGACACTGAAACAAGTCAAGTGTCTATCAATGGATGAGTAGGTAAAGAAAATGTGACACACATACCCCCTGGAATATTATTTAGCCATTAAAAGAAGAAAATTTTGGCATGCAAAACATGAATGAAAGTTGAGGATGTTATGCCAAGAAAAATAAGTCAGAGAAAGACAAATACTTTATCCTGTTACTTATATACAGAATTCTAAAAAAAAAAAAAACACCTTGAATTCATAAATATAGAGAACAGATTTAAGATTGTCAGTGCAGGGCATGGAGTGTAGGGGAAATGAATAAAATTGGATCAAAAAGTTACAAACTAAAAAAATAAATGAGAAAATGCAACAATTCATAACAGCAACTCTTAACAAACTAGTAAGAAGGACATTTGCACAATATGATAAAAGGTATCTCTGAATAACCCAAAGGAAACATCATACATAGTAGTAAAATTCCAAGTACTTTCCTCCTAAGATAAGAAGCAATGTAAGGATATTCTCTCTTATGTAAAACATTTATTATTCATTGATAAGACTTTTAAAATAACTTTTTAACAACTAAAATACTGGTAGCAGTGTAAAAATTTATATTTTAGGTGGTAAATAGGGTATACGGCATACAAATTAAGTAGAGAAAAAAACCTAAGAAATTTTTTCAGTGTAATGTTACAATGAAGTGTAAATGGACAAGTAAGTTACACTTAAGAAAAAAAATACACACATTGAGAACAGAGAGAAAAGGAATCAGTGTGTAAGAATTCTTGATAAAGTAACAAAATTATACATGATATAAAAGTGCATTACCAACAAAACAAATGCGTAATGAACTCTACACTTACAAAGATACTTAGCTATTCAGAAAACTAACAGGCTTTCCTTATGTTGTGAAAATTTAGCAAATATATTTTAAATTAAAGCAATATAATAAAAATTATTATATCATTCTGCAATGTACATTTAAAGGAGAGTAAAAATTATTCAAAATTGAACAAAAATCAAACTGGAACTGAACTTGATGATTTAGAAAATGAAATCATATAAACACTGCAGTTCTAAAATTAAATGTTGTCAAATAAAATTTTCATCTGTAGTTGGAATTTTTTATGTTTGAAATTACAGCAAGTTTCTCTCAGATATGAAAATGGCTCAAAAAGATTTAACACATACTCTCAACATATAAAAAAATATTTAAAAATAGGAAAATAAAAGCACTAGCAGTTAGATATTGAAACATTTAAGCACAGTGTTCTGAATAATTTTAATAAATATGATTGCAAAGTGAGAGGCCGACTACAAAAATAATCCTTCATACTTCATATAGATATTTAAAAGTATAGTTCTTAACCAACAGGATCTAAAAGTGAAAAATACATTCAATAGAAGAAATAACTATTTGGCTCCAATTTTAAGTGTTTTTAAGTATTTATATACTATGTTTGGGGTTTCCCGGCTGGCTCAGTGGTAAAGAATCCACCTGCAATGCAGGAAATGCATGGCTTCGATTCCTGGGTCAGGAAGATTCCCTGAAGGAGGGCATCGCAACCCACTCCAGTATTCTTGCCTGAAGAATTCCATGTACAGAGGAGCCTGGCGGGCTACAGTCCATAGGGTCGCGATGAGTTGGACACGACTGAAGCGACTTAGCACCCACACATACTATGTTTATAAAAGTTAGTTTTTAATATAATATGGAAGCTACTCATCAAATTGAGTTACTAAATTCACAAAGTGACAAAAATTTTGACTGAAGAAATCTATAAAACTTCCTTCTCAACATACCTCAACATAATAAAAGGTATATATGACAAACCCACAGCAAACATTATCCTCAATGGTGAAAAACTGAAAGCATTTCCCCTAAAGTCAGGAACAAGGCAAGGATGCCCACTTTCACCACTACTATTCAACATAGTTTTGGAAGTTTTGGCCACAGCAATCAGAGCGGAAAAAAGAAATAAAAGGAATACAGATAGGAAAAGAAGAAGTAAAAACTCTCACTGTTTGCAGATGACATGATCCTCTACATAGAAAACCCTAAAGATTCTACCAGAAAACTACTAGAGCTAATCAATGAATATAGTAAAGTTGCAGGATACAAAATTAACACACAGAAATCTCTTGCATTCCTATACACCAATAATGAGAAAACAGAAAGAGAAATTAAGGAAACAATACCATTCACCATTGCGAACAAAAAGAATAAAATACTTAGGAATATTTTCTACCTAAAGAAACAAAAGACTTATATATAGAAAACTATAAAACACTGATGAAAGAAATCAAAGAGGACACAAACAGATGGAGAAATATACCGTGTTCATGGATTGGGAAGAATTAATATAGTGAAAAAATGAGTATACTACCCAAAGCAATCTATAGATTCAATGCAATCCCTATCAAGCTACCAATGATATTTTTCTCAGAACTAGAACAAATCATTTCACAATTTGTATGGAAGTATAAGAAACCTCGAATAGCCAAAGCAATCTTGAGAAAGAAGAATGGAACTGGAGGAATTCAACCTGCCTGACTTCAAGCTCTACTACAAAGCCACAGTCATCAAGACAGTGTGGTACTGGCACAAGGATAGAAATATAGAACAATGGAACAAAATAGAAAGCCCAGAGATAAACCCACACACCTATGGGCACCTTATCTTCAACAAAGGAGGCAAGAGTATACAATGGAGAAAAAGACAATCTCTTTAACAAGTGGTGCTGGGTGGAAAACTGGTCAACCACTTGTAAAAGAATGAAACTAGAACACTTCCTAACACCATACACAAAAATAAAACTCAAAATGGATTAAAGATCTAAACGTAAGACCAGAAACCATAAAACTCCTAGAGGAAAAACATAGGCAAAACACTCTCCGACATAAATCACAGCAGGATCCTCCATGACCCACCCCCCAGAATATTGGAAATAAAAGCAAAAATAAACAAATGGGACCTAATTAAAATTAAAAGCTTTTGCACAAACAAAGGAAACTAGGAGCAAGGTGAAAAGACAGCCTTCAGAATGGGAGAAAATAATAGCAAACGAAGCAACAGACAAAACAATTAATCTCAAAAATATACAAGCAACTCCTGCAGCTGAATTCCAGAAAAATAAACGACCCAATCAAAAAATGGGCCAAAGAACTAAACAGACATTTCTCCAAAGAAGACATACAGATGGCTAACAAACACATGAAAAGATGCTCAACATCACTCATTATTAGAGAGATGCAAATCAAAACCACAAATGAGGTACCATTACACACCAGTCAGAATGGCTGCTATCCAAAAGTCTACAAGCAATAAATGCTGGAGAGGGTGTGGAGAAAAGGGAAACCCTCTTACACTGTTGGTGGGAATGCAAAAACTAGTACAGCCACTATGGAGAACAGTGTGGAGATTCCTTAAAAAACTGGGAATAGAACTGCCATATGACCCAGCAATCCCCACTGCTAGGCATACACACCGAGGAAAACCAGAATTGAAAGAGATGCGTGTACCCCAATGTTCATCGCAGCACTGTTTACAATAGCCAGGACATGGAAGCAACCTAGATGTCCATCGGCAGACGAATGGATAAGGAAGCTGTGGTACATATACACAATGGAATATTACTCAGCCATTAAAAAAAATACATTTGAATCAGTTCTATTGAGATGGATGAAACTGGAGCCCATTATACAGAGTGAAGTGAGCCAGAAAGAAAAGTACCAATACAGTATACTAATGCATGTATATGGAATTTGAAAGATGGTAATGGTAACCCTATATGTGAGACATAATAAGAGACACAGATGCATAGAACAGTCCTGTGGACTCTGAGGGAGAAGGGTGAGGGTGGGACGTTCTGGGACAATAACATTGAAACATGTATATTGTCATATGTGAAGCGGAACACCATTCCATGTTCTATGCATGGGACGGATGCTCAGGGATGGAGCGCTGGGATGACACAGAGGGTTGGGAAGGGGAGGGAGGTGGGAGGAGGGTTCGGGAGGGGGAGCACATGTGAACCCATGGCTGATTCATGTCAATGTATGGCAAAAACTACTACAATATTGTAAAGTAATTAGCCCCCAACTAAAATAAAAAAAAAAAAAAAAAAAAAAAAAACTTCCTTCTCTGCTTATTCTAATATGTATAAACACTTGTAGCAAAAAGCTTACTTAAGATTAATTGTATTGCATTAGAAACTAATTTTCATTTCACAATGAAAATTTTAAAAATAATATTTTAAAAATTAAGGTCTTTCTCCAATAATTTTGCTACAAAGCCTACAGCCATTTTCCCTAAAAATGGCACTAAGCTCAGCTTGTGCAAATCAGTTTAATTCTGCTCCAAGTAACTCTCAATATGAAGACTGCCATTGTGGGTATGAATAATAATAATTTGATTTGGTGAGTTGTCTTTCACATGGTAATGCACATGCTATTGTTGACAAGCGATTAATTTCAACTATTTTCTATTTAACAGAAAACTGCAGAAAATCCATACTCATAAAAGTATGTGTTAACAAACAGAAACAGAATGAATTCTCATAGCCACTTCTCCAGGTAAGGGATGCTTATGTTAAGGAAACCCAGAAATCTCTGACATTTCTTTGAAATCATGTCAAATATTTTCTTTCGTTTTCAAGGCTGACATCATCTTTGGCAAGGTATACCTTACTGATGTTGTCTCTGTCAGGCAAGAAATGAATAAAGAAATCCACATTTCAATTCTGAGGTTGTCTGAGCAGCAGTTATCTTCAAAAGAAAGCTGTAGGGTTTCCAGGTGTCTTCAGATTCTTGCTGTTAGTGGAACTGATATATAGACTCCTGACTCTGTTCTGCAGAAATAGTTCCAGCATTGGAAAGTTCACATACTGTTGATCTCCCATCTCCTCCTCCAGTGGCAACTTACATAAATAAACTAAATACTTTAGGAGAGTCCATAATATTGCCTCTAAGGCTAAGGCAAAAATACCCACCAAAAAAACCACGTTAAGTGAAATCAGTTCAGAAAATGGAGAATTTCCTCTGAATTCTGTGAACCCTTAATGGGAAAAGAAACTGACCTCAAGTAGTTTAGTGGGGGCAGGGAGAGAAGCACTACCCCGTTTTTCTGGGAAGTATCCTGGGATAGATTATAGAATAGACGTTTACCTATGTTTACCAGTCTTGGTGTTTTCTGGCAATACTCTCAGCTATTTAGCAAGCATTAGTGGTACCCTCTCTGATAAAATACCTTGTTCCCAAACTACAGCTACAGTCTCAGCTTTTACCTCCTTTATGCAAAGATGAGACAGATCTAATATATCCCCTGCCCCATAGTGCATTCATGAAATTTCACATTATGTTGTGGGGAAAGGAGGTGAAAATGTTACTATTCTGGGGCAAATAGTACACAGCAGAGTTAATATAGAGATGCCTAAAGTTTTCCCATCTTTACCCATCACAATCCAATTTTATTTTAATTTTATGCCTTTGCCCATATGAACTTTATTTAGTAAGTGACAGAGAACTGTCCCTTTAGAGTTCTGTAGGATTCTTCTTGGAATGAGTCATTTTTAGAAACTTGTCCATGAGAAGGACTTAAAAAAAATTGCCTCTATGCTGTCTTTGATGGCTCTTCCTTTCTTAAGACCTTATTAAAGTTCAAAAAAAATAGATTAAAATATTCCACTACTTTAAACAAAGGCCCTCAGAACTCTTGCCTTGGTAGACTTTTCTTCTGGATTTCAAGTTACAAAATGAAGCATGTTTCCCAGTTATTTCAAAAATATATAACAAGGATTTTAATGTGCCAGACTTGCTTAGAGAAATCACCACTGAGAAAATGTTCTGCCTTATTTTTTCCTCACAAGAGAAATCAGATTATTTTGAACAGATTTCTAAAACTTAAGAAACATTCAATCAGTCAATTCAAAATCAACATGAAAGTTTACTCACAAGAGTTTCCATTTTTGGTGAACTCATGGTGAGAGGTGGTAGAAGGTACGAGATGAGGTTAGGACTTTGGGGGAAGGGAACATTTTAGTTGTATCTTAAAAAAAAAAAAAACTTAGGACAATTATTATTAGGACCTAAAAAAAAGCCTCCTAAAATCTTTTGGGAGGGATAATAATTATAAGCTAACTACTTCTGTGTCTTTATAATCATCCCGTGGCTGGAATATGTTCAACAACAGGAGAATCTCACTAAATTTCTGCGCAGGGAGATGGCTCGAGTTGTTCAGGCTATCATTGAAGACAAATCAGAGTCAAAATTTTGTTTTTATCTCATCAAAATTTCCAATAAAATGTGTTGCCTTCCTGGCTCTTCTTCCTTCTTTTTCCCTTCTTGTCTTCAAATTAAGATTTTTACAGTGTATATATCTTTTCAAATTAATGTTTTTGTTTCATTTATATGTACATATCCAGGAGTTAAATTTCTGAATCACATGGTAGTTATATTTTTATACAGGGATAGTTGATTTGAATCATATATATAAAGTATATATATATACATATGTAATGCAACATTACTTGGCCATAAAAAAGAATGAAATTCTGACATTTGCTTCAACATTGATGAACCTAGAGGGTATTATGCTTAGTGAAGTGTGAGAACTGTATGTTATCACTCATATGTGGAATCAAAAATAAAACATAAAGCCAATGAGAATAACAAAACAGAAACAGACTCACAGATATAGAGAACAAAATAATGGTTACCAGTGGGGGAAGGGATGGAGGAGGGGAAAAATGGGGGTAAGGGATTAAGATGTATAAACTATTATGCATAAAATAAGATACAGGGATATATTATACAGCACAGAGAATAGAGTCAATAATTTATAATAACTTTAAATGAAATATAATCCATAAAATATTGAATTACTATTTATATACCCAAAATCAACATAGTATTATAAATCAGCTATACTTGAATTAATAAAAAAGAATGGACTAGAGCGATATTCAACAACATGGGTAAATCTTACAAACAAAATGCTGAGTGAAAGAAGTCAGATTCAAAAGATTACACACTGTGTAATTGCATTAATAAAAAATTCAAAATGCAGATAATAAGGTATTTTATTATTTAGAGATGCATGCCTATGAAGAAATATATAAAAAAAAAGAATTTAAGAAAAGTTCAGAAAAGCAGTTACTTTGACAGGATTTGGAGGAGTTTATAAGTTTCTTGGGGTACTGTAGTTGTGGTGGTTGCTTATGGGTTGTTTTGTGATAATTCATTTATGCTTTGCACTTTCCTGGGCATGCACTACATTTCATAATAAAGAGTTTAAAATACTTACTTTGAAAATGATTTTTATGTGTAAAAGGTGTCAAAAGAAAATTCAGGATATGGCTATTTTATTGGATGAAAGACAAATTGTTCTTGAACAAGGAGGCTTCAAAATCAAAAGTGGAAAGAAGTTTGTTTCAGGAAGGTTACAGTAAGGCTTATGGAGTATACAAAAAAAGGAAGTTCATAGAACTTAATTTTCATTGGTTTGGACAAGCAGTTTACTTAGGTCATTGCTGATTGGCTACAATGTGCTGAGTCATCCTGACAAGGAATCTTCACTTCTAGTTTAAAGGGTATTTCAGGAAACAGATTTTTATGAGTTTTGCTAAAATAGGGGTAATTTAAGAATTTATTTCAATCTTGATATATTTCTATATAGGAATTGGTAAATTCTTGATTTAAGGGAAAAGCCGACTCTTCTTCTCCTGAGCTACCTGTTGACCTGAATTATAGTTCCCTTGGTAATATGGCTCCCAAAGTGTAATGTATTTCTTAAAGTTACAGGATAAATTTAGAGTTGTCAGAGATTCCCTGGGTCTAGAGAAACATCTCCATTGATAGAAACAGATTCCTGGAAACAAGTTAACATATGGCCACCTGTTTCTACATGTATAGGCAGGAATTACACCCAGAGAACTCATGACTGGCAGCTGTTTCTGATACACTGTTGCTATAACCTCCAACTCCACTTTTTTTCATGGACTAACCTCATCACTGGAACAGTTGATGGCTCAGAAGATTCTCCAGGTACTGGGGAGTGAAGATGTCATGCAGCTGGGTGATGTTACAAAGGGGTGGCCCTCTGCCAGCATTTCTAATTCTACCTACCTCATTACCCATTGGAGAAGGAAATGGCAATCCACTCCAGTATTCTTGGCTGGGAAATCCCACGGACAGAGGAGCCTGGCAGACTACAGTCCAAGGGATCACAAAGAGTCAGACACAACTTAAGCGACTAAACAGCATCGACCCTTGGTCTTGGTTTTGCCTTATTGCCTGATTACTTAATCTAGGTTTAACTAGTTATATACAGTTGCCTGTATATAAAGGCAAGTAAATGGACCAAAAACCTTTCACAGGTAGGCCTCCAAATTTTAATCTATGTGTATAATTTATTTTTGTTTCCATTGAAGATACATCTTATGTTGATGTTTGTCATATTGACTTTTAACAAAACAGATTGTAAAATATGATATAGAGCAGATTATAATTTATGGGTTAAGATAGGTAGCACCATAAATAACTCAGAGCCAGACCTATATAGTATTTATTCGGGATATCAAATACTTTTGTCTGGTGCACAGGAGAAAAAAAGTAGTTACATCAGAGAAAACAGCTCTCTTAAGCAACCACATAGTTCTACAGAATGACTGACTAAATAGCACAATATTTGTGGACTGTTTTTTATAACATATATTCAGCAATTTGCTATTTGTAAGTCAGTATTTGCCTCTTAACCTTTCTAAGCTGGAGAAAAAAGCAAGTCTAATCTATTTATTCTAATCTCCCTCTTTTGAAAATGAGTATATTCACAGCCAGAGAGAATGCCCAAACTTGTTGCTTTCTTGGTCAGCCCAGGCAGACTGCCAATTATGAAACCATGGAAATGTGGGGAAAAAAAAGTCTAGATACTCATTCCCAAAGCTGAAATTGCTAGCATATCTGAAGCATCTGTATTGGTGGTAACTGTCAAACTTTGCATTGCAAAACTCAAAGCCAGAACTTGAGTGGGATATTAAGTATGAGGATTTTGTTCTCAAGCACTGTAAAAGGCAAAAAAAGAAACTAAAAGCCGTAAGGCAAATATATTGCATTGACATTTGAAACTCTTACAATAGATTTTATTTATTATGCTTTTTAAAAACAAAGAACTGGAAATACACACTCCATTTTGCAAGGTGAGATACAGTCTCTCTATGACAATAAAAATGTAAAAATAAGGTATTTTATGTATTGAAATCCCAATGAATTTGAAATTTGCAAGTGATCTCTTTCAGAGGACCTCAGGACAATAGTTTAAAAAGCTCTGGTGACTATATAATGATTCATATCCAGAAAGTGCTTGAAAATTGTTAAACGCTGATGGTTTGTAATGCAAGTTGAAATAGTCCATACTGAAATGACCTCTGGTGAATTGGACTGGGCTGAAAAAACTGTTTTGCCAGGGATCATGTTAAGTGAGTGCTAGCAAGCAGAGAGACAGGTGTTTCCTGTTCCCAACCACATGGCATAACCATATAGATTAGCTGCAGGGAATCTAGCCAGAGGATTTTTTTAAACCTTAATTCAATTTACCACCACTCACATGGAAATTGGTTTAGGTTTAAATTATATTCTAAATAATTTGGGACTCCTAATTAAGATTTATATACTTTTCTGTATTCCTAATATAAAAATACAATATAACATCCCAGAATCATAAATGCTAATAACAGGATGTCCTCTTGAACAATCTCATCCAAACTCTGTTAATATAGGTATTTTGTCTATTACTGTCCTGGAAGGTAGGCTACCACCCTCTTCCAGTATGCGGAAGGGAGGAGGAAAAACTCAAGAATGATTGAGACAAATTTGTTTTTTTTTTTTTTTAGATACCTCTGAGGCTATTTAATGCTGACTGTTCAGATATTTAAACTAGAGTTAAAATAGTGCTGCATATGCAAAGTGGGAAAACATCATATTTGCACATCCTACTTCTTTAAGTTAAGCATATATTAAATATATTAATGCCGACTACCACACAATACTGCTTTTACATTCCTCAAAGAATTTTATTATATCCTGCAGAATACTAAATTGGAAGGGATGTTTTCTAGGGATAACTAACAATGACATGCAGTGATTGTTCTCCATATGTCTGTCACGCTCCTTCCCCTGAACATACCCATCCAATATACTATGGGCACTGCAGGGCCTTTAAAGAAGAGCATTTCCAGATTCAATATCATTGCCCTGCCATGTACTATAGTAAATCATCTGATTAGTTGTAAAAGAGTGAGAGAATGAATGAGGGTGAGTCATGTGGCACCTCATTGGCTTATAGAGGAGGGAGTCTTAGGATATTGCAGAGGAGAGAATGACAGGGAATTTCTAAAATAGTATGTGCTAAGGGTTGAAAACTTTGTGGAAGTGATGGGCCCCCCAAACATCAGATCCCTCCCATATTCTCTTATTAAAAACTAAAAAAATAATTATAATACTTTATTATCTATGGAACTATGAAGGTTCTAAAAAAGAGGTATAGATCTCATGCATAAATCTATTCTAGTGATGGGACAGCACAGGCTAAGGTCCTAGTTTGTGGAAGTCGGAGACCCATGAGTCAACTCCCAGCACCACTACTTAAGCCCTAGAACTTTGGATAACTTATTCAACTTCTCTGTGCCTCAATTTCTTCATGTACAAACAGAGATAATAATCTGTAGTAAACAGACTTGAGGTGATGAGCAAATAGGTAAACTCTGGCACAGAGCTTTCATTTGGTAAATGTATTATTTTTTACTTTTGTAAAAATATTCTTAAATGTCATTAAGGGTGCTCTGTGTATTTGTCTTCACTTATTAGGTAACATACACTCCTGGTTCTCTAACCTGCTTTGTGTGCAGCTCTGGCTATGCAACTCTAAAAGACGGTATTTTGGCGAAAGAGGCAGAAATTTCTTTCTTTCCTCTTTTCTCTCTCTCTCCCCACTTTGCCCCTCGGCCTCTGCTTCCCTCTCTTTCTTTCTGCTGAGTCCTCAGTTTTGTGGGACCTCACAGTTATGCACTGAGGATCTGCCCACACAGGTAGTAATTTCCTGGGCTGCAGGCTGAAAGCACAAAGGCTTGCATGTGGTGGCTGGGACTTCCTCTGCTCTGGACAGATGCGAGCATAATTTTGGCCAAAAGGCAAGGGGGTGGGAAAGGGAGAGATTTCTCAAAGCAGGAGAATATGCCTCAGTGAAGACCAGACACATGGAATATTTCAACTGTGTGTGGCTCTTCTTCATTTTTTTTTTTCCTTTTTTCTTCACATACAGGATAGACCTTCTAGATGAATAAAGATATGGTGTGTGTATTTTCCAGGACCAAATTATCTTTGGGCTGTGATCAAGCATGAGAAATTTCCACCCTGAGGAAAAATATTTGAAGGGTGCAAAATGAATGTAAGTTCATGGGTAACACTACTTTTCTACTGCAAACATACTGTGTTCCAAATATATTTTCAATAGGAAATACTTAAGAATTCCTAAATTATGTAATCTCTGGGGACATATAGATTGGTGGTCTTCATAAAAATTTCAGGGTGGCAGAATGTTTAGAGATTTTCCTGTTCAAATTTCCCATTCTGCAGATAAGTAAACACCTAAATTGTTTCAGGGAGAGAATGCATTCTAACTTTGTAATAGAAAATAGCTTTGTATTTGAATGCTAACTAAAGCCAATTGCTAGTGCCTGTGTGCAAATTTCTTTTGAGAAAGACTGAGAGGTTAAGTTCAGATTTGGCTGGAAAGGGTGCTGGAAAGTGTCCATTAGCATCTGCCCCAGACTTGGGATCAGATAAGAAAGGAAGAATGTCATGTGGTTGCTGACGGTAGCTGTTGGCTCCAAGAGCAGAGCCTTTAAAATCAATTAAGGTCTGGCAGTGGGTCATGGTGTTACTTCTGCTTGCTAGGTAGATTTGGCTCTTAACATTTCTGCACCTCAATTTCCTTATTGATCAAGTGGGCATTAATTATTTGTTGGGAAGAGATTTATTGATATAATCAGAGCTTTATCTATGGTTTTAGATTTGCTTTTTAGAATCAATGATGCTATCTTTCATATTGACTGACCTCTTCTCCAGGTTGGATTTGGTAGCCCAAGACTATGATTGTGGAAAGAAAATGGAGGGAAGCTGTGAAAAATTTGGTATGACCAAACATAGTGAGAAAACGAAGAGCACTGAGCAAAAGTCATGTGGAAAGAAAACCTGAGGAATATCACTATACATGAATGTTAATACTGCTTATAAGAAATCTGAAGAGCCATATAAAAGTCACCTCTGTGGATATTCTTCCAAGGACAGGGTGGAGAAATCATGGCAACATCAAGCCTATCAGAGATCAGGGTGGGTGTATTTTGTGCTGCAGAAACAATACTTCCACAAGACCAGGAAACTGGTGTCTCTGAGGAAGAAAACTTGAAAGACTGGAGGTAAGCTGGGATCAGGATAACAAGCATGACAGTATAAGCTTTCCTGTCAACAGCTTTGATCATGTGAAACAAAATAGTAGCATGAAAATAAAGACTTCTCTGCTTTTAAGCTATAGGAAAAATTTGAAAAGACTTATCTGTAGGTTTATAGATAAAATACGGACTTTCCTGCCTCTGTGGACCATGCGTATGAGAAAAACTGCAACACCAAAGAAAAGTCTTCTAACATTCTGCAACTAGTATGAGTACCATCTTTGTGGGTACCTTCAGTAACACCCATAGTTTCCAATAGATCTTGGGTTTTCAATAATGAAAATTGTTTCAGTGGTCAGTTTATACCTGATCCTGTTTTCCTGATTCTAAGATGTAGTATTAGAGAAGGAAATGACAACCCACTCCAGTATTCTTGCCTGGAGAATCCCATGGACAGAGGAGTCTGGTGGGCTACAGTCCATGGGATCACAAAGAGTTGGATACATGATTAGTGACTAGACAGCAAAAAGCTGTGGTACAAGAACTAGACTGTCAAAAGGAGCTGTTGTGAGAATTGTGAAGATGGCGATTTTGTAAAATGACTAAAGGCAAAGAAAAATCTATGGTTGACCGAGAGGTGTGATGATATCCACTAGACCTGGGGAGAAAGTGAAATGAGGACAGGCCATAATAACATTACTAGAACTGTTCAAGGCCAAAAAATTCCACAAGAAAGACAGGACAATTTTTAGAGCTGAAGAGAACATTTGAAATGTTACTGCCTGTTTTAAACATACTTGTATAAAACACGTTTGTTCATGTTTGACTTGGCAGGTGAAATTGATATCTTTATGTGTCATGTGAGACTTTCTCTATGAACCTACATAAATATTTAAAACTAATAATAATAAATACTTAGTAAGTTCCTACTCTATGCTAGTCACTGATAAGTTTTTTCACCTACTTTTAATGATTAGGAAAAATATATTTATGATACCTGAGAGGGTAACTCCTTGATGAAGGGTAGTTATTATTTTTCCCACATCCACACTCTTAGGAAGGGATAGAGTATGAACTAGAATCAAGCCTGTGTTTTCTATTATACTAGGGTTGAATTTCTGAAAGCCAGTCATATTATCTTAATAGTTTCCTGATGGATGAATCACTTTTATCTCTTATTTTATTTATTTATTATGTCCCCCCTGAACAATTCATTACTTATTTTCCTAATAAAACTTACATTTATAGATGCTACTGTCTTCATTACTTCATAGAAAATTGAGGGAAGTTAGATACTAATGGCAGAAACTCATGTTTGTTATGAGAGTAGGAAACATACACAAACACATCTGGAAACATATTGTCATAATATATATATATATATCTTTTTTAATGTAGGCCATTATCTGCTAAAAGTTATATAGTATCTATCATTTGTGTTGTCTCATATATAATGGCCTACATTAAACTATCAAAAGATGTCATTAGTCTTGAAATTCCCTTTATAAATGATTTAGAGGGTAAACAATGGACTGGTTCAAAATTGGAAAAGGAGTATGTCAAGACTGTATATTGTCATCCTGCTTATTCAACTTATATGCAGAGTACATCATGTGAAATGCCAGGCTGGATAAAGCTCAAGCTGGACTCAAGATAGCCAGGAGAAATATCAATAACCTCAGATATGTAGATGACACCACCCCAATGGCATAAAGTGAAGAGGGCCTCTTGATGAAGGTGAAAGAGGAGAGTGAAAGTTCAGTTCAGTTCAGTCGCTCAGTCCTGCCTGACTCTTTGTGACCCTATGGACTGCAGCATGCCATCCATCACCAGCTCCTGGAGCTTGCTCAAACTCATGTCCATTGTGTCGGTGATGCCATCCAACCATCTCATCTTCTGTTGTCTCCTTCTCCTCCTGCCTTCAATATTTCCCAGCATCAGGGTTTTGTCCAAGGAGTCAGTTCTTAACATCAGGTGGCCAGAGGTATTGGAGCTTCAGCTTCAGCATCAGTCCTTCCAATGAATATTCAGGACTGATTTCCTTTATGATGTACTGGTTGGATCTCCTTGCAGTCCAAGGGACTCTCAAGAGTCTTCTCCAACACCACAGTTTAAAAGCATCAATTCTACAGCACTCAGCTTTCTTTATAGTCCAACTCTCACATCCATACATGACTATTGGAAAAATCATAGCTTTGACTAGATGGAAAAAAACAAGATCATGGCAACCAGTCCCACCACTTCATGGCAAATAGACGGGGAAAATAATGGAAACAGTGACAGACTTCACTTTCTTGGACTCTAAAATCACTATGGACAGTGACTGCAGCCATGAAATTAAAAGATATTTGCTCCTTGGAAGAAAAGCTATGACAAACTTAGAGAGTGTATTAAAAAGCAGACACATCACTTTGCCAGCAAAGGTCTCTATAGTCAAAGCTGTGGTTTTTCCAGTAATGTATGGGTATGAGAGTTGGACCATAAAGAAGGCTGAGCGCCAAAGAATTGATGCTTTCAAACTGTAGTATGGAGAAGACTTTTGAGAGAAAGGAGATCAATCAAGTCAGTCCTAAAGGAAATAATTCCTGAATATTCACTGGAAGGACTGATGCTGAAGCTGAAGCTCCAATACTTTGGCCACCTGATGTGAAGAGCTGACTCACTGGAAGAGACCCTGATGCTGGGAAAGATTGAGGGCAGGAGGACAAGGGGGTGACAGAGGATAAGACAGTTGTATGGAATCACTGACTCAATGGACATGAATATGAGCAAACTCTGGGAGATAGTGAAGGACATAGAAACCTGGTGTGCTGCAGTCCATGGGGTTGCAAAGAGTTGGACATGACTGAGCAACTCAACACCAACAGGGCATCAAGTTATGCTGATGCATGGTAACTAGAATTTGGTGATGACACTTTGTAATGAATACATATGTCAAATCAAAATGTTGACACCAAAAATTTATATGTTATATACCAATTAAAAATATCACACTAAACATTCTGTCACTGAAATGTGCTTGTAAATGAAGAAAATCAGTCATTGTACTGTGAGTGGAAGATCTGCTTAGTGTGTAACCATTTGGATGGAATGGATTCTCAGAGCAAGGGAAGATTTTAAGTAGAAAAGATTTATACTTTACTGTTCAAAACCTTTTGAGCTTAATTAGGTCCCATTTGTTTATTTTTGCTTTGTATTTCCATTATTCTAGAAGATGGATCAAAAAAGATATTGCTGCAATTTACATCAAAGACTGTTCTTATGGTTTCCTCAACTGTTTTATGTTTTTCCTCTAATTGTTTTATCGTTTACGGAATCATGTTTCATATTTAGACCCTTTAATCCATTTTGAGTTTATTTTTGTGTACAGTGTTAAAGAATGTTCTGGCTTCATACTTTTACATGCCGGTGTCCAGTTTTCCTAGCATCATTTATTGAAGAGACTGTCTTTTTCTCCAGTGTAAAGTCTTGCTTCCTTTATCGTAGACTAATTACCACAGGTGTGTGTGTTTGCAGAATGAAAAGACAATTCAAAGAATGGGAAAAAATATTTGCAAATTAGGCGACTGACAAGGGATTGATCTCCAAAATATGCAAACTGCTCATGCAGCTCAATATAAAATAAAACAAAACAAAACCTTAAAAAACAGGCAGAAGACCTAAATAGATATTTCTCCAAAGAAGGTATTACAGATGGCCAATAGGCACATGAAAAGATGCTCAACATGGCTAACCATTGGATAAATGCAAATCAAAACTACAATGAGGTGTCACCTCACCCCAGTCAGAATGTCCATCATCCCAAAGTCTACAAATAACAAATGCTAGAGAGGATGTGGAGAAAAGGAAATCCTCTGACTGTTGATGGGAATGTAAGTTGGTACAGCCACTATGGAGAACCATATGGAGATTTTTTTTTTTAATATTTGTTTATTTTTGGCCGTGCTGGATCTTCGTTGCTATACGAGGGCTTTCTCTAGTTGCAGAGAGCAGAGCTGCTCTTTGTTGTGGTACCTTCTTTTGTTTTGGAGTATGGGCTCTAGGTACACAGGCTTCAATAGTTGTGGTGCACAGGCTTAACTGCTCTGCCATATATGAAACCTTCCCAGAGCAGGGATCAAATGTGTTTCACCTGCATTGGCAGGCAGATGCTTAACCACTGGACCCCCAGGGAAGCCCTGGAAGTTCTTGGAAAACTAAAAATAGAGCTATCACATGATCTAACAATCACACTCCTGGGCCTACATTCAGAGAAAACCATTGTTGAAAAGGATACATGCCCCGCAGTGTTCACTGCTGGGAAAGACTGAGGGCAGGACGAGAAAGGAGTGATGGAGGATGAGATGGTTGGATGGCATCACTGACTCAATGGACATGAGTTTGAGCAAACTCCGGGAGATAGTGAAGGACAAGGCAGCCTGATGTGCTGCAGTCCATGGGATTACAAAGAGTTGGATACAACTGAGTGACTGAACAACAACAATGTTCACTGCAGCATGATTGGCAACAGTCAAGATCTGGAAGCAATGGAAACGTCCATCAACAGAGGAAAAGATAAAGAAGATGTGTTATATGCACACAATGGAGTATTACTCAGCCATTAAAAAGAAAAACGAAAAAAGAATTGCCATTTGCAGCAACATGAATGGGCCTGGAGATTATCATGCTAAGATCATCTGACCTGTCTCTTGAGAAACCTGTATGCAGGTCAGGAAGCAACAGTTAAAACTGGACATGGAACAACAGACTGGTTCCAAATAGGAAAAGGAGTACATCAAGGCTATATATTGTCACCCTGCTTATTTAACTTATATGCAGAGTACATCATGAGAAATGCTGGGCTGGAAGAAACACAAGCTGGAATTAAGATTGTAGGGAGAAATATCAATAACCTCAGATATGCAGATGACACCACCTTTATGGCAGAAAGTGAAGAAGAACTAAAGAGCCTCTTGATGAAAGTGAAAGAGGAGAGTGAAAACGTTGGCTTAAAGCTCAACATTCAGAAAACTAAGATCATGGCATTTGGTCCCATCACTTCATGGGAAATAGATGGGGAAACAGTGGAAACGGTGTCAGACTTTATTTTGGGGGGCTCCAAAATCACTGCAGATGGTGACTGCAGCCATGAAATTAAAAGACGCTTACTCCTTGGAAGGAAGGTTATGGCCAACCTAGATAGCGTATTTAAAAGCAGAGACATTACTTTGCCAACAAAGGTCCGTCTAGTCAAGGCTATGGTTTTTCCAGTGGTCATGTATGGATGTGAGAGTTGGACGGTGAAGAAAGCTGAGTGCCGCAGAATTGATGCTTTTGAACTGTGGTGTTGGAGAAGACTCTTGAGAGTCCCTTGGATTGCAAGGAGATCCAATCAATCCATCCTAAAGGAGATCAGTCCTGGGTGTTCATTGGAAGGACTGATGTTGAAGCTGAAACTCCAATACTTTGGCCACCTCATGAGACGGGTTGACTCATTGGAAAATACCCTAATGCTGGGTAGGATTGAGGGCAGGAAGAGAAGGGGACGACAGAGGATGAGATGGTTGGATTGCATCACCGACTCGATGGACATGGGTTTGGGTAAGCTCCGGGAGTTGGTGATGGACAGGGAGGCCTGGCATGCTGCGATTCATGGGGTCGTAAAGAGTCGGACACGACTGAGCGACTGAACTGAACTGAACATAGGTCAGACAGAGAATGCTAAATATCATATCATTAATATGCAGAATCTAAAAAATGATGCAAATAAACTTATCTAAAAAATAGAAACTCACAGATTTAGAAAACAAACTTTTGCTTACCAAGGGGAAAGGTCAGGGGAGGGACAAATTAGGATTTTGAGATTGACGTTACCAACAAAGACCTAATGTATAACACAGGGGACTGTGCTAAATATTCTGTAATAGTATAAATGAGAAAATAATTTAAAAATTGATATGTATATATGTATGGATATGTATATATGTACTTTGCCATACACCTGAAACACAGAACATTGTAAATCAACTATACTCCAATATGACATAAAATTTTTTTGAGAAGATCTAAAGTTTGTATTATATTCCCATAGTTTTGTATTGTCAAAAAAACTCATTTCATATTGGAAGAACAAACATCATTTTACCCTGGAAGGCAAGTGGATATTCTTGAGGAAGACAGCATACAAAATTCTGTATTATTTCCATTTAAGGGAATATTGTTCTAAGGTTCTTATATATACATATTTATATAAAATATTCAAAAACTACCCCATATGTACTATTATCAAATTATTTATTTTCAGAAATAATCATATATGATGATCAAAAGTAAAATGTGCTATATATTACAATTTCCTCAGTGAAGGCTGTCATGGGCAAACCTCATTAATCTCACTGATCATTTAACGGGCATTTATAGGAATTTTTCTTAGTTTTTGTTTGGATTTTTTTTTAACTATGAATAAACTCTTTTTGGATAGGTTAGATCAAAAAAGCTAATGTGAACTGGATGAGAAAGACAAAAAAAGATGTAGAGCATCTTCCTCACATGCATGAAAGGAAGGTAGACACGTGTGCATGAGTGCTCAGTCACTTCAATTGTGTCTGACTCTGCGACTCCATGGACTGTTGCACACCAGGCTTATCTGTCCATGGGATTCTCCAAGCAAGAATACTGGAGTGTGTTGCTATGCCATCCTCCAGGGGATCTTCCCAGTCCAGGGATCAAACCCGCATCTCCTGTGTCTCCTGCATTGCAGGTGGATTCTTTACTCAGTCATATGTAGTCTTATATATGCCACCTGTCTGTATTATTTAGTTTTATGATGATTATTTTTTAAAATCAGAAATTACTATATGACCTTTTAAGATTGAAAATAAAAGGAATAGAATAATCATCCTAATTCCATCACTCCAAATAGTTATAAATATTTCCTTTTGTTATTTTCCTTCAGTGGGACTGCATAGGGTATGTGTCAAATTTTCACTTAATACCGTATCATGAGCATTATCCCAACTCCTAAAATTGTGTGAAAATATATTATTTATAACAAATGAAATTTAGTCATTCTTCTATTGTTAGACCTAGAGTTGATTTCAAGGTTTTGTTTCTGTTTTTTGCTAATATCAATCTATTTGCAATAAACATCTCTGCACAAATTGTATATATGTATATCGTTGATAACTCACTTATAATAAATTCCTTGTAGCAAAATCATAGGATCCTAAATGATGATCTGAATGAAAAGCTCTCCCAGGATGGCTTGTGGATCACCATGAATTTTCTTATTAAGAAATAAAAAGTAGATTGCAACATTTACTGAAATATTTTAATTTAAAGGATCAGAAGTTGATCCCATTGAACTAACCAGAAGTTGGCCTGATCCGATGGAGGCATGAAACCCTATTTGCCACTTTTTGTTTTCCCATTATTGGACTGTTACCTGTTCTGTCCTCTAGTATCGACTGTTACTCATAAAATTGATTCTATACTCTTATCTGTACATTTAAGGAAGTCACACTTGGTGGCTTTGTTGTCTGTGCAAATGCAGAAGTTATTGAAAAATCATATAAGTCACATAATTAGATTGGGCTTCTCTGGTGGCTCAGTGGTAAAGAATACACCTGCCAGTCCAGAAAACACGGGTTTGAACTGTCAGGAAGATCACCTGGAGCATGAAACAACAACCTACTCCAGTATTCTTGACTGGGAAATCCCATGGATAGGAGAGTCTGGCAGGCTACAGTCCATGGGGTTACAAAGAGTAGGACACAATTTAAGCAAGTAAACAACAACAATTAGGATTACATTATAGCAAACACTCAGAAGAGACCTGGGTTACAATTTCCCGAGTCTCCAAAAAAAATGTCTTTTGTTGTCTTGCTGCTTAATCAATTCACCTTATTTTTAATCTTTATTCTCAAGAGAATGCTTAAACCCTGTAAATTCTTAAGGGTTAACCACGACTATCGGGTAAAGTATACATTGGAATAAGCTTTCAATAAAATCTTATAGGCACATTTAGGCAGTTCATTTTAGATACATTCCAGAAAGAATGAATATTTTTATGTGTGCAATTCCAGATAATTTTACCATACACATCATTCCTAAGGGTTTAGGATTTATGCTGATTTTATTATAGCCATAATGAATTTATTATATTGTTACTAGAACTGACACAGGACAATTTAATAGTCTGAGCAAAGTGTATTTTAAAATAACAACAACAATGATTCTATTTGGTGAAGGTTAAATTAATTGCTCATAGCAAAATATTACAAGAGACTTTCCCTCTATTCTGTTATTATTCATTATAAGGCTTTTATTCAAACAGCTTTTTGGTGTGACTGAGCTGGATGTTGAATAGAGTAATGGTAACAATGCCAATAAATAATCAAGATACTATAGGAGAAGGGGACGACAGAGGATGAGATGATTGGATGGCATCACTGACTCAATGGACCTGAGTTTGAGCAAGCTTTGGGAGATGGTGAAGGACAGGGAAGCCTGGTGTGCTGCAGCCCTTGGGGTTGCAAGGAGTCAGACACGACTGAGCAACTGAACAACAACATTATGTGTCAAACTGCTCACAATTAAAATTAACAAAAAATCTGTATGTTCAACATTAGCAGCCCATTTCTCCTATTGGGAAATTGTGCATAAAACAGTTAAGTAATATGCCTAAATCCCAAGGCTTATTCGTAAGAGAATTAGGATTTCAAACCCAGATTTAAATGACTCAAAAGTCCTGCTCTTTTCCACTGTGATGCATCATCTTTACTTGATGAAAAGGATCCAGGCAATATTGAATCAGAAGTTAGTTCAAGTAACTCATATGTGACATCAGTGCTTGATGTGAGGAGAAGAATCATATATTTTCTATGTGAAGTTAACGCATTCTAGCAGCTGGAAAGTCACATCTTATTTCTGTGAGACTCCAGATCTAAAGTGTAGAGCAATTCTTGTGTCTGTGTCTGTTGTTATGAAACCACAGAGCAGGTGAGCCCTAGGGCTAGCAGCTTCACTCTCTGTCTGTAACAATACGGTTAAAGAATATTGGTCCAAAATTTGTCTATACACAAAATAATCTATATGTAACACTAGCTCTGCGTTTCCTTCCTCAATTATTTATAGAAACATTTTTTTCTTTTGTTATGCATCTTTTGTTTCATATTGTTAAACTCTTACAGTATAGTAATATATAAAACGACTTGAATAAGCACTGTGACTTGATCTTAGAAACATGATTTATACCTAAGAAGTTGCCTTATCATGGCTGGTGGCTTACAGCAATCAAAAAAATTTTCAAAATCAGATTACTAGTACACTCCTAGTTTAAATACAAGACAAAAATTTAGCCTAACAAATACACATAATATGGTTTAGTGGTATAGACACAGGCTTAGTATTCTCAGTCTGAGTTGAATTGCCTTAAATTTTATTTTATACTTTTTTAATATTTCTACATTTCCTATTTTATTAAAAGTATAAACATGGCAAATATTGTAAATGATCAAAAATTATAATATGCCATGTGTAAAGTTTCCCCTTCAACATTCTCAGCCTCCAGCCCCAATGATATCTTCTGATATAAGCTATTTTTAATTTATTCTTACAATGCACTGAGGCAAATTCCACATATTTATGTATCTTCATTTTCTTTAACAGCATCATAAAATTTCATAGGGTTCAAGTATACTAATTTTCAAAAAAAGTATTTTGTTATGAATAATGATGTTGGTTAGAAATTGTTAGTTACAAAGACAGAAATCAATTGCTAATAGCTTAATCAATAATAAGCAATGTATTGGGCATATATTGTGGTAGCACAGAGACCTGAAAAAAAAAGCTAAACACCCAAATCTTAGAGAAGACAGCTTCAAAATTAGACCAGTTCAAATCATACAACAACCTCCTGTAAGATCTTGTCTGTCACTGGTTTCTATTTCTTCCTGTCGGTCACCTTTATTATCTTAACCATAGATGGACTTCTCTACAAGATGGGGGTGGAAGTAGCCATCTACAACTCTGTACCCAAATACTTTCAAAAACACTTAAAAAAAAAAAATTTTCAAAACCATCTGCCTTTCAAAAGGGCCAATTTGGGGAACTTTTTGACATGAACCACAATGACTGGGAGAATAAAATATCATTTGTGATACAGCTGGAGTCCCTGCTCTGTCTCCAGTGCCTTACAATTCTCAACAAGTATTTATGGAATTACCATCCCAAAGACAACTTTGTTAAAATAGTAACATTGAAAAAAGCCCAAGTGCTTAAGAAACATCTTTTGTTGATAAACTGTAATTATTGTAATTTTGCAATGTATATATATATATATATATATATAAATTTTCTCTGTAGTCACAATGAATTAATATGTATTAGATGATTTCTACTAATTCTGACAAGATAATTCCTACATAATCAGTAAATCCACCATTTAATCAATCTGTTTTTGCTATTTGAGATTAACTAAAAGAGAGATGATTACACTCCTAGCTTGAGTATATGAATGTCATCTCCTCAATTTGATTTGAAGCAATGAATAAACTTTTTTCTTGAAAATTAACAGTTTAAAATCTTTAATCTAGCCTTCCTTCCAGCAATACTCATTGAAATTATACCCAGTGTGAGGCCCCGGTCCAGGTGCTAGAAATAGAGCTGTTTATAAGACAAATCTTTGTTATCATTGAGCTTATAATTAGATGAGTAATAAATCAAAAAAATGCAAATCAAAACAGATATTGAAAAGAGTTATTAAGAAAGCACAGCTACTAGAATAAAGCAAGAGAGTAATGACATACAAGATGCTGATATTTTAGACGTGGTGCCCAGATTAGCCTGTTGTCTTTGAGTGTTGTTTGAGCAAGCCCTAAATGAGGGAGGGGGTTGTGCAAGTAACTCAGGACAGAGAGAATTACATGTATAAGGATCTAAGGAAAGGATCCAGTGTCCAGAAATCTCCAAAAGAGCTATAGAGGCTTGAGGAGGCCTGAGAGGGGTAGGAGATGGGCTTGGATCATATAAATCTTTATAGACTATGTAAGAAGTAAAACAGTTGATTTTTGTTTTAAATTATCTCTGGAACTGCCCCATATCTATTGTGTTAAGACTACTGTTAGGTGAGCAGGTCTGCAGAGTGAAGTGGGGGACTCCAACAATTGTAATTATTAATATATTAATTTTTGTCTAGTCTCTATTGTGCTAGCAACTTTTATTTGATGACTTCAAATAAATTTTCCACAAAAAATTTAAATTTGATTGCATCAAATCAATTTTATGCTTTAGATGGGGGATCCACTAAGCATTGGGAATAAAAATACAGAACATATTTAAGCAACTTCCAATTAGATAGGGGAGACAAATAAAATGATTAATAGATGGGAATGCTATGGTGTGACGAGAGGACCATCTAAACCAGTCCTTAAAAAGACAGGAGGGCCTAACAAGGCTTATTGAAAGGTAATTTTTAAGTTATTCTAAAAATTGGTGGAGACAAAAGCATGTACAAAGACTGGAGGCAAGGAGGGGGAGTGTGGTCAATTCAGGAAATAAATGGTCAAGGAAGTCAGCATGACTGAGACAAAGGGCAGAGAGGATTGTTTCATTGTTGGTTTGTTTGCTCATTGGGATTTGGATTCTAGAGGTCGAGTTTGGGAGGCTAGGAGAAATAAGGAGCAAAGATAAGCATAGGTCAGTTAGAGAGACATGAAGAAAGAATTACTAATACCTGATCAACTTCAACAGTTGGGAAATGCCATCAGGCAGGTTACTATAAAAAAGACTATGCACAGAGAAAGATTAAAAAGATACTGAGTCTTCAAAAACACACCACTCTAAGTCCCTTCCAGGGAATTTTTGTAATCTAAGTAATGGTGTGAAAAGTCAAAGTTGCTCAGTTATGTCCAACTCTTTGTGACCCCATGGACTGTATAGCCCACAATGCTCTTATATCCATAGAATTCTCCAGACAAGAATACTGGAGTGTGTAGCCATTTCAGTCTCCAGAGGATCTTCCCAACCCATAAATCGAACCTCGGTCTCCTACATTGCAGGCAGATTCTTTACCATCTGAGTCACCAGGGAAGTACAAGTCATGGTGCACATGCTGCTGCTGCTGCTGCTAAGTCGCTTCAGTCATGTCCGACTCTGTGCGATCCCATAGATGGCAGCCCACCAGGCTCTGCCGTCCCTGGGATTCTCCAGGCAAGAATACTGGAGTGGGTTGCCATTTCCTTCTCCAGTGCATGAAAGTGAAAAGTGAAAGTGAAGTCGCTCAGTCATGTCTGACTCTTCATGACCCCATAGACTGCAGCCTACCAGGCTCCTCCGTCCATGGGATTTTCCAGGCAAGAGTACTGGAGTGGGTTGCCATTGCCTTCTCCGATGGTGCACATATGCACAAGTTAATTAGATTGCCTACCATGGGGTCATTGTTAGAAAGACATGAATTAATATAATTTCAATTATGAAAGGCATCATCATTCTGAAGCCCTAATTAAATACTACACTGTTGCAAACATTGAAATGGTGATTTTTTTACTCTTATTACTATTATTTCAGGTGTTCAGATATGATTTTTTTCTATGACATTTGCCCTTGTCAGTTTTACATTTGCAATTTTAAAGATTAAGACACAGGTAGTCTTTCAGTTGCCTATCATTAAAATAGTTCTCTAAAGGAATAATTTTCAGAGGAAAATGAATACATCAAAGCTTTCACTGAAAGGAATCAAAGGCAACATTCTCTTCCTTTGCCTTTTTCCTTAATGCATCCGTGTTTGGAGAATGAGTATTTGTTTAGTCATGTTTAACTTCCTTAAATTATCTCTGCATAAAAACTTAATAAAGTTCTCTTCATAAGTTTCAATAAATTCTTTTTAAAGATATAGAGTCTTGACTATCTTAACAATTCATTGATACTGTTTGTTTTTATCTTATGCAAATGGTAGGATCAGTTATAGCAATAATTTCAGATTCTTTTAAATAAACATCAGATTCTAATTACTGTAAACTGAAACACTCCTAAGAAAACAATGTTTAATTTATGCAATTTAAAAAAAACCCTACAGCTGTACTTGTGAGACACATCATTCCTTTGACTCCAGTCACCTAACCACATGTACTATTTTTCTCTTGCAACATTTTTTAAAGTGTCCTTGACAGTATATTTTATGATCTTTGAAGTCTTAGCCATTCCCCAGAAATGCTTTCATTTTCTAAGTAATATAAATGTATTATTTACATGGAAAAAAGATGGATGATTCTAAACATTGAGTAGACATTATCAAAAAATTAGTTTTTGGTTTATATAGCTTCTTACACTGTGTTATGAAAACAAAGCATGAAAACGTGTGTATTTTAAAATGAATAAATTAAGTTGTGAAAATTTCAACTAGTTCGCTATTTAGATCAGCGGTCTCCAACCTTGTCGACTGGTACCTAATCTAATCTATTAGAAATAAAGTGCACAATGCACTTGAATCATGCCAAAACCATTCCCCAAATCCCTGGTTTGTGGAAAAATTGTCTTCCACTAAATCAGTCCCTGGTGCCAAAATGGTTGGGGACTGTTGACCTAGAGAATCTTTACACAACAACAACAAAACAATATGCAACATATCTGAAAAAAACGAAAATATATCAGAAGGATACATACACCCCAATGTTCAGAGCAACACTATTTACAGTAGCCAAGACATAAAAGCAACATAAGTGTCCATCAATAGATGAATAAAGAAGATGTGGAAAGCAAACACACACACACACACACACACACACACACACACACACACACAGGGAATGCTAATCAGTCATCAAAGTAATGAAATCTTGCCATTTTCAGCAGTTTGTATGGACTTGGGGGGCATTATGTTAAGTGAAACAAGTCAGAGAAAGTGTATAATGTCAATTATATGTGAAATATAAAAGGTGGAACAAACTAGTGAGTAAAACAAAAAAGAAATAGACTCACAAATATAGAAAACAAGCAAGTGATTACCAGTGGAGAGAGAGAATGGGAGAGGGGCAAAATAAGGGTAGGAGAAGAAAAGGATTATTTTAGAATTATATGAAATCATGTGTGTGAAACTTTTGAAAATTGTATAGCACTGCAAAATTTGTCATGTAATAGGAAAAGCAATATTGTAGCATATTTTATATTTTATAAGATAAAGCAGATAGACAAAATATTGAGTTTCTTCAGAAGGGTTAACGTATGAATTGATGATAAAAATGAGTATTCTGTTTTCTTTCAAAACAATTCAAAGTTCATCTCAATTCATGGTGAGTCTGTTTTTCTCATTGGTCAGACAAAACAGTTGTAGACATTCCTATTATTTCTCTCACATTCTTTACGCAAACCGTAAGTAAATATTGTTAGTTTCACTTCCAAAATACACTGAGAATATGACTACTTCTCATTACCTCCACAGCTATCACTTTGATCCAAGCAACAGTCATCTCCAGCCTGAATTATGTTAAGATTATTGCAATTATCTCTGCCACACATGCCCTACAGTCTGTTCAGAGCACAGCAGACAGCATGATCCTGTTAAATGACTTATCTTTTACACTTGATCCTCCCAATGGCACCTCATTTTACAGAAGAAATCCAAATTCGCTACAACAAATGTTAAATTCATCCAAGCTCCTCTCTTCCTAATCTCATTTCTTACAGGTCTTCTCCTTGCCTATACCGCTTCATCAAAACTTGCCTCTTTGCTGTTTCTTAAGCAAGGAAAATGGTCATACTCTTGCCTCAAGGCCTTAGTGTTTCTCTCATCTCAGTACAGAACACTCTTTCCAAACATATTCATATTGCCAGCTCCCTCTTAAAATATTTTTGCAAATCTTACCTTCTCATACCTCCGTCAGACCTTCCATGTCGGCTGGCGTCCTGGCAGAAATGAGTTGGTAGCTCAAATTTGTTATCATCAGGGATTATTCGCAAAAGCTGTAAAGGCTTAAGCAAACTACAAAATGATGGTGAAGCAGCCAAAAATTAGCAACGGCTGTAAGCCATTACCATCCCTAGGGTGAAAGCAACAAGGAGACTCTAATCTGAAAGTAGTAAGAGCTGTAAAATTAAGAGAAAAGTTACCTTACAGAAGCTTGCACCTGTAAATAGAAAAATAAAGGTGCTAACAAACTATACTTCATCAGGGAGAGAATAAGGGGAAATAAATATGCTGATCTCTCACTTTCTCTTTCTTTTCATCCTATGACTGACTGGTGGGACCTTACATTTGCTATATTTCAATAAAAGCCAAAGAGTGAGGAAATCTTGGATATATACTATAAGAGTGCAGAGTGGGGGCAAAGAGAGAGACTAGATCTGATGGGTAAAATGACAAATAATCACAGGTGTTCATCCCTTCCCCACTCCCAGAATCTACTGTTTTTCAAAAAATAATAACTGTACCGACAAAATATTTTACATGCCACAAAATTGGCATTTTAAAAGTCAGTTCCTACCAAGAAAGAAAAGTAGAAGTAATTGGCTTGCACATGGAAAAATCAGAAGTCTGTGCTCACTGCTTACCTCAGGGTTATGCCAGCTCGTCTCTCTGTTGTATTATAGTCCAGAGGAACCAGTCATCTTCCTGGCTCATTATAACAACATCCTACCAGACTATTAGAGTGTACCTAATGTTCTTGCATGTCACATCCAGTAAGCAAATCTTCCACCTTTCCAGATGCAAGTCAGCTCCTTCTCTTTGTTTGTGAGAATTAAAAAGAAAGTGATGTCTCATCAATAGCAGTATATCAGGTACCAAGAACTGATTTGCTGCAATCATATCAAGAGCAGCAGCTATGATCAGCCCAAGATACTGACCATCCTCAAGAAAATCCAGTCATTATTCAAGAAACATTTGGTTTTATAATGGCTATAGAGACAAGTTAAACAGGAATCTGTGAGGAATTACAAACCATGCATTTTTCAAGACCTTAATGATAGTGTTAATCTGTGTAATTCTAGAGATGCAATGTTGCTTTGAATGTACTATTTTGGGTGTAGAGCAACATTTATAGAGGCTTCCACTGGACCTTTTTGTTTTTTTATCATAATAGCCCTTACTGGTCAGGTAATTAATGTGGGGAGTTTGGCCAGCTGTTAATTACTATATGCCTTCTTACTGAGCGTGCTTGGACTAGGCAAACAACCACAGGATGGATTACTGGTTTCAGTGTGAGACAGACTCAGATCAAGACTCCATCTATCATCGTGCTTTGATAAAGCTCCACTCTAAGCTGTAGCTATAGTGGCATTTTGGAGTTATAGGGATTAGCTTTAGTGAAGAGCCTCTGTGTAAGTCTAATAGCCTTCTGAAAACACTGCATTTTCTTCGCTGGTATAGAGTTCTACCAGCCCCACCCTCCACTTGGAGAAGACTGAAAGAAAGATTCATGGTATAACTTGTGGCCACATTGCAGTGTCCTTTTTCAAATACTTATGGTCTATTGTCTTTAATGGTTTAGGCCTGTTTCTGGCACATTTGGCCAGGAGTTTTGTATTAAAATTAAACTCAAAGATTTCATTTCCATCATCATCTCTGGTCTACAGAAGACCGCCATCCCACAGCTTTCACTAATGCTTTGGAAAAGAGCAAAACTTCTGGGTTTCCAAGAAGACAGGATGTGGCTGAGCAACTTACACAAGTAGCACACGCAGATCCACCCCAACACCCCTCAGGCCTTCACGCTCATTCCTTTGGCATGCCAGGTAGTGTTGTCATTTCAATTTCATTGATAATATTTCACCACAGAGTTCAGTTTTCATTTGGTTAACGAATCAAGCCACTGTTAACCCTGCTACCAAGTGCTCAAGCTGACATGTAAGATGCATCTCAGTTTCCCTAAGTTCAGTCAAAATCAATAAATCAATATTTTATCCTATTTTTTTCTTATACTCTTGTAAATAATTTTCAATTATATTGCCTAATCTCTGGATTATGGCTAGGTCTTGACTATATACTGGGGCTTTCCGTATATCTCTCTGTTTTCATGTTTTTAAGTTATTCAGAAATGACTAGCTCATCCCATAGTTCTTAATCATCATCATCATCAGAGTGACTGAGGCTTTACTACTGCAAGATTTGCAAATGGCTTATTCTCCACCAGCTTTCCATCCCATGTCACTACCAGTGATAATCTGAGTAATGCTAATACAATGCAAGCCACAAATTGTGTCCTATTTATTCCTACAAGGAGATTCTTAGTTTGTATCTTTCAATATGTGAGCAATAGTTCCAAATCTAATGTAGAAGGTCTATTTGGGGATGTCAAAATTTGCTAAAAATTATAATATTAGAAATTAGCCAAGCAGGACACAATGCACTCAAAACAGTATTTCAACAGTTTAGTGGAGAAACAATTTAGGTAGGTGTAAGGAGAGTAAAGAGAAGTAATGCATATATGCAAAGTCACTTAAGTCGTGCCTGACTCTTTGCGACCCTATGTACTGTAACCTGCCAGGCTTCTCCGTCCATGGGATTTTCCAGGCAAGAATACTGGAGTGGGTTGCCATTCCCTCCTCCAGGGAATCTTCCTGTCCCAAGAATTAAATCCACATCTCCTGTGGCTTCTGCATTGCAGGCAGATTCCTTACCATTGAACCACAGGGGAAGCCCAAAGAGAAGCAATAGCAGATGGCATTGCACCTGGAAAGATTCACTGATGAGAATCCCTTAAAACACCTAGGCTTGATAGACAGAGGTAGGAAACTATTAAGAGAAACTTGAGAGCTATCTCCATAGTATACAAGTTTCCCAACAGTAATCATGGTTAGGTTAGTGCACCAAAGAGATGAACAACAGTGGGTGGTTGGGAGAAGTAAATAATCAGACTTCTCTCACTTAATATCGCCTACTGGTAACTTCTTTGCCCAAATTCAACTAGAAATCCAAAGGACAAGAGAACTGCATAATAGAGTCATAGTGATCATTTTCCTGGGGCACAAGACAGGACACAGAAGTGTGAAGAATTAATCTAAACAGGCAAAAGGATTGTAAGTAGCACCCTTTCTGCACTCTGACGTCCCTATTAAAATCTGCAACACTTCCTCCTTAATTTTTCCCCAATATCACTGTCATATTTAATAAACTATAATTTACTTACCTATTTTACTTATTATTTGTCTCTCCTATTATAATGAGAGCTTCATGAATTTCCCTGTTTTGCTCTATTCTCAGTGCCTAGAGTGGCCGTAGGACTGGAAAGGTCAGTTTTCATTCCAATTCCAAAGGAAAGCAATGCCAAAGAATGCTCAAACTACCGCACAGTTGCACTCATCTCACACACTAGTGGGCTTCCCTGGTGGCTCAGATGGTAAAGTGTCTGCCTGCAATGCAGGAGACCTGGATTCGATCCCTGGGTTGGGAAGATCCCCTAGAGAAGGAAATGGCAACCCACTCTACTATTCTTGCCTGGAAAATCCCAAGGACGGAGGAGCCTGGTAGGCTATAGTACATGGGGTCGCAAAGAGTCGGACACAACTGAGTGACTTCACTTCACTTCGCATGCTAATAAAGTAACGCTCAAAATTCTTCAAGCCAGGCTTCAACAGTATGTGAACCATGAACTGCCAGATGTTCAAGCTGGTTTTAGAAAAGGCAGAGGAACCAGAGAACAAATTGCCAACATCTGCTGGATCATCGAAAAAGCAAGAGAGTTGCAGAAAAACATCTATTTCTGCTTTATTGACTATGCCAAAGCCTTTGACTGTGTGGATCACAATAAACTGTGGAAAATTCTGAAAGAAATGGGCATACCAGATCACCTGACTTATCCCTTGAGAAATCTGTATGCAGGTCAGGAAGCAACAGTTAGAACTGGACATGGAACAACATACTGGATCCAAATAGGAAAGGGAGTATGTCAAGGCTATATATTGTCACCGTGCTTACTTAACTTATATGCAGAGTACATCATGAGAAACTCTGGGCTAGATGAAGCACAAGCTGGAATCAAGATTGCTTGGACAAATATCAATAATCTCAGATATGCAGATGATACCACCCTTATGACAGGAAGTGAAGAAGAACTAAAGAACCTCTTGATGAAAGTGAAAGAGGAGAGTGACAAAGTTGGCTTAAAGCTCAACATTCAGAAAACTAAGATCATGGCATCTGGTCCCATCACTTCATGGCAAATAGATGGGGAAACATTGGAAACAGTGGCAGACTTTATTTTTGGGGGGCTCCAAAATCACTGCAGATGGTGACTGCAGCTATGAAATTAAAAGACATTTACACCTTGGAAGGAAAGTATGACCAACCTAGACAGTATATTAAAAAAGCAGAGACATTACTTTGCCAACAAAAGTCCATCTAGTCAAGGCTATGGTTTTTCCAGTGGTCACATATGGATGTGAGAGTTGGACTATAAAGAAAGCTGAGCGCTGAAGAATTGATGCTGTGGTGTTGGAGAAGACTCTTGAGAGTCCCTTGGACTGCAAGGAGATCCAATCAGTCCATCCTAAAGGAAATCAGTCCTGAATGTTCATTTGAAGGACTGATGTTGAAGCTGAAACACCAATACTTTAGCCACCTGACGTGAAGAATGAGTCAGGCTACCTGACTCATTTGAAAAGACCCTGATGCTGGGAAAGATTGAAGGAGGGAGGAGAAGAGGATTACAGAGGATGAGATGGTTGGATGGCATCACCAACTCAATGTACATGAGTTTAAGCAAGCTCTGGGAGTTGGTGATGGATAGGGAGGCCTGGTATGCTGCAGTCCATGGGGTCACAAAGAGTCGGACACGACTGAGCAACTGAACTGAACTGAACTGAACAGTGCCTAGAGTAGGGCTTAGTACATAATAGGCATCCCATGGGTTTGTTGGATGAAATTCTCAAGCACAGCTTCAGTTCAATTACTCAAAAATTGTCCAAGGGCTAAAGGGATACCCTGTACATATACTCTGCTGTAATTACAATGACCACTTTACAAACTAATATTAAAATAAAAATGTTTGCACAATACATTTAAACAATTTTTAACAATTATGTACCCATCTTTTTGACTCTTGTGTTTTAAAACTTATTAGAAAGTTAGTATGTTAAGATTTTTAAAAAGCTGATGACTATACAGAACAATCCAAATTAGTGGGCCAGATGGCTGAAGAATTGAATATACTGCCTCCCCATTTATTTCTCTATTATCCATCATCACATGGCTATTGTATAGTCTTAGACAAAGTAAAGAAGCAAAAATATCCTTACATTTGATTGTTCACACACAACTAACAACTTGTTGGTGCGTACTGTCACACACTACATAAAAACAGGGTCATTGAAATATATATTCTTGATAATCTTTAGTAATCAAAATTTACTTTTTAATTTCTGTTTAGTAAATAATATAGTAGAGATACTTACCCATATCAGTAAATCTGTATCTACATTTTTTGATTAATTTCTATAAAGGGTTATATTTATAGATATTTAGTTTTAAATTATTATTATTTTATATAATTTTTCACACTTAATAAGCACATTTTGACATTGGGCTTTTTTCCTTATTTAGAAATTTTAAAAATAAGAATGAACATATTTATTTATATATTACTATATGGTATCCTTCTATTACCTTGGGGTGAATCCCAGAAGCAAAATTCTTAGGTGGGCCTGGTCAACAGAGACAGCAGTTTCCCTCTAGAAACTGGATACCAACTCACAAATCCTAGAAAAACACATGAAAATGTATATTTCTTCATGTACTGGCCAACATTCAGGACAGTCATTTTTGTTGGTTTTACAATCAATGTAAGAAAAATAGCAAGGCATGTTGTTTTAAATAATTTTCTTACTGATAATTGCTTGTAGTTAAAAAAAATCTAGTGTAAGAATAAATGCGTAACAGATTAAGAAATAGTGGCAACTCAGTGTAATCACATATCTCTGCAACATCCACATACAACTTCAGTTCACTAAAATATTATATATACACATCTGAAAACTTTTATCATCCATGAGAATTTTAGAGGAAGACTGAATCAAATGGAGTCCAAGATGTTTCAGTAATCCTCTGATACTGATACATCAAGTATATCAACAATTCAGTCTCATCTCCTTGGATGCCATCAAGACACATATTTACAACAGAGATATTATTGGGCCATAGCTTATTCTTCCCTTCAAGTTTCCCTACCTCCTGACTTTTTCCTGGTGCTTTTCTTGACCTCAATTTTCAACTTAAAATTTATGATCTCAGGTCTAATCTCTCTCTTTTCAGTTCATCACTTTATATTATTTTCATATTCTGAAAAGTTATTTTCAAAGTTAATCTAACATTTTCTCCATTGTTCTAAATGTCAAGTGGTTGTTCCTGATGAGATTGTAAATTCCCACATCACAGACCAATGGACTGATTAAGTTTCCCTAGAGCTGACACACATTGGGCTTTAAAGTATTATAAGCATGTGCTCATTTCTGAATTTTCGAGTCTGCTTGGTAGGATATACCTTTTATTAAAACAAGGATAACACAACAAGATTGGAAATCCTCTGTTATATTGAAATAATGTGAAAATTCCAGGTGTATCTTAGCCACTCAGTCGTTCAGTTTCTGAGTTCTGGATTATTATGACTTTCTTTTTCCTTTTCTTTCCTTGTAGGGTTACTTTGCTACCTTTTTATTGATGGTTCTCTGCCATATTTGTAAAATAGCATAACTTCTCAGCATGTTTTAGAGTGTTGTGTAACTTGCTAAATGTGTGGCTGAGAGATTTTTGTAGCATTCTTATTTTTTTAAGTAGCTATTTTTCAAAATCATTTTCTATTTACCTCAGCAGGTCTGTGATCACACCAGTAGAATATTATTTCAGTAGGATATGAAAAACGGTAACAATATTGATCAAAAGAGCTTGAGGAAAGATGTGATTACAATTCAGAAAAACAAAAGACAAAAAAAGCAGATGAACAGAGATAATCTATTATAACTGCAGACTGAGAGGTCACTACAGCTGGAATGAGCAAGAATAGGTGGGTTTTGAAATAACATTGTTTTATTTTTTTTTTACTGATTTATAAAAGTAACACATGGGTATGACTACTAGAGAAAATTAAAAAAAAAAGATAAATATGTAAAAAGAAAAAAAAGTGGCATCTAGAAAAATACATTTTGACAAATGAATACATCAAAAAACTATGGTACATAATTTTAACATTATTTTATTGATATTTTACTATAAATTAAAAATTATTTAATATAAAGGCTTTGCTGCTGCTGCTTAGTCACTCAGTCATGTCCACTCTTTGGGACCCCATGGACTGTAGCCCACCAGGCTCCTTTGTCCATCGAGATTCTCCAGGAAAGAATACTAGAGTGGTTTGCACGCCCTCCTCCAAGGGATCTCCCAACCCAGGGATCAAACCCAGGTCTCCTACTTTGCAGGTGGATTCTTTACTTCCTGAACCACCAGGGAAGCCCAAGAATACTGGAGTGGGTAGCCCATCCCTTCTCCAGGGGATCTTCCCAACCCAGGAATTAAACCGGGGTCTCCAGCATTGCAGGCAGATTCTTTACCAATTGAGCTACCAGGGAAGCCCATAAAGGCTTTATTACTATGTAAATAATATGTACCTAAATTTTTATTATAAATGGAGCCTTTATAGCTTTGTACTTATTTCTTTTTACATATTTCCAACTATTTTCTAGAGAATATGTTTCTCAAAGTGAAATCATTTTGCCAAAAATATGAACATTTTACATCTCAATAATTACTGCTAAATTTCCTCCAGAAATGTTGCCAAATCTTTGATAGCATATTATGAAATGTCTGTTTCTTTGAATTATCACAAGCATGTATATATCTGCCATGGGTTGAATTGTGTCCCCAAAAGACATGTTGGAGCTTTAATCCCAGGTACTTGTGAATGTGACCTTATTTGGAAATAAGACCTTTGTAGATTAATGAATTTAAGACGAGGTCATACTGGATTAAAGTGGTCCCTAAATCCAATGACTCATTTCTAAATAAGGAGAGGGAGCTTTGGAGATACAGAAATACAAAGGACAGCAGGGTATAAGCTCCTCTGAAGTCAGAACAAAGATTGGAGCTGGGCCACCACAAATGAAGGTACGATAGGGATAGCTAGGAGCCACCAGAAACTAAAAGAGCCAAGAAAGGATTCTCCCCGACCGTCATTCAAGGGATCATGGCCCTGCCAACAACTTGATTTTGGACTCCTAAACTGAGCTTCCAAATTTCTGTAGTTTTAAACCAACTAGTTTGTGGCAGTTTGTTACAGCAGCCTTGGAAAACTAATACAATAAATACCTATAAATAAATAATAAATAAATACCTATAAATACCTATAAATACCTATAAATAAATAATACAATAACTACAGACATTGTAGTTATATAGGCTTTTAAACATGTATGTCTCTCAATACCAGTGAGGAGAAGCCATTTTCCTTATGTTTGTGGCAGAGTAGCTGTTTTCTGGCACATCTGCTTTGACAGATCGATCTGAGGGTCTGTTGTGACAGACCTCTTATTTACTGGTTCTTCTTTATGGTAGATATTTTTTAACTGTGGCTTTCTAATTTTTATTTGTGAGGTTCCCCCATCACAATCCCAACCCTCCACCAAAGGATGCCATGTGCACAGAACTATGTAAAAGCTTGGAATTCTTACTTTGTATGAAAGACTGTTTTCAATACCAAAATCCTGACATAGGCAAAATTTCCCTGTTGTGACCCTGTGACAAGGAGAATTATTTTTTCTAGGCCCTCTTCTTTGTCTTAAGTGGACAAATGTGAATTCCAGATGTATTTCAAAGTCTTATTTCCAACTCTACACTTAATTCAGATTCAATACCACTTTTTCTCTTGTTAATTTTATAAAACTGCAGCTCTCTAGATGTGGATTCTATGTTGGGGCCTAATTCTCCTGCTGAAGCATGAACTAGTAAATTTTCCATTTGCCTTGACATTCCCTCTTCATTACTGGAATGAAATGAAGCTTCAGATTTTCTTCCGAAAGCTTCAAGTTTCATTTTCTTTACAGTTCAGCTATGCTAAAAACAAAACAAAACATAACCATTCATAGTAGTTACTACTTGTTAATGTTTTTAGCTAGTTTGGCTCATGTTTATATCTCAAGCAAAATGTGGGGGTGGGAGAGAAAGAGAGAGGCAAGGGGAAAGTTACTGAGGCAAAAGTTATGAGATGCATAAATATGATGTTACTAGAGTGAAATGGAAGACATTAAACTCAGGCTAGAAGTATTACTCAAGTTAACTAATGCATGTGATTGTAACGTATAACCATCCAAATTCAATGGCTTAACACAATGAAGGTTTATTTCTTGCTCATATAATAAAAAAGGTAATAGGCTGAGCAAGTGGTGACTCAGGGGCCCAGGTTCTTTCACCTTGTGATCCTGTTCTCTTGATCATATGGCCTCCAAGATCACTACTGAAATAGGTGGAGTGAGGATAAACACAAAGGCCTAAAAGAGGCCACAGCCAATGCAAGAGAAGCCAGTCCAAACTTAATTTGAAGGGATCTTGGGAATGTAAGCTTCCTAGATTCCTAGGAAGAGAAGTAGATATGAGTAATCAGGCTGTGTCCCAATAGGTGAAATGGGGAAGATCCCCAGGAGATACTAATAAAGTGTCTATGTCATTATATTTACAGGTTCTCTAAGAGATCGATAGCCAAATATAGTAAAGTTCCTTAAATCTGTGCACTGAGAGGAATGCAGGAAATTAAGAGTTCACAAATGGCATATGTTCAGAAACAAACAACCACCAAATATATCTCATTTTTGATCTTGCCTTGTTGAAAGGAAAACTAAGATCATGGAAAAAACATAATTCTCTTTCAGTAATGCAGGTTTATGAAACAACGGATGACTAGTGTAATTTTATGTTGCCGTTTCTTAAGGGAGCTAAATATTACACTGCTGCAAGTTACTGATGTTTCTTCTAAAGCTTTTCAAATTTACACATGCCTGCTTTAACCTGAAAGCAAAGCTTCCTGGCCAAGGCTAGCTTTATAAAATGCTTACTTTTATTTAATATTGAAACTTTTATGTATAGAAGTTTCCGTGATTGAACTCTGGACACCAGAAAACCCACTAATCCAGAGTTTTCTCTTATCTGCTTAGTCATTCCCTACAACTCAGCTTATTCCAATTGCTAATTAGCTCTGCAATTTCCTCATTAGATTTAAGGATTACTCAGAGGCCCACATTTGGATTGAAAAGATGAGTCCTAGACTCTCTACTCTTTGTACTTCTATTTGCTGACTGGCATACTATTTTAAAATGAACTCCTGAGCTCTTACTCTAATAAATAAATCCTAGGATTTATTTACTCAAAGTATTGTCAAAGTATTTATTTACTTACTCAAAGTATTTATTTACTCAAAGTATTTATTTACTGACTGGCATACTATTTTAAAATGAACTGATATCCTGATAAATAATATTGCTCTTACTCAAAGTAATAAATAAATCCTTGAGGATTTATTTACTCAAAGTATTTATTTACTTACTCAAAGTATTTATTTACTTACTCAAAGTATTTATTTACTCAAAGTATTTATTTACTTACTCAAAGTAATAAATAAATCAGCTGTTGGGTTTCCCTCCACCAAATCAGGCTACCTTCAATAGAAAGGCCAGTCAAAATCAAACCTATGTGGATCATATCTGTTTGGATCACAGAATTAGGTCTGCTGGGTATCTTCTTTAATCAAAGAGATTCTCTAGGTCAGATCTCCAAACTGGTTTAATACAAAGTTCCGACGACACTGGCATTATCTTTTCTTAATCACTGTAGCTAAGACTTTTTCTTCCTTTAAGTTCACTTATAAAGTTTCATAGCTCATAAAACATCTTCATTTCTCAAAACTGTTTGAGAACCTATAGAGCTAGCAATATCACTGAGTACTATAAAGAGAAACATGAGTATGAATAATGTCTTATCCTGAGATATTCATAGTCTAATCAGAGTAATAGATATGTAAATATATGTATCATTGTTGTTTAGTCCCTAAGTCATGCTCAACTACTCTGCGACCCCATAGATTCCTCTGTCTATGGGATTTCCCAGGCAAGAATACTGGAGTGGGCTGCCGTTTCCTTCTCCAGGGTGTATTCCCAACCTGGGGATTGAGCCTGAGTCTCCTGCATTGCAGGCAGATTCCTTACCACTGAGCCACCAAGGATGCCCAAATATATATATAATACAACATAATTGCTACAGTGACTATTTGAACAAAGTGCTAGCAATCTGTTAAGGAGTAAAAAGCAATCAAATATTAAGGAACATATCAAGTTAATGAATATTTCAATATCTTCTTCTCTCTTTACAAGGGCATTTGAGAGTGATTCTTCATTCATGGCCACTATATTTTACCCATATTTTAACGTGGCTTTCAGTCTGCAATCATACTCTCAGAGTCTCAATGCTCTAGCTCAAGTTTCTTATAATACACTGAGGGACAGGACCTGTTGGGTGGCTGAGGCACTGGAGGATGGTGACATTACAGTAAACTTGTTTGGAGGTGGGAAGGCTAAGATAAGGCAACAGTTAGAGCAGACACCAGTGTGAGGATGGGCAGTGAGAAGGAGCCAGGGACTTGCAAGAAGCTGCCTACTATTCAGGAAAGTTAAGAAGTTGGAAGGCTGTGTTCCTGGGTGAATCGATAAGTTGCCTTTCACAGGCTGTGTGCTTCCTAATGCTTTCTATTCTTCATGGTAAACTTATGTTGATGGGCTCTGCTGTTTATCATTTGCTCCTTCTGGCTGGGTGGTAACTTAGTTGCAGAAGGAATATCATGACCTCTGAGTTTGTTTGGCAGTTGAATCTCATTTTCTAATCTAGCTCTACTGGAAATAAAGAGAAAATTTGAAGTTCCATCTGATCTTTGTATCTATTTCTCAATTGGTTTAGTATACACTTGGCATGCTGGGTCAGAAAACTTGAGAAACAGTCTTAAGAAAATTAGCATTTTAGGCCCAATTAATTGTATAGGGAGACGGCATCTTTTTATTAATGATACCAGCTGACTTAAATCTTTTCATGAGGCAGAGAACTCAAGTTCTGAGATAATACATGGGAATTGTTCTAAGACATTAAGTTGGTTATTTATTTGTTTTTTTCTGAAGCAAAAGAAAGATAAAATAGGTGGAGTGGATGGAAGAGGAAGGGTTATGAATCCAAGAAACACAACAAGGTAAAAACTACCTTATTCTTAATGTTCTAAGTCTTAAGTGAAGGGGGGAACGGGATTCATGGTTGCTCTTTTACTGTGCTTCACGTGTGTGTGCTAAGTTGCTCTGACCCTTTTCAACCCCATGGACTATAGCCTGCTAGGTTCCTCTGTCCATGGGATTCTCCAGCAAGAATACTAGAGTGGGTTGCCGTGCCCTCCTCCAAGGGATCTTCCTGACCCACGGGCTGAACCTACCTGTCTTATGTTTCCTGCATTGGCAGATGGGTTCTTTACCACTAGTCCCACATGGGAAGCTCACTGTGCTTCATACCATATATAAAATATTTAATACTTGTTTCTCTTGTATGCATCTCATATTACATAGAATCAGTTTAAATCTCTTGTGCTGTTTCATTCATGGTTTTGTGGCAAAAGCAAGTTATAGTAAATCACAAATATTTTCAAATGAAACTTTCACATCATGAAAAAGATACATATTGCACAATGTATTTTCACGAAGGACAGGAGTGAGGTTCTCATTCAGGCTATTTGATTCATGTTGATTCCATGCTAAAATTAGAAATATTAAAAATTTACATATTAATGAAATTTTAAAAACCCATGGGATAAATCTTTGCTTTACTTTTTGTCCTTTACATGTTTTACATTACATGAATTGTGGTACTAAAAGAGAAGTTAGATGCCATTTAGCACACATATTTATTGAGCATCTCTTAGGTGCCCGACTTGCAGCATTTGGTGGTTCCTGTGCCTATTTAATGGTCTGTAATCACAACTGAAGGGTGTGTTTTCTTTGATTTGTAATCTTGGATACTACATTAGTTCCCTAGGGCTACCAAAATAAATTGGGCTTCCCAGGTGGTGCTAGTGGTAAAGAACTCACCTGCTAAGAGATGTGGGTTTGATCCCTAGGTTTGGAAGATCTGGAGCAAATGACAACCTGGAGGAGTAAATGACAACCTGCTCCAGTATTCCTGCCTGGGAAATTCCAAGGACAGAGGAGCCTGGCGGGCTACTTTCCATGGGGCCGCAAAGAGTGGAACATGACTGAGCACTGCACAGCACCTACAGCCAAAATATATTACCATAAAATAGGTGGCTTGTAACAACAGCATGTATATTTTCAGTTTCAGAAGTCAGAAGTGTGAAACTTAGGTATCGGTAGACCCAAATTCCCTGAAAAGGCTCTAGAGGACAATCCTTCCATGCCTCTTCCAGCTTCTGATGCCACTGACATTCCTTCATTTATGGCTGCTGACCCAAGACTATACCCCAACCAGTAACGCTGAAGAAGCTGAAGTTAAACAGTTCTATGAAGACCTACAAGACCTTTTAGAACTAACAACCAAAAAACACGTCCTTTTCATTATAGGGGACTTGAATGCAAAAGTAGGAAGTCAAGAAATACCTTGAGTAACAGGCAAATTTGGCCTTGAGTACAGAATGAAGCAGGGCAAAGGCTAACAGAGTTTTGCCAAGAGAATGCACTGGTCATAGCAAACACCCTCTTCCAACAACACAAGAGAAGACTATACACATGGACTTCACCAGATGGTCGACACCAAAATCAGATTGATTCTATTCTTTGCAGTCAAAGATGAAGAAGCTCTATACAGTCAGCAAAAACGAGACCGGCAGCTGACTGTGGCTCAGATCATGAACACCTTATTGCCAAATTCAGACTGAAATTGAAGAAAGTAGGGAAATCCACTAGACCATTCAGGTATGACCTAAATCAAATCCCTTATGATTATACAGGGAAGTGAGAAATAGATTTAAGGGACTAGATCTGATAGACAGAGTGCCTGATGAACTATGGACAGAGGTTCGTGACATTGTACAGGAGACAGGGATCAAGACAATCCCCATGGAAAAGAAATGCAAAAAAGCAAAATGGCTGTCTGAGGAGGCCTTACAAATAGCTGGGAAAAGAAGAGAAGCAAAAAGCAAAGGAGAAAAGGAAAGATATTCCCATCTGAATGCAGAGTTCTAAAGAATAGCAAGGAGAGATAAGAAAGCCTTCCTCAGCAATCGATGCAAAGAAATAGAGGAAAAAAATAGGTTGGGAAAGACTAGAGATCTCTTCAAGAAAATTAGAGATACCAAGGGAATATTTCATGCAAAGATGGGCTCAATAAAGGACAGAAATGGTATGGACCTAACAGAAGCAGAAGATATTAAGAAGAGGTGGCAACAATATACAGAAGAATTTTCCAAAAATCTCTTCACGACCCAGATAATCACAATGGTGTGATCATTCACCTAGAGCCAGACATCCTGGAATGTGAAGTCAAGTGAGCCTTAGAAAACACCACTACGAACAAAGCTAGTGGAGGTGATGGAATTCCAGTTGAGCTATTTCAAATCCTAAAAGATGATGCTGTAAAAGCTGGCACTCAATATGTCAACAAATTGGGAAAACTCAGCAGTGGCCACAGGACTGGAAAAGGTCCGTTTTCATTCCAATCCCAAAGAAAGGCAATGCCAAAGAATGCTCAGACTGCCGCACAATTGCACTCATCTCACATGCTAGTAAAGTAATGCTCAAAATTCTCCAAGCCAGGCTTCAGCAGTATGTGAATTGTGAACTTCCAGATGTTCAAGCTGGTTTTAGAAAAGGCAGAGGAACCAGAGACCAAATTGCCAACATCTGTTGGATCATCAAAAAAAAAAAGAGAGTTGCAGAAAAATATCTATTTCTGCTTTATTGACTATGCCAAAGCCTTTGACTGTGTGGATCACAATCAACTGTGGAAAATTCTGAAAGAGATGGGAATACCAGACCATCTGACCTGTCTCTTGAGAAACCTGTATGCAGGTCAGGAAGCAACAGTTAAAACTGGACATGGAACAACAGACTGGTTCCAAATAGGAAAAGGAGTACATCAAGGCTATATATTGTCACCCTGCTTATTTAACTTATATGCAGAGTACATCATGAGAAATGCTGGGCTGGAAGAAACACAAGTTGGAATCAAGATTGCCAGGAGAAATATCAATAACCTCAGATATGCAGATGACACCACCCTTATGGCAGAAAGTGAAGAGGAACTAAAAAGCTTCTTGATGAAAGTGAGAGAGGAGAGTGAAAACATTGGCTTAAAGCTCAACATTCAGAAAACTAAGATCATGGCATCTGGTCCCATCACTTCATGGGAAATAGATGGGGAAACAGTAGAAACGGTGTCAGACTTTATTTTGGGGGGCTCCAAAATCACTGCAGATGGTAATTGCAGTCATGAAGTTAAAAGACGCTTACTCCTTGGAAGGAAAATTATGACCAACCTAGATAGCACATTAAAAAGCAGAGACATTACTTTGCCAACAAAGGTCCGTCTAGTCAAGGCTATGGTTTTTCCAGTGGTTATGTATGGATGTGAGAGTTGGACGGTGAAGAAAGCTGAGTGCCAAAGAATGAATGCTTTTGAACTGTGGTGTTGGAGAAGACTCTTGAGAGTCCCTTGGACTGCAAGGAGATCCAATCAATCCATCCTAAAAGAGATCAGTCCTGGGTGTTCATTGGAAGGACTGATGTTGAAGCTGAAGCTTAAATACTTTGGCCACCTCATGTGAAGGGTTGACTCATTGGAAAAGACCCTGATGCTGGGTAGGATTGGGGGCGGGAGGAGAAGGGGACGACAGAGGATGAGATGTTTGGATGGCATCACCGACTCAATGGACATGGGTTTGGGTAGACTCTGGGAGTTGGTGATGGACAGAGAGGCCTGGCGTGCTGCAATTCATGGAGTCGCAAAGAGTCAGACACGACTGAGCGACTGAACTGAACTGAGTACAATACTTATATTTGTAAAATATCTAAGTAGTAAATGAGAATTTCCTTCAATAAAATTTAAAATGTTTAAAGCAAGTTAGTGGTTTCCTGCTTTGTTTTAAATTTAATATATTTTAAATTTTATTCACGATCTTTTTACCCCTAATAAAAAATTCATCATTCTAGAGATTTATTCTCCACTAGGGATTGGACCGAAAAAAAAAAAAAAACATATTTTCTGAGGAAAAGGCTTACAAATATCAAGGTTGTAGATGGAAAAATTATTCTGGGATTTATGAAAAACACTGGTATACCTACTGGCTTTATAACCCACACTATATATCAAAACTGAAAAATTATTCACACCTTGGAGGGATAGGGAGGAAGAATTATAGGTTTAAAATGAAACAAATGAATAACCTCTGATCAATAATCATACCATTAGTAACCTCATAGAGTTAATATCTATTAAATATATTCTTCTGTCACATTGATTTAGCACTAAAACTAAATACTTATGCTAATCATATTGCAAAACTGTGCAATAATCCTTTGGGCTATAATGATGACAGTTGGTTAAACTTACACCTTAAAATTTCTGTCTGCTTGTATGATCTAGTGATCATAGTCTTATATAGTCCTCAGGATAAGCCTGTTCAATTCCTTTGCAAAATTTCCTTAAAAATACTATTCCTAAATCTGAGTTTTAAAACATCAAGAATATATTACATATTTTCCTTCCTGTATTGAGAGCTTCATAAAACTTAGAAATCATACTTCACCTATGAGAAAAAGCAAAGAGCAATAACATTTTGCCTCACTTCAGTGCTAACGTATTTTCTTCAAGACTCACATGGACCTACATGTTATGTCATAATTTTTGTCTCTTTTATTGTATTATATCTCCCTCTCTCTTTCCCTATCCTTTAAAACATGCTTATGACAAATGCAAAATACATTTTGGTCAATTTTTCCTTATATTACAAGAGCATACTTTGATTTCAGGGGCTACTCCAAACAGCAATTCATATCAGGAGATCTGTACACTAAGGAAAAAAAATGTAACTTAATGAAATATAAAATAAAATACAATTTAAAATGTAAAATACAAAAAGTTTGAAATGTAGTTTGAGACATTCAATGCACTTGTATGCTCAGGTTTGATTAGCATGTCAGGCAAACTGAAGAGTTGATCTGTTATTCAGAGCACGGATCAAGGAGCACCCAGGCGAAGGAGAATGACTCTTGGTTCAGAAGTTTGGGTCAAGTGTCTTTTCCTATACTACATCATTTGTATTTATGTCATCATGATGAATGCAATGTAACCTAACACTAATACTGTCTAAATCCAGCTGAAAAGTGTGCAATCGTATCACAATCTATTTGTTTTTTCAGCCTACCACTTGACAGCACGACAAAAGTCAAGGGTTATCACCAATGGTCAGTAGCATCCTATAATAATTCTATGTGAGCTAAGGAAGGCTTTTTGTACATTTCAAAAAAAAAAGCAAATGTATCCCCAAACTGTAAAACCTGAAGCATTTTCTTCTGGAGACTTAATCTGGACATATTTTATTTCCTTTCATATATCACTAGCATAAGCTTGAAATTAGAGGAAAATACTTATGGATGCTAAATTTTTTGCCATAAACTTAAGAATGCAAGGTTAAAAAAAGTGATAACCTGTGTGGTTTCTAAATGTATTCTTTGCACATAAATCAAACCATATGCAAATAATGATTAAAGTATAAAAATGTTATGAATTGTGTTCATGCATATCAATAAACTCAGCTTAAAGCACATGCTCTGTAATTTTTTTTTTTTAATGACATTGTTCAGTATAACCTTTTCCTTTTTAACAGAAGGTGACTCCTTTTCAATAGTCTGGTCATCAGGATTAGATGATAAGTCAGAACAAATTCTTCTGAGGTTAAGCCAGAGGGCTTTCCCCCCTCAGTTTTCATGAATCAGAAGTTTGTCTCCATTGCTTTTCTTAATCACCACACAAAAAAAACAATGAAATTCAAAGGCAATAAGCAGTGTTTTATTTGCTTTTTTGAGCAAGCTTAAGGTGCTTCAGGTTTTTTGAAATGCCTACATGGAGCACTAAGCTAGTTTTGAAAAGATACTATGATTTATGGCTTCTCATGTTTACACCAGGTCTATATTTAATTACCAGTATCTGGATGTCAGTAAGTCATCTATTTTTAAAGGATAAAACCAAACAAATTTAGGCTTCTTTAAGACATCTGTAAGAGTAGGTCTAATTAAAGCACATCCGTTACCAAAGTCACTTTACAACATTACTCTGAAGTATGATACCTCCTTATCATAAAAATTCATTTGGAGTCAAACATTTGCCTTCATCACAACAATGATCTAACAATGAATTAAATGAAAAATAATTACTAAGATTAAGAGCAATCTTTTTCTGATAATTATAATGAAAACCTAACCAATAAGGAAGGCTGCCAAAATTAGATTTAAGTGGAACAAATGCATGTATACTTTTTTATCTTGAGATAAATTTATTTATTTTGAGATTTCTTGAAAACTGCCTTCTATCAATTATGTGGGATTTAGTTAGGCTAAATGAAGTTCAATGTTATATATGCATTTTCCCTCTGATTCTCATAGAGCATATCTTGTTACTTAGAAAGGTTTTCCATAAGGGTGGGTTTGCAAAAGTTTGGAAAAGTATTCACATTTTTATAGTCATGGAAAATTTGTCATATGGCCAACATTTAGCATATTATCTTTACTCTGATATAACTTTATCCTGAAATTGCCTTATTCCTTCCTGTCTTATCATATATAGATATGCTTCATCCAACTACACAGAGTTTATACAACTATACTTACAACTCTACAGTAAATCCACTAGGATTTTGAATCTTTGAGCCTCAAAAAAGTATTGTTCTTACTCATATTTACTGAAAAATCAGTTCATTCTTATATAATATATGCTATTTGCATATAATTTTCCTTTATTTGTATGTATGTATGGAAAAGGAGGGGGAATAAACCTACTTGCTTTTAGGAGGGCACTCCAGAATCAAGTATTTTCTTCACCTTTCAGGAAACTTTGGACATGTTGGCAGTCACTGATGCTGTGGACATACAGGTAAGGCAGCTGCCTACTTGAGAGCTGGGCTTTCCAGAGACTAGCAACAAGAATTAAAGCACAAGAAAGTGTAGTTCAATCAATTAACCTTATTGGCTATTTTTGTATTATGAATTTTTTGAAAGTCATACAAAAATGAATGGAATAGTAAAATGAAATCCACGTATGTGTATTCTAATTTCAGTAACATATCTAATTATCTTATCTATTGCTTCCCTCCAGATTATTTTCATGTGAATCTGAGACATTATATTATTTCATCTATATGTATATCAATAAATTTCTAAAAGACACATACTCTTAAAACAAAAACATAACCATAATATAATTATGACAACTAAAGGTGAATAATAATTCCTTACACTGCAGAACAGTCTTATATAAGTTTTAGATTCTTGGGCTGCTATTGATTCAGGTGCTATGCTGACTTCTCTATTTGAAACAGAATTTGGTTTTCTGAACAACACTTTGTAGTAGGTATTATTATTACCTCATTTTTTCAAATTGAAACCTACATGAAATTAATTTCCCAAGGTAATAGTGGCAGAACAGGTTCAATTCCTGGCAACTTGTTCCAGTACCTTCTAACCTAGATCCATATAATTTAGTTTATTTCAGAGTAGAAGAGTATAAGCAGCAGAATTATACCCAAATACATATAGCACTTTTTCATAAAATTCCACATGTATTTGAATATACATAAAATATACTTTTCTTTTTTGTATCCTACAAATATCTATTTTTTCCTTTCTTTCCTTTCCTTTCCTCTTTTTGATTGATAGTAAACATACTTTAGTATTACTCATAACTCAGAAATGCCTATCCTATATTCTATAAAAATATTCCATATTCTTAATAATGAATATACTAGAAGTTTCTGTTTTATTTTCTGTTAAATAGTTTATGTATTTTTGTTGTTCAGTCACTAAGTTGTGTCCTACCTACTCTTTGCAACCTCATGAACTGCAACTCATCAGGCATCCCTGTCCTTCACTATACCAACTCTGCTCAAATCATGTCCATTGAGTCAGTGACGACATCTAACCATCTCATCTTCTGCCACCCTCTTCTCCTTTTGCCTTCAATCTTTTCCAGTATCAGGGTCTTTTCCAATGAATCGGCTCTTCACATCAGGTGGCCAAAATATTGGAGCATCAGTTTCAGCATCAGTCCTTCTCGGAAATATTCAGAATTGATTTCCTTTAGGATTGACTGGTTTTATCTCCTTGCAGTCCAAGGGGCTTTCAAGAGTCTTCTTCAGCACCACAATTCAAAAGCATCAATTCTTCAGCGCTCAACATTCTTTATGGTCCAACTCTCATAACTGTACATGACTACTGGAAAAACGATAGCTTTGACTATATGGACCTTTGTCAAAAAATGATGTTTTTGCCTTATAATATGTTGTCTACCTTTGTCATAGCTTTCTTTCCAAGGAGCAAGTGTCTTTTAATTTCATGTCTGTAGTTATCATCCACAATGATTTTGGAGCCCAAGAAAAGAAATTCTGTCACTGCTTCTACTTTTCCCCATCTATTTGCCATGAAGTGATGGGACTGGATGCTTTAACTTAGCATATGCATACCTTAGCATATAAATACTTTTTTCATCTACCTAAAATATTTCAGAAAGCAAGAGTATTAGAGAATATTTAAAAAATATTTTGATATGCAATTCTACATTTTCAATTTTAAAGTAGGTTCCCTAGTTGACTTCTGCATGATAAAAAAAATAAAAAGCTTAAGAGTTTTAGGACCCTGTAACTATAGGAACTATAAAATCAGGGAAAACACTAAAATCAGGGACCTGGCATATACAGAATGAGCACTGGATGCAGTAAATACAATACACTTACAAATGTATTGGTTTGAACTAAACTGTGACTGAACCTTCTTTGAAAGTTTATATGTGGTTGTGAGCACTCCTGGAAAGTTGACTACAACTGTTCTTTTATTTTCATCTTGTGCTTCCTGTTGTCCTGAGATGTGAGAGTAACTGTTGGTGAAATTAACCACCTCTGGGAAATTATTCCTACATATGGACTCCTTACTTCAGTTATTTGGGTAATCTACTATGTGGAAGATATTCTACCAAGCTTTGCAATGGATGTAAGAATGAATAAAGCTCTGTATCCTCCAGTGGAGAGACTGAAAGTCTCTATAAAGGAACCTTACAAGTTTCCTTTCAGTAAAGAGTGGAGACTCAGGGTCTTTGTACATGCAGTCCCTTCTGTCTTGCTGTACTTAGTTGCTCAGTCATGTCTGACTCCTTGCAACCCCATGGACAGTAGCCCATCAGGCTCCTCTGTCCTTGGGGATTCTCCAGGCAGGAATTCTGGAGTGGGTTGCCATGCCTTTCTCCAGGGGATCTTCCCAACCCAGGGATTGATCCCAGGTCTCCCTCATTGCAGGCAGATTCTTTACCATCTGAGCTACCAGGGAAGCCCAAGAATACTGGATTGGGTAGCCTTCCTCCAGGGGATCTTCCTGACCTGGGAATTGAACCAGGGTCTCCTGAATTGCAGAGGGATTCTTTACCAGCCGAGGTACCAGGAAGCCCCTCCCTCTGTCTTACATCACTTAATTCCCTCATCTTTTCTTGTAACTAGGATCTCAGTTCAAAATCACTTCATTGAGAAACCCCTACCTCCCAAACAGTAGAGAAAAAATCTTTCTTATAGCATTATGTACCTTTTGTTTCAAAATTTTGTTTATAATTTTATAGGCACTTCTGTTTTATTTATGTCTGTTTTCTGTAAATAGCCTATAAGCTCCACAATAGTCTGTTTATATTCATTATTATAGGGTCAATATTTAACAGATACCCAGTAAGAACTCAACATTAATGTGGAATAGCCAGAATTTACTTTTCTTTCTTTCTTCCTTCCTTCCTCTTTTTTTCTTTTTCCTTCTCCACATCCTTCCCTCTTTCTCTATCTCTTCCACAGCTCCCTCACCCTAAGAGATCAGTGAGAGATATTCATTCATGTAATCTGCAGGTTTTTCCAAAAGCCTACCTATGAGGCTGTAATGGTGTGATTCTTAACCATGGCTACATATTAGAATCACCTGGGGAGTTTTCAATAAATACCCATGCCTAGGCCCACCACAGACCAATTAAATCAGCATTTCTGGAGGTGGGACTAGGGCAGAATTTTTTAAAAGCTCCCTAGGTGATTCTAATGTATAGCCAGGGTTGTGAAACACACTCTAATGGATGAAATCTGAATACCCAAATGTTCGTGAACTATATGAGCCATTATTTTCGGCCTAGGAAATTTCTAATTCTAATTAAATTATCCCTCATTCACTTATTCATATATACATTCAAAATTTATAATTTTAAACCATATGTTATTAAATCCTGTATTTGTTGTACTAACAATAAATAGTGTATTTATTACTAGAACTAAAGATTTCTACTAGGAGTTGTGAAAGGCTATACAATGTGGCTAGATACTTTCCAGAGTCTGATATTTTGAATGAACTCTTTCCTCACTTTGCTGATATCATGGGTTTTTTCAATTTAACCTGATACTTTTCTCTTTGTTTATCCTTTTACTGTACATATTACTTGAGTATACAGTAGACTTTCACACTGATTGTGCATATGCAAGGAAACCTGTGAACCTTTTCTGTGAAATAGGCACATCCATGCAAAAAAATTCTTCTTTGCTCTAAAAGCTGAAGAGTAGCCTTTCTGATTGCTATGGCCTCTAGGGGACAGTGGTTAGAGATGTTGCAAAAAGAGAAGCTGAAGAGGTGTTGGGGGTGGGCAGGAAGGGCAGAAATATTTAAAAAGAGACATGGTGAAATCAGGAAGCTTTTTCTTCAAAGGGCAGTTACTGCTGGAGCAACTGAATCATCCTCCCAGTATTGTCTGTCCTAGTTACAGTGAACAGGAAGTGAAAGTTCAGTGTTGGTTACTGTCAATTACCGTCCACATAAACAGACACAGGAAGATCAAGTCATGTTACTTAGCCTTATTGCCCTTGGATGTTTTGATAAACATGTTAGCTATTTACTCAATATAAATACTAAACTTACATACCCCAAGGCAAAATTTTATAGTTTTTCTTTTGAATTCCTGTCTTTTAAAAGCATTCTCTTTTCCCACACATTTCCTTCTGAATTCATCAGAGCCCTTTGCCTCTCCTTACCTTCTGCTTATGGGAGGGAAGGTCTCATCATCCAGGCCCCTCATAAAGGTAAACGTGGTGCCAGGGAGTAATCCCCTTGGGTCACTAATGTATATTCACACATCTGAGAATGCTGTTAAGAAGCTTCTGAAGTGGAATGCGATTCCAGCCATAGCAGTTACATACTGCTCATATTTCCTAGTTTAGACTCCAGGGAGTTCAACCACTGCCTATTAGCAAGCTGATGATGGAAGGAAGCGCTGTAAATCTCACAGCAATGATAAAGCTGAAGCTCCTGGAAGAAGTGGGAAAGAGTGAATTGCAATTAAAAAACAGAACCGTGAACCTTGGCCTTTTAAAAGAACACCCATAGTAAGTTAATGAAGAACACGAGAGGATAAACTAAACTGTAAACATTTCTTATATCTCTTTTCAGTTATCATCTGGGTTGCAAGCAGAATGAAGAAGGAAACAAAACATCAAGAATCCAAATTGGTCTGTAAGATACATCTAATTCTCAAACAAATATCATATCACTTTGAACTTTTTAGAATATTTGGTTTACATACAATTTGGCCACTCCTGTTAAGACAAAGAGGCAAAGAGTTTATAGCCCCTATTACATGTGGGTGTGTTAGTTGCTCAGTCATGTCTGACTGTTTGTGACCCCATGGACTGTAGCCCTCCAGACTCCTCTGTCCATGGGGATTCTCCAGGCATGAATACTGGAGTGAATTGCCATTCCCTTCTCCAGGGGATCTTTCTGACCCAGGAATCAAACCCAGGTCTTCTGCATTGCAGGCAGATTCTTTACCATCCATCCACCATACTTTCACTCCTTTTATGTTCTCTACATTTTTAACGGTGAGTAGGAGAGTTTTTAAATGTTTTTATAGGATTTCTGAATGTCATGGGACCATGGTATTTTTCAGCCATGGATGAAAATGATGGCTTCTTTTTCAGCTTCAGCTTTCAGGGTCATCTGATGGTCCTAAACTCCGCTGTCAAGTGAGGCCTGTGTGTCATTGTGTGTTTGATGACACTGTGATAACAAACTCTTGATTTTTTTACTTACAAACCACCATTTGGAGTGTATTTGTTGGCCTAATTTTCTTTACCCTTTGCACTCACATGACTGATAAAAAGTGTCCATTCTTTATCCTTTATCTCCCCTCCCCCCAAGGCAATCCATCTTTTTCTTCCTCCTCCCATTCCTCTTCCTCACCCTAGTTTCTCTCCCTCCCCACTCTTCTCAAATTAAAGTCTAACTGACTGACAATACTTTATTAGTTTTCAGGTGTACACCATAGCAAGACAATATTTTTGTACATGACATGGGTACCATTAAAAAACACTTAAAAATAAATAGCTCTCCAAATACAAGTTGACCTAATTGTTATAGGGAAATGTACTAAATCTCACACAGAGAGAGTTTACTAAATGTAGTAGGTTGTATATTAAGCTTTATAACAATTTAAGAGGTTTGATTTCTGTCTTCACTAGACAGCTATGGACACTGATATTGAGAAAGATTACGTAGTTCAATGGTGAGTTCAGTGGTAAATCCACAAACACAAAATAACAAACTAGGAATGGGGACCAAATTCTGTCTGATTCCACTGATTCCAGAGTTCATGTGTTTTATTTCACCTGATGTTTCCTACTGTGACTCTAACTAGGATCTATTTGACGGAGGTGGAGATAAGAATTTAAAGACCCACAAGGAAGTATCAAATCACAAACACTTTAACTAGAAATGTTGGATTTTTAAAATGGCACTATGGTGAGTTGATAGCTCATCTCTTCCCATTGTTTTGAAACATTGAGTGGAGCAAATTAAAATTTTGGAATATGAGATAAGTTTCCTGACCATACTCTATATTCCATCTACTCAAAGCTATGGTTTTTCGAGTAGTCATGTATGGATGTGAGAGTTGGACCATAAAGAAGGCTGAGTGCCAAAGAATTGATACTTTTAAACTGTGGTGTTGGAGAAGACTCTTGAGAGTCCCTTGGACTGCGAGGAAATCAAACCAGTCAATCCTAAAGGAAATCAACTCTGAATATTCATTGGAAGGACTGTTGTTGAAGTTGAAGCTCCAATACTTTGGCCATCTGATGCAAAGAGCCAAATCATTGGAAAAGACCCTGATGCTGGGGAAGATTGAAGGCAGGAGAAGGAGACGACAGAGGATGAGATGGTTGGATAGCATCACCGACTCGATGCACATGAGTTTGACGAACTCTGGGAGATGGTGAAGGACAAGGCAAAGACTGAAAGACTGAACAACAACAACAACAAACTTTACAATTACTAGTTTTATTTACTCTGTCTCAAAAAACCAGTGAGGACAGATGAACTTCCCAGTCTAGATTCTGTGTAAGTTAAATATATACAATCTCATTTCTTAATTTTAAATGACACCTTAGAACTAGAGAAAAGGAATGTTATCAGAAAGTTTTTCAGAGAGAACTTTTTAAAAACATTGTTTTGTATTGGCATATAGCTGATTAAAAATGTGATAGTTTCAGGTGAACAGCGAAGGGACTCATCCATATCTATACATGTACACTGCTGTTGCTGCTGCTAAGTCGCTTGAGTCGTGTCCGACTCTGTGCGACCCCATAGACGGCAGCCCACCAGGCTCCCCCGTCCTTGGGATTCTCCAGGCAAGAACACTGGAGTGGGTTGCCATTTCCTTCTCCAATGATGAAAGTGAAAAGTGAAAGTAAAGTTGCTCAGTCGTGTCTGACTCTTTGCGACCTCATGGACTGCAGCCTACCAGGCTCCTCCATCCATGGGATTTTCCAGGCAAAAGTACTGGAGTGGGGTGCCATTGCCTCCTCAATACATGTATACATTCTCCCCCAAAACCCCCTACCAAGAACTTTTTATTAATTAGACCAAAAATAAAGTTTAGGTAGATTTTAGTGGGTTCCTTGAGACCAACTCCTGTAAGTACATAAAATGCTCAAAAAACCCCCCAAACCTCCAATTGTCAATACTATGTGCACCACATATGTGTATATTCAACAGTTTTCTGTAAATGAATTATTCAATGTGTATATCACATGATATTAGTTGATTTTGTTGTTGTTCAGTCTCTCAGTCATATCCGACTCTTTGTGACCCCATGAACTGCAGCATGCCAGTCTTCCCTGTCCTCCACTAGTTGGTTGATATATTTATTTAATAACAGTACCAAAGAGCCATGTTAGATAACACTAATGGTAAAGCACTGCAGACTCTGGAGCCAGTATGTCCAGACTGCCTAAGTTTACATCCAGGATTTACGTAGTCCTTTACTTTGTACAATTTAGCTTTATCTATAAAATAGTTTATTAATAGTACCTACTTCATAGATTCAGTGAGCTTCCCTGGTGGCTCAGATGGTGAACAATCTGGACTGAAGGAGTTGATGCTTGTAAAGTGCTTATAACAGTGCCTAGCACCTAAGAAAGGACCGTGTAAGTGTTGTGTGTTGTCCTCTCCCCCTTTATCTTTTTTATAGATAATATTTCTCATATCTGGGCAGTTTTTATTTTCTGAAAGGTTAATAAAATGTAGGGGTAAATGTGGAACCTTTACAATATATTTACTAGAAAAGAGTATAAATAAACATGTGGTGGTTGCCCTCATGTTCCTTAGAACTTAGTGAGTAAAATGGGAAAAAATAGAACTTACAAATATATGATTAAATTTGAAAGGATTGAAAACCAGTAAATATACAAATAATAATCACAAACTGTGATAAATGACATGAAATAGCAGTGAAGAATCAATGGCAAAACAAATTGATTGCCTCCTGGAGTTGACTAAAACAGCCAAGGAGACTTAATGGAAAGAAACAAAGCATGCTCATTTTTAAGTATTTTCATGTGATAAAATTAAATAATATTGCTAAGAGTTTAAAATTTAAACATACATACATACTAAGAAGAATCCTATCAAACTTAATGCCCATTTAAATCTATTTTCCATTGCCACACACTTGCATATTTATTAAACACATAAAATTTAGATCTTGCTTTTTCACTTGTTATTTTTGTTAAATATGTTCTGTCAAGTTCCTATAAAGGTTCATAATTACTTTTTAATGGCTGCACAATTTCACATCAAATAGCATATTCTTACTGTTGTACACATATGCTATTTTTAATATTTAACAATTATAAATCATAAGTTATAGTTTATAAATAAACAAGTTCTGTAGATTTTTCTTATTATTATTTTCTTTGGGTTAACTAGAATAAGTGAGATTATTGGGTTCAAATGTATGACTTTTTTCTGATTCAACTTTTCTTTCAAAATTGATCTTATGTTAATGTTTTGCAATTATAAAAATAAAGTTTGATCTGTGTGAAAACTTCAAGCAGTACAAAAATATATGATGTAAAAATCTAAAATTAAAAATTTTTTATCTTCCAGAGATTATTCTAATTATTAGATGTATATTCTTCCAGACTTTGTCTTAATATTTTGGGATTATACTCCATAGTGTAGACACAAACTGAATATAGTAACCTGCTTTATATTACTTGATGTCTTATGAACATCTGCTTATTACTTCTAGTCATAATTCAGAATATTTAATGACTGTATAATAAATATTTTCCTGCATGGTTTTGCTTATTTTTTTTTTTCGTGAATAATCCACCACTGTTGATCATTCAGGTTGTTTCCAAGTTATTATTACTATGCTCAAAGGATCAAACATATATCATCTTTTTGTACTTGTCAAAGTATTTCCATTTAATAAATTCCTAGAAGTAAATTTGGTGAGTCGAAATTGCTGTGCACTTACTTCACGTGCAGTGCAGGAGACCTGGGATCAATCCCTGGATTCGAAGATCTCTTGGAGAAGGGTAAAGCTACCCACTCCAGTATTCTGGCCTGGCGAATTCCATGGGCTGTATAGCCCATGGGGTCACAAAGGGTTGAACACGGCTGAGTGACTTTCACTTCACTATAATTTAAGGTCCTTTACCAAACTGCCCATCAGAAATATACTTAACTCTGTCCAGTGTTTGGAGCCTCCTTCTCAATAGGTCTTTCAATTATTCTCAATTTGACTAGCTGTTTAAAATTGCAGTTCTTGGATTACTAATGAGGGAAAGTATGTATTCACTTGTCAAATGAATTTTCAATCTTCATTTATGGTGACTTTTGCTGTGTAGTAACTTTTATTATTATGTTTTATGTAAACAAATATATCTGTTTTTTCCCTTATAATGTTTGTTCAAAGCTTTTTTTTTCTAAACCTAGACCCTCCCTCGGAGAAGGCAATGGCACCCCACTCCAGTACTCTTGCCTGGAAAATCCCATGGACGGAGGAGCCTGGTAGGCTGCAGTCCATGGGGTTGCGAAGAGTCGGACATGACTGAGCGACTTCACTTTCCCTTTCCACTTTCATGCATTGGAGAAGGAAATGGCAACCCACTCCAGTGTTCTTGCCTGGAGAATCCCAGGGATGGGGGAGCCTGGTGGGCTGCCGTCTATGGGGTCGCACAGAGTTGGACACGGCTGGAGCGACTTAGCAGCAGCAGCAGACCCTCCCTACACCAAGGTGATGAAAATAGTCTCTTAAAAGTTTCTTAAAATGTTATGGTTCTATACTTTAAATTTACACCTTTAATTAAACTGGAGCATGTGCGTGTGTGTTTGTAACATGGGGGAAGCGGAGGGTATAACTTGTTTGAATAACTTTTTGCTAGTTTTCAATTAGAATTTTATCATTTATGAAGTTACTGCCAGAATTTCTTTTATGTTTGTTCACGCATGTGTTTAATCTTGTTCCTTCCTACAATAAACAGAGCTTATTTGTTTTTTTTTTTTTTTTTTTTTTAACTGATGGGAAGATTCACTGAACTATAGTTGTAAAATTGTCCTATTTTCTTGTTTTTCAAATAAATTAATTGAGTCACACCCTTACATTGGAATCGTGATTGCAGAGAATTATAATAATTAATTTGGAAGAAAACTTACATCTTTACTGATTGAGTTTCTCTATCCAGGAGCAGCCCACACCTAATTGCTCATGTGTTCTTTTTTTTGTGATTGAACTTTTCTTTCTTTTGGTCCTTTATACCTAGTTTTTTAAGTTCTTTGGTTGACAGCAATAAAACTACTTTAACAAACCACTTCAAATCAACTGCAACTTTATATGGTAAAAACAAACAAAGAAAAATAACAGATTCAGAAAAAGCAGATGGCTAGAGTGATAACTCTGGGGACCCACGAGGAGTATGTAAGGGACATCTCCAGATCCCCACCACAGAGTGAGGAATCTGCTATACAGAGAAGGAGGAAGAGACAGTGGGCAGCCAAAAACCAAAGGAGACCCTATTTTAAGCTTATTATCATTATTACTAGAGTGAATAGAATAATAGTTTTAATTTGATGACTAGTTGATTATTTCTGGTATTAAATTATTTTTTACTCTTGCTTTAATAAAATTTTCTATATTTTCAGTAATTTGAATATTTTTCATTTTTATTGAATTCTCTAAGCATTCAAAATATATAATGATTATTTTCTATATTCCATTTGAAAATGTATTATTAGATCTTTTCTTATGGTATTATAATATAGAGAATAATCCAACATGGTGATGTAGGTCATGCTTTTCTTTCTCCTAGTTCGATTAGAAATAACTCTAGTAGTTCACTGTTGAATAAGATTTTTAAAATTTTAATATATACTTTTTCACCAAGTTAAGAAAGTTTCTTTCATTCACTAGAATAGGATTATAATTTTTTAATTAGGATTGGATATTGAATTTTTTGAATACTATTTTGGATAGGTTGAAATGTAGTTTTTCTCCATTATTTTTGATATCAAATATTGCCAGATTTGATTTTGTTGAATCAGCCATGCAGTTCTGAAATAAAGCCTTCTCTGTCATGTGTATTATTTTAATAAAAATGTAGGCCTTGTTCATATTTTATTGGTATAACTGCATCAACCATTGGAAGCAAGCTTTATTAATAATTTTTACAACCTCTTTGATAGTATTCAAATTTCTTTTCCCTTCAAGTATAAACAAAGAATAAGCTTTTTTCCTTTTACATGTTTTTCTTCTATTCCAGAATTTCTCAACTTTGTCACTCTTGAAATTTTGGGCTAATAATTTGTTGCTGTAGGGCAGTCCTGTATACTGTAGGATGTTTAACAGTATTTTGACCTATTCTTTTTCTCACTGGAATATGACCATCCTTAAGAAAAAGAAATACAAAAAGACAAAATGGTTATCTGAGGAGGCTTTACAAATAGCTGAGAAAAGAAAGAAAGCTAAAGGTAAAGGAGAAAATGAAAGATATACCCATCTGAATGTAGAGTTCCAAAGAATAACAAGGAGAGATAAGAAAGCCTTCCTCAGTGATCAATGCAAAGAAATAGAGGAAAACAATAAAATGAGAAAGACTAGACATCTCTTCAAGAAAATTAGAGATACCAAGGGAAAATTTCATGCAATATGGGCACAATAAAGGACAGAAATGGTATGGACCTAAGAGAAGCAGAAGATATTAAGAAGAGGTGTCAACAATATACAGAAGAACCATACAAAAAAGATCTTCATGAACTAGATAAACATGAAGGTGTGATCACTCACCTATAGGCAGACATCCTGGAATGTGAAGTTAAGTTGGTCTTAGGAAGCATCACTATGAACAAAGCTAGTGGAGGTGATGGAATTCCAGTTGAGCTATTTCAAATCCTGAAAGATGATGCTGTGAAAGTGCTGCACTCAATATGCCAGCAAATTGGGAAAACTCAGCAGTGGCCACATGAATGAAAAAAGTTTTCATTCCAATCCCAAAGAAAGGCAATGCCAAAGTACGTTCAAACTACTACACAATTGCATTCATCTCACACGTTAGTAAAGTAATGCTTAAAATTCACCAACCAAGCTTCAACAGTAAGTGAACCATGAATTTCCAGATGTTCATGCTGGATTTAGAAAAGGCAGAGGGATCAGAGATCAAATTGTCAACATCTGTTGGATCAATGAAAAAGCAAGAGAGTTCCAGAAAAACATCTACTTCTGCTTTATTGAATATGACAAAGCCTTTGACTGTGTGGATCACAATAAACTGTGGAAAATTCTGAAAGAGATGGGAATACCAGACCACCTGACCTGTCTCCTGAGAAATATGTATGCAGGTCAAGAAATAACAGTTAGAACTGGACATGGAACAACAGACTGGTTCCAAATTGGGAAAGGAGTACATCAAGGCTGTATATTGTCACCCTGCTTATTTAACTTATATGCAGAGTACATCATGAGAAACTCTGGGCTGGAAGAAACACAAGCTGGAATCAAGATTGCCGGGAGAAATATCAATAACTGCAGATGTGCATATACCACCACAGAAAGTGAAGAAGAACTAAAGAAACCTCTTGATGAAAGTGAAAGAGGAGAGTGAAAAGTTGGCTTAAAACTCAACGTTCAAAACATGATCATGGCATCTGGCCCATCACTTCATGGCAAATAGATGGGAAATAATGGAAATAGTGACAGACTATTTTCCTGGGCTCCAACATCACTGCAGATAGTGACTGCAGCCATGAAATCAAAAGACACTTACTCCTTGGAAGAAAAGGTATGACCAACCTAGACAGCATATTAAAAAGCAGCGACATTACATAGCCAACAAAGGCCTGTCTAGTCAAAGCTATCATTTTTCCAGTAGCTATGTATGGATATGAGCACTGGTCTATAAAGAAAGCTGAGCACAGAAGAACTGATGCTTTTGAACTGTGGTGTTGGAGAAGACTCTTGAGAGTCCCTTGGAATGCAAGTATATCAAACCAGTCCATCCTAAAGGAAATCAGTCCTGAATATACATTGGAAGGACAAATGCTGTAGCTGAAACTCCAATACTTTGGCCACCTGATGTGAAAAGGTGACTCATTTGAAAAGACCCTAATTCTGGGAAAGATTGAAGGCAGCAGAAGAAGGGAATGGACAGAGGATGAGATGGTTGGATGGCATCATCATCTCGATAGACATGAGTATGGACAAACTCCAGGAGTTGGTGATGGACAGGGAAGCCTGTCACGCTGTAGTCCATGGGGCTGCAAAGAGTTGGACATGACTGAGTGACTGAACTGAACTGACCTATTTCTACTAGAGGCCAATATAATATTCTCCCTACACCAGTCCATTTCCCAGTTGTGACAATCAAAAATGTTGCCAAAAATGATGAATGTCTCCTAGGAAAAAAATTGCTCTCTGGTTGAAATCCACTGGTGTATGCTTTGGAAAATTTTAATGTTTGTGAAACTTCTCTGTGAACCGTTTGAATTTGGTACCTCGTGCGGAGTTGTATGGATTTTGGAGGAAGCTGTTCCTTTTTTAAAAATATTATCTTTCCAGTTGGGTAGTTACTATCACAATTTAACCAAGTCCTGTGATGTCTCCCATAGATGTCTCTCCTATGATTCTTTCTTCTGCATGCTCATCTTTCTCATCTATACATTTTTCTTGAGCAAGTACATCATTTCCTACGGAGTCACACCATGCCTGTTTTACTAATGAACTCCAAATCTTTGTCTCCTCTCTAGACTGTCTAGAGCTCCAGATTAACATATCTATCTATGCTTTCTGCATCCTTGCTTGGATATCCAACTGTAACCTGACACACCAAACATCTACAATATCATTTATTGTTGTAGTTACCTCTTCCTAAGTTCCATCCTCTGCTAGCTGCAGTGCTGGATATACTCCATCACACACAACACAGATTCTGCTTCCCCTTTTTAAAAATTCACTTTTAATTAGCCCAAGTTCTGCAGATTCTACACTCAAATATTTACTTATATCTCTTATAGTAGATACCTACTATTTCTATCTGGAATATTTGTATTTTACTGATGAAGAAGAAATTTTAAATATGAATTTTAAATGCTAGAATACACATTTATTTGTTGAATATTTTCCAATTACTAATAATATCAATGTTATAGTAGCAACAAGAGAAAGGCTAAAACTTATAGATTTACTAATGACTTAGTAAATCAAGGAACATATTAACTCAGAGAATTGTCTATATAAAAGAGCTGCAAGTCTCTACACTTGACTTGTTCAAAATTTACTCCAGTTACTTAGTAGATATAAGGGGATAATTATAATTTTTTTCAGAAGCTTTAAAGCTAGAATGCATATGTGTAACTTAAGGTTGAAAAGTTGTTTAAACTTGAAATGAAATGATGTATCTAACTAGGCAAATGTAGTAGGGACACAAATGAATTTCTATTTTTATTTTTTAGTTGCTAAGTTGTGTCAGGCTTCAATATGCGAACTGTGAACTTCCAGATGTTCAAGCTGGTTTTAGAAAAGGCAGAGGAACCAGAGATCAAATTGCCAACATCTGCTGGATCATCGAAAAAGCAAGAGAGTTCCAGAAAAACATCTATTTCTGCTTTATTGACTATGCCAAAGCCTTTGACTGTGTGGATCACAATAAACTGTGGAACATTCTGAAAGAGATGGGAATACCAGATCATCTGACCTGTCTCTTGAGAAACCTGTATGCAGGTCAGGAAGCAACAGTTAGAACTGGACATGGAACAACAGACTGGTTCCAAATAGGAAAAGGAGTATGTCAAGGCTGTATATTTTCACCCTGCTTATTTAACTTATATGCAGAGTACATCATGAGAAACGCTGAGCTGGAAGAAACACAAGCTGGAATCAAGATTGCCGGGAGAAATATCAATCACCTCAGATATGCAGATGACACCACCCTTATGGCAGAAAGTGAAGAAGAACTAAAGAGCCTCTTGATGAAAGTGAAAGAGGAGAGTGAAAAAGTTGCCTTAAAGCTCAATGTTCAGAAAACTAAGATCATGGTATCTGGTCCCATCACTTCATGGCAAGTAGATGGGGAAACAGTGGAAACAGTGTCAGACTTTATTTTGAGGGGCTCCAAAATCACTGCTGATGGTGATTGCAGCCATGAAATTAAAAGACACTTACTCCTTGGAAGGAAGGTTATGGCCAACCTAGATAGCATATTTAAAAGCAGAGGCATTACTTTGCCAACAAAGGTCCGTCTAGTCAAGGCTATGGTTTTTCCAGTGGTCATGTATGGATGTGAGAGTTGGATGGTGAAGAAAGCAGAGCACCGAAGAATGGATGCTTTTGAACTGTGGTGTTGGAGAAGACTCTTGAGAGTCCCTTGGACTGCAAGAAGATCCAGCCAGTCCATCCTAAAGGAGGTCAATCCTGGGTGTTCATTGGCAAGACTGATGTTGAAGCTGAAACTCCAATACTTTGGCCACCTCATGCGAAGGGTTGACTCATTGGAAAAGACCCTAATGCTGGGAAGTATTGGGGGCAGGAGGAGAAGGGGACGAAAGAGGATGAGATGGTTGGATGGCATCACTTACTCGATGGACATGGGTTTGGGTAAACTCCGGGAGTTGGTGATGGACAGGGAGACCTGGCGTGCTGCCATTCATGGGGTCTCAAAGAGTCGGATACAACTGAGCGACTGAACTGAACTGTGTCAGGCTATTTCGGCCTGCCAGGCTCCTCTGTCCATTGTATTTCCCAGATAAGACTATTGGAGTGTGTTGCCATTTCCTTCTCCAGGGGATCTTCCCAAGCCAGGGATAGATCTTGGGTTTCTTATGTCTTCTGCATTGGCAGGTGGGTTCTTTACCACTATCACCACCTGGGAAGCTCAGGTCTTCTATGTACTAAGTGACTTCAGTCATGTCTGACTCTTTGTGACCCTTTTGACTACAGCCTGCCAGACTCCTCTGTCCATGGGATTCTCCAGGCATGTATACTAGACTGGGTTGCCATGACTTCCTTCAGGGAATCTCCCCAATAAAGGGACTGAACCTGTATCTCTTATGTTTCCTGCACTGGCAAGAGGGTTCTTTACCACTAGCAGCACCTGGGTTTTCTATACTGAGGTTCAAAAAGTAAACTATAACTTACAGTTTATTGCTAAAACAAGCAACATGGAGCAACCAAAAGGAAAGAACAAACCGAAAACATGAACACTCTAAAGGCCCTTTGTGAATGTTTTGGGACTATAACTCTATGCTAATTTAAAAGTGGTCACATACTTACATCATTGATTATATGGGTAGTAAATACTAAAAATAATTCAAACTGTTACACAACACTCAGTTAACTACTATTTACATTTAAAAAGATAAAAGTAGCTATGATTTATCAATGCTTAGCAGATCATGTAGATAACCAGGAGTGGGACCTGAATCTGGCCCTGTCTTCTCATGGAGTTGACATTAAGGGATCCAGAGCCTAAGCAGAAGCACACCAATCAATGCAACAGGTAGTACAGGAACAATTACAAATGGGGATACTGGAATAGCAGGGAAACACAACAGCCAGATTCTTTGTGAGATACAAGCAACTTACCATTTGTCTAAAGTCAGTAATAGCATCAATTATTGTGCTAGGGCTTAGGGTCCAGGCACATGTTTTGGAATGGCAAGGTTCCAAGCAGGAGCTTCTGCACAGGTAAATATGCAGTGACCTAGTTATTAGAATAGAGATTCAAGTGAGAATAAGGTAAAAGCTGAGTTATTTGAACATAGCTGTGGGTCATTGCAGGGGTGACTTCTGTTTAGTCTCATAGTTAGCTAGAGCTCCAAGTATCCCTCTAGGATGTAAGGAAGTACTGAGTCTGTAGGTGGTTTGCAAGGAATTCCAGCTGTATAGAGAGTGCTGCTTCAGCCTTGAGAATTTTACTTGACTGGGAATTCAACATAAGCTAATTTTGGATACCTAGGAATATAATGCAGTTGTCATATAAGAGTATAGCATCATGATCAATAAGAGTGGTCCAAAAAGTGCTATATGGTGCTTAGTTCTGGATGTAAAGTTTTATGAGGGCTAGTGACATACAATTTAGGAACAAATTTAATTGCTTAAGGTGCCAGGTATGTATTGTAAAGAAGTTAAGTGGACCTAGAACTGAAAGAAAGAGGAAAGGAAGGCAGGAGGGGAGAAAAGGAGGAAGGAGGAAAAGGGGTGGAGAGGAACAAAGAGAAAGAGCAAGATGTTAAATGGCAACTGCCGTTTGGCCACCCTCAGGAAATAAGAACAGGCAGAGCCTGTGGTGAACTGGGTAGTGCACGACCCATCAAGGGGCTGCCACTCCAAGGGCCTTTGATCTTGGGATCTTCAAGTATTTACCAAAATGTGAGATATATTTATTAGTATCTATTATCTTCTGATTTTTCATCTTGGCAGTTGATTTTCTTAGCTATGTAATGGACCAAGAAAAATATTCTGCAAACATGGGACTGTCCCTCAGGGTAGCCTCTAGAAGAATGCAAGTTGTGACCTTTCTCCCCACAAAGGACAAACACCGTGATGTTTAGTCCAGACAAGTCATGAGCCATACTTCAGATATGTCCAAGACCACTGTGTGGAAAATGTAATGGTTATTTGAAAACCAGGATTAGGACTAATGGCAGCTTTTCGTACAGTGTAATAAAGGACTTTCTAATGATTAGAGCTGTTCTGGCACAGAAACATCAGAGCATCTTCTTGTTTAAGGCAAGCTGCACCTGGTGGATAAATATTTATTGAAGGAATAAATAAACCTTTGAATTGGGTTGGGAGATAAGATTTGGATGCCTCTCTAGGACATAGGAAGACATCAGTGTTCCATTCTTTGACGATACATATACCTTTAAGTTGGTTGATGATAGTACTGTCTCAGGAGTGTAAAAAAATTAAGACTTCTTTGGATACGTATTCTCCATCATTACTCTTTATTTAATGTGGCAAACAGATTTACTACTTCCAAACATATTTCTTATATTGATATAAATTTTTAAGAAAAATATTATTTTTTCTTTTGCTTTGTTCATTTAATTATGAATTTGCTCCTTGATCTTTTAAAGATGGCTCACAAATGAGAAACATCATGAACCTGTGTGGAAATTATAAGATTTGAAAGGTGATGGAAATGGGTTAAAATTGTGAGTCCTCTTGATGTGATTTAACTAATTTCTATGAGCCTTAGTTTTCTCATCTACAAAATATTTAGTTTGCTTTTGCAAACTATGTTTAATTTTCACATCTGTAATAGAACACCAGTATTTACTACAGAGTTGAAGGAATCATGGGAAGTAAACCACGTTAAATGACTGATCCATATTTCCCTAAAGTTTGCAATACATATTTACAACTAATCCAAATTCATGTACAAATACTTTATTTCCCAATGGGTAATGCAAGAACCTGTGCTGAGCGCTGTGCTTAGTTGCTCAGTCATTTCCAACTCTTTGTGACCCCATGGACTGTAGCTCACCAGGCTCCTCTGTCCATGGGGATTCTCCAGGCAGGATTACTGGAGTGGGTTGCCATGCCTTCCTCCAGGGCATCTTCCCAACACAGGAATAGAACCGGGGTCTCTTCCCAACCCAGGAATCGAATCAGGGTCTCCTCCATTGCAGGCAAATTCTTTACCAGCTGAGTTATCAAGGAAGCCCCAATGCAAGTACCCATAACAGAGTATTGCCTTCCCTTAAGCCATGGCTATCATTCATTTCACCTATCCACAAGTTATAATCACCAAATATGTTGTTGTCTTTATTTTGAACAAACTGTTATCTATTAGATCAAGTAGGAAGAGAAAAATAAGGTATTTTACCTTCGCTTATCCTTCTCTCATACTCTTCTTTTCTTCATGTAGATTTGAGTTTCTGATCTGTATAATTTGCCTTCTTTTTGAAGAACTTCTTTTTAAATATTTCTTGCAAGGCAAATCCAGTGGCAACAGTCTCCGAATTTTTGTTTGTTTGAGAAAGTATTTCTGCTTGCAAACTAGTACAGCCACTATGGAGAACAAAGATTCCAGTGGCCAAATCCCACTGTCATATACACCGAATTTTACCCCCAATGTTTGTTGTTTACAATAGAGGACAAGTAACCTAGATGTCCATCGCTTCTGTGGTACTTTTTTTGAGATGGATGAAACTGGAGCCCATTAAACAGAGTGATAAATTTGAAATGATGCCTATATGTGAGACTGGAGCCCATAGAGTGAATGTTTTGCATAGAACAGTCTTGGACTCTGAGGGAGAAAGGTTTCTGGGACAATAACATTGAAACATGTATATTGTCATATGTGAAGCAGAACACCATTCCATGTTCTATGCAGGACGGATGCTCAGGGATGGAGCGTTGGGATGACACTGAGGGATGGGAGGGGGAAGGGGGAGCACATGTGAATCCATGGCTGATTCATGTCGATGTAGGCAAAAACTACTACAATATTGTCAATTAGCCCCCAACTAAAATAAAAAAAAAAAAAAAAAAAAAAAAAAAAAAAAAATGCAATTCACACAAAGACTTTATTTTTTAGCAGTTATAGGTTAAAAGCAAAACTGAGGTGAAGAAACAGACCATTTCCCAAATACTCTGTTCACACATGCATAACCTCCCGCACTATCAATATCTTCTGCTAGAGTGGTATGCTTGTTACAACTGGTGAACCAACACAGACACATCATAATCACTGAAGTACTCTCCTTTCCTTTGAAGGATAATTTTGTTGGATGCAGAATTTTAGGTTGGCATTTTTCCCCTCTTGACACCTTAAATATTCCATCCCATTTCTCATCTTGCTTGCATAGTTTCTGAAGAGAAGTCCAATGCAATTCTTATCTCTCTTTCTCTGTAGATAATGCAGTTTTCTCCTCTTTGGGCTTCTATCAAGTTTTACTCTTTGTCTTTGATTTTTTAAATTGGAATATGATGAGCTCAGGTATAGAATTTCTGGTATTTTTCCTGCTTGGTGTTTCTTGAGCTTCCCCTGTATCTGTGATTTGGTGACTATCATTAATTTTGGAAAATTCTCAGACATTATTTTTTTCTTCAAAATTTTCTTCTACTTTTGGTATTCCCATTATACATATGTTACAATTTTTATAATCATTCCTCAGTTGTTCGATAGTCTGTTTCATATTTTTTTTTCTTTATCTTTTTTTATACGTCTGTTTCAGAGATTTCTGTTGATGTATCTTTAAACACTGATTCTTTCCACAGCTATGTACAATCTTCTGATGAGATTGCCATCAAAGACATTCTTTTTCCTGTTAGTCTTGTGATCACTACTATTTCCTTTTGAGTTTTTCTTAGAAGTTTTATCTCTTGGCTTACAGTACCTATTTGGTCCTGCATGTTGTCCACTTTTACCAGCCCTTAGAATATTAATCATAGTTACTTAAAATTTCTAGTGTGATAATTTCAAAATCTCCATTATATCTGGCTTTGGTTCTGTCACTTACTTTGCCTCTCAGAGTGTACTTTTGTCTTTACCAGGCCTTGTGATTTTCTTGTTGAAAGCCAGACATGACTAGCAGGTAAAAGAAATGAGGTAGCTTGACTTTTACTATGAGATGCTGTATCTTTCTGTCCAGGGCTTAGGTTCTGTGTATGTTTGCCGTAGCCATAGTTTCAGAGACTAACATTTCATTTACTATCTGTGTTCTTGCCTCTCCTGTGATTCTGATTTTTTCCTAGAGACTTCTTAATAGTGTCTGAGGTTTGAACTTCTTTTAGTTGTGTTCTTGCTATTATACAGGAACCCTGCTGATATGGTGGTAAGGTGTAGGGGAAAAAAAGTTATCTCTAGTATCATAATTAAGTCTCTCTCTTTTTTTTTTAAAGTGAGTCTCAGTTGGGTATTTCCCTTCTCTAATGTCAAAGGCCAGATGAGGCTTGAGTTGGGTATTTTCCTCCAGGTGAGTAGCCTCTGATAGAACTCAATCAATTAGACTTTGGTAAATAGTTTCCCTGGGGCCAGGAACAGAGAACTCTGAAAATATATTAGAAAGATTACTTTTTCCTGCCCCCTGCTGCAAACATGAAGTAATTTTTCTCAAATCTTCACAGAATTTGATAGGGCAACTGGGAGTAAAAATCATGAAAGTGTGCCCCTCTCCCACAAAGAATGTGCCACCTCTTTTTTTTTTTTTTTTTTAATGAAGATTAGTTTCTATTTATTTATTTTAGTTAGTATTTTTTGTTTTTTGCTGTGCTGGATCTTTGTTGCTATGTGTGGGTTTTCTCTAGTTGAGGCGAGTGGGGCTTGCTCTGTTGTGGTGCATGGGCTTCTCATTTTGGTGGCTTCTTTAGTTGAAGAGCACAAGACTCTAGGCATGCAGGCTTCAGTAGTTGCGGCTCGTGGGCTCTAGAATGCAGGTTCAGTATTTGGTGGTGCACAGACTTAGTTGTTCCAAGACATGTGTGTTCTTCCCAGACCAGGGATGGAATCAGTGTCCTCTGCATTGCAATACATATTTACAACTAATCCAAATTCATGTACAAATACTTTATTTCCCAATGGGTAATGCAAAAACCTGTGCTGAGTGCTGTGCTTAGTCCATTGCAAGGTGGACTCTTAACCACTGGACCACCAGGGAAGCCCCCAACTCTGAGTTTTTAAATCTCACTGAGGTTTTAAATCTCTGTGCCTCTAGCAATTCATTAATCATAGTTTAAAGTCTTCCTATTGATACTAGCTCCATTACAGATTCTGCCCCAGTGAGTCTGCTTCAGGTTGAGTAGTGATTCTCTGAATCTGCCTGTCTGTCTTTCTAGTTGCAGAGTAACAGAGCTACAGCCTCAGTTCTCTGATGTATCTAAGATTTCTTGATTTTCAGTTTGTTTAGCATTTCTCATGCCTGGATGCAAATTATGACTACCAAGCTGTTTCTGGATCAGAAATCAAAATTCAACTGGCCCATATTAAATACTCAACAAGTATTGTATCTCTTATCTATTTTATATTTTTCTTTTACCTTTATCATATATATAATTATTTTGTTGTTGAAGGTTTACCATTTTGTTTCTTTAAATAAAATTATTCTATTTTGCATAACTTTCTAAAACATTGAAAAGTCATAATTAGGTGCATTTTTGCCTCACATGTATTAAAATGTTCACTTTGTCACTGCTATATTTAAAATGGATAATCAACAAGGACCTACCATATAGCACACAGAACTCTGATCAGTGTTATGTGGCAGCCTGGATGGGTGGGGAATTTTGGGGGGAATGGATACATGTATATATATGGCTGAATCCCTTTGCTCTTTACCTGAAACTACTGCAACATTGTTAATCAGCTGTATCCCAATACAAAATAAAAGGGTTTCTTTAAAAATGTGTACTTTGTTATTAAAATAATAAAATGAAAATAGATGTGCAGGTTGTTTGTGTGGGAACTGTTGGTCTTCACTGTGTAGGAAAGTGTCTCATTATTTGAATAACACTATTAGCATAACCAGTGTCTGCATAATGTAAGTCAGAAGCTAGAATGCAGTATACAAAGCTACTATTTCATGATGGAAAATTCCTTGGTGGGAAAGGAACAGCATTGCAGCCCAAAACACAAGTTTATACTCAGACACATCTCCCCCGCCCCCCGGCAACACACACATAATTGGAGGAGTGCAAGAGAATTATTTTTGTTTTGCTTGTATTTCCTATTTATTTTTCATGAGTCAGCTCTCTATAATTTGTGACATAACTTTACCTTTCATCTTGGAGTCCTGTTTTCTAATTTTCTTGTATTATCAAAGTCTACTTTCTCAGTTCAGTGTTAAGAGGGAAAAAAAAATCCTTACTTCTCACCTGGTGAGAAGCAGCAGGTGCTGCATTCTTTGCTAAACCTACTCTTCTCTTGAGGGGTAGCAGATTCTGTCTCAGATCTCATGATGTCTCATTTCTGCCTAATCAGTAAACATGGCTTCTATTGATGTGTGTGTTCCAATAAAACCAGATCATAGTGTGCACATTCAGGAATGCCATCATATGTCAAGTATCCTTTGCAAAGAATTATGCCTGGAGTGATAGCTCTACAAGCTAACACACTGACCTTCTTCACCATCAAACCTTTCTTCTCATTTTGCAAGCATTCATTTCACTGATAGAAGCCTGCCACGCTTAAGTATTTTATCTCACCTCTTACTGTTCATTGAAATGGTGTGAACTCGTTTCCTAAAAAACCTATGCTGGTCTCATTCATACTGGTATGGTGAAAATATGCTCTCTCTTTAAATTCCATACACGTCCTAAAAATAAATTGTCCTTCTTATTTTGGGGCTGTCAGTTATGTTTAAAGAATGTAGTAGGAAAGCAGGCTGTGCTAGTCCAAAGTACCCTTCCTGGTGGAAAGTCTCCTGAGGCATCTGTTCTAAGACCAAGAAAATGTTTGAAGGCTTTACATCTGAGTTTTTAGACAACTGTGCTAATTTAACTAAAAGAGTTACAGGAGGGGATGGAGGGAAAAAATATATAAAGTGTTTGGTCAACATTCGAAAAAGAAATTGGATATTTTCTCCATAGCTTCATAGCAGTGTATGACATAAACTGTGATACTGTTCCCAGATTCAATAGGGATAGATATAAGACCTGTAAAGCTTATTTCTAGATTTTCAGGAGCAAATGCATCCAAATACACATATTGATTTGCATATTTAGGTGCACACATGTATATACTGGTGTGAACAACATAAAGTTATTCAATAATAGTTAATCATGCATGTGCTACACACACATGCTAAATTAGCCACTTCATATACTTTGATTGAGAATTCATCTTGAAAAATAAAGGTTATGGGTAAGTTAACGTTTAACTAAGTAAACAAAACCAAAAGCTGAGTTTTCAAAATTAAAATATTTCAATAAAAGTGAATAATTCAGATAGTTATTACATAGATGGCTACAAAAATTTGTCTTTTTATGATCACAAAAGTGGTATATAAATAAACTGCTTGTTTTTTGTCCTCAAAAAAATGGAATGTGAGGATAGACCATATGGAATGTAATTAATCTTCTTAATGTTTGGAACAGAGGAATGAATAAATTTTAGAAAGAGAGAGAAGAGGAAGCAGGAGTAGCGAGAGCAGGAAACAGAAAACCATACAATTCATAAAAAGAGGAAGACTTTCTGAGACTGTTTTGCGATTGAATCAACTGACCCCACTTCTTGGTTGGACTGGATGATCCATTGTTTTCCCACTGCTTTCTTCAGTTGAACAGTTATTATTTTTACCTGGAGTTTTGCCACTTTGTTCCTGTGACAAGTGGTAAAAGGGACTCAAAGTCCTGGGGGAGGCAAGCTATGATTTTACCAGGGCCAGCCCTAGGGTTAAGGAGCAATGGAATGGAACAAAAATAACCCGTACTCAAGGGGAATATCACTATTGCCATCTTGGCTTTAATAAAAATACATGTTAACAAACTGAATCAACTAGCCAGAGGTATATATTTTTCTTTGTTTTCTTTCTTTTTTTTAAAGTCTTTTTAATGTAAAGCTAGAAATTAAGCAACATATTAATAGTACAGAATGAGGATTGATTTGACAAGAAGAAAAACTTACCCTAAAATGGAATCAATAAGATACCTAATCTGATAATACAGTATAAGAATTTTTATAAAAGGGCTAGATATAAAATAATAGATATTATAAGAAGTACATACCGCCAAAATGCCAGCAAAATATCAGCAACAGTATCCAGTTGGGGTACTTTGACCTTGTGGACAATATTCTCATCTACTTTTCCTAGTAGATATTTGATTTGCAAGTATATATGTCAGAATATTGCATATCATCTATGCAAATAAGAAATACAGAATTAACATTAATTGAATGCCTACTTATGTAAAATTAAAACCAAACAACAACTCTACCTGATTAGTATTATTATTCCCAATTTTCTGCAGGGGAACCTGCTGACTTCTAGGGCAGCTAGAATCCAAGGTCTGCACCATATGGTTGCACATTTTTACTTCTACTGCAGCAGGTGAGATATACTATTCAATACATTAGAAATAAAAACAAATAATATATTTGGTATTCATTCTATACAAATACAAAAAAGAAAAGTAAACATACAAAGAAGGTTTTGAAAGGATCTCTATTGTTTGTGGGAGTCCAGATCAGCTGAATACATCCAATAAATTCTTCTAAAAAGGCTGCTCATAGCCACAGACATAGGTCACTTTATCAGACAATTACTTGACTGTCCAACAAAACCACCTTCTTAAACATTCCAATATGTTGTTAAGAAAAAGATATGAAGTGTGATGTTAAGTATTAAAGTACTTAAAAGCATGCCTGCACTTCTTTGGTGAATGGACGTGTCATTAATGAACGTATATAAACTTCAGTAAATAAGAGCAGAGTGTGTGAGGAGAGATTTACTTCAAGTGAAATCCTCTGCCCTCAAAGGGTTAAATGTTAACAAAGTTAAAAAGCAGAAATCAGGCTCCTATTAGTCTTGAACACTAATCTTGTTGACGGCTGAAGTGTTTCCTTATTTTATCCATATTTATTATATTGAAGGTGGGTTATATGGTGGTGACTAATGACCAAACATCTGGACCTAGTGACCCTTAAAATCCTCCAGCCATTGCTGTTCACAATTAAATACCACATGAACTAAAATGATATTTTGCCTTGACCAGGACAAATTAGTGTGGCAAAGCTAAAGAAATAGCCTTGTCTTTAGTTGTAGAAATCACAGAGAATAGAAATATTAAAATTAAAAAAATAAATTTTTTTATAAAATTTGTGTATCTCATCATCATTATGAAACTACAAAATGTAAAAATGAATATTTTCAGAAGAAAATGAGTATTCTGGTGGACTGATCATAGCTGATATGAAGAACATTTGTTTCAGAAGTTTTTACCTACCTCCCAGAATTTTGATTGAGCTGTGGAAAACAGGATTACTTCAGGCTAAATAATTGGCAAACCTCATTTCCAGAATAATTAATTTTATCTGCAGACAGATGGCTAAAGAGAAGAAAAGGCAAATGTCATCATCATCATAAGAATTATTCACTGAAGATGAATGAGTTTGTCTTCTTACAGGTAGAAGGGCAGGGAGGCCACAACAATAAAGATGGAAATTTCCAGACAGAAACACAAGAGAGAAAGTAACTTACACGAGAATCTCTGAAGTTGTGTAAGAACCCAAGGGAAGGGCCTCATAGGAAGCTCTATTTGAGCTCTACAAAATTTGTCTAGTTTTCTTTCCTCTGGCTGAGAGGAGGTGTAGAGCTGCTGGGGAAAGTTTGGCAGAAGTACAAAACTCAATTCCTCTGATTGAGTCCTTGAGAGATGGAGTCTTCATAATTTGACTTCAATATTCAAATGTATCTCCTATCGCATTAGGAGAAACCTGTAAGTAGGTGATAAGAAACTTTTAATAAAAAAAATCAGAGAACAAATGTACTGATCATATCAACACATAGCCTCTCCTGATGAATCCATGCCTCCTATCTAAAATAAGAACAGAAAACTACAGACAGAACACAAAGCAAAAATAATCAGCCCTCAAATTTCAGGATAGTCTGGGGTGAACACCAAAAGAATTCAGATAAGAAAGTAAAAGAATCACAGGGAATTATATAAACTATATCTGAAGAAAAATATTCAGACATAACTACCCACATTAAATATGAGAAAGATGGAAAGAAAAGCACTGATCACTATGGGAAAAAAAATGCCACCACAATTTTAAGAAGATAAAATGCAATACAAGCTTAAAAACACTTCTTATGGAATTTACACAAATACTGAAAATGATTTTCTTAAAAAATACTTTCAAATTCAAATGAAATGCTAAGAAAGATGAAATCAATAAAACAAAAAATAAATCAAGATTAAGAATGAAACCTCAGACAGACATATGTTGAGATGTTGGAACTAAGAAAACAAATTGAGAATCAAAACATATTACAGAATGAACAAATAAGTGACTATTAGGAAAAAATAAATATGCATATCTAAAAACTAAAATAATGACATAAAAAAGGCATAGAAAGTAGTTAGTAAAAGTGTTAGTCACTCAGCTGTGTCCAACTCTTTGCAACCCCATGGACTATCGCCTGCCAGGCTCCTCTGTCCAAGGGATTTCCCGGGCAACAATACTGGAGTGGGAAGCCATTCCCTTCTCCAGGGGATCTTCTTGACCCAGGGATTGAATCTGGGTCTTCAGCTTTGCAGGCAGATTCTTTGCTGTCTGAGCCACCAGGGAAGCCTGAGGAAAAAAAAAAAAAACAAAACACAGTAAAGATAGTTTATATTGAGCACAGAATTAAAACTAAACATCTAGGAGATGTCCCTAATGTTACTGAAGTAGAGAATGAATCCTTTAATACAGTTGACCCTTGACAACACAGATTTGAATTGCAAAGTCCACTTACACTTATTCACAGACTTGTTTTCGATGGTAAATACTGTAGTTGGTTGAATCTTCAAATGGATACAGAGAGCTGCCTAAGTTATACACAGATTTTTTAACATGCAGAAGGTCAGTGCTCTTAATCTACATATTGTTCAAGGGTCAACTATATATCAAACAAGAATGGCAGATTTTCAAAGACAAATCTATAGAAACAGAGAGAGTAACTCAGAAATCCTATAATCCCAGAAAAAAACATGTAGATAAACAAAACATTATAAATGTACATAGTTGTAAATAAGATTGATCCAAATATATGTATGAAAAAATATTGTGGCACTAAAGTAAGACTTCTTGTTATTTTATAACATTTCTAAAAAATAGTATATTTTGGATAGCATACTCACATATATATATATATACATATATAGGAATATATTTGTGTTTGTAAACATACTTAATATTCAGCATAGATGGAAAATATATAAAAAAAAATATCCAAAATGAAATCACCACATACACAAAATATATGATAAGAGCTAAACTGAGGTCTTAGATGAAAAATTTAGAACTTTACAGATTAATGCTACTTAATTTGATATATAATAATGCAGAAGATTAAATTAAACATTTAATACAACAAAATAGATCACAAAATAAAGCTAATAGAAGATTAACGAAGGGAACAAATGGAGTTAAAAGCAGTAATACATTAACAAATCGAAAAAATAAAGTGAAGAACCAAAATTTTTAGATAAAATAATTTATATAAGGAAACAAAACATAGTTATACAATCATAAAACCTGGAAAGTAAAAGGGCACAGACACAGAGGTAAACAATTGTTACTGCCCTATTTTGCAAAAGTAAAGGTAAATGAATGCAGAAACAGAAGAAATGGAAGATTTTCTGCAATAAAAGCCAAAGTACCTAATTAACTTGGAGAAGGAAACGGCAACCCACTCCAGTACTCTTGCCTGTAGAATTCCACGGACAGAGGAGCCTGGTGGGCTACAGTCCATGGCATCGCAGTCAGACACGACTGAGCGACTACATAATTAGCTAAAAAACAAAAACAAAATAACAACACCAAAGCGATCCTAGAAAAGAGAACACTGAGCAAACAATTAACCATGGAAACAAATTTCCATGGGTTGATATTCCTCGCAGTGTCAGTCTGAGATAATTTCCCAGGTAACTTTTCTTTTTCAATCCTTGAAGGAATAGACAATGCTGATACCTAGCGTGTTCCATAACATGGAGACAAGTAAGTATAGTAGCATAACTCTGGACATAAATCCACATACAGACTTTTAAAAATTTAAAGAAAATTTTTGCATGAGAATGTCTTATATAACCTCTCCTGTTGTCTAGTATCAGTTTTCAAATAATAAAATTACTCCCTTTAAGTCATCTGTCCTAACTCATGAATGTAAGTTACAGCAGTAGTTTAGAAGCTCTAATTATTTTTCACAGCCCATGCCATTTCTCCCACCACAAGCTCACAAGCTGGCTCAAATTTGTATAACATCAAAAGAAAAATGAATCCCAAGTGAATAGTCCTTCCCTCTAGCGGTTTGCATTTGGACATTACACACACACGTCACTGCATATGAATATGTGAAACTGATGAGTATTGCATCAAGTTCAAGTCAGCAAGTCAAATCAACAAATATTTGTTCAATACCCATTCCTCTCTAAGTAGTTGACAATCTGTAGAGAACCAACTGGAGAACATTTAAAAAGAATGCATCCTCAAAAGGTATTTTTTTTTACAGTAGAGATTGTAAATTATATGTAAATTGAGATAAGAGAAATCTCAAATTATCTACAAAGATGGATATCTTTATTAAAAGGAAATAATTCCTAAAATTTTAAATCCCTATCCCAAAGTAACTCTATTTTGATCAGGTAGTAAATCACACCTGGAGAATAGCAATGCAGTAAAAAAACTAAAATTATTCATGGGAAATAATCTCCAATTTTTGAAATGCGGTTATATTTTCTCAATAAATGAGTTGAGCAGACACCATTTGTTGATAAGCATCATATGGGAGAACGGAGTGGTTTGCCATGGTCAGAAAGTAAATCAATCATAGGTTTGAAAATAGAATCCACATGTGCAGACTTGCAGAGCTGGTTGAGCCACTGGCCAACACTCTCTCATCACACTATATTAGCTCCATTTCTGTCCAGGAGAAGATTGTTAATGGTGAGTCTGATTAAACCATGAAACTCAATCCCAAGGGGACTGACAGAGACGCCATCTCATGTGTCATTTAAAATAACTTTAGGACCTGGATGATGTCATTTGGTGTTAAGAAGTAAATAAAGGGCTTGATTATCCTGAGATATTTACTAAAGCCATCAGACTTGAGTAAGCCACTTTAAGGATGTTTTTTTTGGAAACAGACATCACTATCACCCAGCACCATGCAGTACAATAGTTTGAAAATAATTTTTACTCAGGAATTTTTTTTTGAGAAGGGCACCAAATTGTTGGTGTGCTGGAACTACAACAAAAATATGTGTTTTCCTGTATTCCTAGGATACACCACTTCTTTCTTTCATTCATCCATTCATTTCTTCAGTTCTTAAATCAGTAAATAAACTGAGTACTCACTTTGTTCAAAGTCCTGTCATAGAATAGAAGAGGCAATTTCTACATCACAGGGTAGTGACAGACACAGACATGATGTAATAATGCAGACTCTTCTTGTTGCAGATGATGAAAACTCAGCCTAAACTAGCTGAGAGTAACGTCCATTAGCAAGCATACCTGGAATATCCAGGGAGTACAAATGGCTTCAGCCAAAGCTAAATCCTGGCACTAAAATAGCATTTTACTGTTCATTCTCTTCCTCTTGACTTCTTGATTGTTCTTTACTTTTTAATAACTTCACTCTCAGGCATGCTTCCAATAAATGGGAGAAAATCTGACCCTCAAATTTACATGATGCTTAGCAATTGCAATCTCAGAAAAGAGGCCTTTATTTTCAAGTGTCAATATCAATTTTAAACTGGAATCTGGCTTTTACCACTTGGGTCATTTGTTCTTCCTCAGTTATTCATTGTGGCCAGAGGAATTTTGTATTATGATTAGCTTGTATGTCTATCCTGTGAGCAGGAAGGTGGAATCAGTTCAGCCCAAACTGTATCAACCAAAATGAGGAGAAATAATTTTCCAAAATGAGGAGAAATAATTTTCCAAAAAGTATCTAGGAAGGTAAAATATGATGTTTGTGATGAAAATTTTAAGGATATGCTATATAACTTAGGTATTATTATAGAAATAGAGAAGAGTTTAATCAGAGCACAAAGGAATTGGTGTCAGAAATTCTAGAGGGATGGGAGGGGTCAAGAAAGGCTTAAGAGATTAGGTAAATTTAGGCCTGAGTTTTAAAATATAAAGAAGATGTTTAATTTTTGTACCATTGTAGTAAGACATGCAAGAAGAGACAGCAAGAAGGTAGACCTTCAGTGGAAAGTAAAGAAGCTTTAAACAGCCTGGGAAGTTATTTGTTATGAGCTCAAGACAACAAAAACTGGTGAAGTTTTAATCCACAGGCAGACTGATCAGTTCAATTCAGTTCAGTTGCTCAGTTGTGTCTGACTCTTTGCAACCCCATGGACTGCAGCACGCCAGGCCTCCCTGTCCACCACCAACTCCTGGAGTCTACTCAAACTCATCTCCATTGAGTCGGTGATGCCTTCCAACCATCTCATCCTCTGTCATCCCCTTCTCCTCCTGCCTTCAATCTTTCACAGCATCAGGGTCTTTTCCAATGAGTCAGTTCTTCACATCAGGTGGCCAAAGTATTGTAGTTTCAGCTTCAGCATCAGTCCTTTCAATGAATATTCAGGACTGATTTCCTTGGTAGTAGTTATTAAATAAAAGTTTGTTGAGTGAATAAAAGTTAAACAATTTTCAAATCAAGTATGAAATTATGGAGGAGATAGAATGAACATTTGCCAATTACAATGATATTTTTTGCAAAATTAAAGATGAGGACTTTGGAAGAATTTGAGGTTTAATGACGTTATTTTAATTTCTGGACAAGCTGCTAGAAGAAAATGTGAATAAGCTAATCTATTCATTATATATTCAGCATCCAGCAGGATATGTAGATATAGTCTTCTACTTGAAAGAAAAAAATTATTTTAGATGACACAGAATGCTAGTGAAATCTAGAAGCCGTCCAATGTCTAAACGTTTATTTCCTTTTCTTATTGAGTTAATTTTTAGCCCAATTAAGACTTTTCCAATGTTCTAAAATCTTTTGACCTTATTCTCTTACTGTCTTCTCTCTTCTCATTATCTTCCAACAGTTTTCACTTCTCTATCAAGTCACCTAGTTCGTGACTTAGGAGAGATATCCTTCCAATAAAAAGGCTCTATGTTATGCTCCCTGAAAGCAGCTAGGCGTGCCTTACCTTTCATTGCTGGAAGAGGTTTAAAATATTTCATATATTTACAATTGGAGCATCACAAAGGCTAAGTAAACTTTGCCTTTGTTGGTATAGTCCTCCTCTTACCAAAGATATCCCCTGCCCTAATCTTAATACCATGGGTGAAGAAGGAAAGGGAGAAAAATGAGGAGGGAAGTATCCTGACCTCCTGAATTTCAAAGTTAAGAAAATGTATGTTTCTAAAGAATCCTATGGTGAATTAACAGTGTATTTTCTTCAATATTTATTAGCCATTTCCTATTCCATCATATGTGTGCATGTTCTCCTAATAAAAATTACTGCATCTTATTAAATCCCATAATAAAAATTTACTTAAGACCTTTTCCTTGATATTAGACATCTTCCAACATTCTATTAAAATTAAGGTGTGCTCACTAATAGAACTGAAATATTTTCCCACTGAACCTATGAGTAGAATGAAGAAAGGGACAACATAAATAAATATATAAAATTCCAGAATCCTTTGTCTGAACCAGGCAAATGCATTGTTAGACACTTCTCAGATATCAAGTCTCTGAGAAAAAGAAAACAGAGGACAGCAATTGTTTGGACTTGCAATATCCTTTGTGACTTGAAGTATAAAACTAAGTACAAGGAAATATGCCTAGTGGTTATGGCATTGAGACTTAAATTAACCCAAAATATATTTGATTTCCAGTCTCACCACATTTTCTACTAGTTTTACTTAGGGCAAATCAGTTAAATTTTCTGAAATTCATTTTCATTATTAGTAAAATAGGAGTAAGTTATGAGGACAATTGTGAAAAGCAAATGAGAGTGTGAACTAATTAGGTCTTGTACATAATAAATCCGTGCTCCATAAATATAACTATTATCTGAGAAATCTGCCTTTGAACAAACAGAATAGATCCCAGGTGATAACAAAATCAAAGGGAGGTAACAATGTATATAAACAAAGAGGGTGTTGGTTTAAAAAGCAGTTACTCAGCCATAGGCATTTTGAGAAGGAATTTCACTGGCAGTGCTCATTTACTTAAAACCAGGCGACAGGAGGAAAGGATATGAGCTGTTTAGTCAGAAGGCTGGTATATGTTTGATGTGGAGGTCAGCACATTTGATTGACGTAGAGCAAGTCCAGTGCACGTTGGATGATCTCTTCATCACATGCAAAGTGATGTCAAAACTGTTTGAGCTACTTTCAAAGTACAATTCCCATTCCCCATCCATAATCTCCAGAGGATGGTTAGATAATCTATATTTTTAGCAAGCTCTTGAGCTTATGATCCAGATGCTGCCAACGTAATTCTCTCTGTTCTGATTTTGTACTTCACCCTGAATTTTGGTTTGGATCCCAAGGCTAGTCTCTCAAATACAGAAAATGAGCTGGTCACATGGGCAAGGTTTTCAGTTTCCCATACAACTGTATTTCTTGCTGTAGATTGATAATTGTCATTCTGGTTTACCCAGAGTTTACTGTGAACAAGATTAATATATTTGCTTTAAACCACTTCTGGTATGGTGACTAAAATGTCTACACTTTTTAATTATGAAGATTGTATAACTCCCTTAGGGAACTGTCAAAATGTGAAGCCTCTTAGAAAGTCACATAGCTGGCCGAACCCAATCTCACCGTAGTTGCCTTATCCCCAGAGAACATCAGTGTGGGCCATAGTGACTCCATGTCCTGTGTTTACAGACATGGACTTTCAGTTAGTGTTGTTAAGAGTCACTCAATATTAGGGTCTACTGAGTTGACCTATTCATTCAGTGTCTGGTTTTCTTCACAAAGTATTGTAGTACAGGAATTTCAGAAATGAAGACTCTTGGATGGATATTACAGAATTTGCTGCCTTCTCTTTGTCTCTAAAGTAGCCTTTGTGTGGTGCCAAGCAGTCTGCTGAGAAGTGGAACTTTATTTCACATGGTTAACTTTGCTGCATCAGGTCTTGGTGATTTGGTCAGAGCCTCCATGTATGTATTGCCTTACTTAGGAAAAAAAAAAGAGGAATTTTTCTCTTATTTGCTTTTTAAAAAAAAAAAAAAAACAATGAACCCAAGACCATTAAATAATGCTTAAAAATAATACTGCTGCCTCAGCAAGCAATCCCCAGTGTTGTCAGCACAAGACTCTGGCGGACCACATGACCGTGTAGACTGGTGGGGAGTTCAGAGTCTTTCACTGACCACTGTAAGCAAGGCTTGTAGTCTTTCTTCACTTCAGATCTCTAATAAACTAAGGTTTCTTCTGAAGATAGCATCACTTCTCTTTTCATCTGTAAAGGGCCATTGCTCTAATGTTTAGTTAAAACCAAACTCTTGTAAGCATGATGATGCCAACTCTGGAAAGTATCAAAATGTAAAGATTATTCCACTATAAACATATTTGTGTCACAAACTCTTGCTAAGTTCCCTAAATTAACCTTGGTATTTCTGGTGTGACCACATACGTAACTTCACTTCCCCCACTTGGTGCTTATGACTGAAGGGATCAAGTTATAGATGAAACTTTAAAAAAAAATCTGAGAAAGTTTTTTTCATGAGCATGTAAGGTGTCTCGCAGCAGGCTGCCAACAACCTCAAAGCATCATAGCAAAGAGGCATTCAAGCTGGGCTTCTAAGATTTCGTTTTCCTTTAAAACTTGCTCTAATGCTCAGTTTAATGTTTTGGGAACTGTCTCAAACAGAATGACTTTCCCTTGGATTTGAGCTCTTCTAAGTGAGACCTGAGTGGAGATTGTTATAAACCAGCTGATAGGAGGCTGAGACAATGTCTCGTTGCAGCTGTGCAGTCCAGGGTAGACAGTAAACCTTGTCCCCACTGCATTCTCTTGAGTGGTGAGTGGTACAGTAACACACTTGAGGTCCAAGGAGAATATGGACTAATCTCTATTGCAATTCATGTTAGTATGCACCCAGCTTGTATTTATAAACTGTGTTTTTTTTTTTTAAAGACAATAAACAGAGGCTTTTCAGAACAGGCTGAAAAGGTGCCATTGCATCTTTCAGCGCCAAGAAGGAGAGTGGAATGAGTGTGTGTATATGTGTGCTGCATGTACACAAGCTCATGCCCTTAACCTCTGTTCCCAGAACAATACCAAGAATGGTGGGGGTGCTTAACAGTTTTACTAGGTTTTATATTGTCTCTGTAAGGGTTGCCTCTGATTGTTCCTAACAGCCTAGAAAGAAAGGCCTGATTAACCCTATTGCATAGAAAAGGCAAAGGGAAATGAAATGACTTGTCCTGGAAGCTGAGCTGATATTTGACTAACTCTGTCTTATTTCAGTGTTTAGATACATTTGATATTATCTCTGAGTATGGTAAAGACCAAGCCTCTGAAACTAAGAAATATTTTACAAAAAGAATTCTACACGCCAAACTTTCTTTTTTGTTTTTTTTTTTTTCAAACTTTGGAATAAAGGAAACCGAACTTTTCCCGTTGAAGGTTGCTGGTGCCAGGGAATATAGCAGAATTCTTGTGAATGATTTGTACAGTATCTTTATGATAGGAATCACAACACAAAACACGAGAGTTTCCCTCAGAATGTGAGTGAATAGAGAAAAATATCACTGGTTTTCAGATGAATAAACATACTGTTGTACATTTCATTGATTAAATGTGGAAATGCCTGTAGGAAGTTCATAGGGTTATCAAAATTGAGGAAATTTTTCTTAAAATGGAAAATATACATATATTATATTGCTCTATTATTAAAATATTTACTTAAATTGTAATTGAATACAGATGCAATTTATAATTTCACTTGCATAAAATAACCTTAGTGCCCAAATGGATTAATATATAGTGAAAGAAAAGAGATGTGTTTGTAATATGCAAGTTATAAATCTTTAAAGCTATTTCTAGTATTAGGTTATTTTTTGTTAAAATTAAATTTTTTATTTAATGTTCATGATTCTAATAATCCATAAAAACTAAAGCTAAATTAAAATATATATTCACAAATTTATTTGCAATAGCAATATGAGCATCGTCAGTGCTTCATAAAATCAAGAGTTTTGAATTAAATATAATTCAAAAATGTTTAATTTGTTATACAACTTGTTTTTTAAATTTCATTATACAATATATTACTGATGTCATCCCATATTGCAAAACATTTGTGATTCTCTCATTAAAAAGTAATAAAAAATAGAACTTCAAAGCTATCACCAGATACTAATAGTTAACAAATGTTCTAAGTATATTACTTACTTTAAAGGTCACAAGAGCCCAGTGAGATGAATATTATCATCTCAAGTTTACATTCAGGGAACTAAATTTCAGAGATGACATACATTTAAAAAGACTGAAATCAGTGTGATTTGCCCAAGGTCCCTGAGGCAGAATTGGGATAAGATTAAAAAAAAAAAGGTTCAGGGAATTCCCTGGTGGTCCAATGGTTAGGTCTCAGTGCTATCATTGCCATAAGAGTGGGTTTGATCCTCTGTCATGAAAATAAGATTCTTCGAGCGGCTTGGTGTGACCAAAAATTTAAATAAACAAATAAAGATTTTAGTTCAGTGCTTTTTTTCATACAAAAATGTAGAGACGTTCTCAAATATTTCATTAAAAAAATAAAGAAATCAGAAAATATCAATGACTGAATCTCAGAGATTAAAAAAATATAACAAACACATTATGAACAGAACAATGGAAAATAGAATTCCTAAGGCTTAAATGTTAAGAAATCTTTGAAAATGTATTTGTATAGTGAAAGGAAAGGAAAAGGAATATAAAATCTTTACCTTCAGTGACATCAACTTCTTTTTATAATAGTGCCTTTTGAGATCAAGAAGGTCACCATTGTGATGGCACAACAGTGTAAAGGCAGAAAACTGTCTCATTTCTTACTGTTCTATCCCTTTTATGTCCTGTTAGATGTTGAGAGATGGTGATAAACAATGCTTACCCCAACTGTCGGCCAATGGCACTGTCTACAGGACTCTGGACCTGGAGATTCTGGAAAGGACTCCAGTTAGAGGCTGGAGGAGACACAGCAGAATGCAAGTATCAGAAGTTCAGTCGCTCAGTCATGTCCAATTCTTTGCGACCCCATGGACTGCAGCACGCCAGTCCTCCCTGTCCATCACCAACTCCCGGAGTTTACTCAAACTCACGTCCATTGAGTCGGTGATGCTATCCAGCCATCTCATCCTCTGTGGTCCCCTTCCCCTCCTGCCTTCAGTATTTCCCATCATCAGGGTCTTTTCAAATGAGTCAGTTCTTCGCATCAGGTGGCCAAAGTATTGGAGTTTCAGCTTCAGCATCAGTCCTTCCAATGAATATTCAGGATTGATTTCCTTTAGGATGGACTGGTTGGATCTCCTTGCAGTCCAAGGGACTCTCAAGAGTCTTCGCCAACACCAGGGTTCAAAAGCATCAATGCTCAGCTTTCTTTATAGTCCAACTCTCACATCCATACATGACTACTGGAAAAAACGTAGCTTTGACTAGACAGACCTTTGTTGGCAAAGTAATGTCTCTGCTTTTTAATATGCTGTCTAGGTTGGTCATAACTTTTCTTCCAAGGATCAAGCATCTTTTAATGTCATGGCTGCAGTCATCATCTGCAGTGATTTTGGAGCCCAAGAAAATAAAGTCTCTCACTGTTTCCACTGTTTCCCGATCTATTTGCCATGAAGTGATGGGACCGGATGCCATGATCTTAGTTTTCTGAATGTTGAGTTTCAAGCCAACTTTTTCACTCTCCTCTTTCACTTTCATCAAGAGGCTCTTTAGTTCTTCACTTTCTGCCATAAGTGTGGTGTCATCTGTATATCTGAGGTTATTGATATTTCTCCTGGCAATCTTGATTCCAGCTTGTGCTTCATCTAGCACAGCGTTTTGCATGATGTACTCTGCATATAAGTTAAGTAAGCAGGGTGACAATATACAACCTTTCCTATCAGAAGTTAGGGACCAAAAAATAGGAGTGAAGCATTCAAGAGGGGCTCTAGAACATTTTGGAGAAGGAAATGGCAACCCACTCCAGTATTCCTGCTTGGAGAACTCCATGGACAGAGACACCTGATGGGCTACAGTTCAAGGGGTTCAAAGAGTTGGGCACCACTTAGTGACTTTCACTTCATTTCACTAGAACATTTGCTGATGATTAAAAATTGCTCTGTTTTCTTCTTTTCCCATGTTATGCTCTCCTTCTTAACTTCACTCTTGGCTTCTTTTTTGTCCTCTTTCCTTTTCACTTTCTCTCTGCTGCAGCAGGAACGCTGTAGAATACTTTGGTTACTAACAACCTGACAACATCTGGGGCACAGGGCACTCTTCTCAGGCTTCCCTTCTCCTCACTCAACTGTCAGGGCAGCCATGTCCCACTGCTCCCATGGGCTTCTAGAAAGAGATAAGCAGAAAGAAATGGTGTTAGACAGTTGTGGTTGGTTGCAGTAGACTTGTTAGACATCAGTCGGGTCATGTTCCCCATCAGATAGGTAAGGTAAGTGTTACCCTTTACAATAACACATAGGGTAAGCCTCTTGGCTGTTGAGGTAGCTATCAGTAAGTAACCAACACAGATGTGTGTAGTAGTCAGAAATTAATTGCCATATATGTTTTATATCTTATGCAAATATCTTTACCACTAAGAGATAAGAACAAAATCAAATACACACACACACATGCCAAAAAAAACCCAAAACACACACAGGAATTTTTTTACTAATTGGCTAACTGTTAACCAGAAGCAAGAGACATGGGATTGATCCATGGGTTGGAAAGATCCCTTGGAGTAGGAAAGGGCAATCTACTCCAATATTCTTGCTTGGAATATTCCATGGATCGAGGAGCCTGGTGGGCTACAGTCAATGGGATCGCAAAGAGTCAGGCACGACTGAACACAGTACAGCATAGCAATTGACTAACCAGGGATTTTTTTAAAAAGTAAATATAAAGTATTTTTAGATTAAAAAAATTATATATGTCCTTTTCATATATGTTTTTGCAAAGGCCAAGGTTATTATCTCCAACATCCAGATAAGGAGACTGATACACAAAGTGGCTGCAGCACTTATCTGGGGTCAACAGTTAGTAATTTTGAATAAATGGGATTCCCTAATATAGCATTTTGTTTTTACTTATGCCAAAACGGAAATTAATTTGTTTCCCAATTTCCTGTTTACTAATTTCTATGGTATGCATCTGAATGTTATAGAAACAGTTATATCTCAAGAGATATATAAACACTTTTATCTCAAGAGATATATATCAGAACTTTCAGCAGTTCTCCTGAGTCATATTTCCAACCACTTTTAGGGTATTACCACTGAACTGTTTGACACTGCATTAAGTTTATCAAGTCCTAACTGCATCATATCTCTCACAGGTACTATTATTCTTCTAGTCATCTGAATGAGACTAGAAATTTTGGAGACATCTTTTACTCATTCTGCTCCTTCATCATCTAATTACAATCTGTCCCCAAGAGTTATCATACCTTCATCTTTGCCTCCCCTGCTGGATTCCCTCAGCTACCTCACTACTAGGGGTTTTCATCACCTCAGGCTTAAATTACTGAAAGAGCCTTCAGGATGACTCCCTTGCCTACACTCCATCATCTGCCACTCTGGCCTCAGATCAGTGGCCCGCCAATATGCACAGCCACTAGCTACTCCAAACACTTCTTCTGGGATTTGGGACCTTTCTAATCTAAGTTTATTTTCTAGGAGAGTCTGAACCTTTACTCTCAGCTCAAGGGAAGCCATTTTCCATACATTCTCCTGCACAAAGTCACCTTCTTTCTCCTTCAAAACTTTAGCTTGAATACTTTATCTTTCTTCCTTCTTATCTCTCTTTTATTAAAACTGTAACCACACTTGGAGGGCCACCTCAAAATCATTGTCCCCCATCTTCTATGATCAAGGAAGTTCATAGTGATGTTTCCATTTTCTGAATTCACATGATTCTCATCAGTATCATTTGCTTTGGTCCTTCATTGTGCTCTAATGGATATGGAGTGTTGATTTTACCAAAGAGACTATACATACTTATTGTGTAGAACTAATGTTAATTGCAATTTTCATAGCACCAAAACAATTCAAGTCACATAAAAGTGATATTTTACTAATTGGCTAATTCACTAAACATATATTATTATTTTTTATAAGCAGGTAGGAAAAGCTGGCAAGGTATCCTTCAGTATCAAATATCTCAAACAGGTGAGTGACTTCTTTAGATTTTACAAGTCTAACCATTTTGACTTTATTTTTAAACTTATCTTGAGGCAGCTACTCTGAATATTCTGCTGACAAGTGAAGTATCAGAATAAGATGAATCATTTATTTCATGGACCAGAGATTTACAAGCAGAATTACATATTAACATTCTTCACTATTTCAAAATGTAACTGTAATGTCTGAGATGCATCTTCTTTCTAACTGTCTTTCTCTATTGAAATATCAAAATGGATGAGCATCTGAACACATACACATGGCCTGAATTTCTGCATTTTTTTCATGTCAGCAGTATATTGTCACGAATCAAAAAGCTGGAAGTTACATAGCTCCTGGCTAGGCATTCTTGGACTTAAATAGAAAAAATCTCAACCAAGTCTTTGCCACTCTTGCCACTTATTCAAAATCTTTGCAAGAAAAGTCAGAAAAGAAACAAATTTTTCTAGTAAAATGAAACTGTGCATAAAATCCCTGGCAGTTCAAAACATGGCTTTCTGGACTTTTTCACGAATTACAACTGCAAGTTTAACAGCCAGCCTTTGGGACTTCAGTGCACCAGGTAGGGGATATTGTTCCATAGAATAATTGCTCTCTGAGGAAAAGGCATTTCGGTGACTTTCATGTTATAAGGCAGCACGAGCCAGTGGGTCATTAATCATTAGTGAGTGTCACTGAGGAGTTTAAATATAAAGAACAGGATCCAATAACATTAAATATCAGAGAAAAAAAGAATCTTGCAAATTTTCATGATAATCTGTCCTACTGATGCTAAAGTTTCATAACTATAGCTTAAGCAAATTTCAGATTTAAAGGAAATCTGATAAAATAAACTTAGAGACTAATTTATTATGTTGAATAAAAATTTATGTCTTCACATTTGATTCTTTCGGGCTATGTATAGGAGAGCAGCAGAGTAGATGAAAATGCTTTAGAGTCTGAAATAAAAGATAAGTACCATTTCTATTTTTGATTTATTTTTTAAACATAAAGGGAGCAACTTGGAATACAAGGCAAACCTTTCTTGAAATTTAAAGTAAGTTAAAAAAAAAACTTAAAACATAAGGTAAAGAAGTACTAATAGCAGAAAAAATGCATTATTATTTTCCCCAAAATCCTAGCTTAAAGATAACCACTATAGTCATGAACTATTTCTGGTCCTAAAGTTCCTAGTGGCTAGGCAAAAAGAGGGATAGAATAAATTATCTCATGGGAAGCATGAGATAGAATGCCAGGAAAGCAAATTTTCTCCTACCACTAATTTTCAGGAGTTTATCTCATAAGTGACACTCTACATCATTGACTCAGTTAGTCTTCAGCTTCAAACAGCAGAAACCACCTCTGGGTAACTTGAGGAATTCACTAACAGATATGATGCAGCTTGCAGACTCAAAGGGACAGTAGAAAAAACTAGACTTGGACCCAAGAGGAAGCAAACTTTTAAGAGTCTCAACAGCTGGAACGATCTGACAGCCACTCTCTGGCAATAACAGTTCAGTAAGTCCCACTTTCCTGCTCTCCCTGAGTCTATTACTATAACAAGGTGACTCCTGTCTCAATAGTAGAAAGTATTTGACAGTTTCTCCCAGGTACTATCACTCTAATGAATGAGTCCGACTTTTCCATTACATTTGCCTTTATAACAGGCATTTAATTGTGGCAGTCACTTGAACTCTATAACTGCTTTCCGTCTCGTGCCATCATTGTCAACCTCCACCCCATCCCATTATGCCAGTAGCTAATAGCCCTGTCAGGTCAAGATAAATATGGTTAAGCAAATTATTCTGAGGGGAGAGGGAATACTGCACTGAAATGAGAGTGAAATTTAATAATCTGATAAGACTACAGGCCATTGCTCCCAGAGACAGAAGTTTTCAGGAGAAAATGAAACACTTTAAATGGGAATCTTAGTCTTGTTCTTCCTCACCCCTACCCCCTGGCCAGAGTGCAGAAGGAAGAAGTGGGAGGGAGTAAACCTATCACCTTTAGGGAAGGGGAGATATAAGGCTGCACCCACAAAAGCAAAAAAGCATATTGAATATTTTTTTAATGTCTTCATACGGGTAAGGAGCTCAGGATAAAGTCCCATAAGGGAGTGGCTGGCTGAGTTTGGTGACATACAATCACTTACAACTTCTGTATGGAAAGAGTGAAGAAGGCTCTGAGGTAAGGAGCATTCAGGGACCACACTGGCTTCCCTAGTGGGAAAGAAGGTGCTGAATTTACAATCTTCTCAAGCCACACAAAGTGTGGGAGTGGAAATTTCCAAACAGAAGATCAGTATTGTCTTTAACAAGGGGAAATGGATTGCTAGGCAATCAATCCAAATGTATCACTGTTCATCATGCGTGGCAGTGGCAAGAACAACAGCAATAGTAGCTAACCTGACTCTTGGTAAGGGCCTGTTATCTGTCTGGCACTGTTTGAGGTGCTTTACATTTGTTCATCCTCACAATCTCCCTCTGAAGATGGGACACTAATTGATGACTGTAATTTTAATAAATAAGTTGCCAAAGACCCTCAGATAATAAGGGATGGTATTATGATTCAAATCCTACTTCTGGATTCATGCTATTAATCCCTATGGACACCATCAATAGCTACTTTAAAACAGATGCAGAAAGTGCTTCCATACAGCTGCTTCTTATAAAAATAAATATAAAATCAGAGATCTTTGAAAATAATGTGTGTACTCAAATGTATTCTAAAAATATATGTTAAATATATTATTTTTAAAATTCTGTAGTGTCAAGTTCATACCAAAAATAAGGCTATGTAAATGAGGCTTTAGATGAAGGTCAGTATTATTTTAGAAAAATAATTTTTTTATGGTATAAAGTTTAAAATCACTTTCTCTGAAAATATATCTTTCTAATCTAAATAGGGTAATTTAACTGTTTTTGCTACTTGAGTATTTTGAAAAGCAAAACCATTAATAAATACACTGCCAATAATTTAATAAAAATTCACATATTCCCTACTTTCAAAGAAAAAGTTCCTTGTCACTGATGCCCAAATCCTCTACCCGTCCCATTCCCTAGACGAAAACAGTAGGAGGTTTCATTTTTTAAAACACTCTTCTTCACAATAAAACAGGCAGACTCTGTGTAATGGCTGTGGGATTTCTATCTCAGAATTAGAGCCAGAGAAACCTATTAATTGAAATTTTATATCACCAAATCTTAAACATATCTTTTATTTTTCTCCAAAACAATGACAATCAAATTATTGGAGTGGCAAGGATAAGAAGTTGAAGAAAGATATCCTTCTACTTTTCCCAAATTCTGTCACTGCTCTGTATTCTTAGTTTCATAAAAAATATTGATTTTTTAACATTGCCAACATTCATATCCATGCAGGATGTGATAATTCTGAAACTTCTGTCTCCTTCGTTCAGGGTAGAAATACACACACACACAAACACACACGAACACAGACTCATCAGACTCATACAGACATATGTACTGCCCACAAGTCTATAAATGATTTGGGGCATTAATTGTATAATCAAGTCATTCTGCTGCTGCGGCTAAGTCGTTTCAGTCGTGTCCGACTCTGTGCAACCCCATAGACAGCAGCCCACCAGGCTCCCCCGTCCCTGGGATTCTCCAGGCAAGAACACTGGAGTGGGTTGCCATTTCCTTCTCCAATGCATGAAAGTGAAAAGTAAAAGTGAAGTCGCTCAGGCAAGAGTACTGGAGTGGGTTGCCATTGCCTTCTCCAATAAAATCATTCTAGTGACAACAGTTTTATGGTTCAGTTCATTTCAGTCACTCAGTCATGTTTGACTCTTTGTGACCCCATGGACTGTAGCATGCCAGGCTTCCCTGTCCATCACCAACTCTCAGAGCCTGCTCAAACTAATGTCTATCGAGTTGGTGATGCCATCCAACCATCTCATCCTCTGTCGTCCCCTTCACCTCCTGCCCTCAATCTTTCCCAGCATCAGGGTCTTTTCAAAAGAGTCAGTTCTTCACATCAGGTGGTGAAAGTATTGGAGTTTCAGCTTCAACATCAGTCATTCCAATGAATATTCAGGACTGATTTCCTTTAGGATGGACTGGTTGGATCTCCTTGCAGTCCAAGGGACTCTCAAGAGTCTTCGCCAACACCACAATTCAAAAGCATCATTCTTCGGTGCTCAGCTTTCTTTATAGTCCAACTCTCACATCCATACATGACTACTGGGAAAACCATAGCTTTGACTAGATGGACCTTTGTTGGCAAAGTAATGTTTCTGATTTTATTTTTTTAGTTCTACCAGCTTATTGCTACCAACCCATATCCCTCCACCCTCCTTATGCATGCATGCTCAGTCATGTAACCCCATGAACTGCAGTCTGCCAGGCTCCTCTGTCCACGGACTTTTCCAGACAAGACTAATGGAGTGGGTTGCCATTTCCTTTTCCAGTGTCTCTGCTTTTTAATATGTTGTCTAGGTTTTTCATAGCTTTTCTTCCAAGGAGCAAGCATCTTTTAATTTCATGTCTGCAGTCACAATCTGCAGTGCTTTTGGAGCCCAAGACAATAAAGTCTGTTACTGTTTCCTTTATTTCCCATCTATCTGCCATGAAGTGATGGGACTGGATGCCATGGTTTTAGTTTTTTGAATGTTGAGTTTTAAGCCAGCTTTACACTCTCCTCTTTCACTTTCATCAAGTGGCTCATTAGTTCCTCTTCACTTCTGCCATAAGGGTGGTGTCATCTGCGCATCTGAGGTTATTGATATTTCTCCTGGCATTCTTGATTCCAGCTTGTGCTTCATCCAGCCCGGGATTTTGCATGATGTACTTTGCATATAAGTTAAATAAGCAGGGTGACAATATACAGCCTTGACGTCCTCCTTTCCCAATTTGGACCCCATCTGTTGTTCCATGTCCAGTTCTAACTGTTGCTTCTTGACCTGAATACAGATTTCTCAGGAGGCAATTTAATGGTAAGACTTCTCATTTTAATTTAGTCATTTTTTAAATTCGAGAATCTATTGATAGAAATGTGTACTGAGAAATTAAACCAGGAAATATGACTTTTATATACAACAATGTCCATATATATTCTACATTACATAATATACTATAATATACAATATATAATAGATTATATATACTATGTATGTTATATATTACATTAATAATGCAAAATCATATTTTATTTAGCTACAAGTTTAAGTTGTGTTTCTGTCACATAGATTGAAATGATAGTGAATTTTTATTCTTTTGAGTATATTTTGAGAAAAATTATTGACTGGAAATTGCTACTAGAAAAATTGCACTTTGGGGTATTTTTCAAATTTTAAAATTACCAACACTTTGAATATGATATAGGTGATAGTGAGACAATTAAAATGAAACTTGATTTTACTAATTTTTCTCAGTATCAGTAGGATTTTCTGAGCATTTCTAACTCTTATTAATGCACCAGCTCTTTCTATAATTAAAAACATACAGGATGAAATACCCACATATGTGTGTATGGGACACACGGGCCTTAACATTTTCTCAAGTTCACAATAATCACTAAAGAATCTTATCTTGAAGTTCCCTTGTTATCTTCTATGCCTGAGCCAACTTCATATAATGAGAGTGTCCTTTAGCTACTCAAACAGCATTTCTTCCATTAAGTCAACTGTAAAATTTTCTATTGTTTAACTCTTGAAATGAATCATTCATTAAATGTTTGATGATAAAATTATAAAAAGTCATCAAAGAAGACGGGTTTTTCTGGGAAAATAATTTATATAGATGTATTCTGCTACATGTGGGAAAGATAAAGATGGGGTAATTTTCATTTGTACGTTGGTGTGACCCTAGCTTGAAAGGTGATTTTATCAGTATTACACTTAATTAGAAATTTGTTCCATGGAGAAGTTGAATGTCCCAAGAACAAGCTTTTTAAGTCCCTGCAGAAGGGAATGGCTCCTTGCCTGAGCACTTTTAAGACAGAGCAAAGCCCTTGTCTGTGTACACAGGACTACCAAGAGCATTTTTAATCTTTTCATCTTAAAGACACTGGACAGGCAAGCAAAGAAGTTTGAAGAGTCATAGAAAAGAAGCAGGACAAGGCAAACAATGAGAATAAAACTGACCAAAGAAGGAAGAGCAGACTTAGGATCAGGAACACAGTCATATAATTTGCAGGGCCCAGTGGAAAAAAAATTGGGGGCCCTTTGTTCAAAAATTATTAAAGATTCCAAGATGGCTATAGCAGAGCATGAAGGCAAGAGACATCTTCTAAGGACAGGGCTCTGTGATATGCACAACTGCATACCAATGAAACAGGCCATTCTTGTTTAAAACACAGAAACAACTTGAATAAATCTTTATGGGCTACCCTCAGAGAGATTTGAAATGATAATCAGTTCCACAAACCAACAGTAAGACATAATAAAGAAAAAAAAAAGAGACAAGAAAGAACTCATGAAGTTTAAATATATTTAGAGATGAACCAAGGAGATGTTTAAATACATTTAGAGATACAGCAAGGAGAGATAAGAAAGCCTTCTTCAGTGATCAATGCAAAGAAATAGAGGAAAACAATAAAATGGGAAAGACTAGAGATCTCTTCAAGAAAATTAGAGATACCAAGGAGCTTTTCATGCAAAGATGGGCACAATAAAGAACAGAAATAGTATGGACCTAACAGAAGCAGAAGATATTAAGGAGAGGTGGCAAGAATACACAGAAGAACTATACAAAAAAAGATCTTCACGTCCCAGATAATCATGGTGGTGTGATCACTCACCTAGAGCCACACATCCTGGAATGCAAAGTCAAGTGGGCCTTAGAAAGCATCACAGTGAACAAATCTAGTGGAGGTGATGGAATTACAGTTGAGCTATTTCAAATCCTAAAAGATGATGTTGTGAAAGTGCTATACTCAGTATACCAGCAAATTGGGAAAACTCAACATAGGGCACAGGACTGGAAAAAGTCAGTTTTCATTCCAGTCCCAAAGAAAGGCAATGCCAAAGAATGCTCAAACTACCTCACAATTGCCCTCATCTCACACGCTAGCAAAGTAGTGCTCAAAGTTCTCCAAGCCAGGCTTCAAAAGTACATGAACTGTGAACTTCCAGATGTTCAACCTGGATCTAGAAAAGGCAAAGGAACCAGAGATCAAATTGCCAACATCTGTTGGATCATCGAAAAAGCAAGAGAGTTCCAGAAAAAAATCGACTTCTGCTTTATTGATTATGCCAAAGCCTTTGACTGTGTGGATCACAATAAACTGTGGAAAATTCTTAAAGACAGGGGAATACCAGACCACCTGACCTGTCTCCTGGTCTGTATGCAGGTCAAGAAGCAACAGTTAGAACTGGACATGGAACAACAGATGGGGTCCAAATTGGGAAAGGAGTACGTCAAGATTGTATGTTGTCACTCTGCTTATTTAACTTATATGCAGAGTACATTATGGAAATGCCAGGCTGGATGAAGCACAAGCTGGAATCAGATTGCCAGGAGAAATATCAATAATCTCAGATATGCAGATGACACCATCCTTATGGCAGAAAGTGATATGGATCTAAAGATCCCCTTGATGAAAGTGAAAGAGGACAGTGAAGAAGCTATCAAAAAATCAACATTCAAAAAAGTAAAATCATGGCATCTGGTCCTATCACCTCATGGCAAATAGATGGGGAAACAATGGAAACAGTGACAGACTTTATTTTATTAGGCTGCAAAATCACTGCAGATTGCAACTGCAATCATGAAATTAAAAGACACTTGCTCCTTGGAAGAAAAGCTATGACCAACCTAGACAGCATATTAAAAAGCAGAGACATTACTTTGCCAACAAAGGTCTGTCTAGTCAAAGCTATGATTTATCCAGTAGTCATGTATGGATGTGAGAGTTGGACTATAAAGAAAGCTGACCACCGAAGAATTGATGCTTTTGAATTGTGGTGTTGGAGAAGACTCTTGAGAGTCCCTTTGACTGCAAGGATATCAAACGAGTCCATCCTAAAGGAAATCAGTCCTGAACATTCATTGGTAGGACTGATGTTGAAGCTGAAACTCCAATACTTTGGCCATCTGATGTGAAGAACTTACTCTTTTGAAAAGACCCTGATGCTGGGAAAGATTGAGGGCAGGAGGAAAAGGGGGCGACAGAGGATGAGATGGTTGGATGGCATCACCGACTAGATAGACATGAGTTTGAGCAGGCTCCAGAAGTTGGTGATGGAAAGGGAATCCTGGCATGCTGTAATCCATGGGGTCACAAAGAGTTGGACATGACTGAGTGACTAAAATTAACTGAGAGATGTACCAAAGTTTTCCTTCAGCTTTTTATTGGCCTACTTCTGCTAATTGGCTTTGGTTTCAACCTCACTTTTTGCAAAGTCAAAAAGTTGAATGCTTCCTTGTCATTTTGGCATTTCTGACCTTGTATATGAAAAGCTGAGGGGTAAAGAACCTGCCTGCCAATGCAGGAGATGCGGGTTGAATCTGGGTTGAGAAGATATCCTGAAGGAGAAAATGGCAACCCACTCCAGTATTCTTGCCTGGAGAATCCCATGGACAGAGGAGTATGGCCAGCTACAGTCCCTGGAGTCACAGAGTCAGACACAACTGAGCAACTGAGCATGCATGCATATGATAAGTAACTGAGTTCCCATGAACTCTAAGTGGCATATCAATGCCACTAAAAGTAACAAGCCCTCCAGTTCAGATTTATTTTTCATATTTGAGTATTTACTTCCTTTGGAGTAAAAGATTCTTGTGTGTTTCATATGTTGAATTCTATTAGTAATTTAAGTATAACTATGTATTTATTGTTACAAGTGTAAAAATGCCATAATATTTAATGATGCCTGTACAAATTTGCATTTTCATGAGAAATGTAGTTATTTTTGAAGAGCTAAAGTGAGAAGTAAATCAGCAACCAATTTGAATACTGATAAAAATTCATAACCTGAATCTGGAAATTAGTTCATAGTATATAATGTGAATGCTATAAATATTACAAGCACTTTTATATATGTGTCTTTTTGGAAGCACACAACAATCCTTTGAGATAAGTAGAGATCATCATGTACATTAGATATTTGAGAGCACAGAGGCTCAGAGTAGTTAGATTTTGCCAAGGTCACCCATGCTGAAAATGGAGGCAAACAGAACCAATCCAGATTTATTTTGCTCAAAATCCACTGTTATTTCATACCATGTGTCTTTTCAGGATACCTATGGATGACTCACATCAAATATTTTTCTAGATAAACGGAAAAGATTACTTAAAAGTGTAGTCGTTGTTAAGGATTCATTGTACCAGACTTTTTAAAAAAAATCTATGAAAAAATTCCTGAAAAGATTGTTTCAAACTGGATTCCATGGTACATTAAGATGGTAAGATAGTTAGGATGAGAGTATGTAGGTTATGCACGAAGTTAGAAGAATGCCAAGGTACCATTTCCACTTCAATCAGAGAAGATGGAGTTTTATTTTTCTTAGATAGGAGGCATATGAGTAACATATCTTTTGAAGTAAGGATTTGATGATTAAACAAAAAAAAGCAATTAAATAAACAAAATAAGATGATAAAAAGCCAGTGAGACACTGACCTGCATTATTGTTAATAAAACAATGTGTTCAGTGTTTTATCTATGGCCCCACAAATAGCAAGTGAATAACTGAAAATTTACCTCTTGTTTAGCAATCCCCTCCATATAGATCTTTATGGATAGCACACTGCCTATGATTTAATTTTGAACTTCTTTTAGATATTATTTTCTAAAACATGAACCATGAATATGGGCTTGGGTATAATGGCATTAAAAGAATTATATGCAAGTGTTTCAGTCTTTTCCTGACATCATTTCCACAATTCCTATTGTTATGAGTTCTCAATAATTCCACTTTCTTTTATACAGAAATACTATGATCACAATTCTCTGGAAAAAAAGCCCAATTTTATATATATAGTCAGCCATGTGTAAAGCCAGACTTACTTACAAGGGCATAAATCATGCACTTGCACCTGCATAAAAAATCCTGCACTGTACAAATTATTTGCTCTTGCCAAGATGATATTTAATAGAGCCAAACCTAGCAAAACTATGGTGTTTTCTAGTCCTGTCCTCTGTCTTAAGTTTCTCCCGTGCTTTGCCGGACCTATGTCCTCTAATCACATCAGTAGCACTGGCTATCATTTATTAAACTCCTCTTCTGCACCAGGCATTTTACACATGCTATTTGTGAAACTCAGCACAACTCTGCAAGACATTTATTAGTTTCCATATTTTTCAGATGAGAAAAGTGTGGTTCAGGAAACCAAAGAGAGTCACGCTGATAATCTCTGTGGTTTCATAGCTACTTTTTCACGTCACCTTCTACAAGATTTTCTTTCTAGTCTTTGAAGGGAAATTGAGGATAAAATTTGATATATTCCTTTGTAGCCTAGGCTTATTTTGGAAATTAACTTGATATATAAAGGAGTTGCTGAATACTGTTTTTACTCAAATTTGATATCTTTCCTGACTTTCTGATACATTTCAAATCAAATTTCCAGGAGTAAAATTTGTCAAGAGTGTGTCACAATTTCATGATCAGAAAGTAACATTTTCTAACATTTTTACTTTGCAAAATAATGTTTTTTTTCCTTTTCATTTCCCTTTGTAAAAGTATCAGTTGTAGATATTGCTGAGTTTATTTCCATTATTCACTTTATTATCAGTGACATTGTTTTAAATTCTTCACGTTTGCTTCCTTTCCCACTTTGAAGATCTGCACATTGGTCAAATTGTTCACATTTTTAGTGTCAACTTTGTTTTTCAATTTTGTTTATTTTGAATATATTATATATATAAATAAAGAATGATTTTAGTGCAACAGTATTTAAGGTTTTAGGATTTAGTGGTGTTACGAGGTATGTTTCAGTATTTAATATTCACATAGAAGAAATAAATGAAAGATTCAGTTTTCCACAGATAAACCAGCCAAGGGAAAAGACAGCTGGAGGGCATAAGAGAGTGGTCACTGGGGAGATGGTGCTGCCAGGGCTAAACAGTTCAGTTCAGTCGCTCAGCCGTGTCCGACTTTTGTGACCCCATGAATTGCAGCACACCAGGCCTCTCTGCCCATCACCAACTCCCGGAGTCTACCCAAACCCATGTCCATCGAGTCGGTGATGCCATACAACCATCTCATCCTCTGTCGTCCCCTTCTCCTCCTGCCCCCAATCCTACCCAGCATTAGAGTCTTTTCCAATGAGTCAACTCTTCGCATGAGGTGGCCAAAGTATTGGAGTTTCATCTTCAACATCAGTCCTTCCAATGAACACCCAGGACTGATCTCTTTTAGTATGGATTGATTGGATCTCCTTGCAGTCCAAGGGACTCTCAAGAGTCTTCTCCAAAACCACAGTTCAAAAGCATCAATTCTGCAGCACTCAGCTTTCTTCACCGTCCAACTCTCACATCCATACACAACCACTGGAAAAACCATAGCCTTGACTAGATGGACTTTTGTTGGCAAAGTAATGTCTCTGCTTTTAAATATGCTATCTAGGTTGGCCATAACCTTCCTTCCAAGGAGTAAGCGTCTTTTAATTTCATGGCTGCAATCACCATCAGCAGTGATTCTGGAGCCCCCAAAAATAAAGTCTGACACTGTTTCCACTGTTTCCCCATCTATTTCCCATGAAGTGATAGGACCAGATGCCATGATCTTAGTTTTCTGAACGTTGAGCTTTAAGCCAACTTTTTCACTCTCCTCTTTCACTTTCATCAAGAGGCTCTTTAGTTCTTCTTCACTTTCTGCCATAAGGGTGGTGTCATCTGCATATCTGAGGTTATTGATATTTCTCCTGGCAATCTTGATTCCAGCTTGTGTTTCTTCCAGCCCAGCGTTTCTCATGATGTACTCTGCATATAAGTTAAATAAGCAGGGTGACAATATACAGCCTTGATGTACTCCTTTTCCTATTTGGAACCAGTCTGTTGTTCCAAGTCCAGTTCTAACGGTTGCTTCCTGACCTGCATACAGGTTTCTCAAGGGACAGGTCAGATGGTCTGGTATTCCCATCTCTTTCAGAATTTTCCACAGTTTATTGTGATTCACACAGTCAAAGGCTTTGGCATAGTCAATAAAGCAGAAATAGATGTTTTTTTGGAACTCTCTTGTTTTTTCGATGATCCAGCAGATATTGGCAATTTGATCTCTAGTTCCTCTGCCTTTTCTAAAACCAGTTTGAACATCTGGAAGTTTACGGTTCACGTATTGCTGAAGCCTGGCTTGGAGAATTTTGAGTATTACTTTACTAGCATGTGAGATGAGTGCAATTGTGCAGTAGTTTGAGCATTCTTTGGCATTGCCTTTCTTTGGGATTGGAACGGAAACTGACCTTTTTCCATCCTGTGGGCACTGCTGAGTTTTCCAAATTTGCTGGCATATTGAGTGCAGCACTTTCACAGCATCACCTTTAAGGATTTGAAATAGCTCAACTGGAATTCCATCATCTCCACTAGCTTTGTTTGTAGTAATGCTTTCTAAGGCCCACTTGACTTCACATTCCAGGATATCTGGCTCTAGGTGAGTGATCACACCATCGTGATTATCTGGGTCGTGAAGATTTTTTTGTACAGTTCTTCTGTGTATTCTTGCCACCTCTTCTTAATATCTTCTGCTTCTGTTAGGCCCATACCATTTCTGTCCTTTATCGAGCCTATCTTTGCATGAAATGTTCCTTTGGTATCTCTAATTTTCTTGAAGAGATCTCTAGTCTTTCCCAACCTGTTGTTTTCCTCTATTTCTTTGCATCGATTGCTGAGGAAGGCTTTCTTATCTCTCCTTGCTATTCTTTGGAACTCTGCATTCAGATGGAAATATCTTTCCTTTTCTCCTTTGCTTTTTGCTTCTCTTCTCTTCCCAGCCATCTGTAAGGCCTCCTCAGACAGCCATTTTGCTTTTTTGCATTTCTTTTCCATGGGAATGTTAGGTCCATGAATCAAGGCAAATTGGAAGTGGTCAAACAGGAAATGGCAAGAGTGAGCGTCAACATTCTAGGAATCAGCGAACTAAGATGGACTGGAATGGGTGAATTTAACTCAGATGACCATTATATCTACTACTGTGGGCAAGAATCCCTTAGAAGAAATGGAGTAGCCATCATGGTCAACAAAAGAGTCCAAAAGGCAGTACTTGGATGCAATCTCAAAAACGATAGAATGATCTCTGTTCGTTTCCAAGGCAAACCATTCAATATCACAGTAATCCAAATCTATGCCCCGACCAGTAATGCCGAAGAAGCTGAAGTTGAACGGTTCTATGAAGACCTACAAGACCTTCTATAACTAACACCCCAAAATGATGTCCTTGTCATTATAGGGGACTGGAATGCAAAAGTAGAAGTCAAGAAACACCTGACATAACAGGCAAATTTGGCCTTGGAGTACAGAATGAAGCAGGGCAAAGGCTAATAGAGTTTTGCCAAGAGAATGCACTGGTCATAGCAAACACCCTCTTCCAAGAACACAAGAGAAGACTCTACACATGGACATCACCAGATGGTCAACACCGAAATCAGATTGATTATATTTTTTGCAGCCAAAGATGGAGAAGCTCTATACAGTCAGCAAAAACAAGACAGGGAGCAGACTGTGGCTCAGATCATGAACTGCTTATTGCTAAATTCAGACTTAAATTGAAGAAAGTAGGGAAAACCACTAGTCCATTCAGGTATGACCTAGATCAAATCCTTTATGAGTATACAGTGAAGTGACAAATAGATTTAAGGGACTAGATCTGATAGACAGAGTGCCTGATGAACTATGGACAGAGGTTCGTGACATTGTTCAGGAGACAGGGATCAAGACAATCCCCATGGAAAAGAAAAGCAAAAAAAAAAAAAAAAAAAAAAAAAAAGCAAGGGTTATAAGGACAATTTAAATGGCTGAAATAATCAACAACTTACTTATTCTCAGGATGATTATATAATAATTTCTATTATAGACAAATCTATTTTTGTCATATAAATTGATACTTCATGTCCATTTCAATTTTTTTTTTATTTTTCTTTTTTTAGTTGGTGTGTGGTTCTGTAACATGCTTTCTTAAGCAACAGAGGTAAAAAAAGAAAAATATCACAGGAATTCTATTGATCTTATTATGCACGGATGGATAGCATCACAACTCAAAGGGTACATAGTAATGTTTCTCCCTATTTCAGTTTATGGACTTTGTTCCAAATAGTCAACACAAAACTAAAATAATTCTTTACAGTACATGTAAGTCTTAATTGTTTCATGATCAGATCCTTTTATTTAATAAGGATCAAATAAACAGGTTACTTCTTTTTATCAGAAATTCACACTCTTTTCTCCACTCCATTAAAAAAAATAATCTAAAATGGAAACTTCTTTCCACAAGAATTTATTTAAATTTGTCACCTTGTTTTATATGCTTCCATTTTAACCTCTGGTTAAATATGCACACATTTGGTCAGTTACAGATATATATGCAGAATATTTTATGAGAGACACTATGGAATTGTAAAAAAGTGTTCTGGTCTTTGAATCAGGAAAACAGATCTCTAGCTCATGTTTGCCGGTAACTGTCAGTGCACACTGCAGCAAATCACTTCAGTGATCTGGGGTTTACTTTCCTGATCTACAAAGTGCAATGGTTAATTTACATAATTTCTAAATCTTTATGCTCTAATATTTTAATGAGTCTATTCTTTTTCCCCACCTCACTAAGAAATCACAATGATGGAGAATGATGAGAAAGACTTCAAACTATAAAGTCTTATTTATTTCCCTTAAACTTGCTTAAATAGAAATAAAACAGTTGTCATGGTCTTCAGAAGGCTCTCTCTCAGATCTATCTATAAATTTTAGGCATTGAATAAAATTCACTGTGTGTATGTGTTCTTTGGTAGACTGGTAACTATTAACTTAATGTGACATTTCCTTCTTATTTTTCCTTTCAGAGAAAAGAAATCAAATTTAAAATTAAACATTATAACCCTTATTATTTCGTTCTTTGCAACTACATAAAATGGTTTACAAATGAGATTACTATGTATTTGAGAGAGAAATTTGCAGGTTAACCTTCTTGATATTGGTTAATTGCAACCTTCTGTGAGTCTATGGTAACCTTATTTCCAGGGTTAGAGCCAGTTTTTTGCATTAGTTCTTCCAAAGGGACCACATGTCAAATATCCTTGGAACAGGGTACAATTTAAATTACTGGTGGTCTACTAGTTATTTTCGGTCTAGGAGAACAAACACCAGATGTATTATAGACAGACTTTAAAGGGCATTATAAAGAGAAATTGGCTGGGGCGGTGTTGTGGGGGAATGGCCCATTTCTCAAACTGTGGGATCCAGCCACTGTTGCTCTGCATAATAATCTCATTCTAGAAGAATTCAATTCATATTCATCATCATGTTCTTTGAAATGAATCCATGAATGAAGATTCTGTGCATAGAGCAACCTTATACAAGCAGGACATAATTCACTCCTGATCTCTAGCAAGTGACTTGGAATTTGCATGCCTGAATTAAAGAGAGGAATTGATGAAGTACAGTGTGTCAAATCTTGTTTAAGGTTACTTGATAGTGTCCCGTGGTTTTGTTTGAAAATCAAAATATTTACTAGTTCAAGAAACAGTTTATGAAAAGTATGTATAAAATTAATCAGCTTATTAAAGATGAAATAATTTTAAAATCCAAATCACTTTTATTCTCTGTAGAGCAAGTTTTTCCTGGGGATTTTGCCAATATTTTCAGTTTCTCTTACAACCCCCTCTCCATTTGCTTCTCCTAATCTCCAACTATACACTGCTTTGGGGGTGACACTGACCCTCAGCATAACTATTAAACATGACTTTGTTAACTGCTCAGTGAGGCCTGGTGTGAATTGAGTGGCCACCATCGCCAGCTGTGCAAAGCCTTTGATCTTTATTTACATTTTGATTTCACATATTGGTAACGGAGGTGGATATTTTCCAACCAACACTGGTAAATGGATTTAAAATTCTATACAAATATTCTTTTTAGCCATTATCTAACTAGTTAAAATCTATTAGAAACCTTTCCAACATAGGGTTATAACACAATGAAGAAAATAACTACTACATTTCTTCTATTAGGGAGATAAAAATCAATCAGGGAATTTTATCACAGTATCTAAGTATTTGTAAATACATACATTTTAAAGTTCTTTTAAATCGGAAGTAGGGATTATAGAAAGAATCTTATAGGCATGACTAAATATACCGGATTTAAATCTGGAAATTTTAAATGTTCTTATGCATTTTGAAATAACAAAGCATATATTTGTACTTGCAATCAACATGTACAGAGAAATTTGTATATCTATCTCTATCTTCAGTTCAGTTCAGTCGCTCAGTCGTGTCCAACTCTTTGTGACCCCATGGATTGCAGCACGACAGGCCTGCCTGTCCATCACCAACTCCTGGAGTCCACCCAAAGTCATGTCTATCGAGTCGGTGATGCCATCCAACCATCTCATCCTCTGTCATCCCCTTCTCTTCCTGCCCTCAATCTTTCCCAGCATCAGGGTCTTTTCCAATGAGTCAGCTTTTCACATCAGGTGGCCAAAGTATTGGAGTTTCAGCTTTAGCATCATTCCTATCAATATATATATAGGACTGATTTCCTTTGGGATGGACTGGTTGGATCTCCTTGCAGTCCAAGGGACTCTCAAGAGTTTTCTCCAACACCACAGTTCAAAAGCATCAATTCTTCGGTGCTCAGCTTTCTTTATAGTCCAACTCTCACATCCATACGTGACTACTGGAAAAAAACGTAGCTTTGACTAGACCTACCTTTGTTGGGGCTTCCCTTGTGGCTCAGCTGGTAAAGAATCCACCCACAATGTGGGAGACATGGGTTCAATCCCTGGGTTGGGAGTATCCCCTGGAGAAGGGAAAGTCTACCCACTCCAGTATTCTGGCCTGGAGAATTCCACGAGCTTTTCAATATTCAATCTCTATCTTTTATGGGATCAAATAATTACATGTAGCCAAAGAATATTTAGAAGCAATGATATCATTATGTTAGACATAAATCACATTTCAGAAGAAAAAATCTACTATGTTTAACCTGTTTCTTAATGAAAAGATATTTTAGAAATGAGATACTTACTGTAGAATTACTTAAAATAAATCTAAAAACAGCCAAATCTACAGTAACCCTGTTGGTCATCTAATGGCATATCCTGAATGATTTAATCTAAAGTAATTGATAGCCCCTGAAGATTCTTGTGTGCACCAGGACCTAAGGACCCTGCAGAGACTGAGACAGAACTATGTTTGAACATCTCCTGTGGAGGTACCGGCCAGCAGTGGACTGCCACAGGGACAGGGGCTCTGGGTACAGCAGACTTGGGTATGACATAAGCCCTTTTGGAGGAGGTCACCATTAACCCCACCATAGAGCGGCCAGAACTTACATAGGACTGGGAAATAGACACTTGAAGAGCACAAACAGAACCTTGGGCACCAGGACCCAGGAGAAAGGAGCAGTGACCCCACAAGAGACTGACTCAGACTTGCCTGTCAGTGTTGAGACTCTTCAGTGGAGGCGTGGGTCGGGGGTAGCTTGCTGCAAGGTTGGCGGCACTGAGTGCAGCAGTGCATGCATGGGATCTTTTGAAGGAGGTCACCATTATCTTCATTACCTCCACCACAGTTTGGCCCAGGTAAAGAGCAGGGAGGGAACAAAGCTCCACCCATCAACAGAAAACTGGACTAAAGATTTACTGAGCATGGCCATCAGAACAAGATCCAGTTTCCCCCTCAGTCAGTCTCTCCCATCAGGAAGCTTCCATAAGCCTCTTATCCTTCTGCATCAGTGGGTAGACAGACTGAAAACCACAATCATAGAAAACTAACCAATCTAATTACATGGACAACAGCCTTGTCTAACTCAATAAAACTATGAGCCAATGCCATGTAGGGCCACTCAAGATGGACAGGTCATGGTGGAGAGGTCTGACAAAATGTGGTCCACCGGAGAAGGGAATGGCAAACCACTTCAGTATTCTTGCCTTGAGAACCCCATGAACAGTATGAAAAGGCAAAAAGATAGGACACTGAAAGATGAACTCCCCAGGTTGGTAGGTGCCCAGTAAGCTACTAGAGAACAGTGGAGATATAACTCCAGAAAGAATGAAGAGATGGAGCCAAAGCAAAACCAACACCCAGCTGTGCATGTGACTGGTGATGGAAGTAAGGTCCGATGCTGTAAGAACAATATTGCATAGGAACCTGGAGTGTTAGGTCCATCCATCAAGGCAAATTGGAAGTGGTCAAACAGGAGATGGCAAGAGTGAATATCAACATTTTATGAATCAGCAAACTAAGATGGACTGGAATGGGTGAATTTAACTCAGATGACCATTATATCTACTACTGTGGGCAAGAATCCCTTAGAAGAAATGGAGTAGCCCTCATGGTCAACAGAAGAGTCTGAAATGCAGTACTTGGATGCAATCTCAGAAATGACAGAATGATCTCTGTTTGTTTCCATGGCAAACCATCCAATATCACGGTAATCCACATCTATGCCCTGACCAGTAATGCTGAAGAAGCTGAATTTGAACGGTTCTATGAAGACCCAAAAGGACCTTCTAGAACTAACACCCCAAAATGATGTCCTTGTCATTATAGGGGACTGGAATGCAAAAGTAGGAAATCAAGAAACACCTAGAGTAACAGGCAAATTTGGCCTTGGAGTACAAAATGAAGCAGGGCAAAGGCTAACAGAGTTTTGCCAAGAGAATGCACTGGTCATAGCAAATACCCTCTTCCCACAACACAAGAGAAGACTCTACACATGGAGATCACCAGATGGTCAACACCGAAATCAGATTGATTATATTCTTTGCAGCCAAAATGGAGAAGTTCTATACAGTCAGCAAAAACAAGATTGGGAACTGACTGTGGCTCAGATCATGAACTCCTTATTGCCAAATTCAGACTTGATGAAGAAAATAGGTAAAACCACCAGACATTCAGGTATGACCTAAAGCATATCCCTTACGATTATACAGTGGAAGTGAGAAATAGATTTAAGGGACTAGAACTGATAGACAGAGTGCCTGTTGAACTATGGATGGAGGTTCATGACAATGTACAGGAGACAGGGATCAAGAGCATCCCCATGGAAAAGAAATGCAAAAAAGCAAAATGGCTGTCTGAGGAGGCCTTAGAAATAGCTGTGAAAAGAAGAGAAGTGAAAAGCAAAGGAGAAAAGGAAAGATATACCCATTTGAATGCAGAATTCCAAAGTGTAGCAAGGAGAGATAAGAAAGCCTTCCTCAGTAATCAGTGAAAAGAAATAGAGGAAAACAATAGAATGGGAAAGACTAGAGATCTCTTCAAGAAAATTAGAGATAAGAAGGGAACATTTCATGCAAAGATGGGCACAATAAAGAACAGAAATTGTATGGACCTAACAGAAGCAGAAGATATTAAGAATAGGTGGCAAGAATACACAAAGAACTATAAAAAAAAAAGATCTTCATGACCCAGATTATCTCGATGGTGTGATAACTCACCTAGAGCCAGATATCCTGGAATGTGAAGTCAAGTGGGCCTTAGGAAGCATCACTATGAACAAAGCTAGTGGAGGTGATGGAATTCCAGTTGAGCTATTTCAAATCCTAAAAGATGATGCTGTGAAAGTGCTGCAGTCAATATGCCAGCAAATTGGGAAAACTAAGCAGTGGACACAGGAATGAAAAAGTCAGCTTTCAAACCAATCCCAAATAAAGGCAATGCCAAAGAATGCTCAAACTACCACACAATTGCATTCATCTCACCCACTAGTGAAGTAATGCTCAAAATTCTCCAAGCCAGGCTTCAATAATATGTGAACCGTGAACTTCCAGATGTTCAAGCTGGACTTAGAAAAGGCAGAGGAACTGGAGATCAAATTGCCAACATCCTATGGATCATCAAAAAAGCAAGAGAATTCAAAAAAACAATCTGCTTTATTGACTATGCCAAAAGCTTTGACTGTGTGGATCACAACAAACTGGAAAATTCTGAAAGAGATGGGAATGCCAGACCACCCGATGTGCCTCCTGAGAAATCTGTATACAGGTCAGGAAGCAACAGTTAGAACTGGACATGGTACAACAGACTGGTTCCAAATAGGATAAGGAGTACTTCAAGGCTGTATATTGTCACCCTGCTTATTTAACCTATATGCAGGATACATCATGAGAAACGCTGGGCTAGATGAAGCACAAGCTGGAATCAAGATTGCCGAGAGAAATATCAGTAGTCTCAGATATGCAGATGACACCACCCTGATGGCACAAAGTGAAGAAGAACTAAAGAGCCTCTTGATGAAAGTGAAAAATGAGCGTGAAAAATTTGGCTTAAAGCTCAGCGTTCAGAAAACTAAGATCATGGCATCTGGTCCCATCACGTCATGGCAAATAGATGAGGAAACAGTGGCAGACTTTTTTGGGGGGGCTCCAAAATCACTGCAGATGGTGACTGCAGCCATGAAATTAAAAGACGCTTACTCCTTGGAGGAAAGTTATAACCAACCTAGACAGCATATTAAAAAGTAGAGACACTACTTTGCCAGCAAAATTCTGTCTAGTCAAGGCTATGGTTTTTCCAGTAGTCATGTATGGATGTGAGAGTTGGAGAATAAAGAAAGCTGAGCACCGAAGAATTGATGCTTTTGAACTGTGTTGTTGGAGAAGACTCTTGAGAGTCCCTTGGACTGCCAGAAGCTCCAACCAGTCCATCCTAAAGGAGATCAGTCCTGGGTGTTCATTGGAAGGACTGATGTTGAAGCTGAAACTCCAATACTTTGGCCACCTGATGAGAAGAGGTGACTCATTTGAAAAGACCCTGATGCTGGAGAAGATTGAAGGTGGGAGAAGAAGGGCACAACAGAGGATAAGATGGTTGGATGGCATCACTGATTCAATGGACACGAGTTTGAGTGGACTCTGGGAGTTGGTGATGGACAGGGAGGCCTGGCATGCTGCAGTGTATGTGGTTGCAAAGAGTCGGACATGACTGAGCGACTGAACTGAACTGAACTGAAAGATTCTGGAGGCTGAAGAGGTGTTAACTTTTTGTCTTTTGTAAGAGTACCACATGATATTTCCATTAGCAGTTTAAGAGGATGAGCACTGTTTGCTGTGATGTGGACTTAAATCTTTGTCAAAAAAGAAGAGGTTTGTTCAAATATAATTGAAAATTCTTGGGAATGGCTTTCCAATGGGCACTTTTTCGATGGTCATTTCTTCTCTTGATGTTAATCCTTAGTGCCAACACTGAACATCTGAATTTGTAAAATCTGATTACTGTCTGAATTTTTATTTTTGTTGTTTTTCTCACATATTAACTGTTATATATATATATATAATTATCCCCATTTGCAAACAAAGAAATTAAACCCAAGATATTGTCTCCAAGCAGACTGTGGAAAAACCATGAATAAATGGGACACTGGTTGATGGGCTTGCTGGGATTGGCATGTGAGTTGAACAAACTTCTGAATTCAAGAAAGTAATTTAGCAGTTCTACTGACCTATGCCTCAGAATTAGTAGGAAACTTTAAAACACATGCTCTTCTGTATTCACAAAATATTTAGCATTTGTTCTTTCAACGTTCATATTTTGTTCCTCTAGTACGTGCTTCAAACTAAAAATACATGATGCTAGTAAAGCCCTTGCTTTCAAGGAGCTAAGAGCCAAAAGTGAGAGAGAAATCTTGTGATAAATATTTTATTCAGTTTATGTACAAATCAAGAGGAAGAAACTACTTTTTGTCTGGTTATGACAGAGAAGAAAGATAATTCAGTAAAGGTGTTGGATCATAAGATGGAATGATGAATGATCATGAGGTAGATAAACTGGGAAAAGTGTGTTCCAAGTAGACGCGGTCCTCCATGGGCATTTTTGGGTTAAGTGCACAGGACATTTATAAAGCTTGCCAGTAGTTCTGGTGAGCTTTGACATTTCCTTGAGTGGAGAAATTTGCCGTAAGATGAAACTGGAGATTTTGATTGGAACTGGGTTGGGTTCACCACCAAGTGTACATGTGAATCTAACAGCCAGCTACACTTTGAGAGCTGAATTAAGAGACAGACCACCACCAAGATTGCAGGCTGGCCACTGGTGATACATACATGGAGTTGATAAGAATAGCACTGAAAAGGCTTTGAAAAAGAAGCTGACATTGAAGCCATACTCATTGAAAGCTGACCATAACTTGTGGTCTGTTAAAGCTAAAATAACAACATTCACATCAGTTTCTCAGGCAAATAAATGTCATGACCATATTTTGAGATCATTCTGGTGTAGAATAAATTTGAGATAGATAATGAAGATACTGGAGAAATTTAGAACATTATTAGAGTAGTATAAGGAAAAAAGTGATAAGAATGTAAATAAGGAGAAAAAAGAGTAATAAAGGTTACTTGAAAAATATGAGTGAACAGGTAGATAGCAGAGACTTATTTAATACAAAAAGGTTAAACAAAGCAGAAAAAAAAATAAAATAATCGCTGTTTCTTCCTTAAAAAAATTCCTACTAATGGAGATAAGATGGAAAGGCAGTGAGGATGTATGGAGAAGATAATGAAGTCACTTTTGGATATTAGAAGGACTTTCAAAATACCACATAGATGGTGTTCAGTAATTATCAGCTCAAATCTAGATCTCAGGAAGAGATGTGACATAACAGTATTGTAGTCATTGGGCTTTACAGAAAGCAAAAAAAAAAAAAATTGATGAGAATAATAATAATATTATTAATAAATAAATAAATACCATCTCTTTTAGATTAAGTTCCACAGAGACCGACTCTGAAACAACGATACAGGTATGAGTGATTTATGAAGGAGTCACCCCAGGTAACATGGGAAAGGAGGGGAGAGGCAAACCAGGGAAGCGGAATAAGCCAAACCAAGGAGCATCTCAGGCAAATTCTCCAGAGGGGAGCTTCATCATGACGCTGTAGAGGAACTCAGAAGTTTAAGACTTGCCTCAGTGTTACTCCTCCAGGCAAGGGCACTTTGGAAACTTTCAGGATTGCTTACCATTTAGAGATAATAATTTCTAAGCCCTTGCAATCACCCTCAGATGAAGAGTCACAGATGCTGAACATTGATAGTGAAATTACACAGTGGATGGGTGGATGAGAAGGGACATGCTGGGTGGGAGGACAACATCATCCTAACTATTGAAACCCAGTGGTTAACTATCATTTATTTCTAGAATATTAGGCACAATTTGATGTGAGAAGGAAACATGAAGTGTCTGGACAACAGGAGCAGAAATGAAGAGATTTGACTTTAGGACTCATCTCAGTTTGATGTAATGGGATTTTTCAAGTTCCTTGACCTCTTAATACTACAGTTTTTGAATCCGTTAAATGGACAAAATGACATTTGCCTTGCTGCTTGGGAAGTAATTTGATGTAATGAAAAAAAAAAAAAAAGCAAGTAAAATTTCAAACTGGAGCTGAGGAATCTTTTTCAAAAATTTCTGTTTTGGAATGTTACAGCTATTAAAAAATAATCTTTAATAAACTACATATAAATGGCAAGTGTTATGATCCAGACCTCTCTCTATTATACTACCAATTCAAGAATGATTTAAGAACTGAAGAGAAATCAGCTTTATCAGAAATGATTAAAATGTTTCTCTTGAAAATCAACTCGTATTGTTCAAATTCAGAAGAAAGGAAACTTTTGCCATCAACAGCTAAGAACTTGGAAAAAACAAATGTACTATTCTGTTCTTCTTGTTAAAACTTTTTTTCACATTTAGGTTTTTCTATTCATCCATCTTCTGTGGATAGATATTATCCAGATTTATAGGCACTAATAGGTATATGCATTTAGGACATTTGTTTAACATCTGTGTCTCAGTTTACTCATCTACAAAATGGGAGATAATACATATTTCATTACTATTAGTGGGTAAAGTGCTTTGAGCAATTTCCAGCACAGAAAAACATAAAAAGAGCTCTGTAGTTGCTGGCTGATATATATATAATAAATATATAAAGGCTACCCACTTCAGTATTCTGGCCTAGAGAATTCCATGGACTGTATAGTCCATGGGGTTGCAAAGAGTTGGGACATGACTGCGCGACTTTCACTTTCACTTTTCATATATTTTTATGTTATATACATATATATTTATTATATGTACATGTCACAAGGGTCATATATGCATATATATACATGTAAATGTATATAGTGCTTCCCTGGTGATTCAGTTGGTAAAGAATTTGCCTGCAATGCAGGAGATCTTCTGCAATGCAAGAAACGCAAGAGATGTTGGTTTGATCACTGGATTGGTAAGATTCCCTCGAATGGGAAATGGCAACCCACTCATTCTTGCCTGGAAAATTCCATGGACAGAGGAGCCTGGCAGTCTACAGTTTACGGGGTCACAGAGTCAGATAAGACTGATGTGACTGACCATGCACACACCATAGGTATATATAATAAAACATAAATAATTTTTTGCATACCAGAGGATTATAACTGTTAGAGCCATAGAGAGTATTCAACAACATGTTAAATGAATGGTTGAATTCTGTCCTGATTCTTTGGCTCCTAAAAATAGGGAGAATAACTGAAATTATTAAAAATAATAATTAAAAATACTATCTCTTCTATTCTGCCTCCAATAATGTCCATCATATACTGAGTCTGGGGAAATTACTTACTTTTAAGAGCACAAATGTATTCAGTAAATTAAATTCAACATTCAAAGAACTAAGATCATGGCATCTGCTCCCATAATTTCATGGAAAATAGATGGGGAAACAATGGAAACAGTGACAGACTTTATTTTATTGGGCTCCAAAATCACTGCAGACTGTGACTGCAACCATGAAATTAAAAGATGCTTGCTCCTTGGAAGAAAAGCTATGACCAACCTAGACAGCATATTAAAAAGCAGAGGCATTACTTTGCCAACAAAGGTCCATCTAGTCAAGGCTATGGTTTTTCCAGTAGTCATGTATGGATGTGAGAGTTGGACCATAAAGAAAGCTGAGCGCCAAAGAATTGTTGCTTTTGAACTGTGGTGTTGGAAAAGACTCTTGAGAGTCCCTTGGACTGCAAGGATGTCAAAACAGCCAGTCCTAAAGGAAATTAGTCCTGCACATTCATTGAAAGGACTGATGCTGAAGCTGAAACTCCAATACTTCGGCCACCTGATGTGAAGAACTGACTCATTGGAAAAGACCTTGATGCTGGGAAAGATTGAGGGCAGGAAGAGAAGGAGACACAGAGGATGAGATGGTTGGATGGCATCACCGACTCAATAGACATGAGTTTGAGTAGGCTCGGAAGATGGGATGGACAGGGATGCTTGGCGTGCTGCAGTCCATGGGGTTGCAAAGAGTAGGACAGGACTGAGTGACTGAACTGACTGATTGACTGATGCAATTTATAGCTTATTTCCTTTAAAATTTGCTTTTTAATCCTATATGTATGCCACATATAAGATGAAATAATTAAAATTTCAGTTATTTATAAAGTAGTTTTTTTTCACACATAAGATGGTGTTGGACCAATAGATAAGGTATTTAGCTAACAATGTTTCTGAGAGAATGTCAACCGAATTAGAAAAATGTACAAAATTAAATAATTTACTTAAACATGATTAAAAAGATATATCCTTTTAAGGTGCTTCATTGTATATGCTACTTGTAAAATGTTTCATTTTGTAAATGTCATATTGTTTTATGTTTGGTATATGTGAAATTTTTCTCAGCATGAATGGTTCACAACTTTGTTACAACTAAAAAGCACTCAACAGAACTGGTGGTCCAGTTCCTTCACTGAGAGTGGTTGGTTATCTGATTCTCTAAAAACATCCAAGTTCCACATTTGGTTCTAGACCAATTAAACTCTGCCACCTATAATTACTTTAAAAAGTCCACCAAGGACCTTAGAGAATGATTAATTGTAACATGGAATGGAATACCTGAGAGTTGGATTAAATACTGTTGATATTCAGTCTACGATAAGAAAATGCTTGTAACATGGACAAAGCTGTGGTGAGGAAGGCAGCTGAGCCGCATCACTTCCTGCTCATCCAGTGTGACCATGGGTGATCAGGGGTTTCAAAGCCAGTGCTCTTTGTATTAATGGCTTATTCCTCTACATCACCAGTCTCTCTGTTTAGCCTAACATACTTTCTGCTTAGCCAGTTCCATTCAGGATTTTCTAGTTCCTTCCCATTTGGCTGCAGCAATGCATTTTTGTGAATGGGTGACATTCTGAAAAGTTTCCATTTTTCTCTTTGGGAAAGAATGTGGAAATTAGACCTATTCTAATTTTTATTCAACAGAATTCCATTTAATTTGATTGATTTTCCTGAGAAAATAATCATAATGCTGATAATAACAATAGTAATTGAAATGTACTGAGTATGTAGTACACGTGAGGCACTATGCTAAACACTGCACATTTATTATTGTAACAGTTAAAACAACCATAAAAATTAAATGCTAGTATTATCACCATTTTATAAATGAAGAAAATGAAGCATAGAGATGGTAAGTAGCTTACTTACAGGGCCATGGCAATTAAGTGGGAGAGCCAGGATTCTAGCATTTGCAAGCTGACTCCAAAGAATGGGCACTCGTGATAAGTTTTTTAAAAGATATACATAATTATCTCATGACCTTCTTGGGACTTACCAGAATTCATGCATTGAGTAAGTAATAAAAAAATGTATAGAATTAAGTCCTATGTGTTTGATAGTTACCACAGTCAAATGAGGGAAATCAAAAGGTAAATGTGAATCTGGGAATCTTCAGGGAAGATGATCAGGTTTTTTACTTTTTAGAAAATAAAAAAAAAAAAAAAAGAAGAAGAAGAAAAGAAAAAAAATCAAGAATTGAAGGTGGGAGCACTTAATGGAAGAACAAGTTAGAGGGGAAAGGGGAAAAGGAGGAAGCATTTCAAAGACATCAAGAAAAGAGCCTCGTTCCTTCCGAAGGCTTAAAGTACCAAGAGCAGACAGAGGCATCAACGCTCTTCTAGCCTAGTGGCTTCCAAGTGCTCTCCTGAACGCTAAAATTCCTCGAGTCAAGTAATGCCATGCCTGCTTCAACTGAAGTTGCTCTGCACCTATTTTCACTATTTGCATATACATGTACATTCCAGCAGACAGTTAGCAAGTAATCCTTACAGCTTGTCTCTTTGCCCTAATCACTTTATTTGAAAAGTTAATAGCCACACTGATTGTTATGTCTGTTTTTAGTTTTACAATTCACATGAATAGCTTTCATGGCATCATATCCTTTCATCTTTCTTACAATCTGGAACACAGTAGATGTTCAGTAAGTGAATTTTAAAAGAACAATAAAGAAAGAAAAAGGAAAAGGAAATCTGTCATAGGTATATCAGGAACTCCTGCTTGCTTATTATCCAAGAACAAGATTTTAAACTTTTGAAAGTTTATTTTCCACTATTGGCTCTCTTCTGCCAGATTAGATCTGAAAATAAAGAATGTAGAGACTGGGTCCCTTTTTCCCTGTTTGTAATTATTTCCTCCAATCAGGATGTAGTTTCAAGGGTGGCCAACACTGTCAATCACTCTCTACCCTCCTTTGAAACTCCTTGATTATGGGAAAGGGCTTTGCATGTAATCACTTCAATTACTTGGTAAAACTTCCTGTGTTCCATCTGCTGTGTTTTGAATTGATTTAAAGAGCCTTTGCACTTTTTCCTTACATTCTTTAAAAAATATATACATACACACATACATACATATATGTGTATATATATATGTATATATATATATATATATATATATTGGAAGGAATAGAACAAAATGGCCTTTAAGGATGACCACACATCTAGTTGTCCAAATTAGCTTATCCAGCCTGGAGAGTCCCCAGAGTTGGAGCAGACAATTGGATGCCAAAGGCATCAGAATGAGGGGCTTTTAGCAGAGGGTTAATCTGAAACTGCAGATTCCAGGGAGATCACAAGCTGGGAACTTGGTAGCAAGCTGTTGCATTTGAAACCATTCATTTTGTCAGAAATTCCTCTGGCATGAAATTCTGGGGTTACTTTATGGGCGATACACTTCTTTGGCCTTGAACTTGGTTTAAAAAAATAAAAATAAAAAACAAAACAAAACCAAAACCAAATAAAGCAACCACAGCAAAAGACCCTCTTTGCTGGACCTCCCAGTGCAGGGCATGAGAGCTTCAAAAAGAGATTCTCTCTTGATCTTTGAGGGCTATGACCTGCTTTATGATATTATAGTCACTCTGTTGGCAAAATCTGCAGAGTAAGCTGCCAGGCTCCTGATCACAGGAGGTGGTGTGGGGTTTACAGGACTAGGCGAGGACTCTCTTCCCATTTGGCTCGATGACTGCAATCCTTTCAGAGTAACCAGTCACACAAACCACACAGTGCCAGGGGTCACAGATTTCCCCATGTGAATCTCTGCACCCTTAGAAACTCAATCATGGGAAGTGTGATGAAGTTTCATATTTAGTAATATATCCTCCTCTTATTTGAAAACTTACTCAAGTCTATATTAGCATCACTTGAAAATAAATACATTTTAAGCACCTACCATATTCTAGGAACTATGCTAGAAACTAGGCATGGGTGATACTGAGGTGAATAAGACTTGGCTTTGACCCACCCAGGAGTCACAGTTAAATCTCCTTCTGATGGAGATTGGAATCCTCCTTCTTTTTTTTTTTTTTTCTGTTCTGTAAGATAGCCAGCGGGAATTTGCTGTGTAACACAGGGAGCTCAACATTATGTCCTGTGACAGCTTAGAGGGGTGGAATGGGGTGGGAGATGGGAGGGAGGCCCAAGAGGGAGGGAACCTATGTACACCTGTGGCCGATCCATGCCGATGCATGGCAGAAACCAGCACAACATTGAAAAGCAATTATCCTCCAATAAAAAGATTAAAAAAAAGATTATACATATAAGAATGTCATACAATATTTCTCCTTCTCTGTCTGACTTCACTCATATGACACTCTCTAGGTCCACCCATGTTGCTGCAAAGGGCATGATATCATTCTTTTTAATGGCTGAGTAATATTCCAGTGTATAAATGCACCACATCTTCTTTATCTATTCTTGAGGCGCTTTTTAGGACAGAGCTGAGACCTTCTCCCTGTCCTGGTAGTGAAAGCACTTTCTACGCCCGGGTACTGGCTCTGCAAGTGTTGTGCTGAGCATGCTCTGTCCACGCTTGCCTGGAATCATTATAACTCTATCATGGGGCACTATTTCTGTTGCTGTTTTATAGAAGAGGAAATGGAGACAAGGGAGGTGGAGAGCCTCACCCAAAGTCGTCATTGTTGTTGTTTAGTCACTAAGTCGTGAATAAGTAGTGACTTAGTCCAGTGCTTTTGACCCCATGGACTGTAGCCTTCCAGGCTCCTCTGTCCTTGGGATTTCCCAGGGAAGAATACTGGAGTAGGTAGCCTTTCCCTTCTCCAGGGGGCTCTTCCTGACTCAGAGATTGAACCCAGGTCTCCTGCATTGGCAGGCGGATTCTTTTTTTTTTATTATTTTTTATTTTTTATTCTTTTACTTTACAATATTGTATTGGTTTTGCCATACGTCAACATGAATCCGCCACCGGTGCACATGTGCTCCCCCTCCAGGACCCCCCTTCCAACTCCCCCCCCACCCCATCCCTCTGGGTCATCCCAGTGCACCAGCCCCATGGAATCCTCCTTCTATTTTGCACGGACTTAGGCCTTCATTCCCGAGGGGCTATTTCTGGTAGAGGGAAATCAAATGATACTTGAACTGTCACAGCTCTTCTCAATGACAGTTTCATCTCCTATAATCAATTCTAGTCAAATCTCCAGGGTGCATGTTCCAATGTAATAATTTACATTTGTTAGATAAGAGAGGTAAAGACCGAAGGATTCTGAATTTTTCACTTAGCCAAAGATTAGAGAAAAATTCAACTGGGAAGAGACGAGGATTTGAATCAGATAGTGACATTACGAAAGTAAGAGCAAGAAAAAAAAAAGAAAAAAGAAAACAACAAAGTATTTGACAAAATATTTTATACCATCAATAAAGTAGTTTCTTAAATCATTCAGTTCCACAATCAAAAGGGACAAGGAAGTTTGTGTAACATTAACTAAATACTTGTTAGGTTTTTGGTGTGATATCTTCCCCTATCCTTTACAAAATTCTTGTGAAGCAAGTACACCAGATCTACTTTATGAATTCTCTGTTTACAAGATAAGGAAGCTGAGATTAAAGTAAGTTGTCACATAAAGGTGTGGAGAAAAGGGAACCCTCCTACACTGTTTGTGGGAATATTAACCTATACAGCCACTATGGAGAATAGTATGGAGATTCCTCAAAAATGCTAAAAGTAGAGCTACCATAGGATTCAGCAATCTCTCTCATGGGCATATATTCAGAGAAAACTATAATTTGAAAATATACATGCACCCTAATGTTCATTGCAACACTATTTACAATAGCCAGGACATGGATGCAATCTAAAAGTTCAACAAAAGAGGAATGGATACAAATGATGTGGTACACATATACAGTGGAATATTACTCAGCCATAAAAAGAATAAAGTAATGCTATTTATACCAACATAGATGGACATAGAGTTTGTCACACTGAGTGAAGTAAGGCAGACAGAGAAAGAAAAACACCATATGATATCATTTATATGCGTAATCTTAAAGAGAGCTAAAATCTGAACTTATCTACAAAACAGAAATGGAGTTACAGATATAGATAATACACTTATAGTTACTGGGTGGGGGGGAGTAAGCAGAGGGATAAACTGGAGGATTGGGACTGACACATACACACTACTGTACATAAAATAGATAACTAATTAGGACCTACTGTATAGCACAGGAAACTCTACTCAATACTTTGTTATGGCCTATTCTTGAAAAGAATCTAAAAAATAATGGATATACTTATATGTATAACTGACATAACACTGTAAATCAACTATACTTCAATAAGAAAAAAATTAAAAAGTAAATAAGTTGCCACAAAAAAAGGCAAAAAAAAAAACCAAGAAAAAAAACTAAGTTATTACGTTTCTGAGGTCATAGCTAATAAGTGGTGAGCTATATTTTACATTTGTTTGCCTCTTTCCAAAACCCATGTTATTTCCTCTAGAAGTATATACAATTATTACCTTTGCTTTGCAGAAGGAAATTTGTTTTAAGAAAGTCATGGAATTAGTCTAGGCTGATGCATGCAGGAAAGTAAGAAGAAAGAGATGGGAGAGCATGACCAAAGAATATTGATTGATGCTTTCTGAAAAGAAAGGAAATGGGTGTCAGCTAACTCAAGATTCTGAAAGTGTGTTAGTTGCTCAGTTAAGTCAGACTGTTTGCAACACCATGGACTGTAGCCTGCCAGGCTCCTCAGTCCATGGGATTCTCCAGGCAAGAATACTAGAGTGGGTTGCCATTCCCTTCTCCAGGGAATCTTCCAACCCAGGGATTGAACCCAGGTCTCCCACATTGTGGGAAGATTCTTTACCATCTGAGCCACCAGGAAAGCCCCAAGATTCTGAACTTGACACCAAAAATGGTAACATCACCAAAAAACATTTTAAAGGTAAAGGGTTAGCAAGTTTAAAGAGGAAGTTAATAAGGTGGTCTGCTAAAATGACTCTGAGTTGACATCCAAATATTTATGAAGATGACCAGAAGGTAACTAAAGATAATTTAGAGGGTAGGTCACATGACAAGCTTACTCTGGAAACTACAACTTTAAAATTATACCTCCTATTTCCTTTAGATATTCTAGTCTTAACTCTCTTGTTACCTCTCCCACTGCTGCTGCTGCTGCTGCTGCTGCTGCTGCTAAGTCGATTCAGTCGTGTCCGACTCTGTGCGACCCCATAGACGGCAGCCCACCAGGCTCTCCAGTCCCTGGGATTCTCCAGGCAGGAACACTGGAGTGGGTTTCCATTTCCTTCTCCAATGCATGAAAGTGAAAAGTGAAAGTGAAGTCGCTCAGTCATGTCCGACTCTTAGCGACCCCATGGACTGCAGCCCGCCAGGCTCCTCCATCCATGGGATTTTCCGAAGAGTACTGGAGAGGGGTGCCATTGCCTTCTCCATACATCTGAACAGTTAAATGGAATTATCCTTCTCTACATCAGAACACATTGCTTGGCCTCTTACATATCATCATTTTCCTCTGAAATCAGTGGCCCTATTTGGAGATAAGTGTAATATTAGTGTTAGTTCAATAGCTGGAAAAGATTAGCAAGAATGAAAACAGTATTTCTCTTGGCAGAAAATTAAAATTACACTTTAATTGCTACCACTAAAATTTTTATTTTAGTTAAAGTTATGCTCAATTTGTAGCTCATGGGGTAACGTGTACTTAATAGTTTAGTCTCCAAATTTGTTTGAGTTTTGACTATTTTATCTTGAATGTTTTTGTTATCATGATATATTCAATGGGAAGTGAAAAAAATCGAGGCTCTGTTTTTATTTCAAGAATTAAAATAAAACAAAGAATCTATAAAACAATTCTATTTTTTCAAAAGTCATTTTACTTTCTATCATTAACAACCACTTATAGGTCCATCTAGAAGGTTCACATTCTCTATTTATATAACTATATCCCATATAAATTTTTAACCATAGCAGCAGAAAATTAGGTTAATCATGAACACAGTTAATGTACCACATCAGTGAGGTCTTGGGTAACTTTTATCCTATTGAAAACAATTCATTCTTAGATATATTGAATCACTTTTAAATTTTAAAATGGATTTGTCTTTTAAAAGTACTGTACTTCCAGAAATCTTTAATGAATAGCTATTAAAATCTTTGTAAATAAAAGCAACACAGTAATTTCTCTGTACACATTTTAAATATTTATATATGTGCATTCATGTTTAATTAATATTTTCTGGTTTTCTTAATCAAGAATGGTAATTTAGATGCATTTTATTTCTATAAATATTAAAAAAAATATTTTTTAATATTGTTTTATTGTTTCTTTTGAAAAAGCCACAGCCTAATATTCCATGCCTAAAGTCCAGTAATACAAGGATGATCAAAGTTCTATATACCCAGGTTCTATTTAAATTCAAGTTTTAGGTGAAAACAAATTTAAGAGATCAGTGTACGTGAAAGAATCATCTAGTTAATATGCTTATATTCATCTTTCTCACTCATTTTCATGACACGTTTACTTCAGTAAGATTTTGATTACATTTGCCAGAATGAGTAGAATTTAGGTTGCAGCAAATCTATTTTAGAACTTTATTTCAAAAAAAAAAAAAGCAAAAGGAATGGTAAGCATATGCTAGATAAATACTAAAGGAACTCATTATTTCACCATTTAGCTTCAAGTTGCTTTGCTCTGCTGCTTTACTTTCAAGAGGTTATTTTTCTTACTCATTTTAAACTTTATTCTGCAATATAATTTTTTTCTCCTGAAGGCATTCTGCCAAACCTCACTAATAAATTTAGTGAGGTCTGACAAGTCTGTTTATATTTTTGTGAACTATGAAGATCAGGAGTTCGTAGAGTAGATGTGAAAGAGTGTAAGGTGTCATTTGGTTAATTTAAAACACATTATTGGACAGTTAGTCCTGATCCTAATGGTGTCATAATTAAATTTTATTTCAGTTAAAAAGCAGGATATTTAGTATTAAATGTAGGTAAATATTTCAAAGGCTTTTCTTTTTTTTCCATAGCTGTTTTAATTTTTATGTTTCAAACAGCTTTCACTTAATGACACACATTTTTTTCTTGTTATAGTGAATTTTAATTTTGAAAAAAAGATAAACATCCTATTACCAAATATTTATCTTTAAATATTAAATAGTCAAATAATATGTAAATATACAAGCTGACATAACCTTATCAGCATGAGTTAAATAATGGATTACATGGGAAAATAACAGTTTAAAATTTATGAGGATTTATTATGTGGGAATACCTTTACTACATCATTTTAATGCTCCTATAAATATATTTATGTACATTTTATACTTAATTGTTCCTAAGTATCCATGAAGTATGTGAATATTCACAAAACTGCTTGAAAAGTGGCACTGAAAGGACACTGAGAGATCACAGTGAACAAAATGTGGGGAAGTAACATGTGCATCTAGATAGCAATGGGAAGCTTCGATCTGCACATTAGTATCTATCTCGTGCAGTTGTTATGAGGGTTAAGTTGTATGGTGTTAAACAAAATTATTTCCCAGTTCTGGACATACAATAATGTGTCAATAGATGCATTATAAGAATTGAATCCAATTACATCTCTTTAGTTTTTAATTCATGAATAGAGTTAATCTGCGTTTCACTCTGTGTGGATTGGATCATATTTATGGCATTTCTTTCTCTTCTGGACTTAGTAATTTAAGAGGCAGTTGAATTTAAGAAAAAGCTCAAGTGAGTGTTTGAAAGGACTGGAATGAGGTGTACCACTTAAGCAGTATACATCTTTGAATGGGAGTGGTATTACTTAATTTTTTGACTCTGGGAGGCAGAATCAGAGCCAAATACATGAAAGTTATAAGGCAGTAGACTTAGACCGAGATGAAAGAGAATTATCTAACAGCACAAATGCTAAACAACAGAAAGAGCTACTTAAAATCATGGTAGATTTCTAGTCTTCGAAGAAATAAGAGAGAGTGTATGACTACTAGAGTTCACGTGTCATTTGCAAGAATGGGTGACCAGGATTTTGGAATCAATATTTTATTTCAATATCCAAGAAAACTGTAACCACTAATAGTCAGAAAAAAAAAAAAAAAAAAAAAAAGTTATATAGATGTATACAGGAGAGAGGCAGTCCTGAGTAATGATTAAGAGAAGTGACTAATCCATACTGTCACCTCAGACGGGGATATCACTTATATTAATGGATAGGTTTCTCCCTATTTTCCAGCCTTAATTGAAATTCAAATGAGAGGAAACTCTTTATCCTCTGTCTTTAGGCTACTGTGCAGTATTTTACTTTATTTTATTTTATTTTTTTTTGGAGATACAGGCTAGCAATATAGACTTCAGAAGCAGAATGCTTGGGTACCAATCCTATATTTGCCACATACTAGTTGTATATAGCAAAACTCAGAACCTCATCTGTAAAGTGGAGATAACAATAGTACCTATCCCTATCTCTGTTGTGATGATTTTTTAAAAGATATTTTAAAAGTATAAAATATAGATTGTGTATTGAATAGTGCTCCCATGAATGTTTACTGTTATTTATGATCTGGAGTTAATGCATGTAAATTATTTGCTGCAAAATCTATAAGGGAGATAACCTGATGATTTCCCAGGCACATTTCTTAAATTAGTGAAAACAGTATTTCTGGTTATTTTTAAATTAGAAAATACAGTAAAAATAATAAGGCTGGCAATGAATGATCATCATCACCAAAATCTATGATAAGTGAGAAAGAAACAAAGAAAATAAACCTAGTTCTACTTGCTTACTCTGCTGCTGCTGCTGCTGCTAAGTCACTTCAGTCATATCTGACTCTGTGCAACCCCACAGACGGAAGCCCACCAGGCTCCCCCATCCCTGGGATTCTCCAGGCAAGAACACTGGAGTGGGATGCCATTTCCTTCTCCAATGCATGAAAGTGAACAGTGAAAGTGAAGTCCCTCAGTTGTGTCCGATTCTTAACAACCCCATGGACTGCAGCCCACCAGGTTCCTCCGTCCATGGGATTCTCCAGGCAAGAGTACTGGAGAGGGGACTTGCTTACTCAACAGTTTAAAAATCACAGGAAATGTAATACAAAGAAGGAAACACAAAATTAAATAAAAAAATACATGAAATAATACAGTATATCTCTAGTGGCTCTCTCAGGTTATCATTGTTGGGTTTATTGGTAGATAATTCATCCTTTGGAAGGGATCAGGTCTCCTATTCCTTTGTATGATCTCACATTTATTAGTACATTGGGCACTCAACGATTATTAATGTCATTTCCCAGCAGGTGCAAGAATTGGAGTAGGTTTTAATAAATGATTTATGTTAGTAATAAGATGGGTAAATACAACAGTCATCCAAGAAAAGTAAATGGGCCAATGAGGTTGGGGGATAAAAGTACTTTCAATTATCCACTTTACACCCACAGGTCTTAGATTATGTGGCCAGGATTTTTAGCAAAACCTACCTGTGTTTGACAGACTTTGTGTAATTCCTATAACTATTTTTCTGCTCCTTTACATAAATTATTTGACTTTTTCTTTGCACTGCTACATCAATTTTTCAGTTATTTTTTGCACAAGAACTTTGGATTTACATCCCAGAGGAGGCTCTGGGAAGTCTTAGGGTATCAGATAAACTTGGACTGGAGGAGTGCCAGACATATTAAAGAGTCTACAACAAGGATAAGACTAGTCGTAAAATCCTACTTCCTTAGGAATCTGAATAGATAAAGGAAAAGACAGTTTTGCAACTTCCCCTTTCAAAGATACAGATCTGTCTTTCAAAACAGCACTATTGTTTGCTAATCTTCCTGCAATGTCAAGTGTGACTTTTTCTGTCTTTTTTTCCTTTCTCCTGATTACTTGAATAAACAGCACATTGCAAAATGTTTCTCTCAGAGAGCAAGTAGTGCATCATTGCCAAGGGCAAGGCAGAAACCACAATGAGGTTAAGATTGCCATCACAAACTGGTTAGTACAAACTTTTTTTTTTTTAACTTCCTTATTATATCATTCAATCAAGACATTTTGAATACTTAGCAAGTGAAAATACTAAGTGAAAGCATCTCTTCAAATTACCTTTCCAAAGCTAATTTGGAAAGATATAAGGAAATGTAAGGCTCAAGTCCTACCTTTAAAGACTTTACAAACTACTCAGGGAGGTTAGGGGAGAAGGAAATGGCACCCCACTCCAGTACTCTCGCCTGGAAAATCCCATGGCCGGAGGAGCCTGGTAGGGTACAGTCCATGGGATCGTGAAGAGTCAGACAGGAGTGAGCAACTCACTTTCACTTTTCACTCTCATGCATTGGAGAAGGAAATGGCAACCCACTCCAGTGTTCTTGCCTGGAGAATCCTAGGGACAGAGGAGCCTATTGGGCTGCTGTCTATGGGGACGCACACTGTCAGACGTGACTGACGCGACTTAGCAGCAGCAGCAGCAGGGAGGTTAGACATACACATATGTGTTGGTTTTCATCGTTGCTCTGACAAATAACTGCAAACCAAAAACTACAAAATCTTGGCTTAAACAATACAATTATTTATCTTGTTAGTATGTCAGAAGTCTGACTTGGGATTCTCTAGAATAAAATCATGGTAACAACAGGGCAATGTTCTTTCTGGGTGTTTAGGGGAGAGTCTGTTTTCTTGCTTTTTTCAGCTTCAAGAGGCTGTCCTAATTCCTTAGCTTGTGTCCCAGTCCCTTCATCATCAAAGTCAGCAATTTGCATTTTTCTGATTCTTCATCAGTCATCATGGCTCTCTCTGAAACAGCTGGGAAAGTTTCTCTGATTTAAAGGACTTATGTGTTTGGGGAAAATGGATACATGTATATGTATGTCTGTGTCCCTTTGCTGTCCACCTGAAACTATCACATCATTGTTAATCAGCTACAAAATATAAAGTATTTTATAAAATAAAAAGCTAAAAAATAAAATAAAAACTTTAGTCACAAAGGAAAAAAAAAAGGCTTGTCATGAGATAGGGTCCATATTTATAATCTAAAATAATCTCCAATAAAAATACCCTTACCTTAATCACATATAAACAGTCTCTTTTGCTTTATATATTCATTGGGTTGAGGGATTAGGACAGAGACATCTTTAGGAGCAATTCATCTGCCTCAGTTCAGTCGCTCACTCGTGTCTGACTCTGTGATCCCATGGATTGCAGCATGCCAGGCCTCCCTGTCCATCACCAATTCCCAGAGCTTGCTCAAACTCATGTCTATTGAGTCAGTGATGCCATCCAACCATCTCATCCTCTGTCATCCCCTTCTCCTCCTGCCTTCAATCTTTCCCAGCATCAGGGTCATTTCCAATGAGTCAGTTCTTCAAGGCAGTACTGCTATGAAGTACATTCATTCCTTCCAGTGAACACTCAGGACTGATTTCCCTTAGGATGGACTGGTTGGATCTCCTTGCAGTCCAAGGGACTCTCAAGAGTCTCCTCCAACACCACAGTTCAAAAGCATCAATTCTTCGGCACTCAGCGTTCTTTATAGTGCAATACTCACATCCATACATGACTATTGGAAAAACCATAGCTTTGACTAGACAGACCTTTGTTGGCAAGGTAATGTCTCTGCTTTTTAATAAGCTGTCTAGGTTGGTCATAAGTTTTCTTCCAAGGAGCAAGTGTCTTTTAATTTCATGGCTGCAGTCACCATCTGCGGTGACTTTGGAGCCCAAGAAAATAAAGTCTGTCACTGTTTCCACTGTTTCCCCATCTATTTGCCGTAAAGTAATGGGACCAGATGCCATGATCTTAGTTTTCTGATTGCTGAGCATTGAGCCAACTTTTTCACTCTCCTCTTTCACTTTCATCAAGAGGCTCTTTAGTTCTTCTTCACTTTCTGCCAAAAGGATGGTGTCACCTGCATATCTGAGGTTACTGACATTTCTCCTGGCAATCTTGATTCCAGCTTGTGCTTCATCCAGCCCAGCATTTATCATGATGTACTCTGCATATAAGCTAAATAAGCAGGGTGACAAATATACAGCCTTGACGTACTCCTTTCCCAATTTGGAACCAGTCTGTTGTTCCATGTCCAGTTCTAACTGTTGCTTCTTGACTTGTATACAGATTTCTCAGGAGGCAGGTCAGGTGTTCTGGTATTCCCATCCCTTTAAGACTTTTCCACAGTTTGTTGTCATCCACACAGTCAAAGGCTTTGTCATAGTCAATAAAGCAGAAGTAGATGCTTTCCTGGAACTCTCTTACTTTTTTGATGATCCATTGGTTGTTGGCAATTTCATCTCTGGTTCCTCTGTCTTTTCTAAATCCAGCTTGGACATCTGGAAGTTCACGTTTTACATATTGTTGAAGCCTGGCTTGGAGAATCTTTAGCATTACTTAACTAGAGTGTGAGATGAGTGCAATTGTGTGGTAGTTTGAGCATTCTTTGGCATTGCCTTTTTTGGGATTGGAATGAAAACTGACCTTTCCAGGCCTGTGGCCACTGCTGAGTTTTCCCAATTTGCTGGTATATTGAGTGCAGCACTTTCACAGCATCATATTTTAGGATTTGAAATAGCTCAACTGGAATTCCATCACCTCCACTAGCTTTGTTCATCGTGATGCTTCCTAAGGCCCACTTGACTTTGCATTCCAGGATGTCTGGCTCTAGGTGAGTGATCACACCATCGTGATTATCTGGGTCGTGAAGTGCTTTTTTTTATAGTTCTTTGTGTATTCTTGCCACCTCTTCTTAATATCTTCTGCTTCTGTTAGGTTCATATCATATCTGTCCTTTATTGTGCCCATCTTTGCATTAAAAGTTCCCTTGGTATCTCCAATTTTCTTGAAGAGATCTTTAGTTGTTCCCATTTTATTGTTTTCCTCTATTTCTTTGCACTGATCACTGAGGAAGGCTTTCTTATCTCTCCTTCCTATTCTTTGGAACTCTGTATTCAAATGGGTATATCTTTCCTTTTCTCCTTTGCCTTTCACTTCTCTTCTTTTAATAGCTGTTTATAAAGCCTTCTCAGAAAACCATTTTGCCCTTTTGCATTTCTTTTTCTTGGGGATGGTCTTGATCCCTGTCTCCTGTACAATGTCGCAAACCTCCAACCATAGTTCATCAGACACTCTGTCTATGAGATCTAATGTCCCTTGAATGTATTTGTTACTTCCAGTGTATAGTCATAAGGGACTTGAATTAGGTCATACCTGAATGGTCTAGTGGTTTTCCCTACTTTCTTCAATTCAAGTCTGAATTAGGCAATAAGGAGTTCATGATATGAGCCACAGTCAGTTCCAAATCTTGTTTTTGCTGACTGTATAGAGCTTCTCCATCTTTGGCTGCAGAGAATATAATCAATCTGATTTCGGTGTTGACCATCTGGTGATGTCCATGTGTAGAGTCTTCTCCTGTGTTGTTGAAAGAGGGTGTTTCCTATGACCAGTGCATTCTCTTGGCAAAACTCTGTTATCCTTTGCCCTGCTTCATTTTGTATCCAAAGCCAAATTTGCCTGTTATTCCAGGTATTTCTTGATTTCCTACTTTTGCATTCCAGTCCCCTCTAATGAAAAGGACATCATTTTGGGCTGTTTGTTCTAGAAGTCTTGTAGGTCTTCATAGAACCGTCAACTTCAGCTTCTTTAGCATTACTGGTCAGGGCATTGACTTGTATTACTGTGACATTGAATGGTTTGCCTTGGAAACGAACAAAGATCATTCTGTCATTTTTGAGATTGCATCCAAGTACTGCATTTCAGTACCAAGGAAACATTTCATGCAGAGATGGGCTCAATAAAGGAAAGAAATGGTAGGGACCTGACAGAAGCAGAAGATATTAAGAAGAGGTAGCAAGAATACACAGAAGAACTATACAAAAAAGATCTTCATGACCCAGATAATCATGATGGTGTGATCATTCACCTAGAGCCAGACATCCTGGAATGTGAAATCAAGTGGGCCTTAGAAAGCATCACTATGAACAAAGCTAGTAGAGGTGATGGAATTCCAGTTGAGCTATTTCAAATCCTGAAAGATGATGCTGTGAAAGTGCTGCACTCAATATGCCAGCAAATATCGAAAACTCAGCAGTGGCCACAGGACTGGAAAAGGTCAGTTTTCATTCCAATCCCAAAGAAAGGCAATGCCAAAGAATGTTCAAACTACCACACAATTGCACTCATCTCACAAGCTAGTAAAGTAATGCTCAAAATTCTCCAAGCCAGGCTTCAGCAATACGTGAACCATGAACTTCCAGATGTTCAAGTTGGTTTTAAAAAAGGCAGAGAAACCAGAGATCAAATTGCCAACATCCGCTGGACCATCAAAAAAGCAAGAGAGTTCCAGAAAACACATCTATTTCTGCTTTATTGACTATGCCAAAGCCTCTGACTGTGTGGATCACAATAAACTGTGGAAAATTCTGAAAGAGATGGGAATACCAGACCATATGACCTGTCTGTTGAGAAACCTGTGTGCAGGTCAGGAAGCAACAGTTAGAACTGGACATGGAACAACAGACTGGTTCCAAATAGGAAAAGGAGTACTTCAAGGCTATATATTGTCACCCTGCTTATTTAACTTATATGTGGAGTACATCATGAGAAACACCGGGCTGGAAGAAACACAAGCTGGAATCAGGATTGCCAGGACAAAACCAATAACCTCAGATGCGCCCATAAGAATTGATGCTTTTGAAACTGTGGTGTTGGAGAAGACTCTTGAGAGTCCCTTGGACTGCAAAGAAGATCCAGCTAGTCCATCCTAAAAGAGATCAATCCTGGGTGTTCATTGGAAGGACTGATGTTGAAGCTGAAACTCCAATACTTTGGCCACCTCATGTGAAGAGTTGACTCAATGGAAAACACCCTAATGCTGGAAAGGATTGGGGGCAGGAGGAGAAGCGGACAATAGAGGATGAGATGGTTGGATGGCATCACTGACTCGATGGACATGGGCTTGGGTAAGTTAGTGATGGACAGGGAGGCCTGGCGTGCTGCCATTCATGGGGTCGCAAAGAGTCAGACACGGCTGAGTGACTGAACTGAACTGAACTGCATTTCAGACTCTTGTTGACTACGATGGCTAATCCATTTCTTCTAAGGGATTCTTGCCCACAGTAGTAGATATAATGGTCATCTGAGTTTAATTCACCCATTCCAGTCCATTTTATTTCGCTGATTCCTAAAATGTCGATGTTAACTCTTGCCATCTCCTGTTTGACCATTTCCAACTTGCCTTGATTGATGTACCTAACATTCCAGGTTCCTATTTAATATGGCTCTTTACAGCATTGGACCTTGCTTCCATCACCAGTCACATCCACAACTGGGCTATATTTTTGCTTTGCCTCCATCTCTTCTTTCTTTCTGAAGTTATTTCTCCACTGATCTGTAGTAGCATATTGGGCACCTACTGACCTGAGGAGTTCATCTTTCAGTGTCTTATCTTTTTGCCTTTTCATACTATTCATGGGGTTCTCAAGGCAAGAATACTGAAGTATTCTTCTGCCTACTAAACATATATAATCCCTGTGATATATTAAGTACCTAGCAGAATGCTCCATAAGTGTTTTGCATCAATGAATGAATAGAAAGGTACATAAAGATTTTAAAAAAAAATGTCTTTCTGTTTATGGAAATAGACATCACTTATACAGAAATTTATAAGACCTGGCTATGACCACAGAAATATATAGTTGTTTGATGCAAAAGTTTTCAAGTCTAAAGATTCAGATATATCAATTTAAAATTTATTGTAAGTATAGGCCTGTAAGCGTCACATTGGTAAAGAATTTGCCTGCCAATGCAGGGTTTGATCCCTGGGTTGGGAAGATCCCCTGGAGAAGGAGATGGCAACCCAATCCAGTATTCTTGCCTGGGAAATCACATAGACAGAGGAGCCTGGTGGTTTACAGTTCTTGGGGTCTCAAAGAGTCAGACACAACTTAGTTACTAAACAGCAACTGTAGATCTATAAATATACCATTGGATTTTGTTAAATTATCAAAAATAATGTTGATGCATGTAAATAGTTTCTAAGTTTTGCTATTACAGATCATGTACTATTAAGATAGTATTTATTAGAGGTGAAATCAATCTCAATAGAGTATCAATGTACATAGATCTTGTGTTTTTGTCATAAATCAATGTCTAAAGATGTATGTCATATAATAGGGGATCTTTGAGTGTCCTACAAAAGCAGAACTTTCCTTTCAGCTTAAATTTCTTTTCTGTAAAATGATAGACCTTGGGTTACTTAAAAATCTAGTGGTCTACTAAATGGTAACCTGACTTTCCTTAGAGGAGTTTATGGTAGTTTTGGCCAACAGAATATTTTTTTTTAATGCACTCATGTGTATATGTGTGCCTAGCTGCATAAAATTAATGGTGAATTTACTATTTGTCATGCTGTTTGAAGAAAAATATCAAAATTTTTTCAATATGTTAGGTAAAAATTCACAAAGCTTATTCAGAATCTAAATAGTTTTTGTTAGTTAGTCACTAGGATATTTCAGACATTGTTGTGGGCTCTTCTCTTTCCCATAAAATTATGGGAGTAAAATCTTTGAGTGAGGAATGAAACAGGAGGGAAGTCAGCATGGCACAACTATCAGCCATTGAGGATATGACAAAAACCGGTTAGAATCAACCAGGCCCAAGATGGTGGTAGATCTGACTTCTAGTAGAACTTCAGCCTCATTATAACATATAAGTATGTTAAATGACACACCCACAGGCAGCAGGACAGTTCTACGGCTGACCATAAAAGGCCAAAAAGTGAGCAGTGATCCAATTCCTGGAAATCTTCTCCCTTTCCCCAAAATAGTTGGAATAATCCTCCCACTCATTAGCTTATGAAATTACCAGCCCATAAAAACTAACCACCCTATGTCTCAGGGCTCTCACCCTCTGTGATGCCCATACACTGTCTATGAAGTGTGCATCTTCCTGAATAAATTTGTTCTCACTTAATAAAATTATTACCACCCTTATTATAATCATTTTGCCAATGAGTAAAGTGAATTAATTTTTCCAGGTTTGCTCAGCAAGTTAGATAATTAGGACTTGAATTAGCTGGTCTTGACTTTGTACTGTTGACATACATTAAGAAAGGATTAAATAAATCTGTAACCAGAATGGTAAATTGTAGGGCATAAAAGTTATATACTGTATAGAAATCCTGAATTAAAAATTAAGCAAGACACAATTTTTTTTTCTCTGATAAGTTGTCAGATTATGCAGAATAACCATAATGTGAAAGAGTACTTTAAAGAGTCAGGAAGTTGTTTCTAAGCAAAAACACAGGAAAAAAAAAGAAAAAAGAAAAAAAACTCCACAAAAACAACAAAAAAATCCAAAACCTAAAACCTGAAAAATAAAATATTTAAACATAAGAAATGTTAAAATAAATATATTGTTTTTTGGGGGGGTAGATGGAATAGCTAAAGAAAATATTTTATTTGTTTTTAAAAGGTTATAACCTCTCTTATTCATAAAAAATAAAACTTTAAAATAACTATACTCTAGTGTTCTCCATTATGGGTGTTCTGCTAAATGTCATAACCTATTCAATATTTGAGGCAGAATTCTGTTTTAGAGTTTCAGGGTGACAACATTTGGTTCATTCTAGAATTATTTTTTTCTCCCTTCACTCAGGATTAGATTAAAACATCCAGTAACATTCTTCATCTGTTCTTTGCTGCTGCTGCTGCTGCTGCTGCTGCTAAGTCACTTCAGTCGTGTCTGACTCTTAGTGACCCCATGGACTGCAGCCTACCAGGGTCCTCCGTCCATGGGATTCTCCAGGCAAGAGCACTGGAGTGGGGTGCCATGGCCTTCTCCCACCTGTTCTTTAAGCCCGGCATTTGACATAATTTTGCTATCTCCCCCACACATTGTGATGAATTGAAAAAGTATGTAAATTTTAGCAAGATTAAACAAGTAAAGAATATAGATAATTTTAGGAACCATGAAGGAATTGCCTCCACATATTCATTCAACACTGCGTGGCCAGTGAAAAGTGATATTTCTGATGGATTTGGTAGTCCCTTGGCTCTATAACGTCTGTAGGGGTCCAAATACTGCCAAACTTGAGAGAGGCAAGTCAGCTAAGGACCCTACCATATAGAGAAAGGAATATCAGGCTCATAGATTAGGAATTTAAGGGTGAGCTTATTTAACAACCTAAACTGTATTGCCTTACAAACAAATTAGATAGAAATTCAGTCGTTTAAAAAAATTACCATTAGTATGTTATATGGGACTATGCTATTATAGCATTAGTTAGATATCTCTTTAAGTAATTCATAAGTAGAGTCAATAGACCAGATGAGCTATGTTCAGTATAGCATAAGCAAACAAGCACCCCCACCCACCTGCCCACACACACATTCACACAAAAGCAGTACTCAGCTGGGTGAAGACTTTTTCTCTATTGTTTGAAATGTAATTCCTGGTATTGAGTGCCATCTGGTAAATGGAGTTGCCCTCAGTTATCCCCAAGACCACAATAAACATGCAACGTGTACATATCATAAAAAAGGAAACCTCAATTTTATTATGTGGCTTTTAAGATGTAAAATAAATGGATTAAACAGTTGCTTTGAAAAATATGTCATTGTGAATATTTCAGTTTTCTTACGCTATGATTTAATCATTGTTGGATTCTAAATTCAGAAAAAAGACATGGATTTCCTAAATTCATACATTTTACTAATATACTAGTGTCCAACATCCCACGTGTGGAATGCTTAGGCTTTATAAATTTGGAGGCAGTCCAGATTTAACAAAGCAGCCAACACCTGGAAATACATAAAAGCTGGCCTCTAAGCACAAGGTGATGAGTGTTAGTTAACTAGGCCCCCTAGATTCAAAGAATGGCCCCTTGTGACTCAGAAAACAAAACTGAAAATGCAACATCATAGAGTTTAGTTTTAGCTCAGATTTCCTGGTGTTCTCAATGCCTATCTTTTCTTTACTCCCCAAAGGCAAGGAACAGCTCTAATCATGACTGTCCTTTGATTTTAGAAGAATTTGTTTAATCCACTATGCTATTGCTTCATAGATATTAATGAACTTCATGAAAAAAAGTGATGTATGACACATTTCTAGAGGAAAAAAACAATAACACTGCTTTTTTACACACTTGACAATTCCTACCTTGTGATGATGTTATTGTCATTTTTTTGGATGTTGCCTTGTGGTTGGTCTTACCACAAATTCGGCAACAGATTTCCTGGGAGGGTGACAAAAATTGGGGTGAGGGTTGAGTGTATGATTTGATTGAGTAATCATTAATCATTTTAGTGGTTAATTAATGTTGAATTAATTTAAAGCACCTTACATCTATAATGTATCATTAAGTCCTGCCAGTCATTTTCATTTAGGTCATTAAAAAAAAATGTAATAGACAAAGACTTGCCACTTTCTCAGTATGTATGGATTGTATCACATTCCTTAGTAGACAGGTGTTTTGTTAAAAATATACCTAACTTGAAAAGTTTTTCTCATGACAAATTGTTCTGTATGTGTGTCTGTCCTGTGTGCCTGACATATTCTCCAAACAATGAGCTGTCGAGCTGTCTTCTGTCATAGCTATTTTATGTTCAAAAGACAAAGTAATTGGAGTCCTGTTATAATTGTTCCAACAATGTAAAATACTAATAGAAAGTTGGGGGGGGGGCTTTCAAAGTATCAATAAATGTCACCAACATACAGATTTTTTTTTAGTATTCTATTTTTCTTACATCTTAAACAGTCATTGTTTACTCTACCCTTCTGCTTGACCCTATAATCACATTTAAATGACATCTTAGACTAGATCCACATTATCTAATAGAACTTTCTGCAATGATGAAAATATTCTATATCGGCATTGTTCGTGATGGGAGTGACAAAAATTTGACTGCTAAGCATTTGAAACATGGCTAATGCAACTTTGAAAGTTTACTATTAATTTTACTTAATATAAGCTTTTACATAGCAACATATGGCTTTGTGCCCAATGCTGACAGCACAGGATAAGGTAAGGTTTTTATGTGGCCATCGTATCCTGTCTTGAAGAAATTTTCAAATAAATATGCCATCGTGCCTACTTTTATCATGTTGTTTTCTGATTCTTCTTCCCTTATTTACAAATATTTTCTATCTGGTCCAAAGTTTTAGTTGCACTAGTACTCAGTGTTAGACTGAGTACTTTAGACATTAGTACTGAGTCTGAGTACTGAGACTTTAGTACATTAGACATAAGACTCAGTATTCAGACTGAGTACTGAGACTTTAGTACATTAGCTGCTACTGCTGCTGCTGCTAAGTCGCGTCAGTTGTGTCCGACTCTGTGCGACCCCATAGACGGCAGCCTACCAGGCTCTCCCGTCCCTGGGATTCTCCAGGCAAGAACACAGGAGTGGGTTGCCATTTCCTTCTCCAATGCATGAAAGTGAAAAGTGAAAGTGAAGTCGCTCAGTCGTGTCCAACTCTTTGCGACCCCATGGACTGCAGCCCACCAGGCTCCTCCGTCCATGGAATTCTCCAGGCAAAAGTACTGGAGTGGGCTGCCATTGCCTTCTCTGTAGTACATTAGACATACCTTTAAATTTGTTTTCTGAAAAGCAATTACCCAATAATCATTTTTTATCCTCAGAACATATACTCCTTTTTCATTAGGAACTACTAGTAAAGATATCTGTGTCTTAGCCTGTTTGAGCTGCTATATAAAGACTGGGTGGTTGATAGAGCAGAAATTTATTTCCCACAGTGCTGGAGGCTGGAATTTCAAGATCAGGGCACCAGCAGATTTGGTGTCTAGTGAAGGCTTACTTTCTAGTCCATAGATGGTACCTCTTATTGTGTGTCCTCACATGGTGGAAGAGGAAAGGGAGCTCTCTGGTCACTTTGATAAAGACTCTAATCCCATTCCCAAAGCACCTCCCAAAAACTTGGCCTCCTAATACTATCATTTTGGGGGTTATAATTCCAATATTTGAATGTGGGGGGAGCAAAAACATTCAGATAGTAGCATTTTGAATATAAGCGAAAGCAAATTGATATATTGATTAACATTTTATGTACATGTTCTGTATTATCGAAAGGAAATCAATACAACTCATAATGAAGTTTGCAATATTTCCTATATTATAGGTAGTCAACACGATTATCAGTGGTGAGGCCTACATTTGAAAAATTACCACTTACAAGGTGGAACGTATAAGATGGGGGAAGAATGAGAAGATATGGTTGTATGGGAAAGATAAGCCGTCTCAAAGATTACATAGGAACTTTTATCTTCAGTGAAAAGATCAGAACTGTATAAAAGTATAGTGACCATTAAGTAGAATAGTCAAATTTTAAAGCTAGGAAGAAGGTTGCTAATCTTTCAATCTGGATCTCTGTCCCTGTGGTATACTATTTGATAGCAGTGACTTGATACCTGGACAGCTGTGGCTTCGAATCACATGTTATTAGCAGCTTAACTAATGCAAGTTACTTATCATCTCTAAATCTCAGTTTTTTAATATGTAAATCAGAGACAGTAATAACAAATACATCTTATATAGCTTCTGTGCAGGGGTGGGTGGGTGAGATAATACATTTGAAATGTTGAGCAAAGTACTGCTACATAGTGTCCCATTTTAGAGATAAGGAAGCTGAGTTTTAGGGAGATAAATTAACTTTCTTAATTATTAACTATAGGGAAATTAAAATGGATGAAATCTTGTTCAGGCTTCAGAAGCAGGAGAGCAGGCCTCTGACCTTGCTTCTGACCTGCTTGGACACTGCCCTGATTCCATGCCTGCCCATAAGCACAGCTAGTCAGGTGGCACTTTAGATAAGAAAGGGAGTGAGTCTTAGAGTTCTTGAGCCCTGAAGGTCTGGCCAACCTTGTCTGGAGTTTAACAAAATCCCATGACTCACAAGAAAAAACAAAGAGCACTGTACAAATGCTAAAGTAAAAGCAGAGCTGCATTTTTGCATGCACACTGATGATGATATCAGTTTGCAATTTAGGATTATAAGCTAGAAACCCCCAGACCACTATTTGAAGTTTCACCCGTGGAGTGGATGCACTGCATGGGAGCTTTTCCCCACTAACACTCCAGATTGCTGTTACTTGAGACTTCCCAGCATGCTCTTCAAGGCTGGATGCGGACTGGTCCAATTTGGTGATGTATGCGCTGTTACTCTTCTCTATTGTTTCCATTTCTCTTTTCTTTTAAAGACTGTATATTGAAATTAAGTTAAATAATCCTCTATTAAATATTGAAATTGCATGTAACAAGTGGTTTCTTTCGTTCCTGAATCCTTTGAACCTTAAACAAAAGTAAAACTTTTGGCAAAACATAAATTATCACTGTGAGCAGGATTTGTGAAACAAAATACCACTCTAATAGGAAAGAGGTTCAAGTTAATGAAGTTTTCATTCCCAAATGGGAAGATTTCCCTTAGTGTTCATTAACTACTGAATAGGGCACCCCCACTGGATTGTGTGAAAATTGGGACTCTGAATTAAAGCGGGCTGAACATTTTGAAGTTATTGTATGCTTGGGGTGTGCATCAATTTAGAAAGGACAATAATGTGTCCCTTAGTCTACTGTAAGGTACATGAAACCAAAAATTAAAATTGGTTGAAGAGAAGTCACAATTGCAGAAATAATTATGTGATTTGCAAAGACACTTGTCCACATCAAAATTATATTTTAGCTGACCTAGTCTCCATATTTCAGTTGGCAGCTGAAAAAGCTGCCATCAAGTTTATGTAAGCTAAATATCAAAAGTGGCACAACAGTAGCCATATTTTGGCCAGATATTGAACCCATTTTACAAAGTAACAGTTTACAGTTGCTTAAGGAAAGTAGATGCATGTTTTCAGTAAAGAAGTCATGAGGAATGGAATTGCATTTTATTAAGGAACAAGAAAGTAGGTCTGACTTAAATGTGTCTGTTTCTGAATGAGAAAATAAAGTGATGAATATAGAGTGATAAGAAAGGTTTGTGAAAAGTGGATCCTGAGAAAAGAGTTCTATGCATGGTACAAGTTTTCTCGGGATGTTGAACTGCCTTTGATAACAGATATCAAGTTTCTTTACCTCTTAGGTGATATGTTCTGTATTAGCTTCTTAAATCTTTATTGTTACTTTGTCTAAGTGAATACTATTGTTTCATAGTGACCTATGATCTTATCTGACAGTGTTCTAAACTCTTTGATGCATTTTGACAGAATTTCCTAAAATCAAATTCCAATGAACTTCTTTTGACCTCTGGTTAACTTTGTGGTGTCTCAGAGGGCCCTTGAACCATCCCAAGGAAAGATATTAAACTAATTAGGTTCATTTGGTATGCTAAAGTTACATGGGAAATACTGTCAAATAAGTCATAAATCTTCTCAATAAGGTTATATTGTATGGTAAATGTTACTAATACAGATATTCTAGAAATTATATAGAATTCATAAAGTTCTGATAGGTCCTGGTAAAATGTTATCAGTCATAATTCTAGTTATTACATTAAACTGTTACATGTCACCTCAGTGACCAAGTTACTCTGTCATATATCAACTATTACCTGGATATAATCAGGTTTTAAATGTACCTTCTTAAGCCTTTTGTCATCAGCATCTATAGTTTCGCTCTGATGGCCTTTGCAAAAAAAAAAAAATACTATCACCTCTTCAAGATTTACAGAAAGGACCTTCTAAATCTAAGATAATTAAGATTACATACATAAACAAATTTCGTTATTAACAATAAGCTAGTATCAGACTGGAATTAGCTTTTCTCTCTGGGTTAAGAGAACAGTTTTCTTGACACTCTTTGACAAAATTTGAAGCAAGATCCTGTATGACCTACCTCCTAGAGTAATGGAAATAAAAGCAAACATAAACAAAAGGGACCTAGTTAAACTTAAAAGCTTTTGCCCAGCAAAGGAAACCATAAACAAGATGAAAAGTCAACCCCCAGAATGGGATACGATACTTCAAAATGAAGAAACTGACAAAGGATTAATCTCCAAAATATACAAGCAGCTCATGCAGCTCAATATCAGAAAAATAAACGACCAAATCAAAAAACAGGTAAAAGACCTAAACAGACCTTTCCCCAGAGAAGACATACAGATGGCCAATAAACACATGAAAAAATGCCCAACATCACTCTTTATCAGAGAAATGCAAATCAAAATAATAATGAGATATCACCTCACACCAGTCAGAATGGCCATCAACAAAAAAATCTATAACCAATAAATGCTGGAGAGGATGTGGAGAAAAGGGAAAGAACCCTCTTGCACAGTTGGTGGGAATGTAAACTGACACAGTCACTGTGGAGAACATTGTGGAGATTTCTTTAAAAACTAGGATAAAGTTACCATGAGGAAGTGAAGTGAAGCGTTAGTCACTCAGTCATGTCTGACTCTTTGTGAACCCCTGGACTATATTCTGCCAGGCTCCCCTGTCCATGGGATTTCCCAAGTAGGAATACTAGAGTGGGTAGCCATTCCCTTCTCCAAGGGATCTTCCCGACTCTGGGATCCAATCTGTGTCTCTCTTGCATTGCAGATAGATTCTTTTAACATCTGAGCCATCAATCAAGTCAGTCTACAGCTACCATATGACCCACCAATGTCACTACTGGGCATATATCCTGAAGAAAACATAATTAAAAGACAGCAAAAGAGATACAGATATATAGAACTGTATTTTGGATTCTATGGGATAGGGCGAGGGCGGGATGATACGGGAGAATGGCACTGAAGCATGTAAATTATCATATGTGAAACGCATCGCCAGTCCAGGTTTGATGCATGATACAGGGTGCTTGGGGCTGGTGCACCGGGATGACCCGGAGGGATGGGATGGGTAGGGAGGTGGGAGGGGGGTTCTGGAAGGGGAACACATGTACACCCATGGCGGATTCATTTCAATGTATGGCAAAACAAATACAATTTTGTAAAGTTAAAAAATGGATAAATAAACTAATTTAAAATAAAAATAAATAAATAAATAAATAAAAACCAGACAAAATTATAGCAGCAGATAAAAAAAAAAAAAACAGAAAGACATCTATACCCCAGTATTCATTGCAGCACTATTTACAATAGCTAGTACATGGAAGCAACCTAGATGCCCCTCTACAGATGAATGGATAAAGAAGTTGTGGTACATACACACAATGGAATATTACTCAGCATAAAAAGGAACAAATTTGAGTCAGTTCTAGTGAGGCAGATGGACCTAGAACAGAGTAAAATAAGTCAGAAGAGAAAAACAAATATCATATATAAACACAAGTATATGGAATGTAGAAAAATGGTACTGATGAACTTATTTGCAGGGCAGGAAAAGAGACACAGACATAGAGAACAGACTTGTGGACACAGTAGGGGAAGGAGAGGGTGGGAAGAATTGAGAGAGTAGTATTGAAACATGTACATGTCCATATATAAAGTAGCTAGCTAGTGGGAAGTTGCTGTATAAAACAGGGAGCTCAACCTGGTGCTCTGTGTGTGTGGGATGGGGTGGAAGGCATGCGAAGGAAGTTCAAGGGGGAGGGGACATATGGATACTTATGGCTGTTTCACAAATTGTTCAGCAGAAACCAACACAACATTGTAAAGCAATTATCCTTCACATTAAAAAACAACAACAACAAAAAGAGAGAGAGAGAGAACAAAGTTTTCTTGCAATGTGGCTATTGATGATAGACAATGTGAATTTCGTGCTTTTAAGTTATTTATATTTGCTTTTCAAATCTTTTGTCACTTTGGTAAAATAAATGTTATTTTGCAATGATCTATGAATATTGTGACATAGATAAAGCTCATTCTTTTTCTACAAAAAATTAATCACTAATTGTCAGACTTTTGCTATCCTGATGTCCTTAGAATATGGCAACAGTCTACTCCTAAATCAAGGAATTTAAAATGGGTAAACAATAGCTGTAAAGCAAACAGTTGGAGCCTTTTCTGGTAGTTCAGAGGTAAAGAATCTGCCTGCCAATGGAGGAGACACGGGCTTGATCCCTGATTCAGGAAGATCCCACGCGCCACAAAGCAACTAAGCCTGTGTGCCACAACAACTGAGCTTGTGCTCTGCAGCCTAGGAGCCACAATTACTGAGCCCACAAGCCACAGCTACTAAAGCCTGTGCACCTAGAGCCCATGCTCCATAACAAGAGAAGCCACCGCAATGAGAAGCCTCCTGAGCACTGTAACTGGAGAGTAGTCCCCACTCACCGCAACCAGAAAAAATCCAGAGCAGCAACAAAGAGCCAGCACAGCCAAACATAAAAATAAATAATTAAATAATAAAAGACAAAACAGTAGGTGCTATGGGAAATCCAAGACAGTCACCTGTTTTTTCCTGGCTCCTTCAAAACCTTCATTTTTTATTTTATAAAACCTTCCCTGGTTGCAGGGTTAGTGCCCCACCCCTTACCCCCCCTACACACAATTATGTATTTTACTGAATATTAAATTCTAGCTTTACTAACTGAAATTTATGTTGACCAAGACTCACTTCCCAGATAGTTACTGTTATGTTTTATTGCTAAAAGGTTTAATTGAATTATTCTAAAGCTTATCTCAGCAATCTTTCTTTGGAAGCTATGGCTTAAACAGCATTGCTGTAAGAAAAACAGCACATATGATTCACTTATGGATCAGCTAAATATATAGAGATATCTGTGCACTTGCTAAATTTTGGAAAGCGAGAACTGAGCTGTCAAAATATTTGAACTCCAAGTCACTTATGCTAAATTGCTGCTATTTGGAAAGCGGTGGCATATAACTCCGTCACTGCTAAATTGCTGACATATGCTGAGGAAGGTAAAAGTAGCCAATTTGCCTAGTTATATGCTGTTTATCAGGTAGTACAAGATAATTTAACTGAATGCTGTATATACACAGATTTTTTATCAGTAGCCAATGGATTGGCCACCTTGCTTCCCCTATGGGTAAAAAATAACTGGCAAATTCACTCTGAAGACTATGGAAAAAGGAATTATGGTCTGATGTTTGGGAAATTGTTTAAACTGCTAATGTTTCAGTCTTTCATGTTGATGCTCACAGTGTTCCAAATTTTATGGAACAATGGTATATCTCTATTATAGATGAACAAACCCAAATCCAAGCAGTAGAAGTCTATTCAGACTCCAGAGAGTTAAACACTTTGACTTTGCAGGCACACCAATAATGTGGCCATCTGAGAGAAAAAGCAATATATAGGTAGGCTCAGGATCAAGATTTCCTTAACTATGGCTCTCATTAAATCTGTTTCTTTACCATGTCTAATTTGTCAACATAGTAAGCTTAGAAGCTTTCCACAATTAGTCAAAGGAAAATTGGCATGTGGCAAGCTGCCTGGGCAAATATGGTAAATCGACTATATTGGTCCATTAATTCTGAGATAAAGGATGCCAATAAGTGTGTACTCCTGTGGACACCTATTCTCAATATTTAGTGGCTATTCCTTTTGGGAAAGCCAATCAGACTAATACTATTAAAACACTGGAGGTAATTAATCTATATTATGGTGCTGCACATCAAATTCAGAGTGACAATGGGTGACATTTTAAAGGTAAATATAAAAGTTTGCCCAGGAACATAATATACAATGGGTCTTTCATATTCCTTATCATTCTCAAGCTGCAGTTTGACTGACAGAATGAATGGTATGCTTAGACAGCAATTAATTAAACTTGGAGATGGCTCTTATAAGAACTGGAGGACTAACTTAAATATGGGGCTTTCCAGGTGGCGTTTGTGATAAAGAACCCACCTGCCAATATAAAAGATGCAAGAGACGTGGGTTCAATCCCTGGGTCAGAAAGATCCCCTGAAGAAGGGCAAGGCAACCTAATCCAGTATTCTTGCCTGGAGAATCCCATGAACAGAGAAACCTGGTGGGCTATGATCCATAGGGTTGCAAAGAGTCGGATACAACTGAAGGGACTTAGCACGCACACACACAACTTAAATAATGCCCTCAATATTTTAAATAATAAACCTATAGGAGAATCAGAAACACTTTTGATGAGAATGAGTATTTCAAACTTACAAACTCATAAAATAGACTTCCTGAAACAATTGAGTATTAGAAAATTAGCCCATGAGTTTTTATTCTTGTGAATAGATTATTCTTGGAAGCCTGGTTATAATGCAGATTGTTCTTCATGCCTCAACCTTCAAGGATATGCTACAATTAAAGGAAAAATATGAAGAGAGCTATTGGTGAATCTTCAGCTGGAGAAAGCTGAGCCAGACCAGAACTCAGGATAACTTCATCTGCCCAAAAGACTTCAAAGCCTGTCTTTTTTTAACTTTACCTTTCCATGGATAAAATGTATCTGTCTGCTAGATTACACAGCTCTGGTAAAGATACAGCTCAAGCCTTGAACACAAGTATTATGTGACAATTTCCTGTGTCACTGTAATAGTCACAACAACTTACTGATAGACTGTGACAAGGGTAATGAGGGACTACTATGCGGAACAACTTCTTGCACTTGGGGAACTCCACTTATTGGAGAACTCATCAACTATTGTGAATGCATTGTTTTCCCTAAAACCTATGATATATTTTTTGAAATAGCCCCTTAATTAGTATGAATTGTAACTGATGATGTAAACACTACCTCTATGTATCTGATAGGAACCCCTTTCCAGATGTCTAACACGTGTTGATCATTTATATTGGAAGGGGACCATCTATTATTTTCTCCCCATAAAAATTCAGGTATCATTGACTCAAATGTCCATGTCACCAACTCAATGGACACGAGTTTGAGCAAGCTCTGGGAGTTGGTGATGGACAGGGAAGTTTGGCATGCTGCAGTCCATGGGGTCACAAAGAGTCAGACATAACTGAGTGACTGAACTGAACTGACTCAAACGCTATTTCCTACTTTGTCTGTTGCTAATATTAGCTTTTCCTTAGAACCCCTATGTTTAGATTTTGCAAAGAACTAAAGTATTACAAAATTTCATAGAAAAAAGGAATCATTGCTTGATAGAACATGCTGTTGTTACTACTATTACAGCCAATAAGTTAATTGATATAGGAGTTAATGTACAAAAATCTTACTTCTAATTCATAGTGGAACTTTTTCTTTACAACATCCCCTACCACTCAGAAATGGTTTTCTATATTGTTTAACCCCTTGCTTGTTTCTTTAATTATCTTGTTTCTTTTGGGCTGTTTGGAATTGTTATTTGACCTATAGAATTAACAAGACTGCTCGTGTTATATTGCCTTATTCCTATGTTCTTCAGCCTCAACATTTCTGCGGCTGACTGTAAGGAAAATTAAAATGGAGGAAGTTTGGTTCAGGTTTCAGAAGCAGAAGAGCAGTCTTCTGATTTTGCTTCTGATCTGCTTGGACACTGCCCAGATTCCATGCCTGCCCACAAGCACTGCTAGTCAGGTGGCACTTTAGATAAGAAAGGGAGTGGGTCTTGGAATTCTTGAGCCCCTGGAGGTCTGGCCAACCATGCCTGGAGTTTAACGAAATCCTATGACTCACAGGATAAAACAAACAACACTGTAAAAATGTTAAAGTAAAACCAGAGCTGCATTTTTCATGCACAGTGATGATATCAGTTTGAGGCCTAGGATTATAAGTGGGAATCCCCAAAACTGCAATTTGAAGTCTCACCCATGGAGCGGATGCACTGCATTGGACCTTTTCCCAATTGGGACTTCAGATTGCTGTTACTTGGGAATTCCCAGCATGCTGTTCAAGTCTGGATGTTGACTGACCCAATTTGGTGATGCACATGTTGTTACTCTCCATTGTGTCTATTTCACTTTTAATGGTTGTATATTGAAATTAAATAATCCTCTACTAAATATTGACGTTGTTTATTTGTGTGTAACGAGTGTTTTTTTGTTGTTGATGAATCCTTGGAAACTGAAATGAAAGTAAAACTTTTGGCAAGATAGTAACTGGGATTTGAAACCAGGTGTAGGACTAAACTGAGTCTACAAAGTAGTAGCAGCGAACAGAACGACACAATATATGTGCCTTTAATAAATGAGATGGGTTGTCCAAGAATGTAGAGCTCTTCAGTGGTCTACAGAACACAAAGTCCTATCAGTTTTGCTCTAATGTAAATGGACTCAAACATCACTTGTGATTGAGAAACATGAGGCTTTTGAAGACAGGGATTTTTTTTGGGGGGGGGAATCAAGTGTAGGCTTTTAAAAAACATCAGCAGTGTACTTGTACTTTTTTCCCCCATTCAATCAATCTAGTTCATGTGGAATACTAGACTTAAACTTATGAAAGATTTAACATGATATTAAGTAGGCAATGAGGATCCATCTTGTATTTAAGGAATTATACAAGTTGGAGCATTTAAAATATTGTCTTCATAAGATTTTCTGTTTTATCAAACAATTTTCACACTTTTGGGGATTTATACAGTTTAACAGCTAAGCAGTATAAAGGAAGAGCAGAGCATGGGGAAAATATCATGATTATGACTTGAAAAAAATAATGAGAATGTATTATAAAGACAAAGTAAAATAATAGCATCTTTCATTACTTTGTGTATTTCATCATACTTTTAGGAGATCTAAAATTATTTATACTTTCATTTATTTTGTAAATTATTGTTAAGCACCTCCAGTATGTTTGGTCTCAGGATACTTTTAGTGATTAACGTCTTGTTCTTATAAGGTTTACAGAAATTTATCCCATCCTATGTGTTGTGATCAACATTGTTCAGCTCTCCCACCTCAATCTTTATTCTTTTGGGATCTTGAGCAAGTGATTTAAGGATAAAAATAATTTACTTAAGCTGTTTCAACTATAAATGGGGATTATAATATTTTTTTAATGTAGGTTTATTGTAAGGATTAGTAAGAATCTGTTTAAAGAGTACTTGGTACAATGCTTAGCATACACTAAAAATTCAATGCATATTAGTTGTCATTTCAATATAGATAAACCAAATAACTTGTCAAAATAGAAATATTAATAATAATTCTAAATAAGGTCAAGCATTTATTATATTTAATGTGACAATGAAAACTGTGAAAATGTGTGACCTATTAAATAAGATTGTTCAATTTCTTTTTGGTGCCCTAAGTTTCTTATCCAGGACAGATTTTGCCCCAAGCTATAACAATAATTGCAATTATGCTTATAGCCCTGATTCTGCTTTCTCTGAGAGATAGAAAACAAATAGGAAGACTGGTCTCCCTCATTGTTTACCTATAGAATTTACTTATCAAAAAATCTAGCTTCTTTAAAAGGAGTCTGAATCCCTAGCGAAGCACAGGAGTTACCATGGGGCAAATCAAGATCATGGGCACACAATAACATACTGAAATTGAGAATTTCCAAGAAGTGTAATAGGAAGTGTGTGGGCTTCCCTGGTGGCTCAGACCATAAACAATCTGCCTGCTATGCAGCACACCTGGATTTGATCCCTGGGTTGGGAAGACCCCTTGGAGAAAGAAATGGCAACCCACTCTAGTGTTCTTGCCTGGAAAACCCCATGGACAGAGGAGCCTGGTGGGCTACAGTCATGAGTACTTAGGACATTAGGAAAGGTTGACAAATTATTTTTGTGTTTGCTTGGTTTTGTTTTTATATGGAGAAAATGAGAAAAAAAAAGTATTAAAAATAGGAAAAGGTAAGATGAAGTGGATTCCTTAAGACTGCTGTTGCTGCTGCTGCTGCTAAGTCGCTTCAGTAGTGTCCGACTCTATGCAACCCCATAGATGGCAGCCCACCAGGCTCCGCCGTCCCAGGGATTCTCCAGGCAAGAACACTGGAGTGGGTTGCCATTTCCTTCTCCAATGCATGAAAGTGAAAAGTCAAAGTGAAGTCACTCAGTCATGTCCGACTCTCAGCGACCCCATGGACTGCAGCCTACCAGGCTCCTCCATCCATGGGATTTTCCAGGCAAGAGTACTGGAGTGGGTTGCCATTGCCTTCTCTGTCCTCAAGACTACTTCTCTTGTAACTAGTTTCTCTAGCTCTTCCTCAGGTTTAGGTCCTTTCAGGAGGAGAGGGTGGGCTGAACTGAAGGATGAGGAATGAGAGCTGTGGAGCAAAGGCTGTTTGGAGGATGGCTTTAATTTTGCCCACTACCATCTCTGTACAGCTCCAGAGACAGACCACATTATGCCCATTTTCCCTTCCTCTGTGGATAGAGACATTGTTCTTATTTGTATCCATTTCAGAAACACATAGGGGCAACTATACCCCCAAATTCATTAAAAATAACACAAGCTATTACCTAAAATAATCAAAGCAATACCTCAAGATGCCAAGACAAACCTCTATATCACAAGTGTCCGTCCCTTATCTCCCCTCCTTCCCAGTGCAAGCCCTTCATCCCCTCCACATTGAGAGAGGCTGGGAAGTGCATGCATATGGGATAGAGCTGGAAAAGAGAGGGGTGAAAAACAGCAGGGGGTTGGTGGGTTGGGGGGGTGGTGTGGAACATGGAATCCATGCCACATTTATCTGTCAGGGAGAGGCAGTGGATAATCTCAATGTTTTAGACATTTTAAGAAGAGGGCATGACCAAATTTTATCACAGTCCCCAAATCAGACAAGTTGATGTGCTTTTGGTACCTTTGCTGTAACTGGGGAGCTTAGCTCAGCTTCTGAAAAAAGTTACCTGCTCTGAGCCCATTGAATAGGGGCAATTTTTCTGCCTGACAATCGTGGGTGTTTTTGTTTTATTGGTTCATTTATTTTTACCCCACTGCATCATACTCTGTTCTCATGGGACTTCTTTCTACCTGGGCTGGACCAGTCTGCTGTCTGCCTCCCAGACTGCCTCCCAGCTCCTTCCCGGGCTTTTACACCCTAGGGAAACTGCGTCAGTGTTTGGAATCCCTAGATTGCTCTAGCAGTGCAACTAGACAGATTAGGAGTTGAAGCACATTTGACAGAAAGGCAGTGCTTTGCTTTCTTCTTATGCTGCTTCCCCTTCCTCTTTTCCCAAATAGATATGTAAACACATGTATTTTCCTGTTTAAACTTAGAGAATTGGTCCTCTGCCTGTGCCTTGATTTAGCTATTGGGCTGAGCCTTGCTCCTCCCTTCCCTACTCGGATAGGAGCCACTGGGATCTGGAGCTCCAACTTCCAAATTGCAGCTGGCCTCAGGCCAGGTGACCTTTTCTTTGTAAGTTTCTTTCCTAAGCAGAGTGGGGGTGGGGGGGGTGAGGGAGCTGGGATCTGTTTGGTGTTGTGGTGGGCGGGGGGTGGGGGGGTTGGGGGGGGGTAGTGAGGAAAGGAAAGGGGGTGGGAGAGAGTAAAGGGCTGTTGTTAAACAGTTTCTTACCGTAAGAGGGAGTTCAGACCTAGATCTTTCCAGTTAATCACACAACAAACTTAGCTCATCGCAATAAAAAGCAGCTCAGAGCCGACGGGCTCTTTTAGGCTCTGAGTCGGAACAGGATTCTTTCACCCAGGCATCTGCTCCAGTGGGATCCGCCAGCACACCCAGCAAGACCATGTGGGTGACCAGACTTCTGCCAGTCCTGCTGCTGCAGCACGTCCTCCTACACCTCCTCCTGCTTCCCATCGCCATCCCCTATGCAGGTTAGTTTTCTCCTTTAATATTATTAAACTCTTGCTAACCTTTCCTTTCCCTAACTCTCCCTTTGCCCTACTCCCAGCATCCTTCCTTAACTCAGTTTGTGGTAAGGTTTTTTTTAACCTCTCATTTAGCTTTCTTTTGACATTCTTTTGCTGTTTGAAAAGCATTAAAATGATAATTAGCATCCCCCCTGTTGTTTCCACACACCTCCCCATTGATCCAGCCCAATCTCACTTATTCCTGGATGGTGGAATGGGGATGAAGTGGTAACACCGGCTTGGAGAAGTTTCAAGCTGAACAGAGGGTCAGATCTGAAGGGGGGCAGTGATGGTCAGTACAGCAGGGACACAATTTTTTTTTTTCCAGAGGCAATTTTCCACGGCAGTCCACTATCCCACATCACTCAGTCAACATTCAGGGCCAAATTATGACTTAATACAGGTTTTCATTTGGTGAAAGCAGATTAAACTCTGAGTATATGTATGTTATAAAAATGAAAGAGAAAGCCTCTCTTCTAAGGTCTTATTCTTTCTGAGTATGGAAGCCTGCCCTTTGGAAACTGCAGTGCAAGGGAGGCAAAAATTGTGTGACTTGATTATAGCTGCAGAACTGCTCCTTTGAGTCTTTTCCTTTCTCCTCAGAATTTACAGGTTGGGAAGGAGTTGCTTGGGAGTTCATATTGCCTGGAAGTTTAGACGTTTCATTTGCTGCTTTGGAAAGTTTTCTGTTATTATCAGGGCAAGAGGAAACATCTGTATTTGGTTGTATTATCACTGTCGTGGCTGGGATGCCAACAGGAGAGGGTAGTGAGCATCAGAGGTGGGCACAGGGGAATAAAGGAATAGAACAAATGCCCAGATGGTAGACATGGCTTTTTAAAAAATAATACAGAGAACTGGCTATATTTTTTGAGATAAGTTAAATATGAAATTTATCAGACTTCCGATCTGGTTTTCGATGTAATCCAAAGGTTGAAAACACTAAGAATTTGCAAATGACAAGAAAAGTCATTCAGTCCCACCTGGCTTTCTTTGATTTTGTGATGTGTTCTTTTTGGAAAACAACACTGTGGAAAGGGTCAGTTTGAAAATATTTATGTTAGATTTCTAAAGAGATGAAAGAAAATATCAGTCTAGCAGGTTATCACCCTTGAGATGTGTCGTGTTAAAATTAATTCTTATATGACATTGCTGGTTTGGGGGATTTTGAGCCTAAATTGAAATGATGGCTAACATTTTGAGGATTTTAATTTTTAAGATTAAAATGTTGATGGGCTGAAGTAGAATATGGTTACCTGGAGTCATCTGTGCTAATACATGGGGATCGCGGTGTGGAAAACTCAAACAGTAGATCAACCATAGACAATGTCTATTTGCTTTTGGCATGCATTTTGAAGCTTTGGCAGGAGATATACGTTTGTAATTATATTTCGCTTTGGCTAGTGTTGAAATGACTGCATTTCCTGAATATACGGAGAATGGAACCCAAGAGAATGCTGCAAGCAAGAAGAAGCCAGTTGGGAATTACAGATAATAGAATAATTCCTAGAGTGGATAATGTTAAAATTGTAACCAAAAAGAGGATCTGCCTTTGTCAAGTTTATTTTGATAGTTTTTTAAAAAAATAATATTCTTCAAAATAGAAAACATGGCTAGCCCTCTTAGAACATACAACGAAAGTCTGTTCTTTTTTATAACATCTAACATGGAACATTGAGAACTTTGTTAGTGTTGTTACTTGCTTAGGTTATACTTTTTTGATTTATCTGATGAGTCTGCATTTTTACATCCTGTGAGATAACACAATATTTAAAACAAAGTGGGTATTATAATGAGGTGACAACCAGTTATGAGCAGAATGTATTATGGAGATAGTTTTAGAAAAGTTTCAAAAAACTTGAAGAAATATTGATTGTTATAGACCCAAGCCATCTTTATAAGGAACTAGTCCACATAGGATTATCCTCCATCATCCCACCTGCACTGGATACAAATATCCAGTTCCTTCTGACAACAACAAAGGAACATTAAGTGAGCCCCTATTGTCAAAGAGTCTGTGCAAGATTTACAGATGAACAAATGCCAAAAAGACCTACATTTGTTGAGCAACTGTTATGGACCTGGTTCTAAAACAAAGCTTATTTAATTCTAATAAGATTGGCATTACTGGATTGACTCATTTTACATGAGGAAACTGAAGTTAAAGATCTTAATTATTTTGTCTTATTATCTTAGATAATGGATAGAACTGAGATGCCTACCTAAATCTATGTGAAAGAAATATACAATGTGCATTTTTTTCCTTTTATTTATATTGAAAACAGCAGCAGTGAAATCAATCAAAACTCACTTAAAAAAATCTATTTTAGTTAGTAATACAAGGATGATTCTGTGTTAGAAGTAGTATTATGCTACGGTTGAGAGTTCATTTCTAGCTTAGAAGATCAAATAAGGTTTAGGGGGTATGTAGTACCCAAGTGGAGTATGAAAATATAGGTAGTAGTATGCTCAGTACTTAAGTCAGGGAAACATAAAGTGGCTGAAGGTACTGAAATGAGTAAGAACAACAAAGGACAGGTAATCATGTAGGGGTGGTGTACTGAGTGCCTGAGGAGGAGGAGTATGACCTGGGTTTGGAAAAATAAGATAGACTGGCATGTATATGGGCTTCCCAGGTGGCACAATGGTAAAGAATCCGCCTGCCAATGCAGGAGACAAAAAAGATGCAGGTTCGATCTCTGGGTTGGGAAGATCCCCTGGAGGAGCAGGAAATGGCAACCCACTCCAGTATTCCTACCTTGAAAATCCCAAGAACAGAGGAACATGGTGGACTAGAGCCCATGGGGTCACAAAAAAATCAGACATGACTGAGCGACTGAGTGCGTGGTGCATATGCATGCTTGAATATCACACTAAATTACACTATTTTAAACATTATGGATCACAGCCAGATGGTTTTGAGTTCACAAGATACATGAATGAAGTGTGGTTGCTTTGGTTGGGGTGTGGAGGAGAGCTGTAGGAAGAAACAATGAAGCAAGAGACCAGGAAGAGGCTGAAGGAGAAAGTGGAATGAAGTAGACAAGGAGGGAGATACCTAGGGAGGGTCCTAAACTCACACTGAACATTATTTCATTTGTAAAGCTTTTTGGAAGAGATAATTATGCTGCTTCTCAAATACTAACATTTGATTGAAATCTGATTTGATCCTTTCTTGACATCCTTACTTGTGATATTGTTCTCTTCTCTAAAGAAGGGGAGAAAATTGTCTGCTTATGAATCCAAGTCCTAGATAACAACAGTGAAGATTTGGACTTGTTTTTATGATTTTTGCCTCTGGAAGTAAATTTCCAGGCACCACCGTTCCCTTCCGTTAATTATTTGTGTACTTTCATCTTAACATCTTGCCACTTCAAGCTGTTAATCACTAATCACGTGGGTACGTTTCTCAGAATATGTGGAGCCAGATTCCTGCTTCTTTCCACACCCTGCAAATCCTTTCCTTTGCATGATTTTCCTTTGAAGTCAATGGTTAGTCCACACAGAGAAGAAATATATGAGGTACTGAGAGAAATGAGTGTGAGGCCTGGGGACCAGAGGGAGAAATGTGTCTTTCTTCAAGCACCTTGATACATTTGACCCTACTTTCTGTTTGTAGGTTTTCACTAAGATTCTAATGATTTCAGTTCTAAAACTGGGACTTCAGTTTCTTTAGGAAATATAGCTTTGAGAATGTTTTCCCATACTGAGGGAAGAGGGAAAAGGAGTTGCAGTTTAAAATACAGGAAAGCATGACAAAGTTGCAGTGATCTCTTACCCTTTGATTTCATTTCAGTATTTTGTTTATAAATTTCAACTAACAGTCATGCACAAAAAATAGTAGGGAAAATCTGATCCAAAGATATTTTTGAGTTTCCTCCCAAATTAAGTTTGTGTTTTAACTGTTTTTTAGTAAAACAAGCATCAGTTGTTAATACATATGGAAGAGAAAGTTCAAAGTATTTTCAGCAAAGGAATTTTATTTTCAGATGCTGTTTTTGAATGACTCCTGTTTTGAATTTTTCTTTTATTGAAGAGGGAATTAATTTTATAGATGTGTGGATTACATGATGTACAACTAGCTTGAACTTTGCAGTTTTGAGTAATCACTTACTGATCTAGTAGAGATGACTGAATTATAAGGGAAAGGTTCTAAGTCATTAGAAATCAAGAGTGGAAAGGGAATCCTAGTATCTGGTTCTGATTGCCTCTGATTAGCTTTGTAACCCCAGACAAGCTTTTCTCTCCTATTTATTATCTAGTAAAGGGAAATTATAGATTTATTTGTTTTTCAGGATACTTTTTGATCTTTAGATGAAAAGTAGTGATCAAAAGTTTGTCAGCAAGCAAGAGTAGACTATTTTTATGAGGTATAGCCAAACATTAACACATTTCTATAGGACGACTGAGGATCTGCAGAATTAAACATAACCAACGATCCCACAGAAACCACTTTTCTCTATAGTCATCCTCAATGCCTTCCTTCTGTTGTCTGACTCTGAGAAAACAAAACACAGCACTGACCAGGGGTTCTATTTTTGTAATTAGTAAAATGTATATCTGAACTCAGTGTTTGTCTTAGACTTTTTAAATTTAGTTTTACATTCTTCTCTCACACTTAAACATATGTAATAAATGCAATATACATTAGGCCAATTTAAATTATATACTTTTAGTTAATTTAATTGATTATATATATGTATGCATATTACATATTTTTTTCCATTTTGGTAATAGTTTTTTGAATACATTTTTTGCATCCATTACTATTTGTTTCTAAGAAATATTCCAATTTATACAGGAATTCTGATGATTTTTATGAAATCATCTGAAGAAATAGTGCACCTATGAAATAGTGCAATAAGGTCAAAAGAAGGAAAAACTCTTAGTGGTGAAACTTATCTCCCACTAACATGGTCATGTGGCAGAAATCAAAATTTGAAAGAATAATACCACTTCTTAGCTTGGGAGAACAACAGTTTCTTCTCTTATGCCGGAAATTAAAGGATGAAATTTCAAAAACAAAAGTAAAATTTTGCATATTCATCGCATTTAATAATCCAAATTGATTTCCAAATGATTATAGTTTAAATCACTCCTTTTAGTTCAACTATCACTTTTATTTTGTATCAATAGATTGAATAATAGGATATTAGCATTTAAGGTAATAAAACAAAGTCACTTGGCAAGTCAATAAGAATGCCAGAATTATCATCAGTCTGCCAACATTATGCAAGGAATTTGGTCCACACTCAATGAATAACATGTTGATAGATTATTTGGTTGACTGAGTTTCTATGTTAAAATGTCTTCTAAATTATATCTCTTCTACCATAGCCATTTCATCTTGTAGGGCAAAGAAAAGTTGAAGAAAAGAAAAGAAAATGTAAGCATTATTATAGAAATTAGTTCTAGTCTTTTGGGGATTGTGTTCTGGAGTTTTCAAAGAGAACCAGAAATTCAGAGGAATTCATGTTTTCTCTTGTTTATTGTGGACTTCGGGTTAGAATAGATATTAGTGAGTAGCATTTGCATGTTTAATAAAACAACTGGAGCTAGTGGTTGCTGGCAAGCTTCAGAGTATGATGCCATTCTTGTTATCTCACTCTGTTAAGCCATATTTCCAAATTTTCTGCACAAAAATTTTCATCCTCTTTTCTCGACACATTTGACCATGTTTAAAGACCGGAAATAATTTCTTGTTCTGACATGCAAGTTATTTCTCTATTGATAGCTTTAACCAAATCTTCAGAAACTATTTGCAAGCCATATTTTCATATACTTTCTTAGCAAGTCTTAGAGGAAGATGGCATTGTAAGTGTTTAAGAGTGGGGGTTCTGAATCCAGGCAGCTGGATTTTGAATCAGATCTAAGTTGTCAGTTTTCCCCTGTATCTTGGTTTCTTTATCTTAAAAACTTTTTGCTACCTTTGTTATAAGGGTATTCGAAAGTTGGACAGGCAGAGGAGGGGCACAGTTATGTCCATCCTTTATAAAATAGCTGCAATCTCTTAGACAATTTGATCCTCATTGTGAAGAGGAGATTATCATTTCCTATCATTAGAGATCAGGTAACTTTGGATAAATTAAGAATGAAGAAGTAAGTTCTTCATATTCCAAAATTATTCAAAGATTAAGTCTCTTGGGATGTTTTGGCTCTGCTCTTTGGGTTTTTAGTAGGAGGCTTCATGTATCTAGGGGCCTGGTAGAATACTATGATGAAGAAAAATGATATTGCTTCATTAAGGGATGAAGTTTTACATTCATTTGATTTATAGCATTTGGCTTTATTTCAAAACAAACAGTTCAGCGATACTAAGAAATAGTGCCCCCAAATACAGAAAACACTTATGTAGGAAATGAGAAAGACTAAAATATGAATAGAATGAAATATTTTAAAGAGCAAGTCAAATATTTATCCAGTGCACCATTTTTAAGAAGTTTCTCACCTGTCATTGAATTGGCTTATCTAATTAGTATTAATACTATAAGTTACATAAGATCAATTGTAGAAAGAAATGACAAATTAAATTATAGAACATGATATGATATGATATGCCCTGGCACTTGCTTTCATACTGTTTGGAGAATATCATGTTACTCATTTCTTAAGAGTGAACTCTGTCCTAATTTTTAAAAGCATCCTTCATTTGAAAGAATGTAGATAAGTGACTCTGTATGAGAAGTTATTTTTTCTTCACAATTAAGTATTCCTTTCTTGCTCTTAATTATCTGAGAGTATCATTCCCCACATCACTCTTCCTCCAAGCCCTGGAGGTCTGGTATGTTGTCAAAATCACTATCTTGTAGATGATTCTTAAAGGATATTTTACTATATGACCCTTAAAATATTTTCCCCTATGTTTTAAAAAAATTATTATTATTAATAGAAGGACAGAAGAAAAGAAGAAACACACTTCATGAATTCAAAAGGTCAGCAAAGACTACTCTAATTAAAGAGGACCCATTACTGAAGATAAAAACAAAAAAAATGAACACTGCAGACCAATGTGCCAATAGATGTATTAGGAATAAAGGACTTCCATTCACTTGCAAGTAAGTTGCTTCATTTTGTTCTTAGAATAATTTTCCAAATATAGAATGTGCTCATTATCATCATCGGTTTTGTATTCAATGGGGTGTGCTCTTAAAATCATAAGCTTGATTTTAGTTTTAACTCATTACAACAGAAGACTTAGCTCTCACTTGATGGAAATATGTTTAAGGGAGAACACATGACCACAAGATTGTTTAGAATTAGTGGCTTTAGTTATGGAATTTGTATTTTCTCATTTTATGAACAATTGAACTTTAGGAACTAAAATTCAATTAGATTAACTTTTTATTTCTAATATTTTAAAATATTCTATTCAGAGTAAACTTTTTCTTTTTTTTTCTCACAAGAGGAGTGGAGGAATTTTCAGGATATAAATTGGGCAACAGTCAAAACTTATTGGAACTTATTGTCTTTAGGGATAGAAATAAAAAGTGTTGATATAATTAGATAAAGACCCTAGGGGTATTGCTGTTAGCAGGAAAAGCTTAAACAGCCTCTTAAAGTAGTTAGGAGGTAGTGAGATGAAGTTTTAGATGAAAAGTGATGGAGCAATTCAAAGAGGCATGAGGGCACTCAAATGGGGAGTTTTCTTTTCTTTTGAAAGTTCTTCTGCAACCTCCCAGGAAAATTCCTTACCACTTTGTCAGTACTCTCAGAGCATAAAACTTGGAGTTTGGGGCCATGAAGGTGACAATTTCATCTGAATAGTCTTCCAAAATACCCGCAGAAAATTCATGCCCCAGTTCTTCAAAAAATATTCCCTCCCCTCACTTTCCACTGTTTCATTCCCTGTTTCGTTCCATTTCAATAGCATTGCACAGGGCCGCCTGTCACTTTTGAAGTCTACTCTATTACATTTGGGTTGTGACACATGATGTGAACACAGATTTTAGGAATGTCATGGCAAGAATTCCTATATTCAAATTGCCTCTCTCAGAAATAAGTGTTATGGGTCTGAGGAGAAAGGACATGGCCAGAGGAGGTCTTCCATTGATTTAGAGGGAAGACAGACTGCCTCTTTTCTTTTCATTTATCTCTCCTCTGGAGGTATTCTTATAGCAGCCAAATTGCCACTTACAGGGAGATATTTCCTGGCACGGGGAGTGGGGAATTAACTTTGCAAGTAATTCCTATGATAATTCCATCTTTCTCTGACTTTCTTAGAAAAGTCTTGAGATTTAAAAAAAAAATAGAGAAAACTACTCTCAATCAACATCTCAGCTGTGTAGATTTATGGAGATATTCTTCTAGCAATTGAGGAGGTTGGATTTATTTTATTTTTCCCTCTCAGGGTTAGAAGGGCAGGGCAAAAGGAATGGGAGAAGAACCACATCTCACTGTTGATTTTTAACTTTGAATCTGAAAATGTACTCTCCTGGGTCCACAAATAAGGAAAGTATTGCTAAGCTTCAATTTTTACACTAGTCAGCCCTTTGGCTAGGAGAAAACAAAACAGACTTCCCTTTGTTTTATTTAGGAGAAACTAAAATGATTTTGTTGTGTTGGAGAAGACATGTGACCTGATTAATAAATCTCTACATACCCCATGTATATGAAGTTTCACACTTTTATACCACACTCTGGTTGAGTTACATTTAGTCATCAAATTTAAGCCAACTTGTGCAGAAAACCACATGTAGTAAATACCAATGTACAGCCAAAGTTCTCTGCTCAGAAATGGTGTCATCCTTCACACTTGTCTATCCTAAATATATATAGGCTTCCAGTAGCACTAGTGGAAAAGAACCTACCTGCTAATGCAGGAGAAGTAAGAGACATGGGTTTGATCCCTGGGTTGCAGAGGTTCCCTGGAAGAGGGCAGGGCAACCTGCTCCAGTGTTCTTCCCTGAAGAATGCCATGGGCATAGGAGCTTGGCAGGTTATAGTCCATTAGGTCACAAAGAGTTGGATACAACTGAAGTGACTTAGCATGCACTTCGACAGTATGTGAACCGTGAACTTCCAGATGTTCAAGCTGGTTTTAGAAAAGACAGAGGAACCAGAGATCAAATTGCCAACATCCACTGGATCATCAAAAAAGCAAGAGAGTTCCAGAAAAAACATCTATTTCTGCTTTATTGACTATGCCAAAGCCTCTGACTGTGTGGATCACAACAAACTGTGGAAAATTCTGAAAGAGATGGGAATACCAGACCACCTGACCTGCCTCCTGAGAAATCTGTATGCAGGTCAGGAAGCAACAGTTAGAACTGGACATGGAACAAATGGACTGGTTCCAAATAGGAAAAGGAGTACGTCAAGGCTGTATATTGTCACTCTGCTTATTTAACTTGTATGCAGAGTACATCATGAGAAACACTGGGCTGGATGAAGCACAAGCTGGAATCAAGATTGCCGGGAGAAATATCAATAACCTTAGATATGCAGGTGACACCACCCTTATGGCAGAAAGTGAAGAAGAACTAAAGAGCCTCTTGATGAAAGTGAAAGAGGAGCATGAAAAAGTTGGCTTAAAGCTCAACATTCAGAAAACTAAGATCATGGCATCCAGTCCCATCACTTCATGGCAAATAGATGGGGAAACAGTGGAAACAGTGGTGGACTTTATTTTTTGGAGCTCCAAAATCACTGCTGATGGTGACTGCAGCCATGAAATTAAAAGACATTTACTCCTTGGAAGGAAAGTTATGACCAACCTAGACAGCATGTTAAAAAGCAGAGACATTACTTTGCCAACAAAGGTCCATTTCGTCAAGGTTATGGTTTTTCCAGTGGTCATGTATGGATGTGAGAGTTGGGCTATAAAGGAAGCTGAGCGCTGATGAATTGATGTTTTCGAACTGTGGTGTTGAAGACTCTTGAGAGTCCCTTGGACTGCAAGGAGATCCAACCAGTCCATCCTAAAGGAGATAAGTCCTGAGTGTTTATTGGAAGTACTGATGTTGAAGCTCAAACTCCAATACTTTGGCCACCTGGTGCGAAGAACTGACTCATTTGAAAAGACCCTGATGCTGGGAAAGATTGAAGGTGGGAGGAGAAGGGGACGACAGAGGATAAGATGGGTGGATGGCATCACCAACTCAATGGATATGAGTTTGGGTAAACTCTGGGAGGTGGTGATGGACAGGGAGGCCTGGCTTGCTGCAGTCCATAGGGTCGCAAAGAGTCAGACACGACTTAGCAACTGAACTGAACTGATACATATACACACACACACATACACACCTATTTAAGTAATATATTTAGTGATTCCATTCAGAATTGAATGGACATATTGTAATACGCTAAAAGTAAGTTCTTCATGAATTGAAGATCTTTTTTTGCAGCTTGTAACATGAACTGCTGCTGCTGTTGCTGCTGCTGCTAGGTCGCTTCAGTCATGTCCGACTTTGTGCGACCCCATAGACGGCAGCCCACCAGGCTCCGCCGTCCCTGGGATTCTCCAGGCAAGAATACTGGAGTGGGTTGCCATTTCCTTCCCCAGTGTAACATGAACTAGAATAATTTAAAAAAACAATGTTAAATACACAGAAACGTTTGGAAAATACCAACAATGCTGTGTGAAAGCATCTGTGATTCGGTGGGCATGAGGTGGAAGTCTCAAACACTGTTTCCTCTTGAGAGAGTGTCAACAATACCGATTTTATAGAGACTGAAAATATTTTTTTGCTGTATGAGAAAGATGATCAGAATGCCTGATTCTAAGCTTTTCAGAAAATTTATGTTCAAGAACTGACTCAACAGATGAAAATTTCTAACTATGACTGAGTAAATGGTATTGTAATTGCACTCCTGCCATAACTCAACAAAATGAATTCTTGAAAGGAAGATGGTAGTTAAAAATATGAATAAGATAAAGACTCCTAAAATCAAACTTAAAAGAAGATATGCAATTCATGGAATTTGTTAGCTTGGATGCAGTCCATATAGAGGTGTAAAATGATATGAGCAAAAGCAGATTTCTGAGCATATATGAATTGCAATGGATTGTGAGAAAAGGGTGAATGCAATAGGCACTCTTACACGTTCTTGATGGGGTTCAATGAGTCACCTGCTACTTATGTCAAACCCGTATTATTGACAGAAAATAGTTTATGTATGTGTGGTACGTTTTAATTTTTATATGAAATTAAGTGGCAGGTATTTGATTATGTAATTTTAAGATTTCTTCTTAGGTGTTTGTTTAGTTTTTTATCTTCATATGTATTCCTTATCTAATTATTACAGTTTCAAAGTCATTTAACACTCTCTCCCTAACACTCTACAATAGGGAAATGTAACATGTATTGCATAAGTTTACTATCTACCAGATCAAAATCCAAATCTATCATTAGTCAGTTTTTCTCTTATTGTTGTTTCTTATCAGTTGCAACGATATATTTTTATGTTTGTTCTTTAATGCTATTACAGGTATACAATGTTCTTGTAGGTGGATATTTGAAAATGTCTACATGTAAACCAAAGCACAGAGTTTATACATATAATTTTTGAAGTTATTTAGCTATAGACTAAAATGTACTATGTAAAAATATGAAATAATAGATAAAATATTTTAAAGAATTATATAACATCTTTTTAAAATTTGTTTTATAAAAGTTATTTCCCCTCATTTAAAATTATTTAAAAGCTGTTGAAATGTTAAGAAATAAGTGACTAACTTGAACTATCTCAAACTGCAAGAAAATTGTAGTTTCAAAATATATGGCCTGGGAGTGAAAAATCTTTATTTATTCTTAGAAAATCTGTGTATTTCTCTTAATTTGATGCTTATACATGGTGGCATTATAGTTAGCATGAACATCGTAAGAAGGAATTTTAATATTATTTCTTAATGGTAAGAAGGAATTTTAATATTATTTCTTAATGGAAAGAAAATAATTCAGAGTTCTAACTTGATTTTTTGTATTGTAAAAAATGGTAACACTTAATGTGTTGAAAATTTTAAGTACTTTACTATTCTCAGTTAAGGGATTTTTGTATTTATCATTCTGCTTTAGAAACATATTTTTTTAGAAATACATTTTCTATTGAGAAACAAAAGTCCAGTATCATACTTAGATGTAGGAATGATGATTTTAAGAGTTAACACATTTTAGTTATTTTTGTCAAGATGATATATCAGAAGCATATTCTCTATTATATTAATAGTTTATTATTAAACTATTAATTATTAAACTATTAAAAATGCTTATGCAAGCAAATCTCTTTAGGAAACACTGACTCATATAAAGCTAACTAATAGTGGGATTTTCGTAGCCTTTATTGTTTCTATGCTTTATAACTCAACAAGAAAGTATGTTGTATGTAAAATTCCCCAAACATTTGATTTCAAATCCTTCTTTGCTAGCAGGATCTCTTGGGGTTGTGATTTGTCTATTGCATTTTAGGACATGTCAGTTTAGAAAGTGCTTTTTATAATTATAAACTGTGGAAATTAATCATGATATTTCAAATATAATCATTTGTATATAACCACAAATAAACCTTCCAACTTTCTGTGTACTTACAAAAATAATAAAATCTTCATAAATAAGCCAAGTAATTGTGCCGTATATTGATTGTGCTTGTTGAAGCCCTCATTTTTCTACATTTCATGTAGAATAACATGACACCATTTCAAATTTTACTCTATCTGGTATTTAAATCTACAGCTATAAAAATTTAATTTTGTTCTGTCTCATTTCACTATCAAAATTGTAGGTTCAAATATCCTCGTTTCTGTATACATAATAATTCATCTGTTTTTATATTATCTTCCTTGGTTAAACCATGTGCCTGTTCTTTAAAAGCTGTATAAATAGTAGTATTCCTTCTTTTCATTCAGATATTTTTTTCAGGGCCTTTGTTTTTGATAAAGCAAGAAAACGATGCCTCTGGTTCCCTTTCAATAGCATGTCAAGTGGAATAAAAAAAGAGTTTGGCCATGAATTTGACCTCTATGAAAACAAAGGTAACTGGCTTTTCTCTAAATATTTCATAATGAAATAAAGTATAAAGTATATGTAATTACCTGCCACACTTCTCTTTCTAACTGATTTTTCCATCATATCCTGATTTGTAGTCGATTCATGCATTAAGACGGATGACACTAACATCTTGACTGTTTTCAGTGTGGCACTTTAAAAAGAGCTTTTCCCAAATTTTCCATAATTAGATTACCTCCTCTTTCTTTGTTTACTTCTAGTAATATCTCCTGGGACTGATACTCTCCACAATTATTTTAGAATGTGCCACCTTAAGTTATTAGTTTAAGATGTTTTATATATTTATATTAGTTTCAGACATTTTATATATATAAATATATAAATGTATATTTGCACAGTATTCTAAGTTTTAACAACTTTTTTTCTAAACTAAATTTTAATCTATGGATAATTAATCTAAATTATTAGAATAATAATAAAATGTGGAGGTTTTGAAAACTTAATTGGATCTATTGCAGTTATATACTTTAAAAAAAATTTAAAAGAATTGAGACCATATTATTTGTTAATTTGTCTATTCTGGTAATTTGATACTGTATTCTCAAGGTATTTCAGTTCAGTTCAGTTCAGTCACTCAGTCGTGTCTGACTCTTTGCGACCCCATGAATTGCAGCACGCCAGGCCTCCCTGTCCGTCATCAACTCCTGGAGTTTACCCAAACCCATGTCCATCGAGTCGGTGATGCCATCCAACCATCTCATCCTCTGTCGTCCCCTTCTCCTTCTGCCCCCAATCCTTCCCAGCATTAGGGTCTTTTCCAATGAATCAACTCTTTGCATGAGGTGGCAAAAGTATTGGAGTTTCAGCTTCAATATCAGTCCTTCCAATGAACACCCAGGACTGATCTCCTTTAGGATGGACTGGCTGGATCTTCTTGCAGTCCAAGGGACTCTCAAGAGTCTTCTCCAACACCACAGTGCAAAAGCATCAATTCTTCGGTGCTCAGCTTTCTTCACAGTCCAACTCTCACATCCATACATGAGCAGTGGAAACACCATAGCCTTGACTAGATGGACCTTTGTTGGCAAAGTAATGTCTCTGCTTTTAAATATGCTGTCTAGGTTGGTCATAAGTTTCCTTCCAAGGAGTAAGCGTCTTTTAATTTCATGGCTGCAATCACCATCAGCAGTGATTTTGGAGCCCCCCAAAATAAAGTCTGACACTGTTTCCACTGTTTCCCCATCTATTTCCCATGAAGTGATGGGACCAGATGCCATGATCTTAGTTTTCTGAACATTGAGCTTTAAGTCAACTTTTCACTCTCCTCTTTCACTTTCATCAAGAGGCTCTTTAATTCTTCTTCACTTTCTGCCATAAGGGTGGTGTCATCTGCATATCTGAGCTTACTGATATTTCTCCCGGCAATCTTGATTCCAGCTTGTGTTTCTTCTAGCCCAGCGTTTCTCATGATGTGCTCTGCATATAAGTTAAATAAGCAGGGTGACAATATACAGCCTTGACGTACTCCTTGTTCCATGTCCAGTTCTAACTGTTGCTTCCTGACCTACATACATGTTTCTCAAGAGACAGGTCAGATGGTCTGGTATTCCCATCTCTTTCAGAATTTTCCACAGTTTATTGTGATCAGCAGATTTATATCAATAAAATAATCTCTCATCACACAAAATAATAATCATGAATTATGTTTATGATTATATTATGTGTTTCAATTTTAATGTTTTGTTATATTTTCATAAATTTAGTTATTTAGTAATACACATAGACATTTCTTTGTTAATAGGGAAAATGCTTATATTACAGTAAAATTAATTCATGTTAGAAAATAAGATGATCTCTATAAACCCCAATAATTGTATAAATCCTAAACATGATTCATAATCTAGTGTAAAACCATCCTCAATCTTCTAGGTTGCTAACTGAATATACTGTTATTTGATAAGAATATACAGCTTGTTTCTATTTGATTGTCCTATAATTTAGCAGCTGATCTGTTAGAAAAAATATGGAAAATAATAATCAGCATAATGTAATTGTCACATACACACACATACACAAAAAGCCACACAATTTTACTGATATAAAGACAAATCAATAGCATTGATATATATACACTACCATGTGTTAGCTAGATAGCTAGTTGGAAGCTGCGGTATAGTACAGCAAGTCCAACCTGGTGCTCTGTGATGACCTACAGGGAGGGGATATATACATACATACATACATACATACATACATACATATATATACACATATATATACACATACACTTATGGCTCATTTGCACTATTGTATGGCAGAAACCAACACAACTTTGTAAAACATTTATCCTCTAATTAAAAAAAAAAGGAATCAGATCATTTATATCAAAATAATCAGTTATTTCCATCACCTCAAAGAAACTGCTTGAATTCAAAGAGGTTTACAAATTTTTATTTTTAATATTTTCTTAAAATGGTCTCTGCACTTAAGCAAATAATTGTGCCAAATTAAATCTGCCTCATCAATTGAGTATATAGAATAATCTACGTTAAATAAGTAGACTAATCTCTATAGTTTCCCAGGTATATACTCACAAAATTAAAACTTCTCAATGGTCTGTTGTTTGTTTGTTTGCTTTGGATTACTCTAAATGCATTATTTAGAAAATATTAGTAGAAGTTTTAGGCAAGAAATTTCAGTATTTGTGGTGGTTTATAAGCATTAATTACTTAAAGATTCAAATGGAATTTTATAATTTTAATATATACAGCATATGTTACACATGGTTATAACATTTTTCTCTGCTTTCTTTTGATAGACTACATTAGAAACTGTATCATTGGCAAAGGCGGTAGCTACAAGGGAACGGTATCTATCACTAAAAGTGGCATCAAATGCCAGCCCTGGAATTCCATGATACCACATGAACACAGGTAAGACTAGCAGGAAGGAAAGAGGATAGAGCTTTTCTTGGACAGGTCTGTTAGCAGGCCCAGGTTAGTCCTTTCGATTAATCCTACAGTTCTGTAATAGTTTAGCCAACTTTGCTGAAGTGTATTAGTCTAAGGCTTATCTGAATTAATAAATGATATTTAGCCAAAGAATAAAAAAAATATATCATTAAGATGTAGCCTAACATTATTTCACCTCAAAATCTCAATTTATAGATCTTTGTGTTTGGGAAGTAATATTAAAAAAGTAATAATTTTTTTTTTCCCTCTCTTTGCCTGTGAGAAGGCACAGCACTCTGCAGCTGGAGTGGCGAGGTTGCCTGTGCTAAGTTGGAGATGGAGCAAATTCTGATCTTCCCCAGAGGCCGAATGTTGTTTAACCATGGTGGTTCTCAAACTTGGCTGTACATTAAAATTGCTAAAAGCCCTTAATGAATCCTGCCACTTGGGTGTCAATATAGACTAATTAAATCAGAATCTTTGGGGGGACATAACCCAGGCGCTAGTTTTTCTATAAAGCTTTGCTAAAAATTCGTGTCTCAGATGACCAACTTTCCCATTTCACCCAGCAACTAATGACTGGAGAAAACTTCTTATTCCTTGGAAATTAAATGTCTATAGTTAAGAGAAGGATTGTGTTAATTATAACAGATGAATGCTGTTTAAAGATGAGTAAATATAATATCCATAGGCTCACTAGTCTGAGAGTTTTAATCATCATGGAGGAGAAACATATCTACTCATTAGAGAGCTATATATAGCCAAAGTTTTTCAAAGCTTATTTTGGAAATAATTGTAACAGGAACTAGTTTAAAATAGCTCTACCTGGTTATTAGATGCAGTGGAAGATTTAGATTACCATGTGCCTAGTATCTTGTTAAACAGTATATACCTAGGTTATCTCATTTAATCCTCTCAAGAACCACCTGTGTGCTCAGTCACTAAGTCGTGTCTGACTCTTTGAGGCCCCATAGACTGTAGCCTGCCAGACTCATCAGCCCGTGGAATTTTCTAGGCAATAATACTGGAGTGGGGTACCATTTCCTACTCCAGGGGATCTTCCCAACCCAGGGATTGAACCCATGTCTCTTGTGTCTCCTGCATTGGCAGGTGAATTCTTTACCACTAGCACCACCTGGGAAGCCCCCAAGAACCACATAGTAGGTGATTTTATTAGTTCTATTTTTTATATGGTGAAACCAAATGGCAAAGATCTTAGTAAGTTTTCAAAGTCACACACAGCTAGCAAGGGGTAAATCCAGAATCTGAGGCCTGCCAGTGCCACTCTAAAACCTGTGCTTTTAACAACTCTAGGGCCTTAAACACTCAGCAAATCAGAAGGATACATGCTGTGACTTCTTTTTGCAATAGTGGTAATTGCCTTGCCTTGATGAACTCACTTTATTCATTTTCATTCATGTGGTGGGGAATACCCATACAAGATGATTTTACTTCAGTAAACAGAGACAGAGTTCATTGGTCCACATATAAAGAAAAAGAGTTGGTTGGTCTACACTGGGATGAAACCTTTGATGTTGGTCTGATTAATGCCAACCAGCAAGCGTCCAAGTGGATCAGCTTTACAGTGTTTGAATAACAGAAAGCAACTAATTATTTTTGTCAAATTCATTACTTATAATTATGCATGCTGCTGCTAAGTCACGTCAGTCGTGTCTGACTCTGTGTGACCCCATAGACGACAGCCCACCAGGCTCCCCCGTTCCTGGGATTTTACAGGCAAGAACACTGGAGTGAAAGTAAAGTCGCTCAGTCATATCCAACTCTTTGCGACCCCATGGACTGTAGCCTACCAGGCTCCTCCGTCCATGGGATTTTCCAGGCAAGAGTACTTGAGTGGGTTGCCATTTTCTTCTTCAATAATTATGCATGAATACCTCCAAAAATAGTTTTATCATTATAGTACAAAACAAACAATATAATTGGTTTTGTCCTCTCATAGGATTTGCATGGTGTTAGTGCCTGCATAGTGAGGAAAACATTTTGCTTAAATGGATGGATCTAAGAATTTCATAAACAAAGGAATAGTGTTTGAAATCAATCCTACTATAGTCGAGGAGAGCACACTGGACTGACCCAGTAAAGGTCTTATTTCAACTCAAATTCTCTATGATTGTGATTCTCTGCTACAGGAATACATGTGAAATAGATCTCCCTGGGAACTAGCTTCCCAGTCCAATCAGCTATTTTATCAACAAACATTTCCTTGTGATATAGAGCTTTAAGGAAGAGAAGACTTTGTAGGTTAATCAATTTTTTGTATTCAATGGGAGCAACACATTTTCATCAATTAGCAGCTATCTACATGATAGGTTAACACTTTTAAAGTGATAACTAAAGATTGATTGTATGAAAAGTGGAAATATAAATATATATCTATATATGTCTGTGTCTAGAAGGGTGATTTATTGTCGACTCCTTAAATTGAAATATTTTACAAGTGGCTTAATGGGAAGATGATGATAGATGATGAAATTAGTATAGAAGCTTAACAAGAAAATCAGGTGACCTGATATCTCCATCTGTATCCTTCACTGGCCACCCAGCATTCATTAAAGAAGCAGATGATGGAATGGATCAAGTTTCCTATAAACACAATTCATATTAAAAGAAAAGAAAAGGTGGCTAGCACCCAGAGGATCTAATTTATATTTCCAAGTATATTTGGATATAAATCAATTTTACATATTCTTTCACTTATCTCTCTAAAAATAAAGCTTTGCTCATAAGGACAAAGAACCAAAAATAGTATGCATGCGAGTAGAAGTTTATTACAGAGCCTATTGCCTGGCACAGGGCATGTGTGTAATAGATTTTCATAAATATGTGTTGAATGAATACATAAGTACAAAGAACAAGGTTAGGTTTCATTACTTGGTCAAGTATGATATGTTAAAGAAAAGCACACTAAAAACCTCAGAACACTAAAGAATGCCAGTTAAGTTGGGTAAAAGTTATATATACCAAAGAATGAAGAGAAGAGATGACCCAGATTGCTCTTTACCCTGCGAGTCCTAAAGAGGAGTTTGATGTGCACTGATACAGGATTGTGGAAAGCAGCACATATTTTTCTCTTCATTTTTCATTTTTATTAACTCTGTTGGGAAAACTTTATTCTTTTAACCATACCTATTTTAGATTTTTACTTATCTCTTTTCCTTCCTACTTGCATCTTTCCTACTAAACTGTTGACTTATGCGTTCATTACTTCTTCACAGCTTCTTTTTCACTTTACAAATCTACTGGAAAGGTATATGTTTGTGTATGTGCAGTGTATATGTGTATGTGTTGTGTGTGTGTGTGTAACAAAAATCTCTAAAACTTCAGTTATTTTATATGTGTGCATTTAACGTGTTAAATCATTACTTAGCTTTTTAAACTTAATACATAAAATGATAAAAAATAAAGGACCTTATAATAATCTAATTCACTCCATTCATTTTGTAAGTCAAGTTGAAAACCCAAAAAGCAAGTAAATTGCCTAAGGACTAGTGTTGTCTACTAGTCGAGTGATATATATAGGGCAACTATGTAGATTTTCATGATTAACAATAACCTATTCTTATTATAATATGCCAAACTTTTAAGAAAGTAGAGTTATAGGGGGGGTTTCTTAGGTAGATTTGGTTAAAGCAGTGCTTTATGAAAAAAATATAAAGTAAAATTCAGTTTTGATTCTATCAGAAAAATGAGTATTTCATTATAAATTTACTATGACAAATTGGATAACTGGCAAAAATGAAAGGAAAATACATTTCCTGCAATGGCACAAAGATTATCTTCAATTATTCTGCAATAATAGAGCTAAAACTAAGACAAAAGATGACATTGTTTTCTTTTAAAATTAAATACTGTTAAGAACTGTAAAGTCATGATAAACTTTAATTATAATTTGTGTCACTCATAAGACCAAATGTTTAATTATTATTCCCCAGTATTTAAAATGCTAGTGAAATAAAAATATAAACTATTTTGACATTTCATAATGTTAATGATAATTAATTGATATCTTGAAATTGTTTAGTTAGTAGTAAGTCTCTTAGACTATTTTTGACCAATAATTTATACTTTCTGAGGACTTTGTTGTATTTCATGTCCAAATTAAATGATTTCTTTGCAAAATGTTGCTTGGTACCCAAGGCATGTTCCTATTTATTGTGTGCTACAGCATAATGAGAAATCATTATTTCTTAACTAAAAGTTTAAGTTCATAGGAAACAGATTTGAATGGCATTTACTGACAGACTAAAAGCTTTGGATTTGACAGTAGTTTAAGTACCATTTAGAACTCAGAGATCAGTAAAAGTAGAAATTAAGCTTTATGGAAAAAATTGTACTGAATATTGAAAATGCAGTTGGATTTTCAAAAAAAGTGCTTACTAATGTTACCTACAGATGTATATTGTTTACTTATGCTATTTTTGTGTGCAGTCTAGGAGACACATGCAGTATCACTGAGGCCAACGTCACAAGCAGTACAAAAGAATCAAAAGAGCTTTGGGACTTTTCTGCTTTTATGTTGAAATACTTTATGCTGATAACAAAATTATAACTAGGGCATTAACAATTTCAAACAAGGGTACTGTATTTCAGTTTATGGCCAAATACTATGAACTAAGCTTGAAAGCACCACGCTCCAGTCACAGTGAAAACTTTAAACATTTTTGAAGTGAATAGCATTTCTTTTACTATGACATCTAAAAACTAAGTGGAGTGTGCTTAATAACAGGTAGCATTTATGAAGTCTCAGTTATTCTCGTCTCTTTGAACTTCTCAAAACAACCGCATGAGGTATAAGATGTTAAAGTTATACTCAGTGTACAGGTAAGCTAACCAGCTGAAAGAGGCTACATTGCCCACTGGGGTCTCCAGTTAGTAAGACAGAGCTGAAATTTGAGTCCGAGTTTAGTTTGAGTCTAAAATCTTTGTTTCTGTTACTTCATCAATCTGTTTATCAATTGTGAAGAAAAGGGGGGAGAGTATTATTCATAAGAAAATAAATAAAAAACAAGCAATTATCTCAGATAAACAGTGTAATATGAGATGTCAAGGCCTGGTGCAGTGCTTTCTGCAGTTCTCTCCTCAGCGGCTCTCCTCTATCATTTGCTGCCTTTGAGTGGAACTTTGAAACTATGGTTCGAACAATGTCAATTAGGTTCTAGAATGATTAGCAAATTCAGAGATGAATCATTCTTATTGGTGCAGAATATGAGAATTCAGTTAGGTAAATGTCGATAAAATTTAAAGTATTTTAAGAATGGATGGAAGTGATAGAATTCAAGTTAATATATATGGCTGTCAGAGATAGAGTAAAGAGTTTCTCTACTTTCAGGAAAACATATCCACTAGTTAGTAAAATTAATAGGCCCCTAAAAGTTGCATGCTCTTATACTGTAATGATTATCATTTTAAAACTAGCTTTTTGCCTTCGAGCTATCGGGGTAAAGACCTACAGGAAAACTACTGTCGAAATCCTCGAGGGGAAGAAGGGGGACCTTGGTGTTTCACAAGCAATCCAGAGGTACGCTACGAAGTCTGTGACATTCCTCAGTGTTCAGAAGGTAAATGACCTGAATGCCATGTGGGGCCCTCGGTTCCCCCTTTGTGTAAAACTGCAACTCACATTAAAAGTTAACAGAATTGAGTTAAATCACAATGAATATGCTGTCCATTCAAACACAACTGTAGATCATTACTTGAGCATTTTTATAGGATGTTTTAAAAATTAAAAACTGATTATCATCAAATTAATGCAAAGTAATGGAGGGAGTTAGTTTGAATTTCAAAAGAGCCTGAGGTATCTCTCTGGGTAGAGTAAAATTTGGGCTTCCTCATCTACTGTTTTGAGCTCATATACCTCAATCTACTCCCATATACCACCTGAAAGGAGCGAAACGGCACTTAGTCCTTTATTTGTGACACTAATTCTATACATTCAGAACCTGCTTCTGCAGAAGTTTTGTCAAATCTATATTGAAGTGGTGTGGCGAGGGTATACAGAACCAGAAGAGACTAAAGAAGAGGGTAACTGAAATCTTGAATGCCCTGTATGTGTTTTGGTGAATATGTGTCTAGAACCAAATTTGACACACAGACTGGAACTAAGTACCATTCAGAATGTTATCTGAAGAGCTCAAATCTATAGATTCCAGCTGTCTTGAAGGCAGCCACTCCACATCTGCGTATTCATCTCCTCTCACAGCATGAAAGGGCACTATCCTTTCTTTTCCAGTGGAAAATGAATGACTGAAGAGAAGGAAGAGTAACTATTTCAGCATTGTACGTGGTTTCATTTTCTTAGTTTCTGGCTGCTTAATAGCTGGCTTTTTAGTTGCATCAGAAATTAAAATTCTAAAAATCAAAATGAAGCATGGATTAAATTCTGATAAAACTTTGGTAGGGTTTTGAAGTACTTGGGGTGGGGGTTACTGCTGGAATGCTGTCCAGCTTTTATAGTAAGATATCTTGCTTGTTTGTTATTACCCAAATATCTTTAAACTATTTCTTCCATAATATTCATTAAGTATTAGGTTGATATTTATCACGTAAAAAGGCCGTTGTTAACTAATTGTCACAGAGAAGTTGAATTTGTTTTTTGTTAGTTAGTTTAAAATTCTTGAATTAATGTCCTAGAGCCAGTCCCAACTCTGTTTGTAAATTCTTACTTTCCATTCCATATCATATTCTGTTCACTATAACTTCTTCATTGTTTTCTTTTCTTTTAAAAATAATAAACTGATCTGTGATAACGTTATGAATAAGTCTGTTTTGTATGAATAAGTCTGTTTTGTATGAATAAGTCTGTATTTAATATCTGTCTTAAGTTTGAACATGGAAGAAAACCCTACTTTTAGGGATTTCTCCGCTATCACAGTTTTCTGAGGCTGGAAGTTATTGGCAAAGAGTTTTATTTATTGGTTTTGTTTGACCTGGGACAGTGTTTTCAAGGAAAGGCAAACTGGTCAAACTTGAAACAGTTTAGCATTTTTTCTGTGTGCCTAGTTTGTGGGAATGTGATTTTTCAACCCCTGGTTTATAAGAAGAACCTTCATCAAAATATATTCACATAGATTTAAACTATCAGGCAAAAAATAAGTGTGCTAAAAAATAAATGACTGGGAAAATTCTTATTAGGGTATACATCTCGAATATTTTTTTTAAATGATTTGAGATTATCACACCTCATGCTAAAATGAACAATGTTTTAGAAGGATTTTAATAAAGAAGATCTAAGATAAGAAGAAGCATAGTCAAACATTAATAGAGGAAAATAATTATTTACAAAATGGATAATATAAACTATGCAAAATAATGTAAATTTCTATTAAAATATATATATGAGGGAAAAAGCCTCACAATTCACAATGTTTAAATAGTATGATGGGTGAGAAATTTTAATATATGGATATGGCAAATGTCAAGTTCCAAAGGTTATTTATATGAATGAAACATTAAAGATGCCATCATTTTGTACATTTTAAAGTTAAAGTACCTGTAATCAACTTTGGACTATTTGGAAAAGGACAAGTAAGGACAAGTAAAACAGTATATATTTTTTGAAATCTTTCTAACTATATTAAAATATTTGCTTTAAATAATTATCTGAAATTTGAGATTTTGGTTCATAAAAATATGTCTGATATTTAAAGATTAAAGTTATTTTCTTATAAGTTAAACCTTTGAAGTATATTAAGCATTCCAAAAGAAAATGAATAATCATTTATCACATTTAAAACCTTACATAACTATGTAAAGAAAATACTACCATTAATGTTTAATTCAACGATTATGGAAAATTGAGGTGTATGAAATCTGACTTTTTGCTTTAATGTTTGCTTGGGATTTAAAATAAAGCAATCATTTGTCATTGAAACAGGTTTTTAAAATGGTAAATATTCAAGTAAATGCATTTTATTAAGTCAATTATACTTTTAAATACTTACACATAAAATACCAAATAATTCTGCCATAACTTTAAATGCGTAATTCCTGTGTGGCAAAAGGCTTTTAAAAACAAAGATTTGAATAAAACTATTATTTATAAATGGGGGTTTGTGAGACTATTCATATTTTAAACATCCTGTTTTGCTGAAGTAATCACCAGCATGGATTTATCTGAGAGATACTTTCAAAATAGTTGTTTTAGTCTATAAACTCAGATCACTTGTGACTTTACGACTGAGAAAAATGGAACAGCGATTTTTGAGTTTAGTTGGTTAGTATACCAGAAAGGTGTTAAATTAATCCTACTTATGATTAATGTGTAGCTTGTGTACTTTTCTATTATCAATTAGGGCAGAACTATAATTAGAAAAACATATTCTACTTATGAATAGAGATTTTGTTTGAATTTATGAGAACTGGGACATATTTTTTTTTTTTTTAATTTTAAGGGGAAAGTTTTCTGGAATGATTAAGTAATACATTAGCCATAACAGAGAGAGTCAAAAGAACAGAGAACAGGAGATGCAATGCTTACCTTGGTGAACTATTATCTAGTTAATGCTTTCACCTGAGTCCTTAGATGGACTTGGTTTACACCTGGATGGCTTGACTATGAGCTGGGAAAACTTAGAAGAGTCTTAGAATTCTTGAAGACTGAGAAATAAATATGAGTTCAAAATTTGCCTTTCTCAAAGTAATTTTTATGACTAACCTGATGGTTTGATGCAAAGGAAGAATCACACATTTTTATCCTTGGATAAGAAAGCCAATCTCATTTCTTGTAGCCTCCAATAGGTGAGAAACCAACAGGAGAACAACTGACTGCTGTAAAAAGAGGGAGGAAGGTAATGAGGACAATATTAAAAAAAGACAGGGAGACTGACTTTCTAAAAGTTTTACTTTTAGTCTATCTTAAAGTATGGCCAGTTAGAATGTGTAGGAAACAAGTTAAATATATAGGATGTATAGGCAATTAGGGGAGTGGAAAGAGCACTGGACTGTGGGTCTGACCTGTGTTCCAGTTACAGATCTGGCATTTTCTGTTTTAGGTAAGTCCCTTAAAAATTTGTGAGCTTTGCTTTCCTCACTGCAAGGATCAAATGATTTCTTACATGTTCAAAATACTGAATAATCAAAGAATATGTAACTATAATATATTTTTAGCATCTCAGTTCTCACAGGATACATTTAATTCCCACCCCAACAACAACTTTCATTGCCTTCCAAAACTGAACATTATTCATGTTAAGTTTTATTATTTTTTCAACTTCATTAGGTTTGCACCTGCATTCATAACTCTCCCTTCACTATACTATAAACATAGCATACTAGTTCATTTTTTGGGTACCATTTAGGTTATTTTGCTCCCTTTATAAGTTTATCCACATGTCATCCATTCTTCAAAGTCTAAGGAAAATCCATTCTCTCCTAAAAGCTATTACTGACAAACATTAAGAACTTTCAGAACTGAACAAATTATCTACAAACTTGCCACTCAATGTGAGGTCCAAGAACCAGAAGCCTCAGCATCCACTGGGAGCTTGCTATTAATGCCCCAGCCCTGATTCACTGAGTCAGAACTTGTCCTTTATTGGACAAGGTCTCAAAGTAACGTTTGTTAAAGTTTGGAGAAGCTCTGATCTACTACCCATGCTGGAAAATGGTCATCTTATAGAATCACCCGTTTCATTTGTGTAGCTATTTTTTCCTTTAGAAATTTAAAAATTCTAAAGCTTCAGGAGAAACGTTCTTTTAATAATGCCCCACAACAATTTCCCCCAAAATAATTTTATTCGCTCTAATTTGAAAAGGATGTACTGTTATAAACTGCATTTTCTGATGGACACAAAATAGGTGTATTCTGATTCTTAAGTACTATAAAAGATTAGAAATTGTACATGCGTATATTTATTCTTTATCTGTGATTGTAGGATTCTATTCTATGCTTTCATTCAATACAAAAGAGCAAACAATGATCGATGATATGTGAACCTATCAAACCTTACACTCTTTTTAAAATGGAGACTAAGTAAGCTTGTAATCCTATTCAGATGGAAAGCTGAAATGTGATGATACCTAACCTATGTGGATTTGATCTTTGCCAACCAGAGCACTTTTATCTCCATGCTCTTGGACCCCTTCAGGTGTTTGCTGACTGTTGTCTGGGGGCACTCAGTATCAAATGAGAGGAAGCTGAATAGGCCTCTTGTCTTACTTCATAGATTAACCTACATGAAAAGAAGTAGATAGATCAGGCCAAATGGCTTCACGTTTTAGAGATTTAATTGTTAATGTCCTATTAGATTATAAAATTCAAAGTTTCAAAAGTGATGATTCTAATAGTATATCCCAAATTACTATAAATACTCATTAGCCTAGATCCCAGTGGATAAAATGAAACACTGATATCTTTTCCCACTTCAGCTAATGTTAGATGAGCAGTAATCACAAGATACAAATGATGTGTTTGGAGAAGTTTGCCGGATTCCTAGGAAAGCCAAGCAATGATTTATTCCACAGGATGCCTGCTGTGCTACATCAAATCAACCTGTCCATTTGAGAGGTCTCATTTTCAGCTAGTTGATGTGATTCAGAGTTTTCAGTGTGGCATAAGGTGCCAGCCAGAAAACTATTAATTAACCTCACAGAATCAACAGTAATATTTAGCATAGTTAGATCTGTTTATAGATTTTTAAAAATAGTACAAGAAATTGAATAGTAGGGCACATTCTGTTCTAAGCTTTATATAAGAATGTAAGTCTGCTCAGTTATTCGATGTGGATGCTCACTAATAGAAAGGAACTGTGATTTTTTTGTTTTAAAATATTTGTATTCTTTAAATAGTACCAGATTACTATTTGAAGCTGGTCTCTCAAATCTGTGTGGTCCTGATCTTTGCATTAACTGTAGCAGTATGATGTGTACTCATTTTAAACTGTGCATTTTCTATGTATGTATTGGAGGGTGAGTTGAAAGAGGAGCACTATTATGTTGACAGTATAGATATTGAGATCCCTGGCATTATAGACCAACAAAGGGAAAATTCCCAAAGACTTTTCAGTTTCTAGGAACTTTTCAGATAGTTATCAAAAATTAGGAAGGTAGTGTCTTGGCCCATTGGTAATTTTGTATGACACTTAACTACAAAAATTCCATTTAAACTGTGTGAAAAGTTCTGTAGGGGGTATTTTATGCCACTGTTAATGGACATTAAGCCCTAATTTAAAGTTAAAATAGTATATAAGTTTTCCTAAAAATATCCTTGCTGTATAGGTGATTTACTGTTCTTTAAATGGAACAGTGGTGCTCTTGATTTTGCTGTCAGAAGCAATTAATATGCCATGCTTTGATTTTATTAGTTGAATGCATGACCTGCAATGGGGAAAGTTACCGAGGTCCCATGGATCACACAGAAACAGGCAAGATTTGTCAGCGCTGGGATCATCAGACACCACACCGGCATAAATTCTTGCCAGAAAGGTAAAATACCACAAAATCACATTTCCAAGTGATCCTCTTTACGAACTGTAATTTGTCCCATGACAAATTACATGGAAATTCTTTTTCTATAATGTTTTCCTGATAGTCTTGGGACAAAGGGATTTATGATGAGGTACATGAGAGTGCTGACTACAGTTTCAACTGGTCTTGGCTGATTAGGTTGAGAGTCCCTGAAATCAGGATGGTCCTGAATACAGGAGCATCAGTGGGTACAAAAGGAAAACATTAACAGATGCTTCCTCTTTCTTTTCCATGGCAGCAAAAAAGATAAAAGTGCATTCAATAACAACCACTTTGACAGGTCCAACCTGTGGTGGCATTATTGTTAACTAACAGCCAATCTCCTCCTTGTGCCACACCTTCCTGTGAGTCAGGTAAAGTGGGGTCATTGTATGACACCATGTCACAGGCTAAAGGTGGGACAAACAATTCCTTGGCTGCCTTCTTATGGTAGATTTTTAAATTGCCTATCTGGAAGTCAGGCAACCAAGTTAACTTTTCTCCTCAGGAGAAGGTTTTGAGTTTAAAAATTATGTGTATTTTGGTCTATAAATTTTACAGGCAACATTTTAGTTGAATTTTTTTCCCTTTTTTATTATAAAGAATAAAAATACAAATAAATACATAAGAAGGTCTTTCTCCACCTTTCTTTGGAAATTGCCAAATGGTGTTTTTTATTTCTTTTTTTCTCTTTTTTGTTTGTTGGTCTTTTAGATGAAATTAAAACTGCTATATTTTAAAGTGCATCTTTCATCTTTCAAGTGAGATCAGAAGGGATATGGTAGCAATTAAAAGCAAACCACCAATTCAGGACCCTGTTAATTTAAAGGGAGGTGGGTATAGAGAAAGTGGTGTGATGGAGTTTGTCTTTTAGTCTGGTGGAGGTGAGGGCATGACCTAGAAAGCTCTAGCTTCAAAACTGAGCTATCATTAGTAACATAGCTATTGAAACCTAACTTTCAGTTTGAAGTTTAAGCCTGCTCTAGAAGAGGACCTGTTTTCTTAATAAATAATCTACACAGGTCACGTGTATATAATCTGTCCTTAGTTGGGCTTGTGAGAAGGGGATTCAGTTTGAGACCTCAACTGGTGGACAGGTGCCAAATGGACCTAACTTATTATTGAAGGGGATGGTACTCTAGCCTTAGTACTATATGCACATTAATAGACTCAGCAGTCAATGATTAGCAGTCCTTGTAAGGCAAAACAGAAAAATCTCTTCTTTCATCAGTTAATAGTATCCGAGCTAAGTCAAAATTATTTTGTGAGCTGAGGGCTGGGTAATGTTCCAGGAAGATTTACATGACACTTTTCTTGGTGTGGTTTGCAGATATCCCGACAAGGGCTTTGATGATAATTATTGCCGCAATCCTGATGGCAAGCCGAGGCCATGGTGCTATACTCTTGACCCTGACACCCCCTGGGAGTACTGTGCAATTAAAATGTGCGGTAAGTTAGGGTCAAATTTATTGCTTCCTTTTCCTCTCACAGACTGGATCTAAGCAGGCGATTATTAGTGGGACAGGTTAACCACTATTTTATTTGATACTTTAATGCGTATAGGTTTTAACAATATAAGAATGTGTTACATAAACTTATCCAATATTTTGCATTTTCAGAGAGCCATTATTTTGAGATATACATGCAAGTGCCACATACACACAAAACAAACTCATGGTAAAGGCCTAAACATTCTCATGTTATCAAGGAAAAGGAAGAAAAAAAAAACAATGAGAAAAAGATGAGGGATTATGTGCAGTATCATAATGTCATTAGGGCTGTAAGAGTGAGGACCTTAGATTCTTACCTACCAATCCTGTATCCATTCCCTAACTTATCCTTCCAGACATAACATGAGCAGTCAACCGAGTATAGACTTCTGGCGAGTGATAGAGGCGGCAATGCAGAAAACTAAGTCTAATAGAAGATTCTTACAGACATCTTTAATCTCTAGTAGCTAATTTTCACTGCTTTGGCTGTCCTTGTACACAGCCTGCATTCTCTTTCATCGTGTAGTTTAGCAGTCCTATAGCCCTTCTACATACTGGCCTTTACCCTACTCTCCTGAGTTTATGATAAAGGCTTCTTTTCTTACTTGCTTTGTGATACCCCTTAAAATCTGTACACTTGGTCCTCTCCTTAATGATTAACTCACACATTTTTATTCTTTTCTAAAATTATCCTGGATAATAATTAGATGTAGGTATGCTTTTATTTCTGTGTATAAGAAGTCTTATTTTTTTCAACAAGATCCTAAAATGCTTTCAGATCAGTAGAATTGCAAAAATTTAGTAAGTGTAATCATGTTATAAATTGTCTTGCCAATATAAAAATATGTATATATGGAGAGAAAAATATAAAGACAGATAATCAGGTGCCAGCACACCAAATGATAATTATACAATTACTAGGCTATGCATAGGTATTTGCATATTTCCCTAGATTGGCATGATGAGACCATTTCTTTGAACAAACTTATTCAGTATTATCTACACTGTGATACTGCCAAGGTAAATATCTCTCCACTTAAAGCTGCTAATAAGAAGAAATGTTTTGGACGACTCAAATAAAATCCCTAGAAAAGAGACATGTGTGGCATATGTGAAATAACTGCAGAATCTGGAAGGCTCTCAATGTTCCAAGGAAACTGAACCATCTGTTTGGTCCTTTAAAATAAAGGATGACTTTTGTGACAGTGTTTCTCTGTATAGATTGGGTTAGTGCAACTCATCGACTTTTTAAATCTTATTAATCTGTTCATTATCTAGACCAGGTAGGTACAATAAACCAGTAGCTTCCCTTCCTTTTGTGTGTGTGTTTTAGGCACTCATAAATTGTCTCTGGAATAAGACCAGTAGTAATATACACACACACATGCATATTGACTGGCACATTCACCTTTCAACTGGCATGCACAAGATTGGCTATTTTTAAAAGACATTGGGAGAGGAAAAAAAATACAATAAATATGACACTTCTGTTAGGTAGATTTTTTTTTTCTCTTCTGTCCAGAGTTGACTATTTATACAACATGCAACAATTCTGATGGATTTGTTAAACAGAGGGTGGTGTTTATAGGATGCTAATTCTAAGAAAATGGTGGTAGAACTTGTCAACCAACCCTCTATACATTTGGGCCTTGAACAACATGATGATTAGGTGCCACTGACTCTCCTGGCTCCCCTTGTATCCGTGAATTCAACCAACTGTGGGATCTTATAGTACTAATAGGTAATAGCATTTACCATAGGAAAAAATACAGCATATAAGTGGACCTATGCAGTTCAAATCCATGCTGTTCAAGGATCAATTGTAGTTAAAATAAAATTATTTTAAGCTTTGGGAATATTTTTAAAATATTTGAAGTTTTAGTTTGTAAACTTACATAAAGAGACTATACTTTTATCAAAATTAGTGAAATAAAGTGGCATTTAGGAATTTTGGAAAATGTAACAGATAATTTCTTCCAGATATTTTGTCTTATACATATAGTAAAGCCTATAATGGAAAACTAAGAAATTTGGTAATGGTTTCAATTGTGTATTAATTTTCTATTGCTATATAACAATTATCAGAAACTATCAAATTACCAGAAACTTGGTAGCTTAAAATAACACATATGTATTATCTCAAGTTTTCTGCGGGACAGGAGTCAAGGCATAAGTCAGGTGTGTTCTCTGCTTAGGATCTCAGAAAGCCACAATTCTGGTGCCCATCAGACATACTATCTCATCTAAGATTTAGTGTCCCCATTCCAATTCAGTTTTTTGTGGTTGTAGTGCTAAGGTCCTCAGCTCTTAGAAGCTGCCTGATGTTTCCTCCCATATGGCCCTCTTCATAATATGGCAGTTTACATCTTCAAGACCAATAGCATAGCTTTCTGTTACTTTGAACCTCTGATGTCTGCACCCTCTTTCATTTATTTACTAAGATTTTTTCAAAGTTATTAAAATTTTATAAGCCAACTTTCTCCAAGATTCTGCACTAGGGATGAATTTCAAAAGTGTCCATTAGGAAATTGTATCTTTTAGAGCTTCCATATAATTTCTTTCATCTTATCACAGAGTTGTGAAAGGCAGAAATAACAGTGTTTTATTTTTCCTGGGAAAATGATATATTTTATTGGGGACAATGATTGAAAAATAACTGGCCAGTTTTTGCCCTCACTTTGTGTATGATTTTATACAGAAAGCTCTGCAGCCTTTTAAAGAGCTCACCTGATTAGGCTAGCCCACCCAAGGAAGTCTTCCTTTAATAAATTTAAAGTCAACTAATTGGGAACTTTAATTACATTTAAAAAAAATCTCCTCACTTTTGTTGTACAAGATAAACTAATTACAGGAGTGGCTTTCCCAAGTGGCTATTCACAAGTTGTACCCATACTAAAGGGGAGGGGATTACAGAACATACATCAATGGGCAGAAATCTTAAGGGCTGTATTAGAATCCTGTATACCACACACATGTTTACATGCACTGGCTGTAAAAGAATATTGGCTTATTATGTATTACTTATATCATTTGATTCTTGGGTTATGTCTCTGGCTATCTCTGGTTATCTCTCAGTCGCAAGTGCTTGAATTCATTTTGAGCTTTCAATATGTTTGAAGAAAAGAATAGAGTATATGATTGTGTCATTTATCTTCTCTAAAGTTGAAGGCACATTTTGAAACTCTTGTTTTATTACATAACGGTATAAGAAAATTATAACTGCTATTATTTATTTAACATCTACTGAAAGGTGCTTTCCATGTATTAACAATAATCTCTCTCTCAAAATGGCTGTGATTAGGTAGGCCAGTGATGAAAGGTGTCCAAAGACATGATCAATGGAGTAGACTGCAATATTTATGACATGGTAATAAGGTTGATATAGATAGGGATGTGATAAAGACAGAGAAATGGAAGTAGATGAGAAAGTAAGCTTAATGTGAGGCAGATAAAGTAGAATCTAAGAGTATCCCAGCTAGTTCCCATGAGAAACACTGAAAAATTAAGCAGGGAGAATGATCTTGTTTGTCATCTACAACAGTAGCTTCCAAATCAGTGTGCATGAAACCCAGTGAAACACAAAGCCTGTCCTAGGGGCTTAAGGGCATGAATAGGTTAAAAGCCTCAAATTTCAGCTCCTCCTTTTTCCATATGAATTCTTTCTCAAAATCTTTTGCTTGAGGTGCATCAATTGCTAAGGGGTCAGTCAAATTCAATATCCTAACTTTCCACTGAAAACTGCCTTTTGCTACTGTACTGAAAAAAGGCAAACTGTCAGTCCTTCCTGAATATTAATGGGGTTTATTTTCCTGGGTGTAAAAATCTTCAGTTGTTCAGTTCAGTTCAGTCGCTCAGTTGTGTCCGACTCTTTGCGACCCCATGAATCGCAGCACGCCAGGCCTTCCTGTCCATCACCAACTCTCAGAGTTTACCCAAATCCATGTCCATCGAGTTAGTGATGCCATCCAACCATCTCATCCTCTGTTGTCCCCTTCTCCTCCTGCCCCCAATCCTTCCCAGCATTAGGGTCTTTTCCAATGAGTCAAAGAGACCTTTGAAAATACTATGTATTTATGGTGTTTATCATTTACATACTGCTAACAATTATATAACTCTATCTATAACAGATAATACCAAAGAATATCACAATAATACTAAAGAACTGCCCGCGCTGTTGTGAAAGTTCTAGGCCCCACATCAGACTTCCCAACCAGGGAATCTGGCAAAAGGATTCCCCAGGGTATCTGACTTTGAAAGACAGTGGGTTTGATTCCAGAACTCCCACAAGACTGGGGGAAACAGAGACTCTTGGAGGGCACAAAATCTTGTGTGCACCAGGACCCAGGGGAAAAGAGCAGTGACCCCGCAAGAGACTGAGCCAAACCTGCCTGTATGTGTTGGAGGGTCTCTTGCAGAGGCGTGGTTGGAAGTGGCCTGCTGCGGGGACAGGGGCAGAGGAAGTAACAGTTCTGGAAGGCATGTGTTGGTAAAAGTCCTTTTTGGAAGTTGCCAGTAGCCCTACCATAGAGCCTATGCACTCTAGGACTCACCTTAAGCCAAACAACTAACAGGGTGGGAGTACAGCCCTCCCATCAAAAGACAGTTTGACTAAAGATTTACTGAGCATGGCCCTGCCCACCAGAACAAGACTCAGTTTTCCCCACAGCCAGTCCCTTCCATCAGGAAGTTTACATAAGCCTCTTATTCTCATCCTTAAGAAGGCAGACAGAAGAAATAAGAACTTTAATTTCACAGCCTCCAGAACAAAAACCACAATCACAGAAAGCTAATCAAAATGATTGTATGGATCGCAGCCTTGTGTAACTCAATGAAACTATGAACCATGGTGTACAAGGCCACTCAAGATGGATGGGTTATGGTGGAGAGCTCTGACAAAATGTGGTTCACTGGAGGAGGGAATGGCAAACCACTTCAGTATTCTTGCCTCAAGAATCCCGTGGACAGTATGAAAAGGCAAAAAAATATGACACCAGAAGATGATCCCCCTAGGTCAATAGGTGTCCAATATGTTAATGGGGAAGAGTGGAGAAATTCCTCCAGAAAGAATGAAGAGGCTGGACCAAAGCAGAAACAACACTCAGCTGTGGATGTGTCTGATGGTGAAAGTAAAGTCTGATGCTGTAAAGGACAATATTGCATAGGAACGTGGAATGTTAGGTCCATGGATCTAGGTAATTTGGAAGTGGTCAAGCAGGAGATGGCAAGAGTGAGCATCAACATTTTAGGAATCAGTGGACTAAAATGGATAAGAATGAGCAAATTTAATTCAGGTGACATTATGTCTACTACTGCAGGCAAGAATCTGTTAGAAGAAATGGAGTAGCCCTCATAGTCGTCAAGAGCCTGAAATGCAGTAGTTGGGTGCAATCTCAAAAACAACAAAATGATTTTGGTTTGTTTCCAAGGCAAAATTTTCAAATCACAGTAATCCAAGTCTATGCCCCAACCACTGATTCCAAGGAAGTGGAAGATGACCAGTTCTGTGAAGGCCTACAACACTTCCTAGAATTAACACCAGGGGGAAAAAAAAAAACGTCCTTTTCATCATAGGGGATTGGTAAGCAACAGTAGGAAGTCAAGAGATACTTGGAATAATAGGCAAGTTTGGCTCTGGAGTACGAAATGAAGCAAGGCAAAGGCTAACAGAGTTTTGCCAAGAGAACATGCTGGTCATAGCAAACAACAACACAAGAGCTGACTCTACACATGGACATCACCAGATGGTGAGTACTGAAATCAGACAGATTACATTCTTTGAAGCCAAAGATGGAGAGAAACTCTATACCGTGAGCAAAAGCAAGACCTGGAGCTGACTGTGGCTCAGATCATGAACTCCTTATTGCAAACTACAGGCTTAAAATGAATAAAGTAGGGAAAACCACTTTCAGATATGACCTAAATCAAATCAGTTATGATTATACAGTGGAGGTGACAAGTAGATTCAAGGGATTAGATCTGGTAGACAGAGTGCCTGAGAACTATGGACAGAGGTTTATAACATTGTACGGGAAGTGATGACCAAAACCATCCCCCAGAAAAATAAATGCAAGAAGGTAAAGTGGTTGTCTCATGAGGGCTTACAATTAGCTGAGAAAAGAAGAGAAGCGAAAGCAAAAGGAGAAAGGGAAAGATATACCAACTGAATGCAGAATTCCAGAGAATAGCAAGGAGAGATAAGAAAGCCTTAAGTGAACAATACAAATAAATGGGGGGGTGGGCGGGGAACAGAATGGGAAAGACTAGAGATCTCTTCAAGAAAATTAGAGATACCAAGGGAGCATTTCATGCAAAGATGGGCACAATAAAGGACAGAAACAGTAAGGACCTAACAGAAGCTGCAGATATTAAGAAGAGGTGGCAAGAATACACAGAACTATACAAAGAAGGTCTTAATGACACAGATAATCAGGATGATTTGGTCACTCACCTAGAGCCAGATATCCTGGAGTGTGAAGTCAAGTGGGTCTTAGGAAACATTACTATGAACAAAGCTAGTGGAGGTGATGGAATTCCAGCTGAGCTATTTCAAATCCTGAAAGATGCAGCTGTTAAAGTTCACCCAATATGCCAGCAAATTTGGAAAACTCAGCAGTGGCCACTGGACTATAAAATATCAGTTTTCATTCCAATCCCAAAGAAAATCAATGCCAAAGTATGTTTCAACTACTATACAGTTATACTCATTTCATATAACTAGCAAAGTAATGCTCAAAATCCTTCAAGCTATGCTTCAACAGTCAGTTCAGTTCAGTTGCTCAGTCATGTCCGACTCTTTGCGATCCCATGAATCGCAGCACGCCAGGCCTCCCTGTCCCTCACCAACTCCCAGAGTTTAACCAAACCCATGTCCATCGAGTCGGTGATGCCATCCAACCATCTCATACTCTGTCGTCACCTTCTCCTCCTGCCCCCAATCCTTCTCAGCATTAGGGTCTTTTCTAGTGAATCAACTCTTTGCATGAGGTGGCCAAAGTATTGGAGTTTCAGCTTCAACATCAGTCCTTCCAATGAACACCCAGGACTGATCTCCTTTAGGATGGACTGGCTGGATCTTCTTACAGTCCACAGGACTCTCAAGAGTCTTCTCCAACACCACAGTTCAAGAGCATCAATTCTTCAGTGCTCAGCTTTCTTCACCGTCCGACTCTCACATCCACACATGACATGAACCAAAAACTTCCACATGTTCAAGCTGGATTTAGAAAAGGCATAGTAACCAGAGATCAAATTGCCAACATCTGCTGGATAATAAAAAGATCAAAGGGATTCCAAAATATATCTTCATCTGTTTCATTGACTACGCTAAAATCTTTGTGTGGATAACAACGGACTGTGGAAAATTCTTAGATGAGAATACTAGACCACCTTATCTACCTCCTGAGAAACCTATGTGCAGGTCAAGAAGCAACAGTTAGAACCAGACACATTGAACAGTGGACTGGTTCAAAATTGGGAAAGGAGTAGGACAAGGTTGTATATTGTCACCTTGCTTATTTAACTTCTATGTAGAGTACATAATGTGAAATGCTGGGCTGGATGAATCACAAGCTGTAATCAAAATTGTCAGGAGATATGCAGATGATACTACTAATGGCAGAGAGCAAAGGGTAACTAAAGAGCCTCTTGATGAGGGTGAAAGAGAACAGTGAAAAAAATGGCTTACATTTCAACATTCAAAAAACTAAGATCATGGCATCCAGTCCAATGACTTCATGGCAAATAGGTGTGGGAAAAAATGGAAGCATTGAGAGATTTTATTTTTGGAGGGTTTTAAAATCACTGCAGACAGTGACTGCAGACATGAAATTAAAAGATGCTTGTTCCTTGGAAGAAAAGCCATGACAAACTTAGACAGTGTATTAAAAAGCAGAGACATCACTCTGCTGACATAGGTCCATAGAGGCAAAGCTATGGTTTTTTCAGTAGTCACTTATGGAAGTGAGAGTTGGACCATGATGAAGCCTGAGTGCTAAAAAATCAATGCTTTTAAATTGTGGTGCTGGAGAAGACTCTTTAAGAGTTGCTTGGACAGCGAGGTGATCAAACCAGTTCATACTAAAGGAAAACAACACTGAATATTCATTGAAACGATTGATGCTGAAGCTGGAGCTCCAATACTTTGGCCACCTGATGTGAGAAGCCAACTCACTGGGAAATACCCTGATGCTGGGAAAGACTGAGGGCAGTAGGAGAAGGCGGCAGCATAGAATGAAATGGTTAGATAACATCATTGGTTCAACGGACTTGAGTTTGAGCAAACTCAGGGAGACAGTGAAGGACAAGGAAGCCTGGCGTGTTGCAGTCCATGGAGTCGCAGAGTCAGACATAGCTTATCAACTGAACAACAATCCATAATGCGCATAATAGGCCTGAAGTGCAGAAGATGTGGGTTCTATCTCTGGGTTGAGAAGATCCCCTGGAGAAGTAAACTTAACCCACTCCAGTATTCTTGCCTGGAGAATCCCATGGACACAGGAATCTGGTGGGCTACAGTTCATGCTGTCACAGAAGTGTTGGACATGATTTAGCATTTAAACAGCAAGAACAATTCATAATATGCACACATATATATGTGCATAGTATTTGTACATGTGTGTCTGTGCATGTGTTCAGTGTGTATTTCTCTCAGAATTTTGTAGTCATAAGAAATTTTTAAATGATTTAAATATATAAAAATCTTTCAGCAAAGTATGAGAAATGAGAAATAAAAGACTCTCCAACCTAAAATAAAATACATTACGCTAAAATAGCATCCTGTGGTTAAAGTGGAATGGAAAAAAATGATTCGAGGAGAAAAAGAACTTGATAATGTACATTTATACAGAAAAAGGTAGATATAAATCCCCGTGGTATTTAGTAAATCCATTCAAAAGAGTGATATAAATTTTTTTTGTTTTAAAACTGTCAACAGTTAAAACATGCTAGAAATCACATCTTTTGTAGCTATTTAAACTTAGCATAAAAATGTAGATGGCAACTTAAAAACATGAGAGGGAATATAAGTAAGTTTTCATAATAATTTTAGTAACAAGAGAAAAAACCAAAAACAAAAAACCCAACAACATTTGAAGACTATTGATCCATAAGAATTACTATATATTCTGGGTGGTTAGCATAGTGTTGAACAAGGAGGCAGGTGCATCTCCTAAGAGCTTATTTTAACAGTAAAGTAAGAAAGAGAATGTGAACTAAGGCAGTAAACAGTGACAATAACAAGGTGAAGGAGGATGTGAACAATATTAAAGAGTTCATATATATAACAATGATATAAAGTGTCCCATATATAATGACAAGTTGGATGAACCGGGAAATGAGATAGGGAAAAGGTAAAGTCTAAAGTTCTTTTTCTTATGTTGATTAAATGATGCATATTTAAGAGGAATAAATTTGAGGAGAAAGATATTAAGTTTGGTTCTGTTTATATTGAGATGCAGGTGTGTCATGTCAGTGCTCAAAGCATATCTAAGTTCAGTCTTCCATGAATGTCATGCAAAATCAGAAGTGAATAATGATAGCAAAAGCCTTGGGCATAGCAGCACTCCCAGGAAGCATAGAGAGAGCATAAAGAGGGGTATTTGCCCCTTTTCTACAGAATTCATTAAACAAATATTTACTGAGTAGCTCTTATATGTCATTTTTTTTTAGATGCTGGGGATAGAGAAGTGAACAAAACAGAGCAAAATCTATGATGAAATTGCAATTTCATAATTTTATCATAAACTAGTAAAGTAAAAGATGACGTGCCTTGACGATGGGGTTTTTACACCAGAGCCAAAGTTCTGAACACTACTCTCAGTTCCTTTTTATTCCTATAAAAAGCTGAATGAACTATGAATTTATAATTGTCACTTTGCTTCCGAGTTTCTCATCTAGAAATCAGTGTATCACTGAAAGTTCATCACCTGACAAATGTGTACCAGGCTGTTCTGGGACAGGTCTTTTCAGTCCTCCTTCTTACCATACTCTTCAAAAGGTGATATCTCCCCAAATGACAGCAGCCTACACATACTCTGCTATATAACTTTAACAGACTTCCAAGAATACAGAATTTTAAGACATTGCAAACATGTAGTAAGATTGGAAGTCCCATGTAGTGCTTAAATGAAGTACTGATTTTTCCCTGTAACGATAACTCTGTATTCTGAGTAAGAGTTTGTTCTATGTATTAGTTCATGCTTTTCAGAGAAAAATAAAATATTTGTTGGGACTAATTGTATTTTTCTGAAGTGAACTTTAGTAGCTCTTTGGCAACTGAAAAACTAACTTGTGGTTTATGTCCCTTATGTTGTGGTTGATGTCCCTTAGGTATCCCATTGATTATTTAAATAAGTTAAACTGAGGATATCTTTACACATTATTGAGAACACCAAATTGTCTGAGTGAGTTACATGAGTCAATATCTAATGTATTGGAAATTAAAACATAAATTAAAAAACATTTATTAATTGATTAGACATAATAAGCTCATTGGATGTTAATAAATATAACATTTTAAAAGAAAAATAACTTTTTTTTTTCAGAAAAATAGAACAATGATAATGGTTTAGATTTTTTTTTGGTAAATTTCTTTAATGTTACCTTAATTGTAAGAAGATAGTTGAGTGTCTTGTATTTGCTTCTGCATTCAGTCTTTTGGGATATCATACTTCAAAGTGCACCTGGAAATACCACTGTAAAAAGGACAAGTGGCACCTTAGTATTGCTATGAAAACAGTTTTGACTTCCTAGATCCCTGCAAAGATCTCCGGAATGCCAGGTATCCCTCTGAAAACTATTTTTGCTCCATGTCAGACATGTAAGGCTGATGTTCCATAAAAATACTCTAATTAGGATATACTTGTTGTATATCTGTTCCCACCCTTCATCACCAACAACTTGCCTCCTTGGAGACTTCCATCATTTTTTATCTTTTTCTCGGATTTTCTTCATTTATCCTGTAGGAAGGTCTAATCTGCTTAGTATGCTCTCTTTTGCATGATTGATACCACCATTTACACAGTTTAAAATCCAAAAGCTTAAAATAATCCTAAACATGTTCTTTCCTTCATGTCTCACAGTTGATACATCATTAAGGCCTCTAAGGGGAAGGAAATGGCAACCCACTTCAGTAGTCTTGCCTAGAGAATCCTGTGGACAGAGGAGCCTGGTGGGCTGCTGTCCATGGGGTCGCACAGGGTCGGACATGACTGAAGTGACTTAGCAGCAGCAGCAGTAAGGCCTGTAAATTTTATTTTCCATGTAGCTCTCAAGTCTCCGTTTCACTTCATCACTTTTATCTAAGAAAGAATTATCTTTGAACTTTCTTGAATATTTGGATGGACTTCTGAGTGGAGCTATATCCATGTTCACAAGCTTTTCCCCTCCAACTCCTTCTCCACTTGGCAAATAAGCTAAAAAAATTCTGAATATATCATTTCCTATGCCTAGCACATCACACACACACACACACACACACACACACACACACACACACACACCAGTTTAAAACTGCACTCACTGCCTTTGATCTTAGGACACAGACAAAACAAAAACATCTTTGACTTCTCCACCCAACTCTCCAGCCTCATATACATGTCTCTCCATGCTCTCTGTTCCAGCCAGAATAGGTTTCTTCCTATACCTCATATCTTCCATATTCTCATTATAGTTCCTTCATCCCTGCCATCTCCTCTGCCTTACAAAAAGTTCTCTTCCTTCCTAACCTAATTGACAGCTACCAATTGTACAAATTTCCAGTCAGTTATCATATCTTCATTTGACTTCCCAGATTGGGTCAAATTCCTTACTGTATATTTATGGCAACATAAACCTCTCCTTCCATGTACTTCTCAGAGTTTGGTTTCCACATTTATTTTTGAAGCTATTTGGTTAATAGCTCTATCAAAATTTTTAAGCTCCAAAAGAGTAAGGACTATGTCTTTTTTTGTATCCCAGAGACTTACCACATTGCCTTGCATGTGACAGGAGTTCAACAAGTCTTTGTTGAATGAATGACTGTTCCTTTCCTAATCAGTGGTAGTTTCTCATTTTCTTTTAGTGTCTCTTGGAATTTATTCTATGCATCTTGATTTTCATGTAAAAAATAGGCTTTTCCCAAACATTTCCAACTAGGAAGATTTGCTTCTTACCTTGTTCTCATCACTTCAACTCACTGTCAGATTTCATGCTTCCCTGAGCTAGTTTTGCTCCTTTGCTGTTTGTCTTAATGGGTCTTCCTTCAATAAAATAAACAAAGCTTGTGACGTCCTCTGTAATTTTTGCCTCCTTTTTCTTTTCCCTCTTATTTTTTAAATTTCTGATATATAAGTGTCCAGAGCCATTTTATATTTTTAAGAGCTTTACTGAGCTGTAACTGATGTTTAAAAACATCACGTATTTAATGAACACAGTTTCATAGCTTTGAACATATGCCTATGAATCTATCTCCACAATCAAGATAATAACCATATTCATCACCTTCAGAAGTTTCCTCCTGACTTCACTTGCCTTTTTGTGTGTGTGTTTGGTAAGAACACAACTTGAGATGTACTCTTTTAACAACTGTTTAGTATACAACACAGTATTTCAAGTATAGGTACTATGTCATATAGTAGATCTCTAAAACTTACTCATCTTGTATAACTGAAACTTTATACTTGTTGAACAACTCCCCACTGCAGAAGTGTGGCCTAGGCACATCTCTGATAGCTAAGATTTCTATCAAAATTATCATTATGGGTTGACTTGTGTTCTCCTACTCAAAATTCATACGCTGAAGTCTAAACCCTTACTGCATTTGGAGTTGGGTTCTTAGGAGACAATTAAGGATGATGAAGTATAATGATGGGATCCTAAAACAATAGGATTTGTGGCCTTAAAAGTATAGGATGAGCATAATCTCTCTCTACAATATGAGGACATACCAAAAGGGTATGTCTATACCCACAGCTACAAGCCAGGAATAGAACTCTCACCAAGAATCACTGGCTACCACCTTAATCTTGGACTTTATAGCTGCCAGAATTATAAGAAAATATGTTACTATTGATTAAGCCACCCAGTTTTATTTTGTCATGGTGACTTGAGAAGATATGTTGCCATTGGTGCTAAATTAAAAGAACCCTTTCTCCTAGTAACCAATGTAAATTGGCATCATCTTAAAGGAAGGAATATATAACCTTTAAAAATTCAGTGTCTTTGTGTGTTGGGAAACTGACTTTAGCAAATCATTTTCTTTCTTAAAGAAAGCTAATTATTTGTCGAAATTTTATTAATTAATTCAAGGCCAGAACAGAGATTCATAGAAACACAGTCCTCTCATTGTATTCGGTGTCAGGAAAAAATTGATATCAATATTCTTTCTCAAGGGAAAGATCTTGTACTGGAGGTCTTTTCCAAGTCATCTTCTAAGGAATAAGTGAATAAAATTGAAGACCTTTCATGAAAGTCTTGTCTCCTGAGCATTTGACAACAGAAAAGAATTGGATAAAGTCCAGGGAAAAGTTTCAGACATGAATCCCAGGTTCACATGGAAAGAAAACATGGAAGCAATTTGAGGTTTGTGTTTTGGAGGTATTTATACTATTCTCTCACAACATTTTAAAACAAGGAGCTCTTTAAATTTACATTGAGCCTTATCCTGCCCTTTGTGGCCTGAAGAGCAGAAGTCTGCTGACGGGAGAGCAGCTTTACACATTGTTCTAAATATCCAGGGACCATCATAAAGTAAATCCTACATTTCAATTGCTCTTCAGTAGCTGGGAATAAAAAGTAGGTTGTGTTGAATTATTCTAAGAATAATCAGGTATTTAGCCAATGGCTTATGAAGCAACTTGTTCTTAGCTATAGGCAAAAGAACAGCAACAGCTTGTCATCACTAAGAAATCCAGAGTTTTTGGAGGGCTAAGGGGACTGTAAATGTAAAGATTTACTAATTGTCCATGTAAAAGTTATGGAGCCCTGGATGTGGCTTTCTGTCATATACGTGTATACTCACATTCTCCATTACCTTTCACAGACCTTTGTCATGGGCTCGTGGTCTCTCCGCAAGGACTTGGCTAGCCTTTAACAGAGAAAAAGAGTCAATTTATTATACATTGTCTTGGAGTCAAGAGGGTTTTCCTAGTAATTACATAACAATTAATGTTCATTCTCTCAAAAAATCTATTCAGACCTTAAAATTCTCTACCAAATAGCATAATAATAAGATCACAGCACATCCATACCAGCAAAGTGAAATTAATGTTCCAAGAGACACCCATTGTATTTGATTGTGTTCTAACAAGACAGTGAAATTTTTCAATAGCAAATGTTATTTTCCTTAAAGCATTTCCAAATAGAAAACTTCGTGTCAGTCATCAAAGAAAAACATTCCTTCACTCATAGGCCGCTGAGGATCATACAAATATCTCTGCATCTGCTTCCAAAGGGTGACCATTACTTACACCCCTGGCAAAATGTTTTATTTGTTAGAAGCTCTCAGAAGAGTTTCTGATATTTTCAGTGTAAGCTGGTAGACATACTTGCAGAAAAATTTGTGGATGTGGAGATGCAATATTTTAAAAACATGTTGCTTTGGCTAAACTTGATAATCTTCAGCTGATACCGGGGATGTTTCTGTGCTTCTTTAACACTTTTCTAGGCCACTGGATACTCTTCAAAGCCTTCCCTTATTCAGGTCTAATGTTTAAGTATTAAGTCCAAAAGAATAGATTTCCCAACATTTAACAGCCCTTTCAAATCAAATAGCATGAAACATTTGTTTTGTTTTTGCTCCAAGTTTTGATGTTTATACAGTAGTACAGCTGAGGGAGTCTATTTTATTACAGACCAGGAATAATTCCTTTTGTTTGAATCATAAGTATTCATCTAGGCGGCAGAAATCAAACATTTATATCAGTTAAATGGTCTATGGACAAATCATTCATGGTCCCCCTCAGATAATATTTATTAAATATCTGCATAAAGTCTCACAATAACTGTTACTAATTAATGAAAGCTATGTAGTTACCTTGTTGTACTAATATATCTTTTTTTGCTTATATTATTTATTCTATACATTGCCATCAGAATTATGTAGCTTTGCTTATGGGGCCTCTTCTAGCAGCTGAAATGGATAAATACAGATACACTGACTTCAGAGGGTACTTTTAAAGTAAATAAAAATACTATATGAATATTGAGAGTTTGTAGTTAAATCATAAAAAATATTTCTACTGAATTAAAATACCACAATAAGTAAAATCATCAAGTTGTTTCAGGTTACATATTTCAAAGTTATAGATGCTTATTAAAATAAGAGTCAAAAACAATAATATTATTTAATTCTTTACATCTTGATAGGGCCAGACTTATTTCAGGCTGCTATAAGAGAATACCATAGACTTGGTAGATTCTAAACAACAGAAATATATTTCTCATAGATCTGGAGGCTGAAAGTCCAAAGTCAGGGTGCCAGCAGGTTTGGGATCTAGAGGGACTGATTCCTGGTTCATAGATAGCTAACTCCTCCCTGTATCTTCATGTGGTAGGATAAGCAAGGGAGCTCCACAGGGTCTCTTTCATAACCCATTTATGAGGGCTCTGCCCTTACAACCTAAACATCTGCCAAAGGCCCCACTGTCTAATACCATAACATGGGGACTGGGATATCGACATATGAATTTGAGGAAGACACAAATATTCAGTTTATAACAAGACCTAATGAAATTATATTTATTCTGTACAATATTGTATTTTAACTAACGTGCAAAAATTCTTTGTATTCTGTACATTTTTATAATTTCAAAATTAGAAATTGTTCAATAATCCTCCAAATTAGAATCTGTTCAATAATTCAATTATTTAATCCAAATCCAAACATTTAGTTTTTATCTAACCATTTTAATTTACACTGTCTTTTATTGAATAATAGTGACTCCTTAAAATAAGCTTACATCATTTTTAAAATATAATAATAAAAGTTCAGGAAAAAAATATTTAGCATAATTGTTCAAATGAGGATTTTATGATAGTTATTTTTAAGGTGAAAACATTCTTTAAAACTTTCTGGGAACCTCTGCAGTTGAGGAGCAAGGTCAGTAAAACAATTCAGGTCTCTGAACCTGACAGTGAAATTTTAATCGATCAGCAAAGAAATATTTTCCTCAATATTCTTATACAGGTAGTCTTTTCTTTGACTTAGAGTTTTTGTAATATAGATATTTCTTTTCATCGGGACTCCAAAAATTTGAAAACTTAACCTCAAATTAGAACAATATTTATCTTTTACTAGCTTTTAAATTTTATCATTCCTCTTTTTACATTGATTAGGTTGATGTCTATACAATCATAGTGGAGTACAAGGAGTAGAGTGTGTTAGCCTCTGATGGGCGTGCAAGGCCCATATCTAGCCAAAGGTGGCCCTGGCTGACTGGATTCTTCGGTTGCATGTTCAGAGTGCCAAAATGACACTGAGAAGGATGTATCACTAACACCCAAAACAAAACACACTCACATAAATAGGAAAGGAAGAGAGCTGTAGTACCCAAGTCAGGCAATGAAGTCCATGAGAGTAGCGGAAGTGTTTTTGCTCTGGCTGCCCTAACTCTGACCTTCTTGCCATTGTCAGTAATCTGAGACCTGACTGAGGTCACAAGTTTACTGCCCAGGAGCTTGTGTCCAAGAAGTGGGGGATCAAAAGTTTTCTCCTTAAAATGTTAAGCTAATGAACTGACAGATTCCTGGGGACATTCCTTTTGTCTTTTTTCACATCATAGTTTTATAATTAGATATATATGTCAGTACCTGTTTTAGAGTTGTCACCCTTTAAAGACTCCCCACACATACCCAGTCTCCTCAAATCACTTAACAATCCACTCAGATTATCAGAAAAAATAGCTTAGTAGCATTTGTTTTAATGAAGTATAGTTCTAACCCTCAGAATCTATGAAATTTATTTTATTTTCTATTTCATCAAAGAACTTCAGGTAGTATTAAAATCATAATAAACTTAAGTAGTACGAATGTCTATACAAGTAGTTTCTCAGTTCAAAATTTTTGTTCTTCCTGCGTCAATGAAGTGAAGTGAAAGTTGCTCAGTTGTGTCGAACTCTTTGCGACCCCATGGACTATACAGTCCATGGAATTCTCCAGGCCAGAATACTGGAGTGAGTAGCCTTTCCCTTCTCCAGGAGCTCTTCCCAACCCAGGAATCGAACTAGGGTCTCCTGCATTGCAGGCAGATTCTTTACCAACTGAGCTATGAGGGAAGCCCTCCTGAATATACATTGCCAATATCAACAGATAATAATTTATAAGTCATCCACTCTTAATGCCCATTTTATGGGTCAATCTGTGGACATTTTCTTATGTCCATTTGGATTGCTTTTTAATTTAGGATGTTTCTGAGCTGCATTTCTATTCCCTAAAGCAGATACATAAGAAATAACACATTTTAAGATGAGCTGAAGAAGAGGTTTTTTTAAAAGAAAAATTACTAAATGAGCAGTTTGTGGAAGTCTGTATTTAAAATATTCTACGGTAATCCTATATGCGAGACAGAATAAGAGACACAGATGCATAGAACATTCTTGTGGACTCTGAGGAAGAAGGTGAGAGTGGGACGTTCTGGGACAATAGCATTGAAACATGTATATTATCATATGTGAAGCAGAACACCATTCCATGTTCTATGCATGAGACAAATGCTCAGGGCTGGGGCATTGGGATGACCCAGAGGGATGGGATGGGGAAGGAGGTGGGAGGAGGGTTCAGGATGGGGAACACATGTAAACCCATGGCTGATTCATGTCAGTGTATGGCAAAAACTACTACAATATTGTAAAGTAATTAGCCCCCAACTAAAATAAATAAATTTATTAAAAAAAAATAAAATAAAATATTCTAGTGGTTGAGATGGTCATTAATTAATCCTTATTTTTCACAAAGCTTCATAGAATAATTCCAAACTTAGGCTCTACTACCTTTGCAAGGAACTCAATGAAATAAAGCATTCAGCCACATAAGGTAATAATTATTTGCAAGAAAGAAAGAAATTCAAAATGAAGCTAAAGAGCCACTTTAAAACATTTACACCGTTAAATATGGTACATTTCTATACACATCCCTAGCCTCTGAAGACATGTCTAATTCTGACCTCTCCTTTGGAGAAATGATACATCAAATTCCAGAATAGATGAATCAAAGACATTTATTCACTTTTTAAACTATCCTAGAGGGTGTCAACATGAGTTTTATCCGAGGCATCTTGAATAACCATTTAGGTTAAAGGTAACTGGTGAGTTTACATGGAAACATAAACATTTTCATGCATGTTTTGAGAAGGTATATGAATTTTAGTTATATTTTGAGTTATATTTTGTACAAGTGAGTACATTTTAAAACAAAGAGAGAGCTCAAATTTTGTAAGTTTAATTTTGTACTTTAAATATTTTCTTACTGAGATTTTCAGGATTTTTATCAGGTATGGTAAGCACTGAAATTGGACAAAGAAAAAGCCAAGAAATAAATCTGCTTAGAGGCAAGTAATATTTTTAAAATGTCAACAAGTTGAGTCCACCATGTTAATTCCTCCTTTTGGTTGAATGAGATAGTAATAATGATAAACTGAATTTTTTTATTTCATTCAATTGTTGTAAAAACTTATGTGACAGAAAATCCTACAAATAAAATGCAAGTGAACTCTAAGAGGTAGATGACAAATTAAATTATTTTATTTAAATTTATATTTCTTTTTACCAATAGCCCACAGCACTATGAATGACACAGATGTCCCTATGCAAACAACTGAATGCATTCAAGGTCAAGGAGAAGGTTACCGGGGCACCATCAATACCATTTGGAATGGAATTCCCTGTCAGCGTTGGGATTCCCAGTATCCTCACCAGCATGACATAACTCCTGAAAATTTCAAGTGCAAGTGAGTAAATTAGGGAAATATTACAAATTTCAGTAGGCAGAATGGTTGATTTTTACTAATTTCTATGTTAGTGATCCTTAAACTTTAGCGTGCCTAGGGAAAATTTAGCAATTAAAAGGCAGATACATCCACCCAGAATTTTTGATTCTTCAGGTCAGTAATTTGGACCTCAAATAATACATTTTAGCAACCACTCTTGCTGATTCTGAATCAGATGGTTGATGTACCATCCATGCTTTGGGAAACACATCTTTAGGTAATGATAACCAGCAACTTTCAAACTAGTGCTTCCTTAAATTTTCATATTAACTTTAGGGGAGATTACAAGGCATACTTTGATTTAAGTCAACATTGTAAACTGATGAGTTTTCAGCCTTGAAAAAAAATTATAGTTTTATATGAAATTTTTTTATTGTTTCAAAATTTTATTTAACAAGTAGGGAAGTAAAACAATTGTATAAATGAATCAAGCTGAAGAAACTGCCCTTGAATATCAGCTATATACTTGCTATGTTCTTCTCCATGGCTGCTTTTCTTCACCACTTGAATTTTGTTGGACAGCCACAGTGCCATGTGTTTTTAAATTGTCCACCTTCTTATTAGGAACATAAAATGATTGCTTTTAAAATTTATAACACACGTGTCATTCATAGTGGCTTTGCTGAAATAGCACCTATAAATAACATATATTGGCTTTATGCAACTGAGTTTTAATAAGAGGGCTTAACATTTCAAGATGGAGAACTATGAGCATTAGTTGACCCATTCACTGGAGAGGGGATATAGTTTATGGTTTTTTATATTATTTAAATTTTTTTCACCAATTCAGAGTTCTTTGCTTAGATACTAAATATTCACCTGCTGTATTTTAAAAATTAATTTATAATAAATATATTACTGCCACTCTGTGTTTATTTCCCTCATTTTCTTCACAGCAATTCATTCTATTTTTGACCCATGTGTTTCACTCCTCAGAAATAAACATAAAAGTAGAGAGAACAAAGAAAATGAGCAAAGAATAGTTAAGGGAGACAAAGAAGACGGTATCAGTGCCATGCACACTTCTGGTTAACTTCTAATGGCTGGTAATACTCAAGATTATGTATGTGAACCAAATTAACCTCATCTGTAAGAAAAATAAAATCATTATAGAAATTGAATCCACACACTTCACAATAAAAATGATCAAAAGTTTAGTTGCTATATATTATTGGAATTTAAGCTATTCTTCTTTTTGGGGTAGGGCTTCCGTTGTAGCTCAGTGGGTAAAGACTCTGCCTGCAATGCAGGAGACCCAGGTTCAATCCCTGGGTTGGGAGGATCCCCTGAAGAAGGAAATGGCAACCCACTCCATTATTCTTGCCTGGAGAATCATGGGCTACAGCCCATGGGGTTGCAAGAGTCGAACACAACTTAGTGACTAAACCACCACAACCACCAAGCTATTCTTTCTTAATTGGTTATTTGGTCAAGATAAACATAAATATGAAAAACCAAAAAGTGAGTTGTGTTATAAAGCACATAAAATCTGATGTGTCATTTTGCTCAGAGTATTGATGCATTTACTGTTTGTGGGCTAGCAGAGAATGGAGTACTGGTCAGGTGTCTCTGGTTGTACTAAACACGGTTTGCCCCAGTACTGAGACTCCCTACAAATGACGATTTTTAAAGCACTATAACTGAAAAATACTGCCTATGATGATGTACATGAATCATGTAATCATTAATTTGTTTTAATAATTGTAACTGATTCTTTCTTCAAGTGAGGTGAAAAAACTTAGAAAAAATATTTGAGCAAACCTTGACTTTCTGGTTTAATCTAGATTAATGAGGTACTTCTAGATATAGATTATAAAAGGGGAACTTTAAGTTTGTTGATAGCCTTAGATATATGTTTAATTATCTTGCCTTAAATTACAGCTCAAAATTAACTAAGCAATTATTCATTTAAAGTTGCAAATTTCTGTACACTTTATATAAAATTCAGTGCACATATATTATACTGACATAACCTTTATAAATGTGAGTATAAACTAGTTAGAAGAAAAGATTTTCTTCATCTCTCCAGTTAATAATTTTATGATTTTATGAGAAGAGTAAAGGTTTAAATGTGGGTTATAAATAAGAACATTTGCTATAGAATGGTCAAACCTATTGGCACTCACTGTTCTCACAATCTTAAATAACATAGTTTATGATATGCTAGATAAACCATTACTTGTTGATTTTATAACCAAACTCAAGCCTTTTTAAAAAATGGTTTTCAGTTTCTAATGGTCAACTGATTAGTATTGAATGTGTAGTATTTTTAATTGGGCCTAAGTGAAATAATGTACCTTCCTATAGAATGAATGTTAATTTTGTTAAATTATTAGAGAGATCTATAGATAGAAAGTACATACTTTCTTCAAATTAGAGAGCACTATCAGGGGAACAAATCATTAACTCCTCATATTATTTAATGTGAACTCTGTATTAAGGTAAAATCCTTTTACATACAGATAATATTAATTTAGACTTTTTCCTTATCACAAGCTCCAAATGTCTAACTACATCATTGCTAAAATAAAAGAAGTACATGTGTTATGTTGAAAACTTTTTCTATAGGTAGGTTTTCTATATTGTAATTAAGCCTTAATTTTACAGAAATATAAAATTTCAGGTAGTATCTCTAAATCAAGAAAGAACTACTTTGTAATTAAAAGAAATCTATGTGGTGAATTAAATAAATCAAAGAAATACAGAATTTAAAGAATAAATATGTTTTTCGTGGCAAATGTTTGAATAGGTAGAACTTCATTTTTAAACAAGAGTAATTAAAGACTGGTAATTATAATAGTCTTTCTTCTGCAAAGAGAATGCTGTTTCTACATTATCTATGATCCATGAAAATACAACGTGTAACAGACCAGTTTTTAAAAATTGTAACAGTTGAGAGTCCAAGTCTTGAAAATGAGTGAGAATAATGAAGTGGTACTATTTCTCTCTTTCATGAAGCAGTAGTATTTGTGTGAAACTCCAGGTCTGTGGAAGTAAAAGAATTCTGACATCTGACAGCATTTATTTCAGTAATGTGGGCAGTGTCAGCTGTGTATACTGAATTCTAAATTGTTAAAACTATCCCAAATCTGAAATGTAGAGCTCTATTTATAGAATGCATGCATTCTGGGATTCTAGAAATGTAATAACACTGACTTCACCAATGTAAGAAACCCTGGCATTTACATTAACATGCTTATTCTCAATAGGGACCTAAGAGAAAATTATTGCCGAAACCCAGATGGGGCTGAGTCACCGTGGTGTTTTACCACTGATCCAAACATCCGAGTTGGCTACTGCTCCCAAATTCCAAAATGTGACGTGTCAAGTGGACAAGGTAATAGCTGACATTTTGCAGTGTGGGCATGATTAAACTCAGTGGAAATGCCTAAAGGGAGTATATATTTTATAGGAGATGAGCTATTTCTTATCGCACTGTTAGGAAACAAAATCACAAAGTCCAAAGTTGGATTTCTTTTTTATATTAATTTGCTCAATATCCATTTATTTATGTGACTGTATACTAGTGCCAGGGACAGTTTTAGGCACTGTGGATATACCAGTAAACAAAATTCTCTGGACCCAGGGAACTAATGTCCAGCAAACAAAAAACAAGCAACATTAAACTGGAGGTGGGGCTAGTAAGCTAATTTGTGTAAGTGCTAGAGAGATAAATGTCCCAGAGTTGGAGAGAGGAGGATGTTGCTATTTTACATTTTAATGGTCTGAGAATATCTTACATTATTAAGGTAACACTTAAGGAGGACCTGAAAGAGTGGGAGAGCAGCATGTACCATGTGCACATATTTTTAAAGAGCATTCTGGGTAGAGGAAATTGCAGATGAAAATAAGATGAGATGGGAAAGGGCTTGAAAAGTAAAAAGAAAGAAACAGCACATCATTGTGGCTGGTACAGAATGAGAAAGGTAGAGAGTAGCAGGAGATGAGGTTAGAGAGCAGCTGAGCTAAAACTGCATAGGTCTTGTAAAAACTGGAAGGATTTACACTTCTATTCTGAAAGAGAAGAGACTGCTGTAGGATTCTGAGAAGGGAAATTAAATGATCCGTTTGATTTCAGTTCTAACTGGATGACTCTGGCTGCATTATGAAAAATAGCCAGAGCTCCTGACAAGGGCCCAAACAACGGGATCAGCTGAATGATTGTTTCAGTAATCTAGGCAAGAAAGGAGAGTGATGTGGACAGGGGTGTTAGCAGTAGAGATGATATGCAACAGTGGGCTTTGAGATAAATCACCATTGTACTTGGAAACACAGACACCATTGCAAATAATTGTTTCAGGGAGCAGTGGTTAAGAAAAGTCACATTGAAATAGGTTTAAAAAAATCATTTGTCAAACAATAATGTTGACCTCTGGGCATTTATTGGTATAGAATGAATTGGGAGTTATGATTTTAAAATAATTATATTCTTTCACATAAATTTACTTTTGATGGTCATGGCCATGGTCAGTTCTAAATCATTCTAAAAAGTCCAAACCAAATTTAAAGCTTTGTTTCGTGGATTTATTGCCCTATACATACTTCTTCCATCCCCTGACTTTCCCTTAGTGCCATTTTTCGTGAACAACTCCGAAAACAGTTGTAGAGGGAAGAAGGGATGAGTCCCTTTTCAATCAATTTCACTCTTCTTGAGCAGACTATAAAGGTCAGTTGGAAATAAAGTTGAAAACAATGATTAAAGAAGGTTTGGTACCAGTTGGATCTATTTTGTCCCTGCTTTATTCATTTAAACAATTACTGATAATTTCTGAGTGATAGAAGCTAATGAGAATGATTGTTTTATAAGCTTCTGGTGTGTATTAAGATGCTTTTATGTACAGATATATCACTTATCAAAGGATCAGGTAATAGAATATAGATTTTTGGTTTTGAAAACAAAGTTGATGTTATTGCCTATATAATAAACCTACACATTAATAGATGAAGAAATTAGTTTTGTGGAATTCAAGTAACTTGCCTAAATTCTCAAACTAACACAACTAGGATTTACATGAATTCTCCTTAAAATGACCTTTCCATTACCCCCATGCTTTCCCCTTTTCATTAATATTTTAACAATATATTATAATCTTTTTATTTAGCAATATATTATACCTGATATATGCAGCAATGTGCAGGGTCCTGTGGGACAATTTGTATTGAGACACCGTTAGCCAACAGAGTTGTGAAATTTTATCAGACAGTTATATCATTGTATAATACTGCCAAGCCAATAGTATGCATTGTTACATATATGATATGTATGCGTGGAGAGACACATACATACACATACCTATCCAACCCCCCCCCACACACATGAAAGGATGGTGCTCTTATCCCTCTGTATATAACAGGAAACATAAATTTTACATATAGGTTGATGAGTTAAAAACTTTTGCTCAAATCTTGCAGCATCTGAATTAGCATACATAAAAAAGCTCTTCCATTTGGATATTAAATAATTCTGTTAAAAAAAAATTAGAATTGTAGAGTTTCTTTAAAAACACTGATGAAACATTTTATTAGATTGTATAAGGTACATTTAAGGTAGGAAACAAACAATTCACAGCTTCAGATATTTATATCAATAATATACAATAAAGACAGGGGAATGAACTTTCCCACTCAAAGAAGTGTAAAAAAAGTAAACCAAAAGCAACAGAAGAAGGGAAACAACTAGGACAAAAGAAGACATTATAAAAGTAAAGAAAAAATAGTAGAACTAATGAATAAAGCTAAATGATGCCTCTTTGAAAAACTTGACAAAGTGGACAACCATTAGCCAACTGACTCGAGATGATCAATATATAAAATAATAATTATGAAGGTAAAGATAACCAATGAAACTGGAAAATTAGAAAACATGAGATTATTTTATACAACCTCATATGAAAACTGAAAAAAAAAATGGATAATACACTAGAAAAATTCAAGTTAGTTGTATTGACCCTGATAGAGAAAGAAAATTTAGACTCATTCCTATAGAAGAAACATGGAAATTTATAATAAATTGTTCCACCACAAACAAACCACATCATGCCTTGATGAATTCACAGATCAAGTGACCACTATGCTTCATAAATTGCCCTGTAGCTTAACAAATGTAATAAAATTTTCAAATTATTTCTGGATGAAATTATAATATTGAATCCTAAATATGATAAAGGTATCAGAGAAGAAAACTATAGATCCATATCATTTGTAAATATTAATGTAAAATCTTAAATGAAATTTGAATGAACAGTTTAATACAGAAATTAAGAAAATAATACATAATGATTGAATATAGTCTGAGTACAAAAATAGTTCAGTTTTAGAAACCCATTAATATAATTCACCTTAGTTGTAAGAAAGGCAACCATATAACAAATCTCAACAGATTCTGAAATTACTGTGACAAAATTCATTCATTCTTCATAAAAATACTCAAGAATATTCAGAATACATACAAACTTGCACACCCATATATCTGTATCTATATCTATGTGTATGTTTGTGTGTGTGTATATATATATATATATATATATATATATATATATATATATATATATATATATTTTTAGCATCCTCAGTCATGTCCAACTCTTTGCAAATCTATGGACTATAGCTTTCCAGGCTCCTCTGTCCATTGGATTTCCAAGGCAAGAATACTGGAGTTAGTGGCTATTTCTTGCTCCAGGATATCTTCTCAAACCAGGGATGGAACCCATATCTCCTGCATTGGCAGGTGGATTCTTTACTACTGAAATTCCAGGGAAACCCACTATCTCCCTTACTATATAATATTATAAATATTTTAGCATTATATTTTCTTTGACATTGCAATGTTGACATTTTATACAATTAGATAAGAAGGCATATTTACTGATTGAGTAAAAAGGCAAAAGATCTTTGTACAAATGATATACAGTAATATTCTTGGAAATCTGAATTTAAATAATAAAAAATATCACTAAGGTAGCATGATATATAATTAATATACAAATATTAATAGCATTCATATATGCGTTTGAAGATATAATTAAAGAGAAAACTACATCTGTAATAGGAAACAAAACTGATGAAAACTTAGGAGTAAAGTTAGGAAAGATGTGCAAATCTATGTAATTAAATTTCAAATTACTACTGAAAGTCCCAAATTGTACTTTAACATGTAGAAAAAAATCACTTGTTCTTGATGTAAGATCTCAACATCAGAAATACATCAGTTTCACCTAAGCTAATTTGTAAATTTAATGTGATAGTAATAAATATTAAATTTCAAATTACTACTGAAAGTCCCAAATTGTACTTTAACATGTAGAAAAAAATCACTTGTTCTTGATGTAAGATCTCAACATCAGAAATACATCAGTTTCACCTAAGCTAATTTGTAAATTTAATGTGATAGTAATAAATAGATCAATATCTTTTTTGATACCAAACAAATGCATTCTAAATTTTTCCTAGAAGAATAAACATGTAACTATAGTAAGGGAAATGTGAAAAAGAAGTGATTACAGGTAAAAATCTTATCAGGTACTAAAATATTTTTAAAGAGTTTATAGTTTAGAAAATGTAATTCTACCACAACAATATATTGACAATTAGAACAGAACACAGGATCTAAAAATGGACTCCTTACTGAGATTATATTTAAAATGTGGCACTATATGTCACTGGGTAAAAATGAAATTTAAAAAATAATAGTGGATCAATAAAGTTCTATTTGGGAAAATAATAAAATTAATCCATGCTTTGCACCATACCTGAAAATAAATTTCAAATGGATAAGAGATACGAGCATAAAAATGGAAACCATATAGATATTAGGAGTAAATTTGGAAAAATACCTTTATGACCTAGATGTAGCAATGTGGTTTTTAATTAACACACAAATTCTAAAGGCAATAAAAGAAAAAAAAATAGGCTACAAAAGGTGTCATGACAAAAACATAATCAAACCTATATATTTAAATTCAAAAGACAAATGACAAATTTAGAAACAAGTTTTAAAATGTATATCACAGATAAAGAGAAATATTTTTAATATATAAAAGCTATGAAAGTGAAAAATATAGGACCAAAAAATTAAATAATTGACAAAGCATATGAAATTAAAGATTTCTTTAGAGAACATGAAAATTATGCTTAAAGTCACATGTAACAAGAAAAAATTAAAATATAAGTAGAGATTTTTCATAACATGGGACTTCTATTTTTCACATATAAATTCACAAAAATTCAAAATCTTGACAACACTATCTTTTGGCAAAGCTGTATGGGGATATGAACTCTCACACTTTGTTCTTGGGAATGGAAAATGGTAAAAGCCATATGGAAAGGACTATTACAATAATTAAATTACATATGCATCCATCTTTTCACCCAGCAATACACTATCTGAATATATAGCTCCAATAATATATGCACGAGTTTTTGATTTCAGCATTTTCTGTGTTAGCAAAACAACACAAATCTACTCTGGCAAAATCACACAATGGAATACTATAGATTTGCAACAAGAATGATAAAGTTTTTTTTAATTAATATGAAGTGATTTTCAAGTATATTATTAATGAAAAAAAGGCACTAAAATATATTTTTGGTATTCTATTAATAATAAACAAAGGTATTTACTCCTAGTAATAAGAAAATGGGATATAATAATACATATATAGAACATATACATATATTTTATATATTCACATTACATATGTATATATGTACATATGTTTGGTATGTATCTTTGCCAAAAAAGGAAAAACAAAGAAACACAAGCATAAACAAGAAACTAATGAAACTGGTTGCTTCTAATAGTGGGTAGTAGTGAGTAGAAATATGACACAGAAGCAAGAGGGAAAATGAGAACAGTCTGAATACATACTCTCATACACCAATATTAATGTTTAATAGTGTTTTAAATGTTCAAAAAGTAATCTCAAGAAAGATGGGGGAAAAGGCACAGAAATATGCCTATCAGTGTATCAAAGAGTACTACAGAATTTGGAAAATAAATTTCAAAGTGATTTTTAAACACATTTTTTTGCCTATATATAGCCTCACTGACATACATTTAAAAGTAGATAACTGTAAATGTGTTTTGAACTTTAAAGTATAAATTTGTTGTTAGGATGTAGCAGATTTAACATTATTTTGTGTGCACTGGAGAATTCAGAAAATGAAAAAACACATTCACGTACCTACAATCAGTGTTCTTACTATGGGAGAAAGGAAATACACAATTGAAATAAAGAAGAGGAAGAACTCTTGTACTAGACTGGGTTAGAAGTGATCAGTTACTCATGAACACACACACACACACACACACACACACACACACACACACACACACACAGAGAGCTTGGCTCTATAAAATGTAAGAGACTAGAAAAAATGCTACCAAATAGCAATGAGCACACCTGTTTCTTGTCTTCTTACTTTTCATCACTAACAATGGCTCTCTGGTGAAATTGAAGAATCCATGCCTAGGGCAAGAAAAACACAAAGTAAGGCTGGAGTATCTTTTGCCAGCAAGCTAGCAAGTGCTCAGAAATTCACATCTCCCTCTCAAAAACTTATAACCTAGATCTAATGAAGAAAATATCAGACAAACCCAACTGATGGACATTTTATAACATGCCAATTCTCATTAAAACTGTTAGGATCATCAAAAAAGAAAGTCTGAAAAAACTGTTGCATCTAGAAGAGCCTAAAAAACATCACAGTTAAATGCAATGTGGTATCATCCTAGAACACAAAAAGTACTCTAAGTAAAAACTATGAATAAATTGGAACAAAATAGTCTTCAGTTAGTAATAATGTTGAATACTCGTGATAAATCCATTGTACTAATATAAGATAGTAGGGGAAACTATGTGGTGTATTAGAACTTTGTACAAATTTACACTTTTTCTTTGTAAATTAAAAGCTATTCTAGAATAGAAAGTTTACCAAGAAAAAAAAAACCTAGCTTATAGCTCATCCTCTTTCTCTAATACAGAAAACATAGGTGTAAAATGAAAAATGTATTAAAGAGCAATACCATATACTGCATTGCACACTGTTTTCTTCAGTGAGAGCTTATTTAAATAATTTACTATTTAACAGCCAAAGGTTTAAGCTTTCATAATAGAGAAAAAAATAGCATTGTCAGAGGAAAGTATTTTAACTGATACATTCTGCATATGTACAAGAATTGGATTTTACAAAATTATGCTTTCTGAAAACAATTTTATTGTGTATTGTAATGATTGCTATATTATTTGTATCAAATCCTGTCTCATTTGAATTTGTATATTTAAGTTCAAATCATGAATATGAAAACACAGCTATTCAATATACTTACTGTATTTTTTTTTTTACTAAATTAATTCCTGGAGAATTTATTATTTAGTTAAAATTTTTATTAAGCTTTCTACCTATTATTTAGGGGCTTCCCTGGTAGCTCAGCTAGAAAAGATTCTGCCTGCCATGCAGGAGACTCTGGTTCAATTCCTGGGTCAGGAAGATCCCCTGGAGAAAGGATAAGCTACCCACTTCAGTGTTCTTGGGCTTCCCTGGTGGCTCAGATGGTAAAGAATCTGCCTGCAATACGGGAGACCTGGGTTGGATCCCTGGGTTGGGAAGGTCCCCTGGAGGAGGTCATGACAACCCACTCCAGTATTCTTGCCTGGAGAATCCACATGGACAGAGGATCCTAGTGGGCTATAGTCCATGGGGTCACAAAAAAGTCAGACATGACTGAATGACTAAGCGCAGAACACCTATTATTTATTCTAATCACATAGCATATTTAAAACCAATGATAATATTCTTTGGCTTACCAAATTTAAAAGAAAATAATCTTAATGTTGATGTACATTTCTAGGTAACATTTTATAGTCAAAACTATCATATTTATTCACATAAAAATCAGAATTTTTAGTTACTTTTAAAATACGCAAGATTATTTAAAAATATGTAGTGCTTTTTTTCAAATGTAGAACTTGCTACATATATATTAGAAAGAACTTAACTTCTTTTTATTAATTTTAAAATTAAGAATATGGTCATCACTCCTATCAATGTTTAACAGAACGCAAATTGCTCAGTTGAAAAAAAGTGAAACAATCACATGGGGCATGATAAAAGGCACAGGAACCATTTTAACATGGCTTCCACTGGCTAAATTTGTAACAACTTGAGCATTAAAATGAACAACAGGAATAGATTATATATCATGTTGAATAAAAAGAGAATCTGTGAGTCCATCTTTACATTACTACTTCTACTAGTAGTTCTGCCACTACCATTGCTAGTACTACACTAGGAGTATTTATTAATACTTAAATGAAGGGAGGTGGGGAAAAAGGAAAAACTCTATGTTAGAGAAGAATACCAAGAAAGAAAGAAATACAAGACAGAAAAATAATATTTTAAAACCAACATAGTAAGAACTGATTCATGCAATATTAATCAAAGTATTCCTAAGCCATTTTTAAAAAATGTGTTTGGGAATAGAATGTTGTCAGTCTCAAAACTTTTATTTGCTTGTTTTTGTTATCGATGAAGAGAAATTTTTCTTTTATATCACTTAACCAAGTTATCAAACTCATTACCAATAATTGAAAAAACTGACACCATGTGTCACGTGAAATAATGCTGTAAAAGCAACCAAATATCACCTTATACAATATTTCTGTATTTAACTTGATTTCATTCATGAGGATAATCAGACAAAATTAAATTAAAGAGCATTTGCAAGACAGCTGGCTTGGATGACCCAGAATGTCAACCTCATGTAAAACAAAACTCACAAGTTAACAAATGTGACTGGTACATGAGTACTCATTATATCTCTTGTGACTATTCTGTGGAGTATTAAAAAGGCAATGCAAAAGAATGTTCAAACTACTGTACAATTGCACTCATTTCACATGCTAGAAAGGTAATGCTCAAAATCCTTCAAGCTAGACTTCAACAGTACGTGAACCAAGAAATTCCAGATGTAGGAGCTGGGTTTAGGAAAGTCAGAGGAACTAGAGATCAGATTGCAAATATCTGTTGGATCACAGAGAAAGTAATGGAATTCCAAAAAAAAAAAATCTGCTTCATTGACTATACTAGGGCCTTTGACCATGTGGATCACAACAAACGCGAAAAATCCTTAAAGAGATGGGAATACCAGACCACCTTTCCTGCCTCCAGAGAAACCTGTAAGCAGGTCAAGAAGCAACAGTTAGAACTGGACATAGAACAATGGACTGGTTCGAAATTGGGAAAGGAGTATATCAAGGCTGTATGTTGTCACCCTGCTTATTTGACTTACATGTAGAGTACAACACATGGAATGCTGGGCTGGATGACTTACAAGTTGGAATCAAGATTGTCAGGAGAAATATCAACAACTTCAGATACACAGATCATACCACTCTAATGGCAGAAAGGGAAGAGGAACTAAAGAGCCCCTTGATGTGGGTGAAAGAGGAGAGTGAAAAAGCTGGCTTAAAACTCACATGCAAAAAACTAAGATCATAGCATCTGGTCCCATCACTTCATGGCAAATAGATGCGAAGAAAGTGGAAACAATGACAGATTTTATTTTCTTGGGCTCCAGAATCACTGCAGATGGTGACTGCAGCCATGAAATTAAAAGATGCTTGCTTGCTCCTTGGAAGAAAAGCTATGACAAACCTAGACAGCATTTTAAGAAGCAGAGACATCACTTTTCTGACCAAGGTCCCTCTAGTCAAAGCTATGGTTGTTCCAGTAGTCACAGATGTGAGAAAGAAGGCTAAGTGTCCAAGAATTGATGCTTTTGAACTGTGGTGCTGGTGAAGACTCTTGAGAGTCCCTTGGACAGCAAGGAGATCAAACCAGTCAATTCTAAAGGAAATCAACCCTGAATATTCATTGGATGGACTGATACTGAAGCTGAAACTCCCAACACTTTGGCCACATGATGCAAAGAACCTACTCATTGGAAAAGACCCTGATGCTTGAAAAGATTGAAAGCATGAGGAGAAGAGGGCAACAGAGGATGAGATGGTTGGATGACATCACTGACTCAATGGACATAAGTTTGAGCAAACTCCGGGAGATTGTGAAGGAAAGGGAACCCCGGTGTGCTGTAGTTCGTGGGGTTGCAAAGAGTTGGTCATGACTGAGCAAATGAACAGCACAAAGTTTTTCTTTCTCTGATGTCCCTAAGAAGCACTTATTTAATTTTTCTTTGGATTTTTTTTTTAATTTGTAATTTGATGTACAAACTTTCATTTTAATTAAGAAGAAATTTGGCTAAAACGTATTTTATTAGAGATAATTAAGTCCCTTTGCTTTGCACATATTTCAATGTGTTGCTTTCATTTTTATGTTGATTTTCATGAATTCATATGTTTGTAAAAATGTATTTAGTCTATACTCCCTAGTATTCATTAGTTTTCATATATTTTATGTTTAGATTGTTACCGTGGGAATGGCAAAAATTATATGGGCAGTTTATCCAAAACACGATCTGGACTAACATGTTCGATGTGGGATAAGAACATGGAAGATTTACACAGGTATGTAAATTTATTTCTTTAAATGTATATAGTATGTAGTGATAGCAGCAGATAGATCTATGGAGATACATTGGTATTTCTTTCTGTTCATTTATATATCTTAGTAACCTAATAGAAACATTAGATTGATTATTCACTGCAATTCAATATAACGTTTTCTCCCTATTTGGCAAACAATTCAAACCAGCAAATATTTATTGAGCATTTACTGTGTGTTCTGGTCTATAACAGGTGCCTTGGGGATATTAACAAAAAGTGGACATATGTTTTGGCTTCATCTTTAAGCAGGGTATGTTCAGATTGAGAAAACAGTTAGACAACTTGATAAGACAGTGAATAATTAAATATCAAATCTAGTGTTTCATATAGTACATTACATGATTATATTCTCATAATTATTTATTAATAGTAGTTTATAAAATTGATAAGTTATCATCTTCACGTTCTTAGATACCTTAAAATTCCACTTTACTAAAAACCTATTGAGATAGATTTCCTTGTATACCTTTATTTTCACACAAAATTTTTCTATAATTAATGGAATAGATATGGAATTGAAAAAAAAACTATGTATTCCAGAGAATGAGATTTTGACATTGAACATATTCACAAAAAAAGCGGTTCCCTTCCACTTATCTTTCCCCCGCAAATAGCTAGTGTGTTTGAAATAATAAAAGAAATATGAGACATGTTTATCACATAGAAGAGATTTTTATTAAATATCCCAGATTATATGCAAAAGGATTAAGAGACAAAAAGGTAGTGTCATTAATAAAGTATCTACAACATGGTTACTTTATATGAGTTGTTATCACATTTGACCATCATAATTATATACCGAAGATCGTTCTATATGTGTGTGTAGGAATTTAAGGATCTAGAGAAATTGAGTCATTTTGCTCCCGGTTCCACTTTAAAGCTCTTATTCTGTTTCAAAATTTACTCACTAGTGGATTACACAGTTTTGATTGCTTTACTGTCACGAACAGTGATAGTTCTAAAGCAGTGTTCTCTAACATAAATGTGCAATTCAAATATCTAAGCCGCATTTGTACTTTTAAGTTTTATAGTAGCCTGTCACTGTTTCCATTGTTTCCCCATCTATTTGCCATGAACTGATGAGACCAGATGCCATGATCTTTGTTTTTTGTATGTTGAGTTTTAAGCCAGTGATTTCACTCTCCTCTTTCACCTTCAGTAAGAGGCTCTTTAGTTCCTGTTCATTTTCTGCCATTAGAGTGGAGTCATCTGTATACCTGAGGTTATTGATATTTCTCCTGGCAATCTTGATCCCAGCTTGTGCTTCATCCAGCCTGGCATTCTGCATGAGGTACTCTGGGTCTGAGTTAAATAAGCAGGATGACAATATATTGCCTTGATATCCTCCTTTCCCATTTTGAACCAGTCTGTTGTTCCATGTCCGGTTCTAACTGTTGCTTTTTGACCTGCATACAAGTTTTCTCTGGAGGCAGGTAAGGTGGTCTGGTATTCCCATGTCTTTAAGAATTGTCCACAGTTTGTTGTGATCCACATAGTCAAAGGTTTTAGTACAGTCAATGAAGCAGATGCTTTTCTGGAACTCCCTTGCTTTTTCTATGATACAACAGATGTTGACAATTTGATTTCTGGTTCCTCTGTCTTTTCTAAACCCAACTCCTAGATCTGGAAGTTCTTGATTCACATATTACTGAAGCCTAGTTTGAAGGATTTTGAGCATTATCTTACTATCATGTGAAATGGGAGCAGTTGTGGGGTAGTTTGAACATTCTTTGGCATTGCCCTTCTTAAGGATTGGAATGAAAACTGACTTTTCCAGTCTTGTGGCCACTGCTGTTTTTTTTTCCAAATTTGCTGGCACATTGAGTGAAGCATTTTCACAGCATCATCTTTTAGGATTTGAAATAGCTCAGCTAGAATTCCACCACCTCCACTAGCTTTCTTTGTAGTTATGCTTCCTGTGATCCACTTGACTTCACACTCTGGCTCTAGGTGAGTGATCACACCATTGTGGTTATCCAGGTCACTAAGATCTTTTATGTACACTTCTTCTTTGTATTCTTGCCACCTCTTCTTAATATCTTCTGCTTCTATCAGGTCCATATAGTTTTTGTCCTTTATTGTGTCCATTTTGCATGATATATTCCCTTGGTATCTTTAATTTTCTCAAAGACATCTCTAGTCTTTCCCATTCTATTGTTTTTTCTCTATTTATTTGCATTGTTCACTTAAGAAGGCTTTCCTGTCTCTCCTTGCTATTCTTTGGAACTCTGCATTCAGATGGGTATATTTTTCCTTTTCTCCTTTGCCTTCCATTTCTCTTCTTTTCTCAGGTATTTGTTAAAGTCTCCTCAGACAACAATTTTGTTTTGTTGCATTTCTTTTTCTTGGGATGGATTTGGTCACCACCTCCTGTTATCAACCTCCATCCATAGATCTAATCTTTTTAATTTATTTGTCACTTCCACTGTCTAATCAATCATAAGGAATTTGATTTGTCATATCTGAATGGACTAGTGGTTTTTGCTACTTTCTTCAAGTCTGAATTTTGCAATAAGGAGCTCAGGATCTGAGCCACAATCAGCTCCCAGTCTTGTTTTTGCTGACTGTATAGAGCTTCTCCATCCTTGGCTGCAAAGGATGTAATCAATCTGATTTTAAATAATAGGTTTATAGTATCCAGCATTTCTAAAGCTTTTCATTTCAATATGTATTCAATATAAAATTATTAATGATATATTTTACATTTTATATTAAAGCTTCAAAATTTGGTGTGTATTTATAATTACAGCACCTTTCAATTTGGAGAGGTCACATACTACTTAGTCTGTAACCACATTTGGCTAGTAGTTACTCTATCGGATATTGCAGTTCTAGGACTTCAAAATTAAGCAGAATTTTGCCATCATGGATCTTACTCTCTAGTATGGAATGGCTGAAAACAGCAATGCCAATGCCATATTTTAAAAAATCCATTGTTGTTGTTATTCAGTCACTCAGTCGTGTCCGACTCTTTGCGACCCCATGGACTGCAGCATGCTAGGCTTCCCTGTCTTATCACCAACTCCTGAAGCATGCTCAAACTCATGTCCATCAAGTCAGTGATGCCATTCAACCATCTCATCCTCTGTTGTCCCCTTCTCCTCCTGCCTTCAATCTTTCCCAGCATCAGGGTCTTTTCCAATCAGTCAGTTCTTCATATCAGGTGGCTAAAGTATTGGAGTTTCAGCTTCAGCATCAGTCGTTCCAATGAATATTCAGGACTAATTTCCTTTAGGATGGACTGGTTTGATCTCCTTGCAGTCCAAGGGACTCTCAAGAGTCTTCTCCAACACCACAGTTCAAAAGCATCAATTCTTCGGTGCTCAGCTTTCTTTATTGTCCAACTCTCACATCCATACATGACTACTGGAAAAACCATAGCTTTGACTAGATGGACCTTGGTTGGCAAAGTGATGTCTCTGCTTTTTAATATGCTGTCTAGGTTTGTCGTGGCTTTTCTTCCAAGGAGCAAGCAAGCATCTTTTAATTTTATGGATGTAGTCACCATATGCAGTGATTTTGGAGCCAAAAAAAGGAAAGTCTGTCACTGTTTCCACATCTATTTGCCATGAAGTCATGATCTTAGTTTTTTGCATGTTGAGTTTTAAGCCAGCTTTTTCACTCTCCTCTTTCACTTTCATCAAGAGGCTCTTTAGTTCCTCTTCACTTTCTGCCCTAAGGGTGGTATCATGTGCATATCTGAGGTTATTGATATTTCTCCTGGCAATCTTGATTCCAGCTTGTGTTCCATTCAGCTGGGCATTTAACATGATGTACTCTGCATATAAGTTAAATAAGCAGGGCGAAAACATACAGCCTTGATGTACTCCTTTCCCAATTTGGAACTAGTCCGTTGTTCCATGTCTGGTTCTAACTGTTGCTTCTTGACCTACATACAGGTTTCTCAGGAGGCGGTCAAGGTGGTTTGGTGTTCCCATCTCTTTCAGAATTTTCCACGTTTGTTGTGATCCACATGGTCATTTTATGTTATGGGACTGCAAAGATGACAGCCAAACTTAGATGGTTAGAAAGCTTTCCTAGTGGAAGAGACATTAGCAAGATACACATAATTGATAGGAGTTGGCCAAAGAAGTGTAGGAGGAAAAATACATCAGGCAGAAGAAACAACTCTTACAAAAGCCCTTAAATTGAACTGTTTGAAAATCGGAAATACTTTTATTAACCATAAGGTTTAAACAGTTTCATTTGGTCAGTGGCACAGAGAATAAATTCTCCAGTGGCAAAGCCATACAAGCCCTTTAACCTCTGTTAAGGAGTTTGGATTTTATCCTAACCCCATATGGGTCCACTAAAGAATTTTAAGCAAGAATTGGCATGGCCAAAATTAATGCTCATTTTAACACTGGTAGTTTTAAAATCATTTTTAGAAATATGATGAGGTGGAGGGAGCTCTTTACCTGCTTGTGAGAAATAACTGTAACCAGCTCTGCCTTCTGTGATTCCAGCATTAGATGCTTGAAAGTTTTATGGTGGAAGTAGTTATGCTACAGAAATCTGCAAGGATAGCAAATAAAGACTCCCCCTATACACAATTCAAAGTGCCCATTGCTAAATATTTACCAACATATCACTGGAAATTTATGACATATTTATTCAGGAACTACAATGATTATAACTTTTAATTCACTGTGTTTTGATTTGCCTTTGGGAATAGTTAAAAGTCATTTGGAAACAACTTGTAGGCTATTGGTGAATAAGTAAGTTGCATGGTACCATTTTGGTTTAAGAACAAATCTGTGACTGAGTCAAGAGGTAATGTGATGTGATGATTTTGTACTAAGACTCTGGAAAATGCTACATGTTCAAACACCTGATCTACAGCTGAAAAAATATGTGACCCTAGACAAATTAATTGTTCTCTGTGGATTTCAATTTCCTCAAATACAAAATTGCATAATTTTAGAGCCTGTCTCATCAGATTGGTCTAAGTATGCTAGTCTACATAGTAGAATCTGTTACGTGCACGTCTTTCCTGTTTTATTGGTCCAAAAAGTGAACTTGAGTTTGGAAAGACAGTCCAAGTTTCTATGTTGAAATTCTTCCCACATTTTAAAAATGACACATTAATTACATTCAAGCATGATGGTAATTAATGTTGATATTATATGAGTGGAGGGCTTCCCTGGTGGTTCAAATGGTAAAGAATCCACCTGCAATGCAGGAGACCTCGGTTGAATCCTTAGGTTGGGAAGATCCCCTGGAGGAGGGAATGGCAACCCACTTCAGTATTCTTGCCTGGAGAATCCCCATGGACAGAGGGGCCTGGTGGGCTACAGTCTGTGGAGTCACAAAGAGTCTGGCATGACTGAGAGACTAAGCAGAGCACACATATGAGTGGACATGGTCTAATATAATATACAGCATTTTTTGCTTTTCTTTTGTATTAAATTTAGTTAAGATGTAAAATGAGATAGCCTGAAATGTTACTCAGTTATCTTTCAAAAACAATATCTTAAATGACCAGTGAAATTTTCAAATTTAATAAGCTTATTAGCACATTGTATTTTCAGTGTATCTTCCTGTATGTTGTCATAGCAATGTTGCTAGTGAAGCTTGTTTACATGTTTCTGAAACATGAAAAAATAAATATTTTGCAATAGCTTGTATTTTTACACATTTTATAACTTAGAACTTTATCATCTGCTTTTTTCTTGCATAGTGCATTGTTACCTTCCCAGTATAATTATTTAATAGAAACAATGTAATAACATTTTTTATCATTTTATCTATGCTGATTCAGTTCAGTTCAGTCACGCAGTCGTGTCCGACTCTTGGGACCCCATGAACCACAGCATGCCAGGCCTCCCTGTCCATCACCAACTCCCGGAGTTTACCCAAACTTATGTTCATTGCAAAGGCAATGGCAACCCACTCCAGTACTCTTGTCTGGAAAATCCCACGTACGGAGGAACCTGGGAGGCTGCAGTCCATGGGGTTGCAAAGAGTCGGACACGACTGAGCGACATCACTTTCACTTTTCACTTTCATGCATTGGAGAAGGCAATGGCAACCCACTACAGTGTTTTTGCCTGGAGAATTCCAGGACGGGGGAGCCTGGTGGGCTGCTGTCTATGGGGTCACACAGAATCGGACACGACTGAAGCGACTTAGAAGCAGGAGCAGCAGCATGTCCATTGAGTCGGTGACGCCATCTAACCATCTCATCGTCTGTCATCCCCTTCTCCTCCTGCCTTCAATCTTTCCCAATATCAGGGTCTTTTCCAATAAGTCAGCTCTTCGCATCAGGTGATCAAAATATTGGAGTTTCAGCTTCAACATCAGTACTTCCAGTGAACACCCAGAACTGATTTCCTTTAGGATGGACTGGTTGGATGGCTTTGCAGTTCAAGGGACTCTCAAGAGTCTTTTCTAACATCACAGTTCAAAAGCATCAGTTCTTCGGCACTCAGCTTTCTTTATTGTCCACCTCTCACATCCATACATGACTACTGGAAAAACCATAGCCTTGACTAGATGGACATTTGTTGGCAAAGTAATGTCTCTGCTTTTTAATATGCTGTCTAGGTTGGTCATAACTTTCCTTCCAAGGAGTAAGCGTTTTTTAATTTCATGGCTGCAATCATCATCTGCAGTGATTTTGGAGCCCCCCAAAATAAAGTCAGCCGCTGTTTCCACTGTTTCTCCATCTATTTTCCATGAAGTGATGGGACCAGATGCCATGATCTTAGTTTTCTGAATGTTGAGCTTTAAGCCAACTTTTTCACGCTCCTCTTTCACTTTAATCATGAGGCTCTTCAGTTCTTCTTCACTTTCTGCCATAACGGTGGTGTCATCTGCATATCTGAGGTTATTGATATTTCTCCCAGCAATCTTGTTTCCAGCTTGTGCTTCATCCAGCCCAGTGTTTCTCATGATGTACTCTGCATATAAGTTAAGTAAGCAGGGTGACAATATACAACCTTGATGTACTCCTTTTCCTATTTGGAACCAGTCTGTTGTCCCATGTCCAGTTCTAACTGTTGCTTCCTGACCTGTATACAGGTTTCTCAAGAGGCAGGTTAGGTGGTCTGGTATTCCTATCTCTTTCAGAATTTTCCACAGTTTATTGTGATCCACACAGTCAAAGGCTTTGGCATAGTCAATAAAGCAGAAGTAGATGTTTTTCTGGGACTCTCTTGCTTTTTCAATGATCCAGCAGATGTTGGCAATTTGATCTCTGGTTCCTCTGCCTTTTCTAAAACCAGCTTGAACATCTGGAAGTTCATGGTTCACATACTGTTGAAACCTGGCTTGGAGAATTTTGAGCATTACTTTACTAGTGTGTGAGATGAGTGCAATTGTGCAGTAGTTTGAGCATTCTTTGGCATTGCCTTTCTTTGGGATTGGAACGAAATCTGACCTTTTCCAGTCTTGTGCCCACTGCTGAGTTTTCCAAATTTGCTGGCATATTGAATGCATCACTGTCACAGCGTCATCTTTCAAGATTTGAAATAGCTCAACTGGAATTCCATCACCTCCACTAGCTTTGTTCATAGTGATACTTCCTAAGGCCCACTTGACTTCACATTCCAGTATGTCTGGCTCTAGATGAGTGATCACACCATCGTGACTATCTGGGTCACAAAGATCTTTTTTGTGTAGCTCTTCTGTGTATTGTTGCCATGTCTTCTTAATAGCTTCTGCTTCTGTTAGGTCCATACCATTTCTCTCCTTTACTGAGCCCATCTTTATTCAGCCGTATTCCTCAGTTAAAGAACATGCTTCCAAACTGCAAGAACAACAACAAAGTCTCAAAAAAGAAAAAAGAAAAATTCACAGCAGTTAGTCTGTGTTTGCCTGTGATGAAAATTATCTTCTAGGGTTGTATCTTCTTGTTTTGTTTCTCTTGGACAAGATGTGTGCTTCTTGGGTTGTTCTGAGTTTGCTGTTTATGCAGGCATATCTTCTGGGAACCAGATGCTAGTAAGCTGAATAAGAATTACTGTCGGAATCCTGATGACGATGCCCACGGTCCCTGGTGTTACACAGGGAATCCTCTCATTCCTTGGGATTATTGCCCTATTTCTCGTTGTAAGTACATTTTGTGATCTTTTTCAGGTGAATTATTTTTAATATACTGCATGACTTAAAATGATAATTCACTTGGAGGTGGAAATAATACAGGAGGGCTAGAATTGATCCCAAAATAAGGATGCACTCCAGACAGCAATACATATACACACAATTTCATCTCTCCCCTAGACAAAGAGACATTTTACTGACCTTTTGAAAGAGATTTTTCCTCCCTCAAAAGATTCCTATTTGGAATCCAGAAGCAATACATGGCCATGGTTCTGACTGGGCTAGAAAGACTGCCTTGCCCCACCATCAGTAAACTTGATATTAGCAATGTATATTGATTCAGGAGGGCTTCCCTCATAGCTCAGTTGGTAAAGACTCCACCTGCAATGCAGGAGACCCCAGTTCGATTCCTGGGTCAGGAAGATCCACTGGAGAAGGGATGGGCTACCCTTTCCAGTCTTCTTGGGGCTTTCCTGATAGCTCAGTTGGTAAAGAATCTGCCTGCAATGCAGGAGGCCCCGGTTCAATTCCTGGATTGGGATGATCTGCTGGAGAAGGGAAAAAGCACTCCAGTATTCTGGCCTGGGTCACAAAGAGTCGGACAGGACTGAGCGACTTTCACTTTTGGGGTTTCCCTGTTAGCCCAGATGGTAAAGAGTCTGCCTGCAATGCAGGAGGCCCTGGTTCGATCCCTGGGTCAGGAAGATCCCCTGGAGAAGGAAATGGCAACCCACTCCAGTATTCTTGTCTGGAAAATCCCATGGATGGAGGCCCCTGGCAGGTTACACCCCATGGGGTCACAAAGAATCGGACACAACTAAGCAACTAAGACACACACAGGCTCTAGAGCACAGGCTCAATAGTTGTGGCACACAGGCATAGTTGCTCCTTGGCATGTGGGATCTTCCCAGATAAGGGATTGAACTTGTGTCTCTTGCACTGGCAGACAGGTTCTTTACCACTGAGACACCAGGGAAGCCCTAATTTAAAAGTTTTTAAAACATATGTTCAACTAACATTTTTAAACTAAAAATTAGTAATGTGGTATTGAAAGACTTGGGGGCGTTACTAGTATTTGATTAAATCCTATTGCAGATAACATTTATTTCAATGCATTCTGAACATTAATTTCAACAAATATTTTGCTATCATTTCTCTAACTATATTTATAACCAGGATTTATTTACATTTTATCACTAGTGAAAGGCTAAAAATATTTATCTTCAGAAGATTTGAGTTCTTATCTATTTAACTTCAGAGATTGTATATATCATTTTCACACTGTACATTTGCATTACAAAACATGCAAAGGTTTGCATTTCTTTTTTTTTGTATTCCTTTAAAAAAATATTTACAAAATGATGTTATATATTTTAAGATTATCAAGATGCAAAAGTAAAAATGTAGAAATATCTATATTTGTCTATACATGTACACACACTATATCTTAGTATTAAATAGATATATATCTACTTATATAGTATCTAAGTATTAATTAGATATATATTTAAGTATCTAAGTATTAAGAGAATACAGTGGTTTAGAGTTGCAACTCTGACTTCCTAGGTAAAAATTGTAGTTCTAGCACCTTAAGTGCCTTGGGTAAATTGCTTCCACTTCAGTTTGCATTTACTTATTCATTTATTAATAATTTTAAATTGAGCTGCTCCTGTGTGCAAAGCCCTATATAACATTCTAAGTATAGAAAATATAAACAGTATCTTCTGTGATCAAATCATTTTCAATGTAGAGAGGAGACAGCTACATACCTGATCACAAATACAGTCATTTAAATACATACATATTAATATTAAAATATATAATGAAATGGGAATACAAATGTCAGCCTGGAAAATATGCGTTGTTCATAAAGTTTTGAATTTGAGTTGAAACTTTAAGGATCTATTAAAAGAAAGTTTTCTTTATGCTTTCACTAAGAGCCCATGTTTGTTCTGAGGCCATATATCAACACATGGACACATACATCTCTATTGTTCCACAGGAAAAACTTCTATCGTTGACAAGTTTTCCTTCTTCAAAGTTAAGTTGAGTCAATATAAACAAGGTTTGTATCATATATAGTTGTTCAGATTTGAGTACTATGGTAGAGATATGAAGGAAGAGTAAAGGAGAAGTGAAAATAGTTTTAAGGTAAAAGGGAAAAGGCCTTGAAAGCTGAAGAACCCACAGTGCTTTTAAAAAATTTGTAATCTAACAAACTACCCAGAATATTTAGAAATCTGACTTTAAGTGGTATTACAGCTTTTCTAAATATTGGCTTACAGAAAAATATATAAATATATAATTATTAAAACCTCTAAATTATAATATCTAAACATTTTAAAAAATTTAAATATTTTAGTGAGGCACAATAACAGACTGAATACTTTGTAGAACTATTAATTTGATGCTTAGAAACAGGAAACTTGATATGCAATTAACAATACAATGAATATGCAATCAATCACAGTGCCTCAAAAGTTTTTAATTTCGGAGATTAAACTCTTTTGTTTTAAGAAGTTTAGTTTTCTGTTTTGTTTTTTTAAGTGCCCTTTAGGCTCTATATCAAATGTTATCTTATTAAACATTTATTTAAAAAAAGAATACAGTGAATAGTCTAGTCTTTTCTCACCACAACAATATAAGAAATAAATAGCTTTTCAGTTTGGAATTTTTAGAAATTAAGTGGAAAAACCAATATCCTTGATGTTTTAATGACCACATTTATACTATGAACTAAAACAATTACCTCAGCTGACTCTAAGACAAAACTCTCCCTAGGGATAAACTAAAAGGAAAGGGAAATGATGAAATTTATAGTTCACCTTTATGCTCGTTCACTTAAAATATCTAGATCTGGAAAATGAACATAAACAAAAATGCTTTAGCATGTGTTAATTTTCTCAAAATTCCCCATAAATGAAAATCAAGTTTGCATCTATTATAAAGGAATCCAGTTTCCAACTCTTTTTTTTTTCCCTTTTTCCCCTTTACTACCTGGATTTGAAAGATCCTCTTTTTCCATGAGTGAGGTTGATTTCTATATTCTCAAATTATTAAAAAAGTTTTCTGAAACATAGGGGACGATTCAATTATCCTTAATCATATAAAAGATAAAAGTAATTTTCAACAAAAATGTAAATGGGCCAAAATTACAGTAAAGCTGTATATTTTATATGAGTGGCCCAAACAATAATAAGCAGCGGAATGTTCATTATGTACAGTGTTTGGCATGTTGGGAGAATGAGGCAGCTCCTCAGTGACAGCAGTGTAATTCAAACTGCCAACATCATCAAACCACATGCCTGAGAGTCTTCCAAAATCATAAAACAGGGCTTTCCTCACATCACTCATTACCATACTTTCAACTTTGTCTACTAAAAGTGATACAGAATTATTCAAAGGGGTACTATTACATTATGTTTTCGAATAAAATGTTAAGAATTGTCTTAAATTATCAATTCATGGATATTTGGGTTTCAATACAAAATGATGTACTATTGAATAGTACATTTTATTTTTATATAACAGAAACATGTATGCATGAATTATGTATATATGTATATATTTGTTTTTACAGGTGAGGGTGATACCACACCTACAATAGTCAATTTAGACCGTAAGTAATCTTTCAAAAGAATTTATTATATCTTAGTATCTATGTGTCATAATTGATGTCATTTACTTCATAAAAATATCACTATATAAACTTCCATCATAAAAATAAAATGTTTTATTTGAACACTTTTTCCTGTGTGAATGTATAAAGGTGTTACAAAGACAACTGCATGCTAAATATCAAAATTCATTGCTCTGTCAGAAAATGTTATATTAAACTTTGAAAAAGCATGTATAGTGCTTTTAACTTGGGGCAGAATGTATCCAGTGGACCTTCACCATCCTTTAAATTAAATCAGGATGTCAAAGTTAGAAACAATGAAACCAGAAGGTTGGAAAGTTATGCACTGTCTTTATCCTGCTCTATCTTTAAACCTCTTTGCATTTTCTATGAGGCAAAAGATGACACGATGTGAAAGGTTTAGTTAACCCCCAGTTTAGGAAAATCTAAACTGCATTTAGGAGCTGCTTGTATCTGATTCTCACACATTTCTTGGGCTGAAGGAAGTTACTCAAATGTTTTGGTTTGAGAGACCACCTGCTGTGTCCCAGGCTGAAGAAGCAAATGGAAATCTATTTTAGACCATGGACAAGAGTACATAGAATAAGGCAAGGAACACTGACTAGGGTCAGGAAAAAGTTTAGTTCAAAGAGTCTGTGTTATATCATTTGGATATAATGATTTAAACATAATTGTGTCATTTGGGTAAAATTTCAATTAATATCACTTTGGTTAACATGTTGCAAAACAGTTCTACATTCTTACTATACAAATTCAGAAGTAATAAACCAAATATATATATATTTTCCCCCCCGCTGAGGCTTTCCATTGAGATTTAGAAAAAAAGCACTGTAAGTAGCATCATTCTGTTGTGTTGAAGTTGGTAAGGAAAATATAATTGCTGTTAGACCTGAAGAACTTGTATATAGAGAGCAAAGTCACGGTCACTATGATGTCAATTCTGCTGACCTTGAGTTGATTACTTTTTCTTTGTTATCTATCTACTTAGATGAGGATAGCAAACATTTTGGGTCTGATTTGGCACTGTAGTCACACTATTTACCTTTTATTTTTTCACAAAATGTTCTTCTGACACAATTACAGTAGTTACATTTGTATAGTTACCGTCACACACTTAAGAAAGCTGAGAGGCACAGGTTGTTTCAAAATGTTTTGTCAAAATGTTGTGTTTGGTCCTCTTTCTAGATCCTGTAATATCTTGCGCCAAAACAAAACAATTGCGGGTTGTAAATGGAATTCCAACACGAACAAATGTAGGATGGATGGTTAGTTTGAAATACAGGTAATTATTAATAGACACAAATCATACATATTTGGATTATTTGCAAATAGTTGTATTCCCTCAGCAGTATGGCCATATGCAGTCATGAAGGTTTTGCCCTGCACAAGGCACCCATATGAGGGGGACACAAGAGGGACTAATCACATTCTGCTTGCCAAACATTTCTGGATTTTGCAGTTTGTGCCTCCAGAGATAGTGCTGTTTTAAATGTTTACAAAGGTCCCATATGTGTTGGCATTATCCCTGATGTGACATTTTAGTTCTTGTTAAGCAAAAGACAACTACACAGGAAACCTACTTATACCTTGATATAACCATGGGAGTTGTAATACTTATGTTAATTTCCCAATTAAGGATATTATGAGATTACTTTCTAACATGTTTATGCACAATCATAGCAAAACATTTATATTTGATTTTAATTTCTGACTTTTTCATTGTCATTATAATTAAAAATGACAATAATTTAAAATTCTAGAATATTTTATCATTAAAAACATAAATTATACTGATAGTTGAACAGCCTTGAAATTATAATATTTGATATGATAAAACATGTCTATTGCTAATTGTAAAAATCAATGCCATGTTCTATGTTAAACAGTTTTTCAAAATATACTATTATACAAAATTAAGTTTATTTATTATAAGAAGTAAATACTGAAAATAGGAGCTACCTTTAAAACCTGATCTTAGAACTTTCTATATACTACACATATTATACTGTATGGTAATCAGAATGTTACAAAATTTTTTTTCTATATCTATCTCTATTGGAACATCATCATGCAACATACCCCAAAGTGCACCTGAATTCTAGCCACATTATCCCTTGTTTCCAAGACACTCCATGTTTCTCCCTCTGGCCTTTGTGCTGTTGGAGCTTTCTCCCTCCATATTTTATGCCTACAAAATTTTTATTCTTTAAATACAAACTGGAATATCTCCTTTTTTATAAGCCTTCCCTGTTTGTTTACCTCTAGCCTCCTAGAATTTAGGAATAAAATTCATTTTTATTATAATTAAATCACAGTGACATTAAAGTAGAATAGAGACAACTTGAAACTGGTTATTTTTCTTTCAATGAATAAGTCAATTCTTAATAAGCATGAAATTTATATTCTTTAGACACCAGGTAGAAAATGACCTAGAGTTCTCTTAATGTGTCTTTCTTTCAAGGAGTAACTCATCAATTTTTATAAATCTTCATGCTGATAATTGTAGGACAGTAACTAAAACAGAATTATGAAACTCACCAGAATATTAAAGTTAATTGTGCAATGTCAAGACATAATGAAGGCTGTAAAATTTGAGGGTGGTATTTTCTTTACTGTAGAAAAATTTCCAATAATCTACATCTTTGAGCTAATCAGAGGATCTCTGCAAATCTCATTACTCCAGAAGAAAAGGCAAATACTTTTGAATTTATTCTTACTCATAGGAGACTTCCTTTAGAAGTCGCCATCGTTGGAGAAGTAGGTGAAACTGTTTTTCACCAGATCAGTGTAGTGTAAACTTTTTTTAAAAAAGTACTCTTTTCCTTTTAAATCCAAGTTCTTAGTAACAACAGCTGTTTATCTATTCTTCCAAAACTCATAGAGAGGAATAGAAACTAAAACTCTGTATATATTCTTATCCTCCTGTGTGGCATAGGCCATAAATAAATGTGGTCTTAGTCTGGGAATCTTATGCTATTACTCTCTGAAGCACTGAACATCTGTACTCTTTGGAAATGTAAATCGTGAGTAGTTGTACTTTTTCCCATGTGTTTGCCAAAAAAGAATACATTTACAGATTTTGGATATCATCAAATAAATATTCTAGTATTTATTATTATTTACAAATATAATTTCCTAGATGATATATCTTGAAAAACTGTTTTAATTTGATAAGCAAAATGTTATATTGTTGATATTAAGCTGGAGAAACAAATTTACTCAGTTATATCCTAAGTTAACATGTCTGAACTAAATAATGGTAATGAAAGAAGCAAACAGTGCATAAATATTATATATGGTCACCACAAGATGGTTTTCAGAATTTAAATAAAAACTCAAATTTGTCATTTTCATAATCAAACACTGAATTTAAAATAGGTCTAATAATCGTATATTTATAGCACATACTTTCTCTTATAAGGATAGACTACACACATGTGAACATGTGTTTGGGGATAGATCAATAAAGTTGATTATATAAAATTATAATCACATTATGAAAAAGAAGTTCTAATGCTACATCATCAAGTATCATCCTTCTGATAAAAAAATACTCATTTTATTCTATTTGGGTTAATATCTACATTTTCCTCTCAATGTGTTTATGTTTAACAAATGGAGCCATAGGTTTTGCATTAATTGGCAAGCACTCTTTCTGTACAGATGTTACTTGTTTTTCTTTCCTCTTTCTTTTAGAAATAAACATATCTGCGGAGGATCATTGATAAAGGAAAGTTGGATTCTTACTGCAAGACAGTGTTTCCCTTCTCGGTAAAGTGAAACCAATATTTGTTTTAAGCATTTAAAAATATGTATGGCTTCCCCCTAGATTCCCCCTAGAATGTATATTCATTTAACAGATATTCATCATCACAGAGTGAACAAATTAATTTATTTTTATTTTAGATTTAGCTTATGAAACTGCTTGAATTAATACTTACTTATGAGTACTACTTCTGTCTACCTCTTTCCACGATTAGCAGTACTCTCATTTGGGAGAAAATTTTGCTAGAATTATGTTAATAATTTTTACCCTAACCTCCTTCTTGAATTCTATATTTCTAGATAGAAATTCTTTTTCTTAATTAGCAACATACTTCTTTCAGTCCTCACTTCTTTCTTATGTAGAGCCAGCCTCAGAATAATACTGAGAATGATTTTCAGAGTAAATTAGCCTAAGGAAAAGATAAGGAGATAGCATTTCTTAACTTACTTCTTGATTCTCATCAAGATTATACTGATTTTGTTAGTATAAATCTTCAATCCATATTAATAAGCCAAACATATACACCTTTGAGATAAAAAGGAAAACTTGCAATAAATTGTAATTCTTGTAATATGCTTTACCCGAGAATTTTTCATAAATGAGCTACTCTCTAGCAAGAATAAGCAAGTTAAAAAAACAGCCGTTTAGAATTTCAGCAGTTTAAAGGCTCTTCCTGCTTATATGTTCTTGTAGTATTCAGAATCTTCCAATAACAAATGTGTTGCTCTTTATTATGCTTTAAACTTTAAATTTAGGTTATTTATCTGCCCTTGTAAGCTAATATAACAATACATATAAATAATATTACATAATTTAAAGTTATATTTTATATTTTAATTTTTTACTTAGAAACAAAGACTTGAAAGATTATGAAGCTTGGCTTGGAATTCATGATGTCCATGGGAGAGGAGATGAGAAACGCAAACAGGTTCTAAATGTTACCCAACTGGTATATGGGCCTGAAGGATCAGATCTGGTATTACTGAAGCTTGCTAGGTTAGTTCCTTTAGATAGTTCCATATTTTTAACATACACTGGAATGGTTGAAACTTTTTCTTCAGCTATGTGGCTATTCTTTCTCTCTCATGTAAATATATTATAAAGCACATGTCACGTGTCATATGTGTGTATGTGTGTATATGCATACAGAGGCAAAGAGAGGGGCATTTTCAAATTGTTCATATGTGAATAAATGAAACTAGGCCAACAATATGGTAATCCTGGTCTAAAACCAAAGCTTAGTGAGCAATTATATGATAACTTTAACAGGTAAAATAATGATTTAAAAATAGTAATGACCATTTACTCTTAAATATTTTCAAATAAATATTCACTTCTCTACTACCTACTTGAAGCAAAATTGTTTATTCTCTCTAAATGAAGCATATTAAACTTTCACACTACATTTTAATATGTTTATTTTGTGCTGAATCCAATCAAAGGTACTTACCATTATATTTTCTTTTTTCAGGCCTGCTATTTTGGATGATTTTGTTAGCACAATTGATTTACCTAATTATGGGTGCACAATTCCTGAAAAAACCACTTGCAGTGTTTATGGCTGGGGCTACACTGGATGTAAGCTATTTTAAAAAGATAAGGCAATATCATATTTATTTTACAAAAATATTCTTTAATTGTTTATTTTTTCACTTTACCCTATGCTCATTAACCATACATATTTTTCACCATTTCAGTGATCAACTCAGATGGTCTACTACGAGTAGCACATCTCTATATTATGGGGAATGAGAAATGCAGCCAATATCATCAAGGGAAGGTGACTCTGAATGAGTCTGAAATATGTGCTGGGGCTGAAAATATTGTATCAGGACCATGTGAGGTAAAAAAAGGGGATTTTTAAATAAGTAGCATGTGATAGATAGCATATTTTTTCCTGTTTATAAGTTTTTCCTATTTTTATCAAATAAGAATCATTGTACATCAGCCTGTTGTAAGAGAGAGGAATTGGAAAATATAACCCTTATTATTCTTGTATATCTCTTTTATCTAAACAGTGAACAATCCATGTTTCATTAGTAGAAAACTAAGATGCCACTCATCTCTCAGATAGCAAGAAATTAATACAGCCAAAACTCTTAAGAGAAAGCTGTTCAAATTAGAAGTAGCCAATGTGCAGTTTGATACCATAGCTTGCATTTTTTTCTAATGTTTTTCTAAATTTATCTGATCTCCCCAAATTCTAACTTAACTCTATTAATTTTAGTAAGAGATCCATGCCTGGTTTTAAACCTTTAAATGTGTTTTTGGTTAAGCCAGTGTGTGTGTGTGTGTGTGTGTGTGTTTGGTTAAGCCAGTGTGTGTGTGTGTGTGTGTGTGTGTGTGTGTGTGTGGTTAAGCCAGTGTGTATGTGTGTGTGTGTGTGTGTGTGCGTGCGTGCGTGCGTGTTTCTATTTTAAAAAACCAGAAGGTCAAAGTTTGTGACTTTAAGAGTTTGGACATTTTCATTTCTTAGGCAACTGTTCTTTCTACTTGGCAGTGTTCCTATCCCTATTTAACATAAACAAGCTGTTAAACTGCTATTTTAGATGTATTCTGAATGCAAGAGACAAGTTCTCCTACCCTGAGAACTCTGGGATTATAGAATACTATGTGTAGTAAAATATGGAATGAGTTCAGTAATAGTGAAATATCTTTTGACTTTTAGGAAAATGCCCTATGTATGGAGCATAAATTTGTATTGAAGTGCATATGTTATGTATATATTGCTTTGAGATTTCATCTTTGAGAAGAAAATAAAATATTTTTAAGTTAAAAAAAAGTTGAAATTGCTTTAAAATAATATGATTAGAAACTGATAATGTGTTTATAACCACTTTAGAATTTGGTGTTTTTTGTTCCAGTAAATCTAACATTGCTAAGTCTATTATAACAAATGAAAATTTACTAGGAATATTTTTTATCTATTTGTTTATTTATTTCCCAAAGAGCTCTGTAAATACAAAAATGTTGAGCTAGAGCAAGTCTTTGAGATAGTTAGGAAGTTTACACTTACTCAAGTCCTATTGCCATTATTACTTTGACAACTGCTCTTCTGGATAGCCTGTAATCTGGTTTATCATCTATATACTCTTAGATTCCTAACTTTAGCACTGAAAAATTTATCATATTATCACATATTTGCTATTTTTTATCTATGTACTTCAAATTGATTCAGCCACTTCTGAAAAATGCTTCATTTTTTTTTTACATCACTGTTATTTGAAATGATAATTTAATCACCAAACCACTGAAATCTAGACATTTGAAAAGAAATCTCTTCAACATTTGTATGATAGCAATAGCATCATATTTAGTGAAAGTCTCTAAAAATGTAATTGACTTGAACAATTTGTATCAGTGAACACTGGTGCATTAATTTAAAAACCAGATAAATTCATGTGGCAGAATTTATATTAAGTCTTTTTTTAAAAAATCACTGGAATATAGTTGCTTTATAATGTTGTGTTAATTTCTGCTGTACAGCAGTGTTAACCAGTTATATGTATGCATATATACCCTTTTTATTTTTAATTAAAAAATTGACCCCTACTCTTTATTGAATACTTAGTTTAGTTTCTAATCGTTTGCTACTATTAGCAGAGCTATCCCTCTTGGCTCAGATGGTAAAGAATCCGCCTGCGTTTAAGGAGACATGGGTTCGATCCCTGCATTGGGAAGATCCCCTGGAGGAGGGCATGGCAACCCACTCCAGTATTCTTGCCTGGAGAATCCCCATGGACAGAGGAGCCTTGTGGGCTACACTCCTTGGGGTTGCAAAGAGTCGGACACGACTAAGCAACTAAGCACAGAGCATAACTGATATTATTATAGAGAAATCTTTTTGCATGTGTCTGAATCATAAGTTCTTTAGGATAGATTCTTAACATGGAATGACTTAACATTAAAGCAAATTTAGATAGTTTACATATTCGGTCAAATTGCCTTCAAAAGTTTATATCAATTATTCTTCCAGAAACACTATATGAAAAAGAAATCCTCTTTTCCCATTGCTAAGACTCAGTATTGTCAATTTTTAATATTTTGGTACAAATGAAGACGTGAAAGTGCTAGTCACTCAGTTTTGTCTGACTCTTTGTGACCCCATGGACTGTAGCCCTCTGTCTATGGCACTCTCCAGGCAAGAATACTGGAGTGGGTAGCCATTTCCTCTCCAGGGGATCTTCCTGATCCAGGGATCAAACCCAGACTCCTGTGTTGCAGGCAGATTCCTTACTGTCTGAGCCACCAGGAAAGCCAGTTCAAAATTTATCTCATTTTTGTTTGATCAGATTTTACTGCTCACACATTTAAGCATCTGTTCCTATTTTCAACATACTTTGTAATTACTTTTTCATTCATCTGCAAATTTATGTTAAGTCATTTGTCTTTTTCAAGTTGATTTGTAGGAGTTTCAAATGTTCTTTCAATCTGTGGCTTTATTTGAACATTATTTATGATGAATTTTGGCATTCAGAAGACTTTCACTTCATTGCACTTTTTTGTGTGTTATTTATTCATTTATTTTTAATTGAAGGATAATTGCCTTACAAGGTTGTGGTTTCTACTGTACAACATGAATCTGCTATAAGCATACATATATCCCTACCCACCCGCCCCATCCCACTCCTCTAGGTAATCACAGAGCACCAAGCTAAGTTCCCTGTGCTACACAGCAGCTTCCCACTAGCTATCTATTTTACACATGGTAGTGTGTGTCTGTCAATGCTGCTCTCTCAATTTGTCCCATCCTCTCTTTCCCCTGCTGTGTCCACAAGTCCCTTCTGTACATCTGCATCAAGTCTCTTTGAATAAACTATTTTCCTTAGTATTTTATCTTCTGTGTCACCTCCGCCTTGATTTTATCTATCATAGAATGTTGACAGCTCACTTCTTTCCACTTGTATTACAGAATTAAATTTTGCAGTAGTTTAGTTTATCTCATCACTGTTGGGAGAAAATGAAGATAGTCCCAAGCACTCTTCTAGATACAAAGATGCTAAAAGTCAGTCACTACAATCCTAGGAGGCTACATGGCACAAAAAAGTGATGCAGCACATTTTAATGATGACATATAACAATGTGTATAAACATAACATATTAAAAAAATATACACACAAATCCTTTTATCAATCTATTCATCTTTCATCTATCACTAATGAAGATATGATTATACAACAGGGTTACCATACAAGCTTTCCACAAAGAGTAATAAAAATATAAATATAACTCTATTAACTACTAATACTAACAGTAAGTGCAGGAACATTCCTTCTTCAGGCCCAGAAAAGCAATTTCTAAACAGTAAATACAATTATTTTACTACCTACAAGTTTTTGCTTAACTTTGTTAAAATCATTTTGGGGGCAGGGTTGAGGGAAGGGAAGAAATTAGATAAAAGTTAATGTGGCTTAATCATTTAAACTGTATGATTACAGGTGAGGTTTTTTTGATCTTGTATTTTTCTATATTTTCCATTTTTTCTATATTGAACATACTCAGAACACCAGAAGAAAACCAAAATGAATATAAAATATACTTTCTTAAAAAGCTATCAGTGGTTATGTATTAATTAGTATGCATGGAAGAAAAGCAAAAACCACTTTAAAACATGAGTGACTATTATAGAAAAGACAAGTCATTCTTAATGACTACTACACATGATAACTTTTGAACCTTTGTACTTATCTGTCTTGAGTTGTCTAATAGAAAGACAACCAATGGTTTAGTACATCAATTGAATGTCTTCATATTTTAGTTGAAATTATTCTCTTTTTTACATATATATATTTGAGATATAAATTGATATATAGAATGTTAATGATTTGTTAATTTTTATTTCTAAAATAATACTTTGTTGTTCTTGTTGCATGTCTTGTTCCTAGGGAGATTATGGTGGCCCACTTGTTTGTGAACAACATAAAATGAGAATGGTTCTTGGTGTCATTGTTCCTGGTCGTGGCTGTGCCATTCCAAATCGCCCTGGTATTTTTGTCCGAGTGGCATATTATGCAAAATGGATACACAAAATTATATTAACGTATAAGGTACCACAGTCATAGCTGGTGTAACTGTCTGAAGCTTCCAATAACACAAGTCTCTTTTACATGAAGATTTTGGAGTACATGGAATTAAAATGTAACTTAAAAATCCTGAGACAACTACTTGAGTGTCATGTTTGTTAAGATACTCATTAATATTTATGGGTGTTTGCTGTTGTTTTGTTTGTCAGTGTTATTTTGTAAATGTTGAAGTGAATTAAGGTACATGCAAGTGTAGTAACATATCTCCTGAAGATACTTGAATGAACTAAAAAATGCAAAGGTATAATTGCTGGATGCTAAAGTTATAATGGAAAAGATCAATTAATCTCTCTCTGCTGCTTTCCAAGGTTAGTTTCATAATAATAAACCATAAGTTAAACATTATTTCAACCTCACAAAAACAATTTATATCTTGTGTCCTTAAATTGTAACTCTATATTAAATTATATTACCTTTAATATGCTATACATTATATTTCATTCATTTCTCCTCATCATGTATCCTGTAATACTGGCACATATACTTTTTACAAAAATATATACCTATATGCAAATACATGGGTACACATGTGCACACACTACAGTTCAAATTGTGGTGTATCTAATGTAATCCCTAAATATTCTGAAATTGTATATTTATAGTTTTTCCTTAAGAAAAATATAAAAAAATTCTAAAGACTAGTAGGAATATTAAGGAAAAGTACAAGATAGAAGTGACTAGATCATCCTCCACATAATCTGCAGATGACCTCTACTCCTTGGCAATTGATGTGTGGTCATGACACAAAGTTAAATAACACCTAACCTAGGTGCTTACATATATTTATTATCCAAGTTATTTTAGATAGTTTCTAATTCTTAAAGGGAATAGGCTATTTGTTTATTAGTATTCTTTCTTTTAAATTTAGGGACACTTATTTATGCAAGGTATTTTTAGATCTTTTTTCCTAAAGTAGTTATAAAAAAGTGAGAGATAACTAATTGAAATTTAAAAGTGTTTTGGTCTTTAAGATGTATTTAAGGATTTTAAGTCTAAGACTTGCTGCTGTGATTGGCTTCTTTCTCATCTTCTATAACTTAAAAGCAAATATTTAAGAGGAAAATTCCCATGTTTCTAAAATTTGTAAATAGCCTTTGACCAAATTGTGCATTAAAATATATATTTAAGAAAGAAATAAAAATAACTTTGTCTACCTGGAGGTCTTTTAGTCTAATGAAACTTTACTCAAGTAAAGGAAAAAATGGAAAAGGAAAGGAACTAGTTTGTCTAAACTCTGTATTCGATAATTTTTTAAAGTACAGTTAAATCTGCTGAATGAGGTATTTTATCAAAATACCTTTATTTTATCTTACTTAATTTTACATAGATCTTTCCTAATGCATGGGAAATTTCAGATTTTGTATTCTGTATGATAATAACCAGACCATATTTATTACTGTATTATCATGATTAACTAAAGATCATGTATTTGTCAAGAAATGAGATAACAAAGAGTAATTATTATATGTTCTGAAGTTTCACAAAATATTCCTGTATAAAAATTCTTTAAAAATAATTATTTGAATATTTTGAATCTAGTATTTCCATTTTCCTGTTTCTTTTGAATGATCTCAATTAAGGCCAGGGATCCAAATGATACTCTAAAAATTCCAGAAGACACTGTTCAATCTTGAGTAAAATGGTTTTAATTTTACTCAAGAACTTAGTTCAGATTATGGGCAGAAAATCCAAAATTCTTTTCGAAATTGTGCCATTTTCTTTATTTTTTGTAATAATATATGTGCTGGTATCAATAAACAGTGAAAGTGAAGAAAATCCAACAAGTTGCTAGTATATATCAGTGTATCTGATTGTATTTTTCTCTCCCTTATGTAATATACCATTATAATCAAACACAGAAATTTCCAAGGTAAATTGTCTAGATATTAAAGTATTTTTCAGTTTCTTCTTGCTAAATGGCAAAATTTTATTGTCACATATTAATGATATTTGTAAAATACTTACTAAATTGCAATTCTTTTAAATACTCAAATTTAAAAATATTTCTTTTATGTCTTTTCCTCTAAATTTCCACTGAGGGATGGAGATGACATAGATACAAAATGAAGCTAACTTTAGACGTTTTGAACTCAGTGTTTTCCATTTTATTAAAGGATAAAACAAGACCACCAATAAACTATCAGATATGTGTAAAAAGCAGTCCTTTCTTTGGGAGTTTCCTTTTTATAGGAGATTGATGGAATAGATACAAAAGCAAGATGAACAAGAACCATGTTATTTTAGGTGGTGCAACGGGGAATAACTGTGTCATTTTTCTCTGGTGAAAGATACTATTTCCTGGGCATTCTTTTTTCTTAATAAAAAATAAAAAATCCAATTTATGTAAAAACCCATTTCATTTGAGTCATGGAGAAAAGAATCTTTAAATTAGAAGTTTTCAATGATATTTTTATTTTGGCTGTTTGAATAATGGGTATATGCTGTTGTAATTGGGGACATTTTCTTATGTCTACCAGGAATAGTAATGTAAAATTAAAATATTTGTCATAATGCCTCTGCCGTGCAGAAGGAATGATAATCCTTTTGTGTACTTCTTTTATTTTATTGTAAAATGTGTAATGATTTTTACCTATTTGCTGTGGGCAGGTCCTCAGTAAAATGGTTTATATTGAGTGAATCTCTAGTATTAACAGGCTCTTGCTTGCTATCTAAGTGTTTCAAACTATGGGAAACGTGAGACACTGGAAGGCAAGAAAAATAACAATAACGACATGTGATGACAAAATTGTATTTCACTTATTCCTGTGGATATTTCTTGTTGGTACCAATGGTACTGTAGAAAGTGAATGTTATAGCCACAACATTCTCTTGAAAAAAACACTGTCAAGAAATAAGAAATTGCTGTCAGGAATTTTCTTGTTATTTCTAAACATTTAAAAAAATACTGGCTTTGCAATATAGGGATCATGCAGTGAAGAATTTTAGTAAACTCATACTAAAAATATTTTAAACTGACGTAAGTCCAAAAAAGAACTACTTTCAATCAATTATATCCAATATTTACAGACAGACTCATTTGAGAAATAAAGTTAATTTGAATGAGATATAATCTTTATGTGAATATGTTTCATAATATAATCCAAAAGAATTCATCTTTCAATATTCAACTGAATTTTGAACTAAGAATTTGCTAATATAAAAAATGTTAAAATTCTCTGGACCCTATAAATATTGACAGTGTAATTTTCAGTAGGTTCACTTCCATTTGCACAGAAAGTTTCTGTCTTTAGGAAACTGAAAATGGAATACTGTGGATGTTATTACTGTTTGTCTTGTATGTAAATAGGAACTAGATAAGCTGCCTATTGAGTGGTATAGCTGGATGCTTACCCAAAGGGGAACACTGTGGTTATGACGTGTATATAAATTTTCTGTAGTTAATAAAGTTGTTATTTTTTATAACCATGCTTATTATTATTAATAAAATATTTTATCAAAATGATCGCCTTATTTTAGTTATATAAGTGGACATATTTGAATCTGCTCTGGGGTTAATGCAGAAAACAAACAACAATATCTTGCTGACAGAAATTATATATGCTTTATTGCAAGAAAGATCATATAACTTGTGTATAGAACTAAGACAAAAGCTATTATTCTATTACAACTTCTATCTATGGTAATATCAGTGATCTTTAGTAAACTGTTAATCTCTATGGACTTCAATTTCTTCCACTGCAAAATATAATTATTCATTCTTCATATTTGCTAGAGTGATGCTATGATACAAGTTGTCATGAATGATCATCTGAATTCCTTTACCATGTTACTATATATTACAAAGGGGATTATAAGTCAATTAATCACTTTAGAATTTATCTTCAATGTATACATTAAATTCAGAATAAATATGAATCAAATTCACTTATTTCATTCAATTGGAGGCAAAATTGGAAGAACTAATTATCAATTGATCTAACCAAAAAGAGTTGTATAACACCATTGACTATTTCAAGTTGTATTATACTGTCTCAAGGTTGCTCTACCAATTTTTCTGGCATAAATACTCATCTCAAGTGATGATTAATATATCTAATTCTAGATCCCATTATAAAATATTTAATCATTTTAGTGGTTGTGATCCAAGTAGAATATATGTATTCACTTATTTTTGGTGTCAATAAGAACATTTCAAATGTATATACTGTTGATTTTTCTAATTTTTGATTTTTTCTCACACTTTTCTAAAACTCCATTTCATCCTAAACCTATATTGTGCTATTTTACGTAGAATAGTCCAGGAAAGCTCCTTTTAGTCTCTTAATAGGATACTCAGTGACATGAGAGAGCAAGTGAGAAAGTTGTGATAGTATCTGGGGTCTGAGAAGGAAAACTTAGTATTTTTGCTGGCTTCTTAATATAATGTATTTATTTACTCTTACAAATTATAATGCTTTAATTAGTCACCATTTGTCAGCGTCCTGAATAGAATCACCTTGGTTTGCAATTCCTCAGTGTTTTAATCCAGGGTAGCTAAGACGGTAAAGCGTCTGCCTACAGTGCGGGAAATCTGGGTTCGATCCCTGGGTTGGGAAGATGTTCTACCTAAGGAAATAGCAACCCACTCCAGTACTCTTGCGTGGAAAATCCATGGATGGAGGAGGGTGGTAGACTACAGTTCATGGAGTCGTAAAGAGTCGGACATGACTGAGCGACTTCACTTTCTTTTTGTTCATTCCATTATTACCCTGAACAGGCACTATCCTTAATGTACACAGCCCTAGATGTGCTTTCTACATCATTTCACCAAGTTACACCACTTTCATGTATAACATATTAAAAGTCTTATTTTAGCCAGTATAAATTTTTCTTTTGGGTCTTGAATTTGCAAATACCTCAACTGCATGTGTTGTTTGGGAAAGCTGATTTTAAAAGGATTAATGACTTTAAGATAAAACTAAGGTAATTTGGGAACATTTTATCGTACTATGAAGAAGGGCTTCCCAGGTGGCTCAGTGAGTAAAGAAACCGCCTACAATGCAGGAGACACAGGAGATGTGGGTTCAATGGCAGGCTACAATCCATAGGATCACAGAGTCGGACATGACTGAAGCGACTGAGCATGCACGCATAAAATGCACTATGAAGAACAAGTTCATTTTTTTTTTTCCTCATGGTGTCTTTATCTGTTTTGGTATTAGAGTGCTGCTGGTCATGGAATGACTTCAGATGTGTTCCTTCCCTTTCAATTTTTGGGAATAATTTAAGCAGGGTAAGTGTTAATTGTTTGAATGTTTGGTAGACTTCACCTGCGAAGCCATCTATCTTACACTTTTGTTTGTTCAGATGTTGGATTTTATTACTGATTCATAGTCATTACTGGTAATCGATCTGTACATATTTTCTATTTCTTCCTGATTCAGTCCTGTGAGATTGTCTGTTTCTAGGAATTTATCCATTTTTTTACATTGTGCATTTTGGGGGGCATATAATTATTCATAGTAATCTCTTACTCTTTGTAGTTCTGTGGTATTTATGGTAACTTTTCCTTTTTTATTTCTGATTTTATTGATTTGGATAAATCAATGTGGATAAATCATGATGTTTCTCTTCATGAATCTTGTTATTCATTGTCCAGTCACTGAGTTGTGGCCGACTCTTTGTGACCCCATATACTGCAGCACTCCAGGCTTCCCTGTCCTTCACTGTCTCCTGGAGTTTGCTGAAACTAATGTCCACTGAGTCAGTGATGCCATCCAACCATCTTATTCTCTGTCACCACCTTCACTTCCTGCCCTCAGTTTTCCCAGGATCATGGTTTCTTCCAATGAGTCAGCTCTTCCCATCAGGTGGCCAAAGTATTGAAGCTTCAGCATCAGTCCTTCCAAAGAATATTCAGAGTTTATTTCCTTTAAGATTGATTGGTTTGATATCCTTGCTGTCTAAGGGACTCTTAGAGTCTTCTCCAGTACCACAGTTTGAAAACATCAGTTCTCCAGCATTCAGCCCTCTTTACGGTCCAATGCTCACATCCATACATGACTACTGGAAAAACCATAGCTTTGACTAGATGGACCTTCGTTGGCAAAGTGATGTCTCTGCTTTTTAATATGCTATCTAGGTTTGACACAGCTTTTCTTCTAAGGAACATGCGTCTTTTAATTTTGTGGCTGTAGTCACCATCTTCCAGAGAAGGCAATGGCACCCCACTCCAGTACTCTTGCCTGGAAAATCCCATGGACAGAGGAGCCTGGTAGGCTGCAGTCCATGGGGTAGCTAAGAGTCGGACACGACTGAGCGATTTCACTTTCACTGTTCACTTTCATGCATTGGAGAAGGAAATGACAACCCACTCCAGTGTTCTTGCCTGGAGAATCCCTGGGACAGCGGAGCCTGGTGGGCTGCCGTCTATGGGGTCGCACAGAGTCGGACACGACTGAGGTGACTTAGCAGCAGCAGCAGTCACCATCTGCAATGATTTTGGAGCCCAAGGAAACAAAATGTCACTGTTTCCACTCTCCCCCCATCTATTTGCCATGAAGTGAAGTGATGAAGCTAGCTAAAGGTTTATCAGTTTTATTTAACTTTTCAAAGAACCAACTGTTAGCTTCATTGACCTTTTCTATTATTTCTTGTTTTGTTGTTTTTATTTTTTTTTTTTTGAAGGGTAATTGCTTTACAGAATTTTGCTCTTTTCTGTCAAACCTCAACAGGAATCAGCCACAGGTACACATATATCCCCTCCCTTTTGAAGCTGCCTCCCATCTGCCTCCCATCCCACCCCTCTAGGTTGATACAGAGCCCCTGTTTCAGTTTCCTGAGCCATTGGCTATCTATTTTATATATGGTAATGTAAGTTTCCATTTTATTCTTTTCATACATCACACCCTCTTCTCCCCTCCCTTTTCCCCTTAGGGTAATTCCTTTAATGCTGTGGTCAGTGCTGCTAAATTCTTTTAGCTTTTGATTGCTTGTAACCCTCTTTATTTCTTCTTCAAATCTAAATGACAGCTTTACTGAGTAGAGCATTCTTGGCTTTAGATTTTTCCCTTCATCATTTTAAACGTGTTTTGTCACTCTCTCCTAGCCTGCAAAATTTCTGCTAGAAAGTAACTGGACACCTTCTGCTTTGTTTTCAATGTGCATTCTAACTCCATTCAGTTTAAATTCCTTGGAGGCATCGGCAATATCGTGTCATTAATATTTGTATATCCTTTATTCTACAATGTTTTCACATGATAATACCCCAATCATATAATTATTAATATTTTATAGTCCATTCTCTTTTTGAAGGCTTATCAGTATCATCCAGAGATTTTAAGTGTTTATACAAATTGTGCACCTCACACTGAAGGTTAAGAATTTGGGGTTTTATATTTAATTGCATTATTAATTTGAATTAGTAATTGGGGCTATTTTAAAATGTTTATTGTATTTCACACACTAGAACATACAACTGGAAAAGAGAGGAACTATTAACTTTAAAAGTTTTACATTTAAATTTATAAATGTAGTTATTAAAATGAAAATGGAAAAGATATTTTAGTTTACTAATGATTATTGATATTTACTTCATACAACCTAATATAATTTTGATTATTTTGGTAAACATTTTCCGGTCTGATTTTGTGTGTGTAGGGGGGAACGTTGATGTCATATCTTTTAGGGGAAAGGGATTATGTCAGTTATTGCAAAAATATTCTGAGTCAAGAATAGTCCACTTATGATTTATGTTAAAATATGCCATCTGCTGTGCATTGAAAGTTTCACAATATTGTAACTCAGTTAGCAAAAGATCCTCATTTGATTAATTTTCTTAACTGATAGAAATCTCAGATAAAATGTTGCAATAAAATGAAACAGAGAAAAGGCAGATTTGGATTTTAGTGGGTTTTTTCCATATATTTTAATGCTTTAAAAAATATTACCTAGTTTTCAGATATCTTATTTTTTATGTGGCTAAACTCAAATTCAATGACAATATGGAATATATGACTATAACCTAAACCTTTATTTTCTATAAAATAATAATAATAAAATATTGAAAAAGTAGAAATTTAGTAATTCAAGTGTAAAAAAGTGTTAAAAGTTGATGAAGTCTTTTCAAAATAGAGAAGGATCAGTTCAGTTCAGTCACTCAGTCGTGTCCAACTCTTGGTGATCCCATACACTGCAGCACGCCAGGCCTCCCTGTCCATCACCAACTCCCGGAGTCCACCCAAACTCATGTCCATTGAGCTGCTGATGCCATTCAATCATCTCATCCTCTGTCATCCCCTTCTCCTCCTGCCTTCAATCTTTGCCAGCATCAGGATCTTTTCCAATGAGTCAGTTATTCACATCAAGTGGCCAAAGTATTGGAATTTCAGCTTTAGCATCAGACCTTCTAATGAATATTCAGGACTGATTTCCTTTAGGATGGACTGGTTGGATCTCCTGGCACTCCAAGGGATTCTCAAAAGTCTTCTCCAACAGCACAATTCAAAAGCATCAATTCTTCAGTGCTCAGCTTTCTTTATACTCCAACTCTCACATCCATACATGACTACTGGAAAAATCATATTGACTAGATGGACCTTTGTTGGCAAAGTAATGTCTCTGCTTTTCAATATGCTGTCTAGGTTGGTCATAACTTTCCTTCCAAGGAGTAAGCGTCTTTTAATTTTATGGCTGCAGTCACCATCTGCAGTGATTTTGGAGCCCCACAAAAAGTCTGTCACTGTTTTCACTGTTTCCCCATCTATTTGCCATGAAGTGATGGGATCAAATGCTATGATTTCGTTTCCTGAATGTTGAGTTTTAAGCCAACTTTTTCATTCCCCTCTTTCACTTTCATCAAGAGGCTCTTTAGTTCTTCTTCACTTTCTGCCATAAGGGTGGTGTCATCTTCATATCTGAGGTTATTGATATTTCTCCCGGTAATCTTGATTCCAGCTTGTGCTTCATCCAGTCCAGCATTTATGATGATGTAGCTTGCATATAAGTTAAATAAGCAGGGTGACACTATATAGCCTTGACGTACTCTTTTCCTGACTTAGAACCAGTCTGTTGTTTCATGACCAGTTCTAATTGTTGCTTCCTGACCTGCATACAGATTTCTCAAGAGGCAGGTCAGGTGGTCTGGTATTCCCATCTCTTCAGAATTTTCCACAGTTTGTTGTAATCTACACAGTCAAAGGCTTTGGCATAGTCAATAAAGCAGAAATAGATGTTTTTCTGGAACTATCTTGCTTTTTCAATGATCCAACGGATGTTGGCAATTTGATCTCTGGTTCCTCCGCCTTTTCTAAATCCAGCTTGAACATCTGGAAGTTCATGATTTGTGTACTGTTGAAGCCTGGCTTGGAGAATTTTGAGTATTACTTTACTAGCATGTAAGATGGGTGCAATTGTGTGGTAGTTTGAGCATTCTTTGGCACTGCCTTTCTTTGGGATTGGAATGAAAACTGACCTTTTCCAGTCCTGTGGCCACTGCTGAGTTTTCCAAATTTGCTTGCCTACTGAGTGCAGCACTTTCATAGCATCTTTTAGGATTTGAAATAGCTCAACTGGAATTCCATCACCTTTACTAGCTTTGTTTGTCGTGATGCTTCCTAAGGCCCGCTTGACTTCACATTCCAGGATGTCTGGCTCTAGGTGAATGATCACACCATTGTGATTATCTCGGTCGTGAAGGTCTTTTTTGTACAGTTCTTCCATGTATTCTTGCACCTCTTCTTAATATCTTCTGCTTCTGCTAGGTCCATACCATTTCTGTCCTTTATCGAGCCCATCTTTGCATGAAATGTTCCCTTGGAATCTCTAATTTTCTTGAGATCTCTAGTCTTTCTCATTCTATTATTTTCCTCTATTTCTTTCCATTGATCACTGAGAAAGGCTTTCTTATCTCTCCTTGCTATTCTTTGGAACTCTGCATTCAAATGGATATATCTTTTCTTTTCTCCTTTGCCTTTCACTTGTCTTCTTTTCACATCTACTTGTAAGGCCTCCTCAGACAACCATTTTATTTTGTTGCATTTTATTTTCTTGGGTATGGTCTTGATCCCTGTCTTCTGTACAATGTCACAAACCTCTGTCCATAGTTTTTCAGGCACTCTGTCTAACAGACAAGGTTCACACATGATTTAACATATTCTTTGGTTGTTCAAAGTGTCATTCCGAGAGGAAATAAATGCTTAGATATTTCTGATTAAGAAAGTAAGAATTTGGGGAAAATAAGATTGATATTTCTGTCAGTTTAAGTATCAGCTAGGGTTCCATAATTTTGAAGATTATAAAATACAAAAATGGATAAGAAATCTCAGAACCTCTTACTAGGGACACTTCTTAAAATAGGAAATGTTTCCTCATTGACTTAGGTAAGTTTACCCAGACTAGTCTGTCATGGACCGCCATTCTGCAGGATACTAAAAGCTGTGCTGAGAACAAAGTGTTTGGGGCTTGAATAAGTTTTAGAGATGCTCAGATGCTTTAAATAAGTCACTTAGTTGCACAATTGTCAAGGGCCTTCAGATGTTCATATGTGTTTTGAAGCTACACAAAGGAGTATGGTATAGCAGATTTTTCAAATTTACTGTGCTACAAAAACCTCCTTACAATTATGAAGATGATATTTATACCTCTCACATTAAAGTTCTGATAAATGAAGTATAGAAAAAGATTTACATATTTTCTGAACAAGAGGAAGTAGTAACTATACAGTATGAGTTTTCTATTGTCTTTAATAATCTACAGTAATTTCTGTCTCCCAAAAAATATCTCTCAGCCATCTTTTCATTTGGCAAATTTTTCCAGATCAATCTCTTTTTTTTTTTACATGATTTGCCCTTTTGTACTTAATTTGGGTAAAATTTAGACACTTAGGGGGAGTTTAGGAATATACTTCTTGGTATATGTGTATCACTTACTTGATCTCTCATATCATTAATATGAAAGCAAAATTGATAACACAAAGATTATAAGATAACAATATTTTACCACCCAGAATTAAAAATAGAAAAAAAGAAAATAGCCCATTTTCCCCCCATTTTACTAATGCTCATAGTATCCTTTCATCTGCTGAAATTATTTAGAAGTGGGGAAACCAAGAGGGAAAAAAGACAAGAAAAGATTATAAAAAGAAACGGAAGAGGAGAAGGGAAAAAAAATATATCTGGAGGGGAGCTGGGAAAGTTTTCTAGAGGTTGTTTCCATGTCCCTGGAAGTAAAGTCAACAAAATTACGTAAAGCATTTTTCTTTATTAGTCTGTTTCCTTCTTTGTCACAGTCATTTGTATTTCTAAATCCACTTGTAAAAACTAAATATAAGGAGTGATCCTAAAATTAAGAAATATAGAGTAAGAGTATTGATCTTCTATATTCATAGTCAGTGTTCTATTTTTATTCTTTCCTCTTCTCAATTCCTTTTTTACTTGCTGCCTCCCTCAAATACATCATACCCATGACCCAATAAAGAAAAACAAAATTCTCAATGTATTAATATTGCTCTGTAAAATATTATAACACCATTCTCACCTTCAAGGGCTTTAGTATCTTTCCTCTGCCATAGCAAACAGATGAACATGGCTGGAACTTCAGGAAGACTGCACAACAGAGAAGAACTGAGGTATCAAGTGGAGGCACAAAGGCAAAAGTTCAGCTGTCCACTTGACATCACTGCTTGGATTCATTCTCATCATCTAAACTGAATGACTCCAAAACTAAAGACTACTTCTTCCTTTCCCCTCAGTCTTTTTTCAATAAAAGGCACATCAATCTGGCTTGCCCAAATCACAATCCAGAGACTCCTTTATTCCTATTGGCCTACTATGTCTATATGAACTGTCTTTGACTGTTTAACTCATCCACCATCCACTCTTTTCTCTTTGCTCACTCTATTTCAGCTACATCAGACTCTTTCCATTGTGGAAGTATGTTAAACTCTTTACTTCCTCAAAGTCTTTGTATCAGCTGTTCTTTCTGCCTGGAATAACCTTCCACCCACCAGTCTCTCCCTGACTAATGCTTACTTCATCCTTCAACTTAAGGGTCACAAATTGTCCTCTCACCAGTGCTCCAGACCCAGTTACACATCTCAAAGTATGATGCACTTTTATTTCAGAACATTTATCTCCATTAATTGAATTGTTATTTGCATAGTCTCTTCTACTAGATTGTAAGCTCCCTGAGAATGTGGGCTAGAATTAAATTCTTCACACGTTTATCTTCAGTACCAACTAAGTATTACATGATAATATTTTTAAATAAATGTATGAGTAATTATCTGCTTGCAGGATATTTTATTTTCAATCAATTCCAATTTCATAAATTCTAAATTTTGTTTGCTATTAAAATAATAATACTTCCAAATTTCTTCAGTAGTAGTGTTAAGGAGGAGGTTTCTATCAGCCTCTGTCACATACTTCTTTTTCATGTCAGCTCATATTTATTAATCACCTACTGTGATAGAGCTAGGTGCTAGGAATATAATAGTGAATAAATAAAATTTGGCTTCTACTTTAATTATAAATAAAGACGAGTTTGGGAGACAAGCCTGACATAAGAACCTGAAAGTGTTAACTGAGAAGTGTGAATAGCTTCAGAAGCATATGGTAAGATTTCACTGAGCTTTTTGTTCATCTTCCCTTAATCTTGCTGTACTGCTGTAGTCTTAAATCCTGACAATTTGAATATTAGTTTTTTTTCCAGTTTTTGAACATTTCCTTCATTGCATTACTAATTATTTAACTAAGTATAGAATTTCTTTTTTTCCCATCTTCTCCCTTATTAATCAGTTTTCCAGGATACTAATCTTTTAAATTCTGCACCCTTTTCCTTACATTCCCAAGAATCTTCTGACGCTTTTAGTAGATTCAAAGAGGTTTATGCATTTATTGTCAAGGGAATAATGTAACTTCTCAAAGGGAGAGAACACTAACAAATTTTAGAGATGAAATTATAAAGCTTTCTTCAGATCCTGTTCCATGTAGTGAATGTCTGGTGTTACTCAAAGAACCACAAACATCTTTTCCTCTGGGCAGAGAGCGTTTGCCCACCCCCACCCCCACCCCACCCCCACCCCACCCCCCAGGCTAGTCCCCACTCTGCCCTAAAAAAAATACGAAAGAAAAAAAAGAAAAAGAAATTATAAAGGTTTCCTTTGCTAGTGCAAGACAGATACATGTTTATCATGATAACTTTTTAATTATATTTGAAGATAATTTAATAACAATAGATAAGTCCATTCAGCGCTTTTTATTTGTCAGACTCTGTTTTATCTCATTTAATCAGCATAGCAATGTTACATAAGTAGGCTCTATAACTATACTGGCCTTCCCTGATGGCTCAGAGGGTAAAGCGTCTGACTGCAATGCAGGAGACCCGGGTTTGATCCCTGGGTTGGGAAGATCCCCTGGAGAAGGAAATGGCAATCCACTCCAGTATGCTTGCTTGGAGAATTCCATGGATGGGGAGCCTGGTAGGCTACAGTCCACGGGGTTGCAAAGAGTCGGACATGACTGAACAACTTCACTTTTATAACTATATTAATTTTAGAGGAAAGGAGATGTTCAAATACCTTGTAAAAAGAACATAGGAGCAGATTTTCAATATTAATTCTGCTTGATTCTTGCCTTCTAGCCTCTCTAATGTATATTTAATTATTTTCTAGCAAAGTAGGGCAAAAGGGGAAACTTATTTAAACAAGAAAGGTGTAATGGTGCTTGCCGTGTAATTGCAGATACCAGAAAGTATTATGTGAAAGAGGGAAAAAGCTCCAAAGGAAATTACAATGGTCACTGCACTCCTTGGAAAAACTTGATTTACACATTTATTTTTTTGCATTATATTACATGGAATCAATGTCCGACTCTGTGAGACCCCATAGACAGCAGCCCACCAGGATCCTCCGTCCCTAGGATTCTCCAGGCAAGAACACTGGAGTGGGTTGCCATTTCCTTCTCCAATGCATGAAAGTGAAAAGCGAGAGTGAAGTTGCTCAGTCGTGTCCGACTCTTCGTGACCCCATGGACTGCAGCCTACAAGGCTCCTCCGTCCATGGGACATGGGTTCAATCTCTGGGTGGGAGATCCCCTGGAGGAGTGCATGGTAGCCCACTCCAGTATTCTTGCCTGGAGAATCCCATGGACAGAGGAGCCTAGCGGGCTACCATTCACAGGGTGGCAAAGAGTCGGACAAGACTGAAGTGACTTAGCACGCATGTAGAATCAAAGACTTTCACGGCTGCAAAGCTATACTAAAAGCCACATTTTCAGAGGAAAAAAGAAAAAAGAATCAAAAGAAATGAGGAAAACCTCAGGAACCTCTGGGGCAATATGAAACGCCCCAACATTCAAATCATAGGAGTCCCAGAAGAAGAAGATAAAAGGAAAGGCCATGAAAAATACTCGAGGAGATAATAGTTGAAAATGTCCCTAAAATGAGGAAGGAAATAGTCACAGAAGTCCAAGAAACCCAGAGAGTCCCAAACAGGATAAACCCAAGGCGAAACACCCCAAGACACATTAATCAAATTAACAAAGATCAAATACAAAGAACAAATATTAAAAGCAGAAAGGGAAAAACAACAAATAACACACAAGGGGATCATCATAATAACAGCTGATCTTTCAACAGAAACTCTTCAGGCTAGAAGGGAATGGCAGGACATACTTAAAGTAATGAAAGAGAAAAATCTACAACCCAGATTACTGTACCCGGCAAGGATCTCATTCAGATATGAAGGAGAATTCAAAAGCTTTACAGACAAGCAAAAGCTGTGGGAATTCAGCACCACCAAACCAGCTCTCCAACAAAAGCTAAAGGATCTTCTCTAAACAGGAAACACAGAAAGGATGTTTAAACACGAACTCAAAACAACAAAGTAAATGGCAACGGGACCATACTTATCACTAATTACCTTAAATGTAAATGGGTTGAATGCCCCAACCAAAAGACAAAGAATGGCTGAGTGGATACAAAAGCAAGACCCCTACATATGCTGTCTACAAGAGACCCACCTCAAAACTAGGGACACATACAGACTGAAAGTGAAGGGATGGAAAAATATATTTCATGCAAATGGAGACCAAAAGAAAGCAGGAGTCGCAATACTCATTTCAGATAAAATAGACTTTAAAATAAAGGCTGTGAAAAGGGACAAAGAAGGACACTACATAATGATCAAAGGGTCAATACAACAAGAAGATGTAACAATTATAAATATATATGCACCCAACATAGGAGCACCACAATATATAAGGCAAATACTAACAAGTATGAAAGGGGAAATTAACAATAACACAATAATAGTGGGAGACTTTAATACTCCACTCACACATATGGATAGATCAACTAAACAGAAAATTAACAAGGAAACACAAACTTTAAATGATACAATAGACAAATTAGATTTAATCGATATTTTCAGGACTTTCCACCCCAAAACAAGCAATTTCACCTTTTTCTCAAGTGCACACGGAACTTTTTCCAGGATTGATCACATCCTGGGCCATAAATCTAGCCTTGGTAAATTCCAAAAAATTGAAATCATCCCAGCCATCTTCTCTGACCACAATGCAGTAAGATTAGACCTCAATTACAGGAAAAAAACTATTAAAAATTCCAACATATGGAGGCTAAACAACACGCTTCTGAATAACCAACAAATCACAGAAGAAATCAAAAAAGAAATCAAAATATGCATAGAAACGAATGAAAATGAAAACACAACAACCCAAAACCTATGGGACACTGTAAAAGCAATGCTAAGGGGAAGGTTCATAGCAATACAGGCGTACCTCAAGAAACAAGAAAAAAATCAAATAAATAAACTAACTCTACACCTAAAGCAACTAGAGAAGGAAGAAATGAAGAACCCCAGGGTTAGTAGAAGGAAAGAAATCTTAAAAATTAGGGCAGAAATAAATGCAAAAGAAACAAAAGAGACCATAGCAAAAATCAACAAAACTAAAAGCTGGTTTTTCGAGAAGATAAACAAAATTGACAAGCCATTAGCCAGACTCATCAAGAAACAAAGGGAGAAGAATCAGATCAACAAAATTAGAAATGAAAATGGAGAGATCACAACAGACTACACAGAAATACAAAGGATCATAAGAAACTACTACCAACAGCTATATGCCAACCAAATGGACAACTTGGAAGAAATGGACAAATTCTTAGAAAAGTATAACTTTCCAAAACTGAACCAGGAAGAAATAGAAGATCTTAACAGACCCATCACAAGCACGGAAATCGAAACTGTAATCAGAAATCTTCCAGCAAACAAAAGCCCAGGACCAGATGGTTTCACAGCAGAACTCTACCAAAAATTTAGAGAAGAGCTAACATCTATCCTACTCAAACTCTTCCAGAAAATTGCAGAAGATGGTAAACTTCCAAACTCATTCTATGAGGCCACCATCACCCTAATTCCAAAATCAGACAAAGATGCCACAAAAAAAGAAAACTACAGGCCAATATCACTGATGAACATAGATGCAAAAATCCTTAATAAAATTCTAGCAAACAGAATCCAACATCATATTAAAAAGATCATACATCATGACCAAGTGGGCTTTATGCCAGGAATGCAAGGTTTCCTTAACATCCGCAAATCAATCAATGTAATACACCACATTAACAAATTGAAAGATAAAAACCATATGATTATCTCAATAGATGCAGAAAAAGCCTTTGACAAAATTCAACATTCATTTATGATAAAAACCCGCCAGAAAGCAGGAATAGAAGGAACATACCTCAACATAATAAAAGCTGTATATGACAAACCCACAGCAAACATTATCCTCAATGGTGAAAAATTGAAAGGATTTCCCCTAAAGTCAGGAACAAGGCAAGGATGCCCACTTTCACCACTACTATTCAACATAGTTTTGGAAGTTTTGGCCACAGCAATCAAAGCAGAAAAAGAAATAAAAAGAATCCAGATAGGAGAAGAAGTAAAACTCTCACTGTTTGCAGATGACATGATCCTCTACATAGAAAACCCTGAAGATTCTACCAGAAAACTATTAGAGCTAATCAATGAATATAGTAAAGTAGCAGGATACAAAATTAACACACAGAAATCCCTTGCATTCCTATACACCAATAATGAGAAAACAGAAAGAGAAATTAAGGAAACAATACCATTCACCATTGCAACAAAAATAATAAAATACTTAGGAATATATCTACCTAAAGAAACAAAAGACTTTATATAGAAAACTATAAAACACTGATAAAAGAAATCAAAGAGGACACAAACAGATGGAGAAATATACCATGTTCATGGATTGGAAGAATTAATATAGTGAAAATGAGTATACTACCCAAAGTAATTTATAGATTCAATGCAATCCCTATCAAGCTGCCAACGGTATTTTTCACAGAACTAGAACAAATCATTTCACAATTTGTATGGAAATATAAGAAACCTCGAATAGCCAAAGCAATCTTGAGAAAGAAGAATGGAACTGGAGGAATCAACCTGCCTTACTTCAAGCTCTACTACAAAGCCACAGTCATCAAGACAGTGTGGTACTGGCACAAAGATAGAAATATAGATCAATGGAACAAAATAGAAAGCCCAGAGATAAACCCATGCACCTATGGACACCTTATCTTCGACAAAGGAGGCAAGAGTATACAATGGAGAAAAGACAATCTCTTTAACAAGTGGTGCTGGGAAAACTGGTCAACCACTTGTAAAAGAATGAAACTAGAACACTTCCTAACACCATACACAAAAATCAACTCAAAATGGATTAAAGATCTAAACGTAAGACCAGAAACTATAAAACTCCTACAGGAAAACATAGGCAAAACACTCTCCGACATAAATCACAGCAGGATCCTCCATGACCCACCTTCCAGAATATTGGAAATAAAAGCAAAAATAAACAAATGGGACCTAATTAAAATTAAAAGCTTTTGCACAACAAAGGAAACTAGGAGCAAGGTGAAAAGACAGCCTTCAGAATGGGAGAAAATAATAGCAAATGAAGCAACAGACAAACAATTAATCTCAAAAATATACAAGCAACTCCTGCAGCTGAATTCCAGAAAAATAAACGACCCAATCAAAAAAATGGGCCAAAGAACTAAACAGACATTTCTCCAAAGAAGACATACAGATGGCTAACAAACACATGAAAAGATGCTCAACATCACTCATTATTAGAGAAATGCAAATCAAAACCACAATGAGGTACCATTTCACACCAGTCAGAATGGATGCTATCCAAAAGTCTACAAGCAATAAATGCTGGAGAGGGTGTGGAGAAAAGGGAACCCTCTTACACTGTTGGTGGGAATGCAAACTAGTACAGCCACTATGGAGAACACTGTGGAGATTCCTTAAAAAACTGGGAATAGAACTGCCATATGACCCAGCAATCCCACTGCTGGGCATACACACCGAGGAAGCCAGAATTGAAAGAGATGCGTGTACCCCAATGTTCATCGCAGCACTGTTTACAATAGCCAGGACATGGAAGCAACCTAGATGTCCATTGGCAGACGAATGGATAAGGAAGCTGTGGTACATATACACAATGGAATATTACTCAGCCATTTAAAAAAATACATTTGAATTGGTTCTATTGAGATGGATGAAACTGGAGCCCATTATACAGAGTGAAGTGAGCCAGAAAGAAAAACACCAATACAGTATACTAATGCATATATATGGAATTTGAAAGATGGTAATGATAACCCTATATGCGAGACAGAATAAGAGACACAGATGCATAGAACAGTCTTATGGACTCTGAGGGAAAAGGTGAGGGTGGGACGTTCTGGGACAATAGCACTGAAATATGTATATTATCATATGTGAAACAGAACACCATTCCATGTTCTATGCATGAGACAAATGCTCAGGGCTGGGGCATTGGGATGACCCAGAGGGATGGGATGGGGAAGGAGGTGGGAGGAGGGTTCAGGATGGGGAACACATGTAAACCCATGGCTGATTCATGTCAATGTATGGCGAAAACTACTACAATATTGTAAAGTAATTAGCCCCCAACTAAAATAAATAAATTTATTAAAAAAAATAATAATAAAATAAAAGTCACATTTTCAAATTACAGAGGAAAAAACAAGAAAAACAGAATGACTTATCCAGGGTCACACAGCTGGAGGCAGAGCCAGTTACAGAAACAAAATCTACTCCTTTTTAAAATTCAAAACTTTGGTTTTATTATTTACTTATTTTGAACCAAGATCATAAGTATATAATACTGAAATTTAGTCAAAACCTCAAAAGAACTATAGTTAAAAAATAATAATTTAAAAAGAAGGGTTAATAAAAATTTAAAATGCTGCCCAGACAAAAGTGAGGTTCAATTTACTTTACAGCCTAAAGGAATCTGGCCTAATTCCTGGCAGAGAGGCCCAATCCCATGTAGAGATCCAGCAAACTCCTCCTAAGGAGTAAGCCAAGGTGGGTGTCATCTGGCTTCCTTCCCTATCTCAGTCTGTGATCTGATCCCATCTCTGACTGGGAAGAAGCCTTCTAAGGACAAGTGGAGGGGGTGGGGGGGAGGAGTGGGGAGGTGTTAGTTTTTTGGCAGAAACACAGTTTAAATGCAGAAGAAGCAAAAACACGCTAACAAGCAGTAGCAAAAAATGAAATGATGTGCACAGGACTGTCCTTCCCGGCCCCTGGATAAATAAACCTCCTGGAGATAACCAATTCAGAAATTGGCAAGAGTTCCTCACCCAGAGATTTTATTTTTTAAAGTAGTTTTAAAAAGTTTAGTTTTACTTGCAGATTAGAATTACTTTCAGTTCCTCATGTGGAGTCAGTGGTGTTCTGTGGTTGTGCAACCTGTAAGGAGATGAGTTTGAAACTCTAGCTCTAAATTTCCCAAATACAAGGTCATACATTGAGATTAAAGGCTTATTGAAATAGTACTTACAGTTCTCAATATTATACACATGATTTATATGTTGCTCAGCTACCTTAATTCACCAGTTTTATTTTTCAAACTCTGTCTCTGTGTACCTCATGAGCATTCTCAGGATGATCAGCTGTCTAAAAATATACCCAAAGCCTGCTTTAGTCTAGTGATCCATTCTGGGAACCATGCAGTCTCATTCCTTGATGTTACAGTCCTGAAGGTGGAAGGAGTAGCTTTGGCAAATGTGGCCCCTGGATCATTTCAAGTTTTATCACTTAAGTATATGGTCATGATGTCCAGTGGATAAGCTTGATTTTGTGGGGTTTTTTGGTAACAGTAACAATAAGCCAAAAAAATTGTTATTTTTATTAACCTCATAATAATGTGGCATACATTTTAGTCAACTGATTTTTTTTTCTTACAGTGCTATGAAGTAATAAAGTGAAAGAAAGTGAAGCTACTCAGTCATGTCTGACTCTTTGCAACCCTATGGACTGTAGCCTGCCAGGCTCCTCTGTCCATGGGATTTTCCAGGCAAGAATACTGAAGTGGGTTGCCATGCTATGGGCTTTGAGTTTAATGTATCTAGAGTCCAAAATGCTCTCCTGAGTTTTACTCAAAAAGACAAAACTCTAATACCAGACCACCTGACCTGCCTCTTGAGAAACCTGTATACAGGTCAGGAAGCAACAGTTAGAACTGGACGTGGAACAACAGACTGGTTCCAAATAGGAAAAGGAGTACGTCAAGGCTGTATATTGTCACCCGGCTTATTTAACTTATATGCAAGGTACATCATGAGAAATGCTGGGCTGGATGAAGCACAAGGTGGAATCAAGATTGCCGGGAGAAGTATCAATAACCTCAGATATGCAGATGATGCCACCCTTATGGCAGGAAGTGAAGAAGAACTAAAGAGCCTCTTGATGAAAGTGAGAGAGGAGAGTGAAAAATTTGGCTTAAAGCTCAACATTCAGAAAACTAAGATCATGGCATCCAGTCCCATCACTTCATGGCAAATAGATGGGGAAACAGTGGAAACAGTGGCTGACTTTATTTTTGGCGGCTCCAAAATCACTGCAGATGGTGACTGCAGCCATGAAATTAAAAGACACTTACTCCTTGGAAGGAAAGTTATGACCAACCTAGACAGCATATTAAAAAGCAGAGACATTACTTTGTCAACAAAGGTCCATCTAGTCAAGGCTATGGTTTTTCCAGTGGTCATGTATGGATGTGAGAATTGGACTATAAAGAAAGCTGAGCGCCAAAGAATTGATGCTTTTGAACTGTGGTGTGGGAGAAGACTCTTGAAAGTCCCTTGGACAGCACAGAGATCCAACCAGTCCATCCTACAGGAAATCAGTCCTGAATATTCATTGGAAGGACTGATGCTGAAGTTGAAGTTCCAATACTTTGGCCACACAATACGAAGAACTGACTCATTAGACAACACCCTGACGCTGGGAAAGATTGAAGGCGGGAGAAGGGGACAACAGAGGATGAGATGGTTGGATGGCATCACTGACTCAATGGACATGAATTTGAGTAAGCTCCGGCAGTTGGTGATAAATAGGGAAGCCTGGCGTGCTGCGGTTCATGGGGTCGCCAAGAGTCAGACACGATTGAGCGACTGAACTGAACTGAACTGCCAAACCCAGAATTTTTTATTTCCCACTGAACCTGATTTTCCTCCAATATATTCTATTTCGGTCATGGCAGTACCATCTGCAAACCCACCAAACAAGAGCACTGGCTTCTTACAGTGACAGCTCTGGTTCATACCATTCTTCTCCCTGCTCCTTACAGCTCAGATCTCCAGGTGTGCTGATTTTGATATCTAATTATGTCTTAAAAGGCTCATTCCTATTCCATTTTACCTCTACTCCCCTAGTTGAAGCCCTCATTATTTCCCTCCACTGCCTCTGTATCGTAAAAGGCTAAATACAAATTGGTTCTCCCTTAAGCAATCCTCTTCCATACTGTCAGAGCGATCCTTTTAAAAGGCACACATGACAAGTGAAGTCGCTCAGTCGTGTCCGACTCTTTGCGACCCCATGGACTGTAGCCTACCAGGCTTCTCCGTCCATGGGGTTTTCCGGGCAAGAATACTGGAGTGGGTTGCCATTTCCAAGGGCAGATCATAAATATGACTCTCCATCTGCCAGGATGCAGACATCAACCTTTTTAGTGACCTCAGAGCTCGCTCCATACCTCTTCCCTCCTTGTTAACTCTGCTTCATGCAAACAGATATCACGGTAGCTGCTTGAAAAAATGGTGATTTGTTTTACCATTTGTTTCTTTTTATTTGTTCCTCTGTTTCTTCCCTCAATAACTTTGTCTTCTGTCTTCCTGACATAGTTCTGCCTACCATCTCTATTAGTTGCTAACTTCGTAAGTTTTGAGATTGACCCTAGATGTAACCTTCTCTTGTCCTTTATCCTGACCAGCTGACTGGCTGGGTCCCACTTTCTTGTTCAGTTTCTGCCAGACCTGTTGTCTGGGAGCAAAACACTGCTCTAGATCAATTCCATCTGTTTTTAGATGAATATCCTTAAAGAACCTACTTTCCCTGGGGCAACACAATCTCAGTTCTGTGGTTGTTAGCTGAGACTAATCCCTTGGAGTTTGAACAACAGTCACATGTAAAACTTCTGTGATGTTATTTTCATAGTTGATCCCTCTTTCTTGAAGCTTCTGCTTCCACATAAAGTGTCACCTAATACGTTCAGGACTGCAGGGGGAACAGGTGCTTATCAATGAACCACAGATTCTGATATTTTGCTTTCCCTTCTATGAAATTGAATTTAGAAAACTATACACAGGAATGATTTTAAAAATAATTATTACCTTGGGTTTGTTTTAATTTTAGATTTTAAGTTAATAAATAGTAGTTTGGATCACCTTAAGTCTTCAGTTAAGTATCAGTACTTAAATTTCCGTCTATACTTTTGTGGGTTCTTTTTTTGTTATAGTTTGTAATATTAAGTATTCTGACAATAATTTTCTGTTTGTTAATATAAAGAAAAATCCCATGGCAGTGGGTTTTTCAATTAAAATTCGGTTTGGCTACAATCGACAAAAATTCAAAATAATAATTTTATTCCGGTTTCATATAAAAGCAATCTAGAGGTAAGTTGGCATGGTAAATTAAGGGAGTCATCAAGGAATCTATTTTATTGCTGCATTATTTTCAGTACTCAGTTCTTTTTCAGGTCCAGAGGAGTTACTCAGAGTTCTATCATTAAGTCCGTGTTCCAGACAGCAGGAAAAAGAAAGGAAAGCTAGAAGGACATCCTCCATTTGAGATCACTTCCCAGGAGTCCCCTGGCCATAACTTAGTCTCATGACCAAACTTTAGCTGAAAGAGTTGGTAGACTCTTGGGCTCCACATGCCCAGGTAAATATTGTGGATGCTATTTTCAAGGAAGAAGTGGAGAATGAACTTGGGGGAATGCTATTGAGAGCAAACTATGTGATGGGAAGATTTACTTTTTTAAAGAAAACATTTAAATTTTTAGGTGACTACTTAACATACAACTCTCTCTTCCTTGTGTAGTGGGGCTTAGAGGAAAAGGGTGGAAAGATAACAAATCAGTATTATTAGACAGGTAACGCTAGTGGTAAAGAACCCTCCTGCCAATGCAGGAGACATAAGAAACACAGGTTCAATCTCTGTGTCAGGTAGATCCCCTGGAGAGGGACATGGCTACCCACTCCAGTGTTCTTGACTGGAGAATCCCATGGACAGAGGGGCCTGGCAGGCTACAGTCCATGGGGTCGCAAAGACATGATTGAAGCAACTTAGCAGGCATGTACATACTTAGAGGAAGTAGTGACATAAGTAGGTAACTCACCTAGTAATAATAACATTTTCTTTAAATGACAGGATCAGGCTATATAAAGGGACAATCAGGTATTTGTAATGGGTTCAAATAAATACTCCGTGTTATTTAAACTGAGAATGGGAATAAACGCTGAAGAAAATTCGCATCCCCTCACATTCTCCTTTTATATTCATTCTTTTACTGTTTTCATCTGATCACAGTCCTGAAATTTCACTTTTTAAAACAGTTTAATTTTCACTATGTATACTTTTATAGTAATCAATTTTGTGGGGAAAAATGTATAGTGTACAATCGTTGGTATTTTGATAGAGGTTGCATTGAATCTGTAGATTGTCTTGGGTATGGTCATTTTAACAATATTGATTTTTCAAATCCATGAATACATATACATTTTCTTCTGCTTGTGCTGTCTTCAATTTCTTTCATCAGAGTCATAGTTTTCAGAGTACAGGTCTTTTGTCTCCTTAGTTAGGTTTATTCCTAGGTAGTTTATGATATTTAATGTGATGGTAAATGGTATTGTTTCTTTAATTTCTCTCTCTGATCTTTCATTGTTAGTGTATAGAAATGAAACAGATTTATGTATATTGATTTTGTATCCTTCAATTTTATCAAACTCTTTAATGAGCTCTGGTGGTGTCTTTACAGTTTTCTATGTGTAGTATCATGTCAGTTGCAAACAGTGACAGTTTTATTTCTTCCTTTCCAACTTGGATTCCTTTTAGTTATTTTTCTTCTCTGATTGCTGTTGCCAGGACTCCTAAAACTATGTAGAATAAAAGTGGTGAGAGTGGGCATCCTTGCCCTGTTCCTAATCTAAGAGGAAATGCTTTCAGCTTTTCACTGTTGAGTATTATGTTAAATGTGGGTTTGTCATATATGACCTGTATTATGTTAAGGTATGTTCCCTCTGTGCCTGATAAACAATATCTTGTTTAAATTGGAAAGACAAAACTGTTTTTATCATCTTGTCATGAGTATTCAGGCAAACTCATGTGATTCGACTGTATATTGGATAATTATGAAAGAGTTGGATTTTATGCAGAAGAGAAAGTGGAATAATACTTTTTATGCATGCTCCATTTAAATAAACATAATTATATTCTCATGATAAAACATGTAGTAGATTAAAAATATTACCAAAGCCTGATACTCTATAGGAATTTCTTATTTGGAGTCTATGTACTTATGAGGAAGAAAGTTTTATTCTACAATGCCAAATTCTACATTAAAGTGCATATCCAATGCAATGCCTACTTTTTCATTATTAAATACATGTTTGATTTGAAAAATATTTACAATTTGGTAATCTACTTCAAAGAAGTGATGTGCTATATACCCAACATATAAAGTATATTTATTAAAAATTAAACAGCTAGTATTTATTGAGTGTTTCTTGTATGACAGACACTAGAGTGAGAAGTGAATATAGATTTCTAATTTAATCCTTAAAAATATCTGTATATCTTCATTTTACTTGCAAGTTAATGGAACATTAGAAAGTAGGTATGGTTGATAGTTATTGAATGTTTACATCCAATTTGTGCTTTTTAACCACAGATTTTTTTCATCTTCCTCTACCGTGACATGCACTTTATTCTCATTATTTCAGAATACCAGGATGAAATAGCTAAAACATCTATTTTGACAGATATACTAGTGTTGTTGCTGTATTTCTATGGTCTACCTTCCTGGTTTTTAAGTACATATGCCAAGGCAATTATTTTTTGCTTGTTGATACTCATGAAAATTTCTTGAAGCAGTACAACAAGCCATTTATTCAAGAATGTGAAACTAGGCCCTGCTCTAAGTTACAACATTTGTTAATTAATTTAACTTGCACATATTTATTGAACAGATGTCATGTGTTTGGTACTTTTCTAAGCACTGGGAACATGCAGTGAATGATCTAGTCATAAACAAGTAAACAGATTTTTAAAAATAGAAAAATAATGGTTTTAGAAATGATAAATAAAAGAGTAGGAAGATCAGAAGAAAATTCTGAGGTATTAGATCTATAATCAGGGAAGACCTCTTCCTTCATGAAGATCATATCTGAGTAGAGAAACAGAATATAGGGAGGAAAACAATGTGTTCCACAGGGAGAGAAGAGAAAATAAAAGACATGAGATGTCAAATTCTTATAGAATGAGAGCAGCAAGAAAGCCTGAGTGTCTAGAGGAGGATTTGGAGAATAGTGAAAGATGAGGTTTGGATGCAGACAGGAGACAGATCATCTATAGCTTTGTAGGCCATGGTGAGGGGCTTGAGTTTATTCTAAATGTAATAGGAAGCTCTACCTAGTCAGCTTGATGGAAAAGTCTCAGTCTGGACTCCTTCCAGTCATCACTGTAGAAAGGACTTTAAGCTGCTGCCCACAGGCAACACATTTCACTTCTGGATTCAGTTCATTGATGATAGCATGTCATAGCAGGCTGAGCCTGCGTCCATGAGACAGATGGTGTAATCCTTCCCTATGGACTGTGAATGAACGTTTATGAATAAAAACATAATGCATCACAATAGGTGTCACTTTGAGGGTCTTCTGCCCTCCCCACCAAATAAATCTCAAATATGCATATAATTTAAATCACACAATTTTAAGTAAATTTTCTAAATTTTTCAAAAAGAAAAAAGAAACCTACCAAAGTTCCAGCTATTTCAGAAACAAACATATCCATCAAACAAACAGGTCAAAATTTCTATTTGTTTAAAACTCTAGAAAAATAATTGCTGGATTATTGAGATAATTATTTTAGAAGCTCTTCACATATAATCAAGTTGTCTTCAAATTAGGTAGGATGAATTTAAACTTCCATCGACAACATGTGAAAACTTAAGTGTCACTGGAGTATAATTAGTAGTTTGTCTTCTAGCTTCATGTATTTTCATTTCTTCACACAGCACAGTAGGAACACTTTCTTCTACTCTGATTTCCAAAAGGAGCTAGAGCAACATTTTGGCATCAGGGACCGGTTTCCTGGAAGACGATTTTTCCACAAATTGGGGGGGGGGGGGCGGGCGGCGGTGACAAGTGATGGTTTTAGGATTATTCAAGTGCATTACATTTATTGTGCACTTTATTTCTATCATCTTTGCATCAGCTCAACCCCAGAACATCAGGCATTAGACCCCAGAGATTGGGGACTCCTGAGCTAGAGTTTGAATGCCCCTGCAAGTCTCTCTAGTTCCTAAGATGTCCCTTCCCATGCTCTTTCCTCTAGCATATGGGGGATGAAAAAAATAAAACTTTGTTTTGAAAACCACTTAAGATATTCATTTTGTTTATTATCATGACATAACCTAGCCTATCTTGACTGATAAAATTATGCATCTGAGGATCACAACTAGGATACACTAAGACCCCCTACTTGGAAGTCGATCAACAACAGCATACAATAAGCATTAGGATTCAATGACAGGGACTTCCATGATGGTACATTGGATAAGAATCCACCTGCCAATTCAGGGGACACAGGTTTGATCCCTGGTCCAGGAAGATTTCACATGCTGTGGAGCAACTAAAGCCCATGAGCCTCAATTACTGAGCCTGTGTGCTATAACCACTGAAGCCCATGTGCCTAAAGCCTGTGCTCCACAACAAGAGAAGCCACCACAATGAGCGGCTCGTGTACCGCAACAAAGAGTAGCCCCCACTCACCAAAACTAGAGAAAGCTATGCACACCAACAAAGACCAAGCACAGCCAAAAATATAAATAATAATTAAATTTTTAAAAGAAATCCCCTGTTCTCCAGTTATCCACTCGCCCTATCCTTAAAAAAAAAAAAAAAATCCAGGACAATTTTGTCAATTATACCTCCATAAAACTGGAAAAAAAAAGAAAAGATTCTATGGAATGAGAAAACAAATTATGGTTTTCACGTATGAAGACAAAATTAAAATTCAGCTAGGCAGATACTCTAAATAAAAAGGTGTTGACTTAGAGTTGACCTGTTTCTCATAGGCCATTCTAGTTTGTGCCAGGGTCAGTGATGTCAGGGAGTCATTTTTATACATATTATTATTGATTTTTTATAGTATGGCCAAGAAGACTAACTCATCTAATATAAGGAAATTATTATTGTGTATATATATGTATATATATAGAGAGAGAGAGAGAGAGAAAAAGCATGTAAATATGTTTAGCATAGCAATTTTATAATATTTCAACTCTGAAAGACCCTAAATGGCCAGCTTTAGAATGATGAAATGTATAATACAAACTCATAGATATATTTTGCTGCTATTAAAATACACTACATTGCTGAGGTTACATGTAAAATGCTTGTGCTTGTGAAGTGTATATATAGTATAGTAAAAGTAAAAAGTCAAAGAGAAAACTGTGGGATGGCAAGAAACCAAAATGGTGACAACTATGAGGATGAGGAACAAAGAAGGTATTTCAAATTAGTCTTGCTACTTTGTACAGTTTTTACTACTTTATACTATATGCATGCACCCACATTTTAAAAAGGAAGAAACAGGGGTTATAGGATTTGGAAAGTCGAGTGTTATGATTGATCTTAGGAAGACAAGATCCAATTGAGGGTGAAAAGAAATTAAATATTATGTATTAAATTAGCAGGTAACTTTAGTTTGTGTTTTTCCAGATGTTCCCTCTCAGCCTTGGGCTTTCTAAGCAGAAAAACATAGTATATACAAATGCAAAATGTTCATAAAGTAAATGTTTTAAAGAGAAAATCATAGTTCTCATCTACATGAAAAATAGCATTTTCCCTTTAACATTGCCAACATTCTTTAGTGCAACTCATAATGAGACTCTTCATGACTCCATATTAATCTACTTCATAATCTTATACCATCAATTTATCATTTGAAAATGATGAAAACCTTAGCTGAGTCTCCGAAGACATATCTTGTGTCACTGTAGGTGCCATTTGCTAAAGTTTAACTTCATGCTATTTATCACCTCAGTCCCTGACCCTTCCTGCCTCTAATTTAGCAAAGAATAAAGGTGGAGATTTATCTTTACTTATTTAATTGTAAGCCTCACAGATTTCCTCTTCTGTCTTTGTGAGGCAGCAGTGTTGGTAATTAGTAACCAACCATAAACGACTAGAGAAGGCTCTGCATGTCTCTTCAATTACTTTCCCCTGGAATTTCTCAATGTCAGCCTTATCATTGAGATAAAGCCACCACTTCCCCTTTGCATTTTTGTGAGCTGGATCTCTTTGTAAAAGGAATTGGTGTTTTGTTCTTTAATGCTATCTTTGGTGTATTATTTTCAGTTCAGTTCAGTCCTGTCCTACTCTTTGGGACCCCATGGAGTGCAGCACGCAAGGCTTCCCTGTCCATCACCAACTCACAGAGCTTACTCAAACTCATGTCTATCGAGTTGGTGATGCCATCCAACCATCTCATCCTCTGTTGTCCCCTTCTCCTCTCACCTTCAATCTTTGCCAGCATCAGAGTCTTTTCAAATGAGTCTGTTCTTCACACCAAGTGACCAAATATTTGGAGTTTCAGCTTGAACATCAGTCCTTCGAATGAATATTCAGGACTGATTTCCTTTAGGATGGACTGGTCGGATCTCCTTGCAGTCCAAGGGACTCTCAAGAGTCTTCTCCAACACCACATTTCAAAAGCATCAATTCTTCTGTGCTCAGCTTTCTTTATAGTCCAACTCTCACATCCATACATGACCAATGGAAAAACCATAGCTTTGACTAGATGCCCCTTTGTTGGCAAAGTAATATCTTTTCTTTTTAACATGCTGTTCAGGTTGGTCATAGCTTTTCTTCCAAGAAGCAAGCATCTTTTAATTTCATGGCTGCAGTCACCATCTGCAGTGATTTTGGAGCCCCCCAAAATAAAGTCTCTCATTGTTTCCCCATCTATTTGCCATGAAATGATGGGACTATATGTCATGGATGTTTTCTGAATGTTGAGTTTTAAGCCAACTTTTTTACTCTCCTCTTTCACTTTCATCAAGAAGCTCTTTAGTTCTTCTCACTTTCTGCCATAAGGGTATAATCTTAGGGCAAAATTGTGTGTGTGTGTGTGTGTGTGTGTGTGTGTGTGTGTGTGTGCGTGCGTGCATTTGTATTACCAAGTTTTGTATTCATAAAAAAATCATACATGCCTGCAAAAAAAGCAAAAGATGCAGAACAACGTAACAATATAAGGTAAAACTGAAAGTGACACATCATCATAGAAATTATATTAACAGTTTGGCATATATCTTTTAAATTATATCTATTTATATTACATACATATATATACTTATATATATATGTATATACTTTATGTATATAAAATATTTTCTATATTTTTTATATATTTTTTATTTTATTTTTTTTATATTTCTATTATTTTTTATATATATATATATATGTATATATATATATATACTTTTGTGCACTCAAGACTATAGGGCAGTGCATCTTTCCATAATCACATTTATGGACAATTTCTCTCTCTCATATCTGAGATCATTCTATATTTTAGTTTGTACATTATTGTAAGCATTTCAGTTAAAAACTATTACTTTTTTGTTTGAATGGATATCACATAACTTTGTCACATCACTTTTTCTTTTTAATCACACTACTCAGTCCCCAAGATTTCCTTATGGTACCTTCAAAATGAATTATTATTTTTGCTTTTTCTCATGAACAACACCATGAAAAATCTCTATTTTAGTTTAAAAAGAAAGAAAAAGGGAAATGAAACACTGTGCTTTACATATGCCAGCATTTATACTAGGAACTTTAACTGTATAAATTATTTTTTATCTTCATAACAACCCTGCGAATAAAAGCCGTTGGTGATAAAATATTTATTGAACATCTACCATGTACCTGATACTCTGTGATTTCCAGCTATCATGCAAGTTAAATATAAAATCATATTTTACAAGAGGGAGGAAAACTGGTTCTAAATTTTAAAAAGTAAAGGTGATAAATGACTGTGATAGTATATGAACATATCTGTATAAATACATAGCCTTTAATCTGTCCATTAAGCCATTTAATGTCACTTATTTAAGTGTTCATAATAAATAAGATATGTTTTACACTGCTCCACATTTTATCTTCGAAAATAAAATTTAATAATTATACTTAAAAACGTTCAATGGCTTCAAATTCTCTAAAGGATCAAGGCTTAAATTAACAACAATATTAAAAAGCCATTCAAACTCTTTTTGTCCCCTGCTTCGGGACGACCCACTAGAGAAGGGATAGGCTACCCATTCCAGTATTCTTGGGCTTCTCTTGTGGCTCAGCTTGTAAAGAATTCACCTGCAATGCGGGAGACCTGGATTCGATCCCTTGGTTGGGAAGTTGCCCTGGAGATGGGAAAGGCTGCCCACTCTAGTATCCTCACCTGGAGAATTCCATGGACTGTATAGTCAATGGGGTCACAGAGTCAGATACGAGTGAGTGACTTTCACTTCACTTCACTTCCCTATACCATAATCACGCAGAACTCATTTTCACTCACTAAACATGACATACTGTTTTACAACTTTCACTTACTTCACATCCCTATACCATAATCATGCAGAACTAACTTTCACTCACTAAACATGACATACTGTTTTACAACTTTGCATATGTTTTCTCACATGTTATCTCATCTCACTCCTACAAATGGTGAACTTAAATTTATATTTCACATACCACTGAATTGTCACCACCTCAGGGATATTTCCTAAGACTTCTTCAGAGAAAAAAATCATTTCCTACTATGAACCTCTGAAACAATTTCTATATACTTTTATCATAGTACATATCATAAGACAGTACCACTATGCTTTTATTTTCACAAGAACACAAACTTTGGAAAGTAAGATCACTGTTTGAGGCTAATATTTGTCTTCCCAACAGTCTAGCCCATTGGTTAAAATAGTTAGTGCTCAAGAAATGAGAGCTAAATAAATCCCACAAAATAATTATTTTAAGGTTATATACCAATTCTGACAACAGACTAAGAAATCACTAAATCTATAAGAAGAATATTGATTAAAGGTAAATCTGCATCTTTTGTGGGGCTGTATGTCTGTACCATGTAGATGATAGTCAGTCAGTTCAGTCACTCAGTTGTGTCTGACTCTCTGCAACCCCATGGACTGCAAAACGCCAGGCATCCCTGTCCATCAGCAACTCCTAGAGCTTACTCAAACTCATGTCTATCGAGTCGGTGATGCCATCCAACCATCTCATCCTCTGTTGTCCCCTTCTCCTCCCACCTTCAATCTTTCCCAGCATCAGGGTCTTTTCAAGTGAGTCAGTTCTTCACATCAGGTGGCCAAAGTATTGGGGTTTCAGCTTCAGCATCAGTCCTTCCAATGAATATTAAGGACTAATTTCCTTTAGGATGGACTGGTTGGATCTCCTTGCAGTCCAAGGGACTCAAGAGTCTTCTCCAACACCACAGTTCAAAAGCATCAATTCTTCAGTGCTCAGCTTTCTTTATAGTCCAACTCTCACATCGATACATGACTACTGGAAAAACCATAGATGATACTAATCATGGTGTAAAACATCACTTTTGTGGCCTATTGTACTCCAGAATTGATAATGAAAAAGGTCAGAACACAGTACAGACATCTTTTTATAAGATAACTCAAAGAAGCCAAAAGATATTGCCAGAGTGTACTACAATCTTAAGTCCCAATCATGTATATTGTTTTGCTGACCACAGGAAGAAGATCTAAGGAAAGACTCCCCTGGCCTCCTTTTAAAGGTACCAGAAGCATTTCATGATAGCTGTACCTTCTTCTTCTTCCAATACTTTGGCCACCTCATGCGAAGAGTTGACTCATTGGAAAAGACCCTGATGCTGGGAAGGATTGGGGGCAGGAGGAGAAGGGGATGACAGAGGATGAGATGGCTGGATGGCATCACCAACTCGATGGACATGAGTTTAGGTAAACTCCGGGAGTTGGTGATGGACAGGGAGGCCTGGCATGCTGCGATTCATGGGGTCTCAAAGAGTCGGACACGACTGAGTGACTGAACTGAACTGAACTGAACTATACCTTCTTCATTTCTAATTATCTAGTTCTAGTGAAGCCAACATTGGAACGTGAGGGTAGTGTCTCTTTCATCAGACTTTATTGACATTTCAGTGATTTTGATGCATTTTTATAATCACCTTCTTCTTATGATTTTAGAAACAGTGTAAATATAAGAAACTCATTTCAATAATATCCTATATTTGAAGGTTGTTTTCCTCATATGAGCAAATTTACTGGTTGAACAGATATTTATACTGTCATAAAATTCTTTTCCAAAGAGGTATTGATTTTTATAAACTGAAACTCAATACTTTACTAAAACTAAGATAATTCTTAAGTGAGAGAACGCTAACAAATTAGTGATTAATTGCATTATTATAGTGTTTAAACTTCCTACCTTTGATTATTCCATAATGTAGTAGAAAACAGCTACTGTATTTAAGCATAGTATTGACTTTATTTCAATGATGAATTAAGTCAAGTAGATGCATGCATGATGATAACACAGGCAAGTTAATTTGGAAAAACAATCCTTTGAACACAATCTGGCAGAAACTGAAGTTATTTGTGCAAAGACCCCCTACTACTCTATTAGTAACAGGAGACTAGCATTGGGAACAATACGTTTATCCTTTTCTCATGTCTTGCCTGCCTCTGTTAAGCCCATTCTTAGTGTTTCCTCAAGGAAGAGCTAGTTGCTAGTCTCTGCTCAGAGCTCAAGTATGTTATAATCCATAATAACCAGCAAATGGAGTCATAATAAACTTAACATGTTGTTGCCACTGTTCAGGCTTCCCTTGTGGCTCATCTGGTAAAGAATCTGCCTGCAATGCAGGAGACCTGGGTTCGATCCCTCGGTTGGGAAGATCCCCTGGAGAAGGGAAAGGGGTGTTCCCACTCCAATATTCTGGCCTAGAGAATTTCATGGACTGTACAGTCCATGGCGTTGTAAAAAGTCAGACACGACTGAGCAACTTTCACTTTCACTTTGCCATTGTTCAATGCTTTTATCTTCCACTTTCTTTTTCACAGGCAGCTAAATGGGTAAATTCTAGCTAATGCTTTCAGCTCCCATTCTCCACCTCTGACTAGAATATTTTTACTTTGGTTATATCATGACTTACTTTCTTCAGGTCTTTGTCAAAGAGCAAAGCTCTCAATGAGAACTTCCCTCCATAAAATGGAAATGATAATGGCATTCTTATAGGGTAAAGTGCTTACAATTGTGTTCAGCGTATTAACTGTCTAATATAAGATTAGATAATATTCCCACCATCATCCAGTCAGTTACCAGGCCTTGACAAATCTTTTCTCTTGGTATTTCTTAACTCTATCCTCTCCTTTGTGTTAACCCTGAATGACAGAGTATTATTTTCCAAGATGTACACATGCCACTAGCACTACAGAAGATTGTTTTAGATTGCATGTAAGAATAAATTTTTAAAAGGAGCAGTTACTTATTTTATTTTAAGATATATAAATTTTCTTTATGAATCAATAGGTTTGAATTTTAAAGCAAGTTGATACAAAAGTAAGGATTAAATAAAGGACATATAGGCCATACATTTAAATGCAAATAATCGTGATGACTTTTATGGGAATAACTGATATTTGAAAAGTATGTTACCTGGACTGTCTTTATACCCTAGCTGTTGGGAGCCGTTCTGGAACTACTGCCGGATGACAAAGTCACGGCACCACTCAAGAAGAAATTGCAAAGTGGTTTCTCTCCTGGATCGGAACCTTTACTCCTTCCTGTTTCTATGCTTTTGTTGTGGCTAACTCTGTTTCATTCTTTGATGGCTGGAGTTGTAGGGGCTTCCATGATGAGGTCATGAGAATCCAGGAAAAAGAAAAATGATCCCTTGCCCCAGAGAAACATTCCAAAAATGATTAAACCTACTGAGGCCCCCGGCTGGTGGGTCCCTAACACTCAGCCAGGGAATAAGGCCATGTTCATTTGGAAAACAAGCCCTAAGCCTATTGTGACCTGGTCTCATGAGGAGATTATTATTGATGACTGGAAAACTTGGGTCATGTATCAGGGAAAATTACAGAAACTAAGCCAATTGCCTTTTCTCATAAAGATTGGGATGCTAGAGATGTTTGTGCCCCTTAGAATCTAAGCGTAAATGGAAAGAAATATGTGAAATTTAAGCTTCTTTATAGGACAAATCCCAATCTTAGGAATGTACAGAGGTGTTCATCATCTGGACTTTGTTTTTGTTCCTGACTTCACTGATTGCAACTTCCACAGCACAATTTATGCTCCAGCAAAATCAAGCAAATTCCATATAACTGCATTCAGGCAAACTGTTGTGTTTTTGTTGTTGTTTGGTTTTTGTTTGTTTTGGTTTGCTTGAGTACTCCTTTATTTGCTTATCCAAATGGAGAATTTACTTCATGCCAGTACCACAGTGTCTTTATTACTGTAGTTTTTAATAATTTTGAAATTGGGAGACAGCTGTTTTCTGCCTTGCTTTTTGGCAATGCTTTCTTTGCTATTCTTGGTCCTTTATATTTTTATATAAATTTGAGGATTAGCTTATCAATTTCTGGGGAATAAAGCCTGTTGGAAATTTAATAAATTTAATAAAGTTTTACTCAATCTGTATTTCATGTGATTTTTCTTCTTTAGGTTGTAATATATAATATGGTAGATTACATTGACTGATTTTTGAATGTTGAAGTAGTTTTGTATCACTGGAATAAACTCCATTTGGTCATGAGGTATAATTATTTTATATGTTGCTGGATTCCATTTGCTGATATTTTGTTGAAAATTTTTACATCTATATTTATAAGGAATATTCATTTCTAGTTTTCTTTCCTTGTTTTAATAATATATTTTTAACGGCTTAAGTATCAGGGTAATATGGCCTCCTAGAGTTGAAGAGTGTTGCTTTTTCCTCTATTTTCTGAAAAAAAAAATTGTGAAGTGTTGATGTTATATATTCTGTAAATGCAATTAACCAATTAATCCATGAGATTCTGGACTTTTTTGTGGGGCAAGACTTAAATTTACTAATTGCTTACTATTACTATGGGATATAAAATAGCGTAGTCATGTGAGAGTTGTGCCTGGGTCTTAGGTCTCAGTCAACTGTCTTGGGGAGACACTAAGGTAGGAATGGAAGACCAGGAAACAAAAATTAAAACTTTACTAAGATATCACTATACACCCACCAAAATGGCTACAGTATAAAAGAAGGGAAATAGCTTGGAATTTTTAGTGTTGGAAAGGATATAGAGTAACTAGAATTTGTATCTGTTCTGGGGGGAGTATATGTTGGTGTGGCCCCTTTGGAAAACTAGTTTTATAAAATAAGCTGAGCATATTGATACCCTGTGACCTGGCAGTTCAACTCCTAGATATATACTTAATAGAAATTCATAAACATGTTCACCAATAGATGAGTACTAAAATACTTATAGCAGCACTATCCATAATAACCCCAAACTACAGGTCATCAGATGCAAAATACCTTTGCTATGCTTACTCTTTTCCTAGACCACCCTTATCTCGTCTGCTTCTTTATTCCCCACTTCAACTATAAATCACCCAATTTTTCTAGACATAAATTTTAGCATCGTTCCTAACAATGCCCACTTTGTCCCAAACCATTTCCAACTGCATAAAAGTTTTGTTCATTACTCATTAGATTGATTTTTAATGTTAATGTCTTGTGCATTCCACAGTATTTCTGGCTTGAACTCTCACCTCAATATCAAAATGCCTTCTTAAGCTCTCGTATCAGAATCTCAAATCCAGGTAACTTATTTTAAAAAGTTCGTAGGGGGGATGGGATTTATTGGCATATTGTACCAACTATGTACTGCCACAACAATGCTGCATCAGCAAATAAAACAAAATCTCTGTGAAATATAACACTAAAATTTATTTTGCGCTGTAGGTCTGTGCGTTAGGTGAGCAGTCTGTTGATTGGACTGGGTTTGAATAACCTTGGCTGGGCTAGTTTATGTGTCTGAGGTAGACTGGCAGGTTGGCTGTCCAGCATTTGGTTGGCTCAACTTTTCTCTATATGGTTTCTCAACCTTCAGCATGTTGCCCTCAGTTTGTTCTTATGGCAATGGCAGGGTTTCTAAAGAACAAATCGTTTTAGGCTTTCTGAGGCCCAGGCTCATAACTGGAACACAGGCACTTCCGCCTCATTTTGTTGCCCAAGGCAAGTCACAGCTATGCCAGATTTAAGGCATGGAGAAACAGACGCAACATTTTGAAGGAAGGAGATGAAAATTCACACTGCAAAGGGCACGGGTAAAGAGAGAGAGGAAGACTTGGTGCCATTTTCACACTCAATATACTATACTCATATAAACAAAATTTAGAAATGGGATGAAGCTATTTTCAGAGACGGTTAGATAGAAGGATAGAACTCTTGTCTCTGTTCAGCTCTAATCTGTAATTTTCAGGCAGCTAGCATACACTCTTCTCTGGTCCTTTCACTGTGGTCATGGATAAATGATTATTATTTATCATTAACACAGTTAAGATAAGGTAGGATGCTCTTTCCTTCTACATTCAGAAAAAAAGGGAAAGTGCATTTACTAAAAGGGAGAAGAAGAGTGATGGGAAGGCAAAATTAACATGACTCTGGTCTTAAGTAATTCAGTTCCTTCACATTCTTATACTATACAGCATCAGTGGAGTTTCTCTCTATTAACATCTCATCATGTTATTTCCCAGCTTAAATTCACTGCCTGAAGTTAAATATAAGCCTTTTAGTATGACATGATGTGCTTTTCAATTTGCTGCAAACGTATCTCTCTAGTCTATTTTATCTGCTTCTTCTTTCCTTGGTTACTTAAAGATATAGCCAGAGAGACCCATTTGCCATGACAAAAGTGTATGATGCACTTTTGCCAAAGTTTTAATTATATTTTCTTGATTATTTGGCCCAAATCTATATTTCCTCCATGTTTTCTATCAGACCATTTCAGTACCCAGTAATGTATGATCAAGTCATACTGTATTTCTGTCCCTAATCCCCTGATATTTTATGATCCAGTGCATTTACTTAAATAGTATGCCCCTTAAATAGTATGCCTCTCCCTTTCTCATTCTCTGGCATAAACCTAATTATGCTTCAAATCCTAGGTCCAATATTTTCCTTTCCATGACTCTTGCTTTATCAATAAATTAATTATTCATTATTCTCCCATAATCCCTATCATACTACATTATGATTATTTGTATTTTTTCTAGCACTTCTCCCTCTGGAATTCTTTTATTTCTTGTCTTTTAATCCTCTGTGTTAGCATCATGCCTAGACTATACCACCTACACAGTAATTCCTGATAATTATTTTGTTTATAGTAATTAGCAATCTTCACTAATTCAAGTGCACATAAATGTAGGAGGCTGAATTGAAAAAGGATACTACGTAGTCATGAAAAATATTTGCAAATCTCCTTGAATAGAAAAATCACTAGGTTTCAATTCTGAACACTAGAATAAAAATAAGTGATTATTTTGAACATCCAGTCTTCTCCAAAACCTTTAAAACACCTGAAACTAGTGGAGTTCAAAACTCACTTATCAACTTTATCTTTGAAATTTCATTATGGTATTAGATATAAATTATTCTCTCCTCCCATACAAAAACTGTGTCACTATCTTTTGAAATTAAATATCCAATATTTCTTCCTTGGTCTAATTCGAATGTGTCCTCTGTCTAAGCAGAGATAGATGCATTTTTACTTTGTTCTGTAAAACCATATGCACTAGTGATAAATGAGCAGTGTCTGTGGTTACAGTTGTTCTTATCTCTTTTGAAGCAGAAAATCTGGCAGTCTCTTATCTAAACTTTAACAAGTGGAGATAAACCTTGATAGAAAAATGTTTCTGGACTGCCATCACTTTTAGCAAGAGTAAACTATTTAAACTAAAAGCAGCTGTTTGTTTCCAAAAAATAAATCTAAAAGTAGAATTCTCTCCAAAGAATGGCATATAATTCAATGTAGCTTTCAATCAAGCACAGATGCAACTGTCCTGCACATTTATCTGTTATAAATACAAAGCCATTTTTTAAATTAAGTTCTTTTGGCTTTGAACTAAGCTGGCTATTGAAATAATGTCCAGTCTGTGCCATTAATATTATCAAGGAAGTAGTGTTAATGTTGTAGTACAAGCTATTAAGCTTATAAACATCTATATTTTATTTTTCTAACAATTTGTAAATCCATTTGCTAGATTTTAACTTATGTCTCATCAAGTGGGAATTCCCCTGAAAGTTCTTAGAGCAGAGTGGCTCCTGATAGAGGAAGGATCAGCATTCCTATTCCCTTTCAGAAGGGACTACAGAAAGAAAAAGAGTTTCATGGAAGAAGAGAAAAAGATAAATCCTAACAGTGAAGAAGACAGCAAATAAACAACTATTTCTATATTATGAGGGACAGACGTGTACATTTTAAATCTGAAAATTGTCATATCAATTTGTTGCCTTCCTTGCTCCAATTAGCTCAGGGCTCTGATGTGCCTGACCTAATTGCTGACACAAATTGGCTTTTTTTTTCTTTCTTTAATGTTTATTCTTTGGCATATGTAGGTACAATTTTTTTCTCTTGCACAAATACTAGGCTGATATATAATAAACCGTAGTGTATTTTCAAGTTATTTCATTAACATAACTTTCAAATTTCCTCCCCTCTTCTTTTCTTCTTTTTATTCCTTTCTTTTTTCCTTTTTGATGTTCATCAGAGCAAAAGTGAACATTACCACAGTTGAGCAAAAAATATTTTTCTTTATAAATAAATTAATATAAGATATATGTATATGCATTTTAACTAAATCATATTAAGATCAAATGGCTAATTAAGCTAAATTCCCTTAAACTATAATATATGTCTCTGTGAATTCCAAGGAATCATTTTCCTGTCGTTTTGCAGAATGGAAGTCACCAAGTTTGACTTCCAAAATACTGTAGTACTTTCCAATTCTTTTCACCTTTGGCTTAAAGACAGACATTTTATCTGTAATTAAATTTAAAGTTTTCTTTAGAATTAGTGTGAAATTTTGTTAGAAATTTGGAATGCAAGGATTTTGAACTGTGTATATGAACAAATAATTTCTACTCTAGGGATTTTGTTGGGTAAATTCAGCTGTCTTATTACAAATCAATCTTCTTCATAGTTGATGTTGAGATTAAAGTTATCAGTTTGCTTTATCTTTATCTATTGTGAGAACTACAATCTTTGAATAAGAGTTTGTGTCTGGTATCATATTTTAGTTGTGGTCCCAGTTTTCATAGAAGGAAATATATAATAGAGGAATTCAAGTAATACTACTACTTTAAAATTATGAAATATTTTTCTTGGCACAACCATGCATTTCATAGCTATGATTTTCCAACTCAAATGATTAGTGACAACAGATAGCAGTGAAGGGGTAACGGCACTTCTGTTTCAGTTGGATTGGGTGGAGGTAATTGAAAGTTTTACTGGAAGACAAGTAAATTTATTCAAGAAAAAGAAAGCCAGAATCATTTCTTAAAGAGAATTCTTTAAGACTTACTGTCAACAAAACTGAGCTGTTCAAGTAATCTTCTTCACTAAATTGTAGCATTCTCCCCTCCCACAAAAGGACTTGATTTTTCTTAACATCCTGCCTCCACACTTTGCATAATCACACACTCTTGGCAGGTACTAAGTATATACTAATTCCAATTACTTCATTACAAAATAGAGATCTTCAAAGAGGAAAATTGCTAGTGAGTTATAATGGTAAAGTAAATATAGTTTCAGAAAAAGTTTTACCCACCCTAATGGATTGGTCCACTTTCTTTCAGTCCTTCACACCAGTTAGAAGTTAATGTTTGTAGAACAACATACTTTAGGGCTGACAAAGGTTCGTGTAGTCAAAGCTATGGTTTTTCCAATAGCCATGTATAAATGTGAGAGTTGGATCATAAAGAAGGCTGAGCACCGAAGAATTGATGCTTTTGAACCGTGGTGCTGGAGAAGAGGAGAAGGCACTGGCAGCCCACTCCAGTCCTCTTGCCTGGAGAATCCCATGGCCGGAGGAGACTGGTGGGCTGCAGTCCATGGGGTCGCTAAGAGTCGGACACGACTGGGTGACTTCACTTTACTTTTAACTTTCATGCACTGGAGAAGGAAATGGCAACCCACTCCAGTGTTCTTGCCTGGAGAATCCCAGGGACGGCGGAGCCTGGTGGCTGCTGTCTACGGGGTCGCACAGAGTCGGTCACGACTGAAGCGACTTAGCAGCAGCAGCAGCAGCAGCTGGAGAAGACTCTTGAGAGTCCCTTGGATAGCAAGGAGATCAAACCAAGATCAAAGGAAGTCAATGCTGAATATTCATTGGAAGGGCTGATGCTGAAGCTGAAACTCCAATACTTTGGCCACCTAATGCAATGAGCTAGCTCACTGGAAAAGACCCTGATGCTGGGAAAGATTGAGGGCAGGAGGAGAAGGGGGCGACAGAGGATGAGACTGTTGGGTGGCATCATCAACTCAATGGACATGAGTTTGAGAAACTCTGGGAGATGGTGAAGGACAGGGAAATCTAGCAAGCTGCAGTTCATGGGGTTGCAAAGAGTCAGACACGACTTAGTGACTGTGCAACAATGAACAACAACCACGTAAAGCCTTGTGTTTAAAGCAAAATTACTCTTGGAAACATTGCAAGCTAGTTGCTGTCTTCTTCTTAATTATAATTCCCCTATCTCTTGAACTAGTTTCCAGAGTTAGCTAATAGAGCACAGTTTATCAAGGTTCTTTAAGCATTGATTCTAATTTTCTCATTTTTTTTCTGCACAATTTTTACTAATTCTTTCAAGTTTTACTAGTTACCTTTAATGTTTACATTACCATACCACCTATATTCAGATATTAATCCAAATTTAAATTGTCAAATGGTTGTTTCCTCATATATTTTTACTATTTAATCTATTGTCATTATTATATCTGTTAGTGAATTGAATAAGTACCTTAACTCTATGAAAATATGAAAAGGACAAAACTTCACCTTCATACTTATTGCTTTTTTGTAGTGGATTTCTGTTGAAATTGGGCTTCATGATGGATTCATGCCTCGAAAAGCATCTCAGCATCAATGAAAAATGGTCTCTGTTCCATACGTATTCTCCAACATTTAAAGCAGTAGACTTAAACGATAGCATCAAAATTTTACTTCAGTGTTACAGTTTATTATGCCCTAGTATAATCCTTTATACGACCTTTATACAATTTAGACATTCTATGAGTTATACAGAACTGCTAACACTTCCTTATTTTTTGTTTCACTTTGTCATATCTCCTGTGGTTTAAAGTTCATACTTCTAACATTCTCTCATAGCACCTAAGAGACAAAGCTCTTTTTTGAGTACAAATTTGCACCTAACTGCTGATGCATAATGCTTGCATCAATTCTGAATTGTCTTTGAGATTAAACATCCAATTCTTAAAAGTTCAAACTATGATGACTTTCTCTCCCTTGCTTATGCCATATAAAGCAATTGAATTTCACTTTAGCAACATATTTAAATGACATACTTATCAAGGGATTCATTCATGTCTTACTGCCATTCAATACCTGCCAAAGACTCCTTTAAGAGTGACAATTGAGGACAGCCTAGCAGACATTTTTAATATCCATCAGAAAATATTTTCCAAGTTCTATCCCAGTATTACATAAGAGGACATTAAAAAAAGTGTCTGGGCCTTCTGTTTCAGTCTTCTTTATTGATAAACTATCATAGCCTGCACTTCATAGAAGAATTCTTTAAGTATTAATCATAAAACAGTGATTATGCATCTTCTGAAAATTTTTATTTAAACAGGTATTATTAGAATAATTAAAATTAATTAAGATACCTTTGTAGTAGTTAAAGATATTTTCTACTCTGTTGTTAAGTGTCATAAAGGGCAAATTTTCAGTTGATTTCTGAGGGAGGAAATTGTGTATTTACATGTGAATTAGTATAATTTGTGAGTGGCACAGTGTTTGTTTGCCTTCTTTGGCCTTAATTTTCAGAAGATGTATAATCACTTATCACAATATTGGTAATTTTTTAATCTAGGGCTTGACAACTCCTATATCTGTGGCTTACATTTATTTTTAAATTTCATAATATTCCCCCCTTTTCCTGTGTATTTGATTTTATTCTTCCCAAAATCTTATTGGAGGATAATAATCATCATAAGTAAATTGAGATAAGATAAATACATTGTGACTATAAGAAAACACTCCAAGAAAACCAATCAAAAATGGGCAAAAGATCTAAATCAACATTTTTCCAAAGAAGACATGTAGATGGTAACCATGAACATGATAAGATGCTGAACAACACTAATTATTAAAGAAGTTACCTGGTGACTCAGATGATAAAGAATTGGCCTCCAATGCCAGAGATCTGGGTTTGATCCCTGGGATGGGAAGATCCCTTGAAGAAAGGAATGGCTACCCACTCCAGTATTCTTGCCTGGAGCATCCCATGTACAGAGGAACCTGGTGGGCTACAGTTCATGAGGTCACAAAGAGTTGGACACAACTGAGTGACTAACACTTTCATTTTCTTTCACTTTCAAATCAAAACAACAATGAGGTATCAATGGTGATCATAATCAAAATGGTCAAATCAAAAATGACCATAATAAAAAAGTCTACAAATAATAAATCCTGGGGAGAATGTGGGAAAAAAGAATGCTCTAACACTTGGTGGGAATGGAAGAGTCAGCATGGAGAACAGTATGGAAGTTCCTTAAAAAAACTAAAAATAGAATTACCATATGACTCTGCAATTCCTCTCCTGAGCACATCTTCAGAGAAAACTATAGTTCAAAAAGACACATGCATTCCAGTGTTCATAGCAGCACTATTTACCGTAGCCAAGACATAGAAATGACCTAAATGTTGATGGATATTTGAATGGATAAAGAAGATGTGGTACACACACACAAACACAGGCATACACAATGGACAATTATTCAGCCATAAAAAGAATGAAATAATGCCATTTGCATAATATGGATGGACTTAAGAGATTATCATACTAAATGAAGTAAGCCAGGCAGAGAAAGACAAATATCATATGACATCACTTACATGTGGAATATAAAAAAATATATATACAAAGGAACTTATCTACAAAACAGAAAGACTCACAGACATAGAAAACAAATTTATGGCTACCAAAGAGGAAAGGGGTGGGTAGAAATAAATTAGAAGGTTGGGATTAACCTCTCAACCAACAAGGACCTAATAATGTACAGCACTGGGGTCTACACTCAATATTTTGTAATAACATTTATAATAACCTATAAGAGGAAAGAATCTGAAAAAGAACACACGCACACATTATATGTGTACATAACTGAATCACTGTGTTGTACACCTGAAACTAACAGTATACTGTAAATCAACTATATTTCAATAAAAGAAAGAATTACACTGAATAAGTTAGACAGGCAAAAAAATACATTGTTAAAAAAATAAATACTTCCATGTAATATATACCACAATTATTAACCGAATTCATAATTACCAATATGCAAAATGTTAGCTTCTATTTTAAAGAGTCTTTGTCTCAAAAGTTAAACATCATAATTAGTAATAACTGCTGATTTTTGATGATAATTAATATTTGTCAAAATAGAGAGTAGTTGTCTTTGTCAATGTATTTATTATCTAAAGATTTTTTTTTTAGAGGAAAAATATCAGTGTGGCCTGTTTAGAGTTTAATTTGTGGTGTTAAAGTCACATAAATATTTATCAAAAAGAAACTTGAAGTCTCTTGTGGTATACATCTGCTACTGAAGAGCTGCAGTTCAACACATCATATGTCTTTTCTTGACAAACAGCATGTCAGAAAGGAATGTTAAAAAAATGAAAAATAAAAAATGTAAACTCCTATCAAACACATTAAAATCATGGGTACATCATAATATAATTATGTATCATCAAAGGATTCTGGAAAAATATCTGGAGCACATATGGAATTAGACAACTGTTAGGTTGCTTTTTAAAGGTGAAACAGATTTATAATATCTATATTATAATCCCCATATATAAATGTCAGGGATTTCTCAGAGTAATTAATATGCATCACATTAAAAAGAAAACAAGTACGTTTTTCTTTGAGAAACATGAGACTTTGCATATTAATTTTAAATTGACTCAAATGATAAAAGTAAGATGTGTTATTTTATACAAGACTGAATGATGTCTTAAATAAATCAAAATGAAAATGGAAAATATCAAAAGATTACAGTTATTTTCAGAGTAGTCATGCAAAAAAAGTTGTTTCTTCTTATAAATTGGATTCCTTACCATCCTTTTACAACAATCTTATAAAGAAAGCAAAAATGAATTAAAAAAACAGAATGAATTGCAAAATAAAATACAACTTCAAAAGCAATTGTGCCTTAGAAATCTATTTACAATCATTACAAACATAATATTTGTATGGTCTCTCTTTCTGAATCTGTGTCTCTCTTTGTCTCTCCCTTTGCCTCTCCTGTCTCTTGCTTCCTCTCTATCCAGACTCTGCTGTGTTCCAAAACTATGTTCAGTTCAGTTCAGTTAAGTTCAGTCGCTCAGCCGTGTCCAACTCTTTGCGACCCTATGAACCGCAGCATGCCAGGCCTCCCTGTCCATCAACTCCTAGAGTCCACCGAAACCCATGTTCATCGAGTCGGTGATGCCATCCAGCCATCTCATCCTCTGTCGTCCCCTTCTCCTCCTGCCCTCGATCTTTCCCAGCATCAGGGTCTTTTCAAATGAGTCAGCTCTTCGCATCAGGTGGTCAAAATATTGGAGTTTCAGCTTCAACATCAGTCCTTCCAATGAACACCCAGGACTGATCTCCTTTAGAATGGGCTGGTTGGATCTCCTTGCAGTCCAAGGGACTCTCAGGAGTCTTCTCCAACACCACAGTTCAAAAGCATCAATTCTCTGGTGCTCAGCTTTCTTTATAGTCCAACTCTCACATCCATACATGGCTACTGGAAAACCACAGCCTTGACTAGATGGGCCTTTTTTGGCAAAGCAATGTCTCTGCTTTTTAAAACGCTATCTAGGTTGATCATAACTTTTCTTCCAAGGAGTAAGCATCTTTTAATTTCATGGCTGCAGTCACCATCTGCAGTGATTTTGGAGCCCCAAAAAATAAAGTCAGCCACTGTTTCCACTATTTCCCCATCTATCTGCCATGAAGTGATGGGACTGGATGCCCTGATCATAGTTTTCTGAATGTTGAGCTTTAAGCCAACTTTTTCACTCTCTCTCTCACTTTCATCAAGAGGCTCTTTAGTTCTTCTTCACTTTCTGCCATAAGGGTGTTGTCATCTGCATATCTGAGGTTATTGATATTTCTCCCAGCAATCTTGATTCTAGTTTGTGCTTCCTCCAGCCCAGCGTTTCTCATGATGTACTCTGCATATAAGTTAAATAAGCAGGGTGACAATATACAGCCTTGACGTACTCCTTTTCCTATTTGTTGTTTCCCTTGAACCTGTATCTAGATTGTGTTTAGCTCAAAATAATCCTCTTGCAAATGTGATATATTTGGGGGAAAGCTTGTTCTGAACCCCTACTGTTTCTTGTTCAGTAATATTCTTTTAGATTCTAAAAATCATGAAGAATGAAATTCATCACTACAAGGATTTTGAGGACAGTATTCATTACTTTAAACTCTTTTTGTTAAAACACTTAGAACAAACTCATTTCTTGTTTTGGCATCAGGAAAGTTCTGCCTCTTCTGATTAATTTTTGTCTCTATAAACTATATGGCTACCTGTACATTAGTCTTAGATTTGTTGGTAAGGAAGATTTAAAAAATGGCTGCCTCCATTTATAATTTACTAAAATTTTATGGCCCTTCTGTATATGCTTTAGCTGGGTTTCAGCTCTCAGCTAGTATTGCCTGGAGCACCACATGGGACTGTACTACTTGCGGCGATCTGCCATAAACATTTCTCCAGAAGGAGCCAATGTTGTGGCTGGACCAGCCCTTCTGGTTCTTATTATGATTGCAGGATGCACCTCAGCAACAACTATCAGGAAATTTTGAAAAACAAGTTTTATTACTCACAGGTCCTGTAGGGTACACAATATGCCCAGGGCCACACAACTAAGTCAAACAGAAAGACAGAGAGAAAGCATAAGTGGAATATAAAAAAATATATATACAAAGGAACTTATCTACAAAACAGAAAGACTCACAGACATAGAAAACAAATTTATGGCTACCAAAGAGGAAAGGGGTGGGTAGAAATAAATTAGAAGGTTGGGATTAACCTCTCAACCAACAAGGACCTAATAATGTACAGCACTGGGGTCTACACTCAATATTTTGTAATAACAGTTAGAACTGGACACGGAACAACAGACTGGTTCCAAATAGGAAAAGGAGTTGGAGACATCCATTTCAAAGACATTCGTCTCAAATGAACATATTGCCAGCTATACAACTAAATGAAGATTCAGGCCACTCTACCCATAAAGTTACTTTTAGAAAGCCCTGAGTGAGCTAGATTACTGACCTCTTGAGGGAGCACTCTTTTCTATTCCCACGCTTTCATTCCTACTCTTATATTTTAAATTCACTAGTAAAGAGTAAACCCACAAAATCCTGGGGACTCCACCCATGACCCTAACAAAGGCAGAACCCCATGTTGTCTCAGCAATCAAAAGCTTGATGTCAGTCGTTTACATTACAATGAAACAGCTGATTGTCAGGTACTCACACTAAATTAGGGCTTTCCAGGTAGCCCTAGTGGGAAAGAACCCTCCTGCCAATGCAGGGGACTTAGGAGGTACGGGTCATTCCCTGGGTTAGGAAGATGCCCTGGAGAAGAAAATATCAACCCATTCCAGTATTCTTTCCTGGGGAATCCTCATGGACAGAGGAGCCTGGAGGACTACAGTCCATAGGGTGCACAGAGTCGGACACAACTAAAGCGACTTAGGACACACAGTAAATTATACTAACCTCATCTTTGCTCAGTGTTATGTTCCTATCACTTCTTCCTTTGAAATTTCTCTAATACACTCCTTTCTGTTTCCCGCTCCCGCTCTGGGTCAGATAGGCAAGCCCTCCTGCAGGGAGAGATATCACAGATGTCTTCTCTATCTTCGTAGTGGTACTCATAGAAATCACCAGCCCCAATTATGATGAAAACTATGGCCTTGCAGAAAGCTGCCAGAAATAGCAGCTGGAGAGTAGGGCCTGGAGAAAAGAGGAGGTACAGAGGTGAAATGGTGCACCTCAGGTTGGGACTTGAACTCAGTCTAAACCAGATTGGGACTTGAATCCATGGTGTCTTTTAATTGAGATTGCATACCTGGCCTCAGGACTTAATGTAACTCAGGTTCTTTATGTCTTATCACAGAAAGAATTCAGTGAGAGACAACAGTGATAGGTAAGAAGTGGATTTATTTAGAGAGATACACATTTCATAGACAGAATGTGGCCCATCTCAAAAGGCAAGAATGGCCTTGGTAGAAACACATACCACAGAGTGTGGACCATCTCAGAAGATGAGAGGGCCCCAAGTATGGGGTGCTTAGTTTTTACAGGCTGGGTAATTTCATAGGCTAATGAGGGGGAGGAGTATTCCAACTATTTCTGGGGAGAGGTGGGGATCTCTGGGGAGGGGCTGGGATTTCCAGGAATTGGGGTACACCTCACTTTTTGATTTTTTTATGGTTTTATCTCAGAACTGTCACAGTTCAGGTAGGTGTGTCATTTAGAATGCTGATGTAGTACAATGAGCATATTACAAATTTCAAGGTCTGTTGGAAGTCAAATGTTCTGCTGTCTTGGATCTAGTCAGTTCTACCAAAGAATGCTCAAACTACTTCACAATTGCATTCATCTCACACGCTAGGAAATTAATGCTCGAAATTCTCCAAGCCAGGCTTCAGCAATACGTGAACCATGAACTTCCAGATGTTCAAGCTGGTTTTAGAAAAGGCAGAGGAACCAGAGATCAAATTGTCAACATCTGCTGGATCATCGAAAAAGCGAGAGAGTTCCAGAAAAACATCTATTTCTGCTTTATTGACTATGCCAAAGCCTTTGACTGTGTGGATCACAATAAACTGTGGAAAATTCTTCAAGAGATGGCAATACCAGACCACCTGACCTGCCTCTTGAGAAACCTGTATGTAGATCAGGAAGCAACAGTTAGAACTGGACATGGAACAACAGACTGGTTCCAAATAGGAAAAGGAGTACATCAAGGCATATATTGTCACCCTGCTTATTGAACTTCTATGCAGAGTACATCATGAGAAACACTGGGCTGGAAGAAGCACAAACTGGAATCAAGATTGCCGGGAGAAATATCAATAACCTCAGATATGCAGATGACAACATCTTTATGGCAGAAAGTGAAGAGGAACTAAAGAGCCTCTTTGAAAGTGAAAGAGGAGAGTGAAAAAGTTGGCTTAAAGCTCAACATTCAGAAAACTAAGATCATGGCATCCGGTCCCATCACTTCATGGCAGATAGATGGGGAAACAGTGGAAACAGTGTCAGACTTTATTTTTCTGGGCTCCAAAACCACTGCAGATGGTGACTGCAGCCATGAAATTAAAAGATGCTTACTCCTTGGAAGGAAAGTTATGACCAACCTAGATAGCATATTAAAAAGCAGAGACATTACTTTGCCAACAAATGTCCGTCTAGTCAAGGCTATGGTTTTTCCAGTAGTCATGTATGGATGTGAGAGTTGGACTGTAAAGAAAGCTGAGCGCCGAACAATTGATGCTTTTGAACTGTGGTGTTGGAGAAGAATCTTGAGAGTCTTTGGACTGCAAAGAGATCCAACCAGTCCATCCTAGTGGAGATCAGTCCTGGGTGTTCATTGGAAGGACTGATGTTGAAGCTGAGAACTCCAATCCTTTGGCCACCTGATGCGAAGAGCTGACTTATTTGAAAAGACCCTGATGCTGGGAAAGACTGAGGGCAGTAGAAGAAGGGGATGACAGAGGATGAGATGGTTGGATGACATCACCAACTTAATGGACATGGGTTTGGGTAGACTCTGGCAGTTGGTGATGGACAGGGAGGCCTGGCATGCTGCCTTTCATGGGGTCTCAATGAGTCAGACATGACTGAGCGACTGAACTGAACTGAACCAGTTTTTGTCACATCCAATAGCTGTGTCATTCTTTTAAAGATTGTGCCTTGCCCTTTTCCCTCTTGTTGCAGAAGGACCTTGGAAAGCCAGTAATTCCTGGAGCCCAACCTGGGAAAAGAGGGAATCCCTCTGGAGCCTGTGCTGTGATCCAGACAGGAAGTGTGAAGTGACCTTTAACTTCTGGACCTTGTTTTAACCATAGTCCTTCCATGAACTCACCCAGTAGATTCCACCCTGTTTCTCCTAAAGAAAGGCAGTAACTCTAGCCGGTAGCCAGCTGCTAGAAGCTGGATATACCCCTCATGGGTACTTCACATGTATCAATTATTACCTTGCCCTAGTCTGTTCTTCACAGTGAGACTGACACCTGTAGCCTACACTTTCCTGCTTCCCTCAGCTGGTTTCCTACTATTTTCTGCCTACAGGAGGCTGTTTTGGAAGAGAGGATGGAGTCCACAGGATGGTAGAAGCCACAGTACTTCTTAGCTCTTTCTCTGCAGGATTTCGATCAGTAACTTCTTCTTTCACATGGACCTGGCTCCTTCCTTTCAGACAGACCTGCAGTGGGTCTAGTTCCTATGAGGAGACCCTAGTCCTTACATCCCTAATGAAGCTTTATTTCCCTGTTCCTTCAACTGAAGATGGTAGCTAATTCCTGTTGTTGATAATTTCTCTGTTGCCTCAGTGTCCCCTATTTGGACTCTCACTAGTTTATCCCCTGTGAAAACAATTTCTGTCATTAAACTAACTGTTTAAAACATGGTTAGAGCAGTTTCTATATTCCTGGTTAGACCATGACAATGCTCTTGGTGAATTTTATATATTTCCATATAAGGTATCTTACCTGCCTCTTGAGAAACCTGTATGCAGGTCAGGAAGCAACAGTTAGAACTGAACATGAAACAACAGACTGGTTCCAAATAGGAAAAGGAGTACATCAAGGCTGTATATTGTCACCCTGCTTATTTAACTTATATGCAGAGTACATCATGGGAAACGCTGGGCTGGAAGAAGTACAAACTAGAATCAAGATTGCCGGGATAAATATCAATAACCTCAAATATGCAGATGACAACACCTTTATGGCAGAAAGTGAAGAAGAACTAAAGAGACTCTTGATGAAAGTGAAAGTGGAGAGTGAAAAAGTTGGCTTAAAGCTCAATATTCAGAGAACTAAGATCATGGCATCCGGTCCTATCACTTCATGGCAGATAGATGGGGAAACAGTGGAAACAGTGTCAGACTTTATTTTTCTGGGCTCCAAAATCACTGCAGATGGTGACTGCAGCCATGAAATTAAAAGATGCTTACTCCTTGGAAGGAAAGTTATGACCAACCTAGATAGCGTATTAAAAAGCAGAGGCATTACTTTGCCAACAAAGGTCCATCTAGTCAAGGCTATGGTTTTTCCAGTAGTCATGTATGGATGTGAGAGTTGGACTGTAAAGAAAGCTGAGTGTCGTAGAATTGATGCTTTTGAACTGTGGTGTTGCAGAAGACTCTTGAGAGTCCCTTGGACTGCAAGGAGATCCAACCAGCCCATCCTAAAGGAGATCAGTCCTGGGTGTTCATTGAAAGGACTGATGTTGAAGCTGAAACTCCAATACTTTGGCCACCTGATGCGAAGAGCTGACTCATTGGAAAAGACCCTAATGCTGGGAAAGAATGAGGACAGGAGGAGAAGGGTTTACAGAGGATGAGATGGCTGGATGGCATCACCGACTCGATGGACATGGGTTTGGGTGGACTCTGGGAGTTGGTGATGGACAGGGAGGCCTGGCGTGCTGCGGTTCATGGGGTCACAAAGAGTGGGACACAACTGAGCGACTGAACTGAACTGAACTTTACTGTTAATTTGTTTCCTGTCAGTTTAATTCGCATGCCAGCCAGAAGAACCTAGAAGGGTAGAGAAAAGTTTTCTTTTTCTCTTCCTGACTGTTTTGGTACCTAACGTGGGCATTCACTGGCTGGAAAACTGCTTTCTCCCCCAAAATATGGCAGATAAATAGATTCCAGGACATCTGACAACAGCATGCATAATAAGGTGACATTTCTTGCCATATCAGTTTCCCAGATTTCAGCCTGCCGTAGGGTACGTTAGAAGTGAAAGTAGTAAGAATTGTCTTTTTCCACCCCCCCCTCTGTTTTCTAAATTAAGATTAGCAAGTTTCCCTGTTGAATCAGTGGTAAAGAATTCACCTGTCAATGCAGGAGACAGAGGTTTAATCCCTGATCCAAGAAGATCCCACATGCCTCGGAGCAACTAAGCCCATGTAACACAACTATTGATCTTGTACTCTATATCCTGGGAGTTGCAACTACTGAGCCCATGCATTGCTTGCTGCAACTAGAGAAAAGCCCATGCAAAAAAAAAAAAAAAAAAAAAAAAACAGCCAAAAATAGATAAATAAATTCAGATTAGCAAAAGAAAGTATACATGGAGCTAGCTCTTTGGGCTAAAGGGACTCTAGAAAATATTTGAATATTATATTCTGGTTTTCTGTTGATCTTGTTCCTGCCAGAGATGGTCACTGTTTTCTCTCTGATGGCAGCCAGTCAGAGGATACATATGCACCTGGTGGGCAGCTGAGTAGGTGTGGATCCAAGCTAAGGGAACTAAAGAAATGGATGATTTGTGGGTTGGTAAGTCACTCTGTTCTATTCAATGGGGGGAAAACGTGTGATTCTCTGCTGCTTAAAAACAGAGCCCCTCATGGTTACTGCCTTTACTTTCTTAGGCTTAACTCTGAGAGTGAACTTCCTGGATCTTGTAAGGGCTGCAATATTTGCACTCTTTTATAGTATAGCACTTACCTGCATGCTTTAGCCACAAAAAGGCTTATTGGACTGAGCTGTTATTAAGATTAACAGATACTACTCATAATAATGGCCACATAATGGATTATTTGAATTGGTTGAGTTAAAAACAAATATCAATAGCTCTAATATTTGTATAAAGACTAGGTGTTAGGACTCCTTTAATAAGATTGAAGATAGTAGAACAAAAATTGAAATCCACTAACATCCCTTTCTATTTGCCTTCAAACACTTGAAAATACTTGTAAAAACAAACAAACAAACTAACAAAACAGGGCATTGGAAATACAGCTGGTCCTGCATGTAAGAAACAATTTTTTTCTTAAACCCAGGGACAATCTTAAAAAAAAAAAAAAAAATTCTTTTTAAACAGATTACCTCCTGAGATTAATGGATAAATAAAAAACAATCAAAGAAATGGGATGAATAAAATGAACACTGATGGGATTAAAATAAAGGTTTTAATATAGAATCACAAAAGGCTGGGTGGGCCAAAGTGACTCAACTTTAGTAGGATGGTTAATTAAGTTAAAAGAGCCAGGATCCTTTGGCCTGACTCTTCCCTGGGGATGCAAAGCCTTTTGCACAAGAGTGGGTAAAATGGACAGGTGAGAGAAAGGAGAAATTTCCAGGATTCTTTGATATGAGAAACCCATGAACTGCGGTACCAAAACTCATTGGTGAAGCTGATTCAGGCTAAAATTAAGTTGAAAGAATATATTATAGAAATGTAAGTGTTGACAAAATTATGTAACTTTACCTGAATGTTTTATGGGATAGATATTTATATCTGACTGTGAATACTTTCTCCTGAACAATATTGCATAACGAAAAGTTATATTTGAAGTCCTAATGGGAGCTACAGTTAGAAATGTAAGAGTTGATAGAGTTAAGCCAAAAAGTTTATAGGAGAGTTGGTATATTTGAACAGTCTTTATATAAAAGGTTGCATTTCTGGTATCTGATTCTATTATGGGGATGGACATTGTATTTCACTGGGGAATGTTTCCCCTACCTAGTATTATAAAACAGAAGACATGCACATCTACTCTTCAAACAATTTTAATTGGACATGTTACAGGAAACAAGAATAATACCTGAGCATAACATGAAAACATTATGGTTTTCATCCAGGAAATCTCCATGATATAAAAAAGCAAATCGAGGATAATGTAGTTGGACAGGTGGATCAACCCATGTTGCCATTTGAACTATATCTTACAAATATTTGCAAAACCAGAAACGTAGCTCGAGGTAGTTCAAATTCTACCCATTCTTTTTCATTAACCCCCAAACTTCCCCCTTTTATCTCAAAAGGCTTCTAACCTCTCCAGGAACACTGATCTAGACCATCTTCAATTACTAAGACTGAAAAAAAAAAAAAAACAGAGCAAGGGGTCTTTTTAAACATATGAACTGCTATAGAAGCACCCTTACCAAAAAATCTAGCTCAAGGAAAAATTTTAAACAAAAAAATTATAAGACCTCTGCTTTTATTTGTCTGTATGTTCATGTGTGTCTATATATACATGTCTTGTAAACGTGGGTTTTTTTCATACCTCTTGATGGTATTGATAAAATTATTTTGTAAAAGAGCTCTATTGAGTTGTTTTAACAAGCCCTATAGAAATTGAATACACACACACACACACACACACACACACACACACGGGGCTTCTCTTGTGGCTCAGCTGGTAAAGAATCTGCCTGTAGTGTGGGAGACCAAGGTTTGACCCCTGGGTTGGGAAGATCCCCTGGAGAATGGAAAGGCCACCCTTTCCAGTATTCTGGCCTGGAGAATTGCATGGACTGTATGGTCCATGGGGTCGCAAAGAGTCAGACACGACTGAGTGACTTTCATATATATATATATATATATACTCTCAAAATATAATAAAAATTAACTCAAATGTTTTTCAGGTTCGTGTGTTTTAGGATTAACCTTCAGTAAATAAAAGGCAATTTAAGGGTTGTTGGTTTACTTAAAACAAATATGTCATTAGACTTGTCACCATTAATTATAAAACTTTTATTCTACCTAGATTTACTTAAAGTCAAATAGGCTCTGTAACAAAAACTGTCAGCCAGAAAAGTAATTTAGGATGATTACTGATGATGCCTAAAGCCTTATTAATAAAGATTTTTTTTTTTTTTTGGTAGGTAATTTAAGCATAGTTGTCAAGAACATATGAATAAAATAAATGTCATTATCACAAGCTGGAAACAAGATTGCCAGAGAAATATCAATAACCTCAGATATGTAGATGACAACACCCTTATGGCAGGAAGTGAAGAGGAACTAAAGAGCCTCTTGATGAAAGTGAAAGAGGAGAGTAAAAAAGTTGGCTTAAAGCTCAATATTCAGAAAACCAAGATCATGGCATCCGGTCCCATCACTTCATGGCAAATAGATGGGGAAACAGTGGAAACAGTGGCTGACTTTATGTTTTTGGGCTCCAAAATCACTGCAGATGGTGATTGCAGCCATGAAATTAAAAGACGCTTACTCCTTGGAAGGAAAGTTATGACCAACCTAGATAGCATATTAAAAAGCAGAGACATTACTTTGTCAACTAAGTCAAGGCTATGGTTTTTCCAGTAGTCATGTATGGATGTGAGAGTTGGACTGTAAAGAAAGCTGAGCGCCGAAGAATTGATGCTTTTGAACTGTGGTGTTGCAGAAGACTCTTGAGAGTCCCTTGGACTGCAAGGAGATCCAACCAGTCCATCCTAAAGGAGATCAGTCCTGGGTGTTCATTGGAAGGACTGATGTTAAACCTGAAAATCCAATACTTTGGCCACCTGATGAGAACAGCTGACTCATTTGAAAAGACCCTGACACTGGGAAAGATTGAGGGCAGGAGGAGAAGGGGACGACAGAGGATGAGATGGCTGGATGGCATCACCGACTCAATGGACATGGGTTTGAGTGGACTCTGGGAGTTGGTGATGGACAGGGAAGTCTGGCCTGCTGCTGTTCATGGGGTCACAAAGAGTCGGACAGGACAGAGCGACTGAACTGAACTGAACTGATTACAGTTTTTAGGTGAACTTTTTAGCAATAATTATTTTATGTTGTTTAGTCACTAAGTCATGTCCTTCTCTTTTGTGACTCTATGGACTGTAATCCCCAGACTCCTCTGTCCATGGGATTTACTAGGCAAGAATACTGGTGTAGGTTGCTATTTCCTTCTTCAGTGAATTTTCATGACTCCAGTATTCTTGCCTGGAAAATTCCATGGTCAGAAGAGCCTGATGGGCTACAGTTCATGGGGTCAAAAAAGTTGGATATAATTTAACAGCTAAAACACCTAGGGATTGAACCCATGTCTGCTGCTCTGCAGGCAGATTATTTACTGCTGAGTCACCAAGGAAGCCTAACTGTTTTATGAACTATTTACTTAAAAGAGTTTCCCAAATCTCTGGTAATTTTTACCATTAGAGTTTTGCTAAATTAAGTTAATGATTAATTAAATTAAATTCATTGAATATTTAGATCATTCCCAAATGAGATACTGAAACATTAAGTACTGAACATAGGCTTCTTTTTTACAGAGAAACTAAAGATATTCAGAACTATTAGTAAACATGTTTGGTGCCACATTGAGAAGTTTTCTGTGAGCAAGCAAGAAATTAGAAAAATTATTTTTTGTCAATCTACAGAATGCTATAATGTAAAATGCAATTCATAATTGCTTAGTTCTTGATTTTCACTAGAAACTATACCTTTCTAAGGGTAAAAAAGAAGGGGGGCACCTCTGTATGCAAGAAAGTAAGATGGGTGTTTTGGTAAAACAAAATTCATGAAAAAGGAGTCTTTGAAAATAAATTTTGTGTGTTGTAAGGACTGGATAATACTGGAATGAATTTAACCAAGCAAATTAGTTTTAATATCAAGAGTATACTGGCACAAAATTGGAATTTGGTTTTCTCTCTGTTAGAAAACAAAGTTGCTTTATTTTTACCTATTGGTCTGCTCTTGATAACAGAAGATTATGAAAGGTTTTTCATTAGTATTAAGTAATCCAACTAGAAAAAAATATCTTTTGTTTTCTGAAAACAAACACTTATGTTCTGTGTTATCTTTGAATACTTGAGTAAATCTAGTCTGCTCTATATTAAAAGAGCTAAGTGATGCTCAGAACTATATAAACTTCTATATTTGCCTATATTTGCCTTTAACTGTCATTTTGGTTAAATGGATAACTAAACATTGTTTCACAGTGATCTATGATCCTATTTGACAAAGTGTTTTAAAACCTTTTGAATATTTTTGACAAACTTCGCAAAATCAAATTGTAAATGAAGTCCTTTTGATTTAGAACTAACTTTGAGATATGAGATACTTCAGAAAGTCTCTGCTGCTGCTGCTAAGTCGCTTCAGTCGTGTCTGACTCCATGCGACCCCATAGACGGCAGCCCACCAGACTTCCCCATCCTTGGGATTCTCTAGGCAAGAACACTGGAGTGGGTTGCCATTTCCTTCTCCACAGAAAGTCTCTGACATATCTTAAAAAATGTATTATCTTTCCTTATAAAAAGATAGGTATTATATTAATTAGATATATTAGATATGTTTAGTTACATGGGAAATATTTTCAAATAAGAAATAATGTTATGCAGCAACATGGGTGAACCGAGAGATTCTTGTAATGAGAGAAGCAAGTCAGAGAAAGACAAATATCATATGATATCACGTATAGCCTAAAAAAAGGCTACAAATGAACTTATCTACAAAATAGAAAGAGTTACAGATATAAAAAACAAACTTATGGCTACCAGGGCTAAGAGAGGGAAGGATAAATTGGAAGAATGGGATTGACACATACACACTACTACATGCAAAACAGATAACTAAGGACCTACTCTACAGCACAGGGAACTCAATACTCTGTAATGACATATATGGGATAAGAAGCTAAAGAAGAGAGGATATATGTATAGATTGCTATACACCTGAAACTAACACAACATTGTAAATTATACCCCAGTAAAATTAAAAAAAAAAATATTAATGTTATACCTTCTTAATTGTGTCTGTATAGGTATATGTTATCAAGTGTTTCAGAAATTTTGTGAAATTCTTGGAAGTTTGATGTGTCTTGACATAAAATGTTATCTATCAACAAAACTGGGGCAAACCCTAAAAAGGATTGAATCTGTGTATCAGTAAAATCCACTAGATGACTTGCATGTAAAGGCAGTAGCAGGAGAATCTGTAAAGATTGTGTCACATGTGAACGAAGTCCATTCCACTTCTGCAAAAAAACAAATTGACCCCTCATTGTCAGACTTTGGTCAACCTGATGTTTTTGTAACAGGGCATCAGTCTGCTCCTGAATCAGAGAAATTACTGAGAGAGTCATTTCCTAGATAGGTTGATAGGAAGTCCAGGGTTCCCGAGGAGGAGAAAGGGGTCTGGAGCCCTTGAGAAGAGGAAAGGGATCTGGAGCTCTCAAGGAGAAAAGGACAAAGGTTGTTTTCTAGTTGCTTTGTCTTAGTCAATATAACAATGTATCTTGCTCGAGGACATGTTTCTCCTTAACAAGAACCTTCTGACTAATCCTATCATTTTAAATGTATATTATGGGGTTGGGCCTGGTAAGATCTTTCTATTGTTCATTCTAATTTTGTTAATTTAAGATGTTTGTTGTGGGAGTGGGTCTGAAAAAAAGTATATAAGGCTTTGACAAGACTAACTAGGGGGACATTCTCCATCCCCCTTCTGATGTCTATGTCAGAAGCTTTCTCTGTCCCTTTTCTTACTTTAATAAAAGTCTGCCACACAAAGGCTCTTGAGTGATCGATCAAGCCTGGTCCTTAGTCCCGAACCTAAATCTTCTTCCGAGATCATGAATCCGACATCATTCACCATAAGCTATCATTATGATGGGTAAATAATAGCTATAAATTAAACAGTCAGTATTATAGGCATTCCTAGAAGGCCACTGATCCTTCTTAGCTCCCTGGTGAGCCCCATTTTTTTGGCATTCCTTCATCGACCATAGTGTATTTGTAGGCGTGTGTTCATTCGCTCAGTCGTGACCAACACTTTGCGACCCCATGGACTGTAGCCTGCCAGGCTTCTCTGTCCATGGGATTGTCCAGGCAAGAATACTGGAGTGTGTTGCCATTTCTTCCTCCAGACAATCTTTCCCACACAGGTATCAAACACACGACTCTTGTATCTCCTGCATCTCAGGTATATTCTTTACCACTGAGCCACTAGGGAAGCATTTAAGATGACTCAAATTGTAAATGTGTGCATGCCAAGTCGCTTTAGTCATGTCTGACTCTTTGTGACCCCATGGACTGTAGCACACCAAACTCATCTGTCCATGGGATTCTCCAGGCAAGAATACTGGAGTGGGTTGCCGTGCCCTTCTCCAGGGGATCTTCCCAACGCAGGGATTGAACCCGGGTCTCTTGCATCTCCTGCATTGGCAGATGGATTTTTTACCACTAATGCCACCTAACCCAAATTGTAAGTAGACATTGCCGGAAAGATTTCTATAAAATTATGAAAACTGTCTACCAGCAATCTCTGACCTATCAAGGCCATAACCCTGGAAAAATATTTATGTCGTCAAAGGCCTCAGACTTCCTCTCTCTGGGTCCTTTGAATATCTGCATCTGAACCTCATTCAACTGTCACTTAGTATAGGTTATTAAAATCTTCTTGTTATTGTTTATATGTTTTCCTGATTGGTTGAAGCATTGCTCTGCTGCCTTATAAACTTCTTGGAATCATCACTGTCCTTATGATTTTCAATCATCAGACAAGGTCAACAGAATTAATGGAAAAACTGGATTCAAGCAAACAAGAATTAATTATATGGAACTGAATGAATTAATGAGTATGATTATACTTTTGTAACTTTATCTAAAATACTGGATTAGACAAAAAGTTCATTTGGGTTTTTCCCTAACACCATACAATCGAATATTAATATTTTTTAAGTCTTTTGTTTTCCATATATGAGGTTTTTTTTTTTTCCTAAGCTACACATAACTTACAGTAATTTGGTAAATTATACTGTTATGTGCATATGTTCTAAATCACTTCAGCAGTGTCCAACTCTTTTCGACTCCATGGTCTGTAGCCTGCCAGGATCTTCTGTCCATGGGATTCTCCAGGCAAGAATACTGGAGTGGGTTGTCATGCCCTTCTCCAGGGGATCTTCCCAACCCAGGGATTGAACCCAGGTCTCTTACATCTCCTGCATTGGCAGGTGGGTTCTTTACCACTAGAACCACCTGGGAAGCCTTTATATCTTTATAAGCAGTGTTGAAATACTTATCTTTTTCTTTTTACCTGAACCCTTTAGAATTTGGAAACTCTTAGTATTGTTATTATGATGGCTATATAGTTATCTGCTTAAGCTCAATAAGAATCTATTCTCTTTATAATAGGACACAATTAGAAACATTGTTTAATACCAAGGTTTTAGCTGTAATGTCATATTAGGAATATGCATAAAATCTGATATGACCAGTCAGCTTTAAGAAACTAAGACTGACTTTACGGAGCCAATAAAGCTCCTCAGGAAAAGCGCCTGGTACTTTGCTTATAGGGTTCCCAGCAGCCTTACCATGTGAGTAACAAAGGTCATTTCCTGCCAGGTGCTGGAACCTCAAGATATTTTGATGATCTCAAAAAGAGGGGAATTCACCCAAATATTTTTGTAAGATATTACAGAAAAACCTGAACAAACTTTCTGGTCAACACAATGTGTAGCTATTACAGGTGAAGTTTGATAGCAAGTTTTTGGCTTAGCTTTCCTGGCCTTGAGAAGCTTTTAAATATTTAATGAGAGATTCCTAAGGAAAAGTTCCAGCAGAGCAAATTTTTAAAAGCTTATATAATCAGTTCCTATTCTTGTTATATCTTTGTAAATAATCAGGCCAAGTTTATTAAAACCAGACTTATTTAGTAAATAATCTTAATCTTAATTTGGCTATCTTTGATAGAAAAAAGGTCATTTTGGAGAGAAAAAATTAACTTCAGTAATACACATCTGTGGATATTAGGTAAATTAACTTCAGTAATTCAGATTTGTGAATATTAGATTCTAGAGCTGGCCATTGTCTTTTAAACTTTCTACTTGTAAACTGGATAAGATCTTGAATTTTTCTAGTTTCCTTCAATATCTGGCTATTACTTTCTAGACTAATGTTCCCAGTTTTTCCCCTATCCTTCTTATTCAGAATCACTGATGGAGAACTAAAGCTGTCCCTTTTCTGAAGCTATGAAAACTGAAGTTGGATAATATGATATAAGTTTCAGAGAAATAACCTTATGTATGGACAATCTTCATACCTGTTTGTATGGGCTGATCAGAAAGATCACTGAAGACATTCAAACCACAACCTAGGAAAACTTGTAAATTGTCACTGCCTGCTTTTGCTCAGTCTGAGAATGCTTTGAGACTGTCATCTACAATTCTTATTGACTGGGTAGCTTCAGAACTCAAAAACTGGGATTATAGTTTACTCTAATCACTAACTATTGTTTTCTTTTGTTTCCATAGAAATACCTTTTATTAAATTCTGATTACCTGCACTAGAGGCCTAGCTTTGTAAGTGCACCTGTATCACTACTTACTGAAATTAGATACAACTATTTAACTAAACTGACTTGGTCTTAGAACTAAGAGACTATTTTAATGAAAAAGTGGACTCTACTTATCCATTCTCCTCTTCACAGTCACCAGGAGTCGCCAGGCCAGAATAGTGGAGTGGTAGCCATTCTGTTCTCCAGGGGAGCTTCCCAACCCAGGAGTCAAACCCAGGTCTCCCCCATTGTAGGTGGATTCTTTACTGTCTGAGCCACCGGGGAAGATCTCATAGTCACCATTCAGATTTTTAAATGTGAAAGTTCCAGAGAAGTTCCAGAGGAGGGAACTGTAGGGGTTCAGAAAGAGCTTCCTTAAAGTGATCCTCTTTTGCATGAGGATTATTTTGAGCCAAAGACAATCTAGAGGTTCAAGAGAAATTACTGCCCTTTCCTTAACTACCTAGGTGACTATAAATTAGGGATTTTTTTTTTTTTTACATACAAAGAGTTATTCCTGGACCTGGAGATAAATTAATGGTCCCATCTATATTGCAGGGCAAATATCTTATTACCAAACACCTGTCCTTCTTATATTCCTATGACTGACCCTCCTATCTTTGGAAGATCCACGTCCTTTTTCCCATTCCTTAGCTCTGGATGGCATGTAAACTTCATTTACCTTTCTGTCCCTGAATATCTCATGTATGTGGAATTCTCTTACATATTAAGTTAAATGTGATTTTCTCTTGTTAACCTATCTCATGTCAATTTGACTCTTAGACCAGCCAGAAGAATTGAAAAGGGTAAAGGAAAGTTTTAAAAAATCGTTTCAGAGGAACTTTTCCAAGAGGAAAATGCACCCAATATAATCCAGATAGACTATTCTCTGGACCTCCCTGGTTGGTGGTCAGCGGTAAAGAATCCACCTGCAATGCAGAAGATGCGGGAGACACAGGTTAGAGCACTATGTCAAAGATCCCCTGGAGGAGGGCATGGAAACCCTCTCCAATGTTCTTTCCTGGAGAACTCCATGGACAGAGGAGCCTGGTGGGCTACAGTTCATAGGATTGCAAAGAATTGTACACAACTGAAGTGGTTTAGCACACATGCTAAAGTTTATACCTTTATAAAGTTTATACTTTACAAACTTTATACCTTTGCCGACAAAAGCCCATCTAGTCAAAGCTATGGTTTTTCCAGTAGTCATGTATGGATGTGAGAGTTTGACCATAAAGAAAGCTAAGCACCAAAGAATTGATGCTTTTGAACTGTGGTGTTGGAGAAGACTCTTGAGAGTCCTTTGGACAGTAAGGAGATCCAACCAGTCAATCCTAAAGGAAATCAGTTCGGAATGCTCATTGGAAGGACTGGTGCTGAAGCTGAAACTCCAATACTTTGGCCACCTGATGTGAAGAACAGACTCATTGGAAAAGACCATGATGCTGGGAAAGACTGAAGGCAGGAGGAGAAGGGGACGACAGAGGATGAGATGGTTGGATGGCATCACCAACTCGATGGACAAGAGTTTGAGCAAGCTCAAGGAGTTGGTGATGGACAGGGAAGCCTGGTGTGCTGAAGTCCAGGGAGTCGCAAACAGTTGGATCAACTGAGTGACTGAACTGAGAAAGGTATAAACTCAGTATAAGTTTAATTAATTAAATTTAATTATTAATTAAATAAATTAAATATTAAGTGACTAAGCATGCAGACTATTCTCTAGTCATCCAGATTCTAGATGAGTCCAGTGACTGACTTAGAAAAGGGATTGTGAAGTCCAGGGAGTCGCAAACAGTCGGATCAACTGAGTGACTGAACTGAGAAAGGTATAAACTCAGTATAAGTTTAATTAATTAAATTTAATTATTAATTAAATATTAAGTGACTAAGCATGCAGACTATTCTCTAGTCATCCAGATTCTAGATTAGTCCAGTGACTGACTTAGAAAAGGGATTGTGATGCAAATTCATCAGCCACTGTTCAATAATTAAGTTTTGACAAACATTAAGTGAAAGAAATTTAAGATTAAACTTCAGAGTATTTTTGTAGAGCTATTTAGTTTTGTCAGTTTATTCTGGAGATTTTGTGCTTTAGTAAGCAGGTGCCCTGGATTAAGGGCCAGTCACGTGCATGTGTGCTAAGTTGCTTCAGTAGTGTCCCATTCTTTGTGACCCTGCCAGGCTCCTAGGTCCTTGGGATTCTCCAGGCAAGAATACGGGAGTGGGTGGCCATGTCCTTCTCCAGGGGATCTTCCCAACCCAGGAATAGAACCCGAGTCTCTTATACCTCTTGCATTGGCAGATGGGTTCTTTATAACTAGTGCCATCTGGGAAGAGCCAATCACATATTATGGAATTACACTACAGCAGAACATGATAGCTCAAAGTGGGAAAAAGTTACATATTATTAATGGTTTACCTACATTGCTATGCTAAAAAATTCAAGGTAATAGTAACTAACAACAATTTCATTTCTATTTAGATACTATTTAATATATTTAGAATATTATTTAGAATAATAAAATTATCCGAATTTAGTGTGAGATGTCATTAACTCAGTAATCCTTCATTTTTCCTCTCTTTATTAATTAGCTGAAATGTGCCCTTTTTTCCTATGACTTTTTTTTCTTTTCTTTTTTCCAGACTTTTCAAGTAATTAGTGGGTGGACCAGAGCTACAAAACCCTTTAGTGTCTAATACTATAAACATTTGGCTTCGTTATATTATTGCTGATAGTTACATAATTAAAGTCCACTAGGACACATGATAAGTCACAAATTAATAAAAATAAAAGAAAAGTTGAAAGTTCAATTCAAGTATATACAGTCTTCCTTTGGATGTAGTATTAGTGAAATAAAGTCACTTATAATTACTGTTCTCTACACACTATATGACTCTCTTAGACAATATTATTTGTCAACCCTCACAAAATCCATTATGTATTTGGTGTTATATATAAAAAAACTCTTGCATCCTACATTTTAGCAAGAATGTAAAAAAGTCTGATAAAACATATCTGGACATTCTATTAGTGTGGGAATATCTCTTGTTCCCTAGAAAATAACAATCCATTCCTTTTTGCAGAATCATGCCAAATTCAATAACTATGTAGATCAAGTAACTATTGAGAAATACAAGAATTATCTTAGAATACTATTACTTAATATTAGAAAAAATAATATTTTTAAAAAGAGATAGCAGAAGTTCAGGGATTTATACTATTAAACAAAAATAGCTTTGACTTTTCTTTCACGACCCATAAGTGACCTTGTCTACATGCCTTTCAAGCAAGAGGCAGCAGAGGCCTAAGGTTCAGAACCCTGACTCAGACGCCCATCTGCTGGTGCTGATTCTGGCTTGGTTACTTACTAGCTGTGCAACTTGGGAAATTTACTTTATTTCTATTTCCCCAGTTTTTTTAACTGCAAAATAGAGGATGTATTAGCTTATTCATTAGTTCTTACTAGGTATTACAAATAGTTAATATTTGTAAATTGCTTTAAACATTGCCCAGCACACAGTAAGTGACACTAAATGGCTGTTAAATTAAAGCCTTCAGCATATTTATTTTTAAAAATGAACAGTAAAACTATCTGCTAGTTTATAGTGTATAAACTTAGAATATTTTGTATGTAAGGTTAAGTGCTCTAGGACTATTTTACAATGTTTCCATACTCATATTAATCAACCACTGACCTATAGGTGCTTCCCTGTGAGCAACACAACTTATCAGATGAAAGCAAAATTGTATTCTTTACCCCATTTAATTATTCTTACTACCGAATTCCGCTAGAGCCAAAAAAAAAAAAAGAATCAAAATAGACAGTAGATGTTTGAAGCTCTTTGTATGCATACAATTAGGAAAAAAAATATGTGTCTCAAGACAAAAACACAGCTGAAGTTAGGTTATGGTTAAATGCCTGAAATATAAACATTTTTGAAGTACTTAAATAAGTTCTACATCTGGCTGGCCATTTATTATTCATCCTACTTCCTAGGGGGAATATTGCAAATAACAAAGCATATGTTGATTTGGGATCATTTCAATAAATACTCTTTTGTATGCAAATATTTATCTTAAATTCCTTAAAGCTACTAATGAAGGCAAAGACTTTAAACAGACAACAGAATATTACAAACCCTGGGATACTGAGGGCCTAGATTCTCAAAGTTAAACTGAAATTCTCATTGTGTTATAGTCAAGAAATTATTATGTTGTTTAAATCTTGTTAAAGTATGCATGTGCTACTTTACAGGCAAGAAAAAAAACTCTACAGAGACAGTCAAACAGAAGTTAAACATGCACTCCTATTGAAACAGTTGTAGTAGAGCTATAATTTTACTGCACTAAATGCTTTCCACATATTATCTTAGTTAATCTCAGTTCAGTTCATTCGCTCAGTCGTGTCCGACTCTTTGCGACCCTATGAACTGCAGCATGCCAGGCCTCCCTGTCCATCAGCAACTCCCAGAGTTTACCCAAACCCATGTCCATTGAGTCGGTGATGCCATCCAACCATCTCATCCTCTGTCGTCCCCTTCTCCTCCTGCCTTCAATCTTTCCCAGTGTCAGGGTCTTTTCTAATGAGTCAGTTCTTCACATTAGGTGGCCAAAGTATTGGAGTTTCAGTTTCAACATCAGTCCTTCCAATGAACACCCAGGACTGATCTCCTTTAGGATGGACTGACTGGATCTCCTTTCAGTCCAAGGGACTCTCAAGAGTCTTCTCCAACACCACAGTTCAAAAGCATCAATTCTTCTATGCTCAGCTTTCTTTATAGTCCAACTCTCACATCCATACATGACTACTGGAAAAACCATAACAGCAATAGCCATAAAGAGGCCAGCATTTTTAATTCATAACAAAGAAAATTGATGTTAAAAAGTATTTACTAACAAAAATTATCTTACTTATTATTATGTTTGCCTGATTACTATACATTTTTCTCTCCAGAATGTAGTCCCCAGGGGAGCAGAGACCTTGCTCTTTCTTTTCCTGACCATATCCTCAGTGTCTAGAATAATTTCTTTCACTTAAATATTGCATCAGCAGAATGATTAAGATGATCATACACTGGCCCCTCACCCCCTATATTAAAAACAACAACAACAGTAAAACTGTCAAGCCCTAGCCAGTAAAGCAATTATTTCAGGTAAACACAGGACTCAAGAATGACTCTAAAATATAAAAGGGAGATGTAGAGGTGTTTTACATAAGGAGAATATATGGAGAAAATTTGTCTTTGCCTCAATGGATACTAGCTTTTCTGTGCTAGTTGTCCAGAGTGTACAACTTGAGGTGTTAGACTTAGTTTGGAGACTCCTTTCAAGTGGTCAGTTTGGCATTGTGCATGTTCCTGCTGGGGGCTTCCCAGGTGGCTCAGTGATAAAGAACCTGCCTGCTGATGCAAGAGGCACAGGAGAGACAGGTTCGATCCTTGGTTTGGGAAGATCCCCTGGAGTAGGAAATGGCAACCCACTGCAGTATTCTTGCCTGGGGAATCCCATAGACAGAGGAGCCTGGTGGGCTATACTCCATAGGGTTGCAAAGAGTTGCATATGACCGAGTGACCGAGCGTGTGCACGTGGGCACCTGCACTCACTCACACACACACACACACACACACACACACACACACACACACACACACACACACACACTCGTTCCTGTTGAGGGAAAAGTCATTGATACATATTCTCTCTCCTCTCAGAAAATGACATTTTGGCCAGCCCATAGTTAATGTGCACATCCAAGATGTCAAACTCTCCTACTTGATAAGTTCCTTCTATGCTGAGCTGGATATTGTCTCTGGGGATGACATGTCTTCCATAGGCTTTCACTTGACACCTAACTCCTAGGAAAGGTTTATCCCTCACCTCCAAATTTGTTTCAGTTATATATTTGTTATCAAGAGATTTCTGAACTGACGTTGCAGGTGATACTTCTTGAACCCCATAGCTAAGTCAGAACCAGTAGCTCTACATGTACTTTCCTAGGCACTGTCTTTCTTCAGCATTTGAAAGATTTGTGTAGCTTTAAGACTTTGAATAGCAGGAGTAGATAATGCCTACAATATTGAATTTCTCTATATTCTTTATCCTTTTCAGGACAATTTAACTGAGTGGGTACAAGTTCCAGTTGTTTCCTTTTCATCTTCACTGCACTTGGACTGAAATTGGGTCTATGTTTTCTTTCATTTTCCTTTCCCCTTTTCTTTCTTACTCTAATATCTGTTCTGCCCTCTACTTTCATAATGTTCTATTTGTTGTCATGTGTTATCTCCTGTAGTATCAGTTCAGTTCAGTTGCTCATTCCTGTCCGACTCTTTGTGACCCCATAAACTGCAGCACGCCAGACCTCCCTGTCCATCACCAACTCCCGGAGTCCACACAAACTCATGTCCATTGAGTTGGTGATGCCACCCAGCCATCTCATCCTCTGTCGTCCCCTTCTCCTCCTGCCCTCAATCATTCCCAGCATCAGGGCCTTTTCCAATGAGTCAGCTCTTCCCATAAGGTGGCCAAAATATTGGAGTTTCATCTTCAACATCAGTCCTTCCAATGAACACCCAGGACTGATCTCCACTAGGATGGACTGGTTGGATCTCCTTTCAGTCCAAGGGACTCTCAAGAGTCTTCTCCAACACCACAGTTTAAAAGCATCAATTCTTCGGTGCTCAGCTTTCTTCACCGTCCAACTCTCACATCCATACATGACCACTGGAAAAACCATAGCCTTGACTAGGTGGACCTTTGTTGGCAAAGTAATGTCTCTGCTTTTAAATATGCTGTCTAGGTTGCTGTCTAGTTTCCTTCCAAGGAGTAAGCATCTTTTAATTTCATGGCTGCAATCACCATCAGCAGTGATTTTGGAGCCCCCAAAAATAAAGTCTGACACTATTTCCACTGTTTCCCCATCTATATGCCATGAAGTGATGGGAATGGATGCCATGATCTTAATTTTCTGAATGTTGAGCTTTAAGCCAACTTTTTCACTCTCTACTTTCACTTTCATCAAGAGGCTCTTTAGTTCTTCTTCACTTTCTGCCATAAGGGTGGCATTATCTGCATATCTGAGGTTATTGATATTTCTCCCGGCAATCTTGATTCCAGCTTGTGCTTCATCCAGCCCAGCATTTCTCATGATGTACTCTGCATATAAGTTAAATAAGCATGGTGACAATATACAGCCTTGACGTACTCCTTTTCCTATTTGGAACCAGTCTGTTGTTCCATGTCCAATTCTAACTGTTGCTTCCTGACTTGCATACAGATTTCTCAAGAGGGAGGTCAGGTGGTCTGGTATTCCCATCTCTTTCAGAATTTTCCACAGTTTATTGGGATCCACATAGTCAAAGGCTTTGGCATAGTCAATAAAGCAGAAATAGATGTTTTTCTGGAACTCTCTCGCTTTTTTGATGATCCAGTGGATGTTGGCAATTTGATCTCTGCTTCCTCTGCCTTTTCTAAATCCAGCTTGAACATCTGGAAGTTCATGGTTCACGTACTGTTGGAGCCTGGCTTGGAGAATTTTGAACATTACTAGCATGTGAGATGAGTGCAATTGTGCGGCAGTCTGAGCATTCTTTGGCATTGCCTTTCTTTGGGATTGGAATGAAAACTGTCCTTTTCTAGTCCTGTGACCACCGCTGAGTTTTCCAAATTTGCTGACATATTGAGCGCAGCGCTTTCACAGCATAATCTTTTAGGATTTGGAGTAGCTCAACTGGAATTGTATTACTGCCACTAGCTTTGTTCATAGTGATACTGTCTAAGGCTCACTTGACTTCACATTCCGGGATGTCTGGCTCTAGGTGAGTGATCACACCATTGTGATTATCTGGATCATGAAGATCTTTTTTGTACAGTTCTTCTGTGTATTCTTGTCACCTCTTCTTAATATCTTCTGCTTCTGTCAGGTCCCTACCATTTCTGTCCTTTACTGAGCCCATCTTTGCATGAAATGTTCCCTTGCTATCTCTAATTTTCTTGAAGAGATCTCTAGTCTTTCCCACTCTATTGTTTTCCTCTATTTCTTTGCATTGGTCACTGAGGAAGGCTTTCTTTTCTCTCCTTGCTGTTCTTTGGAATCTGTATTCAAATGGGTATATCTTTCCTTTTCTCCTTTGCTTTTCACTTCTCTTCTTTTCACAGCTATTTGTAAGCCCTCTTCAGACAGCCATTTTGCTTTTTTGCAAATAATTAAAAAAATTAGTTCATTGACTCTCCAAACCATTCACGGTCCAAATAATTCTTTTCATCTTTAAATTCTATTTGATTTGGAAAAATGACACCCAGAAGATATTCTCCCATCAAAACTTTACCCAGGCCTGGAATCATTCTGTCTCTTTCCATTTCTATCCTCTATGTTTAATGTGTCTCTTTTTGTGAACCCTCCCTTAGAGGTCTAATTTTACACATTCCTCAGGCAGTATCTGTAGCTCCACTTATAATATCTCGAAAATCAATTATTAAAGCCTGAATATTTTATTTCAATATTTCCAGTCATCCCTTCTCAGTCAGTGAATTGTTTTTTATAGTTGTGTAGCCTAGAGTCTCAATCTTTAAGGAGATAGCTTCCAAAATACTCTTACTATGGAAATTTAAGAAGCATTTCTCAATTATTTTTTTGGATCTTAGCTTGCTTTGGCAGAATGATCCAATCTATTCTTCCAGAATTTTCTCCACTGGAGACTTAATATGATTTGGTAACAGCTAATACAGTTTCCTCCTTTATATACCTCTTTATGAGTAATTATATCTGAAGGCATTAACTTTTTCATTTAATATATCATTTTTCCAATTTATATCTCTAAATACTGGATGGATCTTTTCCAAAATGATATCTTTCTCTTCCAGTTGAATCACACCTTCCTTCCTGCTCCTCCTTTCCATCTTCCATCCCTTCCTTCCTTCTCTTTCTCTTATTCACCGACTACTCCTTTTCATTTGAGCATTTTTTGCAAGTCACCATTTTTTCTCTTTGAGGAAACCTGATTGCTAGGCAGTGTCTTATCAAAGCCCTTTTAATTACCCTTCTATGTGTATGATTGTGTAATTTTAACCAAAATTTGATGTTTGATTTTAACCAAAAAAATTGTATATTCCCTTAGTAATATATATATCTACATTCTTTTACTTGTTCATGAAGGAAAGCTATAATGTTTCTCTGGGTGAATTTGAGACTTAAGAGTCCTAGATTTCTGATTCAAAGAAATAAAAATATATCCTAGGCTCTTGGATTGTTGTTGTTGTTGTTCAGTCACCAAGTCATGTCCGACTCTGTGACTCCATGGACTGCACCATGCCAGGCTTTCCTGTCCTTCACCATCTCTGGAGTTTGCCTAAATTCATGTCAAAATGAATTCAAGACAAGTATAATGTTTCTCTGGGTGAATTTGAGACTTATAAGTGCTTGATTCCTGATTCAAAGAAATAGAAATATAGCCTATGTTCTTGGATTGTTGCTGTTGTTCAGTCACCAAGTCACATCCGACTCTGTGACTCCATGGACTGCAGCATGCCAGGCTTCCCTGTCCTTCACCATCTCAGGAGTTTACCCAAGTTCATGTCAATTGAATCAGTGATGCAATCCAACCATCTCATCTTCTTGGATTAGAAGAATTAATAGTTGCTAACACGGCCATAATATTTACAGATTTAATGTGATTCACCTGCAGTGTAGGGGACACAACAGATGCCATTTCAATCCTTGGATCTAGAAGATCCCCTGGAGGAGGAAATGGCAACCCACTCTAGTGTTCTTGCTGGGAAAATCTCATGACAGATGAGCCTGGTGGTCTACAGATTATATTTTCAAAAAGAGTTGGACACAATTGAGTGACTAAACACACACAGACTATCAAATACCCATAAGCTTTTCACAGAATTAAAACAAAGAATCCTAAAATTTATATGGAACCATAAAAGACCCAGAACTGCAAAAACAATCCTGAGGAAAAAGAACAAAGCAGGAGGAATAACCTTCCCAGACTTCAGAAAAACCTACAAAGCTACAGTAATCAAAATAGTGTGTTATTGGCACAAAAACAGACATATTGACCAATGGAACAGCTCAGAAATAAAATCACACATACATGATCAATTAATATGCAACAAAAGAGGCAAGAATATACAATGCAGAAAAGATAATATCTTCAGCAAGTGGTATTGGGAAAGTTTGACAGCTGCATATAAATCAATAAAGTTAGAACACACCCTTATGCCATACAGAAAATTAACTCAAAATGGATTCAAGACAAGTACAAGACAATGACACCATAAAACTCTTCAAAGAGAACATAGGCACAATATTACCTGACAAATCATACCAATGTTTTCTTAGGTCAGTCTCCCAAGGCAATGGGAATAAAAACAAAAGATAAACAAATAGGACCTAATCAAACTTACAAGCTTTTATATAGCAAAGGAAACCACTGTTGTTGCTTTTCAGTCACTGAGTCAGGTCCAACTCGTTGTGACCCCATGAAATGCAACTCACCAGGCTTCCCTGTCCTTCACTGTCTCTCTAAATTTGCTCAAATTCATGTCCACTGAGTCTAAGATGCCATCCAACAATCTCATCCTCTGTCATCCCCTTTTCCTCCTGCCCTGAATCTTTCCCAGCATCAGGGTCTTTTCCAGTGAGTCAGCTCTTTACATCAGGCCAAATAATTGGAGCTTCAGCTTCAGCATCAGTACTTCTGATTAATATTCAGGGTTGATTTCCTTTAGGATTGACTGTTTTCATCTCCTTGCTGTCCAATGGACTCTCAAGAGTCTTCTCCATCGCTGCACTTCAAAAGCATCAATTCTTTGGTGCTCAACCTTTTTTATGTTCCAACTCTCACATCCATCCCTAACTACTGGAAAGCCATAGCTTTGACTAGAGGGACTTTTGTCAGCAAAATGGGTTCTCTGCTTTCTAATACGCTGTCTAGGTTTGTCATAGCTTTTCTTCCAAGTAGCAAGCATCTTTTAATTTCAAGGTTGCAGTCACTGTCCACAGTGATTTTGGAGCCCAAGAAAATAAAGTCTGTCACTGCTTCCATTATTGCCCCATCCATTTGCCATGAAGTGATGGAACAAGAAGCCATAATCTTAGTTTTTTGAATGTTGAGTTTTAAGTCAACTTTTCCATTCTCCTCTTTCACCTTTATTCAAGAGTCTCTTTAGTTCCTCTTAGCTGGACTGGAAAAAGTCAGTTTTCTTTCTAATCCCAAAGAAAGGCAATGCCAAAGAATGCTCAAACTGCCACACAATTGCACTCATCTCACATGCTAGTAAACTAAAGCTCGAAATTCTCCAAGCCAGGCTTCAACAGTACGTGAACCATGAACTTTCAGATGTTCAAGCTGGATTTAGAAAAGGCAGAGGAAGCAGAGATCAAATTGCCAACATCCACTGGATCATCGAAAAAGCAAGAAAGCTCCAGAAAAACATCTACTTCTGCTTTATTGACTATGCCAAAGCCTTTGTCTGTGTGGATCACAACAAACTGTGGAAAATACTAAAAGAAATGGGAATGCCAGACCACCTGACCTGCCTCTTGAGAAATCTGTATGCAGGTCAGGAAGCAACAGTTAGAACTGGACATGGAACAACAGACTGGTTCCAAATAGGAAAAGGAGTGCATCAAGGCTGTATATTGTCACCCTACTTATTTAACTTATATGCAGAGTACATCATGAGAAATGCTGGGCTGGCTGAAGCACAAGCTGGAATCAAGATTGCTGGGAGAAATATTAATAACCTCAGATATGCAGATGACACCACCCTTATGGGTGAAAATGTAAAGAGCCTCTTGATGAAAGTGAAAGAGGAGAATGAAAAAGTTGGCTTAAAAATCAACATTCAGAAATTTAAGATCATGGCATCTGGTCCCATCACTTCATCCAAATAGATGGGGAAACATTGGAAACAGTGACAGACTTTATTTTTGGGGGGCTCCAAAATCACTGCAGATGATGATTGCAGCCATGAAATTAAAAGACGCTTGCTCCTTGGAAGAAAAGGTATGACCAACCTAGACAGCATATTAAAAGGCAGAGACATTGCTTTGCCAACAAAGGTCCATCTAGTCAAGGCTATGGTTTTTCCAGTTGTCATGTATGGATGTGAGAGTTGGACTATGAGGAAGGCTGAGCACCAAAGAATTGGTGCTTTTGAATTGTGGTGTTGGAGAAGACTCTTGAGAGTCCCTTGGGCTGCAAGGAGATTCAACTTGTCCATCCTAAAGGAAATCAGTCCTGAATATTCATTGGAGGGACTGGTATTGGTAAAACTCCAATACTTTGGCCACCTGATGGGAAGAACTGACTTACTGGAAAAGACCCTGATGCTGGGAAAGATTGAAGGTGGGAGAAGGGAAAGACAGATGATGAGATGGTTGGATGGCATCACTGACTCAATGGACATGAGTTTGAGTAAATCTGGGAGTTGGTGATAGACAGGGAGGCCTGGCATGCTTCAATCCATTGGGTGGCAAAGAGTCAGACACGACTGAGCGACTGAACTGAACTGAACTGCTTTCTGATATTGGGGTGGTATCATTCGCATATCTGAGGTTATTGATATTTCTCCTTGGAAATCTTGATCGCAGCTTGTGATTCATTCAGCCTGGCATTTTGCATGATGCACTCTGCATATAAGTTAGATAAGTGGGGTGAAGATATACAGCCTTGATGTCCTCCTTTCCACTCCTTTTGAACCAGTCCATTGTTCCATGTCCAGTTCTAAGTGTTGTTTCTTGAACTGCATACAGGTTTCTCAGGAGGTTGGTAAGGTGGTCTGGCATTCCAATCACTTCAAGAATTTTCCAATTTGTTATGATCCACACAGTCAAAGACTTAAACGTAGTCAATGAAGCAGAAGTAGATATTTTTCTGGAATTCTCTTGCTTTTTCTATGATCCAACAGATGGCAATTTGATTTCTGGTTTCTCTGCCTTCTTTAAATCCTACTTGTCTATCTGGAAATTCTTAGCTTACCTATTGTTGAAGCCTAGCTTGAAGGATTTTGAGCATTATATTGCTAGCAAGTGAAATGAGCAAAATTGTATGGTAGTTTGAACATTCTTTGGCGTTGCCCTTCTTTGGGATTGGAATGATAACTAACCTTTTCCAGTCCCATGACTATTGCTGAGTTTTCCAAATTTGCTGGCATATTGAGTGCAGCACTTTAACAGCATCATCTTTTAGGATTTAAAATTTTAGGATTTCCCTGGTGGTCCAGTGGTTAAGGGGCTTCCCTTGTGGCTCAGCTGGTAAAGAATCTGCCTGCAATGGGGGAGACCTGGGTTTGATCCCTGGGTTGGGAAGATCCCCTGGAGAAGGGAAAGTCTACCCACTCCAGTATTCTGGCCTAGAGAATTCCATGTACTGTATAGTCCATGGGGTCACAAAGAGTCCGACACAACTGAGCAACTTTCACTTTCACTTTCCAGTGGTTAAGACTCTGAGCTTCCAATGGAATGATCCTCAGCCTTAAAAACTGCGAAAGAATGCCATTTGCAGTAACACATATGGACCTAAAGATTATACTAAGTGAAATAAGTCAGAAAGACAAATACCCTATGATATAACTTATATGTGGGATCTAAAATATGATACAGATGAACTTATGTACAAAATAGAAACAGACTCTAGACAGAGAATAGACTTGCTGTTGCCAAGGGGGGGGGGCTGGTGAAAGAGGGATGGATTGGAAATTTCAGATTAGCCGATACAAATTAGTTTATATAGAAAGGATAAACAAGGTCTCACTATATAGCACAGGGAACTATATTCAACATCCAGGGGTAAACCAATGGAAAATAAAATGAAAAAGATTGTATGTATATGTATAATTGAATCACTTTTTGCACACTAGAAATTAACACAACATAGTAAGTCAACTATACTTCGATAAAATGAAAAAATGTTGTCTTTAATTTCAAAGAAGTTATCAGAATTTATGCAATAGACAAATTCAAGAACAACTTAAGACCATAAGGTGGAAAATGAACCTTAAAATCCTGTGGACAATCTCATGAATCTAAGGATTTAGCTCCTGCACTTCCAGATTAAAATGCAGAATGGAATTTGGAGCAACTAGTCTAGCATTGCCTGACAAGTATGGCACTAACAATTGAAACTGGAACTTTACACACAGTGTCCTATAGCTCATATGGAAATTAGGTGTAACCTAATATCCTGATCTGCACAGCCCAGAGACATGGTATTGCTTTTGTTTTTTAACTCAGTGTTAACTGGAATGGGTGGGAGTGGTTCCAGGGAATGATGCTTCTTATTTCCTATCACAAGAGTCCTTATTCTATGGGTTTGGAAACAAATATGGAGATACTGTTAGTTATTACATATATTTATTACCACTGTACATTCTGTATAATTAATTTTCCTAAGTAATATAAAGGTTAAATGTTGAGAAATTGTAAATTTCTTACTGACATGCTGTATATATTATCACTTTTTAAGGTTATTCTCTGTTGTTCAGTCACCCAGTCATGTCCAGCTCTTTGCAACCCCTTGGACTGCAGCACATCAGGCCTCACTGTCCCTCACCATCTCCCAAAGTTTGCCCAAGTTCATGTCCATCGCACTGGTGATGCCATCCAGTCATCTCATCCTCTGACTCCCTCTTCTCTTTCTGCCCTCAATTTTTCCCAGCATTTGTTTACAAATATGTATTCAATACATAACACCATAGAAATACATTTGATTTTCATATTAATCTTTATCTTTAACCTTTCCAATTTATTTGTTTTAGTAGTAAAATTACCTTTCTTATTTTTTCTGGCTGAGATATTCAGAACAATGATCAGCAGAAATGATGATAAAGCATATTCTTGCCTTATTTATAAATTGGAGTGTGAGGGATATTTCCAGTTTTTCAAAAATATAGATGTCTTCTTTTCAAAAAAATTAAGTATGCATGCTTTCTGGTATTTATTTGAGTATAGTTGCTTCACAATGTTGTGTTAGTTTCTGCTGTACAGCAAAATGAATCAGTTATACTCACTCTCTTTTAGATTTCTTTCCCATTTCGATCACCACAGAGCATTGAGTAGAGTTTCCTTTGCTATACAGTAGGTACTCATTAATTATCTATTTTATATATTGTACTGTCTATTGTAAATAGTGATGGAATGAACATTGGAGTGTATGCATCTATTCAAAATTATGGTTTTCTCCAGATAAATGCACAGGGTTGGAATTGCTGGGTCATCTGGTGTACATTTTCTGAAGGTTTTTGTATTGCAGATGCTTTATCTCACATTAAGAATATATTCTTTAATTGCTTGTTTCTGAATATTCAGAAATTCTCATATATATGTATCTGGATTCAATTAGCAAATATTTATTTTGACATTTGTGATGTTGCTTATGAAAAAGACTGACTCGTAATCTCCCTTTCTCGTGATGTATTTCTTGTCAGGTTTTTGTATCATGCTTATGCTCATGTCATGAAGAATAATAGTTTCCCCTCTCTTGACATTCTTTGAAAAAATTTACATAATATTTTTGTCATCTTGTTCCTATTGCTTTCTTGTTTAATTCAATTAGTTTACAAATATATTCTCTATTATTTTTATCCTTAGAAATGTATTCAGATTTCCTTCCAGCATTTTGGTAAATGTTCCATCTGCACTTGAAAATAGCCATTTTGCTGCAATTATTGGACATGGTAACCTATACATGTTAATTAGGGCTAGTTTGTTAATGGTGTTATTTAAATCTATATCTTCTATATCTTGTGCTAGTTATTTGAAATGTTTATTAAAAATTTCCACAATAATTGTTGACTTTTCTATGTTTCTCTAATTACATAGATTTTTGCTTTATATAATTTATGACCATGTTATCAGATATAAGCACATTTAGAATTTTATATCGTCTTGATAGATTGACTCTTTTATCACAGTTAAATATCTATTTCATCTCTAGTAATGTTTCTTGCCAGAGTCTTTGTCTGTTATTGTATGGCTATTCAAACTTTTAGTAGTTGTGGGTAGTGTTCACACAATAAACTTTTAAATATCAAAAAAATTTAATATTTCTACATCATTAGATTTCACACACATCTTCTTAAGCAGTATGTAATTGTTGATCTGTTAATGAAATCTGGCAATCTTTTCTTTTCTTAGTACTTTTTAATCTATATACTTGTAATCAATTAGTGATACACTTAGTTTTGCAGCTAATGGTTTTATAACCATTTTACTATGTCTCTTTTGCCTTTCTTCATCTTTTATTAATAATTTTCTTCTAATTATCATGATACTCTCTCAACTTCTTTATGGTTACTTTGGAAATAGCAATATACATCCTTGACTTCCTATAGTGTAATGTACATTAGTATTTTCATCATTTCTAAGACAGTGCAGTGATCTTAGATTAGTAAGATCTTCTTTTACTTCTTTTTGTTCTTTGTGCTTTTTTCTAATATATTGACTCATAATATTTTATACAATCAATATTAATTGATATTTGCCTATTTATTTCCTCATTCTGATGCTCTTCTTCCTTTGCAAATATTATGCTTTTGTTATAGTTATTTTTCCCTCTACTTGAAGAGGTCCTTTAGAAGTGTGTGCATGCTCAGTCATGTCTGACTCTGCAACCCCATGGACTTTAGCTCACTATGCTCCTCTGTCCACAGGATTACCCCGGCTAGAATATTGGAGTGGGTTGCCTCCTTCAAGGGATCTTTCTGACTCAGAGATCGAACCTGGGGCTCCTGCAGCTCTTGCATTGGCAGGAAGATTCTTTACCACTGGGCCACCTGGGAAGCCTCTGCTTAAACCAAATTCTCTGTTTGTTTGTTTTTTTTCCCCTGAAAACATCTTTCATTTGCTTTCAACCTTTTATCATGAGGTGCTTCTCTTTAGTAACACAAGGATGGAGACAGATAACTATTTTTAAACAGAAAAATACCTTCATTAAATTTTTACAAATTATTTTTTAGTTATAGAATCTTACTTTTTATTGCTTTCTCTTTTTTCAGATATTTACCCAGGAGTAGAATTGCTAAGTCATATGATAGCTCTATTTGTAGTCTTTTTTGAGAAAGCTCCATACTGTTTTCCACAGCATCTGCCTAATGTACATTCCCACCAATAGTGTACAAGCGTTCCCTTTTCTCCACATCCTTACCAACGTTTGTTATTTGTGTTCTTTTTGATGATAGCCATTCTGACAGGTGTGAGATGATACCTCATTGTGGTTCTGATTTGCATTTCCCTGATAGTTAGTGATGTGTATCTTTTCATGTGTCTGTTGATCATCTGCATTTCCTTCTAGTAAAGAAGTCATTCAGTTCTTCTGCTTATTTTTTAATTTGGTTGCTTATTTTTTTGACATTGAGTTGTATGAGCTGTTTATATATGTTGGATATTAATCAGTCACACCTTTTGCATATATTTTCTCTCATTCAGAAGCTTGTCTTTTCATTTTGTTGGTGGTTTACTTTGCTATGCAAAAGTTTTTAACTAGGTCTCATTCATTTATTTTTGCTTTTATTTCCTCTACTTTAGGAGATGGATCCAAAAATATTGTTGTGATTTACATCAGGAATGTTCTACTTTTATTTTCCTTAGCACTTTTATAGTACCCAGTTTTACATCTGGGTCTTCAATCCATTTTCAGTTTATTTTTGTATATGATGTTAGAGATTGTTCTAATTTCATTCTTTTACATGCAACTGTCCAGTTTTTCCAGCACTACTCATTGAAGAAACTGTCTTATCCATTGTATACTCTTGCTTCCTTTGTCCTAGATTCATTGACCATAAGTGTGCCAGTATCATGCTGTTTTGATGACTTTAGCTTTGTAGTGTAGTCTGAAGTCAGGGAGAGTCATTTCTCTAGCTCTGTTCTACTTTCTCAAGATTGTTTTGGCTATTTTGTGTCTATTGTGATTCCATACAAATTTAGAAAATTATTTTCTGGTTCAGTGAAAAGTTTCATTAGTATTTTGATAGGGATTGCAATGAATCTGTAGATTGCTTTGGGTAGTATGGTCATTTCAGCAATATTAATTCTTCCAGTATAAGAACATGGTATATCTTTCCATCTGCATTGTCTTCAATTTCTTTCATCAGTGTTTTACATTCTTCAGAGTTTAGGGCTTTTGCCTCCTTGGGTAGCTATATTCATAGACATTTTATTCTCTTTGATGCAGTGGTAAATGGGATTCTTTCCTTAATTTCTGATACTCCATTATGGATACTAATGCAAAAGATTTCTGTATATTAATTGTGTATCCTGAATTTTTACCAAATTCATTGATAAGCTCAAATAATTTACTGGTGGCATCTGTAGGATATTTTTTTTTTAATGTATAATGTTACCTGCAAACAGTGACAGTTTTTACTTCTAATTTACATCTAATTTGAAAAGATACATGCATCTCAATATTCATAGTAGCATTATTTACAGTTACCAAAATATGGAAGCAACCTAAGTGTCCAACAGAAAAAATGGATAAAGATGTGGTTTATATAGAAAGTGGAATACTACTCAACTAAACAAAACACAAAATTTTACCATTTGCAGCATCATGGATAGACAGGAGGGCATTAAACAAGTCATACAGAGAGGGACATAAACTGTATGACATCATTTATATGTGGAATCTAAAGAATACACAAAAATGAGTGCTGCTGCTGCTGCTGAGTCGCTTCAGTCGTGTCCGACTCTGTGCGACCCCATAGACGCCAGCCCACCAGGCTCCCCCGTCCCTGGGATTCTCCAGGCAAGAACACTGGAGTGGGTTGCCGTTTCCTTCTCCAATGCATGAAAGTGGAAAGTGAAAGTGAAGTCGCTCAGTCGTGTGACTTTTAGCGACCCCACGGAATGCAGCCTACCGGGCTCCTCCATCCATGGGATTTTCCAGGCAAAAGTACTGGAGTGGGGTGCCATTGCCTTCTCCCCAAAAATGAGTGAATACAATAGAAAAAGAAGCACTATGTTACTATTAAAGTTATGCCTAGTTTTTCAGATTCTTCTGCTTAACTTGGCTTCTTGGTCACTTACCTTATGCAACAGAGGGATTAGGAAATACTCCAGAAAAAGCATGGCACAATTCCACACTCATTTCTCTATAGTTTTGTTTTGTGATCTCAGCCCTTTAGTTGTATAATTTGTAGAACCAATTTGCAGTCCTCGACTCCACTGTTTTGTCTACCCACTTTCTTCAGTCTAACAAAAGCACTGAGCTACTGATCAGCCTGTATAAGTTACACATCAGCTCGCTTAAGTTATACATATGCTAACACCTTGGGTTTAAAATCAGTGAAGAATTTAGGACTTATCTTTATGTCTTGTCTTAACAACCTAGTTCCTCAAGTCCTATCTGCTTTCAGGTGCTTTTCTAGTGCCTGTTAATAGCTTTTTTTAAAAAAAATGTTTATAGTTTTTATATTTATTCACTGCAGGAGAGTTTGTCTTTTAAAAACAACTCAATCACAGGTGGAAGAATAAGACAAAAGAATACACTGATCTGTGTTTTGTTTCCAGGGCTCTACCAGCAAAAAAGGTGACTGAGTACTATATAGTTACACTGTATATATATCAACAATATGAAATTATTATGAAAAGTGAATGAATTTAAATAATAGTAAAGTTAAAACAGTATCTACACAAAGCACTCAAAAAATGTTAACAAGTTTTAAGTTCTGCATAGTATAACCCCTGCCTTCATCTTCATATTTATCTTACAAGCTATCCCAAATGCCTGCCCTCCAACCAAGCTTTAATTCCAGCCTTGGTGGGGGTGGTTCAGTTCCTAAGTTGTGTCTGGCTTTTGTGACCCTGTGGACTGTAGACCACCAGGCTCCTCTGTCCATGGGCTTTCCCAGGTAAGAATACTGGAGTGGGTTGCCATTTCCTTCACCAAACTCCAGCCTTACTGGTCTTTTTATAGTTTTGTGAATGCCATGAGATCATTATTCCCTAGAGAATTCACATCTACTGATTTCTGCTTTCACTTCCAGAATGTGGCTTTATTTTCTGATTTCAAGCGAGTTTAAGCCTTCTAATGAATTGTTATCATTAGAAATATTTGATTATAATGATTTCAAATAAGTACTGCAGACTTGACTGTTCTCTAAGTTGAAGGTCTCATATTGGGATCTTTGAACATATTTTCCTCATTTCTCGGTCACAAGAGCATGTAAATAATATACAGCACATATTAGCTACCCAGAACTTTTTGTTGAATTATGCTAGAACAATGAAAGGGATCCTGGACCCTCCAAAATTATAAAAATCGACTCATATAGGAGGAAATGGAATGATAGGAGAAAGCTGATAATTATGTATTTGGGGAAATTGAGCTTGAGGATCTGGTGAGACAACTGTGAATTGCTCAGGAGAGAAGAGGCATTTTCTATTGTAAAGACAATTCTAACAGTAAGTTCCAGAAATAGAAAACTGAATAGCTGGGATTAATACCAAGGCAAATCTAGCTAAAATAAATATCAAGCACAATTTTGTCAAGTATGAACTATACCTAATATGGGTATTTTGTTTAACATAGTTAACAGAATACTTTTTTTTTTTTTCCTTTTGGGACATCTTTTGAGAATCCTTTATGTAGTCAGTTTTTTTTTCTTGTCTGTTTCCCTTTTTACCTGCCAGCAATCCACAAAGATATTTTTAACCATATTAAGCCAATCTCTTTCTCCCCAGAGGTCTAAAACCATAAGAAACCACAAATAGGCATGTATATATTTGAAGCTGAAGGTTTGCCAAAGAAAAGTATTCCTGCCAAATCAAACTTGAAACTCTAATGCCTTCACACTTAAAACATTGCAGTTTCATGGTAATGCAACGTCCAAGAAAGCCACACCATTAAAAAAATTTTCAACACTTCATGATGTGAAAGGATAAATAAATAAAACATAACATTTTGATTAAACTGGAAATAAAATAAAATAAAATAAAAAATAAACATTTTTTCTTCTTGCTAATTTTTTAATACAGAAATTTAATGTATTTTTAAGCCTAAGTAAAACTAAGATGTAAAACATTATAAAGTATGGTATAAAATGCATTTGAAAATGATAAATGCTAAAGTTAAATATGTATAAGAAATATTGTAAAGATTCTTTAAAGAGAATCTGATCTCAAAGTCAAAAATAAACTTTGGTTTTGTGAAACTGCAATGTATTACAAATTTTCTACAGTCTGTTTTTGCTTAATAGTAAACAAGGACTTTCCCAATTTTTAAAGATATCTGTAGTGTTTACAAATCTTCTGTTTTCAATGAATAGATTTAAAATTATGTAGAGGCTCCTTTTGATTGTTGTGTTTTTAATAGTGTTTAGTAAATATAAAAATATAGTGTCAGAATGCAATTTATTAGCTCATTAATCACATACTCTATGCCTATATTCTCGGCTTCCCTGGTGGCTAAGACAGTAAGGAATTTGCCTGCAAGACCTTGGTTTGATCTCTGGATCAAGAAGATCCCCTGGAGAAGGGAATGGCTACCCATTCCAGTATTCTTGCCTGGAGAATCCCATAGACAGAGGAGTCTGGTGGGCTACAGTCCATGGGGTCGCAAAGAGTAGGACACGACTGAGTGACTAAGCATGCATACAAATGCATGCCGATATTCTAAACACAAGTGCATTAACTCATTGATTTTCAGAACAATATTCTGTAAGTACTATTATCAAATCTATCAAACAGATGACAAAACAATAGCATGAGACTGAACCAGTTTCCAAATCTACACAGTTGTCAAATGGCACAATTGAGATTTGAACCTTGAGAAGCTTGTTTTGTGCTTGATCATAAATAGGCTGCCTAGAATTTTTAACCACCTGTTTCCCTTTCAATCTAAACCAATTTGGCTTTCATTACAGTAAAATTCTCTTTGGTAGGGTCATCAAGTCTTTCCTAATTGCCAAATCTCTTGGATGCCTTTCTGAATTTAACTTCTTTACTATAATTAACATCATTATCTACTTTTTTGTTGAAACTCTTTCCTGTTCAGATTCCATGAAAACACCCTATGTTTCCTTCTTAACATTCTGGCCACTTTTAAAAAAATTGCTTCTTTCACATACTCTTCCATATCATTCAACCTCTTAGTTGTATTTTGTTTTTGTTTTGTTTTTGAAGTCAGTCCTCAGCACAGTTGTCATTACTTAATTTCATTGAAAAGCTAATTCATATGCCTAAGTATTTTCTGGAAATCTATGCCTGGATATCTTATAGGCAACTAAAACTCAACATGGTGAAGCAGTATAGAATGCACTGTCTCAAAATATGCCATTCTGGCATATTGACTATTTTGAGTCAAATGTAGTTGAAAAGCATCAGATGCAAGAATGACACTCTTTCTTTCTTTTTCTTAAAAGCAGATGACATTTTTATGTAAAAGGTGTCCTCTCTATATCAGAAGGAAAGAAACATTCTCATCACCAAAGATGGGAGGTAAAGAACAAGAAAAATTTTCACAAGCCTTATTAAACTAATCTTTATCCTTCTGGTGACTTCTCCATCAATTAACTACCCCAGCCTAAGTCCCTTTGCCTTGTCACATTTTCACAGATTACTACTTTTTATCCAACTCAGTGTAAGCTTTTAATTCTGCTTTTTTGAATCTTCATATTTCTGGTGAAGGTTCCCATTTATATGTTAAAAAAAAACTTTAATGGCTTTTTCTCTTATCTGTCTTATGTCAGTTTACTTTTAAGTACTAAGAGAGTAAAGAAAAAATTTCCTCCCCTACACTGACTAAACTTAATTCTCCAGTTTTTCTTCTAGAAATTGGCTCTTTATAAAGAGGGATATACATGGCACATCTCTCACACATAAAGTCAGCCTTGATTCTTCCTTTTTATTTATCTTTCACTGAATCAGTCATCATGTCCACCCTTTCACATTGAGCCACTGCCACTTCCTTGTTATAGGTAGGCCTTACAATTTTTTACCAGGATTAGCGTTATAGTTTTGGATCTGTCTCTAACTTCTTTCTCACCATACCTCTCTCCCCCACCACATAAATAGAGTGATCATTATAAAACCAAACTATAGTCTTATCACTCGGCGCATAAAATCTGTTCACAGATTCTTCCAGGTTAAAATTTCTAAGCTTGGAGTCAATCTGATATAACCTTTTCCTACTCTTCCTATCATATCTCTTCCCTATTTATATGTTACCTGTGAATCTTTCACATACAGATTCACTATATTTACAGATTCCATATTTGAGAATCTGTCTAGTTGCTATAATTTATTTGTAACCACAAAATCATTCCTCACAGATCTTTCACAATCATTCATGTTATTTGAGTTCCCCAATAAACAAATTCTCTGTGAAGGTCAGAAAGGTGATGCACTGCCTTGTTTTAGCTCAGTTATTATAAAAATGTGTTCTCTTCACCATCTCATTAGTGCTGTGTTGTCCACATTTTTGTGCTTTTGGTTGGTGGTGAATTTGCTGTTTAAAATGGCCCCCAAGCATAGTGCTAAAGTGGTATCTAGCATTCCTAAGTGCAAGTAGGCTATTATGTGCCTTACAGAGAAAATGTATCTGTAACTTAGAAAAGTTACTTTCAAAATACATAATAATGATGTTGGCTTTGAGTTCAATGTTAATGCAACAACAATACACATTAAATAATGTGTCTTTAAACAAAAATACACATAAAACAAGGACACATAGTTTTAACTATATTCATTAATAGAATTATTTTTAAACATATTATAGATAAAACAAGAAATTATGCTAATATTATCAATTAAGATTTCAGCACAAAAGATATGTTGCATAAAATCAAATGTTATGAAAAATATTTATAGTTTTATAAATTATTTTGGAATATCAGAAAGATTTAATACTTTATTTTTATATTTCTAAAACAAACAACTATTTTCAAACTCCATTCATTGAAAAAGCATAGAAAAATAACAACCTAGTCTACAAACATAGATGATTCAATAGTAATTAGCACCACTAACACCCAGATTTGGATCTCTAATTATGATGCCCTACTAAAAGGAACCAGAACTCTTAAAGAAATGGTTGGTTACAAGTCTAGAGCAAGAAAAGTACAAGATGGTCCTGGAACATCTTGTGCCAGAAACAAAGGACGCTATCAAGTATCATTGGAATCCAGTAACATTCCAAACAAAACTAACTAAAAAAACTAGGAAACCACTGAATGTGTTCCCACTGCTTAATATTAGGAAAACTATAGTGTCAAAGAAAATAGTAACTGCAATGATTGAAACCACAAGTTATGTTCATGAGTATATATATATATATTTAAAGTTCATGAGTATATATATATATATATATATATATATATTTAAAATCTTACTGCTTATCTTTACCTTTGGTGATTTGCTAGGACACACACGCTTTATTCTAAACCAGGGGGTGGCAAATTTCCTGTAAAAGACCACATAGTAGATATTTTAGAATTTAAGGTCCACATCCAGTCTCTGTTTCTTCTCCCTCTCCTAATTCTTCTTCTTTTCCTCCTCCTTCTTCTTCAACAAGTCTACTTAATGTTGCATGTTCTTCTTTCTTATTACTATCCAGTGAAAAATGTACAAAACAATTTTAGCTTATGGGCCATAAAAAAAGAGGCATGAACCATACACAGTACATAGACTATAGTTACCAACACCACTTCTAAAGAAAGTCAAGATAAATATGACAAATTTTATCTAAATTTCTTATAGAAACTGTACTTTACCTTAACCAAATAGTTAATGAGAAATTTTTCTTTATCAAAGTCCAGCTAATGAGTTCAGAAACAATGATAGAATTTTTAAAAAGCCATCATTTGTATACCATGATAAAATAATAGATCTAAGCAATGATCAGTATACTAAAACAGAGTTAAGTAAATACATAGATTAAGTTAGCATCACTTTGATCCACTGGATCCCAAACTTTGTCAAATAGTAGCATTACTTGGTGAATTCTAAAAACCACTGAGGATTCTCAGCCATGGATATGCAGATTTAATTGGCATGGCTTGCATCTGGGTCTCAGTTTCCCAATTCCTTTGATCATTCTTAACATCATTAAAAATGGAACACCCAGGTATTATGTACTTTGTGATGAGATATAACAGGGAATGTATAGCACTGCCAAAATACAAAGTGCTGCTACATACACATTATACAAAAAAAAATCATAGACCTAAACAATGCTATTTAGAAACAGTCATCATTATATTATAAGATGAGAACATTTTTTTTTCTTTTCCATTCACTGATTTCATTCAAATTTTAAGTGGACAATAAATCTATAATTTGGTGAAATTAAATTTTTCTAACCCCATTGTATGTTGCTCACACCTAAAATTTTCTTGTAATATTTTCTTGTCTCTGAAAATTTTAAATTGATCTATCTGAATGACCATTCATATAGCCATTAAGAAGGCTGAGAGCTGAAAGATTGATGCTTTTGAACTGTGGTGTTGGAGAAGACTCTTGAGAGTCCCTTGGACAGCAAGAAGATCCAATCAGTCAATCCAAAATGAAATCAACCCTGAATATTCATTGAAAGGACTGATGTTGAAGCTGAAGCTCCAATATTTTGGCCACCTGACATGAAGAGCCAACTCAATGGAAAAGATCCTGATGATGGTAAAGATTGAAGGCAGGAGGAGAAGGGGATGACAGAGGATGAGATGGTTGGATGGCATCACCGACTCAACGGACATCAGTTTGAGCAAGCTCCAGGACATGGTGAAGGACAGGGAAGCCTGGCATGCTGCAGTCCATGGGGTTGCAGAGTTGGACACGACTGAGTGACTGAGCAACAATAATCTGAATGATTCTTGAAAACTGATAAAATTTCATGTTTTCTTTTAGAGGAGATTCTCTCTACCATACATCTAATCCTTTTCAAACCAGGTATTATTTTTGCTTTAACTGTATTTAAATACAATCTGAATTAAAAATTTCACTTTGAACTTATAGGAGATTTTATAATTTTATATCTATAAAAGGATTCCTGTATAAAATAATATTTTTATGGAGTATATCTTATAAATCATGCAATCTTTATCTTTTGAGATTTAATCTTTCCAAATAAAATATTGTATAGTGAAATGGTCACTCACACTGCTCTCTCATTACTGTTTGTTCTTTGATGTTATTTTAGGAGTAAGTAGGGGTAAGGTAATGATTGCTATGCTTCCTGTTTTTTCTTACATGTTTAGTATACTTTAGCTGTTAATAATTTTAATCGATAAATGAAATGTTTTTGACAAAATGTTTAACTGTTTGCATTAAAAGTGACAGTTTTGTCTGTATGTTTGGAAGGAAACACAAAAATAAATAATTCTGGGTATTCTAGTTAGGGGTCAGAGGTATGGACTGGGAGAGATTTTCTAATTGTCTAGTAAGGGCTTTTTCCCTTCATTTTACTGAGAACAGAACATATCCTTTTAATCAACTTCACTTAGGAGTGTGTTTCTTTCAATATTTCCTCCCCTACATTGTCTCTTGACTCATGAAATTTCTTGATTTATCCTCTATTTCTCTCTCCCAAATTTTCTCAGATACACTGCATGTCTTTATCTCTTTAAGTTTGTGACGGTTACTGATTTTATCTTTTATAGCACAAATTAATTCATTTTAGTGTGTGATTCATTATAATTTCTTCTGATTTTAATTTCCATCATACCTTTAATTTCCAGTAATATTTCTGTTTATTTGGTGCACTATTTTTCAGCAACCTGTTTTTAAGTTTTGTTACATGAATGTTGAGCCCAATTTATCAAATAATCTGTGTTCAAATCCAAACTCTAAAATTTGTGTTGATCTTTGTGGAAAATAAGGATAAAAACAGTGCCCAGCTCTATCTTAATTAGATTTTAAACAGGATTACATATATTTAACTTACAAATCACTTAACACTGTGGCCAAAACATAGTTAGCCCTCAAGCATTGTTAACTATTATTTTAACTATCTGTCTGTGGTTATACTCTTCAAAAACTTGAAACAAGCATCTTTTCTCGTCCTTGAATTATTTTTGTTTTCCAGGTTGATTTCTTTACTTTGATCCTTCCCATTCAGGCCTTTTCTTCTCTTTATCTGATGATACATGGCTGCTTGTTCATGTTTGAAAATGAAGGGCTAGGTTAACTATCTAAGTAGCTGGTGTCCTTTTCCTCTGCCTTGATTTAGGTAAATTTCTCAAAAGAACTTGATTTTTTTTTTAATTAATTTATTTATTTTAATTGGAGACTAAATACTTTACAATATTGTAGTGGTTTTTGCCATACATTCACATGAATCAGCCATGGTTGTACATGTGTCCCCCATCCTGAAACCCCTCCCACCTCCCTCCCCATCCCATTCCTCAGGGTCATCCCAGGGCACCAGCCCTGAGTACCCTGTCTCATGCATCAAACCTGGACTGGCGATCTGTTTCACATATGGCAATATGTATGTTTCAATGCTATTCTCTCAAATCATCCCACCCTTGCCTTCTCCCACAGAGTCCAAAAGTATGTTCTTTACATTTGTGTCTCTTTTGCTATCTCATATATAGGGTCATTGTTACCATCTTTCTAAATTCTATATATATGCATTAATATACTGTATTGGTAGTTTTCTTTCTGACTTACGTCACTCTGTATAATAGGCTCCAGTTTTATCCACTTCATTAGAACTAATTCAAATGCATTCTTTTTAATAGTTGAGTAATATTCCATTGTGTATATGTACCACAGCTTTCTTATCCCTTCATCTGCCAATGGACATCTAGGTTGCTTCCATGTTCTAGCTATTGTAAACACTGCTGCAATGAACACTGGGGTGCATGTGTCTCTTTCAATTCTGGTTTCCTGGGTGTGTATGCCCAGCAGTGGGATTGCTGGGTTGGATGGCAGTTCTATTTCCAGTTTTTAAAGCAATCTCCACACTGAAGAATTTGTTTTTTAATGGAGAGCGCCTGAGGGCTCTCATCCATACTTACTGTCACTTAGGATTCAGTGGGGTGTGTCTGAGTCCACAGGAGCAAAAAGGCCTGAATCTCCACCCTTAACACAAGAGGAAGAGATTTGCCCTTAGCATTTGAGAACTTCAGTGTATTTCACTCTCAGATAAGTCTGTCTTTGCTTTTATACAGCCTTATATGTGGTAATCCAGACTCCAGAGCTACTTAAAGGTCTACTTTGCAGATTTTTTCATCTGAAACCCCATATTTGTACAACTCCCTTGGCAGATGGCTCATTTTGCTTCCAGAGCAGTTCTTGGGTTTGTGGATTGAAGGCCAAATCCAGTGGGTTCATCTGATTCAGCTCTTTAGAATGAAGTTTCTAAACTCTGATGATTAGCTTAAGGCCTACTCAGAATTTGAATTTATTGACTCCCAACTTGAAGCTTCTCACTTAAGGGCCCTATTGGTTTTAGTTTAGGTTTTAAGCTACAATATTCTTTCTTCCATTTCTCCTGTAATTTAATTCCATTTGTTTTATATCTTCAAGCATTTTCTCAAAATTTTCAGATTGCTTAGGGTTCCCTTTCAGGTTTTCTAAGCCATTACATTACAGTCCATTTCATATACAGTTAGATGTATAAGTAACTGGATAGATGGAATAGGCTGAATTTATATACTGAATTTAACATCGTCAGTCAGTTTCTAACTAACAATGCACAATACTGTGTTTCTTTACCTTTCTTTTCTTTTGCTAGATTCCTTGTCATACTTTTCATTGCCTTCTTTAATCCATCTACTCAGACCTATTCTACTCAACCACTACAAGCTTCCATCCTATTTTTCTTCAAGAAATTGGTATGAACAATCACAAAGAACCGAACTTCATTCATATCCTACAGGTCAATTTATCTACACTGCCCTATGGTAATATTTTCTCTCTATCCTCAATACTTGAGAGGTCTTCCCATTCTCCAGAAGAAGGAGACCGATTCTGGGCTCCTGATTCCTTCTCATCTCTTCTTTAGAAGCACCACACCAATGCTCTTCTCTATCAGCTTCATTGTTCAAGTTCCTCCTATTCTAAATAACTTTGTATCTATTCTTCAGTTTTAAGTTTGTTTCAAACAAAATTCTTTCTGCTTGTTCAGTCATTCTTTCCCTCACTCTCTTCCCTTCTCTCATCCACTATCCCTTTTCAGAGGAGTTCTTTTGAGTGAAATCTACAAGTCATCCTTCCTATTCATCATTTTGAAAATCTTTCTACTGATTTTGTCTTTTTGTTGTTGTTCAGTTGCTGTCGTGTGTGACTCTCTGTGACCCCATGAACTGAAGCAACTAGGCTTCCCTGTCCTCCACTATCTTGGGGAGTTTGCTCAAATTCATGTCCATTGAGTCAATAATGCTATCTAACCATTTCATCCCCTGCCACCCCTTTCTCCTCTTGCCCTCAATCTTTGCCAGCAATGTTGTCTTTTCCAATGAGTAGGCTCTTTGATCAGGTGGTCAAAGTATTGGACCTTCAGTTTCAGCATCAGTCCTTCCAATGAATATTCAGGGTGGATTTCCTTTAGGATTGACTGGTTTGATCTCCTTGCTGTCCAAGGGACTCTCAAGAGTTTTTTATTTTTTTTTTTCTGGTACCACAATTTGAAAGCATCAATTCTTTGGTGCTCAGCCTTCTTTATTTTGTCTTTTATATTTTTAAATCATATTTTACCATCCTCCATTGTAGTATTGTCTTTCTAGGATTTCTTAAATAGTAGCTCTTTACTTTTAAGTGTGCTGTATTCTTAAAAATGTGTGCTATTTTCTATGCCAGATATTTGCTTCTTGACCTGATCTCTATTCTAAACTTTAGAAAAATATTTATTCAAATTACCTAGTGAATAACTACTTGGATGTTTCACATGTGACCCAAACTCAAATAATCTTTCACTACTCTCTCCTTGCTCTCAATCAATATCCCAGTGTTATTTCTGCATTTCTCATATTACTTAATAACACCTCCATCTATATAATACCCAAGATAGGAATTTGTGGAGCCAGTCAGGCTACACTTTAATCCTGCTAGCCACATATACCATTTCATCATTTACATACGATTTAAAAAGTGGTTCCCAGGCTACCATGGTGGTGCTGTGGTTGAGAATCCTCCTGCCAATGCAGGGGACATGGGTTCAACCACTGGTCTGGGAAGAATCCACATGCTGTGAAACATCTAAGTCCATGCACTACAACTACTGAGCCCACATGCAACAACTACTGATGGCTACACTCTCTAGGGCCTGCACCACAGCTACTGAGCCAGCCTGCTGCAACTACTGAAGCCCTCATACCTAGAGCCTGTGCTCCACAAGAAGCCACCACAATGAGAAGAGTAACTCCAACTCTCTGCGACTAGAAAGAAAGAAAGAAAGAAAAAGTGAAGTTGCTCAGTCGTGTCCAACTCTTTGCAAACCCATGTACTGTAGCCTACCACGCTTCTCCATCCATGGGATTTTCCAGGCAAGAGTATTGGAGTGGGTTGCCATTTCCTTCTCCAGAGCACTTCCCAACCCAGGGATTGAACCCAGTTCTCCCACATTGTAGGCAGACGCTTTACTGTCTGAGCCACCAGGGCAGTCCTTGGTGCGACTAGAAAATCCGAGCACAATCAAAGGTGGTCCTCCTTTGTTTCATTTGTGTTTATACTGACTTAGCTTGGATCTTTATTACTTATCACTTGAGTAACTACAACAGAGTTTCATGTGATTTCTGTATTGGATTTTACCCCTCAAAACTTTGCAACACACTCAAATCAATGAGTCTAAAACACACATCTGATTATATCATGCTTGGAAAAAAGTCATCACCTAACAACTTCTATTCAAGGTGCATCATCTGTCATGACCTTCTTCACACTTCATTCATTATTTGAACTGACTTTCTCTTCTCTTTTACACACACACACACACACAGATGGAGGACAGAAGGTACTCTATCATTACATACTTCTGTTTGTCCATATTGTTTCCTCTCCCATGAGAGACTTCCTTTCATTTCTTGGTTAGAATACATAATGCATTTGGACTCGACTCTTACATTACTTTCTGAGGGAGGAGTTTTTTAATTTTTAGACTTAATTCCTCACCTAAACTACTATAATAGATTTAAATGATTTTTGCCTCTTCATTTCCCCATGAAATTATAATTCCCATTGGGAGGGGTGGTATCATATTCATCTTCCATTCCTTAAGTGCTTGGTTCAGTAGTGAGGTAGGTGGTGAGTCCTTAATAATTGTGGGCATTTTGAATTGAACAAATATATGTATTACATGTTGCCTTGGGGAAAAATGCATAATTGAAAGGCTTTAAGGCTTAAATTTTTTTAAATGGTATGAAAAATGAAATAATCTTTATACTTGTTAGTTCTTTCTTTGATTACAGACATTTTAATAATAGTATATTATTTGCGTTACAGTGTAATACTGTAATATTAAAAGTAAGGTGAAATTGGAGTCTGCCAAATATTACTTATCAATCTATATATTTAAATATACTACTTTCAAAAGATAAAATTATGCATTGAACCTGGACTGGCGATTTGTTTCACATATGATAATTTACATGCTTCCATGCCATTCTCCCATATCATCCCACCCTCGCCCTCTCCCATAGAGTCCATAATACTGTTCTACTTATCTGTGTCTCTTTTGATGTCTCGCATACAGGGTTATCTTTACTGATTGACTAAATACCATATATATGTGTTAGTATACTGTATTGGTGTTTTTCTTTCTAGCTTACTTCACTCTGTATAATAGGCTCCAGTTTCATCCACCTCATTAGAACTGATTTGAATGTATTCTTTTTAATGGCTGAGTAATATTCCATTGTGTATATGTACCACAGCTTCCTTATCCATTCATCTGCTGATGGGCATGTAGGCTGCTTCCATGTCCTGGCTATTATAAACAGTGCTGCGATGAACATTGGGGTACACGTGTCTCTTTCAAGTCTGGTTTCCTCAGTGTGTATGCCCAGCAGTGGGATTGCTGGGTCATATTCATGTCAATGTATGGCAAAACAAATACAATACTGCATGGTAAAAAATAGAAAATAAACTAATTTAAAAAATTAAATAAAATAAAAAAATAAAATAAAATTAATAAATGTTTCACTTTTAAAAATTTGACACAAAGAACAAATTTAACAAAATACAAACTATTAATAATAATTTTGATATAAATCAAGGGTTTGAGAGTTTACCTATCATATAGATATTATCTCAGAGAAATTTGTTATTTAGCTATTACTTGAAACCTGTGAAATGGAGTATAATATATGGTGTCTTTTATTTTTGCTTTTATTTTTAATTTTTTCTAAATCAATGAATTAACTATTTTTCATAAATGGCTGCTTCAACTAAGGTATTTTTCAAATCTGGACTCTGATATTCCACAAAGTTAAACACTATAATTATCCAATTGAAACATTATCTCTTGAAATGCACAAAGACATAAATCCCTCTGCCTATTCGCAGTGTTCTATTTGTGGATCTCTGCATAAAGTGGACTGTATCTTCCCAGGATGACCCCATGGCCTGATAGACACTAGGGAGCTTTAGACCATTCCCTTGCTAGATTGACATGTATATTAGGAGAAGAGACTCTTTAATCTATAACTCTACAGTATATCACATTTCCATTTATATTGTGTCACTACATTTTATTAACGCTTCCTGATATGTTCAAATACGTTATGCTCTCATGCCAAAAATGACTGTACTGTCTCTGTTTTTACTGGTTTACCATTTTCTCTAGGGAACTGACTAAGAGGCATACTTTTGAGATTGTTGATAAGTGAAAGTTAATACTGGATCCTGAGAGAAAAAGTTGAAAGTTTGGGAAAAAAAAGAGAAAAGTTTTGTTTTCCTAATTTTATTTTTTACCTCTAGTTCTTTAACATGACTGTTCAAGTTCCTATACATTAAAAATGAAATATGTTATATGACCTTTATAAGTGTGTCCAAATCAGGAGACTCAAGTGAAGAGTCACTTACATCCAGAGAGAATTAGTTCATCCAAAGGATAAATATGTTGAAATGTGATTATATGGAAGTAGACAGGGTTTTTGCTAAGGAAATGTCTTCTTGAATACTATTTTTCATATGTTTTAGTCTATGGATCATTTTGGGGACACCAAAGATATCTAAAATGGGCTGACTTATTGAATAATGTTTTCGTCAAGTACAGTCAAGCTTGTTTCTACTTCTCTAAGGGTGTAAGTCTAGCTACTACTAGAATAATAGATTAATATAGAATAATAACTATGAATAGAGATTTACCATCTTTAAACAACTTCTGGTGATTGTGATGCATTTATGATAATTAGAAAGCCACCAACTTTGGCACTAGACAGACTTGTCTTTGCCCTCTGATTTTATCATTGATTGTTATATGAAAGCCTCTTTGATGTGTTATATTCCAACAACAACAAAAAATCACCTATCTCATAAAAATCAACAGTTTCTGTACATAGTAGGAGATAACAAATATTTGTTCTCCATTCTTTCTAACACTTCATCTTTCTTTTCTCCAAAACCTCAGCTCCTTCTCCTTGACATCTTTGGACTAAGACCTAAAACACTAGGAAGATATTTCTGAGTTCCTTTGGTAATTTTTGATTGTATTGAGATAATATCTTCACTGCTGGTAATCATCTTGAGTGAGTTTATCCAACCAGTCTGAAACTGAATTACAAAAAACTGTTTGATTGCTTTATTAATTCAGATAACAGAATGGTTAAAGGAAAGCCAAACAATTACCTCATTAAAAATCATGAGAACTTTGGTAAATACTTTTTTAGTCTCCATCTCTGTTTAAATATAGAAAAGAGGAGTAATGAAGAGAAAAATAAAGTTGATGTTTCTAAACTTAAAAGTAAAGACTCTGCATTTCCAGGTTCATTTACCCTATCACATAAAATCATTACTGCTAATAAAATATTTTTATATTTTGATAAATTGTTTTTTTAATACAATGTGAAATGAGTTCAATTCTCATGCAAGCTCATTTCACAAGCTGGCAAGGTAATATTCAAAATCCTTCAATCTAGGCTTCAACAAGTCTATGAATCAAGAACTTCCAGATGTACAAGCTGGATTTAGGAAAGGCAGAGGAACCAGAGATCAAATGGCCAACATCCATTGGAACGTAGAGAAAGCAAGGGAATTTCAGAAAAACATCTGCTTCATTGACTACACTAAAGCCTTTGATTTAGCAGAAACAAACTGTGGAAAATTCTTAAAGAGATGGAAATACCAGACTACATTACCTGTCTCCTGAGAAATTTATATGCAAGTCAAGAAGCAACAGTTAGAACTGGACATGCAACAACGGACTCGTTCAAAATTGAGAAAGGAGCTCATTAAGGCTGTCTATTGTCACTCTGGTTATTTAACTTATATGCAGAGTACATCATGTGAAATGTTGAACTGGATGAATCACAAGCTGGAATCAAGGTTGCCAGGAGAAACATCTACAAGCTCGATATGCAGATGATACCACTATAATGGCAGAAAGCAAAGGAACTAAACAGCCTCTTGATGAGGGTGAGAGAGGAAAGTGAAAAAGTTGGCTTAAAACTCAACATTCAAAAAACTAAGATTATGGCATCTAGTCCCATCATTTCATGGCAAATAGATGGGGAAAAAGTGGAAACAGTAACAGATTTGTTTTTCTTGGGCTCCAAAATCACTGCATACAGTGACTGTAGTCATAAAATTAAAAGATACTTGCTCCTTGGAAGGAAAGTTATGACAAACCTAGACAGCGGATTCAAAAGCAGAGACATCACTTTACCAACAAAGGTCCCTATATTCAAAGCTACAGTTTTTCCAGTAGTCAAGTAGTCACAAACAAATGTGAGAATTGGACCATAAAGAAGGCTGAGCACCAAAGAATTGATACTTTTGAAATGTGGTGGCGGAAAAGACTCTTGAGAGTTCCTTAGAAAGCAGAGATCAAACCAGTCAATCCTAAAGGAAATCAACCCTAAATATTCATTGAAGAACCAATGCTGAACCTGAAGTTACAATACTTTGGCCACCTAAGGCAAAGAGCTGACTCATTGGAAAAGACCCTGATAATGGGAAAGATTGAGACCAGGAGAGAAGGGGATGAGAGAGGATAAGATGGTTGGATGGCATCACTGCCTCAATAGAGATGAGTTTGAGCAAACTCCACAAGTGAAGGACAGGAAGACTTGCTGTGCTGCAGCCCGTAGGGTCGCAAAGAGTGAGACATGACTTAGGGACTGAACAACAATTAAATACAGTAGACAGATATAAAAGTACACACGTCATAAGTGTACAAAGCACATCATGACATTACAAACAGATATATATCCATCAATGTATTAAAATTGAAAATAAAACATAAAATATTTATTAACATAGCAATAATAAAATCATTAAAGGTAATATAAATAGTGCAAAATAACTATATTTTATGTAAAATAACTATATTTTTCCAAACAAAAGTATACAAAGTGTGTCATTGTTTTTACATTTTCCAAAATTCCTTAATAAGTGTATCGGTAGAAGTAAGTTGGATTTTTATATTAGTTTCTGCATTTTTTTTGTTGTTATATGCTATTCAGTTGAATATTTTGAAGGACATATAATCTCATGCAAGTATATACTTGAAAAGGAAAGGATGTTTAAATATCTTTTTTCAGATAATTCTGCATATATTTAACTTTGACACAACAGAAAAGCTCTACAAGTGGTAATTTCTTAAAGGTAAATTAGAATGTGGAACTGAAATTATCACCCATCATATCTCCCATTCTTCCACCCCTGTGCTTGTGCATAGTCGCTCAGTCATGTCCCGACTCTTTGCAGCCCCATGGAGTGTAGCCCGCCAGACTCCTCTGTCCATGGAATTCTTCAGGCAAGAAAAATGTTAAATAGAAGCAATGATATGATATAGTACTGCCTCATTCCCAAGGGAGGCTATTATGCTTTTTTGCATTTCTTTTCCATGGGGAAGGTCTTGATCCCTGTCCCCTGTACAATGTCACGAACCTCTGTCCATAGTTGTTCAGGCACTCTGTCTATCAGATCTAGTCCCTTAAATCTTTTTCTCACTTCCACTGTATAATCATAAGGGATTTGATTTAGGTCATACCTGAATGGTCTAGTGGTTTTCTCTACTTTCTTCAATTTAAGTCTGAATTTGGCAATAAGGAGTTCATGATCTGAGCCACAGTCAGCTCCTGGTCTTGTTTTGCTGAATGTATAGAGCTTCTCCATCTTTGTCTGCAAAGAATATAATCAATCTTATTTTGGTGTTGACCATCTGGTGAAGTCCATGTGTAGAGTCTTCTGTTGTGTTGTTGGAAGAGGGTGTTTGCTATAACCAGTGTGTTATCTTGGCAAAACTCTATTAGCCTTTGCCCTGCTTCATTTGTACTCCAAGGCCAAATTTGCCTGTTATTCCAGGTGTTTCCTGACTTCCTACTTTTGCATTCCAGTCCCCCATAATGAAAAGGACATCTTTTTGGGGTGTTAGTTCTAAAAGGGCTTATAGGTCTTCATAGAACCATTCAACTTCAACTTCTTCGGCGTTACTGGTCGGGGCATAGACTTTGATTACCGTGATATTGAATGGTTTGCCTCGGAAACGAACAGAGATCATTCTGTCATTTTTGATATTGCATCCAAGTACTGCATTTCAGACTCTTTTGTTGACTATGATGGCTACTCCATTTCTTCTAAGGGATTCTTGCCCACAGTAGTCAATATAATGGTCATCTGAGTTAAATTCACCCATTCCAGTCCATCTTAGTTTGCTGATTCCTAGAATGTCGACGTTCACTCTTGCCATCTCCTGTTTGACCACTTACAATAAGACCATTATGACCTTTATAAAAGGTGTTTGTGTGGAAATATATTTTCATTGGGTAAATACCCAGGACAGGATTTTTGGGTCATTGGCAAATGTGTGCTTAACTTAATTGTTATTGTTGCTCAGTTACTAAGTTGTGTCCTACACTCTGTGACCACATGGACTATATCCATGGGGTTCCCTAGGCAAGAATCCTGGAGTGGGTTGTCATTTCATTCTCCAGTGGATCTTCCTGGGTCAGGGATTGAACCGGCGTTTTCTGCATTGGCAGGTGGATTCTTTACCACTCTGCCACCAGAAAAGTCCATCTGCTTAAGCTTATAGGAAGCTCCAGATCAGGCTTTCAAAGATGTATCAAATTTAACTCCCACACGATGTATGCATACTCTAGCAGCTTCACATCTTCCAACATTTGGTAATGTCAGGTTTTTTATTGTTTTGGACTCTTTTGGGGGGTAGGGGCTTTCCAATGTGTTAAACAGAATCTCATTGTGTTTTTAATTTACATCTACCTGATGCCTAAATTATTATCACACTTTTATGAATTTTGGCCACTCAAAAATCTTTTATAAAGTGTGTGTTCAAGACTTAAACCAATTTTAGATGTACTGCTTTTTTTTTATTACTTACTATTAGCATTTATGATGTATTGTTCTTAAAATTTCTTTGAATGATTAATCTATAATGAACATTTTCTAATGACTTATATCTTGTCAACTCACTTCTTAATGGTATCTATTCATGAATAGAAATTTGTAATTTTGATGAATTTCAGTTAAAATTTTTTCATTGTTGTGTTTCTGTAACCTATAAAAATGTCTACAAAAAATCCATGGAGTTATTTTCTTGTGTTTTCTTTTAGAAGCTTCATGGATATATATGTCTGGTTTGGAAGTATATTTTGAAAATACAATAATTCCATTTTACTGTAGTGTCCAATATCCTTATTAAGAAGTTACTGATTAGACTTTTTGTTGCTCCTTTGATGATAATATGTCTTTTTTTCTGATTGCCTAAAACTTTCTCTTTGTATCTAGGTTTTAAGTTAATGTACATGAATTTTATGTAAAGAAATTAGATATAATTTTCTTTATAGTTACTTTACTCGGGTTGATGTAGTACAGCTTCAATCTGTGGCTTGTTATCTTTTTTCTTCTTTGGAATATTCTTGGCCATTATCTCTTGCAATACTGTTTCTTCACATTCTATCCTTTCTCTTCCTTTGTAAAAACAATTACACATATATTATTATTTTTAAAAACTCTCTTCTGTATGTTTTTTTTTTCCCATGTAATTTCCATGCTTACATTCATCTGTGACTATAGGATGGATATATTCTTCTGCTTTATCTTCCCATTTACTCAGTCTCTTCAACTTTATATAATCTCATCTATCAATTTCTTAATTTCAGTTATTTAATTTTTTCAATTTTTAATTTTGCAGGGAGTTCATTTTTTATGTTTCCTATTTTGTGATTATATCTTCTATTTAGCAAAAATTTTAAAATCTGGGCCTTAGACCTTGTGAAATCTGGTAAATTTCTATTGCATTATACTCTGACTCTGGTCATGTAGTTTAAGGGTCTTATCTGAAAACTTGTTGATTTTACTAGTATCTTCTTATTTAGAAGGTGTAAATTCTCCTGAAAGAAATGCTTAGCTACTCAGCTTCTCACTTTTAGCTTTCAGAATAAAAATTTGCCTTGAGGAGAGGAGAAAATTCTTAAGTTATTCTTATTTTCTCTTCTGTATTATACCTTGAAATTCTAGTTCTCCAATGCCTCAATAAGATATTTCAATTATAAAATTGGTGTGAAACACTCACTTTTGTCCAAAATTATTTTTTTTAATTTCTATTTTTGCAATTGTCAATATAATATAAAAGAACTTACTGTTGAATAAGTTAGTATGAGAAAAGAAAATATACTTTAATTGTTGGAAAAATTAACAAAAATAAAAGGCAATATCTTTTGCAAACTTTTGAAGTTTTAAAGTTATTTTGTTATCCGATAAAATTGCCAGTCTATACAACTTATAATTTATATGATTCTATTTAAGTTACTTTTACTCTAAATATTCACATTTTGATCAATTTAGAACTAGAAAATGTATTTCATAACCCATTCCAACCAAATGCAAACTAAATATCCATCTTAAAATGGATATTTATACAAGAAACCTATATTAGAGTTTAAAAACTGTACGAAGCAAATATACAGAACTTTTAAAAATATTTATTTCATATTACCAAAGATAAAAGTCATTGTTATTTGCTTATTATTTATATATTATTATGTTTTCTTTAGAACACAGTCCCACATTTTGTGATAATTCTCTTGTGGAGAGGTAGATTCTAAATTTTTCTTTTGTGTCTGTTTGTTTTCCTTCATCCATAAGAGTATAACAGAAATATAACTCTATGTGATTTTCAAGTTTGGTAATAAAAGACTACATGGTTTTCACCTTTTGCTGCAACACTCACTCTTAGAACATGTATTCATATAAGAAATCTGACTACCCTGAAAAGTCCATGACATGAATAAGCCAAACCAAATGGAGAAGTCAGTTCAACACTTTCAGCTAAGCCTATGCACTGGGTCTTCTCAGTCCAGGTGCCAGATAAATGAGTGAAGAAGCCTTCAAATCATTTCAATCTCCAGCCAAATGAGTTACTTTCAGTTGTTCTGGCTTTTCCAGTTGAGATTAAAAATATAATGATTCAGAGGCAAGCCATCCTCACCCTGTTCTGTTTTAAATCTTAACCCATGATACCATAAGCAAAATAAAATGATTGTGTTTTGGTGATTTGACATTTAAAAGGCAGAAAACCAGACCATAATTTGGGCACAGAACCAAAAATTTGGAGAGTTTCATAAAAAGCCTATGACATGCTGATTTGGGGAGTAAACATATGGACTCCCACCAGTTCTCAAAGAGCCTGTCTATGGAAGATTGAAAGAAACTGAGGAAAACGTTATTGAAAGCTCAAGGAGAAAAAAAATTCTTTTCTTTGACAGTCTTTCTAGACTTCAAATGGAACTCAAAGTAAGAAAGATTGAAAAAATAAATAAATAAAATAAAATCCAGAGTATTGTCAAAAAAACATGGCCTCAGAGCAGAAATGAAGGCAACATTTGAGAGAAAAATTCTTTGTTGAGGTCCAGAGAGATTTAAGGTGCTTTCTTGTAGATGTTTCAGAAAGTCATAAGGTCTTCTAACAATCTTAGAGTTAGACCTTGCAGATACTGTTAGAGAGTAAGAGTTCTAAGGGTTTTTCATACAGCAGTCTCAAAGTTGTGGAACCTAAAATAGTAAAAGACTTAAGTGGAAGATATTTGGAGTTACGAGTTTTGTCTAAGGGACTGAATTATGAATCACGCATTAAAGAGATGTTTTTAAAGGAATTATACCAGTCTGCCCTGAAGGAGATAAATACAATATAAAAGAAATTGTGTTCTTTATATGCTTACAATGCTGTGAGTATCAAACTCAAATGTGAACACAAACAAGGTAGAATCACATGCTGCAGAGAATTACTTTCAGGAAAAAAGACCGAGCCCAAATTAACTGGTTTGTGTGCACGGCTGGCTTATGAAATTACTATGAACTAATAACTGTGTACCTTCTCTTTTCCTCTGTTTTTTGAGCTACAGATTATGTAAAACATCATATTAGTTTCAAAGGTAAAACATAATGATTTGATATATGTATATATTACAAAACAATCACCTACATCAAGGATATAAGCTCCTGTATTTTCTATTTAGAGGCAGAGGATACAAGAAAAGATATGATGAATATGCTAAGATTACTACTAATTGGCTGATGGGCTTACTAATTTATTCTTATTTTGTCCAAAGTTTAATTTGCATAGATTTAAGTATTATGAGATGAGTCATAAAATAAGAGTCTATTGTTTATTCAATTATCATTTTGAGTTTTTTTTTTTGAATTTCATTTATTAGGAACCACTTAATATGTTTTAGATCATGGCTCCTGACACACTGAATTTTAAGTAATTCTTTGTGCTGAAAGTAATAGGGACTTTGATTTTCTGTATATTCCAATATATTTGTTAAATATTTATTAAATGAATTAAAAAAATTTTCTTTGATTTATATGACCTTTCTTTTTGTGTTCTAACATTGAGTTGCTATAAGAAGGTTTAACTTCCTCAAGATTATTAAATTTTATTGAACCAAGATCTTCTAAATTGCTTGCTCAGTCTTAGTCACCATTTATCAGATGCAGAACCTAGCAATTTCCCATAGGCCCATAAGACCATTTATGAAAGGAAACTATTATTTATGAATTAATCATTGTAGTCTTTTGGTAGCATGTATTTCAATATGACTTTCTAAACTTAGTATAAAAGAAAATGATGTCACAAGTATACTCTGATTAGAAATTCCTAAAATCAAGTTATTTTCATTTTCATGGAGCATGGAAGATTGACTTTCAACGTTTGTGTTCTTTGGAGATTACTGTAGCACAGATAATCATTAAAGTGTCATTTACCTACGCTCTCATTACATTTGTAACATTAAAGTATCAGCTGGATCTTTTTGAATTTTTTGATTTTAAAAGGGTACACATACATTTTTATGAATAAATTAAAATTATATAAATAGATTCAGAAACCCTAAAATCTATCTCAATTTATTCTTAAATGCACATGAAATACAGATGCAAACATTCTATGAAAAAATTAATTCACAGGATACTAACTTCATAAGTCCCAAGAGTATTATAATAATTGTAGCTTAACATAATGTTAATAAATATACAATATAAAAAGAGGTAAATTGTGACATGAAAGCATGAAAGGGATGGGTTTGATTCTTAGGTTAGGAAGATCTTCTAGAGAAGGGAATGGCTATCTACTCCAGTATTCTCGCCTGGAGAATTCCATGGGTAGGGGAACCTGACTGGCTACAGTCACAAAGGGTCACAAAGGGTTGGACATGACTGAGTGACTAACACTTTCACTATATATAAATAGTTACTCTAAACTCTAAATGTAAATTGATTGAATTCTCCAATCAAAGGCACAGAATCACTGGATTAAAAAAAAAAGCAAGAGCCAACTACATTCTACCTATGGGAGACTAACTTCAGCCTGAAGACACACATAGGCTCAAAGTGAGGAGATGGAAAAAGATATTCCCTGCAACTGAAAGAAAACAGTGCAGGTGAATTCTATCAAATATTTAGAGAAGCACTAATGCTTATTTTTCTCAAGCTCTCCCAAAAAATTGCAGAGGAAGGAACACTTCCAAACTCATGCTACCTGTCCACCATCACTCTGATACCAAAACCAGATAAAGACATCACAAAAAAGAAAATCACAGGCTAAGATCATTGATGAGCATAAATGAAAAAAATCCCCAACAAAATTCTATCAAACAGAATCCAACAATGCATTAAAATGATCATACACCATTAGCAAGTCAGGTTTATGTCCAGGATGCAAGGATTCTTCAATGCATGCAAATCAACAAATGTTATACACCATATTAACAAATTGAAAGATAAAAATGATATGATTATCTCAATAGATACAGAAAAAGCTTTCAAGAAGATTCAGCATACATTTATGATAAAAACTCTTCAAAAATATGCATAGAATGAACCTACCTCAGCATAATAAAGACCATATATGATAAACCCACAGCAAACATTATTCTTGATGGTGAAAAACTGAAAGCATTTCCTGTAGGATCAGGAACAAGACAGGGTGCCCACTCTTACTACTATTATTCAACATAGTTTTGGAATTCCTAGCCACAGCAATCAGAAAAGAAAAAGAAATAAAAGAAATCCAGATTGGAAGAGAAGAAGTAAAACACTCACTGTTTGCAGATTACATGATACTATACATAGAAAAATGTATTGTGTACTTGCAAGCTGCTAAGATGGTGTATCTTAAATTTCTCACCACACAAAAGAAATGATATTAGGTGAGCTGATGGAGGTAACTCCATAGCAGTAACTGTCTTGTAATACATGACTGTATCAAACCAACACATTGTGTAACTTACCCAATTTTATCTTAATAAAACTGGAAAAAAGATAAGCTGGGTATAATATAAAAATGTGTACGCTAATACATATGAAATTTTAGACAGAAATATTCTGAACAATATTTTAAAATAGACAAAGGTATTAAGTCATCTTATCATAAAACAAACACAAAAAACTATGCTTGAACTCAAGATAGGTATTCCAGCAGCTATCAACAAATTAAAAAGAAGGGATGATATTTCATGATAATATACAATGTTCTTAACCAAGAGGGCTTTTATAACATTAAAACAGTACAACTTTCAGAAAAAAAATATAGAGATGTAACATATCTTAATTAAATGTAGTATAAAGTCATCTATTTAGTTTGAGCTATTCTTTTATTCTTTCATTAAAATTCCACCCCGCCCCACATATATATGGCTGCCCAGGTGGAGACAGTTTTAAAGCACCCACCTGCCAATGCAGGATATGTAAGAGATATGGGTTTGATCCCTGGGTTGGGATGATTTTCCTGCAGGAGGGCATGGCAACCAACTCCAGTATTCTTGCATGGAGAATCCCCATGGATAGAAGAGCACGGTAAGCTATAGTCCATAGGGTCACACAGAGTCGGACACAACCGAATTGACAGCACATACACAAGCACATATGCTTGATTGAGGTAATAGTAAAGTGGTCATATTTTCTATTTATCATTTAAATTGCAAAGAAAACAGAATACTGCTATTAAGGAAAAATATAAGTGGAGAAGTATTGTTTTTCCTTTTCTAGACAACACAAAAATATTTCTAAACATACATTTTACTCTACTGCTAAAAATTTCCTTTAATTCATATTTTTTTCCAGCCAATAGCCAGTTCCAATAGGTCATTTAGATAATCTATAACTATTCCACCTTCTCAGGACAATGTCCAGCTCTATGATACGGAAAAATGAATTTTTTCCCCAGTGATATCAAACTGGGAGGGCCACTGGATCGGTTTTGGAACAGGGTCAAGAACTCAGTGTTCTTTCCCTCAACTGAATTCTAGAAGAGCCCCAGATTTTCCCTAACATGAGCCATTGAGAGACCAATATCCTGTAAATTAAGCCGAGTGATCATATGGCAAAAACTTAAGCAATTAACATACAACGGTATTTTTACCATACAGTCTGGTATTTTAGAAACATGACCTTTATTTGAAGAATGAATTTCATTGGCTAATCAGGGAGAGAAGAGAATAATAAAAAGATATCTAACATATAATATAAAAATTAATGCTACCTGGAAGAAAATGCTGTATAACATAAATACAAATAGTTTCTCCAAAGAATGATATTTTAAATGAAAACATTTGAAAGTGGAAAGGCATGGGGGAAGAAACAATAATGTTTGTTTGTTTGTTTAATAATGGTTTAATGAGTATGTAAAAAATCAGTTAATTTTAGCACTGTAATCTCCTTTAACAGCTTTTTTTTTTTAATAACATTTATATATCACAGTGCTCAGACTATGGAGTTATATTGTGGATGACAGAGATACACTCTTTCAATGGAAATAAAATAATTATAATTTTTCTACTTAAAACAATATTTAGACTTATTTTTACTCATTTAGATACCTAAGACAGGGAATACAATCTTAAATATCTTCTTGTCTTTCAGGAATCTCTTCACAAATCATAGGTTAAGAGCAATGTTAAGAATAATTTGGTTAAAGAAAATACTATATGACTTAAAATAAAACTAGGTTTTTAAAACAGAAAACTATACTTTTGCCAAGATTATTTTTTACTTGTCACATACACAGTAGTCTGTTTTTGAAAAAAAATAAGAAAAACTTTTTCTGTTATTTTTTAATGATATTTAAAATTTTTGTTATTTTTCAGCCTGCCAATTGTAAATCAAATTTGATAAAAAGTTTATTTATTACACACCTTTTGATAAGACATTCTGAAATATGTATTTGTAGTAGCCATTGATGGCACACCCAGAAGCTATGCTGTCATTCCGAATAGATCTGTCTAACTTATCACTTAAAAGTAAGGTAGTTCCCTTTGGATCAAACACGTGTAATGTTTAAGACGTATGGTACAAATTAGAGGAAGGGAAATGGTCTTTAAAAAGCCAACTGTTTAAAATGCAAAATTGTCTTTTAAAAATTCTCCTTATGGAAATACAAGCTTTCACTGAAGTTTTGTCTACACTGGTAACCTTTCTTTATGATATTTGCCAGTGTTCACTGTCTATCCCCGCTGGAAAGAAAGAAAATGGATGTTTTCCATCTGCAGCAAAATAGAGTCAAAACAAACGTATTTAAATTGGAAACATTTGTGGGTAAAAGAGCTATTCTCCATAAAAACATCTGGTTGTACTTTTATGTCATTGCCAAATAAACGCATTCTGGAAAATCTATTTTATGCCACACATGGTCACCCATGTAGATGTAGCTTAAAACTGTTTTTGTTTGAGGTCAACACCCTATTTTAAGAAGAAAAGTACAGATTTGTAAGTGTGCAGTGATTTTTTTTTTTAACAATACTACTGGAATGGCCATGGAAGTTTGAATATGTCTAGTTTTTTTTCCAGACGAGGAGCAAAATATGACAGACAGTGCTTTTGATAGTTCTCAGGTAGACAATGCAAAGACTGAAATAATGATGGTTGTAAGACAGATCAAATAGCTACTTATTTATGGACAAAGACTGCTTGTGGTTTCTGGTTTCAGACAGTTTTTTTTTTCTTTTTTACATTGACATAGAGAGATAATCAACTAAAAAGATGTGAAAAGAGAGAATCTCAGACTGTTTGATTGACTAAGTTTGTTAGTGTGTGTGCATGCTTACTTGTTCAGTCACGTTCAACTCTTTGTGATCCCATGAACTGCATGCAACCCACCAGGCCCCTCTTTCCATGGGATTCTCCAGGGAAGAATACTGGAGTGGGTTGCCATTTCATTCTTTAGGGGATCTTCCTGACCCAGGGATCGAACTTGGATCTCCTGCTTTGAAGGTGGATTCTTTACCATCTGAGCCACCAGGGAAAAACATTTGTTAGCATAGGTAATCCCCAAATAACAATGGCTTAACAGAGTAGAAGTTTCTTTTTCACTCAAGTCTAATGAAGATGTTTTTGGTTGGTGGGCAGCTTTCTATATTGTCTTTCAGCTCTAGGTTCTTTCAGCCAAGTGGTTCTTCCAATCTGCAGGGCTCAAAGACTACTGAAAGTTCTTCTATATTGAATAATCAAAGACAATTTAAAAATTATGCTGGATATTTTCACATGCTAGGTCTGAAGCTGTGTACTACACTTCCTTCCACATCTTATTGGCCATACCTAGTGAAAGGAAGCCTCAAAGTTGTCCTCTAGCTGTGTAGCAGGACATACAGTATACAGGTTTTGGTAAATGCAAAGTTGTCTCTCCTGTACTCAGGAAAGGAGTTAAACAGAAAGCTCTTGAAATATTAAAAGAAAGCATTTTAAGTTTCATTATATCTCATGCACACATCAGAACAGGGTCAGTGAACTTTGTCTCTCCTTTTCACAAAGAATATCAGCTACCTATAAATTAACCCTCAAATGTGCTTCTAAAAATGTGTCACAGGCATACATGAACACATTCACTACTGCCACACCACTTTTTATCTGCTTAGCAACTGCTGTGTTCTACTATTTTCAAACATCATGTACCCCTTACTGCTATATCTGCCACCATCTACTGATGGTCATCTGCTAGATGGTACTGTGTCTCGATAGCTATGCACGTTTAAAGACAAGACAGCATAGAACTTTGTGATGTCAAATTTATACAATGTTCAGTTGCAAAATGAAAAAAATGTCTGTTAGAGGTGTACCCACCTGTAAGGAAGACAAAATTTTACTCTAGTTTTTTTAGAGTCTCTGCCTAGGTCTTGGGATTAAATAGACATAAAACAGATCAACAAGATGAAAGCATATACATTTTTACATGAATATGGAAGCTTCTACAGGAAAATACTCAAAAAGCCAATAGACCCAAGTGTTTATAAATAGTATATTAAGTTGTTAAAAAGAGAAATGACTGTGGAGAAATAACTAAAATATATGGGAAGACTAAAGGAAGGTAAAAGCAATTTAGCATTGTTTATTCATACAATTTTCTCTCGGCTTCCCCTCTCCAATGATAAGCTTTCTTTCTTCTTGGAATAGGGAAGAAATCTTTCACATGAGAGTTGTATCTTTTCATATTTTTCTGTTCTTTTTCCGTATCTCTAAAAAAGTCTACCATTCTCTTTTTACTGAGAATCAGTACAGTTCAGTCACTCAGTTGTGTCTGACTCTTTGCGACCCCATGAATGGCAGCACGCCAGGCCTCCCTGTCCATCACTAACTCTCGGAGTCTACACAAACCCATGTCCATTGAGTCAGTGATGCCATCCAATCATCTCATCCTCTGTCGTCCCCTTCTCCTCCTGCCCCCAATCCTTTCCAGCTTTAGGGTCTTTTACAATGAGTCAACTCTTCGCATGAGGTGGCCAAAGTATTGGAGTTTCAGCTTCAACATCAGTCCTTCCAATGAACACCCAAGACTGATCTCCTTTAGGATGGACTAGTTGGATCTTCTTGCAGTCCAAGGGACTCTCAAGAGTCTTCTCCAACACCACAGTTCAAAAGCATCAATTCTTCGGCACTCAGCTTTCTTCACCGTCCAACTCTCACATCCATACATGACCACTGGAAAAACCATAGCCTTGACTAGACGGACCATTGTTGGCAAAGTAATGTCTCTGCTTTTAAATATGCTATCTAGGTTGGTTATAATCTTCCTTCCAAGGAGTAAGCATCTTTTAATTTCATGGCTGCAATCACCATCAGCAGTGATATTGGAGCCCCCAAAAATAAAGTCTGACACTGTTTCCACTGTTTCCCCATCTATTTCCCATGAAGTGATGGGACCAGATGCCATGATCTTAGTATTCTGAATGTTGAGCTTTAAGCCAACTTTTTCACACTCCTCTTTCACTTTCATCAAGAGGCCCTTTAGTTCTTCTTCACTTTCTGCCATAAGGGTGGTGTCATCCGCATATCTGAGGTTATTGATATTTCGGCAATCTTGATTCCAGCTTGTGTTTCTTCCAGCCCAGCATTTCTCATGATGTACTCTGCATATAAGTTAAATAAGCAGGGTGACAATATACAGCCTTGACGTACTCCTTTTCCTATTTGGAACCAGTCTGTTGTTCCATGTCCAGTTCTAACTGTTGCTTCCTGACCTGCATACAGGTTTCTCAAGAGACAGGTCAGATGGTCTGCTATTCCCATCTCTTTCAGAATTTTCCACAGTTTATTGTGATCCACACAGTCAAGGCTTTGGCATAGTCAAAAAAGCAGAAATACATGTTTTTCTGGAACTCTCTTGCTTTTTTGATGATCCAGCGGATGTTGGCAATTTGATCTCTGGTTCCTCTGCCTTTTCTAAAACCAGCTTGAACATCTGGAAGTTCACAGTTCACGTATTGCTGAAGCCTGGCTTGGAAAATTTTGACCATTACTTTACTAGTGTGTGAGATGAGTGCAATTGTGCGATAGTTTGAGCATTCTTTGGCATTGCATTTCTTTGGGATTGGAATGAAAACTGATATTTTCCAGTCCTATGGCCACTGCTGAGTTTTCTATATTTGCTGGCATATCGAGTGCAGCACTTTCACAGCATCATCGTTCAGGATTTGAAATAGCTCAACTGGAATTCCATCACCTCCACTAGCTTTGTTTGTCGTGATGCTTTCTAAGGCCCCCTTGACTTCACATTCCAGGATGTCTGGCTCTAGGTGAGTGATCACACCATCGTGATTATCTGGGTCGTGAAGATCTTTTTTGTACAGTTCTTCTGTGTATTCTTGCCAGCTCTTCTTAATATCTTCTGCATCTGTTAGGTCCATATCATTTCTGTCCTTTATTGAGCATATCTTTGCATGAAATGTTCCCTTGGTGTCTCTAATTTTCTTGAAGAGATCTTTAGTCTTTCCCATTCTGCTGTTTTCCTCTATTTTTTTGCACTGATCGCTGAGGAAGGCTTTCTTATCTCTCCTTACTATTCTTTGGAACTCTGCATTCAGATGGGAATATCTTTCCTTTTCTCCTTTGCTTTTTGCTTCTCTTCTTTTCCCAGCTATTTGTAAGGCCTCCCCAGACAGCCATTTTGCTTTTTTTGCATTTCTTTTCCATGGGGATGGTCTTGATCCCTGTCTCCTGTGAATAGTGGTGTTCAATTTAGAAAAAAATCCCAATTTTTAAAAAGTATAATTAAACCCACCGAATCCCAGAGTCAAATTCATGGTGAATGAGAGAATCTTTATGTAAGAAGAGTGGGACAGGAATTATATGTGCCAGACTATCAGCTACCATCTAACTTGAGCCAATAGTTGTCATAATGGAATACATACAATCTATTGCCAAATTTTATGATTTTCCAAGGAAGTTAGGAATTTGGATTTTTTATGTGCAAGCTCTAGATTTTTAATTATTGTTATTTTGCTCACTTTTAAAAACTGAGTTTCCAATATGCAATGCCTGAGTGAGGTCCATTTGACCCTCTAGTTATATTTATGGATGCGAAATAAAGAGACTGCACTCTCCATAGTTGGTTGTGTTCCAGATTTAATAACCATTATATATTTATGGCTTTAGTAATTCATTTAGTTTGTACATTCATTCACTATTCCATTATTCAACAAATTTTGTACCATGTGCAATACATACTCTACTAAGATGAAAATAAATTATCTTTGACTTGAAGGTGCTCATAACAAGTATGTCTTGTTAGAGACATACTAACAACCAATTAAAATGCCTTTTTGTAAATGCATTAATGATAAAAGGAGTGGTAACTCTCTGAGGATGACATTTAATGATAAGTAGGAGTTTGCCAGGGAGAAAAGGCATGGAAAAAACAGTATAGAAAGCCTGTATGCAAGCTCATTCACTTCAGTTGTGTCTGGCTATTTGCAACCTTATGGACTGTAGCCTATCAGACTCTATGGACTGTAGCCTACCAGGCTCCTCTGTCCATGGGATTCTCCAGGCAAGAAAATTGGAGTGGGTTGCCATGCCCAGAAAGCCTAGGTGGTTTAAAACAGCAGAATACAGTTGGAAAAACCTGCAGAAGTTCTATAAGGCTTGAGCAGAAGATGCTATTGGGAGTGGTAGAAACCAAAAATATAGATTTGTGAGAATAAACACAACCTGACACAGTAGTTATAATGTTGCTAATTATTAACACTGATCTTTATCATTACAACTATATTCATTGGCATATTATTTGATTAGAAAACTGAGTCACAGAAAATAGCTACTTGTGATATAGGAATTTGTAATTCATACAGCAAATATAAAATTTACTTTACTAAAAGATGAGCACTTATTACATTTTTATTTTGTCTAGAGATTATTTCTTATCTCAAGAAAGTAAAAGGAGTGACTAGTAGAACTGCTATGTTAAATTTAAATCTGAAAGAATAAGGATTAGGTAACTATGTTTTTTTGGGGAAAATGATCATGTCATTTCAATGTATGTGATGGCCAAGGCAAAAAACACTGAGCATGATCAAAGATATCTCCTTTACCTTAAATGTATGAACTTCCTCAACTTCAACAAAAAGACTTCACACCTTAAAATTTTTGTGGCTAATGAAGAGAGGGAATATTTCAAAACTATAATTTCAAGTTCAGTTCCTTTCAAGAAGCAAAATGGAAAATCAGCTAAAAGACATGTGACCTCCTAGAACAATCTACAATGTTGATGAAAAAATAAAATTATGACATGATAATAACCTGATAATATCACAGTTAATTAATGTGTGTTCCATTAATGTTTGCTCCTTGGAAGAAAAGCTCTGACCAGCCTAGACAGCATATTAAAAAGCAGAGACATTACTTTGCCAACAAAGGTCCGTTTAGTCAAAGTTATGGTTTTTCCAGTAGTCATGTATAGATGTGAGAATAGGACTATAAAGAAATCTGAGCACTGAAGAATTGATGCTTTTGAACTGTGGTGTTGGAGAAGACTCTTGAGAGTCCCTTGGACTGCAAGGAGATCCAACCAGTCCATCCTAAAGGAAATCAGTCCTGAATATTCATTGGAAGGACTGATGCTGAAGCTGAAACTCCAATACTTTGGCCCCTGATGGGAAGAACTGACTCATAGGAAAAGACCCTGATGCTGGGAAAGATTAAGGGCAGGAGGAGAAGGATGAGAGGATGAGATGGTTGGATGGCATCGCCGACTCTATGGACATGAGTTTGAGTAAACTCCAGTAGTTGGTGATGGACAGGGAGGCCTGTGCTGCAGTCCACGGGGTCACAAAGAGTTGGACATGACTGAGCAACTGAACTGAACTGAACATGCCAGATACCATAATTAACACAACCTATAACATGAATACTTTATACTCATTTTATGAAAAATACCCAGGAAAGTTAAACACAGTACTTCCCAAAATAATATAATAGAGACTACGGGATAAAAAATAGGCTTTGTGACTATGCAGTTTTTGTTCTTCCCCAGGTTACCCTGAATATAATTATTAACACTCATGTTGTTCTCCAATATAAAAGAATATAAACAAAAGTTACTAGAGAATAAAATAGCATTTTCTTCTTTTATTGCTGTTCAGTCACTGATGTCTGACTCTGTGACTCCATGAACTGCAGGATGCCAGGCTTCTCTCTCCTTCACTGTCTCCCAGAGTGCTCAAACTCATGTCCATTGAGTCAGTGATGCCCTACAGCCACCTCACCATCAGCTGCCCCCTCCTCTTGCCCTTAATCTTTCCCAGAATCAGTGTCTTTTCCAAAGAGTAGGCTCTTTGCATCAGGTGGCCAAAGTAGTAGAGCTTCAGCAGCAGTCCTTTCAATCAATATTCAGGATTGATTTCTTTTAGGATTGACTGGTTGACCTCCTTGCTGTCCGAGGGACTCTCAAGAGTCTTCTCCAGCACCAGTTTGAAAGCATCACTTCTTAAAAGTTCAGGCTTTATGGTCCAGCTCTCACATCCATACATGACTACTGGAAATATCACAGCTTTGACTATATGGACCTTTCTCGGCAAAGTGATGTCTCTGGTTTTGAATACACTATGTTTGTCATGATTTTCTTCCAAGGAGTAGGTGTTGTTTGATTTCATGGCTGAAGTCCCCACCCACAGTGATTTTGGAGTCCAAGAAAATAAAGTCTGTCACTGTTTCCATTTCCCCCCATCTATTTGCCATGAAGTGATGGGACCTCATGCCATAATCCTGGTTTTCTGATTATTAATTAAGTATAATATACATCACAATATAATTGCATTCTACTTGGAACCAATCAACCTTCCATTGCAGGTATTAATAGAGTTCAGGACTATCACATTTCAGAAATATTCAGACATGTCTTTGGAAAAAATAACTACATTTTGGGGAACACTTAAGATTACATTACCTTAAAAATGACAGGTCTAGTGATGTTTAAAGTACAAAATAGGACCATTGAATAATTAAAGAAAATATTGACATTCCTTTTCAAATTAATCAAACAATAAAAAGAATTTCAACAAAGTTTGTTTAATGCATCTCCAGAGAACAAATCTGGGATAGTGAGTGGAAGATAAAGAAAGAAGCTATGGAGATGAAGACTTTTAATACCATATGCTCTGAGAAATGTCATACATATGTCATATATATATATAATAGTAATTTCTAAACCCTGTGAGGAAGATTTCTTCATTTTAAAGAGGAAAAAAGTGAGGGTGTTTGGAGAAGTTTTAAATAAGAGGATATTAAGTGGTAAGCAGCCTGCCAGTTCTCTTCCACATAAAACCCTGTATATAAATAGAGTTCTCCAAGAATGGAGTGAAACATTCAACATATCCTTTGCGATCTTGGTTTCTGAGGTGCAAAAGGAGATTCTGGAAGTCAAAATTGTATTCTCTCCAGTTCCAGAAAAGATTGTCCCATGTTATTCTGTTAGATTCATCACCTATTTAGATTGCTTTCATATGTTCAGTTCATATATTTAAGCATAATAATAAATTATTTTTATCACTACTTTAGGAAATAGAGCGATTAGTGTAATTAACTTTGATTTTTTAAGACTGTTTAAATCGCAGCAAAATGTTTTCCAGTTTTCATTTTGTGACAGATTGATTAGGCATGACCCATATACTGGTTGATAACTTTAAGACTTCAAGGCCTGCCTACTCCCAACTATATAAACAATGAAACTTTCAAAGGAACATTTTAAGGAAGCAAAAGAGAAAGAAAAATAAAACTTATTTGTCCTTGATTTTTTTTCTCTTCATTCTCTACTTGTTATCATAAATATTCTATTCAGGAAAAATAAAACCAAAACCAGAGTGACTTTTAACTGTACACCTTTTCTACCAGAGTTAAATTAGCAATTAAAAAAATAGACTAAAATGTTTTGGGAGATTTAAGAATAGAAGGTAATTAAAAACCCACCAACTAACCAAATAACAGGCAAATACCTGAATGTTTCTTTTAGTCTTACTAAAATAAATTATATGATCCTAAATAAACAGATCAACAAGATAAAGACTACTACTGTGTAAAATCTATATCTGTCATTTTTGATAGGCTGTATCAGAGAATTTATGTATTAAGGGGATTGTTCCAGTTATAAGATTAAATAGGATCTGGTAAACCAATTATAAACTCTCATTTCCTCCAAGGATTACTTAAGCTTTTGGTTAAAAAGACTTTGAGTTACTCATGAAAGATCTGTATTTTTCAGACATGCAACCAGTGACTCACAGGATGAGTAACAAACAGACCAGTCCTCTTTATTCTTCCTCCACCACCCTCAGTGCTCCTCCGCTTAGCCAAAACACACAAATTAATTAACTGCTTTCAGCATGCCCTTCTGCTGCTTATTTTAGTTCTTGTCTTTCAAAAGATGCTTTTAAAAAACTACAGTTTTTTCACACATTAAACTATAGTTTAGGAGTTGACAGACAGATACTCATTGAGAGATAAAAACATTATATAAGCATATAAATTTATATTTACCTATCTATACATCTATCCAGGTCCTGGGAGGAACTATGAAATCTGTACTGGAGGCATTCTAAAGTTCACTTCAATATATTAAACTAAATCCTTTTACTTTTCTCTGAATAAGTTTTTATAATATGCTGAATTCAGAAAGAACTCAATGAGAATATTTTGTCCATAGTTTGTCCCTTACAGTAATTATTTCAAATAATCCTCAAGCCTAGTGTTCTTCCAGTTATTGAGATGACTCCTTGATGAAGAGAGAAAAAAAAATCCCTGACCTCATGTAGTTTACATTACAGTGAGTGGAAATGAACAATTGATAATATAAACAACTGCACAATATATTAAAGGATGATTACTGTAGAAAACAATAAGACAGGGGAAGGGGAGACTGAAGAATTGCTATTTATGTCATAAGTTTACCAACTTTAAAAAGAAAATGATAATTGAGCAAAAACTTGAAGGAGATAATGGATTGAGACATGTGAACATCCAGCGGAAGAATGTTCCAGGCAGAGAGAATGGTCGTTTCAAAGGCAGCACTCTGTTAGGATGTGCTTGCCAGACAACTTTGGACTTTAATATAAGATTCTGTAAGAATATACATCCTTAAGACACAAAGGAAGTAAATTCTCACGATATAATTTAATCCATAATATCATAGTTGACACAAGAGTCTTTTGTTCATTCATTTATTTGAAAGCCCAAAAGATAAGTAATAAGCCTTTCATTGTCCTGAGCACTGGAAACACAAACATGAGTTAGACAATGAGGAAACGCTCATGGAAGCACATCTTTAAACTTTATAAGTACCGTAACAGAATGTGTACAAAACTCTTTTAGATGATAGTAAGTTGGATGACTAACTATCCTGGGAAAATCATGAATGTCTTCACTGAGGAAGTGATATTTGACTTGGTTGCTGAAGAATGAGTAAGCTTTTACAAGGACTAAAGCAGGGACAGGCTTTTCTGAGCACAGAATCACATCTGTAAAAACAGGTTTTGAAGATAATATGAAAATGCCTTGATTTTACTAGATATGTGGTGCATGAGAGGGCGAAAGGAGAAATGAGCAAAATGTGAAATACCATATGCTTAGTTGTTTGGACTCTTGTGAATGTTTCAGTAGAAAACTAACATAATCAGATTTATAAATTAGAAGTATTTGATGGTGGATGTGGAGGATGAATTGTACTATTCAAGCAACTTTCTACATCTACCAGCTGTTTATAAGAGATCCCTGTAGATACATGTATAAAGATGCTTCAGCTCTTTAGGGAAGGCTTTATAACATTACATAGGAATCTTATTGCAAGTGTTGATGTTGAACAGAACTTCAGAATAGGATAGATTACTTCTGAAAACATTCAAATCACAATCCCATGGAGTGTACAGTGTGAGGGTCTACAAGATTGTGTTCTAGATTTTGAGCTATTTAATGAGGTATCCTAAGTAACTTGAAAGCAATATAAAATATTTGTTGAGTGCTTCTCATATATCCTGTACTGTACTATGCTTTTTCCTTTTATGGATTACCTCATATACTCTTCATAATAGTTCTGAGATAGTTACTATAATTTTCCACTTATTATAAATGAGGGAAATGATGTGTAGGAAGGTTAGATAACACCCTTAGATGTAACAACAACTATTGGAATTAGGTACCTTTGATTGCAAATGCTTTGCTATACTACCTCCTGGAAAATTTGGCCTCTACTATATAAGAATCTCTAGCAGTTTCCCATTAAGGGATAATACACACTGGAAATATTTCCCTTCTATAGATTCTGAACTTGCTCTGTTGGACGCACTGAGATCTGTTTGAGTGATTAGAAAGATATACCGAGGTTTATCATGGCAAGAACTTGTGAAAGGTATGAGATTTTGCTATACCTACAAGCAGAGAGGTTTGCTTCCCATAGCTTCATGTTTGCTGCTGTGAGAACCATGGTTGCTCATGGTAGAAAATGTGAGTTTCTTGGGTCAGAGACAAAAGAAATTGTTACTCAAGAGAAATATAGATGCCAGAGTGTCAGCATTCACACTGGTTCTTAAGTCCTGAATTTCAACGAGTGATTCAAAGAGACCATGGTGTGCCTGATATATTGCCACAGGTTATAAGAGAGGACCTTTGAGTTTAGAGATCTCAGAGTTTTTCTAAGGGTTATTACGTCTGCATGACTTTTGCATTGGAGAGAGACTTTATTATACTAGACAGTAAACAAACTAATCCCTTATTTTAGATATACCATTTCACTTTTTCAAAATTGTTCCCTACACAAAAATCCTTTAAGATAGTCTAGAACAAAGGTGGTCAAGTTCTGAGTTTACAAGACGAACAGAAATGTAAGAAACCCATGGAGAATAGTCTCCTAGGATCTCACTCAAAAGGAAACTATGCTGGAGTATATGTCAGGAAGTCTAATCAACCACCATTTCTACCTTACATACCTGGAATCCCATGGCACCTTTGGTATGCAAACATTTCCTAAAAAATTTCTCTGGTAGCTCAGCTGATTAAGAATCCGCCTTAATGAAGGAGATCATGGTTTGATCCCTGGGTTGGAAAGATCCCCTGGAGGAGAGCATAGCAACTACTCTAGTATTCTTGCCTGAAGAATCCCCATGGACAGAGGAGCCTGGTGGGCTACAGTCCATGGGGTCGCAGAGTCGGACATGACTGACTGAAGTGACTTAGCACACACAGCACAAACCAAGTTCAGTTCCACTGACAGAGCTATATAGAAATTTGTTGATTTCAATTCATGATTAATAAGGGTGTATGGAATTGATTTTTAATCTAATATATAAAACACTCATTCCTTGGTAGACCTCGACATCATCATTAAAGGATAAAGTACTTGAAAGAATTTTTCTAACACTGTGACTGGTTGAATCATATATAACCTTGTTTGTTCTTGATGATAGTCACTGTTGGCAAAATAATCTAACTTTTTTTTTTGTTTGTTTTTTGTTTTGTTTTGTTGTTCTTGTTTTTATTTTTATTTTATTTTTTTTAATTTTTTTTATTTTAGTTGGGGGCTAATTACTTTACAATATTGTAGTAGTTTTTACCATACATCGACATGAATCAGCCATGGATTCACATGTGCTCTAACTTTTAAAGCACTTCTAATCTAGATAATGATCCCGATTACCTCAGAGTCATGAATGAAAATGTGAAATTTTTCTTTTAACTACCAAATACAATTTATTTTTTCTAGTCACTAGATCATGGAGAAGGCAATGGCACCCCACTCCAGTACTCTTGCCTGAAAATCCCATGGACAGAGGAGCCTGGTAGGCTACAGTCCATGGGGTCACTAAGAGTGGGACACCACTGAGCGACTTCACTTTCACTTTTCCTTTCATGCACTGGAGAAGGAAATGGCAACCCACTCCAGTATTCTTGCCTGGAGAACCCTAGGGACGGCGGAGCCTGGTGGGCTGTCATCTATAGGGTCGCAAAGAGTCGGACACGACTGAAGAGACTTAGCAGCAGCAGCAGCAGCAGTCACAAGATCAAGAAATTATTTCAATTTGTAAAGTCTGTAACCTTAGATGGATTCTCAGACAGCCTATTGACACAAAAATTGAAGATCAGGCAATTTCCTTATCTGATTTTTGGATAAAATATGAGTTAAAGCATGCATGGAAAATCATGAGAGCATCCAGGAAATAAGGGATAGCAAAGAATATGCATGTAATGTGGCAAAACATTTACCACACTTGCAAATAACTTTGTATGATTCCAATCAAAAATAGATGAAGTTAACAGAAGAAATAAAAGATTGCGGAAATATTGATGATGCCACCATAAAAGATTGTGGAAATATTGATGATGCTACCTTTTGAGAAACTCTATAGATATGAAGCCAGAGGAACACAGTGAAGGTGACTTATTACCATAAATGAAGAAAATGATTGTGCCAAAAGGATGAAACTGTCCCAGAGGTATTGACGTTGTCAAAAACTTCACACTAAAGGAAATCTCAAAGACATTGGAAGTACATAGGATAAAGTATGGGAAGCTGATCCAATCTGGAAAGAAACAGAACAATTTGCCATGGTACAGAAAAGATTTCTATTCTGTATCTTAAATTATATGATAAGAAGAAAGCAAGCACACTATTCAAACTAACCTGGATAATATTTTTTTCTTTTACAAAGAAAACATTTTTATTTTCATTTAAAATACAGTGAATCAAATAAATATCCATCAATTTAAATTACCTATCTATATATGTATGTACATGTAAAATGGTTTATAATATTAATATATATTCTACACACCAGAGATTATTCTATAAGTATAAAGAATAAACATCTTTCTATATTCCTGACAACTTATTTTGGATACTCATTATATCTCACATAGAAAGCTATAAAAGACTTTTTACCATTGTATTCTTGTATTTCTCACATTGCTAGTCAACACTTAGTGTCCCTTATATGAGCATTTCTAATATGTGTCTGTAGTCATGCCACAGCCTATTTTGTTATACAAAAATATTTTCCAACATCCTAATTTTGCTCATACTGCCTTCACCACAGATGTCTCATTCTCCCCTTTTCTTCTTCCCTTTATTACATGAATGCAAAAATTAGCAAATATTTACTGGTGAAATATTTCATATAAATTAAGTAAATTAAGATAACATTCTCTGAGGTATTCTCTCACACACATGGAAATGTGGAAAATAACCTATTGTACTTTCATAAGGAAACATTAGAACTTCTATTTACACTTAAATCAGAAATATAAAAGGGAACCAAAGTTTTAATATTCATTTAGGCAGTGGTACAGTAGACATATGGTTAAAAGAGCTTGTATGTAATAATACTCAAGGTAAAATGCATTGTTTTGTTATTACTTTTTTGGCAGACGTAGAGAAATGTTAAAGTTTTAAATAAACTATTACCAGAACTAACCATTTAGTGTGAGATTATTGTACTAGATCTGGAGAAAAGTCAATGATTTAAAAATGCTTATTAGCTTATAGTATTTATTAGATTCTATTTTAGTTACAGAAAAATTGAAGAATTACTTTTTTTTG